>CM060907.1:472710357-474074840 GCA_030737815.1 Allium fistulosum
TTTCTTTAACAAGAAATAAAATATGATTTATTGAAATAAATGTAAGACTTGAAATTTAAAGAATTTGATTTGATGAATTTAATTTAATTCAATGTGTAAGTTTTGATATAATGAAGTTGAATTTAAACAATGGATTTAATGTATTGGGAATTAAATAGAATTGATTTGAATGATAAATTTACTTAACGAATATTGAATAAAATCGATAAATGAATTTAAATTGATTTGAAGGTTAAATTAAATTAAATGTAAATGATTTCGAAACGAAACTTATATACGAACTTGAATCAATACTTGAATTGTTTTAAATAAAATTTGAAATTGAATTATGAGATTTTGAAATGGTAATTTGGATGTTTTGAACGTAAATATTTGGGAATTTGTTTTGAAAGTCAAATGAAATGTTGATTTACAAATTGTAATTGAAATTGAAATTGATTTGGTTTTTGAAATATATAAACGACCAATCGGTGTAATAATTACGAAAGTTATTAAAGAGACTGGGATCGGTTATGGATATACTCTCTATCTAAACCGAAAACCACTTTAATAACTATACGCGGAGTGATGATCCAGAATGAAGTGGTTGGAATGGTGTTCATGTTGACTGAAGAAAGAGAACGATAATGGATAGCCTTGACACTTGTGTCAAATTGGAAATGACTAAAACAGGAGCTGTGCCGGGCCAATGGAGGATTAGCTACCTCAAGTGGACACACTTCTTCGAACTACTTATATTTGTTGTCGATTGGTGCACCCTTGATTTTTGGAGTGTTGTTTCACGGTGTTGCGGGCGCTGCGGCGTTGCGTTCTCACCAGTCCGGATCAGGCGAACGGTAGTATCACTACCTTGGGTATAGCCTCATGTGCCTTGTCATACTTGTATTCCATTTATACGCGACCACTACGATTTTGATTTGTACCTTTAGTATATGGACTGCCCTCTGGTGACTTCCGGTTTTGGGGAAACTACGGTCTTGTATATGCTTTTGGGAATAAAAATGTGTTAAGGGTGGAATGGGCCATGACTTAACACTATTTTGATATCTTATTATTACTGATAGACATTATCTACTTATTGTACATTACTACATAGTAGATAGTTTGACGGATCCTTAAAGGATGGTTATTCCAAACATCCTTTGAGTTACTTGTATTTCAATTGCTATTTCACTTGAGTTGGATTTATTAATATAAGAATGTTAATCCTGACTCGAGTGTTTTGTATTTTGCTTTACGCTCGGGTCAGACTGAGTGGTTCAGCTTTCGAGACTCACCTTTGGAGTTGGAGCTTCGCTTGGAGATCCAGCTATCTATCCAGCTGTGACGACCGCCCATGACCCCTGCATCGAATCTAAAGATAAAGCGCTGTAAAGTGTGCCAGGCGACCATGGACGATTGTCAAGGTAAGATTAAAACAACAGAATGTATCGTATTACTCACAGCGCATGGACAAAATACAATAGAACATATGTATAGTGAAGCTTTACAGAACAAAATGACATCATATAAAACTCCATAATAGTTGAATACAAGCATCCACATAGTCAATACATCAAGCCTCACTACATATCTCTCAGAGAATACAAAACAGCGGAATATCCAGTACATATAATAAGAAGATAATATGCAACCCTCAAGCTCGTCTTCGATATCAGCATCGTGAGAAGAGAACAGCACCTGTCACCTGCTACCTAGTCTGCCCGTCCCAAAATGGACGAACAGCCCAAGGCAATAAGAATTAAAAACATAAAGCCTTGAGTCAGACAACAGTCTTAGTGAGCAGTAAATTAACTAACAACATACCAAAAGAGCATAAAGGAAAAGGAATAGGAATACAACCCTCCCACTCCAACCTCCTTCTACAGTGATAGCCCCCAGACACACACTAAGCAGAAGCAAACATAGCAGAGCATACAATTTAAAGTAAAGCTACTATCACTCGAGTCAAGGGCGATGTTTTCCAAGTACCAAGGCCTAAATCAGATAAGCACCCAGAAAATACCGCTCTTGAGTCCGAATGACGATACAACCAAACATCCATGACTCTGGCTATCACTGTTATCATTGCTTCGATATCACCGTTAATTGAATGACCGGAACATTCTTTCAGCCGTCCGTCAAGGGCTAATGGAAACCCCGGTTCTAGACATAACTCCCGCACGTCGTCGCAACCCGTGCCTAGGACTATCGAATCTGCCCAGAGTACTCGACCATCAACAGTTAGTCGTTGGGACTATCGAATCTGCCCAAACGTACTCTTGCTTAGAGCATGCTAGAACCTTCAACAACGATGCTATCCAAACCTCCTAGTCATCCTCCTCGACGACTATTCTCATATCCATTCATTATCCTCAACTCGAATCATATCACCGAGTTATCAACATGCTTGGAATGATCCCGTCTGGATTAGACCAAGTCTTCATCACATGATGCCTCGCTTCATTACATCCTCGCAAAGCCTCATCTCAACATCACATCATCAAATCTATGCATAAGAGCTTCATCATCCCGCTACATATGCCACGAGCAGCTTTCTCAATTCAAGAGCCTTTCCCCTTAGCTTTTGAATCATCATCGATCTAAATCTAATCATCAATCATCTAGTTCATAACAATCAATCAAATCAAACATCAATCCAAGCAATCAAGCATTCAAATATGATCTAAGTTGACAATTATAACAATAATGGCATTTTCGTAATTAAAGAGTTGAAAGTCCAATAAGCATGAAAACATGGATTATATCTCTACAAACTTGATGAATGAACTTGCATAGTTTAACATATGATAAAATGGATGTAACATCATCATGAACAATGGATCTATATGGATCTACACTTAGGATGAAGAAAATGCATGGAAATCACTATTTTAACACCAAAACGAGCCAACAATCCGATATTCTCCCTTGGATCCGTGTGAGAGATAATCACCACTCACCAAATCACCTAAACAACCCCAAATCAATACGCTTCAGATCTGGACAGCGAAGGATCAATCTTGATCTATCACGAATCCGCTCCAAACGAAGAAATCTCTCTTGAAAAGATGAAGATCTTCAATCTAAACTCTTGAATCTTCAATTTGATCTTCAACTTGGATGGATTGAAGCACTAGATTAGAGTGGAGAAAAGAAGTGAAGAAGTGTAGAAGTCGAGCTCTCAAAATGGCAGCACTTCGTCGCTTCAAAATCCGGATCCCAAAAATGAAGAGAAGCTCTCCTATTTATAGTAGAAAATACCCTAAGTCGTAACTCGTACGCCTCTATAAGTCGTTCACGACTTACGACTTATCACCCCTACGACATAACTTCTGGCTTCAACGACTTAACATACTTCTGCCTATGACTCACGACAAAACAGCTATCTCCTATGTCGTCTCCGACTTATAGCCTCTTCCGACTCAACACACGCACCTACGACTTAATGCGCACGCGCCTTAACTGGTTAGACGACTCAACTACTAAGTCGTCTACGACTTAACACAAAGGCTACGACTCATCCACTTGCACGAGTTAACACCTACGCGCGACTTAACCAGGCTACGAGTTAACAGTTAACTGGCTACGACTTATGACCGCTAACTCTTAAGTCGCTCACGACTCAACAGAAGATACGACTTAATAAAAGGGCTCATCCTACGACTTATCAAATAACCGGGTTAAACTCTTAAGTCGTCTACGACTTAACTGGGTATACGACTCAACCACAAACACTTAAGTCATCTACGACTTAACACTCATAAGTCGTTCACAAGTTACGACTTATCAAAACCCCCAGTTTACGGCTCATAACTAAACAGGGACTTCGACTTATCTAGGCAACGACTTAACTGGTATACTTAGGTCGCTCACATCCTAACCCCAACACTCCTTAAGTCGGTCAGTCAATTTAAGCCATCCCACGACTTACTTCCTACACGACCTAGGCTCGAAACATTCCAACTCTTAAGTCGTTCAAACGACTTAACTCCAAGTCCTGGGTCACTCCTATCTCCTAAGTCGTATACGACTTACGACTTATGCTAAGTCGTGAACGACTTAGGACTTAGCCAAATATTGCCTAAAATCTGAAATGGCTCAAAAATGCTAAAATTCCAGATTCTGTCGAACTTGTCGATCCGTAAAAATACGGGTCGTTACATTCTCTCCCCCTTAGGAATTTCGCCCCCAAAATTCCAAACAAACAAAGCAATCAAAGACTATTCTGTACGCCTACCAACCATAACAATCAGCAAACCATGCATCCAATTCTAGCTTAGCGTACAGAATTCTAAGATTAGAAAAAGTTACAATATCGCGAGATGACACGACACCTTAGGGCCATACCTTGAAGAGTTCAGGATGAGCTGCTTTCATCCTCTCTTCCACCTCCCACGTACAGTCGTTATCATCGTCACTCCATTGTATCTTGAGCAACTTAACTACCTTCCTCCTAAGCTGTTTCGTGTCGGTTTCCACAACACGAAGCGGCTTACGAGGTCTTCTATCGACTGGATCAACTTCGAAATCTTCA
This sequence comes from Allium fistulosum, assembly GCA_030737815.1. Classification (NCBI taxonomy): domain Eukaryota; kingdom Viridiplantae; phylum Streptophyta; class Magnoliopsida; order Asparagales; family Amaryllidaceae; genus Allium; species Allium fistulosum. The sequence goes on from CM060907.1 coordinate 472,714,874, forward strand.
CAGTTATCAGCAGAAACCACCGTATTTGAGTCGTGCACATACTTCCGTAGATATGATACGTGAAAAACATTGTGCACACCCGACATCTTCTCCGGTAACTCCAATCTATAGGCGAGCTTTCCAATTCGCTCGATAATTGGGAATGGTCCAACAAATCTCGGAGTCAATTTTCCTTTCTTCCCGAATCGAATAACATTCTTCAGTGGAGAAATCTTCACAAAAACCATATCACCAACGTCGAATTCCAAATCCTTTCGACGCCTATCGGCATAACTTTTCTGACGGTCTTGGGCTGCCTTCATTCGTTGCTGAATGATCTCTATACAATCCGAAGTCTGTCGAATCATCTCTGGCCCAAGCATCAGCTTTTCTCCTGTTTCTATCCAACATGTCGGAGAGTTACACGGTCTTCCATACAATGCCTCATACGGTGCCATACCAATGCTTGACTGGTAACTGTTGTTGTATGAAAACTCCACCAAATGAAGGTGATCTTCCCATGATCCTCTGAAGTCCAAAACACAAGCTCTAAGAAGATCTTCCAAAACTCGGTTGACTCTCTCGTTCTGACCATCTATTTCAGGGTGATAGGCTGTACTCAAACACAACTCGGCTCCCAAAACTTCCTGGAAGCTCTTCCAAAATCCACTAGTGAACAATGGGTCTCGATCGCTCACTATACTCTTCGGAATACCATGGAATCGGACTATCCACTTAACATACAACTCAGCCAACTTTAATGCAGTCCTAGTCGATCGAACAGGAATGAATCGTGCACTCTTAGTCAAACGATCTACAATGACCCAAATCCCTTCATTTCCCGTTCTGGTTCTAGGCAATCCATCAATAAAATCCATCGACACTTGCTCCCACTTCCATGTAGGAACTTCTAATGGCTGAAGCAATCCACTTGGCTTCTTTTGTTCGGCTTTTAACAACTGGCAGTTCATACACTTGGAAATAAAATTTCCAACATCCTTCTTCATACCTTCCCAGTAGTAGGTTCTCTTCATATCCCGATACATTTTATTTCCACCTGGATGAATTGTCAGCTTCGAGTGATGACTTTCCTTCAGAACTTCACTCCTCAATTCATCTATGTCGGGAACAACTAGTCGTCCTTGCTTTCGAAGCCAACCCTCTCGATCGACCTCGAATCCTTTATCCTTTTCTGGATCCAATCCAGATTCCAATTCACGGATAATCCTGACAAGCTTATCGTCTCGCTTTTGGCTCTCGCCAATCCTTTCCACAAGAGAAGGTCGTATCGATAAGTTTGCCAACATCTCAGGTTCCAATTCGCATCTAGGTCTGAAGTCAAATCCAGCTAAATACTCGAGATTCTTCCATTCAGAAAACATGGCTCCCAATCCTGCATGTCTTCGACTTAACGCATCTGCCACCGCGTTACCTTTTCCCGGAGTATAAGCTATACCAAAATCATATGATGCTGAAAACTCTAGCCAACGTTGCTGCCGAAGATTCAAATCCTTTTGGGAGAAAAGATACTTCAACGACTTGTGATCCGTAAACAACTCGAATCGAACTCCCAACAGATAATGCCTCCACATCTTCAGAGCAAATACAATCACCGCTAATTCCAAATCATGAGTTGGGTAATTCCTTTCATGCGGCTTCAGTTGTCGACTGGCATACGCAACAACTTTATCCTTCTGCATCAGCACTGCTCCAAGTCCAATACCACATGCGTCGGTGTAAACCACCATCTCATCATTCCCACTAGGAATAGTCAAAACAGGAGCACTCGTCAATCTCTCTTTCAGGATTCCGAAAGCTTGCTCACACTTAGCATCCCAACTGAACACTTGGTTCTTCTTCGTCAATCTTGTTAATGGTGCAGCTATCTTGGAGAAGTCTTTGATAAACCGTCGATAATATCCTGCTAATCCAAGAAAACTTCTCACATCAGATGCATTCTTAGGTCTAACCCAATCCTGGATTGCTGCCACCTTAGCGGGATCAACCGCTATTCCATTTCCAGAAATCACATGGCCTAAGAACCTCACTTCACTCTTCCAGAAGTGACACTTCGAAAACTTAGCCTTCAGCTGATGTTTCCGCAAGATTTCCAAAACCATACGCAAGTGCGTCTTGTGCTCCTCTTCCGTTCTGGAATAAATCAGAATATCATCCACGAACACAAGTACGAACTTGTTCAACTGATCTCTGAACACTCTATTCATAAGATCCACAAAATATGCTGGCGCGTTAGTCAATCCAAATGGCATTACCAGCCACTCAAAGAAACCAGATGGTGTCCGAAAAGCAGTCTTCGGCACACTATCCTTAGCCACTCTCAACTGGTGAAATCCCGTTGCCAAATCCATTTGAGAAAACACCTTGGCTTCGTGAAGCTGATCAAACAAGTCATATATTCTCGGCAATGGATACTTGTTCTTCTTAGTCACCTTATTCAGCTCACGATAATCCACACACAATCTCAACGACCCATCTGCCTTGGTTGCAAACACAACTGGTGCACCCCACTCGGACACACTACGCCGAATGAATCCTTTCTGTAAAAGGTCATCAACTTGCACCCTCAACTCTTGCTGTTCCCTAGGCGCCATCCGCCTAAGAGGCATCACAATAGGTCTGGCTCCTTCAACTAGATCTATACGAAACTCGATCTCTCTATGCGGCGGCAACCCTTTGACTTCGTCAAAGACATCCTCGAATCCATTAGCGATTGGCACCGATGACAGTCCATCCCGTGGAACAACCAGCGAATACATGAAGCTCATGAAGATGCCTTCCTCATGCTTACATCGTATTACAACCTTTCGCCCCTCCACATTCTCGACTATCACTTCCAGCCTTTCGCAATCAACCTTTGCCGCATACTTCCTAAGCCAGTCCATACCCAAGATAATTCCGAACCCCGCAAAGTTTAGAACAAAGCAATCACAAACAAAAGAGCAATCATGACTCGACACAACTAGACCACGGCATAACATACACAAACAAGACGAACCCCCAACTGGATTAGTCACAACCAATGGCCTATCAACAATATCCGGTTCCAAACCTAACCGGCCTACGAGATCATTACAAACAAACGAATGCGACGCTCCAGTATCAAACAGAACTCTAACCGGAACACCACATAGGAAAAGAGTACCTTGAACAACCACACTCTTTCTCTTCTCTTCAGCAGTAGGAGCTTTTGAAGACGACGGAACAGCTCCCAAAGCATAAGCTTGCACAATCTGCTTGTCCTTCCTCGGTTCTGGACAATTCTTCCTGATGTGCCCTGGCTTGTCACAGTTGTGACACTTCATTGGCACCTTCGGATTCTTACAATCCTTAGAGAGATGGCCCTTCTGCTGACAATTGTAGCAAGTCACCTCGCCTTTCGGCTTCTTCTGGCCATCCTTACCCTTCTACTACTGCTGCTTCCACTTCTGGTTTCCACCCTGTTGTGGTTTAGACTCTCCCCTGGTAACAGCAACAATAGGTCCTTCCTTAGGAAACAGACTCTCATGCCTGAGGGCTTTCTCCACAAGCTTCTCAAACGAATCGTCCAAATGATCCACCAACTGTCTCCCAAGATAACTGTCCAAGCCTGTCACAAACTTCTCATTCTTCTGATATGCAGACTCAATATATGACCGGGCATACTTGGACAACGCTTCAAACTCAGAAACATACTCAAGAACAGATCTTCCACCCTGCTTGAGCTCCACGAACTTCTTGAGCAGAACAGACTTATGAGCTGTAGAAATGAACTTAGCTTCAAATCTAGCTTGGAATTGATCTCAAGTAATCTCTTCCTCCGCAGTATTGATGGTAATAGAGTTCCACCAATCAGAGGCTCTTCCTTGAAGCTGCCTTGATGCCAACTTCCTCTTAGTTGCATCATCAATTCCCAAATCACCAAAGATCCTTCTACAAGCATCTATCCATCTCTGGACTTCGATAGTTGATTCTGTTCCCAAGAAAACCTTTCCTCCAAGAGCAGTGTAGTCCTTGCACAACTTAGCAAAATCCACTGGTTTCGGAGTTTGGACTTGAACTCCAACATCAACTGCTGCCCCCGGAACCGGTATCCTTCTCATGATCGAAGTCATCATAGCTTCGAACATGGCTGCATAATCAGCAGTCTCTTCAGTAGCACGGCCTTCCCTAGCAGCTGGTCTCCCTCTTCGACTCATTCTCAATATCTATAAAAAGGAATGATCAGAACATCTAGAGAAACAACTGCATAAAGGACTAACTTACTGATAAACTACTATATTATATATAGTAATCATCCATCAAAATACAATTACGTCTCTCATACGTAGTTACGTCAGCGAGCGTTGGGTAAAATCGATTAACCAATGCTCCGATACCAAATGTGACGACCGCCCATGACCCCTGCACCGAATCTAAAGATAGAGCGCTGTAAAGTGTGCTAGGCGACCATGGACGATTGTCAAGGTAAGATTAAAACAACAGAATCTATCGTATTACTCACAGCGCATGGACAAAATACAATAGAACATATGTATAGTGAAGCTTTACAGAACAAAATGTCATCATATAAAACTCCATAATAGTTGAATACAAGCATCCACATAGTCAATACATCAAGCCTCACTACATATCTCTCAGAGAATACAAAACAGCGGAATATCCAGTACATATAATAAGAAGATAATATGCAACCCTCAAGCTCGTCTTCGATATCAGCATCGTGAGAAGAGAACAGCACCTGTCACCTGCTACCTAGTCTGCCCGTCCCAAAATGGACGAACAGCCCAAGGCAATAAGAATTAAAAACATAAAGCCTTGAGTCAGACAACAGTCTTAGTGAGCAGTAAATTAACTAACAACATACCAAAAGAGCATAAAGGAAAAGGAATAGGAATACAACCCTCCCACTCCAACCTCCTTCTACAGTGATAGCCCCTAGACACACACTAAGCAGAAGCAAACATAGCAGAGCATACAATTTAAAGTAAAGCTACTATCACTCGAGTCAAGGGCGATGTTTTCCAAGTACCAAGGCCTAAATCAGATAAGCACCCAGAAAATACCGCTCTTGAGTCCGAATGACGATACAACCAAACATCCATGACTCTGGCTATCACTGTTATCATTGCTTCGATATCACCGTTAATTGAATGACCAGCACATTCTTTCAGCCGTCCGTCAAGGGCTAATGGAAACCCCGGTTCTAGACATAACTCCCGCACGTCGTCGCAACCCGTGCCTAGGACTATCGAATCTGCCCAGAGTACTCGACCATCAACAGTTAGTCGTTGGGACTATCGAATCTGCCCAAACGTACTCTTGCTTAGAGCAGGCTAGAACCTTCAACAACGATGCTATCCAAACCTCCTAGTCATCCTCCTCGACGACTATTCTCATATCCATTCATTATCCTCAACTCGAATCATATCACCGAGTTATCAACATGCTTGGAATGATCCCGTCTGGATTAGACCAAGTCTTCATCACATGATGCCTCGCTTCATTACATCCTCGCAAAGCCTCATCTCAACATCACATCATCAAATCTATGCATAAGAGCATCATCATCCCGCTACATATGCCACGAGCAGCTTTCCCAATTCAAGAGCCTTTCCCCTTAGCTTTTGAATCATCCTCGATCTAAATCTAATCATCAATCATCTAGTTCATAACAATCAATCAAATCAAACATCAATCCAAGCAATCAAGCATTCAAATATGATCTAAGTAGACAATTATAACAATAATGGCATTTTCGTAATTAAAGAGTTGAAAGTCCAATAAGCATGAAAACATGGATTATATCTCTACAAACTTGATGAATGAACTTGCATAGTTTAACATATGATAAAATGGATGTAACATCATCATGAACAATGGATCTATATGGATCTACACTTAGGATGAAGAAAATGCATGGAAATCACTATTTTAACACCAAAACGAGCCAACAATCCGATATACTCCCTTGGATCCGTGTGAGAGATAATCACCACTCACCAAATCACCTAAACAACCCCAAATCAATACGCTTCAGATCTGGACAGCGAAGGATCAATCTTGATCTATCACGAATCCGCTCCAAACGAAGAAATCTCTCTTGAAAAGATGAAGATCTTCAATCTAAACTCTTGAATCTTCAATTTGATCTTCAACTTGGATGGATTGAAGCACTAGATTAGAGTGGAGAAAAGAAGTGAAGAAGTGTAGAAGTCGAGCTCTCAAAATGGCAGCACTTCGTCGCTTCAAAATCCGGATCCCAAAAATGAAGAGAAGCTCTCCTATTTATAGCAGAAAATACCCTAAGTCGTAACTCGTCCGCCTCTATAAGTCGTTCATGACTTACGACTTATCACCCATACGACTTAACTTCTGGCTTCAACGACTTAACATACTTCTGCCTATGACTCACGACAAAACAGCTATCTCCTAAGTCGTCTCCGACTTATAGCCTCTTCCGACTCAACACACGCACCTACGACTTAATGCGCACGCGCCTTAACTGGTTAGACGACTCAACTACTAAGTCATCTACGACTTAACACAAAGGCTACGACTCATCCACTTGCACGAGTTAACACCTACGCGCGACTTAACCAGGCTACGAGTTAACAGTTAACTGGCTACGACTTATGACCGCTAACTCTTAAGTCGCTCATGACTCAACATAAGATACGACTTAATAAAAGGGCTCATCCTACGACTTATCAAATAACCGGGTTAAACTCTTAAGTCGTCTACGACTTAACTGGGTATACGACTCAACCACAAACACTTAAGTCATCTACGACTTAACACTCATAAGTCGTTCACAAGTTACGACTTATCAAAACCCCCAGTTTACGGCTCATAACTAAACAGGGACTTCGACTTATCTAGGCAACGACTTAACTGCTATACTTAGGTCGCTCACATCCTAACCCCAACACTCCTTAAGTCGGTCAGTTAATTTAAGCCATCCCACGACTTACTTCCTACACGACCTAGGCTCCAAACATTCCAACTCTTAAGTCGTTCAAACGACTTAACTCCAAGTCCTGGGTCACTCCTATCTCCTAAGTCGTATACGACTTACGACTTATGCTAAGTCGTGAACGACTTAGGACTTAGCCAAATATTGCCTAAAATCTGAAATGGCTCAAAAATGATAAAATTCCAGATTCTGTCGAACTTGTCGATCCTTAAAAATACGGGTCGTTACACCAGCTTTCAGATATTCGATGATTCCAGTGATGTATTCTGCTTTGTATCTGATGTATCATATTACTCTTCCGTTGTATCTGATTTAACTCTGATGTAACTTATATATTTATATAGTAGCTTCATGAACTACTATCTCTTTTATTTCCGCTGCACTTATTACTCTGTGTCTGTGATCTGTGATTATATTTATTTACTGTATATGTTCAGTTTTGCCAAATTTAAATTAACAACGCGGTATTTTGAGCAATTCAATTCCGGCATGAGTGTCTACCTATACACTTATAGTGGATGCGAATGGTCCAAAATTCTGGGTCGTTACATGGCGGCTAAGGGCTGAAACCCTAGGGTTTTTGGAAAATAGAGAAAGCGAGGGGCTTTTATAGAAAAATACGCGACACTATTCATCCCGGATTTTCCGAACTCCAAACGAAGCATGCCGGCTGATGTTTCTAAGGTTTACCTCGCGTTCCGAACAAAATGGAACAGGTTTCGGAAGCTAATTCGATCATCTGTGCGAGTTACGGCAATAAACGATCGATTTAAAATTAAATCGGTTAATCAAATTTCTGTGCGTTTGGGCTCGCCCCGGACAAACAGTAAATCCAATTGACACGAAATTTGAAACCATACAATAATATCACATTACGGATCCGATGAAACTAGTTTCGTCGAAATCCGAGACTTTTTGAAAAATGACTATTTTAACTCGCCGAATTAAAATTAAAACGATTTCGATGCTTTTCGAGCTGCCACGGTCAAACGATAACTCCGATTGCTACGAAAATTGAAATCCGACAATAACAAACTATTACGGATCCAATGGAACTAGTTTCGTTCAATTCTGAGACAGTTCGAAAATGGCTATTTTTCAGTCGATAATTAAATATTAAAAATATTCAATTTTCACAAATTAACTTTAAATTCAATTTTAAAAGTTCTATAACATTACTATAACTCCAATATGATAAGATAAAATTTTACAAATCATTTTCAATCATATTCAACTCGATTTACAATTATTTCTGAAATTTAACTTATTAAATTATAGATTTAATTGTCTAATTAAATCCAATATTCGAAAAATAAATTATTCGACTGTTTAATTTTAATATAAAATTCCCAATTTAAATTATTAACTTTTATATCAAATTTCAATTGTTCACAAATCCCATTTTTAATTTCGCAGTAATTAACAATCTTCTACAATGCAGTTTTCCATTATAAATCCAATATAAAAGATTATATTAGATTCAGCGTTCAATTATATTGTAATTCAAATTCAAGTTACTTAATTCCAAATGAATTCTTTTATTTCGATTTACACTTTCATTATTGAATCAACCATTTACTTATACATTATTATCAATAGTTTATAATTCATTTACTTTCATTTTCTTCAGCTATCATCTTATTTAAATTCACAGTAATATTAAATTACATTCATTTACGTTGATTTCCATATTATAACTTTAATATTAAATGTAACATTTTATTTATTTCGTTGTTTACAATCAAATTCAATTCAATTCAATTACTTGTTACATTCAAATTTAAATCTTTACTTACGTTCAATTACAAGTTAACATCTTTATCGAATTACAGTTTCAGTTATTATCTGCTTTCAATCAACTGTAATATTAAGTTACATTTATTTATATTAGTTTCAATAACATAAACTTCCATTATTAAATCCACCATTTTATTTATTCTTTGTTTACAATCATAACCAATTTGGCTTACAATCAAATTCAATTCATTATTTACATTCACTACAAGTTAACATCCATATTTAATTTACAAATAAGTTATTTCAGAATTCTGTTTTGTATTTTAACTTGTAATTCACATTTAACAACACAAAATTTTATTTCCTTCGGATTTTTATCCAAAATTTTCATTTTAATTCGTATTTTTAAAGTGTTAAAAATACGGGTCGTTACATTCTCCCCCACTTAAAACTTTTCGTCCTCGAAAAGGAACGGAGAAGGGGAAACCATCATTTAGATATAATTCATTCAAAATATTCTACTTATTTGCAAAATTTAGTTATAGGATTTTTTTTTTCACAAAATTTCCTAACTCCTGGATTTTTGAAAAAATTTCGACAGCACCTCCTTTGCGCGGCTAGGACCGAAAAATTTCACAGTAGTAATAATTGCATGATATACATCTCATTACAAGAATGAGGCATCCCAAAACATGGGGAACACAATAATATACCACAACATAAATTGTAATCCGAGAACATACCTTTTATTTAGCATTTATTAGCATTTTAACTTACATTTTGCATTAAGCGCAGAAGCGAGCTCCACAAGCGAAGCGCAACCCCTTTGCTACCTACTAAAATGCTCAATAACCAAGTTAGAACCATGCATATAAAGATAGATCGATATACTTATCATAAAAACACACACATAACATGTTTAGCTTCAAAACTGAAATTCCAATTTCAGGACAGCAAACGAATCTCAGTTTTTGGTCACCTAAACGATAAATTTTGACAATGGAATCTAAACAAAAGTTGTTGCATTCGTTTCAGGCTTTCCGGAATGTCCAAAATCATTGAATTCGGACCTTCCGTTCAAAAGTTACGACCGTTTTACTAAATAGATACGCCTCAGCCTAGCAATGAATTGCACAGGTCAGCGACGTTTGGTCACATTTTTGACCTTCTAAACGACAGCAAAACATCAAATGCTTAAAACAAAAGTTTTAGCTTAAGTTCTAAGCTTTCCAGAAAGTGCAAGAACATCAAAATCCGATACACCAGTAAAAAGTTATGGCGAGAATACTAAGGTGCTTCAGATTTCTACTCCGCACAGGCCAGCGACTAATATTGGTGTTTTAAGCCTAGTGGATGAAGGTATTTGTTAACTCCCTTTTAGCAACGAGTTACGAGTTAAAAAGCCTACGACCTAAGTGGTCTTGACGACTTACGACTTAGCAACTGAAGAGAAACTACGACCTAAAATTTTTAACGAGTTAGCGGACTACAACCTACAGCGGCTTACGACTTAACAAGTTGACGACTCAGCAAGTTAAGCGACCTACGACTTAAGAAGGTTTCGACTTAACATGCTACGACTCATCAGGCCTACGACTTAAGAGACTCAGTGACTTAACTTGCCCAGCGACCTAAGGCTACAGAAGACCTTGCGACCTAAGGCTACGGGAAAGTTCGCGACCTTGCAACAGAAAGGATTGCGACCTAGAAGATTGCGACCTAAAGGAGCTTACGACCTAACTACTTAAGATGTATGCCGACCTAGAAGCCAACCGACCTAACAAGTGGTCGACTTAAGATTGCAAGTTAACTCTGCTCCGACCTAACAATACCGAGCTATGAAATGCTCCGAGTTTAGAAGACTCTCCGACTTAACTACTCAACGAGTTAAAGTCTCTACGACTTAAGAAGGTTTCGACTTAACATGCTACGACTCATCAAGTTAACCCTTCTACGACTTAAGAGACTCAGCGACTTAACTTGCCTAGCGACCTAACTATCTGGAAGGCCTTAAGTCGTCTACGACTCATGGTTTGCTAAAAGTCGTCTACGACTCATGGTTTGCTATAAGTCGTCTACGACTCATGGTTTGCTATAAGTCATCTACGACTCATGGTCTTACGAGATAAGAGGTATACGACTTAGCACTTGTCTTCCAACTAAGCCACAAGATGGACCAAATATGGCGCCCACGAGACATCTTAAGTCGAATACGAGTTACGACTTATCATGAGTCGGTCACGACTCATGACTTGGCCAAACCGAGAGCTCAGAAATCTGCGCCTATAAATAGGCCACTACTTCCAACATGGAAGGGACTTTTGGCAATTCATTTCTCCAAGCGCCGTTACGCTGTCGAAGCCTCCTCTCATTCAGCAATCAAAGATCCTCAAGCATTCGAGACACTACAACAATCTTCGAGAAGAGCTCCTAACATCATACACGGATTCGTCGAGTTTCTTCATCAAAGATTGAGCTAGTAGTCAAGAGTGCTTTCATAATCAAGTTGTATTGTATTTTGAAGGATATTGTATCGAATTGTAACCGAATCAGCAATAAAAGACTATAAAGTGGACGTAGGCTCAGTTACGGGCCGAACCACTATAAATCTGTTGTTCATTTACTGCTTTACTGCTATTTTCAGTTTATATTCTATTCCCATACCAACGGGTGGTGCTTTCACAATTCTATTACACACACCGGGTGTTAGCGTTCACTTTTTCTCGTTAACATTTTGGTGCTTTCACTGAGAACCCAACTCAGGTGATCATCCACCGTTGCTTCGCAAAGACTCATAAAAAGAACCTCTCTTAAAAACCAGATCCGAAATAATGGCCCACGGAAGAAGAGGTAGACCCATCAGATCCGGAAATACTCACGAAGGAACTTCCGCTTCCCCAACAACAGACCAAGCAACTCCAACCGTTGGAGTCACCAGGGCTGAATTGGATGACGCAGTTTCTGGATTATACCAACAAATTGAAACTCAAAATGCTTTGATGATGGATAGAATAACTGCCCTGCTCGGGGCAAATCGTCAACCAGAAAACCATCAAACCACCCTTCCTGAAATGCCACCTTTCCAAGCTGATGGTTCTATGCCGCAACCAACTTATCATGAACATATGCCCGGGCAAACTTCCGAGGGAAGAACTGGTGCTTGCCCAGAGATGTCTTTGAACAATAAAGAGTACCTGTCTGAAATGGTTGGCCGCATCATGAAAGAGAGCATGCAAAGGGAAGAGGATGAGGCTGACTGGGGATTCGCGCCAAGCAGAACTCCATTTACTGAAAGGATCCTGAGAGCGGAATTTCCAAGGAAATTTGCACCTCCTACTATCCAAGCCTATAGGGGAACCACTGACCCTAATCATTTCGTATATAAATACGATTGGCATATGACCGGTGCAAGAGCATCAGACGAGATCAAGTGTCGATACTTTCCGGTATACCTCGAAGGCGTGGCTTTACTTTGGTTTACAAAGCTTCCAGTTCGGTCTGTAGATAAGTTCTCCGACTTAACGCAAAAGTTTAAAGAACAGTTCAGATTGTATGCTTCAAAAGCTAAGGATATAATGTCACTGTCTAACCTTGAACAAGCGCCCGGAGAATCAATCAAATCTTTCTTGAGCCGTTTCAATACAGCTTTGGCTGAGGTAGAAAATGCAGAACCACGCATGATCCTGACTTATTTGATGCGAGCCATTGATAAATCGAGTAAATTTGGGATATGGCTAAAGATGAAGGAACCGAACTCACTTGATAAATTTTATAAAAAGGCCGACGAGTTCATTCGCCTTGAAAGCCTTTCTACGACGTCGAAGGTGGTTGCTGCCCAAACTAATGACAACAGTGTCCCGTCTAAGAAAAGAGAATCTGAAAGTCAGAAAAGGGAGAATGAAGGAGGAAAGAACCAGGGAAATGAAAAGAAACCTCGCCGCTTTAATTCTTCAGATTATACTCCTTTAACTGATACACCAAGAAATATCTATTTTGCAACAAAAGACGTTGTCCGGTATCCTAAGCCACCTGAGATGACGAAAGGTGCAAAGAGTAATGGAAAATTCTGCCAATTTCACAATCAACCTGGCCATGACACTGACCAATGTCGCCAGTTAAAGAAAGTGATTGAAGAATTGCTGGAACAAGGTAAACTCCAACAATATGTTAAGAGAAGCGGAGTCGATCCAACCTCATCCACTTGGGATCAACAACACCCTACCCATCAATCCGATTCTCACAACAACACTGCAGTGCAAGATTCAGAAAAGCTTGTCATTAATGCTATCACAGGGGGACCATACCCAGCAAGCAGAAGTTGGGATGACTATTAATTACCCACAAAACTGCGACTGGGGCATCTCTCACTTTCTCTGGCATAAAAATCCAAAAGCTATGAATCAAGCACAAATGGAAATCCAGCTTGGAGATTCTGAAACAACAATAACTAGCATTCATTTTTTACTTAACAACATTGCTTGAATTTGTAAAGATAATGATGGATGTGTAACTTCTGCATTGTAAACCGCTGAGAAATCAGCGTGACTCAATAATGAAAAACTATGCATTCTGTGTTTTCTATTATAAAATGCCTGTTATATTTCGATGTGTAAATACTCTAAATGTATTGCTAAAATGTCGATCTAATACTGCAGGTCATTAAAGCAAAGCCCACCCATCGCAAAGCTAAGCGAGCCTTACAAATCATTTATTAAAGCAAATTTCAAGCAACAAAAATTCCAAACTCAAATCCCATACAAGAGGAACTTCACATAAAAAGTTGACGGCTCCACTATGTCAAGCCCTCGTTAACTGGTTGCGATCGTTGATATAAAAAGGCATCCAACCAAATAACTTGCGTTTACTCTGTGGAGTCATTCAACAGTGAAGTCTACTTCTTCGGATAAAGCAACTTACTTGCAAAAGAAAGGAAGACGCGCTTGGAAACGATGATAAAGGATCGCAGATTGGCGAATGATGATACAACATGAGCGGGCAAACGTGGAAACAGCCAAAGGGATGTATGCCTCTCAACAGGAAAGCAGGTAGATCCACTAAAGGGATACCTTCCCAAGCAGAAGGAATAAGACCCTCGCTAACTGATTGTGATGCATCCGATCAGCCAGCTTATGTCCATCCCATGGATCTACTTGCCCCTAAGACGCAACCTTCCTGGCACACCAACCAAAGCCCTCTAACGAGGCACGCCAATAAATGGGAGTGCTTTACTCAATCAAAAAGATTGGTAGGACCACCGAAGGGGCACCTCGTTAATTGATTGCGATCGTTTGTACAAACAAACATCCAATCAAGCAACTTGCGCCTGTCCCGTGGACTCCTCCGACCATGAGAAAGTAACTTCCAGGCAATCACAAGCCCTCTTCGGAGGCACAAGCCCTCTTCGGAGGCACAAGCCCTCTTCGGAGGCAAAAGCCCTTTTCGGAGGCACATTTCACCCGTGTAGAAGTGCAAAATGCTTCTCTTCAAAGACCCACTCCACCAGAGATGAAATACTACAAAGCCCTCTAACGAGGCACGCCAATAAATGGGAGTGCTTTACTCAATCAAAAAGATTGGTAGGACCACCGAAGGGGCACCTCGTTAATTGATTGCGATCGTTTGTACAAACAAACATCCAATCAAGCAACTTGCGCCTGTCCCGTGGACTCCTCCGACCATGAGAAAGTAACTTCCAGGCAATCACAAGCCCTCTTCGGAGGCACAAGCCCTCTTCGGAGGCACAAGCCATCTTCGGAGGCAAAAGCCCTTTTCGGAGGCACATCTCACCCGTGTAAAAGTGCAAACTGCTTCTCTTCGGAGACCAAAATTGCTTCTCCTCGGAGACCAAAATTGCTTCTCTTCAGAGACCAAAAGACCTCTTCAGAGGCATACTTCACCTTGCTTGAAGTACCAAAAATAAACCCTTTACTGGGGCATAAAATCAAAACCTTCTTCAGAAGCTCATTTCATTGTACAGGAAAATTCACTTTCAAACAAATAAAAGTGATCATTCCCAGAAGTCGAAATGTTCTTCAGGAAGAAAAAAAAATAAAAATTTCTCCAAAGACAAGATATACTCTATTAAAAAGCAGAATAATTCTTCCCTGAAAAAGTGGAAAGTTATTCTCTAAACTAAGAGTATCGGTCTTGTGAAAGCAAGAAATATTACAATATACTTGTGGTATGGGGGCAGCATTATACAATTCAGTTACAGTAATAAAAGTAATATACAAGCGACATACCACAAGTTCTTTGCAATATCACGTAATAAAGATGTGGAGTAAATGCGTTCTTGAAACACAGACAAAAAGTTTGTACAAATAGAAAGAATCGTTTACTCTACACTTCAAATGAAAAACAGATGTATTCCTACATACACAAGGATTTGTACAAGAAAAATATCTATTTATTTCAGCACTATGAGAAATTTTTTACATTGTACAGGTTACAAAAAGAAGCGGAGACCGGTATCCGCACAATCCCCGGTCAATACAAAAAGCAGAAAAGCCAAAATCAAACTCATTTCCCCTTCTTCCCACCCTTGGAGCTTTTACCCGGCCTGGTAATTAGCTTCGTAGGCCGTATCGGAGAAGAAGGAGAAAGAGACTCAGCCGGATCAATCTCTGCTTCATCCCCAGCAGCAGAAGAACTCTTCTTTCCTTTCTTTGAAACCGCACGCTTTACCTTCTTCTTGGAAGAAGACTCGCTCCCCGGAGCAAGAAATGTAGAAAGCTTTGTGTCGTAGTCAAAAGACCGCTCCGGGGTCTTCTCGCTATCTTCCAGACCTTCTGCCTTCTGTTCTTCGGAAGCAAGTGGTTCGTCTAAACCTTGAAGGGCTGCTATTGGTTCTTCCTGTGAACCTGGTTGAGAAGCTGGAAGAGATATAACTTGAGAAGGAGGAGGAACGACAGCTAAAGAAGGAAGAATTGATGCAGTTTCTGGCACGACTGCTGCATAATAAAAGAAATCAAAATCAGTATTCTCCGAGAAAAAAGAAGACCGTGAATCGTCAAAGTTACCTGGAGAAGCCGGTTTAGCGAGATCAATCTCAAATTCTCGAGCTTGGAAGTCCTTCATTGCCTCTTCCTCTATAGGGGTGGTTACAGTTTCTTTGTCAACCTTAGCGGGAGGCGTGGAATGAGAACTAGAGCCAGTAATATCCGCATGAGCTAAAGCCGAAGTATAAGCAGGAGCAATAGGAGGTGTTTCTTTCTCAGGAAGCTTCTCTCCCGTCACTTCGGCCCGCACTCGGATAAGCTGCTCTTTTCCTTTGGCAAGGGCAGCGCGATCGCTCTCACTTAAGTAGGTAGCTTGAAGATCTGTTTCAGAATATCCGGCACCACCAAATAAGTCAATGATTGCCTCCCATACTTCCGCTAAGGTGACTTCATACTCTGGTCCCAAAAATGAAAGGCTCCCGCGCCCCAGGACACAATGCATATAAAAGTCGAACAGAGTCGCGTCAACAGTGGCTATGGTCGCCTTATGGGATTCTTCGGCTGCAGCTTTACCAGAAAGAACTTCATCACGTTCTCTTTCAGCCTTCAGTAGCTGAGATTGCAGTCTTATAATTTCTAAATCTTGAGAGCTGACTTTCTCTCGAAGTTGAACGGCATCATCGCGGTATTTTCTTGTAACCTGCTGTTCTGCTTCGAGTTTCACCTCAATATCTCTCTGAGCAGCATGGGCGTCTCGAACTTGTTTTTGAAGCATTTCTTCTTTCTGAGAATAAGAAGTGGAAGAAGTAGCAAGCTCTTTTTTAAGTCTTTCAACTTCAGCTTCGAGCTTCACATAACCATCGCTAATGCTTTTCATCTCCACGTCATGCTGCTTACGCCATTTGTCCCACTCAGATTTATCATTTTCCATGGTCATCATCGCCTCAAGGTTCATATGGTTGACCCTTTGAAGTTCATCAACCAGCTTCTGCCATCCAGACATTCTTTCGATGTCAAGTTTCACAGCATCGACATTTTTCAACATCGCCTGCTTATCAATGGGGACCAAATCCAAATCAAAACGCACTCCTTTCAGACACCAATTCGGAAATCGGCTCTGGAGTGTGGGAGGACCATCTCCAGCTTGGTACTGTGGCCTATTAATGATTGTCTGGATGTCAGATTCCTTAAGGGCAGGGGAACCGGAAGATGTATTAGGAGGAATAGAAGCGGTAGTCTTTTCCAAGATATTAGATGTATCTTTCTCGTCAAGTCTGACCCGTTTGCTGGAATCATCGGAAGTATGACTCTTCCCCCTGTCATCGTAAGATTTCCTCTTATAAGGATCGTCGCTTCTGTGGGAAGAGTCACGTCGCTCGTCCCTATTCCCATAGTATTCCTCGTCTTCTCTCCGGCGACGCTCTTCATGAGCTCGCCTCTCATGAGCCTTTCTGGCAGCCCTATCCTCATCAGTTTCCTTCACAGCACCGATATAACTCCTAAAGTCATAAGCCTCACGGCTTCCGTAACGCTGAAATTTGTTGTAGTAAGAGCCGCTTCGCCCCATCAGAGAACCTGAAATTGAAGAAAAAGACCAGTTTTAGAAATCCTCAAGTTGAAGAAGCTAAGTGCATATAAGTGCCAAAATTCTAAGTGTGTGTGATGTGCAAACTGCGCGCATCAGACTACAAACCACTTTTGGGTGTAGAAATGGCAATAAGTTGTGTGGAAGGCGTTGTGGTTTGTTGCAAAGAAGAAGTTGCTTCGACAACAGGAGGGACCACTTTAGAAACATCATCTTTAAAAAGCTCCTGAGAGGTTATCATGATGTCGCTCAGACTGTCAAAAGTATCATCGCCATGGTGCATGGGAGAATTCTCTTTTTCAACTTCCGCCTCAGCCGTCTTTTCAAGAGTGTGAAGATTTTCCTCCTCTTCAACAACCGGGGCAAGTGCTAACTTACTGGACGATCCAGCAATGTCGGTAGGAGTAGAACACTTTACCAATGAAGTCTCAACGGTAAGTTCTCGCGGTAAAAGTTCTTTAGCAGGAACAGGGGCATCTGACTCCTCAGCAGGAGAATCAAGGACTTCATGTGGCTGAGTGGAACGGGAAGGATGTAAAAGTCCAAATTCGTGGAGGAACTCATCTCTCAATAGAAATTGAACACTCCTCTCCTCGACCGGCACGGTCATAAGCCTCTCGAAGGTATTTTTGTGACGAGTTTCCCTAGAAGGGGGAGGGAGCGCTGAAACAGTAGAGAAAGAAGTTAACATTTGACAATTTGGACTTCAAAGAATTTAGAAAAACACAGGGAAAAGATAGATAATCGTACTTCCCACTCTCCAAATGGCGTAAAATCCCAGGGGACAACGAACAAAGAAAAACTGGCTCAGAAACCCAGGAACGCTTTCGGGAAGACCAATAATCAGTTTACGATTCCTGGCACTCCTTACAACTGTGATAGAGGGATGGTCTTTGGTCTTTGTGAATGAGCACAGAAAGCAAATTTCTCCAAAACTGGGAAAACGGTCCAGCATTCTCCTAAAAAGCACACACAGTCCCAGTAGGATGGCGTAGCCATTGGGATGTTGTTGAAAAGGGGAGATAGATAATCGAAGGAGAAGTTCTCGAAGACAGTCATTAAACGGGGGAATCGCTCCACTCAAGCACATTTGGCGGTTCACTGCGACAAAGCCATGGGGCGGCCTATCAGCAGTGTCATTTACTCCAGGGAGCAAAGCCTCAGATTCAGCAATGCCAAACTGGGTGCATAGTTGACGGAAGACTTTATCACTCAGAGTGGTAGGAGTCCTTTCCGGGGGATCATTCAACGGAGTAGCAATTGGAAAAGCTTCTCCACTTGGTTCCAAGTCTTCTTGATGAGATGCCATTCTACACAATCAGCTGAATGTTCAAAAGTGAAGGTGCACGTTTCCTAAAAGTGTGAAGTGCTGTGCAAAACTAATGAAAACAAGTATAACTGGAATTAAACTAACTGACAATCAGGCGAATACGAGATTTCAGAACTTGTTAATACTCAAGTGTAGTGTTAATGCAGACAAATCAGTTTTAGTTTACCATTACGATTTTGCTTTAATACTTCACTTGAGTTAGTTATTGTGTAGCATTTCACTCATACAGTTCATTTAATTTAATTTTCTCTTTATCAACTAATCTGTCATTCGATGTGGGCAGTCAGTGGCAGTATATTCGTCCCAGTATTATGTGAATGTTGTGTTAAGCAGGTTATTAGCATTAAAGTCAAGACAGTGTGAGAGGTAACACAACACAGTTCAAATTCAAGAGTTCAGCCAACTTCTGTGCAAAGTCATCTAAGTCTTAAGTCGTTAAACGACCTATCATGAGTCGGAACTTTTAGGTCGTATTAGGCGAGTCAAGATGTTCAAGGCATGTTCTCTTAAGTCAGATCATTCAAGTCCAAGAATTCGAAGTCATAGAGTTCAAGTTATTAAGTCGTTCGGATGGGTTCACGAGTTACGAGTTAAGGGCTATCTCATCCACGACCTAGTCATTCAGATGTGCTTGCAAGATTAAACCTTAAGTGTTAACTCGTTCATGACCTAAGGGGCAAGCTACGAGTTAAATCAAGTCGTCAGTCCTTAAGTTGCACTGCAAAGAAAAGTTTCAAGCCTGAATGCAAAAATGCAACGTCCTAGGTCGTTACCGACCTACGACCTACTTAAGGTCGTCGAAAATTAAGTCGCAGTTTCTGTTCAAAGGTGTTAGTTCATTCTCCCCAGTACATCGATTTGCCGAACTCCTAACCCGTTAACCCATTAGCCTCTCCTTCAACCAAAACTCTCGTCCCCTCAACGCATTCAATCATCTCGAAATCGCCATACACCTAGTGTAATGATATTCCATCACAAATCACAAATCGGTCAAACTGAATCACCGCAATCCATCGCCTTGTTCACACAAAACTGTCCAAGGCTAAGACAAATCATCTAGAATCCATCAATGATCAATTGAAACAAGGATTGCAGAGAAGTACGGCGTGAGGAAAGGGGGGCGATGGCGAAAATGGGATTCATAATTCAGTTATAGTCGGGGATTGAATAATCAAGTTCACTTATGCAATATAACGATGGGGATAACTGGCGATCGAGTATTTGAATTCGTCTTAAGAGAGCTCGAATGCTTGCAAATGGCAGAATAAGATGATAAGAACAGGTAAAGGGGAAGAAGGAACGACTTAAGCTATTTGTACCCTAACACAGTGAAAGGTGAATCGACACATCTGACTTACGACTTATGCTAAGTCGTTAGCGACCTACGACTCATCTTAGGTCGGTCGCAATTTAGCGCACTCATCAAGAAGCGAGCTAAGGAAATCGAAGCACACGACTTACGACTTAAGGCGTGTACTTCGAGGGGCAAATGTTAACTCCCTTTTAGCAACGAGTTACGAGTTAAAAGCCTACGACCTAAGTGGTCTTGACGACTTACGACTTAGCAACTGAATAGAAACTACGACCTAAAAGTTTTAACGAGTTAGCGGACTACAACCTACAGCGGCTTACGACTTAACAAGTTGACGACTCAGCAAGTTAAGCGACCTACGACTTAAGAAGGTTTTGACTTAACATGCTACGACTCATCAGGCCTACGACTTAAGAGACTCAGTGACTTAACTTGCCCAGCGACCTAAGGCTACAGAAGACCTTGCGACCTAAGGCTACGGGAAAGTTCGCGACCTTGCAACAGAAAGGATTGCGACCTAGAAGATTGCGACCTAAAGGAGCTTACGACCTAACTACTTAAGATGTATGCCGACCTAGAAGCCAACCGACCTAACAAGTGGTCGACTTAAGATTGCAAGTTAACTCTGCTCCGACCTAACAATACCGAGCTATGAAATGCTCCGAGTTAAGAAGACTCTCCGACTTAACTACTCAACGAGTTAAAGTCTCTACGACTTAAGAAGGTTTCGACTTAACATGCTACGACTCATCAAGTTAACCCTTCTACGACTTAAGAGACTCAGCGACTTAACTTGCCTAGCGACCTAACTATCTGGAAGGCCTTAAGTCGTCTACGACTCATGGTTTGCTATAAGTCGTCTACGACTCATGGTTTGCTATAAGTCGTCTACGACTCATGGTTTGCTATAAGTCATCTACGACTCATGGTCTTACGAGATAAGAGGTATACGACTTAGCACTTGTCTTCCAACTAAGCCACAAGATGGACCAAATATGGCGCCCACGAGACATCTTAAGTCGAATACGAGTTACGACTTATCATGAGTCGGTCACGACTCATGACTTGGCCAAACCGAGAGCTCAGAAATCTGCGCCTATAAATAGGCCACTACTTCCAACATGGAAGGGACTTTTGGCAATTCATTTCTCCAAGCGCCGTTACGCTGTCGAAGCCTCCTCTCATTCAGCAATCAAAGATCCCCAAGCATTCGAGACACTACAACAATATTCGAGAAGAGCTCCTAACATCATACACGGATTCGTCGAGTTTCTTCATCAAAGATTGAGCTAGTAGTCAAGAGTGCTTTCATAATCAAGTTGTATTGTATTTTGAAGGATATTGTATCGAATTGTAACCGAATCAGCAATAAAAGACTATAAAGTGGACGTAGGCTCAGTTACGTGCCGAACCACTATAAATTTGTTGTTCATTTACTGCTTTACTGCTATTTTCAGTTTATATTCTGTTCCCGTACCAACGGGTGGTGCTTTCACAATTCTATTACACACACCGGGTGTTAGCGTTCACTTTTTCTCGTTAACAGTATTTATCAAAACATTCTAAACAAAAGATGTAACACAGTTTCTAGGCTTTCCGAAAAGTCCAAAATCATCGAATTCCGTTTAAACATTTAAAAGTTATGGCTGTTTTCGTTCCAGCATATATTGGACAATTTTGGATTTTTTTTTCTTCCAAATTTGCTTTTATTATTTCAAAACACAAACCATCAAACTTCAAATTTTCTAAAGAAACAATCATCAACACAAAGTCGTTTATTTTCTTATTTATCCATGAAATAATTTTACATTCAATTTGTTTCCGATTTATTCAAGTTTGTTTCATTCATAATTTAAATTCAAGTCAATTTGCTTCAATTTAATTTGAATTCAATTATATTTAATTTCACTTTGCTTCAAATTTGAATTTAATTATTTAAAAAAATTTATTCCGTTTATTCAATTCCATTTACACTAATGAATTCTATTTAATCAATTACCATCCATCAAACAACCAATGCATATCAAACATTACCATCCATCCAGAATCTACACTAAATCAATTATACATTTCCAAAAAATTTTTTTTTTTTTTATTTCATACACTTCCAAGTTTTTTGACATTTAGTTATATTCAACTTTAATTAGTTTCCATTTACAAATTTTATATTTCATTAATTTTAAATTTTATTCATTCACTTGTATATATCATTCATTTTACAGCTTAAATTTCTTTTATATTTACAACTATCAATAGATCTTCACATTGTATTATTCACTCTCACAATGGTATATTATTCCTCTACTTATCCTTATTAGTATTTTAAACTTTTTAAGTATTTGGTAAGTTATAGTTATGCAAATAGAATGTAGTTAAACAACATACAACCTCTTTTCATTCAAAGTTGAATTTTTAATTAATTAATTCTTAAGTCATTACTTAAATTTCACTATAATTTAATTTCACATTTACATTCACATATAGTATTTCCATTTTATATTAACATAATTGTGAATCACCTTTAAATGTTAATTTAAATTCCAATTATTTACTAACAATTTTATTTATATTTGCAAACCATTAATTAAATGCATATTTCATTATTCAAACCTATACTTGTATATTATCCAATTAACAATTCATATAACATTTTTGAACTTCTTAAATATTTTTGTAAGTTATATCTATGCTATAGAATGAAATTTAATACTATGCGAGTTTTACAGTTTCAATTTTATTTTAAATTCATAATTTCCTAATTCTAAGGATTTCTACTTCAATTGATATTTCACTTAGCTCTTAGGTTCATTTCTCATTTCGCAATTCAGAAGTTCCGTAATGATTCAAGTATTAATTCATTTCAACCATTAAAAGAAAAATCATTAATTATTAAATAACTCAAGAATTCCAATCCCGGTTTCATTTCAAATCAAGTTTTGAAATAATATATACTTATATAATTTATATATCAAATCATACTATAGAGAATACAAAATAAAATTCAATTTTAATCAAAACATGGTTTAGAAATACTATTAAGTGATCTACCCCACTTGGACTCTCGAAAATAAACGTCAATGATGCGTGCACTCATCACCGAAATCATTCTCTAGTGTCAGGAGGGGAGTATAACACTTACTTCATTTGAAATCCTTTGAAAACAATTTCTAATCGAATATACTATCATATAATACTTATATTATACATTTCAAATTTTTGTTAATAAATTTTCAAAACACCGGAATTTAAATTCTCCATCTTAATTTTAAATTCATTTTTATTTCATTTTATTTACCATTTATATTCATTGTCAATCATATTTACAAGTTTCATTTCTTAAAATCATCTAATAGTCAATAGTTAGAAATATTGACTAATCAATAATAAACGATGATAATCTAATATTATCATCTCCTAACAACCAATACAATCAACATTTATAAATTTTCAAGATAATTCTTTTATATATAAAATATAATCCAAAACAATATTATGTCAATCTGTCCTATTCGAGTGTTTAGAAATTCCTATCGATTCCTTGGCGTCCCAAGTACCAACCAGAATTCATAAATACTCAACGGAACAAATTAACACAATATAAAATCATTTTTATATCAAAATTACAAATACGCTCTCTTATATACACTCAACTCATTCATATAGTTTACCTTTATTTCAATGAGTTATTCCCCACTAGAGCCAAGGTTTATCGCTAAACCAAACCTCTGATACCAACTGTAACGGACCGCCATTTTGGACCGTTCAAGTCGACAATAATCCACACATGTCCAACTCAAACCGTTCAAAAAGGCAGATGGTTATTGGGGTTAAATAAGAAAAGGAAAGAAAGAACAGAAGCAACCTCAGAATCTTGTAGCGGAAGGAACAAGATATAATAATAAAATAACAGTTCATGAAGATGTTAAATAAATAAATTTGATTATTATTATACATCATAAATCAGAGTTACATACATATCAGATATAATACAATAATGCAGCGGAAAAATAATATGGTAGTAGAATACAAATGATGTAATACCAAACTCCGTCTTCGTCCTCCAAAATAGATCTTCAACCTTATCTGAAATGCTCAGGCTGACCCGAGCGTAATGAAAAGACAAAACACTCGAGTCAGGACTAAAATATCTCATGTAAGTCAAATCGAATAAGAAATATGAGTGTGACGGCGTCAGAGATGTTTACGGGGTTTGACATCTCCTATCCAGTGTCAACGTGAGTGCAATAACTTAAGAGATGTTACGGGATTTTCCATCTCTCAAGGATCCGTTAAACTATCTACTATGTAGTACAATACGCTATTATAATATGTCTACATTAAAGTAAAAGTATTAAAATAGTGTTAAGCCATGGCCCATTCCACCCTTAACACAGTTTATATTCCCAAGAGCATATACAAGACCGTAGTTTCCCCAAAACCGGAAGTCACAAGAGGGCAATCCATATACTAAAGGTACAAATCAAAATTGTAGTGGTCGCGAATAGGATAATCAGTATGACAAGGTACATGAGGCAATAACAACTAGGATACTAGTAGTTGCGTGATCCGGACTGATGTTGGGCATAGCAGCTACTACCCCAACACCACGAAACAACACTCCCATAATCGAGGGGTGCACCCAAATCGAATCACAAAAGTAATAGACATGGTAACGAAGAAGTGTGTCCGCTAGAGGTGGCGAACCTCAATGGCCCGGTGCGGCTCTTGTTTTAGTCATGTCAGGGGTCATCCAATATCGTTCTCTTTCTTCAGTCAACACGTTCATCAAACCATCCACTTCATTCTGGATCAACACTCCACGTATAATAGTTATTAAAGTAGTTTTCGGTATCGACAGAGAGTATGTCCATATCCAATCCCGGACTCTTCAATAACTCCGTAATTATTACACCGATGGCTCTTTTACATTTTCAAAATCAATTCATAATTGATTATCAAAATATCATATTCACTTCAAAAATCAAAGCCATTTCAAAATCATCATATCTACTCAAAATATACGATTTCATTTCAAAATCATTTTCGCCTCAATATCTCATTTCAATTTCAAAATCGTCATAACTACTCAAAATATACGATTTCATTTCAAAAATCATTTTCGCCTCACTATCTCATTTCAATTTCAAAATCGCCATATCTACTCAAAATATACGATTTCATTTCAAAAATCATTTTCGCCTCACTATCTCATTTCAATTTCAAAATCGCCATATCTACTCAAAATATACGATTCACATAAACTCGAATTCCAAAATTTAAAATTTAATCCAATTTCAAATCATCAATTTCAACTCGATTCAGCTTCTCAATAAACCATTCCAAATTATCAATTTCAAATACATATTTGAACCGCAAAATAAACAATTTCACTTTCAATATATTTCGAAACTTTAAATATTTCACATTTCAAAACAGCTCATATATTTATATAAGAATATAAGATTCGCTTTAAAACCATTTCGTATTCAAATTAGAATATACTTCAAATTAAACATCCGTATTAAGTAGTTTCGGATTCTGGAACAATTCCAATTCAATAAACTTAGATTAACATTCGGATTTCAAGAATTCATTTAAGTATTAACTTCCAGATCAATTTCAGTTCAAATCCTATTCAAATCAATTTTTTTCTTCAAATTTAATTCAATAGTTTCAATTTAGTCCAATTCACAAATTTCTTTGAATTTCAATTAAATTCCAAATTAATTAAATCTCAATTTCAAATAAATTTTCAATTCCAAACTTAAACTTGAAATGTCATTTCATATAAATTTTCTTAGAAATATTCAGAGTTCGATTAAAAGTCCAATCTTTTAAAACGAATCAACTTTCGAAAATTTACGCCGTATTTCAAATTTGCTTAAAAATCTAAACTTCGGATAATTAAACAATTTCATTTACCAAGTTTAAATTCCAACATCTCGAGCTTCAATTCAAAATAATTCAATTTCCATAAATTGGATTTTTATTCTTAAAATCAATTCATTTAAATAATTGCAAAACAACTTTTAAAATCATTTAATTTAACCAACCCGGTGTCCGTATATAATTTTCTAACCTACGGCCAAGTGATTATTTATTTCGATTAAATGTCAGGGATGAATATATATTACTTAAACCAATCACAGTGTCATATGCATGTATAACAGGATATATATATAAGCAAATAAACATCCAAACATTTAAATATCAACCAATAGCATCCATCGAAATAAATCATCCAATAGTCAATACAATTCACGGCAATTTCATAGTTATCAATATCGGGAAATTTGATTTCGATTAAATCCTAATTTCAATTTACTGTCAATTTAATTTTTCAATGGTGAATTCACATGACAATCTATATGACAATTAAATTTTTATCAAACAACGACAAATAAATTCAAATCACTTCATAATGTCAAATTTAACTACCATAAAGATATTCAGTACGTTGTGAGCGTTATAAAACACACACCTTGATTTTCTGTTGTCGCCGAGCCGTTCTGGTTTGGAACTAAAACTGGACGACGCCCAACTTTAGCCCAAATTTTCACCGTCTCCAAATCCATCCAAACTAGTTTCATTTCGAAGCTCTCGTCATTACGATCGCAACGCAAAATGTTTCGTTCCAATCGGACCTCGTATGAAAAAGTTATGCATTTTTAAAGTTTGTACAAATTTTAATATAACTAATTTACAAATTCTTTTTAATTCCAAACCCTGCTGAATCCTGGCCGTTCATCTTTGCTTCAGGAAATCTAGGCCACACCTGCCTCCTTCTCCATCATCGTTCAATTCACGTGAACCCTAACCCATAGTCGTCTATCTTCATCAAATTATCACGACCAACTCACTCGACTTCACAATGATCAGAGACCACCGTTAGAAGCGTCTTCGCAAGAGCTACCATCGGCCAGAGTAGGGTGGATCTCGGCCATCTCTGTTGCACGCTAATCGAGGACAAACACGAAACTTGAAATGCAAATTCCCGTTGATCCGTTGCTCCGTTTTCGATCATCTCCGTATGGATTTGAAGCTCTCGTCGTCCTCTACAACTTTGTAGTTGACGACTTTTGCTAATTGTTGATGGATTGAGAGGAAAATGAGGAAGAAGTTTTGAAATTTTCTGGCCATTGAATTAAAAGTGGCGGCTAAGGGCTGAAACCCTAGGGTTTTTGGAAAATAGAGAAAGTGAGGGGCTTTTATAGAAAAATACGCGACACTATTCATCCCGGATTTTCCGAACTCCAAACGAAGCGTGCCGGCTGACATTTCTAAGGTTTACCTCGCGTTCCGAACACAATGGAATAGGTTTCGGAAACTAATTCGATCATCTGTGCGAGTTACGGCAATAAACGATCGATTTAAAATTAAATCGGTTAATCAAATTTCTGTGCGTTTGGGCTCGCCCCGGACAAACGGTAAATCCAATTGACACGAAATTTGAAACCATACAATAATATCACATTACGGATCCGATGAAACTAGTTTCGTCGAAATCCAAGACTTTTTGAAAAATGACTATTTTAACTCGCCGAATTAAAATTAAAACGATTTCGATGCGTTTCGAGCTGCCACGGTCAAACGATAACTCCGATTGCTACGAAAATTGAAATCCGACAATAACAAACTATTACGGATCCAATGGAACTAGTTTCGTTCAATTCTGAGACTGTTCGAAAAATTGCTATTTTTCAGTCGATAATTAAATATTAAAAATATTCAATTTTCACAAATTAACTTTAAATTCAATTTTAAAAGTTCTATAACATTACTATAACTCCAATATGCTAAGATAAAATTTTACAAATCATTTTCAATCATATTCAACTCGATTTACAATTATTTCTGAAATTTAACTTATTAAATTATCGATTTAATTGTCTAATTAAATCCAATATTCGAAAAATAAATTATTCGACTGTTTAATTTCAATATAAAATTTCCAATTTAAATTATTAACTTTTAAATCAAATTTCAAATGTTCACAAATCCCATTTTTAATTTCACAGTAATTAACAATCTTCTACAATGCAGTTTTCCATTATAAATCCAATATAAAAGATTATATTAAATTCAGCGTTCAATTATATTGTAATTCAAATTCAAGTTACTTAATTCCAAATGAATTCTTTTATTTCGATTTACACTTTCATTATTGAATCAACCATTTACTTATACATTATTATCAATAGTTTATAATTCATTTACTTTCATTTTCTTCAGCTATCATCTTATTTAAATTCACAGTAATATTAAATTACATTCATTTACGTTGATTTCCATATTATAACTTCAATATTAAATGTAACATTTTATTTATTTCGTTGTTTACAATCAAATTCAATTCAATTCAATTACTTGTTACATTCAAATTTAAATCTTTACTTACGTTCAATTACAAGTTAACATCTTTATCGAATTACAGTTTCAGTTATTATCTGCTTTCAATCAACTGTAATATTAAGTTACATTTATTTATATTAGTTTCAATAACATAAACTTCCATTATTAAATCCACCATTTTATTTATTCTTTGTTTACAATCATAACCAATTTGGCTTACAATCAAATTCAATTCATTATTTACATTCACTACAAGTTAACATCCATATTTAATTTACAAATAAGTTATTTTAGAATTCTGTTTTGTATTTTAACTTGTAATTCACATTTAACAACACAAAATTTTATTTCCTTCGGATTTTTATCCAAAATTTTCATTTTAATTCGTATTTTTAAAGTGTTAAAAATACGGGTCGTTACAAATAGTTTAAGTATTTAAAAATTGTTTATATAACAGAGTAATTTGGAAAACATAATGAAAACAACTTCAAAACCAAACCATTTCAATTATAACTTCCCAATTCAAATCAATTTCAATTTCTATTCTACCGATTCAATTTCGATTTCAATTCAAATGAATGTCAACTTTGTCTTCAAATTAATTCAATTCTACATTCACCTTCAATTAATTCAACTTCAATTTATATCGATTTGGAGCTTGATTTTTCAAAATATTAATTTATAACACTTAACAAAATTTATCCTTCAATATTCAATTTTAAATCCAAATTCTAATATGATTCAACTTCAAGCTCAATTTCGTACTCAAAGCTCGAAATAATGTTCAATCTTTAAAACAAATAAATTTCCAAAATTCAATCAACTTTAAATTTAAAAGTCTCAACTTAAATTATTAAGCAATTTCTTTTAACCAAAATTTATTTCAACATTCCAAACTCACTTTGCGATAAATTCGATTTCTATAAATTGATTTTATTTACAACTTTTAAATCAAAACATTTAAATGAATTTCAAATCAACGATTTTTAAAAATTATTAATTTAACCAATACGGTGTCCGTATATAATTTTCTATCCTATGGCCAAGTGATTAGTTATTTCAATTAAATGTCAGGGATGAATATATATCACTTAAATCAAATCACAGTGTCATATGTATGCATAACAGGATATATATATATATATAAGCAAATAAACATCCAAGCATTTAAATATCAACCAATAGCATCCATTGAAATACATCATCCAATAGACAATACAATTTACGACAATTTCATACTTATCAATGTCAGGTAATTTAATCGCAATTCAATTTTAATTTCAATTTGACTGTCAATTAAATTTTCAACGGTGAATTCAAATGACAATCTATATGACAATTTAATTTTATCAAACAACGACAAATAAAATTCATATCACTTCATAATATCATTTAACTACCATAAAGATATTCAGTACGTTGTGAGCGTTATAAAACACTCACCTCGAGTTTAAATTTTCAAATCAAACCGAACGACGTTCGATTTAACTTGAAATTTTAGTTAGCTCCAAACGTCCCCAAATCAATTCCATGACGTAGAGCTCGTCACCACGATTCCAACGCAAAAAGTTCCGTCCAATTCTGATAACGTACGAATGAGATATGAGTTGTTAAAGTTTTAATACAATTTAAATAACAAATTCCTCTTTGAATAAACAAATAAATAAAAGCAACCAGATCTGGCCGTAGATCTGCTCCAGAAAAATCAAGGCCGCATGCCTATTCCTTCTTCTCTAGTGGAACGCACAAATGAAGCAACAAACCCATAACACGTTCATATCCATCATCACGCGCGCCACTACGCTCATCTAAAAGACGATCGACAAGTGCCATTCCAAAGCTCACACTACGCCTCACCCACGGCTGGAAAAGCATCGATTTCGACACCACGAAGGCCAAGAAAACTGCCTCTAAACGCGAGATGAACGCGACCAAATACAGGCTCCAAATGACGACAATAGCCCAGATCCACCGTTGGATAGATAGAGCTTGTCAAGCTCTTCGATTTTGCAGTTGGAAGATCTTGCTATAAATCGATGGATTTTGTGGAACTGAAGGGAGAACATATGAACACTCTCGGCCATTGAAATGATAAGAAACGGCGGCCATGAGAATGCTAGGGTTTCTCAGATACGAACGTGAATATATACGTATAGAATATTATTAAATTAAATTTTTAACGAGCATTTACAAACGAACTCCAAACAACACATGCCGCTTGGCGTTCGTAATGTTTTACCCACATTACGAACACAATGGAACGTGTTTCGGAGGCTGATTTGATCGTATGTGGAAGATAGCTTTTTGAATCGAATTAAAATATTAAATTTTCGATATTTATTCCAACGCGTTTCTAACCCGTACGACCAAACAATAATACCAAACGCTATGAAATTTGAAATCCGATAATAACACACTATTACGGATCCAATGGAACTAGTTTCGTCGAATTCCGATACTGTGCCTCGGAAGGCCATTTTTTTACTCGTCGATTATAATATAAAATTGTCAATTTCTAGTTATTCACTTAAAAATCCAATTTTTAAATGTTAACAAATTTCATTGTTGTTAAGATAAACTTTACATCAACTTCCTGTTTCATTTTCAATCATATTATATTCAAAATTCAATTATTCAAATATTTGCAATATTAAATTTAAACAATTTTGATTATTCAAAAATTCACCGTCTTTAAAATATTTGAAAAATGAACTTAAAAGATTAAATCTTTAGAATGAATTCAAATTATAGAACAACTATTTCCATTTTACAGTTATTCAATTCCCGTTATTCAATTATTCAGTTAATTCAAAATATTAAATTTTAAACAATTTAATTGTTCAATATTTGACAAATTTTTAATATTGAAATTTAAATGAATTCCCATTACTAATCAATTTCTTTATTTCATCCAATGAATTCCACATTATTATTTAACTTCAGTTATTAATTATAAACCTAGTTACTATATAAAATTTCATTTCAATTGCAATTGGTTTCTAAATTCAATTCGACTGACTAAATAAACAAGTAAGTTATAATAATTATCACCATTAACTTTTAATCACACTTATAAGTTTATTATTTACAAGCAAGGGACAAAATTTTCTATACAATACAAATTCATTCCATTATCGTTGACTACATATTATTTCAATTGATTTGGGATTTCATTCAATTCATAAATAATTAACTTAGATGAAATTTGCTGCAATTTATTCTAGTTATTATTACCATACATAAATTTCAAATTTTTAATTATTCCAACATTAAACCATGAAATCTTATTAAATTAACATTTTTAATTATCGAAATTTTACGGGTCGTTACACTCTCCCCCACTCAAAACTTTTCGTCCTCGAAAAGGAAAAAGAAGAGAAAAGGAACTAAGTATAAAATTCAACATTAGATATATTTTATTCAAAGTTACCAACTTATAAAACAATGAAATTCCATTTATAAAGTCATAACTACGCTTCCACTAAGTTACTCCGAACGGCTTTCTAAATTTAAAATTAGTTATCAAAACAAGTTATAAATTTTAAAACTTGGAAAATTTTCTAACACCCGGATTTACGAAAAATTTCGGCAGAGTCTCCTTTGCGCGGCTCGATCGGTACAGCTACAAAACGCCTCTACGGGCCCCAAACCAACAAAAGCCAAGTGGCTCCAATCAAAATCACCAAATCCAATGACAAAATAAACATGTACCTTTTGTCGGGCAATCCAATTTCCTTGATTTTAAATACCTGCATCTTATTTACCAATGATAACCAATCATATGATTTTAAAAGAATCATTTTATATTTGGCACCTTAAATTTCCAATATTAACTTTAATTAAATCCGTAAGCCATACATATATCATCCGTGAGCAATATCAAATCTAATCGCTTATTCGATCATACAATTTCACTTCCAACTAGTATCGTTCCCACGACTCTCTAGTGCGGACTCAGATTTGGTTCCTTGATTGGAACTGTTACTCTCCTTGCATAGCTATATACTATGATAGAGAATTCCAGAATCAAATCAAAATCCATATCCAGGGTTCGCCGTCGAGAATTGAGTGAAAAATCCTAACTTGGATAGGTATAAATTATCTCGAAATTTTGTGCTCGAATTTGGATCAAATCGTTATGCGAATAAAATAATATACGTACAATCTCACGTATTACCTTCCAATGGATTTCTATCCAATTTATTTATACTAAATTATTTTATTGATTTCTAATTTTTTATTTACAATTAATTATTCACAATCCATTATTCAGTTAGTATATTCATTTCTTTACATAGCATATTCTTTTATACAATCATTTCTTATGCATCATTTCATACAATTTGCTTAATTAAGTTCATTTTAGACATTCCATGTAATTTAATTAAATTCAATGTTCATTCTTCAGTTGACTCTTAGCTATACCAAATTCATTTGTTAATATTTACTTTGTTTTCAAAAATTTCAGTTAATAACAAATCTATTTGTGGAACATTTTATTAACCAACACTTTAGTTTATTAATCATCCTATAAAAGCCATATATAAGAAGTTGGACTTTATCTAAGTTTATAATTTTCTCAAAGATACAAATTCAATTTCACAATTTCTTTGCAAATTTATATTAAATTCCATTACCAGTTTACAGAGATATTATTTGATTCATTTGTCTGTTTTCTTAAGTTCACTTACATATTTCATTTAGCCATACATCATTTCATATTATATTTAAGTATATAACATTTTAATTACTTTTAAGTTTTGCTTACTTGTATATTTAGATTACTTTTAGGTTTTTGCTTACTTGTATAATATCCCATTACATTCTAATAACATATAATATGACTTACCAAATGTTAAAAATGTAATTTGATACAGTACAAATTTATAGGGTTTATTTTACTTAATTATAATGTTCACAATTTTAACTTGTTTAAATTTTCTTTACTTTTCAATTTTAAGAGTTACAACTTCAGCCCTAAAGTTTTTCAAAACATTAAGCTTAGAATTCTTAATCCTCTTATTTATAAGTTCTGGTTATTCACATTTCATTCAGATAATTTGAAATATATTAATTAACAGAACTTAGAAATTTAAATGCTCGGTTCATTTCAAATCATTTGAAATAAATATATACATTTATATCTTATATGTATCAAATCATACTTTTGGAGTTTAAACCAAAATCCATTTATCAAAACAATTTCGAAGCAAAGCTTCTCAGAAGTATCCCCACTTGAGACTCGAAAATGAACGTCGATGATGCTGCGCAGTCATCACCAAAATTATTTTCCAGCGACATAAGAGAGGAGTACTGAATTTATTCCTTCAAAAAAAAAATCCTTTCAAAATATTTCCCATAAATATTTTTCAACTCGTATCACTATCCATTTCTCTTCAAATCTTTGAAAACCATTTCAAAATTCCCGGGTCTTAAATTCAATATTTCTCAATTTAAATCTATTTTGATTTATAAGTCACATTTATAAATTATTCTTACAGAATTTTACTTTCTTAAAACATTCCACAAGTTGTTTTATCATTGTTTATTTGTAATAAACCTTATTTATTAAAACACAATATCCAATTTGTGATAACCATCCATATTATCATTTCTAACAACCAATAAACTGGATGTATCATAATAATTTTTGAAAAATTATTTCTTTATATACAAAATATAATTAGGGAAAAATTATTTCATTTACCCAAATTCAAAACAATACTATGTCGAATTGTTCTATTCAAGTGTTTAGAGATCCCTATCAATGACGTTAATTACTCGTATTGACCAGAATCCATAAGCCACTCAACAAATCAACCAACACAATATAAAACAATTTTATATCACTAACAAATACGCGTTCTCAAATATATACACTCAGCGACTCATCATAGGGTATTACTACCCTATTTATAAAGAGTCAGACCCCACAAAGCTAAGGTTATCGCTAAACCAAAGCTCTGATACCAACTGTAACGACCCGCCTTTTTGGACAGTTTAAACCGACGATCAAACACACACGTCGACTCAAACCATACAAAAGGGCGGATGGTTATTGGGGTAAATAAGAAAAGAAGAGAAAAGGAACAAGAAACAATCACAGAATCTCGCAGCGGAAAGATAAAATATAATAATCAAATAAAACAGTTCATGAAGCTGTTTACTATACTTTGATCATTATTTATACAACATTTATCAGAGTTATACATATACAACAGAACAAATAAAATAATGCAGCAGACAACATGATGCAAAGATAATCATAGTAATAGTATACCAAATCTTCGTGTTCGTCCTCCAAAATAGATCTTCAATAAGCTGAAAAACTCAGGTCTGACCCGAGCGTAATTAAAAGACAAAACACTCGAGTCAGGACTAAAATATCCTCATGTAAGTTAAATCAATCGTAAATAAATATGAGTGCGACGGCGTCAGGGATGTTTACAGGGTTTGACATCTCCTATCCAGTGTCAACGTGAGTGCAATAACTTAAGAGATGTTACGGGATTTTCCATCTCTCAAGGATCCGTTAAAGTATCTACTATGTAGTACAATACGCTATTATAATATGTCTACATTAAAGTAAAAGTATTAAAATAGCGTTAAGGCGTTACCATAATCCCCCTTAATACATTTTTATTCCCAAGAGCATATGCAAGACCGTAGTTTCCCCAAAACCGGAAGTCACTAGAGGGCAATCCATATACTAAAGGTACAAACCAAAACGTAGTGGTCGCGAATAGGATAATTAGTATGACAAGGTACATGAGGCGATACCAACTAGGATACTAGTAGTTGCGTGATCCGGACTGATGTTGAGCATAGCAGCTACTACCTCAACACCGCGAAACAACACTCCCAAATCAAGGGGTGTACCCAAATCGAATCACAAAAGTAATAGATATGGTATCGAAGAAGTGTGTCCGCTAGAGGTGGCGAACCTCAATGGCCCGGCGCGGCTCCTGTTTTAGTCATGTCAGGGGTCATCCAATATCGTTCTTTTTCTTCGGTCAACGCGTTCACCAAACCATCCACTTCATTCTGGATCAACACTCCGCGTATAATAGTTATTAAAGTGGTTTTCGGTATCGATAGAGAGTATGTCCATATCCGATCCCGGTCTCTTTAATAACTACGTATTATTACACCGACGGCTCTTTTACATTTCGAATCCATTCATAATTGATATCAAAATACCATATTCGCTTCAAAATCAAATCCATTTCAAATATCATCATATATATTCAAGATGTAAGATTCCGTTTCAAAATCATTTTTCGCCTCAATATCTCATTTCGATTTCAAAATCATTTCGAATTTCAATTTAGGTTGCAACTTCATTTAACCCAATTCGTATTTAAATTCAAGGTTTAAATATAAACATTTCACCTTATTGATCAGCTTGAAATTTTTAGAAAATAGTTTTAAGTAGTTTAAAAGTAGTTTTAAATAATTAAAATAGTTAAAATACTTAAAATCTTGAAATGGATTTCAAATAGATAAATTAATTTAGTATAGTTAATATAGGTTAAAATAGTTTAAGTATTTAAAAATGGTTTATATAACAGAGTAATTTGGAAAACATAATGAAACAACTTCAAAACCAAACCATTTCAATTATAACTTCCCAATTCAAATCAATTTCAATTTCTATTCTACCGATTCAATTTCGATTTCAATACAAATGAATGTCAACTTTGTCTTCAAATTAATTCAATTCTACATTCACCTTCAATTAATTCAACTTCAATTTATATCGATTTGGAGCTTGATTTTTCAAAATATTAATTTATAACACTTAACAAAATTTATCCTTCAATATTCAATTTTAAATCCAAATTCAAATATGATTCAATTTCAAGCTCAATTTCGTACTCAAAGCTCGAAATAATGTTCAATCTTTAAAACAAATAAATTTCCAAAATTCAATCAACTTTAAATTTAAAAGTCTCAACTTAAATTATTAAGCAATTTCTTTTAACCAAAATTTATTTCAACATTCCAAACTCACTTTGCGATAAATTCGATTTCTATAAATTGATTTTATTTATAACTTTTAAATCAAAACATTTAAATGAATTTCAAATCAACGATTTTTTAAAATTATTAATTTAACCAATACGGTGTCCGTATATAATTTTCTATCCTATGGCCAAGTGATTAGTTATTTCAATTAAATGTCAGGGATGAATATATATCACTTAAATCAAATCACAGTGTCATATGTATGCATAACAGGATATATATATAAGCAAATAAACATCCAAGCATTTAAATATCAACCAATAGCATCCATTGAAATACATCATCCAATAGACAATACAATTTACGACAATTTCATAGTTATCAATGTCAGGTAATTTAATCGCAATTCAATTTTAATTTCAATTTGACTGTCAATTAAATTTTCAACGGTGAATTCAAATGACAATCTATATGACAATTTAATTTTATCAAACAACGACAAATAAAATTCATATCACTTCATAATATCAAATTTAACTACCATAAAGATATTCAGTACGTTGTGAGCGTTATAAAACACTCACCTCGAGTTTAAATTTTCAAATCAAACCGAACGACGTTCGATTTAACTTGAAATTTTAGTTAGCTCCAACATCCCCAAATCAATTCCATGACGTAGAGCTCGTCACCACGATTCCAACGCAAAAAGTTCCGTCCAATTCTGATAACGTACGAATGAGATATGAGTTGTTAAAGTTTTAATACAATTTAAATAACAAATTCCTCTTTGAATAAACAAATAAATAAAAGCAACCAGATCTGGCCGTAGATCTGCTCCAGAAAAATCAAGGCTGCATTCCTATTCCTTCTTCTCCAGTGGAACGCACGAATGAAGCAACAAACCCATAACACGTTCATATCCATCATCACGCGCGCCACTACGCTCAACTAAAAGACGATCGACAAGTGCCATTCCAAAGCTCACACTACGCCTCACCCACGGCTGGAAAAGCATCGAATTCGACACCACGAAGGCCAAGAAAATTGCCTCTAAACGCGAGATGAACGCGACAAAATACAGGCTCTAAATGACGACAATAGCCCAGATCCACCGTTGGATAGATAGAGCTTGTCAAGCTCTTCGATTTTGCAGTTGGAAGATCTTGC
This sequence comes from Allium fistulosum, assembly GCA_030737815.1. Taxonomy (NCBI): domain Eukaryota; kingdom Viridiplantae; phylum Streptophyta; class Magnoliopsida; order Asparagales; family Amaryllidaceae; genus Allium; species Allium fistulosum. The sequence goes on from CM060907.1 coordinate 472,752,215, forward strand.
TATAAATCGATGGATTTTGTCGAACTGAAGGGAGAACATATGAATACTCTCGGCCATTGAAATGATAAGAAACGGCGGCCATGAGAATGCTAGGGTTTCTCAGATACGAACGTGAATATATACGTATAGAATATTATTAAATTAAATTTTTAACGAGCATTTACAAACGAACTCCAAACAACACATGCCGCCTGGCGTTCGAAATGTTTTACCCACATTCCGAACACAATGGAACGTGTTTCGGAGGCTGATTTGATCGTATGTGGAAGATAGCTTTTTGAATCGAATTAAAATATTAAATTTTCGATATTTATTCCAACGCGTTTCTAACCCGTACGACCAAACAATAATACCAAACGCTACAAAATTTGAAATCCGATAATAACACACTATTACTGATCCAATGGAACTAGTTTCGTCGAATTCCGAGACTGTGCCTCGGAAGGCCCTTTTTTTACTCGTCGATTATAATATAAAATTGTCAATTTCTAGTTATTCACTTAAAAATCCAATTTTTAAATGTTAACAAATTTCATTGTTGTTAAGATAAACTTTACATCAACTTCCTGTTTCATTTTCAATCATATTATATTCAAAATTCAATTATTCAAATATTTGCAATATTAAATTTAAACAATTTTGATTATTCAAAAATTCACTATCTTTAAAATAGTTGAAAAATGAACTTAAAAGATTAAATCTTTAGAACGAATTCAAATTATAGAACAACTATTTCCATTTTATAGTTATTCAATTCCCGTTATTCAATTATTCAGTTAATTCAAAATATTAAATTTTAAACAATTTAATTGTTCAATATTTGACAAATTTTTAATATTGAAATTTAAATGAATTCCCATTACTAATCAATTTCTTTATTTCATCCAATGAATTCCACATTATTATTTAACTTCAGTTATTAATTATAAACCTAGTTACTATATAAAATTTCATTTCAATTGCAATTGGTTTCTAAATTCAATTCGACTAACTAAATAAACAAGTAAGTTATAATAATTATCACCATTAACTTTTAATCACACTTATAAGTTTATTATTTACAAGCAAGGGACACAATTTTCTATACAATACAAATTCATTCCATTATCGTTGACTACATATTATTTCAATTGATTTGGGATTTCATTCAATTCATAAATAATTAACTTAGATGAAATTTGCTGCAATTTATTCTAGTTATTATTACCATACATAAATTTCAAATTTTTAATTCTTCCAACATTAAACCATGAAATCTTATTAAATTAACATTTTTAATTATCGAAATTTTACGGGTCGTTACATACTCTCCTGAAGTTATGTATTCGATATGTTTCTCCAATGTTATGGTTCGAAATCACTTCTCACTTTTATTGCTTGATAGCACTTATCGCCTTTTGAGTTCTACTTCTTGTTAGCAGTTCAATACCTCTTCTGGGCTGGATAACTACTTGGAGTGCGACATTCTCTTGGTTGCTAAATATTCGGCATCTCTTTTTACTTTAGAATGCTTAGCAATGCTTAATGTTGTTTTAACTTGATCTCCTAGACATTTGATATCTTTTAATTCTTTGTTGGAGCTTGCTCGCTATTTAATGCTCGACGCATCTTCTGCTTTAGGTGTTTAACAACATTTATGGTTGTTGAGGCTTGACATCACCTTCTATAGTTACAGAGATTCGACACCATTCCTTCTTTCAACTCGACACCTTATTTTTTTATATTTGATGCTCGACATCTTCCTAACCACTTCTTGGAATGTTTCTATATCTTTCCTATGGACTAAGCTGCTTCTTTACCTCTTGTTGACCTCTCAAGTCTTATTCGATAGTCAGAAAATATTGAATATAACATTTGCACCCCTTCCTCGTGTAAAAGAGGCTTTTTACACTTTAGTGTAAAAATGAGTATTTTCTCATCTTCCCACCTTCCGGTGAGATTTTCTCTTCAATCCTATTCTCTTCAATGTTGCTCTAAGCTTAATCGATTAGACCAGAAGTTTGGTCGATAGGAAGACCATAAATTCTCTTGATAAGAAAACTAGAAATTCAGCTGAAAAGAATTCCATAGAATTGTTTGATAAGAAATCCAAAGATTCAGTCCATAAATCCATAATTTCTTTTAACCAAAAGGCTAGGAATCCGTATGGCAAGAAAACCGTGAATTCATTAGTTAAGAAGATTATAAATCCATCTGGTATTGCTCGAATAAATGATTAATGATTCATTTGGCAACAATAGTACTAGAAATCCATCTGGCAATAATATTACTTGAATAGAAGAATAGAAATCCACATGGCAATAATATAACTTGTATAGAAGATCAAAAATCCATCCGTCAATAGTATTACTTGAATAGAAGACCAGAAATCCATCTGTCAATAATATTACTTGAATAGAAGACCAAAAATTCATCTACCAATAATATTACCTGAATAGAAGTTTAGAAATCCATCTAGCAATAATATTACTTGAATAAAAGACTAAAAATTCATCTAGCAATAATATAACTTGAATAAAAGACCAGAGATCTATTTGGCAATAGTATTACTTGAATAAAAGAACAGAAATCCATCTAGCAATAACACCATAATTTTATCTGAATCGAAGATCAAAAATCCATCTGGTAATAATACCATAATTTTATCTGAATAGAAGATTAAAAACCCATTTGGTAATAATACCATAATTTTAACTAGATAGAAGACTAGAAACCCAGCTGATAATAATACCATAATTTTAACCGAATAGACGAACGAAAACCCATCTGGTAATAATTCCATAATTTTATCTAAATGAAAGACTAGAAACCCATTTGTTCTCAATTAGTAGGAGAATAGAAACTTAAGTAATAATGGAGGTTCTCGTCATTTAGTAAAAATTTAAGCTCCATCCTAGGAACAAAAGATTGGGAGCTAATTCAATCTTGATTTTCTTAGGAATGAGCCTTTGGTTCACATAAAGTTTAGAATTTTTTGGACGCTCCTATTGGCGTAAAAATCTCAGAAATATTCTAACCTTTCATTTTGAAGGTTACTTTAATTGTTCTTCCCCTAGAAGATTGCTTTGACCTATCTTTAGGGTAGATTTGAACTTACTCGTTTGATTTCTTTTGCCTCTTATAACTCTTTTGGTGATGATTTAGGCTGTAACCTCTTTCGCCCTTTATCACTTTTTCAGCGATGATTTAGGCTTTAATTCTTTTTGCCCCTTATCGGTCTTTTGATGATAATTTAGGCTTTAATTCCTATCGCCCCTTACTACTCTTCAGATAGTGATTTAGGTTTGAGCCTTTTATTACCTTATAAGCAATGATACAAGCTGGTTGGTGCATTTGGTTAACCATCTTAGGTTAAAAAAACTACCTGTCTTCCCTTTAGGACGTGCTCTAGTCAGGCCTTATAGGCCGAACTGAAGGAAGGTTCGATGCTTTGGCCAGACCATCTTAGGTGGGACAAAAGGCTTACTCCGTCCTCCCTCTAGAAGGCGCCTTGGCTAGGTCATAGGCGGGGCCGAAGGCTTGTAGTGCTTTGACCAGGCCATCGTAGGCGAGACCAAAGGCTTACTCTGATCTCCTTATAGGAGGTGCTTTAACCACACCCTTGTGGAAGGATCAAAAGATTTTATTTTGCCCCTTATTACCTTATAGGTAATGGTTTAGGCCTTTCCTTTTGGTTTCCTCCTTTTATTTTATTATAGATTTCATAGAAATACTTGTCTCAATTCCTTTATTCATCCATTGTTGGAAACAAAAGCCTTATATGCTCAGCATTCCAAGTTCTTGCTATTACATTGCCATTGGTTTGGCGTAATCGATAAGTTTATGGTGGAATTACTTCACGGATAACAAGGAGGCCTTCCTAATTTGGTCTAAGTGGCCCATCCGTAGGATTTTATGTATTCGCCATGTTTTTGCGAGTAACTAAATCTTCTTTTTGAAATGACCTTCCTTTAACTTCGGATTTATAATACTTGATATCCTTTGTTAATATCTGATCATTCATATTGTGACGACCCGGATTTTTGGACGTCTGTTAGTCGGGAAATTAACTGATTTTATTATTGAAATATTAATATTAATTAGTCAAACGAATAAATTTCTGATAATTAAAATATCAGGATATATATAAATTTATTTAAAACTGTAATAAATATTGAATTATAAAAATATCTAGAGATGATAAATCTTATAGAAAATAAATAATATATATGTGATGAACCAAGATTTTGGCATATTATTTTAATAAGAATTTAATCTGAAAAATTGAAATACAAACTTATCAGTTTAAGAAACGAATATATATATATATGTGTGTATTTTTAAAAGGAAATTATGATTTGGAATTTAAAATAAAGAGTTTCAACATATTTAAAAGTAAAATCTATCTTATTCACATTAAATTAAAGTAAGCTCTACCTTATTCACTTCAATTATATATATATATATATATATATTTGATGTAATCTTGGTAATAATGTTTAAAAATAAAATAAAATATTTAATTGTAAATGAAGTGTTTGGTAGTTTAAGCTTAAAATAGAAATAAATATATAAAGTAAATTTATGGTTATGTAAAAATATAAAATGAACACATAGGATAATTCTAAAAATATAATAATTTTATAGAAGCATATAGAGTAGAAAGCATAACCAAGCAAGGAAATAAGACAACATGGAACAGTAAAATGTGTATAAGTTGTACTTGAAAAAAAAAGATAAGTATGATAATAAGAAACAAAACAATTTTAATTAATGCTAGCACAAAATATATCATCTCAGCCACCATAGAGAAAAAAAATCTCTAACCCAAACAAAATATTTTTTGTACCAGAAAGCACCTCTACTTGGAAACACCTTTTTCCTCAATATATGTACATCCAGCTTGTTCCAGTTCGTTCACAAAACTTTGCATACGAGAGAATAATCTCAACTGAAACTTAAAACAACAACTAAAAAAAACAAGAAGATTTAGGAAGAGGATCAAGCTAACAGCTTTTCAAACAAAATTTCTCTCTGTTCAAATTTGTTCTCAGGTGAGTATTCCAACCTGGTTTTCTTTGTTTGTTTTTGAAATGCCTGTGAGTAACATTATTTTAAAAAGCTTAGATATTTGAATAATTGGGTTGCATGCTAGTTTTTCTGAGATGAAGTTTAAATTGTCTGTATACATTTGAAATTTCCTGTGCATATATGAATGAATAGATGATGTTTGCTGTTGAATCTTGTTTCTGCCTGTTCTCAGTTTAAAATTAGATTCTAAACAAAGGAATTCAATATCTTTTGATCTACTTACTGTTAGTACCTAAACAAGATTTGTTTGTTTGACTTTAAAATTTAGATTTAAATTTTATTTAAGTTAAAATAAAATAGGAATTGCTTTGGAAACCAAAAAGGATCAGGGAAGTTTGAATTTATGAAAAATTCAAATATGTAAAATTAACAATTCAGTAATATAAACTGAAACCCTAAACTAAATCATGAATTTTAAGATCTAAATCACAATTTTTAGATTAGAAATGTCAGTGCATTTCTTGGTTGCACTATTTTGGGGTTTTTGGGAATTTCTGGTGATCCCAGTGGTCGGAGAGGCCAGGGTCGTTGCTGGAGGTCGAGGGACGGTTAGAGCGTAGAACAAAAATGGTAGCAGGATGGTCGGTGGACGATGGTGACGATGGTGGCTCGATTTGGTTTCTAAACCTAATTTTGGCTAGGTCAGGTTGTTTTGATCGGCGCGTATCCTATGGTGAATCGAGTGACGTTATACCTGGGGAAATGGAAGATGGAGCGTGGACGAAGTTATGGCCGGAGATGCTGGCGTTCTGATGATCAGAGGAGCTTGGTCGAGGTAGTTCCAAGTTGTGTTTCTGGTTCCAGTATCGAGCTTGAATGCTCGATTTTGATTTGATGATTTTATTTTCGCTTTGATGATTGGAATAGGTTTGGGGATCGATCGCCGATGAGGGAAGGTGGTCGAAGTTGATCGAAGGTGGATTTAGTCACGGTGCATGTGCACCGTGCACTTTTGCTTTTCTGATGAAGTTTGGGTTAGCTGGGTGAGGGACTCGAGTTTTACTCGAGTAGTTCGAGTGTTTGGCCCGAAGATGTGGGGTTTGTGACTCGAAGCAGTTAATGCTGGCCTCGGGTTAGTGGAGTTTGTTACAGGTTTTAGAGAAACCTGTCTGTTTAAAATTTTAAACAGATTTTGAAAGAGGGATCCAAATTTTACTTTTGTATCCTAGTTTTAAAACTAAAATAAGTTTATAAAAATCAAAATGTTCGATAAGTTTAAATGTTTAAGATATAAAAATGTATTTTAAATTGTTTTGAATTTAAATGGTTAGTTTTGAAACCTGATTTTATACAAAGTTTAAAATCAAATTTTGAGATATGGATCCAAATTTATTCAAAGTTTTTTTATATTATATACAACCTTTGTTTGGAAGTTTATTTTAATTAAAAACTTAAGATTTTAATTAAGAAATGAATAGAAGATGAAGTGATTTTTTTCCCTTAATTTAATTTTTAAGGTTTAAGTAAATAATGGTGATAGATTATTTTCTAAAGTTTATTTGATAAGGATTTAGAAGATAATTAAAGAAATTAATAAAAACAAAATGGTTTATCTTTTTAAATAAATTAAGGTCATAAGTAATTAGTGATTTATTAATTATGAAAGTAAATAAAGGATAGTAAAATTACTGAATGAGAATAATTGAAATTAATTAATGATGTGATTAAAGATTAGTTGTTAAATGAAATTAATTAAAAGCATTAATTACTGGAAGTGATTAAGAGGTCATTAATAAGGAGGTTAATTAAAAGTTAATTAATGTGAACAATTAAGACTAATTTATCTAAGTGGTAATTAAAGGTTAAATAAATTAATGATCAAGGTTAATTAATTGAGGATAATTAACCAATGGGGTAATTTCTTAACGGAAGAAATTAAAGGAACTTACTTACGGGAAGTAATTAAAGATTAATTACCTCGTGTAATTTATTTAAGGATTGATCAATTAATTAAGGGTTAGTCAATTAATGAGTATGATTAATTAAGGAATAATTAATCAATGTAAGTGGTTATAAAATTTTAATTGAATAATTACTTAAGGATCATTATGAGTAATGTGATGGGTAAAGGTTAATTATTTTGTGAAGTTAATTGAGAGTTAATTTCTTATTGTAATTAAAGGATAATTAGTCAAGGGTGATAAATTAAGATGGATAATCAAAAGATGGTTGATCTATTGAATTGCAATTAATTAATAGTTAAGTAAAGATAATATAGGTGATCAAAGGGTTAGTAATTAAATTAATTAGAGATAAATTAAATTAATTTTAGAAAGGATCCATCTTACTTATGAATGGTTGAATGCCTTGAATTGGTTAATATCTCTGATATGAAATGTTTTGTGATATAATATGTTTGGGGAAACAGTGATAATGTGGTTATCTATTGATGATAATTTGCTATGAAAAAAAAGGTGACATCTAGTATTTAATTTAAATCGTATTCACTAGAATAATTTGGGTTAAGATGACATCGGATTCGAAGAGTCCGGAGTCGGGTATTAGTAAATACCTGAAACCACTTCGATTCTTCATAAATTGATATGTGGAATCAATAGGCTGAAACAGAATGATTTAAGTGAATTGGACCATCTAATCTAAGTTCTGGTACTTAGAAATTGATGTGAGTTGTAAGTGATGTCTATAAAGACTTGTGAAGTTGTAAATTTATACAAGTTACCCGGGTTTTTAAATAGTTGTATGCATTGGTATTTCATGTTAGATGGGTTTGCTCACGTTGGTTTCCAGCCTGACCCGTGTGTTACTTTGATGTAATGCTCGGGTTAGACCGAGTATTACAGATTTTCAGGTAAGGACGTTCTGGAGCCCAGGAGGCGAGTTGGATGGCAGGTCGTATGGAGTGTTTCCGTTGTGACTATTATTTCTATTTATCTGAGATATATTTGATTTGTATATGCCCAGTGTTGTGTATGAGAGTAACTCTGATGTATTATAAATATATTTGACAGATACAGTATTCTTTTGTAAGTTGTTATTATTTGATATTATATTTGATACGTTGCGATTTGTGAGAATCAGTACCGTGTTTCTGTTTCTTCTTCTTCTTCTATCTCTTTCTTCTTTTCCTAACTATCTGGAATTTTCGCGATCTAAAATTTCAGGTTGTTACAGTTGGTATCAGAGCTGAAAGGTTAAGCGAGAACCTTGGCTCTGGTGGGTTTACTCATTAAGGATAGGGTCAATAGTACCCTAGAATGAGTTGAGTGTGTGTGTATATATATGAGAGCGTACTTGTTATTTTCTTATATAAAGATTTTAAATGAATTTATATAAGGATATATTTTGATATATATAAAGCAATATTTCTTACTAATATATGTTAAGGTAATTGGTTGTTAAAAATTATTGGAATAGAAATACAACCAAATTGAAATTAAATAAAGGTAAGTTTAAAATGGATTCAAACTGAAATTAAATCCTGAATTTGGGGAAAAGTTTCAGAATAAGATAATAACGAATTGGTTTCCAGATATGATAATCTTGGTTATTATCATAAATGATTGTTGTGTGTAATAATAAATGTGTATTAATGAGTAAGCAAAATGAAATGTTTTAGGAAAAGTAAAACATTTAGGCAAGTATGACTTATAAATTGGTACTGAAGATGATATAAATTGTGAAGTTTTAAATCTGAGCCCCGAATTTGAAAGGGGCATTTCACTAGAAGGACAAACTTTGCAGTCCAATTAGTTTCTAAGACACACATTCAAAGAAATTACTTTCAAGGACAAAGTCAGCAGAATAATTACTTTCAAGGACAAAGTCAGCAGTCAAATTATTTTCAAGGACATAATTCATTGTTTTTAGGCCCTAGAAACTAATTATTTTACGTTTTGTCCTTGAAAGTAATTATTTCAGTTGCATGTCCTAGAAACTATTTCCATTTGCTAAAGTGGCCCTTGTGGCTAATTTCCACAATTTTAAAATTGTTTCAAAGTGATAAAGAAATAATAAATAATATTATTTCAATGAAAAGCTTGATTCAAACAGGAGTTGTTTGAAAATTTAAAGGAATTTGTTTTGAATTAAAACCAAAGGTGGTTTAAAATTTAAGGATAACTTGGTGTGTAAAGAAAATAATATGTATATATGAGGAATATTCATAATACCAAAAATGGTTTGAAATAAACTCTAAAAGTTGAGTTTTAAATTTGGAATGAGATGTGATACCCAAAGTGATAAGTTTTTGAACTTATAAGATTATTAATGTGATGTTTAAATTTTGAAATGGGAATTCAAATTGGGTAAGGTTGGCTGGATTAAATAAATTTAATTTAACTCTGGGAAAGTCAAATAATTTAAGAAGCAACCTAAATTGGAAATTTCAAGATGAAATTGAGATTTAACTTGGGAAGTTAAATGGTTAATTTGAATTGGGAGTTTGTGAGATCTCAAAATGGGTTTGAGATCGGGAAATTGAAAATGGATGTTTTAAAATAATTTGGATAATATTATACTATTGTTATTAATAATCTTTAGATTGTGAAATGGATTTGTTTAAATCAATGAAGGAATGGATTGTGGTGATATATCAATTATTTAGATAAAAAGGGAAGTTAAAATTTGAAATTAAGGAGATGAAATCACTTTGAATTTAAGATTTAAATGTTCAAAAAGAACTTGGAAATTTAAATTGTTAAGCATTGGTTTCAAAATTGAAATTAGTAATAAATTGGATATATCTATTATTATGAAGAGAATTTAAATGGAGTTTTGAAATTTGGACTCAAAATTAAATTATTTAAAAATTTAGATTGTTGGTTTAAAAATAAAGGTTAATTTGATTTAAGGGAGTTAATCAACATTTAAAAATTTAACTCGAATTTGTATAATTCGAGATGATTTAAAGTGAGATTCAATTTGAAATTAGTCCAAATTGATTTGAATAATTTGGAATTGTAATTAAAGTGAATATGTTTAAAATCAAATGGAATTTGATCTGAATTTGGAAAGAAATTGAGGTTAATTCAACTTGAATTAGGGATAAATCAATGTAACAACCCGGTATTTCGCATCAATTAATAATCGACATTTAAACGATAAATATTGTTGCAAATTGCCAATTGAAGTTTTTAATCAAAATGAAATCCTTTAAAAATTTATTTGTTGTTACGTGGGATTCGAAACTTAGTTTTGGGCCATATCTTCATTGTAGTTTTGCCGAGATTTTATCCTGGGCAAAACCCATTCTCCTTTGTTCGTTCAAAAGCCCGATCCCCTTATTATTTTCTTCTGCCCGATTATCTCTGAGATAATGGCGATGCTAAAAAACTAGGGTTTTGGCTATTTGGTTCCCTGGCGATTTAGCCCCTCGATTCTCTGATGATCTTGAAGCTGTGATCGAGGCCTCGTTGTTCGATGCTTCTTTGCCTTGAATCTTGATTTAGGGTTTTACCCCGTTCGTTCCACTGGCAAATTGAATTTCGTCTTGCTGGAGAATTGAAGCTTCAGCTTCATCGATTCTCTGTAGCTCTGGAATTAGGGTTTTGCTCTGTTGTCTCTGGCGATTCAGGTGAGTGATCTTCTCACTCACATCTAATTCAGTAACCCTTGATTTTCGTTCGTACAAATATATTTGAATTTGTCAATTTTGGTTGATCGGCCGTTCAATTTCACTTTTCTGCCGATGATGATTACTTGGGTTGAATTTATATGGATTCGATACTTTCCTTTTTCATGATTTCCTGATAGTTTTAACAGCTTAATATACATGGCTTTGATTTTTGTATCGTTCGATTTTCTTGAGTCCTACGGCAAAGAAACTTTCCTCTTTTTGATTTGTTTAACATTTTGATCTCAGTCAATTTTGTTTTCATGAACTTCCTTGTTGACTTCATTATGGATTAAGACTTTAGTTCTCCGGCCCCTGTGAGCTTCGTCTCTGGCCATCTTCTCTGGTTGGTTTAACTGAACTTCACTTGAGATCTCGGACTTAGTTTTACTTAGGTCAGGTCTGCATACATAAGCTTGTTGAGTTGCTTTGTTATATTGTTATGTCTCTGGTCTTTTGTCCATGTTGATACTGTACACTGTTTTTCATACTGCAGTTAACTGTTGTATTCATGAACTTGATCTCTATTGTAATGCTGTTGAGTTGCTTTGACATTGTATTCATTCCTGTAGTTGCTTGGCGCATCCTTGTTGAACATGGCTGTTGTTCATCCTGATTTGCATCACTATGTTTATATTGTTGCATACATTCTTTGGGATAGCAGTCTTCACTTTTGGTCTGCATCATTGCTATTGCTTGACTTTACTACTCTGTGGTATCAAATGTTGCACTGCGTTGGTCTGACCCTGTTACATTTGGTATACTTTATATGCATACTTTGTGATGCCTATAATTGAGTCAGTTTATTAGTGAAATATTTCTTCACTAATTGTCTGGCTTGTCTGCATTGCTCTACTTCATTTAGGGCTGTTCTCTGTCATCCTTCACTTGAGCATTTCATTTGTTAGCTTTTGCACTGTCCAGTCCATATTGTTGTTACTGGTGATACTTGTACTTGTGATCATTGATCCCTGTTGCCTTTATTGCTATTGTATTATGATGCACCGTTGATATAGTGCTACATTACTTGTCTGTTTTGATGATTCATTTTATATCATGTTGGCACTGGATTTCGCTGTGCTTTATCCCTCACTTGCACTGTCACTGCTGTTTTGGTTTTACTGCTTTGGATCAACTTGTAGCCTTTGTCCCCTGATCCTTATTGTCGTATTTCGTGATATTTGAGTCATCGAACTCTTTTGTTTATATATGTTTCCAGTCTGAACTACTCTGTTCTTGTTTGGTATGCCACTGTTTTACATAATTGGACCAGGTGGTGCTATCCAGTTGAGTTCGACACTTGAGTTGTCGTTGTTTGACTGATTAGATTCCTGGTTAATTGTTTGTTACAACTGAAGTTTTATTGAGAAGTTGTTTCTTGCTTCCTTTTGTGGCAGTTTCACCTTTGTGATCTTGTGGTGACTGCAGTTTTATTGCAGATTGCCCTTGTATTCATTTAGGACTACAGTTTCATTTTATATGCAGTTTTGGCCCTTTTTAGTTTGCATTGCATTAATACAATTGGATTTGTTTTCGAATTCCCTTGTGTTGAACCCAGCATTTTGGGATTGACCTTGTGATCATTTGTGACTTTCACTGAGCTCTTGTGTATCTCATACGATAGTGGCGAGGCAGTACACGCGTGCGTGTACTGCAGCCCTATCAGATTTGACAGTTTTAAATTGATGTTTCGATTGTTGAATTGTTTCGTTGGTTAAATTCAATATTTTGAAGTTGTATTCTGATTTGGATCTACTGATTTGTCGTTTAACACTGATATGTGTTATATTTATCGATATCCAATTCTCTTATTGAAGAGTTGGATATACGAGATTTCTGTGACTGTTGTCTATTTGATGTTTGATTATTATTGCTTCTGTGCATTAATAACTGAGTTTGAATTAGACTGACCCATGTATTATTTTCTTTCGAATTTAATACTCGGGTCAGACCGAGTATTTACAGGTTGTAGATTTTTTGCTTTGGGACGCTGCTAGTGCTATGTAGACTTTTCATATCATTTGAAGCGTTTTGCGTCTTTTTTGTAGTAGTCAGTATACTGATTAGGATAATGTGTATTCATGTACATTAGTTGATAATGTATTTGTATATATAACTTCCAGAGTCGACAGTTGTAGTTGTATCATATGTATTGTGTCAATTGTATCGTAACTGACATCAGTTATTATATATATATGAGACTTTTTGTTCCATCTGTGTTTCGCATTTATGTTATCTGTGCTATCTTTATATCTATTGTCCTAAACTATTATAGCCACTTTGTAGTAGCTTTGTGTTTGTACCGGTACGTCGGATTTCCTCCTGAAATAAGAATGCATGTTATACTATCTGACATATCGGTGCTCGCACAAATCAATTACACGGATGGTCGCTCCTCAATAGCCTCATTCTCCGTGCTAGTTGACAACATTACACCGTACTGTTCTTAGCTAGCGCGGGTATAGAGGTGGGGCGTCACAGCTTGGTATCAGAGCCTGGGGTTTAGGACAATTATAAAACATAACTTAGATGGATCATGTGTTACAACTATTTGTCGATGTTTTATCTCTCATCTTTACATATGATTAATTTTGACTGTTAGGTATGAATTCCTAACTGTTAACTCCTTTATTTCAGCGACCTAAAACTCTACGACCTAAGAATGTTGCGACCTAAGGAAAGGCTACGACTTAAGAGGCTCTGCGACCTAAGAATGTTGCGACCTAAGAATGTTGCGACCTAAGGAAAAGCTGCGACCTAACTACATAGCGATCTAACTGAGAAAGTCCACGACTTATCAAGGTAAGAAGTTAGCGACCTAACTTCTTCGCGACCTAAGGTCTAGAAGGGTTCGCGACCTAAGGCTGCAGAAGACCTCGCGACCTAAGAGGGCAGAAAGGATTGCGACCTATGGAACTCAACGACCTAAGGTAGCTAGTGACCTAAAGGACTTAACAACCTAAGGTAGTTAGCGACCTAAGGAACTTGACGACTTAAATAGGTTAGCGACCTAACTATTAAAGGAGGTTCAGCGCCCTACGACCTAGAGCTCCCACAGCTACTCTGTAACTCGCGTGCGACCTATTACTTGATCAAATGAAGACAAGTACAGTAACTCCTGAAGCCGCAAGGGGACAGCGACCTAGCTTAGGTCGCTCGCGACCTACGACCTAACTAAGGTCGTGCGCGACCTAAGACTTAGGCAAATTTCCTGCCCAGAAATCAGCTTCTATAAATAGGACATCACTTCCAACTTGAAGAGGACTTTTGGCAAATCATTTCTACAGCGCTGTTACTCCGTCGAACTCTTCATTCATTCAGTAATCAAGGATCCTTCAAGCATTCACCAACACTACAACAAGCTTCGAGAGAAATTCCTTACATCCGAGATGGATTCATCGAGTTTCACCGTCGAAGATTGAGCTAGTAGTCTAGATTGTTTCTTGTGATCGAATTGTACTGTTTCTTGAAGAGATTTGTATCCAATTGTAACCGAATCAGCAATAAGAGACTATAAAGTGGACGTAGGCTCAATTACGGGCCGAACCACTATAAATCCGTTGTTCATTTACTGCATTTCTGCTATTTTCCTGCTTAATTTCTGTTCCCGTCACACGGGTGGTGCTTTCACGATCTTATTACACACACCGGGTGTTATCATTCATATTTTAACGTTAACATTTTGGTGCTTTCACCGAGAACCCAACTCAGGCTACCACTCACCATTGCTTCTCAGAAGTTTGCTGAAAGAATTTCCCACAAAATCAGAAGTTTATCAGACATAATGGCTCCCGAAAGGAAACGAAAGTCTGTTAGAACTGATGATGACCGTGACAATACTGCCACTTCTCTCTCTCCAAATCAGGCAGCTCCGAGCATCGGTGTTACGCGACAAGAGTTAGATGCTGCTGTATCCGGACTGTACAAGCAGATTGAAACTCAGAATAACCTGATGATGGAAAGGCTGAATGCTCTATTTGGTACGAGTCAAAGACCAGTAAATAATGAGGGAAACTTTGCTAATGCTGCTCCCAATTCCGAGGGAAGAAATATTCCTCACGGGGGATCAGGTGCTGCCGAAGGGGCACCCCTCCAAGCCGAAGGATCTAGGCCGTCACCAGTTCTTCATGAGCATTTACCTGGACAAACTCCCGAAAAGATGGCTGAGGTCTACTCTGTGAAATCTCTGAACAATGAGGAATATCTCTCTGGCATGATCAAGCAAATAATGAAAGAGAACATGCAAAGAGATGAAGACGAAAGCGAATGGGGATTCACACCAAGTAGAACTCCGTTTACCGAGAAGATTCTGAAAGCTGAATTTCCTAGAAAGTTTGTTCCCCCCACTATTCCTGCTTATCGGGGGACAAGTGATCCAAATCAGTTCTTGTATAAATACGACTGGCATATGACCGGCGCAAGGGCGACCGACGAGATAAAGTGCCGATATTTCCCAGTTTATTTAGAAGGAGTGGCGCTTCTCTGGTTTACCAAGCTTCCAGTCCGATCTGTAGATCAGTTTTCCGATCTCACCCGAAAATTCAAAGAGCAATTCAGGCTATACGCTTCAAAGGCAAAAGATATAATGTCACTGTCCAGTCTTGAACAGAATCCGGGAGAGCCTATTAAGTCATTCTTGAATCGCTTCAACTTAGCTCTGGCAGAAGTCGATAATGCAGAGCCACGAATGATCTTGACCTATTTGATGCGTGCTATTGACAAATCGAGCGAATTTGGAAAATGGTTGAAAATGAAGGAACCAAATTCGCTCGAGAAATTCTACAAAAAGGCTGACGAATTTATATGCTTAGAGAATCTTTCCGCACCAGCTAAAGTTGTGACAACGGTGGCGGAAAATAATGCTACTACTCAAAGCAAGAAAGAACCGGCAGATCAGAAAAGGGAAAGTAATGGTGGGAAAAGGCAGAAAGACTTCAAAAAGCCCCGCTTTCTTAAACCATCAGACTTTACTCCTCTGACCGATACCCCGGAAAATATCTTCATCGCCACTAAGGATGCTGTTGAATTTCCAAAACCACCGGCCGTGAAAGTTGGGAAGAATGCTGTTCAGAGCGGAAGATTTTGCAAGTTTCACAACCAACCAGGGCATGATACCAATGAGTGCCGCCATTTGAAAAGTCTGATTGAAGAATTGCTAAGAGAGAATAAGTTGCAGCAATACGTCAAGAGGAATAGAAAGGACCCATCTTCGTCCAACCAAGGGCAGTTACCTCCAACTAATTCATCTGATTCAGGAGAAAGGCCTGCTGGAAAGGAAAGACCTGTTATTAATGTGATCACAGGGGGACCTCACCCGGCTGGCAGAAGTTGGGGTGAAATGGAAAGGTATGCAAAAGCTTTGAAGTATGCACCAACCGAAGAAAGTGTCTTAATCCTGGAAGATGTTTCACCTCTAAAGCAGCAAAAAACTTTCCATGATGATATTATGTTCAGAGCCAGGGATTCTGTTAATGTGGAAGCTCCTACTGAGGACCCTATGGTTGTCTCTGTCGGTATTGGGCCGGCTATTGTCAGAAGAGTGTTAGTTGATAGTGGTGCCTCATGCAACATCCTCTTTAAAAGGACATTTGACCAAATGAAAATTCCAATGACTGATGTACATGCTTCTTCACACAAGATCGCCGGATTTACAGGAGAGCTGAAACAGCCGATTGGAACAGTGGACTTGTTTGTTGAAATGGGCGAAGGACCCAAGAAATTGGTTCGGAAGCAAACTTTTGTAATTGTGGATGGATTCTCCGCCTATAACGCTTTCTTGGGCCGGCCTACTCTTGCTGCCTTCAGGGCCGTCCTCGCTCCTTGGTGCCTAACAATGAAATTTCCTACTGATAATGGGATTGTTGTTATTAAAGGAGATCAAAACGCAGGACGAGAATGTTATCTTGTAGAACTCCGAGAGGCCAGGAGAAAAGAAATGGGGAAAGATGCGGCAGCTCCGCTCCGCATCAAGGAACCGACCCTGTAGCAACTACGGAGCGGCCCCTGTACTGGCGAACACAGCAATGCAAGAAAAGAAATGGATCCCAGGAAAGCCAGTACAGGGGAGAATAGAGTGGTACCCGTGGAAGTAACGGTACCAGTATCTGTAGACCCGAAAGACCCAAATAAAGTACTCAATGTGGGTTCACAGCTAAGTATAACAGTTCAAAACACACTGATATCATTCTTAAAAGCCAATCTAGATGTGTTCGCCTGGTGTCATGCTGATATGTGCGGAATCTCTCCAACAATTGCTGTCCACACCCTGAATGTCGATCCGAAATTCACACCAGTAAAACAGAAAAGAAGAACTCAAGGTCCAGAAAGGTCAGCAGCTTTAAAGGAAGAGGTAGATCGTCTCTTAGAGAATAATTTCATCAAAGAATCCACTTATCCAAATTGGGTTTCAAATCCAGTACTGGTTAAGAAGGCAAATGGAAAGTGGAGAGTGTGCATTGATTTCTCTGATCTAAACAAAGCTTGCCCCAAAGACTGCTTCCCGTTGCCTAGAATCGATCAACTAGTAGATGGGACGGCTGGACATGAGTTGTTATCTTTTATGGATGCCTATTCTGGATACAATCAGATTATGATGAATGAACCAGATCAGGAGGACACAAGTTTCATTACCGATGTGGGACTCTACTGTTACAAAGTCATGCCATTCGGGTTAAAGAATGCTGGGGCAACATACCAAAGACTTGTCAACGCTATGTTCAAGCCTCAGATTGGCAAAACGATGGAAGTCTATGTTGATGATATGTTAGTAAAGTCAAAGAAAGCAGTAGACCACATGGACCACCTGGCAGAAATGTTCTCAATTCTTCGGAAGTACGGAATGAAGCTCAATCCATTGAAATGTTCATTCGGAGTAGAGTCTGGAAAATTTCTGGGTTTCATCGTAAGCGCTAGGGGCATCGAGGCCAATCCTGCTCAAATCACAGCTCTAAGAGAAGTTAAAGCCCCTAGAACAAAGAAAGAACTGCAAAGTCTTAATGGAAAGGTTGCCGCTCTTAGTCGCTTCATTTCCAAGGCCACAGACAAATGCATTCCCTTCTTTGATGCTCTAAAGAAAGGAAAGAAAAATTTTGAATGGACTCCTGAATGTCAGAATGCTTTCGATCAACTGATTCATCATATGAGAACTCCTCCGGTCCTTTCCAAGCCTAGTGATGGTGAAGACCTCTTCATCTATCTGGCAATTTCATCCCATGCTTTAAGTGCAGCACTCGTACGAGAAGATATGAAAATACAACGCCCGGTTTACTACATCAGCAAACGGTTCGCTGGGGCTGAAATGAATTATTCAAAGATAGAAAAACTTGCTTATTGTCTGCTAATCACTTCCAGAAAGTTGAGGCCCTATTTTCAATCTCATCCTATCAAGGTCCTGACTGATCAGCCTTTGAAGCAAGTCCTGTATCGTCCTGAAACTTCGGGTCGTCTCTTGAAGTGGAACATAGAACTCAGCCAATATGACATCACTTACCATCCCCGAAGAGCAATTAACGGACAAGCTTTAGCAGATTTCATTGCGGAATCCACTGACAAAGGTGACAGTAAGGAAGAAACAACTGACTGCATTCCGATACAGTGGAAGTTGTATGTTGATGGCTCGAGAAATGATTATTGTTCTAGGGCAGGAGTTGTGCTCGAAACTCCCGAAGGACGATCACTATGTTATGCATTGAGACTGGAATTTCCTTCGACAAACAATGAAGCAGAATATGAAGCCCTTATTGCCGGATTGAAAATCGCCAAGGAATTGAATATCAAAGTGATACAGATTTTCAGTGATTCTCAGCTTATTGTCTGCCAGGTGAAGAAGGAATTTCAAGCCAAAGGAGGGAATTTGCCTGCATATTTGACAAAAACTTCCGAACTCCTTAATGATTTAGATCACTACTCAATAAGCCACATACCCCGAGAAGAAAATATGAAGGCGGATTCTTTAGCAAAGTACTCAAGTTCCGGAGAAGCTCAATTACTAGGATTAGTTCCTGTAGAAGTTCTGTCAGCTCCAAGCATTGATGAAATGGATGTTGATTGGATTATGACTACGTCTCAAGAGCATGAATCATGGATGACTCCGATCAAAGAATACTTACTCAGTGGTTCCCTGCCAGAGAGTTCTAAGGAACGTCGAAAATTATTAAGAAAAGCATCGAGGTATATAATTCAAGATGGCCGATTATACAGGCGAGGATTTTCGACCCCACTACTCCGATGTGTAACTAAGGAAGAAGCCAAGACCATCTTAACAGAGGTGCACGGAGGAGAATGTGGAGACCATTCAGGTGGTCAAACACTTGCAAAGAAAATTCTCCGATATGGATACTTCTGGCCGGATATCAATCGAGATGCTGCAACTTTTTCCAGGAAATGTGACAAATGCCAACGATTTGCAAAAATCCCAAGAGCACCCTCCACTGAACTCACACAAATGGTCAGTCCATGGCCATTTGCCATCTGGGGGATAGACCTAATTGGACCATTACCGATCGCCAAATCAGGGATTAAATATGCTATTGTTGCCGTTGATTATTTCACCAAGTGGGCTGAAGCTGAACCTTTGGCCACCATCACTTCTAAAAAGATGATAAATTTTGTAACAAAGAATATCATTTGCAGATATGGTGTGCCACAGAAGATAATCACCGACAATGGCACTCAATTCGAAAGTGAAGAATTCCAGGATTTTTGCAAACGGTTCAGAATTCGAAAAAGCTTCTCAGCAGTGGCTCATCCGCAGGCAAATGGGCAAGTGGAAGCAGTTAACAAGATCATCAAGTCAACTATCAAAAAGCAACTTGAAAAAGCAAAAGGTGGTTGGGTTGATAAGCTTCCATTAGCACTATGGGCGTACAGAACTACTCACAAAACTACGACGGGGCACACTCCATTTTCGCTGGCATACGGATCTGAGGCAATGATTCCAGTAGAAGTAGAGGTTCCTTCACATAGAAGAGTTCATTTCAATGAAACCGAAAATGAAAAACTGCAACTTGAAGCGCTTGATTTTCTTGATGAGAAAAGAGAGGAAGCTAGGCTCAGAGTTTCAGCTCATCAGCAGAGAATAGCCAGGCATTTCAATTCCAAAGTTCGCCAACGCAGCTTTGAAATCGGAGACTTGGTTCTGAAAAGGATCATGACAGCAACTGGTGTGTTTGGGCCAAACTGGGAAGGGCCATATGTCATAGGCACTAAACTTCTTGATGGCACTTTCAAACTCATAACTGTTGAAGGAGATCCAATTCCAAGGGCCAGGAACAGCAACCATTTGCGTCCTTACTTTACTTGAAAAGAGCTCTGCTCAAAATTGTAAAATGATGACGAATGTATCAGTTGTATTGTGAAACATTGTAAATCAGTATAAATGAATGAAAGCTATAAAGTGGACGTAGGCCCGATTTTTGGCCGAACCACTATAAATCTTGTGTTCTTTACTATTTCATGATGCCTGTTTTATTTTGATATGTAAATACTTTAAATGTATCGCTAAAATATCAATTCAAAATTGCAGGATATTATAACAAGGCTTGCTCATCACAAAGCTAAGCAACTTCCATAAATCAGCTATTACAGGAAAACCAAGCCGCAAAAATTTTTTCCAAACTCAAATCCCAAGCAAGGAAAACCTCACATAAAAAGTTGGCAACTCCATAGTGACAAACGTTCGTTCACTAGTCGAGATTGTCGCTATAAATAGACGTCCAACTAGGTAACTTGCGTTTGTCTCGTAGAGTCATTCAACAGTGAAGTCCATTCCTTCGGATAAAGCAATTTACTTATAAGAGGAAAAGAGGAAGATGTGCTTGGGAACGATAATAAGAGAGCGCTAACAGGCAGATGATGAGAGAAAGTTGCCAAGCAAACAAAGGAGCAGACAATGGGAGGTATGCATCTCAACAGGAAGGCCAGAAGATCCACTAAAGCGGAAGTAACAGGACCCTCACTAACTGGTCGTGATGCATCCGATCAGATAGCTTACGTCCGTCCCGTGGATCCACTCGCCCCTAAGACGCAACCTACCCGGCGCACCAACCAACCAAAGCCCTCTAACGAGGCACACCAATAAATGGGAGTGCTTTCCTCAACCAAAAAGATCGGTGGGACCACCGAAGGGGCATCTCGTTAATTGATTGCGGTCGTTTGTACAAACAAACATCCAATCAAGCAACTTACGCCTGCCTCGCGAACCCATCCGACCATGAGAAAGTAAATCCCAAGCACTCAAAAGCCCTCTTCGGAGGCACAAGCCCTCTTCGGAGGCACATGACCTCTTCGGAGGCAAAAGCCCTTTCCCAAGGCACCACAAGCCCTCTTCGGAGGCACATGACCTCTTCGGAGGCAAAAGCCCTTTCCCAAGGCACCACAAGCCCTCTTCGGAGGCACATGACCTCTTCGGAGGCAAAAGCCCTTTCCCAAGGCACCACAAGCCCTCTTCGGAGGCACAAGCCCTCCTCGGAGGCACAAGCCCTTTTCAAAGGCACAAGACCTCTTCGGAGGCACAACTCTTTAAGAGGAGCCCTTTCCGGAGGCATGTCCCAAAATAAAATGCTCGAACAAAAAGCATCGTCCAGAAGCATAGTTCAACTCTCAAAGGAAGGACTAACTTGTTCATCTCGAAAAGTTCCTCCTGAAAAAGTTGAAAAATGCTACAAAATTCTTTCAGAAAAGCTCATTTCACTTCATAGGGTCTTCTTAATAAATGAAAGTGATTATCCCCGAAAGTTGAAGCGTTCTTCAGAAAGAGAAAATAAAAATTCTTCTAAAGACTGGATATACTCTATTAAGAGCAGAATAATTCTCCCCTTAAAAGCGGAATAATTGTCCTCTGAAGTAAGAGTGTTAGTCCTAAAAAAAAAAGCTAGGAATATTGCAATGCACTTACGGCATGGGGGCAATACTATACAATCCAATTATATTAATAAAAGCAACATGCCACAAGTTCGTTGCAATATCACGGAAAACAGATGTGGAATAAATGCATTCTCAAACGCAGACAAAAAGTTTGCACAAGTAAGAAGAATCGTTTGTTCTACACTTAAAATAAAAGATAGATCATTCTCACATACACAAGAGTTTGTACAAGTAAAATAATTGTTTTATTTAGTACTATGAAAATTCTTTACATGTGCAGATATCTCAAAAAGCAAAAGCGGGATCCGGTACCCGCACAATCCCCGGTCAATACATGCAAAGAGCAAAAATAATAAGTAAAAAATCCAGCTTGATTATTCCTTCTTCTCACCACCTTTGGAGCCCTTTCCCGGCCTAATGACTAGCTTTTGAAGTCGTTGTGAATGGGCAGGGGCAGAAGGGGAAAGCGGTGCGGCCAGATCAACTACTGCTTCATCTTCAGTGGAAGTCTTCTTCTTCTTCCTTACAGCACGTTTCCCCTTCCTCTTTGAAGAAGACTCGCTCCCAGGAGTAGCAAGCAATGTTGAGAGCTTCGTGCCGTCATCAAGAGACCGCTCCGGGGTCTTCTCAATGTCTTCAAGATCCTCCGCCTTCTGTTCCTGAGAAGCAGCCGGATCATCCAAGCCTTGAAGAGCTTCGATTTTCTCTGCCTGTGATCTCGGTTGGGAAGCAGAAGGAGGAGTAATTTGGGAAGACGGAGGAACGGCAATCGAAGGAGTGAAAGCTTGTGTAGTGCTTGGTGTCTCCGCTGTAGAAGAAAAGAAGTTAAAATCAGCATCCCCCGAAAATAAAGAAGGCATCGGTTCATCAAAGTTTAAGTAACAAGTAAGAAGGTCATCGAATTCGGCTAAGTCAAATGACTGGTTCATTAGACCCGAGACGACACCAAGAGTACCTGGAGGAGTTGGCTTTGCAAGACCCGAGACGACACCAGCTAAAGTTGTGACAACGGTGGCGGAAAATAATGCTACTACTCAAAGCAAGAAAGAACCGGCAGATCAGAAAAGGGAAAGTAATGGTGGGAAAAGGCAGAAAGACTTCAAAAAGCCCCGCTTTCTTAAACCATCAGACTTTACTCCTCTGACCGATACCCCGGAAAATATCTTCATCGCCACTAAGGATGCTGTTGAATTTCCAAAACCACCGGCCGTGAAAGTTGGGAAGAATGCTGTTCAGAGCGGAAGCTTTTGCAAGTTTCACAACCAACCAGGGCATGATACCAATGAGTGCCGCCATTTGAAAAGTCTGATTGAAGAATTGCTAAGAGAGAATAAGTTGCAGCAATACGTCAAGAGGAATAGAAAGGACCCATCTTCGTCCAACCAAGGGCAGTTACCTCCAACTAATTCATCTGATTCAGGAGAAAGGCCTGCTGGAAAGGAAAGATCTGTTATTAATGTGATCACAGGGGGACCTCACCCGGCTGGCAGAAGTTGGGGTGAAATGGAAAGGTATGCAAAAGCTTTGAAGTATGCACCAACCGAAGAAAGTGTCTTAATCCTAGAAGATGTTTCACCTCTAAAGCAGCAAAAAACTTTCCATGATGATATTATGTTCAGAGCCAGGGATTCTGTTAATGTGGAAGCTCCTACTGAGGACCCTATGGTTGTCTCTGTCGGTATTGGGCCGGCTATTGTCAGAAGAGTGTTAGTTGATAGTGGTGCCTCATGCAACATCCTCTTTAAAAGGACATTTGACCAAATGAAAATTCCAATGACTGATGTACATGCTTCTTCACACAAGATCGCCGGATTTACAGGAGAGCTGAAACAGCTGATTGGAACAGTGGACTTGTTTGTTGAAATGGGCGAAGGACCCAAGAAATTGATTCGGAAGCAAACTTTTGTAATTGTGGATGGATTCTCCGCCTATAACGCTTTCTTGGGCCGGCCTACTCTTGCTGCCTTCAGGGCCGTCCTCGCTCCTTGGTGCCTAACAATGAAATTTCCTACTGATAATGGGATTGTTGTTATTAAAGGAGATCAAAACGCAGGACGAGAATGTTATCTTGTAGAACTCCGAGAGGCCAGGAGAAAAGAAATGGGGAAAGATGCGGCAGCTCCGCTCCGCATCAAGGAACCGACCCTGTAGCAACTACGGAGCGGCCCCTGTACTGGCGAACACAGCAATGCAAGAAAAGAAATGGATCCCAGGAAAGCCAGTACAGGGGAGAATAGAGTGGTACCCGTGGAAGTAACGGTACCAGTATCTGTAGACCCGAAAGACCCAAATAAAGTACTCAATGTGGGTTCACAGCTAAGTATAACAGTTCAAAACACACTGATATCATTCTTAAAAGCCAATCTAGATGTGTTCGCCTGGTGTCATGCTGATATGTGCGGAATCTCTCCAACAATTGCTGTCCACACCCTGAATGTCGATCCGAAATTCACACCAGTAAAACAGAAAAGAAGAACTCAAGGTCCAGAAAGGTCAGCAGCTTTAAAGGAAGAGGTAGATCGTCTCTTAGAGAATAATTTCATCAAAGAATCCACTTATCCAAATTGGGTTTCAAATCCAGTACTGGTTAAGAAGTCAAATGGAAAGTGGAGAGTGTGCATTGATTTCTCTGATCTGAACAAAGCTTGCCCCAAAGACTGCTTCCCGTTGCCTAGAATCGATCAACTAGTAGATGGGACGGCTGGACATGAGTTGTTATCTTTTATGGATGCCTATTCTGGATACAATCAGATTATGATGAATGAACCAGATCAGGAGGACACAAGTTTCATTACCGATGTGGGACTCTACTGTTACAAAGTCATGCCATTCGGGTTAAAGAATGCTGGGGCAACATACCAAAGACTTGTCAACGCTATGTTCAAGCCTCAGATTGGCAAAACGATGGAAGTCTATGTTGATGATATGTTAGTAAAGTCAAAGAAAGCAGTAGACCACATGGACCACCTGGCAGAAATGTTCTCAATTCTTCGGAAGTACGGAATGAAGCTCAATCCATTGAAATGTTCATTCGGAGTAGAGTCTGGAAAATTTCTGGGTTTCATCGTAAGCGCTAGGGGCATCGAGGCCAATCCTGCTCAAATCACAGCTCTAAGAGAAGTTAAAGCCCCTAGAACAAAGAAAGAACTGCAAAGTCTTAATGGAAAGGTTGCCGCTCTTAGTCGCTTCATTTCCAAGGCCACAGACAAATGCATTCCCTTCTTTGATGCTCTAAAGAAAGGAAAGAAAAATTTTGAATGGACTCCTGAATGTCAGAATGCTTTCGATCAACTGATTCATCATATGAGAACTCCTCCGGTCCTTTCCAAGCCTAGTGATGGTGAAGACCTCTTCATCTATCTGGCAATTTCATCCCATGCTTTAAGTGCAGCACTCGTACGAGAAGATATGAAAATACAACGCCCGGTTTACTACATCAGCAAACGGTTCGCTGGGGCTGAAATGAATTATTCAAAGATAGAAAAACTTGCTTATTGTCTGCTAATCACTTCCAGAAAGTTGAGGCCCTATTTTCAATCTCATCCTATCAAGGTCCTGACTGATCAGCCTTTGAAGCAAGTCCTGTATCGTCCTGAAACTTCGGGTCGTCTCTTGAAGTGGAACATAGAACTCAGCCAATATGACATCACTTACCATCCCCGAAGAGCAATTAATGGACAAGCTTTAGCAGATTTCATTGCGGAATCCACTGACAAAGGTGACAGTAAGGAAGAAACAACTGACTGCATTCCGATACAGTGGAAGTTGTATGTTGATGGCTCGAGAAATGATTATTGTTCTAGGGCAGGAGTTGTGCTCGAAACTCCCGAAGGACGATCACTATGTTATGCATTGAGACTGGAATTTCCTTCGACAAACAATGAAGCAGAATATGAAGCCCTTATTGCCGGATTGAAAATCGCCAAGGAATTGAATATCAAAGTGATACAGATTTTCAGTGATTCTCAGCTTATTGTCTGCCAGGTGAAGAAGGAATTTCAAGCCAAAGGAGGGAATTTGCCTGCATATTTGACAAAAACTTCCGAACTCCTCAATGATTTAGATCACTACTCAATAAGCCACATACCCCGAGAAGAAAATATGAAGGCGGATTCTTTAGCAAAGTACTCAAGTTCCGGAGAAGCTCAATTACTAGGATTAGTTCCTGTAGAAGTTCTGTCAGCTCCAAGCATTGATGAAATGGATGTTGATTGGATTATGACTACGTCTCAAGAGCATGAATCATGGATGACTCCGATCAAAGAATACTTACTCAGTGGTTCCCTGCCAGAGAGTTCTAAGGAACGTCGAAAATTATTAAGAAAAGCATCGAGGTATATAATTCAAGATGGCCGATTATACAGGCGAGGATTTTCGACCCCACTACTCCGATGTGTAACTAAGGAAGAAGCCAAGACCATCTTAACAGAGGTGCACGGAGGAGAATGTGGAGACCATTCAGGTGGTCAAACACTTGCAAAGAAAATTCTCCGATATGGATACTTCTGGCCGGATATCAATCGAGATGCTGCAACTTTTTCCAGGAAATGTGACAAATGCCAACGATTTGCAAAAATCCCAAGAGCACCCTCCACTGAACTCACACAAATGGTCAGTCCATGGCCATTTGCCATCTGGGGGATAGACCTAATTGGACCATTACCGATCGCCAAATCAGGGATTAAATATGCTATTGTTGCCGTTGATTATTTCACCAAGTGGGCTGAAGCTGAACCTTTGGCCACCATCACTTCTAAAAAGATGATAAATTTTGTAACAAAGAATATCATTTGCAGATATGGTGTGCCACAGAAGATAATCACCGACAATGGCACTCAATTCGAAAGTGAAGAATTCCAGGATTTTTGCAAACGGTTCAGAATTCGAAAAAGCTTCTCAGCAGTGGCTCATCCGCAGGCAAATGGGCAAGTGGAAGCAGTTAACAAGATCATCAAGTCAACTATCAAAAAGCAACTTGAAAAAGCAAAAGGTGGTTGGGTTGATAAGCTTCCATTAGCACTATGGGCGTACAGAACTACTCACAAAACTACGACGGGGCACACTCCATTTTCGCTGGCATACGGATCTGAGGCAATGATTCCAGTAGAAGTAGAGGTTCCTTCACATAGAAGAGTTCATTTCAATGAAACCGAAAATGAAAAACTGCAACTTGAAGCGCTTGATTTTCTTGATGAGAAAAGAGAGGAAGCTAGGCTCAGAGTTTCAGCTCATCAGCAGAGAATAGCCAGGCATTTCAATTCCAAAGTTCGCCAACGCAGCTTTGAAATCGGAGACTTGGTTCTGAAAAGGATCATGACAGCAACTGGTGTGTTTGGGCCAAACTGGGAAGGGCCATATGTCATAGGCACTAAACTTCTTGATGGCACTTTCAAACTCATAACTGTTGAAGGAGATCCAATTCCAAGGGCCAGGAACAGCAACCATTTGCGTCCTTACTTTACTTGAAAAGAGCTCTGCTCAAAATTGTAAAATGATGACGAATGTATCAGTTGTATTGTGAAACATTGTAAATCAGTATAAATGAATGAAAGCTATAAAGTGGACGTAGGCCCGATTTTTGGCCGAACCACTATAAATCTTGTGTTCTTTACTATTTCATGATGCCTGTTTTATTTTGATATGTAAATACTTTAAATGTATCGCTAAAATATCAATTCAAAATTGCAGGATATTATAACAAGGCTTGCTCATCACAAAGCTAAGCAACTTCCATAAATCAGCTATTACACGAAAACCAAGCCGCAAAATTTTTTTCCAAACTCAAATCCCAAGCAAGGAAAACCTCACATAAAAAGTTGGCAACTCCATAGTGACAAACCTTCGTTCACTAGTCGAGATTGTCGCTATAAATAGACGTCCAACTAGGTAACTTGCGTTTGTCTCGTAGAGTCATTCAACAGTGAAGTCCATTCCTTCGGATAAAGCAATTTACTTATAAGAGGAAAAGAGGAAGATGTGCTTGGGAACGATAATAAGAGAGCGCTAACAGGCAGATGATGAGAGAAAGTTGTCAAGCAAACAAAGGAGCAGACAATGGGAGGTATGCATCTCAACAGGAAGGCCAGAAGATCCACTAAAGCGGAAGTAACAGGACCCTCGCTAACTGGTCGTGATGCATCCGATCAGATAGCTTACGTCCGTCCCGTGGATCCACTCGCCCCTAAGACGCAACCTACCCGGCGCACCAACCAACCAAAGCCCTCTAACGAGGCACACCAATAAATGGGAGTGCTTTCCTCAACCAAAAAGATCGGTGGGACCACCGAAGGGGCATCTCGTTAATTGATTGCGGTCGTTTGTACAAACAAACATCCAATCAAGCAACTTACGCCTGCCTCGCGAACCCATCCGACCATGAGAAAGTAAATCCCAGGCACTCAAAAGCCCTCTTCGGAGGCACAAGCCCTCTTCGGAGGCACATGACCTCTTCGGAGGCAAAAGCCCTTTCCCAAGGCACCACAAGCCCTCTTCGGAGGCACATGACCTCTTCGGAGGCAAAAGCCCTTTCCCAAGGCACCACAAGCCCTCTTCGGAGGCACATGACCTCTTCGGAGGCAAAAGCCCTTTCCCAAGGCACCACAAGCCCTCTTCGGAGGCACAAGCCCTCCTCGGAGGCACAAGCCCTTTTCAAAGGCACAAGACCTCTTCGGAGGCACAACTCTTTAAGAGGAGCCCTTTCCGGAGGCATGTCCCAAAATAAAATGCTCGAACAAAAAGCATCGTCCAGAAGCATAGTTCAACTCTCAAAGGAAGGACTAACTTGTTCATCTCGAAAAGTTCCTCCTGAAAAAGTTGAAAAATGCTACAAAATTCTTTCAGAAAAGCTCATTTCACTTCATAGGGAAATTCACTTCTTAATAAATGAAAGTGATTATCCCCGAAAGTTGAAGCGTTCTTCAGAAAGAGAAAATAAAAATTCTTCTAAAGACTGGATATACTCTATTAAGAGCAGAATAATTCTCCCCTTAAAAGCGGAATAATTGTCCTCTGAAGTAAGAGTGTTAGTCCTAAAAAAAAAGCTAGGAATATTGCAATGCACTTACGGCATGGGGGCAATACTATACAATCCAATTATATTAATAAAAGCAACATGCCACAAGTTCGTTGCAATATCACGGAAAACAGATGTGGAATAAATGCATTCTCAAACGCAGACAAAAAGTTTGCACAAGTAAGAAGAATCGTTTGTTCTACACTTAAAATAAAAGATAGATCATTCTCACATACACAAGAGTTTGTACAAGTAAAATAATTGTTTTATTTAGTACTATGAAAATTCTTTACATGTGCAGATATCTCAAAAAGCAAAAGCGGGATCCGGTACCCGCACAATCCCCGGTCAATACATGCAAAGAGCAAAAATAATAAGTAAAAAATCCAGCTTGATTATTCCTTCTTCTCACCACCTTTGGAGCCCTTTCCCGGCCTAATGACTAGCTTTTGAAGTCGTTGTGAACGGGCAGGGGCAGAAGGGGAAAGCGGTGCGGCCAGATCAACTACTGCTTCATCTTCAGTGGAAGTCTTCTTCTTCTTCCTTACAGCACGTTTCCCCTTCCTCTTTGAAGAAGACTCGCTCCCCGGAGTAGCAAGCAATGTTGAGAGCTTCGTGCCGTCATCAAGAGACCGCTCCGGGGTCTTCTCAATGTCTTCAAGATCCTCCGCCTTCTGTTCCTGAGAAGCAGCCGGATCATTCAAGCCTTGAAGAGCTTCGATTTTCTCTGCCTGTGATCTCGGTTGGGAAGCAGAAGGAGGAGTAATTTGGGAAGACGGAGGAACGGCAATCGAAGGAGTGAAAGCTTGTGTAGTGCTTGGTGTCTCCGCTGTAGAAGAAAAGAAGTTAAAATCAGCATCCCCCGAAAATAAAGAAGGCATCGGTTCATCAAAGTTTAAGTAACAAGTAAGAAGGTCATCGAATTCGGCTAAGTCAAATGACTGGTTCATTAGACCCGAGACGACACCAAGAGTACCTGGAGGAGTTGGCTTTGCAAGATCCACCTCAAACTTCTCGGCTTCAATATCATCCAGTGCCTCATCTTCAGTTGGAGTAGTTGCAGTTTCCTGGGCAACTTTAGCTAGTTGTAAAGAATGAGAGCTGGAATCTATAATATTAATGTCAGCTGAAATAGAAGTTTGAACGGGGGCAGTTAAAGGAGCTTCTTCTTTTGGAGGCTCTTCTCCCATTGTTTCAGCTCGTACTTTGGCAAGTTGCTCCTTCCCCTTAACAAGAGCGGCACGATCCTCATCATTGAGATAGCGCTCCTCAAGTTCCAGCTCATTATAGCCGGCCCCGCCAAGCATATCCATCGCGACTTCCCACACTTCAGCCAATGTAATTTCATAATCGGGACCAAGAAAAGAGAGGCTCCCACGACCCAGAACGCTGTGTAAATAAAAGTCGAATAAGGTAGAGCTGATGTCTGCTTTCGTCGCCTCATGTGATTGCTCAGCCGCTTCCTTTTCGGCAACGGCAGCAACCCGGCCAGCGGTAGCCTCATCACGCTCTGCCTCAACTTTAGCAAGACGAGACTTTAGTAACTCAATCTCTACGTTCTGAGAGGTGACCTTTTCCCGCAAATCGGTGTTTTCTGTGCGGTATTTCTCAGTAATATGCTGTTCAGCGGCAAGCTTCATTTCAACATCTCTCTATGCAGCATGGGCATCCCGCACTTGTTTTTGAAAGACTTCTTCTTTTTGAATATGAGATGCAGAAGAAGAGGCAAGATCTTCCTTAAGTTTTTTAACCTCGGACTCAAGTTTTGCATAACCATCAGCAATATTTGTCATCTCGAGATTATGCTGTTTGCAAATTTTGTCCCACTCCGCCTTGTCGTTTTCCATAGTCAGCATTGCCTCAAGGTTTGCACGATTAACCCTTTGGAGTTCATCGACAAGCTTCTGCCACTGCGACATCCTCTCGATATTAAGCCTGACTGCGTCAAGGCTGCTAAGCATGTCTGATTTATCAATCGGAATTATGTCCAAGTCAAAGCGCACCCCTTTTAGGCACCAATTCGGAAAACGGCTCTGAAGTGTTGGGGGGCCGTCCTTGACTTGATATTGCGGTCTGTTAATGATAGTCTGAATGTCAGATTTCTTCAGAGGAGGAGAGCTAGCCAGAATATCAGAAGGAATGGGAGCGTCAGTCTTTTCAGAAATTTCAGACGCGTCAATCGGTTTAGATCGTTTGCTCGGTTCATCGGCAATCTGAGTTTTTCCCTTATCATCGTAAGACTTCCGCTTATGAGAGTAGTCACTCCTATGCGAAGAGTCATATCGCTCGGCATCTTTCCTTCTTTGCCACTGATCATAATCCCGCTTCTCCTGGGCTTTCCTTCGAGCCCTCTCTTCATCTGTTTCTTTTGGGGTATCAAGGTACTTCCTAAAGTCATAGGTGCTGCGGCCTCCATGGTACTTGAATGAGTCATAATATGAACCTGTACGTTCCATTGGAGAACCTGAAAGCAAAAAAGGAGTAAAGTTTAGAAATTTCCAGGAAAAAGAGGATGAATGTTTATAGGTGCTGGAAAATCCTAAGTGTGTGTGGCGTGCAAGCTACATGCGTCAAACTACAGACCACGCTTTAGTGTAGAGACAGAGACGACTGGCGTAGTAGGCGTCCGGGTTTGTTCAAAGGTGGAAGTCGCCTCGACAACGGGAGAAGTTGCTTTTGGATTGTTATCCCCAAAAAGCTCTTGAGAAGTTATCATGATATCGCTCAAGCCATCAAAGGTGTCATCACCCAGAAGTTCAGCAGACTTCTCTTTTCCAGCCTCTGTATCAATGGATTCCTCAGGAACTCGAGGATTCTCTTCCTCCTCAGTAATTGGGGTAAGTGCCGACTTGCTGACTAACCCTACGACATCGATGGATGTAGAGCATTTCACCAAAGCAGCCTCCGTGACGGGTGCTTCTGATGCAGTTTCTTCTACAGAAGCTGGGGCATTCGAGGCCTCTGCTTGGGAATCTGAAGCAACTAACGTTTCCGCATCAGAACTAGAAATTTCATGACTCTGAGTCGATCTAGAAGGATGTAAAAGGCCAAACTGGTGCAGGAATTCATCTTTCAGCAAGAATTTGGCGCTC
This sequence comes from Allium fistulosum, assembly GCA_030737815.1. Classification (NCBI taxonomy): domain Eukaryota; kingdom Viridiplantae; phylum Streptophyta; class Magnoliopsida; order Asparagales; family Amaryllidaceae; genus Allium; species Allium fistulosum. The sequence continues at coordinate 472,783,824 of CM060907.1, forward strand.
CTCTCTTCGGCGTCAACAGCACTCAAAGTATCTAAAATCGACTTACGGCTGGTATCTCGAAGAAGAGAAGGAAGTGCTGCATGAAGAAAGAATGGAATTAAGCATTTGATGGTTCGAATCATGAAAAATTTAGAAAAATGAATCGGTAAGAGGTAATCTTACTTCCGACTCTCCAAACAGCATAAAATCCCGGAGGACAGCGAACATAAAAGAATTGAGTCAAGAATCCGTGGGCACTTTCAAGCAAGTCCAGAATTAGTTTGCGATTCCTAGCACTCCTCACAAGTATGATGGAAGGATGGTCCTTGTTCTTTGCGAATGTGCACAAGAAGCGAATTTCATCAAAAGAGGGAAAACGGTCCAACGTTCTCCTGAAAAGCACACACAATCCCAGTAGGATGGAGTATCCGTTAGGGTGTAGTTGAAAGGGAGAAATAGTTAGCCAAAGGAGGAGTTCCCGAAGACAATCATTAAATGGAAGAATGGCTCCACTTGAACACATCTGCCGGTTCACAGCAACGAAGCCAAAAGGCGGCCTGTCAGCAGTGTCACTTGGCCCAGGAAGTAAAGCATCTGCTTCGGCAATGCCAAATTGGATGCATAGTTGTCGGAAGACTTTATGACTTAGAGTAGTAGGAGTCCTTTCCGGAGGATCGTTTAGTGGAGTAGCAATTGGAAAAGCTTCTCCGGCTATTTCCAAGTCTTCCTGTTGAGATTCCATTCTACACAAGGAACTGGACGATCAAATATTAAGGTGCACGTTTCCTAAAGAGAGTGAAGTGTTGTGCAAAACTAATACAATAACGAGCAAATGTAAATGAAACTGAACTAATTAATACTTGTCAATTATAAAGTTTCAGGGCTTAATATTTTAAGTCCAGGAATAGTGTTGCGTTAATGCAAATAAATCAGCTTTAGTTGATCACTTCAATTTTGCTTTAATGCTTCACTTAGATTTGTTAGTTCACAGCATTTCATTCACGAAGTTCATTTAAGTTTGATTTTCTTTGACAACTAATCTGTTATTTGATGTGGGCAATCAATAGCAGTATATTCGTCCCATTTTTCTGTGAATGTTGCTTCTAAACAGGTTATTAACATTAAAAGTTGAGGCAATCCGAGAAGAAGTGCAAAACCCAAAATAATTCAAGTTCAGAAAACCAGTCAAAAGCTGTTCAAAGTTCCAAGTGTTAGGTCGCTTACGACCTAACACAGGTTGCAATGTTCTTATGCTATGTTCAGATTGAAAGTTCAAGACTGTGAGAAAAAAATTGCCTAAGTATTAGGTCGTTCAGCGACCTATCATGAGTCAAGATTTCTGTAGGTCGCATGTTGCAACTGAATGGATTAAGGTGGGGCAATTCTCTTAAGTCCTAGGTCGAGCACAATTGTTTTTAGGTTGGAGATACTCTAGGTCGCAAATGTCGTCAGGTCGCAAAGGCTAAGGTCGTTAAACATTCCCACGCGGCCTAACTCTTAGGGCGTTCGAATCTGATAGGTTGTTGACTTCTTCTCCAAGCAACATCATATTGGGTCCAATAACCCAATACCACCAGTTCAAAAAAAAGAATCATCATCCCCTTCATCCTACCTCAACCTATCACCGATTGACTAGAGAATCAATGGCGAACCCTACAGATCCGTAGCAAAACCTTCCGTATGATCGTAAATCATCCCAACACGTCAAATGACGAACGAAAGTCGATTGAGACTACCGTACAAAAAAGCGTGATGCATGGAATTGGGCTTAGGTCGAGCGACAACGATTCATGTTCAAAGCAGTGACTATGGGCAAGTATAAGCTGATCCACTTACGAATTATGATCGGCGAGGAAGAATCGTTGGCTGATTGAGTCGAATTTGTCTCTGGAAGATCGAAAAAACTGTTAATGGCGATGGAGGCTCAGGACAGTAGGGTAAGGAAGAAGGTGCGACCTAACTAATTTATATGGGACTGAAGGAGGGAGGTGAACAGGCGTGCAAGTTTTAAGTCGATTCGCGACCTAGCAAAATTGAGTCGAAGCATACGACCTAGAGTATAGTCATATACTTCGAGGGGCAAATGTTAACTCCTTTATTTCAGCGACCTAAAACTCTACGACCTAAGAATGTTGCGACCTAAGGAAAGGCTACGACTTAAGAGGCTCTGCGACCTAAGAATGTTGCGACCTAAGAATGTTGCGACCTAAGGAAAAGCTGCGACCTAACTACATAGCGATCTAACTGAAAGTCCACGACTTATCAAGATAAGAAGTTAGCGACCTAACTTCTTCGCGACCTAAGGTCCAGAAGGGTTCGCGACCTAAGGCTGCAGAAGACCTCGCGACCTAAGAGGGAAGAAAGGATTGCGACCTATGGAACTCAACGACCTAAGGTAGCTAGCGACCTAAAGGACTTAACAACCTAAGGTAGTTAGCGACCTAAGGAACTTGACGACTTAAATAGGTTAGCGACCTAACTATTAAAGGAGGTTCAGCGCCCTACGACCTAGAGCTCCCACAGCTACTCTGTAACTCGCGTACGACCTATTACTTGATCAAATGAAGACAAGTACAGTAACTCCTGAAGCCGCAAGGGGACAGCGACCTAGCTTAGGTCGCTCGCGACCTACGACCTAACTAAGGTCGTGCGCGACCTAAGACTTAGGCAAATTTCCTGCCCAGAAATCAGCTTCTATAAATAGGACATCACTTCCAACTTGAAGAGGACTTTTGGCAAATCATTTCTACAGCGCTGTTACTCCGTCGAACTCTTCATTCATTCAGTAATCAAGGATCCTTCAAGCATTCACCAACACTACAACAAGCTTCGAGAGAAATTCCTTACATCTGAGATGGATTCATCGAGTTTCACCGTCGAAGATTGAGCTAGTAGTCTAGATTGTTTCTTGTGATCGAATTGTACTGTTTCTTGAAGAGATTTGTATCCAATTGTAACCGAATCAGCAATAAGAGACTATAAAGTGGACGTAGGCTCAATTACGGGCCGAACCACTATAAATCCGTTGTTCATTTACTGCATTTCTGCTATTTTCCTGCTTAATTTCTGTTCCCGTCACACGGGTGGTGCTTTCACGATCTTATTACACACACCGGGTGTTATCGTTCATATTTTAACGTTAACACTAACGCTTATTCATGTGCATTTGATTTTGATTTCGTGAAAGTATTTTTGCTTCTGCCTCCGTTTGCTTTGCGAACTCAAGTTGGATTTTTTATGATGAGGATTTTGTTCTTGTGTTTTCGGCTTTGAATTGATTTAGCCGATGTTGATTTTGTTTGAATTTGGCCAATTAAAGCTATTTTGACTTCTGGACTTTGTTCCACTTTTGTGCAATGCTATGGGTGTCATTGTGTACCTATTACACTGTGATGGAAAATAGCTTGACCAGTTGCAAATTGAGTGGTTTTTATTTTCACTCATATCTAGTTCGAATCTCAATGATTTTGGACTCGATCTTTTGTGTTTTCCTCGGCTTGAATTCCATTCGACTTCGGTCATTTTGTTTTTGAGAAATTGCTAATTTCTTGATTTTCAAGACTCTGACTTTGTTTGCTGCTGGATTCTTTGATGATGATGTTGATTCATTTTGTACTCGACAGTGGCCATTGATTGTTGACTTCGACATTGACTTGATTCTTAATTTTTGTTGAAGCCATTTATGCATTTATGCTCGTTTTGCTTTGTTTTTCCAATTGATAATCGATTCTTCTTTTCCCAATTAGTTGTTATCACCTTTGTTGACTTTGATAACTTCTATTTCCGGAATTTTTGGGTATTTCTACTTTGATGAATTTGGAATCGAACTCCTTGGATTTTGTTCACGTCTTCGAATGTGAAATTTTAGTGAATTGACTTGGTTTCCAAATTTAATCGATTCTTGATTATTTCCCCGATTTGTTGCTATCATTGAGTGGCAACTTTGATGACATTTTCTTCGGGATTTTTGTGAACATACTTTTTGATGGATTTGGTATCGATTTCTTTGGATTCTATTCACATCTTTGTATGTGAATTCTTGTATTGATTGTTTATACAATCATTTTTGTGATTTGTCACTTTAAAAATATAAAGGTTTTCTATACTAGTAGTAAATATTAAAATCCTTTTCTCTAACCAATTCTTAAACCATTTTCCAATCTATTAGTATATACAAGCCTTTATTTCACTCGTATGAGAAATTGAATTAAACGGCCTAGTAAAACAAGTGGTATGAAATGCTTGCGTTTACTTCGTCGGTTAACTCCTGGACTTGTTCGATTGAACCTTTTGTGACAATTTTCTAGTGAAGATTTACAGTTTGTTCGTAAATATTTGAGTTAAGCTAGTGGTTATGGGACATGAAGCTAAACTCTTATATTCACTAACTTAATGTAATTGACACTTCTTGATGATCATGACGATCATTTTTGTGATTTGATTTGGGCTAGCAATTGTGCGATACCTCTTTGTCTGCGAGGGAGACTAGACCCTGCTTTTTGTGATGTTTCGCCATCACATATGTGGGATAGCGACCCACGGTCTTCGGGCCATTCCTGTGTGAAAATTTAATGGATAGCTTCTCGTCATGTGTTAAACGCGTAGGTGAGTTTTCATGCTCCCATTCATGTGTTAGGCATCCCCCCTATTTATGTGTTTTCTGGATTTCTTGTGTGATTTTTGGAATTTGTGCTTCACCAATTTTCATGATTTTCATTGATATGATATCAGTTTTTGCGCATTGGTGAATTCATGTGTTATTAACCTGTTATGAATACAAGTTTAGGGTATGATACCCTATTTTATCTTTGAAAAGATTCATGTGATACCGATCGGTGAGTTTTCATGCTCCCATTTTGACGCAGCGGATTAATCAAAAACAATGTAGATCGATGAAAGTAGAAATCGGTGAGTTGATGAACTGAAATGCCCAAATTCGTTGATCCGAAGATTTCGAATTCTAGCTATCCCGAACTCGTTGATCGCGCACGATACTGGGTTCAAAGATCTTCAATTCTTCGAGCGTTGATCTAGCGCACTAGATTCCGCGAATCGGCTTCTACAATCGTTGAATCGAGCGCACTCGATTAACCGAAAGAGGAGATAGGAGATTACACTCAACTACCAATTTGGCGAAAGCACAAAGCTAACAAAACAAGAGTTTTATTTCAAATCAACTTAACTATTACAAATGGCACCACCGGCATATTTATAGCATTTTACAACTCACACGAAAAAACAACAAAATTATTCACAACTCCTAAGTCGGTTCCGACTTACGACCTACGACATAACTCGGCGACGACTTATCCACATAAGAGTAGACGACTTAAGAAAACAGTTACAACACACATAGGTCGGGCGCGTTATACGACCTAAAAATACAACTCATTACGACATACGACTTACGAGTTACAATACAGAAACACAATTCTACGACCTACGACTTAAGTACAGACGACCTATGACTTAAAGAAATACAACATAATACCATACAACGGCTCACATTTAAGTCGTAGACGACTTAACGACTTAACCCAGTTCACGATTCATCCATAGTAGCGACTTAAGAAACAGCGGTTTAGATTAACTCGGCATAAGGATCAACGGTCTTCAGGCTTCAGCGACATAAGATGGTACGACTTAAGAAACAGCGGTTTAGATTAACTCGTAACTCGGTGCCGACTTATCAGATTCCTTAAGTCGTATCCGACTTATCCCTTGTGCATTCTCAACTGATCCTCCCATATCCTTCTTGTTAACTCGCCGCTCTCTACTAGGTCGGTCACGACTTATGGTTGCCTTAAGTCGGTCACGACTTAGCACTTCCTCGCGAACTTTCTTGTTAGCTTCCTCGGTGATAGGTCGTAAACGACCTATCGTTTCCAAACGACTCAAGCTTTTACTAGGTCGGTCACGACCTAATACTTGGCCTGCATCATCCTCCCCAGGTTTAGAGAAATTCGTCCTCGAATTTGCATCATCCTCCTCTGCAACACACTCATTCCCAAGATACGGTACGAGATGCTTAACATTGAATACGTCAGACGTATACACATCATCTGGCAGCTTCAATTTATAAACATTTTCATTGATTCGTTTCACAACTTCCACCGGACCAATTTTCCTGGCTTTCAACTTGTTATAAGCGCCTACTGGAAAACGATCTTTTGTTAACACTGCATAAACCATATCTCCTTCATTAAACTCAACATTTCTTCGCTTCAAGTCTGCAGATCGTTTGTATTTCTCATTCGCTTTCTCCAATCATTCTTGAATGATTCTATGACATTCCGCCAATCCATCAACAAAATCAGCAGCTTTCTTAACTGTCTTCTTTGATTATGGCACTACCGGCAAGTCCAACGGTCCCCTTGGTAAACTGGAATATACAATCTGGAATGGACTGAACCCTGTACTACGATTCACCGCATGATTATGAGCAAACTCTGCTTGGCATAACTTCATATCCCAACTTTTCAGATTGGCCTGCACAAGGCATCTCAACAAGTTTCCCAGCGATCGGTTAACCACTTCCGTTTGCCCATCTGTTTGCGGATGATAGGCACTGCTAAACTTCAACTTCGTTCCGACCATCTTCCACAAACTTAGCCAAAAGTGACTCAAAAATCTGGTATCCCGATCAGAAACAATGGATTCCGGTAAACCATGTAAATGATATAACTCTTTGAAGAATAACTCAACAATCCGTACAGCATCAGCTGTCTTCTTACAAGCGATGAAATGTGCCATCTTCGAAAATCGATCAACCACCACATAAATGGAATCGTTTCCACGCTGTGTTCTCGGCAACCCCAACACAAAGTCCATACTCACATCAACCCATGGTTTAGTTGGTACAGGTAACAGCATATACAATCCCGCATTAGTCGCAGTTCCTTTTGAAACCTGACAGATATGACAACGCTCCACAAACCTCTCCACCTCTTTCCTCATCGATGGCCAAAAGTAAGACTGTGAAATCAACTGTAATGTACGGTCTCTCCCAACATGTCCTTCTTCATGTAGCTCTTTTACAATCTTCATTCTCAAACTACAATCAGGTATGCACAATCGATTTCCCTTGAACAGAAAACCATCTACCATCATAAACTCATCCGTCTTCCCCTCCTTGACTTTATCAACAAACTTTGCAAAGTAAGGATCATCGACAAATAATTCTGGCAACATATCAAACCCCGTCCTTCAACTTTCAGTGTAGTCAACAAATGATTCCTTCTGCTCAACGCATCCGCTACACGGTTCGTAACTCCAGACTTGTGTTTAACAACAAAAGTAAACTGTTGCAGATATGCTATCCACGATGCATGTCTCGCTGAAATCTTGTCTTGCCCTTGTAAATGCTTCAACGCCTCATGATCAGTGTAAAGAACAAATTCTTTCTGAAATAGATAATGTCTCCAGTGTTTAATAGCTTGCACAACAGCATAGAATTCCACATCATATGTGCTGTATCTCATCTTCTCTCCTGACAACTTCTCACTGAAATAAGCAATCGGACGCCCCTTCTGACTCAACACCCCTCCAATGCCAACCTTTGACGCATCAGTGTGTAGCTCAAACAACAACTGAAAATCTGGTAATACTAGAATTGGTGCAGACGTCAGCAACTCCTTGATCTTCCCAAAAGCATTCCCTACTTCCTCTGACCATGAAAACTGTTTGCCCTTCATACAATCTGTAACAGGCGCCATCACACTACTAAAGTGTGGAATGAACCTTCGATAGAATGAAGCCAACCCGTGAAAACTACGAACTTCCGTTATCGTCTTGGGCTGCGGCCAATCTCTGATAGCTTCGATTTTACTTTGGTCAACCTGTATCCCTTCCTCCGATACAACATACCCCAAAAATAAAACATTCCTTGCCATAAAAACACACTTTTTTGTAGCAGCATAGAATTGTTCTTCACGAAGAATAATTAACACTTTCTTCAAATGCTGAACATGCTCTTCTGTACTAGCACTGTAGATCAGAATATCATCAAAGTAAACCACCACAAATTTCCCAGTGTATGGCCTAAAAATTTGGTTCATCACCCTCATGAATGTACTTGGTGCATTCGATAGACCAAACGGCATTACCAGCCATTCATACAAGCCTTCCCTCATCTTGAATGCTGTCTTCCATTCGTCCCCTGGTCTAATGCGAATCTGATGATAACCGCTCTTCAAGTCAATCTTAGAAAAGATTACGGACCCACTGATCTGATCCAATAAATCATCATGCCTCGGCATCGGAAATCTGTATCTGACTGTGATCTTATTCAATGCTCTACTATCTGTGCACATCCTCCACGTTCCATCCTTTTTGGGTACCAATAAAGCTGGTACAGCACAAGGACTTAAACTCTCCTGCATACGCCCCTGTTCAAGCAATTCTTCTACCTGCCTCCGCAACTCTTCATGTTCCTTCGGACTCATTTGATAATGTGGTCTGTGTGGCAATACTGCTCCCGGAACAAGATCGATTTGATGTTGTATGTCTCTCAAAGGCGGTAACTCCTTTGGTAACTCATCTGGGAATACATCTTCAAATTCTTTCAAAACTGGCTTTGCTTCTTCTGGTATTTCAACCTCTTCACTGCTCTCTCATCCAATTAACAAGAATACTTCCGGCTCTTCCTCAACCTCCTTAACAAACTCCTTCAACGATAGTAAAGTTTTCAGCTCTTCAATCTCTTCTGACTTACTTTCCCCCGGTTGTCTCTTCTTTGGAACTAAGATAATCTTCGTGCCTTTAAACATAAAGCTGTAGCTATTGGCCCGACCGTCATGTTGTACTGCCTGATCATACCGCCATGGTCTTCCCAATAGTAAATGACAAACATCCATCTCTACTACATCACACCAGATCTCGTCTTTGTATTTCTTCCCAATAGAGAATGGAACACGAACTCGTCTATCCACTTTCACTTCTCCTCCTTTTCTCAACCATGCTAACTTGTATGGATTCGGATGTTTCTCTGTCTTCAACTTCAACTTTGTCACTGCCTCGGTTGAAACGATATTGTCACAGCTTCCTGCGTCAATCACAAATTTACACACCTTCCCCAGTATAGTGCATGTCGACTGAAAGATATTACTCCTCAACCAACTAGCTTCTTCTTACTTCGGTGTCAAACACGATCTCCTCAGCATTAGATTACAACCTTCATCTCCTGACGCAATATCCTGTTCATCCTCCTCAACTGGACTAGAATAATCTCCATCAACATCCTCATCTTCAACTTCTGCAATCATGGTTCTCTTCTTTGGCTTTAGACACTCGTTGCTTTTATGACCCAATTCCTGGCAATTGTAACATTTGAAACCATTATTAACCTTCGACTTCTCAGCCTCCTTCACCACTAGTCTATTGATAGGTTTAGAAACATTAGAACTCCCACTAACACCTTTCACTTGATTATTGGAATTAGTAAACACACCACCTTCTCATCGTCCCTGTTTCTCCCAAGCCAACGCTTTTTGATGTGCTTCTGCCACAGATCTTGGATTGAACATATTAACCATATCCTGAATCTGCATTCTCAATCCCCCAATGAATCTAGATGTCAGCTGCTCCTCCGTTTCCATAATATCATTCTGGCAATAAGTTGATAAAAATCATCTGCGTAATCATTAACAGTTTTTGTGCCCTGCCTCAAATTCTGCAAACGTTGATACATTAGTGACTGATAATTGTAAGGTAAGAACGTTGCTTTCATCAATTTCTTCATCTTCTCCCAAGATTCAACTTTTGACTTCCCCATTCGTTCACGTCTAAGTTTGGTTTGCTGCCACCATGCCAAAGCTCTACCCCTCAACCTTGTAGCAACCAACTTCACTCTACGATGTTCTGGAACTTCTTTGAAATCAAAAATTTCCTCAACATTAGCCACCCAATCTAGAAACTCCTCCGCTTGCATACCACCTTTGAATTCAGGAATTTCAGTCTTCATCCCCGACTCCCACTTGTGATCATACTCAGAGTAATTTCTTCCTTGTCCTCTTCCTTGAATACTACCACCATCATACTCCTCTTCGAAATCAGATGTATATCGATGTCGATCCTGACCACCAACATCTCTACTCCCTTCTCGTCTACCACCATCCCTTTTATCTACATTCCTCCGAACACGATCTCGATCATCAACATTTCTATAACTGTCTCGGCTCATACTTCTACGATCATTATCATTACTTCTCCCTTGATTAGAATGTGGTGAAACTCTACTTCTTTCGTGGTTAGATTCAGGTGAAAACCTTCTCCGGTTTTGATTCATCTCCGTCATAAGCTTCTCTAACCTCTCAATGCCTTCATCCAACTTCTCATTGAATTTGTCACTTATACGTTGCTCCATTTGTTCGGCATCTTCCCGCTTATACAAATCTTCAACATTTTGTTGACGGTTAGCTCTCCTTGGCGGCGTGTTTGAATACTTCACAAACTCTTCAAAGATACCAAACTGACGTACGACCTAACTTCCCTTAGCTCGGCCGAAGCTCTTCAACACTTCAAATTCAAACACCTTTTGAACTTTGATCCAAAATGAAATGGATCAAAAACTCCCACTTTGTTGCAATTCGCGATGAACACGATGAACAACAACTTCCCCAAATGATAAGATCCGATCTCCAAACTTCACTACAAAGTCGAACAGCTTCAACTTGCTCTCGGCCGTGATAAAACAACTCAAATCTTCACTTCGATTCAAACTTCTTCAAGATGATTGGCTCCAAGACTCGATTTAGCTATGATTGGCTAAAACAAGCTTTGATACCAAAACCGACATAGCAGATTAATCAAAAACAATGTAGATCGACGAAAGTAGCAATCGGTGTGTTGATGAATACTGAAATGCCCAAATTCGTTGTTCCGAAGATTCCGAATTCTAGCTATCCCGAACTTGTTGATCGCGCACGATACCGGGTTCAAAGATCTTCAATTCTTCGAGCGTTGATCTAGCGCACTAGATTCCGCGAATCGGCTTCTACAATCGTTGAATCGAGCGCACTCGATTAACCGAAAGAGGAGATAGGAGATTACACTCAACTACCAATTTGGCGAAAGCACAAAGCTAACAAAACAAGAGTTTTATTTCAAATCAACTTAACTATTACAAATGGCACCACCGGCCTATTTATAGCATTTTACAACTCACACGAAAAAACAACAAAATTATTCACGACTCCTAAGTCGGTTCCGACTTACGACCTACGACATAACTCGGCGACGACTTATCCACATAAGAAAAGATGACTTAAGAAAATAGTTACAACACACATAGCTCGGCCGCGTCATACGACCTAAAAATACAACTCATTACGACATACGACTTACGAGTTACAATACAGAAACACAATTCTACGACCTACGACTTAAGTACAGACGACCTACGACTTAAAGAAATACAACATAATACCATACAACGGCTCACATTTAAGTCGTAGAGGACTTAACGACTTAACCCAGTTCACGATTCATCCATAGTAGCGACTTAAGAAACAGCGGTTTAGATTAACTCGGCATAAGGATCAACGGTCTTCAGGCTTCAGCGACATAAGATGGTACGACTTAAGAAACAGCGGTTTAGATTAACTCGTAACTCGGTGCCGACTTATCAGATTCCTTAAGTCGTATCCGACTTATCCCTTGTGCATTCTCAACTGCTCCTCCCATATCCTTCTTGTTAACTCGCCGCTCTCTACTAGGTCGGTCACGACTTATGGTTGCCTTAAGTCGGTCACGACTTAGCACTTCCTCGTGAACTTTCTTGTTAGCTTCCTCGGTGATAGGTCGTAAACGACCTATCGTTTCCAAACGACTCAAGCTTTTACTAGGTCGGTCACGACCTAATACTTGGCCTGCATCACATTTTGTGATAGGCCTTTTCCCCCCTTTTTATGATTTAGACTAGCGATTGTGCGATGTCTCTTTGTCTGCGAGGGAGACTAGACCCCGCTTTTTGTGATGTCTCGCCATCACATATGTGGGATAGCGACCCACAGTCTTCGGGCCATTCCTGTGTGAAAATTTAATGGGTAACTTCCATGAGATAGCTTCTCGTTCTTGTGATACCGGTGTTTTGGAGTTTTCATACTCCCGTTTTGTGATAGGCCTCCCCCTCTTTGTGATTTCTGGTTTTCGTATGTCGATTTCTAGAATTTTTGTTTTCTGGATTTCTTGTGATGATTTCTGGAATTTTGTGCTTCACCAATTTTCATGATTTTCAGTGATATAATATCAGTTTTTTTGCATTGGTGAATTCATGTGTTATTGACTTGTTATGAATACATGTTTAGGGTATGATATCCCTTCCTATCTTTGAGAAGATTCTTGTGACATTTTTGATGAATGAAAATTCATTTGGTATTACATTTTGATGCCAGTTATTTTGATGAGATTTTGACGTGTTAACTTCATTAACCGTCAATTTTGAAATGGATTTATAAGCAGTTCTCCCGCAATACTGATATTGCTAATTTAATCACGTGTTTTCAAAATTCGTTATTTTTAAAAAGTTGTTTCAAAATATAAATTAAAATTGTTTACAAAATCTTTACAGTTTGCATTTTCAAAAGAATGAGGAAGCAATTTAAACGTTTCAGCAAAATCAAGGACTATGACCCCTTTCTTTTACTAATTCGCTTAATTCCGGACTTGTCCGTTTGAGAATGTGAAATTTTATTTTAAGAATACACAATTTTACACGTTCAAGGAAACGATAAAGAGACTTAAACGATTTAGCAAAAGTACAGAGTATGGAACCATACTTTTACTATTTCGGTTAATTCCGAACTCGTTAATTGAATATTTATGACTTCTGATTATCGCTTGTGATAATTAAATATTTTTCGATTTGATTATCGTTTGAGATAATTAAATATTTTTTCGATTTGATTAATCGAATATTTGTGATTTCTGATTATCATTTTTGATAATCTGATAATTGTGTTTCTGATTATCATTTTTGATAATCGGATATTTGTGTTTCTGATTATCATTTTTGATAATCAGATATTTGTGAAATTTGATTATCATTTGTGATAATTAAATATTTTTCGATTTGATTATCGTTTGAGATAATTAAATATTTTTTCAATTTGATTAATCGAATATTTGTGATTTCTGATTATCATTTTTGATAACCTGATAATTGTGTTTCTGATTATCGTTTTTGATAATCAGATATTTGTGAAATTTGATTATCATTTGTGATAATTAAATATTTTTCAATTTGATTACCGTTTGAGATAATTAAATATTTGCGATTTTGAGATTTGAGCTTTTGTCTTTTTCTCTGGCGATTCAGGTGAGTAATATGGTTTACTCACATTCAATTCGTGCTCAGTATGTGATCTCTGCTCGGATTCCTTTTCTTTTAATTGCTGGAACTCGATTGTTCTTGCTTTTGTTAGTCGATGATGATGTTTGGGGTTGTTTATATAGTCGTTTGATTTTGATTCCATGATCCCCACGATGTTGATTCTTTCGATTTGAAGTAGTCGAACCTTTTGATTTTACATCTGATACTTCCATGATTTCAATACTTCCCTATTGACCTTTGCTTTGCTTATGCATTCGACATTGCCATGCTCTTTTGGTTGTTACCATTTGTCCATTTATTCCTTATGATTGCGGGGACGCAATTTCTTTAAGGAGGGGAGTCTGTAACAACCTGGTATTTCACATCAATTAATAATCGACATTTAAACGATAAATATTGTTGCAAATTGCCAATTGAAGTTTTTAATCAAAATGAAATCCTTTAAAAATTTATTTGTTGTTACGTGGGCTTCGAAACTTAGTTTTGGGCCATATCTTCATTGTAGTTTTGCCGAGATTTTATCCTGGGCAAAACCCATTCTCCTTTGTTCGTTCAAAAGCCCGATCCCCTTATTATTTTCTTCGGCCCGATTATGTGACGCCCCACCTCAATACCCACGCTAGCCAAGGACACTACGATGTAGTGCTGTCAACTAGCACGGAGAATAAGGCTGTTGAGGAGCGACCATCCATGTAATTGATTATCACACGGCGGCTATAAAATAATCTTCGGAAACAAACATAGAAATAAACATAACACAAAGCAGTCACAGACATCCATATCACAAAGGCGGAAGAAGATATGAATATATAACTAACACATGAAAGTGTACATCAGAGTAGTGGTCAAAAAGTTCCACAATAATACAAAAGAATAGCAACCTGTGCTATACAAAAAGATTACAACTATGAGTCCATATCTCAAGTGTATACAACAAAAAACTGCTAAACTAAATAGTCAGCCAAAAGTCAGAGTAGCAAATCCCGGAAGGAAGTCAAGCAGAAGCACCTGTAACATCTCGGTCTGACCCGAGTATTATTTAAGAAAATAATAAACGGATCAGTCTAACTATAAATATCAGATGACATGATATAGAATAAAAGATATGGCATAAACATAGAATATCCATACTGACATACTACTATAAGTATGAAAATGATGATCAACAGGAGATCAACCGATGAGAAATAATCAATATCACGAGAATCTTCTCAAAGATCCAAAGAGGGCATCATACCCTAAACTTGTACTCATAACAAGTCAATGACATAAAAATCCAGAAATCAAACAAGAAGTCCAGAAATCATAAAAAGAGAAAGAGGCCTATCACATGATGGTCCGAAGACCATGGGGAGCTACCCCATATGTGTGAGTCGGAATCACACTGATTGAGGCTTAGGCTAACCAAAAAGCAGAAAGGTATGTGTGAATGGAATCACACAAGTGGTGTCTAGCCTAACCTCGCAAACATAAAGATATGTGTGAGTCGGAATCACACTACTGCGGCCTAGACTAACCTTGCGGACAAAGAGATGTGTGTGAGTCGGAATCACACTATTGCGGTCTAGTCTTACCTTGCAAACAAAGAGACATCGCACAATTGCTAGTCTAAATCATAAAATGATCATCATGATCAGCGAGAAGTGTCAATCACACCAAGCTAGTAAATATATGAGTTTAGCTTCATGTCCCATAACCACTTGCTTAACTTAAATATTTACGAACAAGCTGTAAATCTTCACTAGGAAATTGTCACGAAAAGGGTTCAATCGAACAAGTCCAAGAGCTAACCGACAAAGTGAACGCAAGCGTTTCATACCACTTGTTTTACTAAGTCGTTTAAGTCGATTTCTCATTCGAGTGAAGTAAAGGCTTGTATATACTAGTAGATTGAAAATCGGTTTGAGAAAACGAACTTTAGATATTTAAAATAGTGTTGAAATCGCTTTGATGAAAGAGTTTTGATATTTACTATTAGTATTGAAACCTTCATATATCTTTAAAGTGACAAGTCATAAAACGATTGTAGAACAAATCAATTCACGTTCGAAGACGTGAGTAAAGTCCAAAGAAGTCAGTCCCAAAACCATCAAAGTAGAAATTCTGACAAATGTTTTTCAGATGAGATTGCCTACGCAGAGTAATACGGGGTTCGACCTGCCCGGTCAGGTCGCGGGGGTCCAGGGGGCAGCGCCCACGGCGGGGTGTGGGGCAGCGCCCCGTCACGGTACGACCTAGTGAAGGCAAGCGGTCTCGAGAAGCCAAACGACCTAAGGGAAGAATGCCACGCGAGCTAGCAGAAGAACAGGTCAAACGACCAAGTACTAACTCGCGAACGACTTACGACTTAAGGGATAAGGTCATACGACCTAAGTGGAGAATGCCACGCGAGCTAGCAGAAGAACAGGTCAAACGACCAAGTACTAACTCGCGAACGACTTACGACTTAAGGGATAAGGTCATACGACCTAAGTGGAGAATGCCACGCGAGCTAGCAGAAGAACAGGTCAAACGACCAAGTACTAACTCGCGAACGACTTACGACTTAAGGGATAAGGTCATACGACCTAAGTGGAGAATGCCACGCGAGCTAGCAGAAGAACAGGTCAAACGACCAAGTACTAACTCGCGAACGACTTACGACTTAAGGGATAAGGTCATACGACCTAAGTGGAGAATGCCACGCGAGCTAGCAGAAGAACAGGTCAAACGACCAAGTACTAACTCGCGAACGACTTACGACTTAATGGAGGAATGCCACACGACCTAGCAGATAACAGGTCATTCGACCTAAGGGTAAGGTCGGTGGCGACCTACGACTTAACAAAGTCGAGCAACCTACGACTTAACGAAGTCAAGCGACCTACGACTTAGGGTCAAGCGACCTAAGAGAAGCAGCGGGAATGTTAGGTCTGAGACGACCTACGACTTAAGGTCATACGACCTAACAGTTGCGAGCTAGCGGAGTTGGCATGGCCGAGCGACTTAAGAGAAGCAGCGACCTACGACTTAACGATTTAAAGCCAACGACCTAGGACTTAAGAGTCATACGACCTAGGACTTAAGGGAGGCAAGAGACTTACGACTTAAGGGAGGCAAGCGACTTACGACTTAAGGGATAAGGTCATACGACCTAAGTCTTGAACGACTTAACGACTTAAGCCTTTAACGACTTAACGACTTAAGCCAGGGCGAGCGAGCTAACTGCAAAACGACCTACGACTTAAGGCCTTTAACTCCTGAACGACTTATGCCATTAGCTCCTGAACGACTTATGCCTTTAGCTCCTGAACGACTCAAGCCAGTAACTCGCGAACGACTCAGCCTTTAACTCGTGAACGACTTAGCACACCCAGAACGACTTAACGCCTGGAACGACTTATGCTCCGTGTGGCTTTTCAACACGAACGACCTACGACTTAGGCTTAACTCGCGAACGACCTAGCGAAGGCAGAAACGACCTAAGTGCAGTTTTTTCACCAAAAACACTAGAATTTTGGGTTTTTCACCAATCCAATCCAAACCAAATGCAAATGCTGATGCTAAAATGATAGGGAACCATTCCCAACAGTCCAAGATAGATATAGGCAAGATGTGAGATCAAAAATCTCACCTTTTCCACGAAATTGATGAAGATGAAGATTGAAAGCAAGGAGAAGCAATCCAAGGCTTGAATCCACAATCTTCTACTTGAATTTGATGTTGAATCTCGGATTTGCAATAGAATTTGAGTTGGGAGTTTTAATTTCTCTTTCCCACCACCATTTTTGACAAAGCTTGAAGTGTTTTAACAAATGAGGAAGAGGGTTGGGCTGAACTAAAGGGGTGCAGTCCAAACCAAAGTCAAAGGCGGGAAAAATGTCGAAAATTTCACTATCTCCAAACATATCGAAGTTTACACTCAAAAAGATCGCAAACGTCATTTTGAACTCAATGGGGGTGGTCTCGAGTCCTAATTTGACCGTATGCAAAAAGTAGCTTTTCGGACTAACATCCGACTAACGATAAAATATTTAAATAAAATATTTAAATATAGAATCGATAGATATGCGGGTTGTTACAGATTATCTCTGAGATAATGGCGACGCTAAAAAACTAGGGTTTCGGCTATTTGGTTCTCTGGCGATTTAGCCCCTTGATTCTCTAATGATCTTGAAGCTATAATCGAGGCCTCGTTGTTCGATGCTTCTTTGCCTTGAATCTTGATTTAGGGTTTTACCCCGTTCGTTCCACTGGCAAATTGAATTTCGTCTTGCTGGCGATTTGAAGCTTCAGCTTCGTCGATTCTCTGTAGCTCTGGAATTAGGGTTTTGCTCTGTTGTCTCTGGCGATTCAGGTGAGTGATCTTCTCACTCACATCTAATTCAGTAACCCTTGATTTTCGTTCGTACAAATATATTTGAATTTGTCAATTTTGGTTGATCGGCCGTTCAATTTCACTTTTATGCCGATGATGATTACTTGGGTTGAATTTATATGGATTCAATACTTTCCTTTTTCATGATTTCCTGATAGTTTTAACAGCTTGATATACATGGCTTTGATTTTTGTATCATTCGATTTTCTTGAGTCCTACGGCAAAGAAACTTTCCTCTTTTTGATTTGTTTAACATTTTGATCTCAGTCAATTTTGTTTTCATGAACTTCCTTGTTGACTTCATTGTGGATTAAGACTTTAGTTCTTCGGCCCCTGTGAGCATCGTCTCTGGCCATCTTCTCTGGTTGGTTTAACTGAACTTCACTTGAGCATTTCGATTTGGGTATTATCTTGATTTGAGATCTCTGACTTAGTTTTGCTTAGGTCAGGTCTACATACATAAGCTTGTTGAGTTGCTTTGTTATATTGTTATGTCTCTGGTCTTTTGTCCATGTTGATATTGTACACTGTTTTTCATACTGCAGCTAACTGTTGTATTCATGAACTTGATCTCTGTTGTAATGCTGTTGAGTTGCTTTGACATTGTATTCATTCCTGTAGTTACTTGGCGCATCCTTGTTGAACATGGCTGTTGTTCATCCTGATTTGCATCACTATGTTTATATTGTTGCATACATTCTCTGGGATAGCAATCTTCACTTTTGGTCTGCATCATTGCTATTGCTTGACTTTACTTCTCTGTGGTATCAAATGTTGAACTGCGTTGGTCTGACCCTGTTACATTTGGTATACTTTATATGCATACTTTGTGATGCCTATATTTGAGTCAGTTTATTAGTGAAATATTTCTTCACTAATTGTCTGGCTTGTCTGCATTGCACTACTTCATTTTGGGCTGTTCTCTGTCATCCTTCACTTGAGCATTTCATTTGTTAGTTTTTGCACTGTCCAGTCCATATTGTTGTTACTGGTAATACTTGTACTTTTGATCATTGATCCCTGTTGCCTTTATTGCTGTTGTATTATGATGCACCGTCGATATAGTGCTACATTACTTGTCTGTTTTGATGATTCATTTTATATCATGTTGGCACTGGATTTCGCTGTGCTTTATCCCTCACTTGCACTGTCACTGCTGTTTTGGTTTTACTGCTTTGGATCAACTTGTAGCCTTTGTCCCCTGATCCTTATTGTCGTATTTCGTGATATTTGAGTCATCGAACTCTTTTGTTTATATATGTTTCCAGTCTGAACTACTCTTTTCTTGTTTGGTATGCCACTTTTTTACATAATTGGACCAGGTGGTGCTATCCAGTTGAGTTCGACACTTGAGTTGTCGTTGTTTGACTAATTAGATTCCTGGTTAATTGTTTGTTACAACTGAAGTTTTATTGAGCAGTTGTTTCTTGCTTCCTTTTGTGGCAGTTTCACCTTTGTGATCTTGTGGTGACTGTAGTTTTATTGCAGATTTCCCTTGTATTCATTTAGGACTGCAGTTTCATTTTATATGCAGTTTTGGCCCTTGTTAGTTTGCATTGCATTAATACAATTGGATTTGTTTTCGAATTCCCTTGTGTTGAACCCAGCATTTTGGGTTTGACCTTGTGATCATTTGTGACTTTCACTAAGCTCTTGTGTATCTCATGCGATAGTGGCGAGGCAGTACACGCGTGCGTGTACTGCAGCCCTATCAGATTTGACAGTTTTAAATTGATGTTTCGATTGTTGAATTGTTTCGTTGGTTAAATTCAATATTTTGAAGTTGTATTCTGATTTGGATCTACTGATTTGTCATTTAACACTGATATGTGTTATATTTATCGATATCCAATTCTCTTATTGAAGAGTTGGATATACGAGATTTCTGTGACTGTTGTCTATTTGATGTTTGATTATTATTGCTTCTGTGCATTAATAACTGAGTTTGAATTAGACTGACCCGTGTATTATTTTCTTTTGAATTTAATACTCGGGTCAGACCGAGTATTTACAAGTTGTAGATTTTTAGCTTTGGGATGTTGCTAGTGCTATGAAGACTTTTCATTTCATTTGAAGCGTTTTGCGTCTTTTTTGTAGTAGTCAGTGTACTGATTAGGATGATGTGTATTCATGTACATTAGTTGATAATGTATTTGTATATATAACTTCCAGAGTCGATAGTTGTAGTTGTATCATATGTATTGTGTCAATGGTATCGTAACTGACATCAGTTATTATATATATATGAGACTTTTTGTTCCATCTGTGTTCCGCATTTATGTTATCTGTGTTATCTTTATATCTATTGTCCTAAACTATTATAGCCACTGTGTAGTAGCTTTGTGTTTGTACCGGTACGTCGGATTTCCTCCTGAAATAAGAATGCATGTTATACTATCTGACATATCGGTGCTCGCACAAATCAATTACACGGATGGTCGCTCCTCAACAGCCTCATTCTCCGTGCTAGTTGACAACATTACACCGTAGTGTTCTTGGCTAGCGCGGGTATAGAGGTGGGGCGTCACAATCAAGTTCAAGGGAAATTAAAGTTATTCAAATTAGAAGTGAGTCAGTTTAAATGGAAGTGGAAATTTAAATTGAATTGATGGGGAATTGAACAGTTTGACTCTGGACTATTTACAAAATAAATTGTTTTAATATAAATCTATTTTTCCTAACAATTTACTATACAACTTTTCTTTTAAAATCCCAAGACTATCTTATATTTATTTAACAACTACTTTTGAAACTATTTAGCTATTTTACAACTATTTTATAAACTAATTACTATCTTTCTAGCTACTTTATAACTAGTTACTATTTTACAACTAATTTGTAATTATTTTATTATTTTTCAACTACTTATCTATTTTTAAAAATTTTCAAGCTATTTTCTAAATATAAACTAATCGAAGTTCAAACTATTATTGATTAAATACCCAACTGAAACAAGAATTGAAGTGACAATCCAAATGGGGATTAAGGCAAATGTAAATAAGTGAATAAAATCAAGGTGAGGATGAATAGAAAAGGAAATTGATTTGGTTAATAATCAATGAAGATAAATACGTAGGATGTACGTATATTATTCTATTCGCATAATGATTTGATCCAGATTTGAGCACGGAATTTCGAGATAGTATTATCAATCCAAGTTGGGATTTTCGCTCGATTTTCGACGGCGAACCTGGATATGGATTTTTGATTGGTTCTGGATATTCTCTATCATAGTTATGTCTATGCAAGGAGAATGACGGTTCTGATCAAGAAACCAGATCTGAGTCCGCACTAGGAAGTCGGGTGGACAATATTAGTTTGGAAGTGAAATTGTGTGATCGAGTGAGCGATTAGATTGATATAGCGTACGGATGATTTATGTGCATCGTACGGGTTTGAATAAAATTGATATTGAAAATTGTGGATAAGAACTGTAAATGATTTTTGAAATTGAAAGTATATTTTGTGAAATATATGATGAAGTAAAGTGGAAATTGGATATTTCTATGGTAAAAATTTGCTTTATGGAAGTAAGTAATTTGGTAAGTGACTTTATAGAGTAATCAAATTTGAATATTTGATTTGGAATAAACAAGTTACGTATCTTTGTTATATATGGAAAACTCTCCTGGTTGAATTTATTGCCAGAAGAAAAGGGTTTTGAGAAGTATAAAAAGGAAATTTATATAAGTATGAAATGATTCAAAGGTTTCCCAAGATTATTATATATATGTATATATAAAGGATTTTATGAGAAAGATTTTGGGAAAAAGGTTTTTGGAACCTATGGATTTGGAAAGGCTTTTGATTTTTGGAAAAAATCAATTTTGGATATTTGAAAAGCCTAGTTTGAGAATTTCCGATTTTGGGATAATCGATTTTGAGATTTATATGATTCATACTAGGTGTATGATTTGGAAAATACTATATGTGTATAGTATAAAGTGTTTTACAGTGGCTCTGGGGAAAAAGGCGCTCCCTTGAATAAATTTCTCAGGAGTGCCATAGGGTGGTACTGCCTTGAGCCCTAAGGGGGGGTTCTAAAGTTGATCCTGTGAGGAGTCCGGACAAACTAGTTCCTGAGGATTATTGGGTAGCGAAAGTCGAGGGCGCTGTTGCCTACAGGGGCATTTGGGTTATGCTGTGACGACAGTGTAACTCGATGTCGTTGTTGCCTACAGGGGCATTTGGGTTATGCTGTGACGATAGTGTAACTCGATATCGCTGCGATCTACTGTGTGTGGACCATAGCGAAAATCGTGTGGAGGATGAGTGCTAACAGTCTACACTTGATTTTGCCGGGATGGCAACGTAACATCGGTAGACTGCGATCTATGGTCAAGTGGAGGAGTTTCATTCTTTTGGCAGCGAAATTCGAGGGCGCTGATGTAACGACCCGGAATTTTCGATCCAAAAAATTCCAAATAGTTAGGAAAAGAAGAAAAGGGATAGAAGAAGAAACAGGAAACAAGTCACAGAATTTCACATTCGCAGCGGATCAAAATATAATATCATAGAATAACAGTTATACAAAGGAAACTGTACTTGTCAAATTACACTTTAATACATCAGAGTTACAACATATACTCAAAACACTGGACATATACAATCAACATGTCCCAGATATTTAACAATACATCACAACGGAATACACTCTATACGTTCCTGCCATCCAGCTCGCCTCCTGAGCTCCAGAACGTCCTTACCTGAATATCTGTAATACTCGGTCTGACCCAAGCATTACATCAAAGTAACACCCGGGTCAGGCTGGAAACCAGCATGAGTAAACCCATATAACATGAAATACTAAGCTAAATAACTAAAGTGAAAACCCAGGGTAACTCGTACTTTCTACGAGTTCTTACTTTATTTTAATCAATCATTTATCACACAATAGATCTCAGACTTAATGTCAATGTTACTCAATTTATTCTATTCCAGCCTGCTTAATTTCACATATCCAATTTAAGAATTTAGATTACATATCGAAGTGGTTTCGGGTATTACTGATACCCGACCCCGGTCTCCTCGAATCCAATATCATCTCTAATCCAAATTGTTAAGTTTTAGACAATACAACACATATCCAGGATATCTTATCACATAACAATTCAACTCAGATAGGTAACCCACATTACCACAGCTCGACCCATTCATATCACAACACATCTCAATCGCTTATCAGAGACAATGTAACAACCGAGATTTTTCATACACGAAAAATCGAACCATTTAAGTTAAGAAGAAAGAGGTAGAAGAAGTAAATAGAAAACATCAACATCAGAATCTCACATCGCAGCGGAATAAAATATAATATATACTAACAGATCTTTACACAAATTAAAACTATATCTGTTTTATACAATCCATCATCAGAGTACACAAAACATACAACTGGACAATAATCATATCATGTCCTCAATACAATTGAATGTACAGCAATCTACACAGTGGAATATACATACACAAATACGGAAGATACGTCTCGCCAACCAGCTCGTCTTCTGAGCTCCACAGCATCACATCCTGTATCCTATAATACTCGGTCTGACCCGAGCATCATATAAAACAACACCCGAGTCAGTCTGGAAAACCAGCGTGAGAAAAACACACTCAATTTATTAATAAAGTTTCAAAAATCCTTTAAAACAAAAGCATCTCGTAAGACCACGCCACAAATAAACATGTCAGGTTTTTACCTTACGATAGCCAAAACACTTTCTTATCAAAATCCTCTGATATTATAGTAGTGTCTATATACAAATACTTATTCAAATAGCCAAAATTGTTACATTCATTAAATTCCAGCTAATAGGTATACAAACAAATACCGTACACGGCACGTAGGGAGAATGGATTTCCAACTAATGACTAGGCACTGGGGTACCACCTGTCACAGTACCTGGTCTAGATCACAGTACCGAGGAGTACTCCCATTCCCCTGCAACACAAGGCCGGAACCATCCCTTACTAGACAGTTCCGAATAAAATCACCCCACAGTTGGGATCAGCAACCGCAACACTAAGCCGAAATAAAAAGGGACATCTAGACAGGGATGACCTTACTCTCCAGTAGGAGCTACCCACGAAGCCTTGCTGCATAACCCCTGATTTTCAGTCATTCCCGGTTGATGAGGCTCGAGGCTAAGCGATACCTTTATAGAACATATCCATTAGAATGCCCATCGTCCGCTGACGATGTTCCGAAAGCATTCATCCATACAAGTCCGTCTCGGGTTCGAACGGAACCGAAGGCACTACTCCTACTACATCCATTTTAGAAATATCCTAAGGATTAGTAGCGACTAGCCCTTGCACTTCACTGCTCCATCTTCAACTCCGAAATCGTTTCCACGAAACGTACAAACCGGATCGAAGTGGTTTTCGGGAAATTAATCCCGATCTCGGTCTCTTCGAAACGATCAGCGCATTGGCCAATATTGATAGTCGGTGATTTAACTATCAAGTAACATTCACAAATAGCCATCACAAAATAAATAATCTTCCACATTATTTATTTGCCTCAAATATCTTTTCAAGATATATTTCCAAATTTTCAAAGCTCATTTGAAAACAATTTCAAAACAGTTTCCGCTTAAGGAATACATTTCCCAAATAATTATTTCCTCTGAAACACCAAGTACAAAATACTTTAGATTTAAAAATAATTTAAAAGCACTTTA
Source organism: Allium fistulosum (assembly GCA_030737815.1). NCBI lineage: Eukaryota > Viridiplantae > Streptophyta > Magnoliopsida > Asparagales > Amaryllidaceae > Allium > Allium fistulosum. Next base: position 472,808,173 of record CM060907.1, read on the forward strand.
TTATAAATATATTTTATAACATTGAAATTAAACTACTTTAATACTTTATTAAAATATATACTTTAAGAATATTTAAAATAAAACCACTTTATAAATATAAACTGAATTTCTCTTTTTTAAACATAATACCAAATCACTTTTATATAATTACTACAATAATAGATTTGAACATAAACACTTACTTTAGAATTTAATATTTAAAAATAACAAATTTTCTAAAACATACGGTTTAAACAACATTAGAAATTTTTACGAATATTTAAAATTTCTTTGAAAACGTACTTGGCTATCCAGAGAAATACACTTCTCATTCCCATCCTTTAAAAATAAATCAACATTTATTTTTAAACCAATCCATATTCTTTTATAAATTCCCACCTTGAATTTATATTTCCAAATATCCACTGATATTTTATTTTACTTTATAAACCCAGTTTATAAATTCCAAAATCTCACTTCTCTTTTAAGAATCCCGTTTTAAACACTTAATTCAATTCCCAAGATTGATTACCAATTTATTTTACCTTTAAATAAATTTCTTTCTTACTCCGTTTGTTTTCAAAATCCTTTAACTTTAAATTTCATTCCTTTATTATGATTGAAAATCCCTTTAAAATGAGAATATCAATTTCAGATTTCCCAAATCCCTTTTCTTTTCCCTTTTTAATTAAAGTTCAACCTTGAATTAAAATAAATTCTTATTTCTTTAAATAAAATTGCTTAAGCTTAATATTCATTATTTCTCTTCTTATTCAAAATCCCCTTTTTCCATATTTATTAGAATTCTGAATCGCTTTTATTTTTATTTTCCTTTCGATTCATTTTTAAATTTTATTCCAATTCACTCGAATTATTTTACTTAAAATTTACTTTTTTATTTCTTTTCAAAAATCCAATTCTATAGAATATAACAACTCATTATACTTAGATATTCAATCCAACTATATCTTCCAATATTTCAATCATTAATAAAATCATCACAGGATATCAATATTCATAACACAGAATATTAAATAATCTAATAATTTTGAGGAATCCAGTTGGATCCCTCCAACCTGTTTCCCTGCATCCACAGACGTTAGCTTAATACCAATTCCACTTCGAGGTGGAATATCGCGGTATATGGGATTATAAAATATCATCCGCTATTATGCGGCGTATAGGGTCTCATCCGCTATATAATGCGGGAATATCAACAACTCCAATATATACATATGCCAATATGTATATATTGCTATATACTACTATATATATATATAGTATCACATCAAACCAATCAATCATTCAATCAATTATTTAAATTTAACCATTTAAATTTAAATTAGCAACCAGATGAGTGAGATTAACTCACCTTTGATTTTATTGTTTGCAATCCACTCCAAACCGGCTATTTCCTTCACCATTTTTGGACCTTGTACAAACATTATACGGTTTATTAATGTTTGAACTAATCTAACAGTCAATCACCATTTATTAATTTTTTGAAATACTCTAAAAATAAATTATCATTTAATAAATTTGATTAACAAATTTTTCCTTTAAAACCATATACTTATAAAATTTATTTATATGGATTCAAAAATCTAATTTTTTTTTAAGTAAACTTTTATTTAAAATCTTCCTATATGTATAGACTTTTTAAAAAAATTAACGGCACTAAGAAAATATGTATATATGTATATATTTTTTCCTTTTCTATTTTTTTTCCCCAAAATCTTATATGAATTTCTGTTTATGTTTATTATTTTATATATATATATATATAATAAAACATGTTTGTGTATCTATATTTATACTATTTCTTTTGTCATTGCCTTTATACATATATATATTCTAACTGGAAAAGAAAAATAGACTGCATATAGGAATATCTCACTGTTTTCCTGTATATGCTTAGACTAAAGCATGCCTATATAGATTCAAAAATCAAACCCTATATATAAACCTTAAATCATTCAAGATTATTTTCAAAATCTTAAACATAAATTTTCAGTTTACTATTTGAAATAGGCATGTGAATATGAAGATATATTTCTTTAAAACAAAACTTAGCTTGCTGTAAAAATTTATCAAAACCAATTTTTTTCTTCTTTCTTACAGTAAATAATTGTTTCCTTGTTTTCTGTCTAAATAAAATTTGAATCATATATATATATTTATTTTTAAAACAGAACAACCTCACCTTACTGAAATCGACCAGCTCCTTTGCTAATCGACGAAGACTGGACCTCCAAGCATCCAAATTCGAAGTCTCCAGCCCACTCATGAAATCGCAACCCACCAGAGGACCCATTACCACATTGTCTTCGCTGCTTCGCCGAGTTTTTTACAGACCTCCCATCACACATGCTCGCTCGAGAAGCTCCTCAAACTCGAACGCCTCGTCGCTTGCCTCGTGGCCACACCCGAACGCACGCGATCTTCAAATTCCAGCGATAAGCTCCCTTCCTTCACGGGTTCGAACTAGAATCTCGAATTCTTGTGTCGTCGCTGCCTTCCTAAATCGAGTTCACGAATCTCGATTGCTTCGATTAGGGAATTGAGGTTGGGTTTGATTGAAATGAGAAGAGAAGGGGAGGAGGAAAGTTCGGCCATAGTTGTTTACTTTCTGCTTTGATTTAATTTTTTTTAATGAATTTGGTTTATCGAAAAAAAGAGGGCGGCCATTCTAGATTTCTTTGCAGAGATATTTTTTTTCGTTTGTTTTGATGGGTATGAATATTTCTACAAGCCTGCATTTTGTAAATAAATTGAAAAGGACAGGAGAGGGTGGCTTGTAATAGAAGGTTCGCTATAATAATGTAAAAGGCGTTGACGTAGAAAGGAAACAGGTTGATGGAAAAAGAATCATAGCTCGAGGTGATTTGTATATATATTTTATTTAAATTCAAATTCGTTTCAATATCAATTTCAATGCGTTTATATATCGTATGCTCACATACCAATTCCAAACACCACGAAAATTGAAATCCGACAATAATACAATATTACGGATCCAATGGAACTGGTTTCGTCGAATTCCGAGACTGTGCACCGGAAGGCTATTTTTAAATTCAATTTAAACGATATATTTTTAAAACCGAACAAACACCTTTAAATTCAATTTTAAAAGTTCTATTACCTCCAGTATTATCAATGTAAATTTTCCAAGTCTTCAAATTATTTTTAATAAGCTATAAAAATCAAGATTCTCTATTTTAACCAATTTCCAATTATTTAATTAAACAATTTAAATCAATCAATAAATAGTGACATTTGAAATCCATGTTAGAAATTAACATTTAAATATTCAAAATCAATTAAATATTTCGATTTCAAATGCTCAAAAATTCCGAGTCGTCACATTCCTCCCCCTTAAAAGAATTTCGTCCCCGAAATTACCAGTTAAGAAGAATGATCCATAACTCATTAACTATTTCCTCACCCAAATAGTTTTAAGCAACTTTCCCAAATAAATCTTTTTATCAAAGACACACTATCCCACTTATTAACTTTCCAAGCCTATCCATAAGTCTAAACAATATTACTTACTTATCAATTCAAATTTAAATTTGAATTCAAATTTTTAAATTATCAAACTTTTCAAAAAAATTCTAACTCTCTAAATTCCCGGAAAATTTTGCCAGCATCTCCTTTGTGCGGCTAGCTCAGTACAACTACAAAATGGCTCTACGGCCTCCCAATCTCAAAAAGAAAACAAAATCCAAGTGGCTAGATCAAAAACCCAATCAAATTTCATATAGAAATTCAAATACATACCTTTTGTCGGGCCATTAAAATTTATCTTCTAAAATCAAAAATCCGAATTTATCCATTGCTTTTATACACCTGTATATCCTACTAAGCAATAATATCCAATCATAGTTCCAAAATCATTTTATACTTTGCTTTACAAATTTTCAATATTTGTTTTACTTAAGCCCGTATGATGCATATATATCATCCGTACGCAATATTACATTCGATCGCTCACTCGATCACACAATTTCACTTCCGAACTAGTATCGTCCACCCGACTTCCTAGTGCGGACTCAGATTTGGTTTCTTGATCAGAAACCGTCATTCTCCTTGCATAGCCACAAACTATGATATAGAATTTCTAGAATCAATCAACAATCCATATCCAGGTTCGCCGTCGAAAATCGAGTGAAAAATCCTACTCGGATCGGTATAATTACCTCGAAATTCTATGTTCGAATCTGGATCAAATAGCTATGCGAATAAAATAATATACGTACCCCTTACGTATTAATTCCAATTGATTATCAACTATATCAATTTCCTTTTTATTCACATTCATTTTGATTGTTATTCGCTTTCAACAATTATCCCATTCAAAACTATCAGTTTTGATCTTCATTCAATTATTCACTTAGAATAATTTTCCTCAACACCACATTTACTTAAGAATTTCATTTTTCATTTCTTAAATTTAATATAAATTTTTCTTATATTTACTTACTACTTCACCACTGAAGTGTATATTCAAATTGAATTCCAATTCCATACGAATTCAATTTATTTCAATTTATCTTCAATTTTGAATATTGAATTTTATCTTCCATTTATACTTATCCATACCATTATTTTAAATTAGTTTTACCCACTAATTTATTTCAATCTCCAATTTGAAATCGTTATATTTCTAACAAAAATTTTCAAAAATTTTCTAAAATTTACGGAAAATTTTGGCAGAGTCTCCCTTGTACGGAGGGACTTCTGCGATATCGCAGGATGCACAAATATATATATACATCGGCCTCAGGCCGGAAATCACAATATATATCAATATATGAAGTTCATATTTCCTATTTTGAATTTTTGCGTAAGCGTACCTTATTTTAGCATTTTTAAGCAAGCAGCTATTTATTTTAGCAAATTTCGCAATCAAATCCAGCCAAACGGCTTCCCGGTACCTGTACTAACTCAACTTAAACAGGTAAGTGACCATATACAAAGTTTATTAACATTTCACTTAATTACAATAGCTAAACACATGTATAACATAAGCAATATATCCAAAATAATTTTCATAAGCAATTTATATGGTTTTGACACCTATTTCAGTTGCATATTAATAACCATTTTCCTAAGTAATTGAACTCAAATTTTTATTTAATGGACTTTCATTTTCATCCGAAGCCAAGCTTCCATAAATTCAAACTTAAATTAATTTACTTCAAATCATTTCAATTTCATAACTTAAGTTCATTCTCATTTTATTTGATTCTCATCAATTCAATAACCCCATTCTCTTTATCCATTTTAATTTTCAACCCACATTATCAATTCATCCTTCAATTTATTAATAATGTCATTCAATTTATTTCATATTCCATATTTCATTTACAACCCAAACATTTGATTTTTTATTTTTTTTATCTCAAAAATCACTTTAACTATTTGACTGGAGTTCAATCTATTTTATAATCTAAATTTTGGAGTATATTCATTTTCATATTTCATCTATTTACAATCAATCTCATTCACCTTTCTTTTGTTTTTAACTCGGGATTAAACATTTTATTTAGCCAATATATTTTTATTATTCCATAAACAGTTCTAAATAAGATTCCAGAGTTTAAACAATTTCCCAGAATTTCAAAATCACCTTTGAAATTAACTATATCCAAAATCCTTTGCCAATAATTATTCCTTTGAATTTCAAAACTAAACCCAGTTCACAAACAATTCCAATTCAAACAATTCGGTAGCAATTTCTCTTCTAGAAACTCGAAGATAGACATGGATGATGCTGCAGCCATCACCGAAGTTATTTTCTAGCGACCGAGAAGAGTTTAGTGCTTTTATCTCTTTAAAAACATTCCAAATATTTTTAAATCCCAAATCTCACCAGATTTCAAATCAAACTCTAAAATATCCCTGAAATAATACTATTATTTCTCCAAAACCTTTTTGAAACCATTTCCAAACTCAAAGGAATTTTAAACTTCACAAAATTCCAAATTCGAAATCCATCTCGATTTATTTTCAAATGTTCCTCTGGAATCCTATTCCCAATTATAAATCACATTTGTATATGAAGTTTTATTTCAACTTATAAATTACATTTATAATTTATATTCTCAAATTCCATTTTGTTTTATAAATTTGTTCTTGAACTTTGGTTATAAGTTTTCAATTTCTTATTCAATTTCCTCCTAATGATAATAATTTATTATCATCATCTAACAACCAAACATCCAAATATAACTATAATAATTTATAAAAATTATTTCTTTCATATACAAAAATAATTTGGGTAAAATTATTTCATTTACCCCATTTTAAAACAATATTGTATCGGTTTATCTTGTTAAAGAGTTTAGAAAGCCCTATCGATGACATGGCATCCCACACATCGACCAGAATTCATAAACACTGAACAGATAAGTCAACACAATATAAAACAATTTTATATTCACTAACAAATACGCGCTCATATCTATTAATACTCTCAAAATTCCCACCAGAGCCAAGGTTATCGCTAACCTTCGCTCTGATACCACTATAACAGCCGAGATTTTTCATACACGAAAAATCGAACCATTTAAGTTAAGAAGAAAGAGGTAGAAGAAGAAAATAGAAAACAGCAACATCAGAATCTCACATCACAGCGGAATAAAATATAATATATACTAACAGATCTTTACACAAATTAAAACTATATCTGTTTTATACAATCCATCATCAGAGTACACATAACATACAACTAGACAATAATCATATCATGTCCTCGATACAATTGAATGTACAGCAATCTACACAGCGGAATATACATACACAAATACGGAAGATACGTCTCGTCAACCAGCTCGTCTCCTGAGCTCCATAGCATCACACCCTGTATCCTATAATACTCGGTCTGACCCGAGCATCATATAAAACAACACCCGAGTCAGTCTGGAAAACCAGCGTGAGAAAATCACACTCAATTTATTATTAAAGTTTCAAACATCCTTTGAAACAAAAGCATCTCGTAAGACCATGCCACAAATAAACATGTCGGGTTTTTACCTTACGATAGCCAAAAACACTTTCTTATCAAAATCCTCTGATATTATAGTAGTGTCTATATACAAATACTTATTCAAATAGCCGAAATTGTTACATTCATTAAATTCCAGCTAATAGGTATACAAACAAATATCGTACACGGCACAAAGGGAGAATGGATTTCCAACTAATGACTAGGAACTAGGGTACCACCTGTCACAGTACCTGGTTTAGATCACAGTACCGAGGAGTACTCCCACTCCCCTGCAACACAAGGCCGGAACCATCCCTTACTGGACAGTTCCGAATAAAATCACCCCATGGTTGGGATCAGCAACCGCAACACTAAGCCGAAATAAAAAGGGACATCTAGACAGGGATGACCTTACTCTCCAGTGGGAGCTACCCACGAAGCCTTGTTGCATAACCCCTGATTTTCAGTCATTCCTGGTTGATGAGGCTCGAGGCTAAGCGATACCTTTATAGAACATATCCCTTAGAATGCCCATCGTCCGCTGACGATGTTCCGAAAGCATTCGTCCATACAAGTCCGTCCCGGGTCCAAACGGAACCGAAGGCACTACTCCTACTACATCCATTTTGGAAATATCCTAAGGATTAGTAGCGACTAGCCCTTTCACTTCACTGCTCCATCTTCGACTCCGAAATCGTTTCCATGAAACGTACAAACCGGATCGGAGTGGTTTTCGGGAAATTAATCCCGATCTCGGTCTCTTCGAAACGATCAGCGCATTGGCCAATATTGATAGTCGGTGATTTAACTATCAAGTAACATTCACAAACATCCATCACAAAATAAATAATCTTCCACATTATTTATTTTCCTCAAATATCTTTTCAAGATATATTTCCAAATTTTCAAAGCTCATTTGAAAACAATTTCAAAACAGTTTCCGCTTACGGAATACATTTCCCAAATAATTATTTCCTCTAAAACACCAAGTACAAAATACTTTAGATTTAAAAATAATTTAAAAGCACTTTATTATAAATATATTTTATAACATTGAAATTAAACTACTTTAATACTTTATTAAAATATATACTTTAAGAATGTTTAAAATAAAACCATTTTATAAATATAAACTAAATTTCTCTTTTTTAAACATAATACCAAATCACTTTTATATAATTACTACAATAATAGATTTGAACATAAACACTTACTTTAGAATTTAATATTTAAAAATAACAAATTTTCTAAAACATATGGTTTAAACAACATTAGAAATTTTTACGAATATTTAAAATTTCTTTGAAAACGTACTTGGCTATCCAGAGAAATACACTTCTCATTCCCCCATATTCTTTTATAAATTCCCACCTTGAATTTATATTTCCAAATATCCACTGATATTTTATTTTACTTTATAAACCCAGTTTATAAATTCCAAAATCTCACTTCTCTTTTAAGAATCCTGTTTTAAACACTTAAATCAATTCCCAAGATTGATTACCAATTTTTTTTTTTGGCAAAGCCAGCAGGGTTAACTGGGCCCCTACCAGGTTTATTGCAAAACAATAAAAAGAAGTACAACGAAAAGAAAAGGAAAAACAAGGAAAAAACAACAAGAATCAAAACAAAACTCAGCCCCAAGCATCAACCAGTGATTGTGGGAACACAGCAGCACTGTACTTCAGTTGCGTGTGAGTTCGAGACTTGACTTCATTCCAAATCAAAACATCAGTTCTTCTAACATTATCAAAAACCATAGCATTCCTCTCTGCCCATATCACAGTCATACAAATTTTCAAGACAACAGCTAAAACTCTTCCTTGTTCCTTTCTCCACCTTGTGGCTTTGAAGATTATATTCCAAAGAATGCTTGATGAAAATCCAGATAAATGAACTCCAGTGATACAACTAATCCTGTCCATTAAGTAGAGCAGAGCAGGACAGTCAAAAAAAAGATGCTCAGTAGATTCGTCATGGAGATGACAGAACAAGCACAGTTTGGAACAAGCCATACCAAAACTGTTGATTAAACTTCTAGTAAGTAATGCCTGATTTATAACTTTCGACATCATTAAGTTATCTTTTGGAACATAATCAGAAGTCCAAATGACATTGTACCATTTTGCAGTTGGAAGAGGAGCACTGGCAGAAATAAAATTGTATACTGATTTAACAGTGTGAGTTTTCATTTGCCAAGAAACACAGGCATCATGATGATCGCTGAATTTCTTAAGTTGAATATCCCCCCACAGTTGCCTGATCACTTGGTTGCTGTTGTAAGGTAACAAGATTTTACCATTATGTAAATTGTAAAAAATCATTAGCTTTGGCATCTTGATGAATTCCAGATTGCAAAATCTGAGCATGATCACATTCATTTAATAGTATTTGACCAATACTGACCCAAGGATCATGCCAAAAGCTAACAGCGCTTGTAGAGTTAATAGGATATTGAATCATATGGAGGAAAACACGTCTGAGCTTCATCAAACTTCTCCAAATCCAACTGCAGTTCTGTGGGGATTCCATGGTCCAAAAGTGTTTATTCTTTATTCTGTATTTCCTTGCCCAGCTAACCCATAAACTACCTTTTTTATTAATGAGAACATCAAACTGTTTACTTATTGCAGCAGTATTCCACTTCCTAACATCAATTACCCCCAGGCCCCCCATTCTCATAGGTGACTCAATTTTTGAAAAAGAACAAGGCACAATCTTCTTATTGTATATACTACCTGTCCAAAAAAATCTAATCATAGCTGACCTTATAAGTTGCAAGAGTTTAACAGGAAGGATTAGAGTACGAGCCCAGTAGACCAAAGAGTAAAAAACAACAGATTTTATAATAACTAGCCTTCCACTCTGGGTCAAATTCCTATTGTCCCATAAAGACATAACAGAAGTGATTTTATTGTAGAGGGGTAAGCAATCAGCCTTAGTGATTCTTTTTGAAAGTAAAGGAAGACCTAGATACCTCATATCATTATTCATGCTAGAGAAACCAGTATGCTGATGAAGGGCAGCAGCCTGCAATTCACTAACACCAGTTACAAGAAGAAAAGATTTACCTTGATTTATAGAGAGACCAGTCATACTATGAAAAACATGCAATGCTTCCAAAACTCCATTCAAAGAGGGTAACTCTGGTTTGGTAAACAACATTACATCATCAGCAAACATTATAGATGTTATATGAAGCTGAGAGCACTTACGATGGTACTTTATGATTTTATGTTTGTAACTATCTCTGAGTAAAACTGTTAAAACTTCCATAACCAACAAAAAAATGTAAGATGAAACAAGGTCTCCTTGTCGGATTCCTTTACTACCTCTGAAGCATCCAACAGGTCTTCCATTAATAACAACAGAGTATGAAGGAGTGGAAATACAAACATAAATCCAAGACATAAAAAATTTGGGGAATCCCATCACTGCCATAATCCTAACAATTGAGTCCCAATGAATAGTATCATATGCCTTGGAGATATCTAATTTAAGTACAGCTGCAAGAGTCACATTTCTTCTACCATAACCCTGAAGTAATTCCTGAGCAAGAAGAACATTATCAATTATGTCCCTTGAAGGAATAAAGGCAGATTGATTATTAGATACAACAGTTGGCAGAACTCTGACTAGACGAGATGCTAGTATTTTTGAGATACACTTGTAGACTACATTACAGCATGAGATAGGTCTGAATGATGTAACACTAGTTGGAGCTGTGACCTTAGGGATAAGAGCAATGTTGGTGCTATTGACTTCCCCAAGCAACTTACATTTGTTGAAAAAGTTGTGAATTGCTTTACAGAACTCATCACCTAAAACACTCCAGGTTGAGATAAAAAAAATGACATTTAAGCCATCAGGACCTCCAGAGGATTGCTTGTTCATAGAGAAAAGGGTGGCCTTGATTTCTCCATCAGTAACAGGCATAGTTAGTGAGTTAGCTTCCAGTGTAGAAATGCAAGGTAGAGCAAGAGAAGATATAAGGTCCAATTTAGGAATGAAGCCATTAGAATTGCCAAACAGATTGGTGAAATAATCAATAAAAGCATGATCAACTGAATCTGCAGTGGTAAAAAGAGAACCATGTTCATCAGTGATACTAAAAATATTTTCTCTTGTGTGCTTAACCTTAAGAGATTCATGATAAAACTTAGTATTTTTATCCCCATCATCTATCCATCTTTTGTGGAGTTGTTGCCACCTCATGCTTGCTTCCAGAGTTAGAGCAATGTTAACCTCCCTGAACAGTTTCCACTCTTCATCAGAAGCTTGAGTATCAAGAGGGTGCTCCATCATGTATTCTTGCTTTGTCTTCAATTGTTCTTTTAGAGTTGTAGACAGAAGGCTACCAGTACCAAAAGTAGTAGAAACCCACAGCTTGATGCTTTTTAATTTCCTGCAAAACTTATACATAGGGTTACCATAACAATAAAATTCAGAGTTTACTTGTGTGACAATGCTCAGAAAATCTTCATGCTTAGCCCAAGCATTAAAAAATTTAACACTTCTTTTTTCCCTTCTCAAATGGTTCCCAAAAGATAATATAAGAGGGGAGTGATCGGACATTTTTGGTTGAGGAAGGAAGACAGAGAGAGAGGGCCATTGATTGAGAGATTGAATGTTACTAAAAGCATGGTCAATAGTTGTGAAAATACAAACACCACTTCTACTTCTATTATTCCAAGAAAATTTAGCCCCTGACTTGTTAACCAATATCATTTCAGAATCATATACAGCAAGATTGATGGACTCAAGATCACTAGGAAGAAGAGGAGATCCACCTTGTTTGTCATCATAGCCAAAACAGGAGTTGAAATCACCTAAGACAAACCAGGGGTGAGTTGATTGTCTTAAAGGTGGCAAAGAATTGAAGAATACATTTCTAGAGATGACAGAATTATCAGCATATACAAAAGTTAAATAGAAGGATATTTGATTATGGAAAACAAGAACATGAAAGTGAATATACTGCCTAGAAGACAGTATAGGAGAAAGAGATAAAACAGAAGGATCATAAAGGACAAGAATTCTTCCGTAAGGTGCAGTGTCAAGATTATGATGAAAAGACCATTTTGGATTAATGTAGGAAGCTGCTTTTTGGGATAAGGTAAGATTAAGCTTAGTTTCTAGAAGGCCAAAAATACAAATATTATGCTCAGATATGTAGCTTTTGACTTGATCAAGTTTCAAATTATTATGGGCTCCTCTAATGTTCCAAGATGCAATTTTTTTAAACATAAAAAACTATTGAATTTGGGAGGAGATATTCCTTCTCTGAGCTGACAGAGACCTTGTCTCAATTTTCCTTCTAGGCAAAAGCGGGGGGGGGGGGAGGATGGTTGAGATTGAGTGGAGGAAGGGATATGTTGAGAGGCTGATTGAGAATGGGAGAAATAATTGGAAGAAGGCCATCCTGGTAGCTGAATTGAGAAGTTGTAATGGAGAGGAGCAGATGGTTGAATTTGGACAGAAACATCATGCATATTGATTATTAATTGAGTGATTTGTGTTTCAAAGGTTTTGCACCAACTTAAATCAAAATCAGAAGCATGAGTTTTGGAAAGTGCATTTACTTCAGTTGCTTCTTTTCCAATCTCCTTGTTACTAATATCTGGGGTAGTAAGTTTGTTTACACCTTCCTGCACACAAGGTTTTGTAGAAAGAACATGTATATTTGCTTCATTGTGGTCATCAATTGCATCAGGATTCTTGGTTGTCACTTTGTGTTTTCCATTGCATTTGTCATCAACTGTAATCTCTCCTTCCTCCTCATCAAAAATTTCCAAATTATAACATTCATTGTCTGCATTTTGTAGCAAATTGTACTTATTTTGTGTGCTAACAGTACAAATTTGCTCATCACTGGGTTGCTCACTCTCTTTATCATTTTCCTTTATGTTTCACTCAAAACCATCATGAAGTGTTATTCCATTAGCACCCACTTTCTTCAGAGCAGAAACTTCTTGCTCTACACAATTAATCACTTTTTTTCCTTTATGCTTTACAACTTGTTGCCAAATCTGTTTCACCTTGTCCTGTTTAACTATGGTTTGACCCCTCTTCATCTTGTTCCTTCCCACATCAGTAGTTATCTGCTGCTCTTTAGCTACACATTGCTCAGTATCACCTACACATTCAACTTTCTTGCATTTGCTCACTATATGTCCAAACTCTTTACATACAGTACAAATCTCAGGTTTCCACAAGTATTCTACTTTAACTATCTGCTCAGAACCATCTAACTGTCTAACTGAGAATTCATCAGGCAATTCTTGATTTGGAGTAACTTCAACTAAACAATTCGCAAAAGAAATACGTTCAAATTTTTCAGTTGATGCATCCAAACAAAGAAGCTTCCCAACTCTTGATGCTAACCAGTTAATACCCAAGGGAGACCAAGCATAAAGAGGTATATTGTATAGTTTTATCCATACTGGAACAGATTTTATACTACTACAATTGTTGCCAATGTTCTCATCCCATGGTTTCACTATAAAAAGCTTGTTTCTCATAACAACAGGATCAGATTCAGAAATTCTTGTCCTATCCCCTTCATTAGAAAACTTGAACAAAAACAAAAAACCATCAGATTTGACTGAAATTGAACCACTAAGTTTCCACACTTTTTTGAGATAGTACAGAATAGTAGCATATGGGAGAGAGCTATCAAGAAAAAAACCAACAAGATAATCTTTCCACATAGAGTTTCCAGCCTGAACCACATCATCTGAAGGCACGATAGAGTTACCAATATAATCAAGTTGAAAATCACGAGGCACATATTTCCCTACGTTGCTGGGTTTAGCTTTAAAGAGGGAGTTCCATGAACGAGGAGGAGAAGATGAAGAAAGAGGAAGCAAAGGAGGAGAAGAAAAGGGAATGATCTCTGGCACCTTAGGAGTAGCTTCTGCAAAAGTTACAGTCACTACAGGATTACTGACGAAAGAAGGAGATGGGACTGACACAGGGAGATGGGGAGAAGCAGAAGGTGGTACAAGGATCGGGGGAGAAGGATAGGGTTGAAGAGAAGATAGGGGATGGGACTGATTAGCAGGAGAAGAAAGGAAGAGGGCGGGGACCCCAATTTATTTTACCTTTAAATAAATTTCTTTCTTACTCCGTTTGTTTTCAAAATCCTTTAACTTTAAATTTCATTCCTTTATTATGATTGAAAATCCCTTTAAAATGAGAATATCAATTTCAGATTTCTCAAATCCCTTTTCTTTTCCCTTTTTAATTAAAGTTCAACCTTGAATTAAAATAAATTCTTATTTCTTTAAATAAAATTGCTTAAGCTTAATATTCATTATTTCTCTTCTTATTCAAAATCCCCTTTTTCCATATTTATTAGAATTCTGAATCGCTTTTATTTTTATTTTCCTTTCGATTCATTATTAAATTTTATTCCAATTCACTTGAATTATTTTACTTAAAATTTACTTTTTTATTTCTTTTCAAAAATCCAATTCTATAGAATTTAATAACTCATTATACTTAGATATTCAATCCAACTATATCTTCCAATATTTCAATCATTAATAAAATCATCACAGGATATCAATATTCATAACACAGAATATTAAATAATCTAATAATTTTGAGGAATCCAGTTGGATCCCTCCAACCTGTTTCCCTGCATCCACAGACGTTAGCTTAATACCAATTCCACTTCGAGGTGGAATATCGCGGTATATGGGATTATAAAATATCATCCGCTATTATGCGGCGCATAGGGTCTCATCAGCTATATAATGCGGGAATATCAACAACTCCAATATATACATATGCCAATATGTATATATTGCTATATACTACTATATATATATATAGTATCACATCAAACCAATCAATCATTCAATCAATTATTTAAATTTAACCATTTAAATTTAAATTAGCAACCAGATGAGTGAGATTAACTCACCTTTGATTTTATTGTTTGCAATCCACTCCAAACCGGCTATTTCCTTCACCATTTTTTGACCTTGTACAAACATTATACGGTTTATTAATGTTTGAACTAATATAACAGTCAATCACCATTTATTAATTTTTTGAAATACTCTAAAAATAAATTATCATTTAATAAATTTGATTAACAAATTTTTCCTTTAAAACCATATACTTATAAAATTTATTTATATGGATTCAAAAATCTAATTTTTTTTAAGTAAACTTTTATTTAAAATCTTCCTATATGTATAGACTTTTTAAAAAAATTAACGGCACTAAGAAAATATGTATATATGTATATATTTTTTCCTTTTCTATTTTTTTTCCCCAAAATCTTATATGAATTTCTGTTTATGTTTATTATTTTATATATATATATATATAATAAAACATGTTTGTGTATCTATATTTATACTATTTCTTTTGTCATTGCCTTTATACATATATATATTCTAACTGGAAAAGAAAAATAGACTGCATATAGGAATATCTCACTGTTTTCCTGTATATGCTTAGACTAAAGCATGCCTATATAGATTCAAAAATCAAACCCTATATATAAACCTTAAATCATTCAAGATTATTTTCAAAATCTTAAACATATATTTTCAGTTTACTATTTGAAATAGGCATGTGAATATGAAGATATATTTCCTTAAAACAAAACTTAGCTTACTGTAAAAATTTATCAAAACCAATTTTTGTTCTTCTTTCTTACCGTAAATAATTGTTTCCCTGTTTTCTGTCTAAATAAAATTTGAATCATATACGTATATTTATTTTTAAAACAGAACAACCTCACCTTACTGAAATCGACCAGCTCCTTTGCTAATCGACGAAGACTGGACCTCCAAGCATCCAAATTCGAAGTCTCCAGCCCACTCATGAAATCGCAACCCACCAGAGGGCCCATTACCACATTGTCTTCGCTGCTTCGCCGAGTTTTTTGCAGACCTCCCATCACACATGCTCGCTCGAGAAGCTCCTCAAACTCGAACGCCTCGTCGCTTGCCTCGTAGCCACACCCGAACGCACGCGATCTTCAAATTCCAGCGATAAGCTCCCTTCCTTCACGGGTTCGAACTCGAATCTCGAATTCTCGAGTCGTCGCTGCCTTCCTAAATCGAGTTCACGAATCTCGATTGCTTCCATTAGGGAATTGAGGTTGGGTTCGATTGAAATGAGAAGAGAAGGGGAGGAGGAAAGTTCGGCCATAGTTGTTTCCTTTCTGCTTTGATTTAAATTTTTTTAATGAATTTGGTTTATCGAAAAAAAAAGAGGGCGGCCATTCTAGATTTCTTTGCAGAGATTTTTTTTTTTTCGTTTGTTTTGATGGGTATGAATATTTCTACAAGCCTGCATTTTGTAAATAAATTGAAAAGGATAGGAGAGGGTGGCTTGTAATAGAAGGTTCGCTACAGTAATGTAAAAGGCGTTGACGTAGAAAGGAAACAGGTTGATGGAAAAAGAATCACAGCTCGAGGTGATTTGTATATATATTTTATTTAAATTCAAATTCGTTTCAATATCAATTTCAATGCGTTTATATATCGTACGCTCACATTACAATTCCAAACACCACGAAAATTGAAATGCGACAATAATACAATATTACGGATCCAATGGAACTGGTTTCGTCGAATTCTGAGACTATGCCCCGGAAGGCTATTTTTAAATTCAATTTAAACGATATATTTTTAAAACTGAACAAATACCTTTAAATTCAATTTTAAAAGTTCTATTACCTCCAGTATTATCAATGTAAATTTTCCAAGCCTTCAAATTATTTTTAATAAGCTATAAAAATCAAGATTCTCTATTTTAACCAATTTCCAATTATTTAATTAAACAATTTAAATCAATCAATAAATAGTGACATTTGAAATCCATGTTAGAAATTAACATTTAAATATTCAAAATCAATTAAATATTCCAATTTCAAATGCTCAAAAATTCCGGGTCGTTACAGACATCAACAATCCAAGTCATCCAATATTATTCAACCATCCATAAGCAAGATTTATTAGATATATAATTCCTAATTAATTTAATTAATCTCCAATTAAATTAATCACCAACTTAAATCACTTAGATTACCTTTAAATCCTGCTTACTTAACATTACAAATTACAAATTAATCAATTAATCATCCATCCTAATTAATCATCCTTAATTGATTTTTCTTTAATTACACTAAGTAATTATCCTCAAATTAATTAAGTAAATTAATTATTTCTTAACCATCCACATTAATTAACCTTTAATTTCTCTTGTTAATTTATTAATCACATCAATTAATGATCCTTAATTAAATAATTTATCTTAATTACCCTAAACTTAATAAATTTAAAAGACAAGTCATTCTCTTATAATCTTCTTAACTATCATTTAGAATCTTATTTTATAAACTTAGGATTTAACTATTATCATTAATCAATTAACTTAAGACTTTAAGGTTTTATTAATGATAAAACATTTATCTCCTCAATTACTACTTAATCGTATTATTAATTAAATCTTTCTTAAGTAACTGAAAATTTAACTCAATTTAAGTTAAAATAAGTTACTAAACCTTTAATTAACAAATCATTTAAATAAACATTATTGTTTAAAAGAAATAGTTATTAAGAAAAATTAGTTTAAACTTCAAAACTTGATGATGATCTTACATCAGACCCAGACAACATGTTATTACCTTACCTAAAATCTAAGCACAACTTTCTTCACTTTTTCATTTTTTTAACTTATTTAAGTTTAAACTTTAAAATCTGCTACAGGTTATAACCCTCACATACAACACAAAAACGAACCCGAACTACTCCTTTATTTCTTTCGAGTTCTTACCCCAAAATTCCTGATGCCAACCCGAGCATATCATATCACTTTCCACTCGATAAAACTCGAGCTTGACTCGAGTCAAATCCATATTTTTTCTCGAGATCTCTCATGTTCCTGATCTAAACCAAAAACACAGGTGCACAGCTGATATATGAACACGTGCACAAGTCGCCGGCACTGCGACGATCACATACGACCATGACGCCTAGTCATCAACGTCACCCTCTAAAGCCCCGACCACCCAGAAACGTAGAACCGCCTCCAAATCGAAATCGAGGATAACGGAACCCATCGGAAAGAAACAGATCAACCAAAAACCACCCGCATCGCCACCACAGACCATCGGTAGCCACGAAACTCCGGCCTAATCTCCGTCTCGCCTCCTCGCTTCGTTATTCCCACGTCCGATCGAGACCAATTTCCCATTGATGTCGCAATTTCCAGTGAAACAGCTTCGACCAGAACACGAACCCAAACCCTAAATATGCCTCGCCGCACCACCACGTTCATCTAGAAATTTCCTCGCCAATTTTCCCAATGTCTATGACACACGAGCCATCTCCAGGCCAAGTCTCGACCAACTACATCACGCCGATCGTCGGCAATCGACGATATTTCCAAAATCGACTAATTCCAAAATTCTCAACAAATTCAATATTAAAAATCATGAAATTTATATCAAAAATCATCATTTCACAATACTAATCTTTTTATGGAATCAAATTACAGAATTATAAATATTGATTTTTGATATATATTCGATTTCTACTGTTACTTCATATTCTGGAACTAATTACTAAGTTAAAACACCTAAATCTATTTTTTTGATTTACATTACTCTGATACAATCATATTTTATTTAAAAATCATAGCCTAAATTCGAATGTTTGGGAACATATAAATTTTATATGAATTTAGATCCTGAATTTTAACAGAGCAGGTATATATTCAAACATGCACAGTCATTTCACAGACAATCAAATGTATATTCATACATTCACATCCAAATAGTTAGGTAAAGCACACTACTTCAATCATGCATCATATACACTAAAGTTTATAACCCTATTAAAGTTCTAAGGGTTTTGTTTACTCACCTATTTATAAAGAAACAGAGAGCAGTCTTTTGATTTCCTCTGTCGATCTGGAATTGGCTTTGGGTTTGGGATGATCTGATGTTGTTGAATCGAACTTGAATCTGAGCTTCAGGTTGAAGATTGAAAAAAAATGATTGTAGTTTGAATCTGAGCTTCAGGTTGAATCCATATTTCTTACATTTGTAATTCTATGTATCAATATGTTTTTTTATAAGTATTTAAAAGAATATTTTCAATTTAGTTTATATTTATAAATGTCTTAATTATTTTAATATTTAACTTCTTCTTTATTTATCTTAAATAAAATTTGAAAGAAAATGAAACAAAAACCCAATTATATACTTAAAAATAATTATACAAACATACTAGTTTAATATATCCTTTGGAAATTTAATATATTGAATCCAAATCAATGTTTTCAATTCACCCATGTATATATATAATTAGAAAACATTATTTTAATCTTATATATGTATATATATCCACACCTTTTACAAATTCCCATATATACTACTTCACATGGTGTATATATATATACATATACACATACTTATATACATACATACATACATACATATATATATATATATATATATATATATATATATATAATTTCCAACTTATAGAGTTTGCATATCTATTTATCTTGTTTATTTCCAATTGTTAAAATATCCCTTCAGATATCAGCATTTATTATAGCTCAAATCCATTTATATACATCCATATATATTCTAAATTATCAGAATTACATTATAACCAAATAAAATTAGTATTTTAATAATTCTAAACCTGTTAATTTCTAATTAACAGATATCCAAAATCTGGGTTATCACAGCTGATGCCTACGGTTATATGGGTTTTTGCTGTGATAGCAACGTAAAGCCCGGGTATAACAACGATTTGTAGTGGGTTCCATGGTGTAAGCGAGGGGCGCGGAGGCCTACAGTTATCTATGGATTTTGCCGGGATGGCAACATAACCATCGGGTTAAGTACGACCATGGATGGGGGTGATGATTTCTAGAACATTCTCACCAAAGATATTTCTCTATTTTCGAAACTGTTTTCTATATTTCCAGTAAAATTATTTTCCAAAATATTTTCACTGGATGTTGGAAACGGGTTTACCAAGTACTTATAGATTTTCAGTCCTACGTCCGATCAACGTATGACCGAATTTCTATGAGAATAAGGATGGACTTGTTGAAACATCGAGTTATAAAAGTATTTTTTTTATAAAAACTGCTTTGGAATAATATTATATGGATATTGAAAAGTGATTTAAAAACGATTAAAGAATATTTATCTGATTTTAAGCATTTTAATAATTCTAGCTTCGTTCTTTTCGAGGATGAAAAGTTCTAAAGGGGGGAGGAGTGTGACAACCCGGATTTTTGGACGTCTGTTAGTCGGGAAATTAACTGATTTTATTATCGAATTATTAATATTAATTAGTCAAATGCATAAATTTATGATAATTAAAATATCGAGATATATATAAATTGATTTAAAACTATAATAAATATTGAATTATAAAAATCTTTCGAGATGATAAATCTTATAGAAAATAAATAATATATATGTGACGAACCGTGATTTTGGCAATATTATTTTAATAAGAATTTAATCTGATAAATTGAAATACAAACTTATCAGTTTAAAAAACGAATATATATATGTGTATTTTTGGAAGGAAATTATGATTTGGAATTTAAAATAAAGAGTTTCAAAATATTTAAAAGTAAAATCTATCTTATTCACATTAAATTAAAGTAAAAGCTCTACCTTATTCACTTCAATTATATATATATATATATATATATATATATATATATATATATATATTTGATGTAATCTTGGTAATAATGTTTAAAAATAAAATAAAATATTCAATTGTAAATGAAGTGTTTGGTAGTTTAAGCTTAAAATAGAAATAAATATATAAAGTAAATTTATGGTTATGTAAAAATATAAAATGAACACATAGGATAATTCTAAAAATATAACAATTTAGAGAAGCATATAGAGTAGAAAGCATAACCAGGCAAGGAAATAAAACAACAGGAAACAGTAAAATGTGTACAAGTTGTACGTGAAAAAAAAATAGATAAGTATGATAATAAGAAACAAGACAATTTCAATTAATGCTAGCACAAAATATATCATCTCAGCCACTATAGAGAAAAAAATCTCTGACCCAAACAAAATATATTTTGTACCAGAAAACACCTCTCAGTGTAAACACCTTTTTCCTCTATATATGTACATCCAGCTTGTTCCAGTTCGTTCACAAAACTTTGCATACCAGAGAATAATCTCAACTGAAACTTAAAACAGCAACTAAAAAAACAAGAAGATTTAGGAAGAGGATCAAGCTAACAGCTTTTCAAATAAAATTGCTCTCTGTTCAAATTTGTTCTCAGGTGAGTATTCCAACCTGGTTTTCTCTGTTTGTTTTTGAAATTCGTGTGAGTAACATTATTTTAAAAAGCTTAGATATTTTAATAATTGGGTTGCATGCTAGTTTTTCTGAGATGAAGTTTAAATTGTGTGTATACATTTGAAATTTCCTGTGTATATATGAATGAATGAATAAATGATGTTTGCTGTTGAATCTTGTTTCTGTCTGTTCTTAGTTTAAAATTAGATTCTAAACAAAGGAATTCAATATCTTTTGATCTATTTACTGTTAGTACCTACGATTTAAACAAGATTTGTTTGTTTGACTTTAAGATTTAGATTTAAATTTTATTTAAGTTAAAATAAAATAGGAATTGCTCTGGAAACCAAAAAGGAACAGGGAAGTTTGAATTTGTGAAAAATTCAAATATGTAAAATTAACAATTCAGTAATATAAACTGAAACCCTAAACTAAATCATGAATTTTAAAATCTAAATCACAATTTATAGATTAGAAACGTCAGTGCATTTCTGGGTTGCACTGTTTTGGGGTTTTTGGGAATTTTTGGTGATCCCAGTTGTCGGAGAGGCCAGGGTCGTTGCTGGAGGTCGAGGGATGGTCGGAGCTTAGAACAAAAATGGTAGTAGGATGGTCAGTGGACGGTGGTGACGATGGTGGCTCGATTTGTTTGCTAAACCTAGTTTTGGCTAGGTCAGGTTGTTTTGATCGGCGCGTATCCTATGGTGGATCGAGTGACGTTACACCCGAGGAAATGGAAGATGGAGCGTGGACGAAGTTGTGGCCGGAGATGCTGGCATTCTGATGATCAGAGGAGCTTGGTCGAGGCAGTTCTAGGTTGTGTTTTTGGTTCCAGTATCGAGCTTGAATGCTCGATTTTGATTTGATGATTTTATTTTAACTTAGATGATCGGAATAGGTTTGGGGATCGATCGCCGATGAGGGAAGGTGGTCTAAGTTGATCGAAGGTGGATGTAGTCACGGTGCAAGTGCACCGTGCACTTTTGCTTTTCTGATGAAGTCTGGGATAGCTGGGTGAGGGACTCGAGTTTTACTCGAGTAGTTCAAGTGTTTGGCCCGAATATGTGGTGTTTGTGACTCGAAGCAGTTAATGCTGGCCTCGGGTCAGTGGAGTTTGTTACAGGTTTTAGAGAAACTTGTCTGTTTAAAATTTTAAACAGATTTTAAAAGAGGGATCCAAATTTTACATTTGTATCCTAGTTTTTAAACTAAAATAAGTTTATAAAAATCAAAATGTTCGATAAGTTTAAATGTTTAAGATATAAAAATGTATTTTAAATTGTTTTGAATTTAAATGATTAGTTTTGAAACCTGATTTTATACAAAGTTTAAAATCAAATTTTGAGATATGGATCCAAATTTATTCAAAGTGTTTTTATAATATATACAACCTTTGTTTGGAAGTTTATTTTAAATAAAAACTTAAGATTTTAATTAAGAAATGATTAGAAGATGAAGTGATTTTTTTCCCTTAATTTAATTTTTAAGGTTTAAATAAATAATGGTGATAGATTATTTTCTAAAGTTTATTTGATAAGGATTTAGAAGATAATTAAATAAATTAATAAAAATAAAATGGTTTATCTTTTTAAATAAATTAAGGTCATAAGTAATTAGTGATTTATTAATTATGAATGTAAATAAAGGATAGTAAAATTACTGAATGAGATTAATTGAAATTAATTAATGATGTGATTAAAGATTAGTTGTTAAATGAAATTAATTAAAAGCATTAATTCCTGGAAGTGATTAAGAGGTCATTAATAAGGAGGTTAATTAAAAGTTAATTAATGTGAACAATAAAGGATAATTTATCTAAGTGGTAATTAAAGGTAAAATAAATTAATCATCAAGGTTAATTAATTGAGAATAATTAATCAATAGTGTAATTTCTTGACGGAAGAAATTAAAGGAACTTACTTACGGGAAGTAATTAAAGATTAATTACTTAGTGTAATTTATTTAAGGATTGATCAATTAATTAAGGGTTAGTCAATTAATGAGTATGATTAATTAAGGAATAATTAATCAATGTAAGTGGTTATAAAAATTTAATTGAATAATTACTTTAAGGATCATTATGAGTAATGTGATGGGTAAAGGTTAATTGTTTTGTGAAATTAATTGAGAGTTAATTTCTTATTGTGATTAAAGGATTTTTTAGTCAAGGGTGATAAATTAAGATGGATAATCAAAAGATGGTTGATCTATTGAATTGCAATTAATTAACAGTTAAGTAAAGATAATCTAGGTGATAAAAGGATTAGTAATTAAATTAATTAGAGATAAATTAAATTAATTTTAGAAAGGATCCATCTTACTTATGAATGGTTGAATGCCTTGAATCGGTTAATATCTCTGATATGAAATGTTTTGTGATATAATATGTTTGGGAAAACAGTGATAATGTGGTTATCTATCGATGATAATTTGCTATGAAAAAAAAGGTGACATCTAGTATTTAATTTAAATCATATTCACTTGAATAATTTGGGTTAAGATGACATCGGATTCGAAGAGTCCGGAGTCGAGTATTAGTAAATACCCTAAACCACTTCTGTAACGACTCGGATTTTCGCGCTCGAAAATCAACATCCGTACTTCACATTGTACTAGAATGCCGCAGATTCGACCGTTCAAATCCGATTCGCCGGAGCTATAACAACATTAAGTAAACAACACAGCGGAAAAGAAAAACAATGATATCATACACAATCCAATGAATATAATATCCAGAATGATATACAACAATGATATCAATATGATACAACAATATCAGAGATAAATAATGATACAGCGGAAATAACAGAACAGAAGAGATCACTCCAAATGATCTACAAAAGAGAATGACTCCAACAACTCCAACGTCAAGCTCGAACCACAAGGAGAAGCAAGTGCAGTCCTGAACTCCAAGAACTGAACTAGCTCCAGATAATCTACCCAACCTGAATATCTGAAAACCCCAACTCTAGACTGCCCGTGTGAAAAATAGTGGGCACCCAGAGTTTAGGAAGGGAACAATAAACTCCGGATCAATCATGGGACTGGTGTGAGCAACAAAAACAGTTTATCTTTAAAACAACACAAAAGAACTTTAAACGTTGAAACCCGCAATGCTTTTCGAAAATGAAACTACCATAAGGCCTCCCGCCACACACACAATGCAATCGCAGAATTGGAGGAGATTTCTCCTTATGATAGTCAAACATGCTTACTACGCAAAATCATTCGATATTATTATCATTAGTGCATAGTGTCGAAAACCATTTCGAAAATATAATATTAATCTTAGCCAGCATACAACCATTGTTGTATGCCTACTATAGCTACTACGTTCAATAGCAGGTTACCGCCACATTCCATAGCAGGTAATACAACTAAAACCGTACAGGGTTCATATTGTTTCTTTGGATTTCCAACAAATGATCAGGCTAAGGAACTTCCTTACCGAAATAGAAACGCCTCTGGAAAGACGCCCCGAGAACCTAACCGGATCTCTGCAAACAAAAGGCCGACGCTACCTCACGCTCTAACCGAGCTGTAACTAGGTAACTAACACACGAGTCATGTCATCCCCCGGTCGTCACCGACCTTTATCCGCGGGATCCCGAAAACCAACAAAGCAACATCATACAGTAATAAATTACCGTGTCCACACGAGTTAAGTATCTGGGCTCCATACCATGATACCACCCTTTATCTAGAAGGAAATGACATACCCTAGGGGCGCTACCCCTACAAACCTTTGTCGCAACATTCCTGTTTCGACCATTACCGGGTTGTGAGGCTCGACGAAGTCTCGTCCACAAAACTACGCTTCTTCACAAAGCACGCTTTTTCACAAAGCAACGCTTTGACCAACAAATGATCATCAGCACTTCGTATGCCATATTACCAAATTGGGAATGTATCACTAGTAACCATCAACTACATAACCTCTGAGCTCGTACGTCTCAGAGAAGGGTGTTAAGCTAAGAGAATAAATTCTCCGCCACCAACAGAAATGTATTTGATAGAAACCAGCTTTACATCTCAAAGTGTAACGTCAGACACACATCCATACAAGTCTGTTCCGGGTCCGAACAGAACCGAAGGCACTTCCAAAGAAGCCCTTGCCAATCCGGGTATTCACAATCCTGATCGGACTTCCCATCACTTAGGAAATCTCTATACCGTAGCTACTCAGTGCAGAGACAATCGATAGGTCATCCTATCGCTCTCGCAAATACCCGGTCTTCACCACCGGTCTTCAAATGCGATCCATATCGTCGTATCACTATTCGGAATGGGTTATATGACACAAAGGTCCTTTCCCGGCTAAACCGAATAACGAGCGCAATTAAAAATCATATGGATACTGGGGTCTCAGTTAAATCACAGCTTAAAAGCCCAAAACTTTTCATTTGAATGGTAAACCAAATTACCATTTCCAATCTTTTAAACAAAAAGATTCATTTCAAAAACCTTCAATGGTTTAAACAATTTCCACACTTTAATCTTTTAAACAAAAAGATTTAATTCACAAAGTTCACCCCGTTCACAAAGATCCATTTATGGATTTCAAAACAATTTCCATTTCAATTGAATTAACTCGTTAAATCTTTAAGTCAAGATTTAACTTATAGCTTTCAAAACTCGTTTCCAAAGATTCATTCATAGCCTTTCAAAACAATTCTATTTCAAGTTAGATTAACTCGTCCGGTCTCTGAATCAAAGACTCATTTCATAGTTTTCAAAACATTTCAATTCTATTTCAAACTTGAAACCGTTCAACACAATTTGGAAATCCTTTCTTCAAATGAAAGCTATTATTATTTGAAAACAAGTAGTTTTCGTTTCAGAAAAATCCAGTTATATTTACACGAGTTAAAACTCTTGAATTAAATTCAAATTCTCAAATCAATACCCAAAAAATGGTTTAACCCATATATAACTTGTACAGCATTTTTAATCCCTAGTTTCAAATCATAGAATTTAATTTCAAACTTGAATTCAAATTTAAATCAAATTATTTAAATTTCCAAAACTCGATTAAGTTATTCAAAATAACTTTTATCTTTGAAATTCCATTTCAAAAGCTTTTCACTTTAAACCCAATTTCCAATTTCAAAATCAATTGAAATTAAAATTTCAATTTCAAAACATTGAATTTACATCATCTGTGACTTAACCGATTTCCACGTGAAATCCATATTTGTGTGTGTAAAGGTGTAGTCCAGGGATTTCACACAATAGTGCAACATCAATCATCACAGATATATCGATAAGCGGTATAATCCACAACGCTTATCTTCATTTACAGATTCATAGATAAAGTAAATTTATCAGTCACAAAGATTCATCATTACAATTCGATGTGGGTTTCGGATAACCAACTGGAATCCGACTCCCTGTCGCATCGAAATTCAAATGTCGTTTACGGGCCAAGGGTTTTATATTCACAAAGTAATTTATCACAGAAACAGATATTTCAGATCACAACATAAATCTGGATGTATCACAAAGCATCACAAATCAGGGATATCAAATAATTCACATTCAATATAATCCAACCATTCATAAGTAAGATCAGTTTATTTATCTGATTAAAATTAAATCAGATTAGTCATTGATCCTGGTTTAATTAACATTAATTAATTACAAACCATTTTAATTAAGTATCCTTAATTAATTATAATAAGCGATTATCCCTAATCACAAATTAATTAAATTGAGTAATTGTCCTTTAATTACCTAATTTATCAACTTTAATCATCAATTAATTATTCTTAATTAATTAATTATCTTAAGTAATCAATTATCTTTAATGTAATTACACGAAGTAATTATACCTTAATTACGTTAAGTAAGAATCTTTTATTAATTACATTAAGTAATTAATTTCGTTAAGTAATTAACCCTTCAACTAACTACATTATTTAGTATTTGCTTAATTAATTAAAACTTGAAACAAATTCTTATTTAAATTGTTAAACAACAATCACCTTATTAACACCAAATTTATTTAACCACATTAATTTAGATTTGCTGGGCTTAACCCATTTCGAAACCAACCCGAGCAACACAAGGTTTTACTCGAGTATCAACTCGAGTTTCCTACCAGCTTTCCCCGAAGCACCTTCTTCCCCTCTCGTACTTTCTGTTTTTTTTTTCTTTTCTTAACCACTGCTGCAACAACCCACACGAACGCGAGAAAACCCGAGCCAACCCAGTCTCTTACTCGAGCATTCCTTCGAGTTTCTTTCCCAACCCAACTTCCTGACACGACATCGACGTTGTGCACATGCACATCGTCGCGCCGCCGTTCTGGCGAACACCAACGACCACGGCAAGTTACAAACCACAACTATACTCGAAATCGAACTTCAGTTCGATATAAAAAAACACGAGATTGAAATAAGCCCCTTTGCTCGACACTACAGTTTGAATCTCATCAAATGAAAATGCCTCACCACCACGATTCAGACCACCGGAAGAGCTCCCCCTCCGTCCAGACCACGTCAACCCTCTATACTACCATCCCGCTCAATCTCAAGCAACTTGATAAATCCATCGTGACGAAATCACCACATTTCCAACCCGCTGCAAAACTTCAAACATAACCCTAAATCAACCCCGAACCATTAATTCGTGCGATGGAAAAATTATTTGGTAATTTTCCTGGAATCGTAGATGTTCAACCCAGCTTCAAGCAAGATTTTAGCATTTAAAATTTGTTCAATGATCGGAAATCGATCAAAATGCAAATCTCATTCAACGGTGAACTGCGCTCATAATACTCCACTAAAAATTATCAGTTTTGTTTTAAAAATCTTGTTTTTGATTAAGTAATCATTTTGTAATCCTGAATCAATGATTTAAAAAGTTTGAATTTTTTGACTTAGATAAAATTTCTCTGTTGTTCTTGATTTCCAAAAAATTTGCAAACTTATTGTACTTAAGTATATTTTTAAATCTTAGCTTATGTTTAAACAAACATATTTTTGTTTGAAATTCACAACTTATAAGAAAATGTATGAAAAGAACTTGATTTTTCTTTTTATCAAGATTTTTAACCTGTCAGTAAAACAGAGATATGCATATGTGAATAGACATGCACACTTATCATCCCCATATTTATCAACATGCAAAATATAAATCATTCCAGAGATTCATATGCAATAGATTTCATTTACTTAAGCTTTTAATAAGGGTGTTTACTCACCTGAAACAAGTTTTTGAAACAGAGACTTTGTGGTATTTGAAACTGCAGATTTAAATCTTCCCCTGTTTTCTTTTTTTCTTTCTTCAGTAATTTGTTTTCAAGCTTGAATATAAGGTAATGATCTGTTTTTCTTTTTTCTTTGTTGAGTTGTTTTGAACGAATGAACTTGAAATGAAAATGATGGAAAGCTTATAGGAAATAGATTTGTACCGGGTGATGTACTAATTTTGTACAGGTGATATATTTTATTCAACAAGATCATTACATTATCTTGTACAATATACCAGAGATGTCCTTGCTTATAGAGGCTGAAAGCACATTTGTATATTTTCGAATGACCAAAGTATTGCTAGTATTTAATGCCAAGGTATATGTCTCCATTATTACCCTACTTGCCTGGCAGCTTTGTTTAGTATGTGCTAGAGGTGATATTATGTACATTTGTTTTGTCTTTGTCTTGTTTTATTTCGGCTGAGATGAGGGTAGTTGGTACATTTGTTTCTTATTTTGTTTATAGCAAATCTACTTGCTTTGTACTTCTTCCTAAGTGTTCATATGTGAATGTATTTTATTCACTTTGTTTAATTTGGCAAACTTGTAGATAGATGTAAAGTTGTTATTGTTATTTGTTATAATTTTTAACTTAAGTATTTTTGTTCTATTCCTAATCATATATACTTATTTCCATCTTTCTTTTATTTTTACTTAAACTATTAAATACTCCTTTTACTTGTTATTATTTTCATACTTTATAATGTTATTAAATTTTATTACTTCTTTTGTTTACTATTTATTACTTGAAAAATTCCCTATTGTTAATATGTTGTTAAAAATTTATTTTAATATGTTTACTTTATATTTTATCATAATTTAACTTTTATATGTATTTCTATCTCAATCATTTATTTAAATTTTTAAACGATTTATACAAAATATACTTGGATATCGGGGAAACTCGCGTTCATTTAACCATCTATTTCACAAATTTTCATTCAAAAATAAATTTAATTATCGATTTAAAATAGATTAAAATTCGGGGTCGTTACAGACTTCCCCCCTTAAAAGAATTTCGTCCTCGAAATTTGCCACGGAGACACAAAGATAGATGAAGAATATTTCATCAAATCAAATTGAATATCTATTCTGCATTTGGCTTACCAAATCAGAATATCAATAACAGATACAAGAACGAATCTGTCTTAACACTTCACAAGATACTCGGGTTATCTAGATCTACGAAATATGCAGGGGCATCGGTCAGTTTGAAGGAATAACTAACCATTCGTAGAATATATTGGGATCCAAAGAATAGATAGATACATGGATACAATTTCAAAACTTTCAGTTTAGAACTAAAGTATACCTATCAACCATAGCAACCAATGCAACCAATTCATCCAAACAAACAATTTTGGTCCAGTTGGAGTTTATTATCCCATTTTAATATATCGAATCTTCTTTTCTGGATCGACCAGAAATTATCGAAGAATTGAGAAAAGATGACGAATAAAAGAGATTGATAGAGAAAAGATTGTTTCCTTGTTGTTACAGAGTATTGACCATTTATAGTCGTATTCCCCTGTCCCCTATCTCATCCTCTTCTTGCACTCATACTCACTATCAGTGGATAGTAAGAGAATTTACTGAGGCGTACGGACGGATATCTGAGAATTACTCATTCTAGAGTATACTTCACCCTATCTCTAATGAGCTACTTAACGTGTTATACTCCTGAGCTAAAGTTCAACCTTAGCTCTGATACCAAATGTAACGACTCGGATTTTCGCGCTCGAAAATCAACATCCGTACTTCACATTGTACTAGAATGCCGCAGATTCGACCATTCAAATCCGATTCGCCGGAGCTATAACAACATTAAGTAAACAACACAGCGGAAAAGAAAAACAATGATATCATACACAATCCAATGAATATAATATCCAGAATGATATACAACAATGATATCAATATGATACAACAATATCAGAGATAAATAATGATACAGCGGAAATAACAGAACAGAAGAGATCACTCCAAATGATCTACAAAAGAGAATGACTCCAACAACTCCAACGTCAAGCTCGAACCACAAGGAGAAGCAAGTGCAGTCCTGAACTCCAAGAACTGAACTAGCTCCAGATAATCTACCCAACCTGAATATCTGAAAACCCCAACTCTAGACTGCCCGTGTGAAAAATAGTGGGCACCCAGAGTTTAGGAAGGGAACAATAAACTCCGGATCAGTCATGGGACTGGTGTGAGCAACAAAAACAGTTTATCTTTAAAACAAAACAAAAGAACTTTAAACGTTGAAACCCGCAATGCTTTTCGAAAATGAAACTACCATAAGGCCTCCCGCCACACACACAATGCAATCGCAGAATTGGAGGAGATTTCTCCTTATGATAGTCAAACATGCTTACTACGCAAAATCATTCGATATTATTATCATTAGTGCATAGTGTCGAAAACCATTTCGAAAATATAATATTAATCTTAGCCAGCATACAACCATTGTTGCATGCCTACTATAGCTACTACGTTCAATAGCAGGTTACCGCCACATTCCATAGCAGGTAATACAACTAAAACCGTACAGGGTTCGTATTGTTTCTTTGGATTTCCAACAAATGATCAGGCTAAGGAACTTCCTTACCGAAATAGAAACGCCTCTGGAAAGACGCCCCGAGAACCTAACCGGATCTCTGCAAACAAAAGGCCGACGCTACCTCACGCTCTAACCGAGCTGTAACTAGGTAACTAACACACGAGTCATGTCATCCCCCGGTCGTCACCGACCTTTATCCGCGGGATCCCGAAAACCAACAAAGCAACATCATACAGTAATAAATTACCGTGTCCACACGAGTTAAGTATCTGGGCTCCATACCATGATACCACCCTTTATCCAGAAGGAAATGACATACCCTAGGGGCGCTACCCCTACAAACCTTTGTCGCAACATTCCTGTTTCGACCATTACCGGGTTGTGAGGCTCGACGAAGTCTCGTCCACAAAACTACGCTTCTTCACAAAGCACGCTTTTTCACAAAGCAACGCTTTGACCAACAAATGATCATCAGCACTTCGTATGCCACATTACCAAATTGGGAATGTATCACTAGTAACCATCAACTACATAACCTCTGAGCTCGTACGTCTCAGAGAAGGGTGTTAAGCTAAGAGAATAAATTCTCCGCCACCAACAGAAATGTATTTGATAGAAACCAGCTTTACATCTCAAAGTGTAACGTCAGACACACATCCATACAAGTCTGTTCCGGGTCCGAACAGAACCGAAGGCACTTCCAAAGAAGCCCTTGCCAATCCGGGTATTCACAATCCTGATCGGACTTCCCATCACTTAGGAAATCTCTATACCGTAGCTACTCAGTGCAGAGACAATCGATAGGTCATCCTATCGCTCTCGCAAATACCCCGTCTTCACCACCGGTCTTCAAATGCGATCCATATCGTCGTATCACTATTCGGAATGGGTTATATGACACAAAGGTCCTTTCCCGGCTAAACCGAATAACGAGCGCAATTAAAAATCATATGGATACTGGGGTCTCAGTTAAATCACAGCTTAAAAGCCCAAAACTTTTCATTTGAATGGTAAACCAAATTACCATTTCCAATCTTTTAAACAAAAAGATTCATTTCAAAAACCTTCAATGGTTTAAACAATTTCCACACTTTAATCTTTTAAACAAAAAGATTTAATTCACAAAGTTCACCCCATTCACAAAGATCCATTTATGGATTTCAAAACAATTTCCATTTCAATTGAATTAACTCGTTAAATCTTTAAGTCAAGATTTAACTTATAGCTTTCAAAACTCGTTTCCAAAGATTCATTCATAGCCTTTCAAAACAATTCTATTTCAAGTTAGATTAACTCGTCCGGTCTCTGAATCAAAGACTCATTTCATAGTTTTCAAAACATTTCAATTCTATTTCAAACTTGAAACCGTTCAACACAATTTGGAAATCCTTTCTTCAAATGAAAGCTATTATTATTTGAAAACAAGTAGTTTTCGTTTCAGAAAAATCCAGTTATATTTACACGAGTTAAAACTCTTGAATTAAATTCAAATTCTCAAATCAATACCCAAAAAATGGTTTAACCCATATATAACTTGTACAGCATTTTTAATCCCTAGTTTCAAATCATAGAATTTAATTTCAAACTTGAATTCAAATTTAAATCAAATTATTTAAATTTCCAAAACTCGATTAAGTTATTCAAAATAACTTTTATCTTTGAAATTCCATTTCAAAAGCTTTTCACTTTAAACCCAATTTCCAATTTCAAAATCAATTGAAATTAAAATTTCAATTTCAAAACATTGAATTTACATCATCTGTGACTTAACCGATTTCCACGTGAAATCCATATTTGTGTGTGTAAAGGTGTAGTCCAGGGATTTCACACAATAGTGCAACATCAATCATCACAGATATATCGATAAGCGGTATAATCCACAACGCTTATCTTCATTTACAGATTCATAGATAAAGTAAATTTATCAGTCACAAAGATTCATCATTACAATTCGATGTGGGTTTCGGATAACCAACTGGAATCCGACTCCCTGTCGCATCGAAATTCAAATGTCGTTTACGGGCCAAGGGTTTTATATTCACAAAGTAATTTATCACAGAAACAGATATTTCAGATCACAACATAAATCAGGATGTATCACAAAGCATCACAAATCACGGATATCAAATAATTCACATTCAATATAATCCAACCATTCATAAGTAAGATCAGTTTATTTATCTGATTAAAATTAAATCAGATTAGTCATTGATCCTGGTTTAATTAACATTAATTAATTACAAACCATTTTAATTAAGTATCCTTAATCAATTATAATAAGCGATTATCCCTAATCACAAATTAATTAAATTGAGTAATTGTCCTTTAATTACCTAATTTATCAACTTTAATCATCAATTAATTATTCTTAATTAATTAATTATCTTAAGTAATCAATTATCTTTAATGTAATTACACGAAGTAATTATACCTTAATTACGTTAAGTAAGAATCTTTTATTAATTACATTAAGTAATTAATTTCGTTAAGTAATTAACCCTTCAACTAACTACATTATTTAGTATTTGCTTAATTAATTAAAACTTGAAACAAATTCTTATTTAAATTGTTAAACAACAATCACCTTATTAACACCAAATTTATTTAACCACATTAATTTAGATTTGCTGGGCTTAACCCATTTCGAAACCAACCCGAGCAACACAAGGTTTTACTCGAGTATCAACTCGAGTTTCCTACCAGCTTTCCCCGAAGCACCTTCTTCCCCTCTCGTACTTTCTGTTTTTTTTTTCTTTTCTTAACCACTGCTGCAACAACCCACACGAACGCGAGAAAACCCGAGCCAACCCAGTCTCTTACTCGAGCATTCCTTCGAGTTTCTTTCCCAACCCAACTTCCTGACACGACATCGACGTTGTGCACATGCACATCGTCGCGCCGCCGTTCTGGCGAACACCAACGACCACGGCAAGTTACAAACCACAACTATACTCGAAATCGAACTTCAGTTCGATATAAAAAAACACGAGATTGAAATAAGCCCCTTTGCTCGACACTACAGTTTGAATCTCATCAAATGAAAATGCCTCACCACCACGATTCAGACCACCGGAAGAGCTCCCCCTCCGTCCAGACCACGTCAACCCTCTATACTACCATCCCGCTCAATCTCAAGCAACTTGATAAATCCATCGTGACGAAATCACCACATTTCCAACCCGCTGCAAAACTTCAAACATAACCCTAAATCAACCCCGAACCATTAATTCGTGCGATGGAAAAATTATTTGGTAATTTTCCTGGAATCGTAGATGTTCAACCCAGCTTCAAGCAAGATTTTAGCATTTAAAATTTGTTCAATGATCGGAAATCGATCAAAATGCAAATCTCATTCAACGGTGAACTGCGCTCATAATACTCCACTAAAAATTATCAGTTTTGTTTTAAAAATCTTGTTTTTGATTAAGTAATCATTTTGTAATCCTGAATCAATGATTTAAAAAGTTTGAATTTTTTGACTTAGATAAAATTTCTCTGTTGTTCTTGATTTCCAAAAAATTTGCAAACTTATTGTACTTAAGTATATTTTTAAATCTTAGCTTATGTTTAAACAAACATATTTTTGTTTGAAATTCACAACTTATAAGAAAATGTATGAAAAGAACTTGATTTTTCTTTTTATCAAGATTTTTAACCTGTCAGTAAAACAGAGATATGCATATGTGAATAGACATGCACACTTATCATCCCCATATTTATCAACATGCAAAATATAAATCATTCCAGAGATTCATATGCAATAGATTTCATTTACTTAAGCTTTTAATAAGGGTGTTTACTCACCTGAAACAAGTTTTTGAAACAGAGACTTTGTGGTATTTGAAACTGCAGATTTAAATCTTCCTCTGTTTTCTTTTTTTCTTTCTTCAGTAATTTGTTTTCAAGCTTGAATATAAGGTAATGATCTGTTTTTCTTTTTTCTTTGTTGAGTTGTTTTGAACGAATGAACTTGAAATGAAAATGATGGAAAGCTTATAGGAAATAGATTTGTACCGGGTGATGTACTAATTTTGTACAGGTGATATATTTTATTCAACAAGATCATTACATTATCTTGTACAATATACCAGAGATGTCCTTGCTTATGGAGGCTGAAAGCACATTTGTATATTTTCGAATGACCAAAGTATTGCTAGTATTTAATGCCAAGGTATATGTCTCCATTATTACCCTACTTGCCTGGCAGCTTTGTTTAGTATGTGCTAGAGGTGATATTATGTACATTTGTTTTGTCTTTGTCTTGTTTTATTTCGGCTGAGATGAGGGTAGTTGGTACATTTGTTTCTTATTTTGTTTATAGCAAATCTACTTGCTTTGTACTTCTTCCTAAGTGTTCATATGTGAATGTATTTTATTCACTTTGTTTAATTTGGCAAACTTGTAGATAGATGTAAAGTTGTTATTGTTATTTGTTATAATTTTTAACTTAAGTATTTTTGTTCTATTCCTAATCATATATACTTATTTCCATCTTTCTTTTATTTTTACTTAAACTATTAAATACTCCTTTTACTTGTTATTATTTTCATACTTTATAATGTTATTAAATTTTATTACTTCTTTTGTTTACTATTTATTACTTGAAAAATTCCCTATTGTTAATATGTTGTTAAAAATTTATTTTAATATGTTTACTTTATATTTTATCATAATTTAACTTTTATATGTATTTCTATCTCAATCATTTATTTAAATTTTTAAACGATTTATACAAAATATACTTGGATATCGGGGAAACTCGCGTTCATTTAACCATCTATTTCACAAATTTTCATTCAAAAATAAATTTAATTATCGATTTAAAATAGATTAAAATTCGGGGTCGTTACAGACTTCCCCCCTTAAAAGAATTTCGTCCTCGAAATTTGCCACGGAGACACAAAGATAGATGAAGAATATTTCATCAAATCAAATTGAATATCTATTCTGCATTTGGCTTACCAAATCAGAATATCAATAACAGATACAAGAACGAATCTGTCTTAACACTTCACAAGATACTCGGGTTATCCAGATCTACGAAATATGCAGGGGCATCGGTCAGTTTGAAGGAATAACTAACCATTCGTAGAATATATTGGGATCCAAAGAATAGATAGATACATGGATACAATTTCAAAACTTTCAGTTTAGAACTAAAGTATACCTATCAACCATAGCAACCAATGCAACCAATTCATCCAAACAAACAATTTTGGTCCAGTTGGAGTTT
This sequence comes from Allium fistulosum, assembly GCA_030737815.1. Taxonomy (NCBI): domain Eukaryota; kingdom Viridiplantae; phylum Streptophyta; class Magnoliopsida; order Asparagales; family Amaryllidaceae; genus Allium; species Allium fistulosum. The sequence goes on from CM060907.1 coordinate 472,844,521, forward strand.
ATTATCCCATTTTAATATATCGAATCTTCTTTTCTGGATCGACCAGAAATTATCGAAGAATTGAGAAAAGATGACGAATAAAAGAGATTGATAGAGAAAAGATTGTTTCCTTGTTGTTACAGAGTATTGACCATTTATAGTCGTATTCCCCTGTCCCCTATCTCATCCTCTTCTTGCACTCATACTCACTATCAGTGGATAGTAAGAGAATTTACTGAGGCGTACGGACGGATATCTGAGAATTACTCATTCTAGAGTATACTTCACCCTATCTCTAATGAGCTACTTAACGTGTTATACTCCTGAGCTAAAGTTCAACCTTAGCTCTGATACCAAATGTAACGACTCGGATTTTCGCGCTCGAAAATCAACATCCGTACTTCACATTGTACTAGAATGCCGCAGATTCGACCATTCAAATCCGATTCGCCGGAGCTATAACAACATTAAGTAAACAACACAGCGGAAAAGAAAAACAATGATATCATACACAATCCAATGAATATAATATCCAGAATGATATACAACAATGATATCAATATGATACAACAATATCAGAGATAAATAATGATACAGCGGAAATAACAGAACAGAAGAGATCACTCCAAATGATCTACAAAAGAGAATGACTCCAACAACTCCAACGTCAAGCTCGAACCACAAGGAGAAGCAAGTGCAGTCCTGAACTCCAAGAACTGAACTAGCTCCAGATAATCTACCCAACCTGAATATCTGAAAACCCCAACTCTAGACTGCCCGTGTGAAAAATAGTGGGCACCCAGAGTTTAGGAAGGGAACAATAAACTCCGGATCAGTCATGGGACTGGTGTGAGCAACAAAAACAGTTTATCTTTAAAACAAAACAAAAGAACTTTAAACGTTGAAACCCGCAATGCTTTTCGAAAATGAAACTACCATAAGGCCTCCCGCCACACACACAATGCAATCGCAGAATTGGAGGAGATTTCTCCTTATGATAGTCAAACATGCTTACTACGCAAAATCATTCGATATTATTATCATTAGTGCATAGTGTCGAAAACCATTTCGAAAATATAATATTAATCTTAGCCAGCATACAACCATTGTTGCATGCCTACTATAGCTACTACGTTCAATAGCAGGTTACCGCCACATTCCATAGCAGGTAATACAACTAAAACCGTACAGGGTTCGTATTGTTTCTTTGGATTTCCAACAAATGATCAGGCTAAGGAACTTCCTTACCGAAATAGAAACGCCTCTGGAAAGACGCCCCGAGAACCTAACCGGATCTCTGCAAACAAAAGGCCGACGCTACCTCACGCTCTAACCGAGCTGTAACTAGGTAACTAACACACGAGTCATGTCATCCCCCGGTCGTCACCGACCTTTATCCGCGGGATCCCGAAAACCAACAAAGCAACATCATACAGTAATAAATTACCGTGTCCACACGAGTTAAGTATCTGGGCTCCATACCATGATACCACCCTTTATCCAGAAGGAAATGACATACCCTAGGGGCGCTACCCCTACAAACCTTTGTCGCAACATTCCTGTTTCGACCATTACCGGGTTGTGAGGCTCGACGAAGTCTCGTCCACAAAACTACGCTTCTTCACAAAGCACGCTTTTTCACAAAGCAACGCTTTGACCAACAAATGATCATCAGCACTTCGTATGCCACATTACCAAATTGGGAATGTATCACTAGTAACCATCAACTACATAACCTCTGAGCTCGTACGTCTCAGAGAAGGGTGTTAAGCTAAGAGAATAAATTCTCCGCCACCAACAGAAATGTATTTGATAGAAACCAGCTTTACATCTCAAAGTGTAACGTCAGACACACATCCATACAAGTCTGTTCCGGGTCCGAACAGAACCGAAGGCACTTCCAAAGAAGCCCTTGCCAATCCGGGTATTCACAATCCTGATCGGACTTCCCATCACTTAGGAAATCTCTATACCGTAGCTACTCAGTGCAGAGACAATCGATAGGTCATCCTATCGCTCTCGCAAATACCCGGTCTTCACCACCGGTCTTCAAATGCGATCCATATCGTCGTATCACTATTCGGAATGGGTTATATGACACAAAGGTCCTTTCCCGGCTAAACCGAATAACGAGCGCAATTAAAAATCATATGGATACTGGGGTCTCAGTTAAATCACAGCTTAAAAGCCCAAAACTTTTCATTTGAATGGTAAACCAAATTACCATTTCCAATCTTTTAAACAAAAAGATTCATTTCAAAAACCTTCAATGGTTTAAACAATTTCCACACTTTAATCTTTTAAACAAAAAGATTTAATTCACAAAGTTCACCCCGTTCACAAAGATCCATTTATGGATTTCAAAACAATTTCCATTTCAATTGAATTAACTCGTTAAATCTTTAAGTCAAGATTTAACTTATAGCTTTCAAAACTCGTTTCCAAAGATTCATTCATAGCCTTTCAAAACAATTCTATTTCAAGTTAGATTAACTCGTCCGGTCTCTGAATCAAAGACTCATTTCATAGTTTTCAAAACATTTCAATTCTATTTCAAACTTGAAACCGTTCAACACAATTTGGAAATCCTTTCTTCAAATGAAAGCTATTATTATTTGAAAACAAGTAGTTTTCGTTTCAGAAAAATCCAGTTATATTTACACGAGTTAAAACTCTTGAATTAAATTCAAATTCTCAAATCAATACCCAAAAAATGGTTTAACCCATATATAACTTGTACAGCATTTTTAATCCCTAGTTTCAAATCATAGAATTTAATTTCAAACTTGAATTCAAATTTAAATCAAATTATTTAAATTTCCAAAACTCGATTAAGTTATTCAAAATAACTTTTATCTTTGAAATTCCATTTCAAAAGCTTTTCACTTTAAACCCAATTTCCAATTTCAAAATCAATTGAAATTAAAATTTCAATTTCAAAACATTGAATTTACATCATCTGTGACTTAACCGATTTCCACGTGAAATCCATATTTGTGTGTGTAAAGGTGTAGTCCAGGGATTTCACACAATAGTGCAACATCAATCATCACAGATATATCGATAAGCGGTATAATCCACAACGCTTATCTTCATTTACAGATTCATAGATAAAGTAAATTTATCAGTCACAAAGATTCATCATTACAATTCGATGTGGGTTTCGGATAACCAACTGGAATCCGACTCCCTGTCGCATCGAAATTCAAATGTCGTTTACGGGCCAAGGGTTTTATATTCACAAAGTAATTTATCACAGAAACAGATATTTCAGATCACAACATAAATCAGGATGTATCACAAAGCATCACAAATCACGGATATCAAATAATTCACATTCAATATAATCCAACCATTCATAAGTAAGATCAGTTTATTTATCTGATTAAAATTAAATCAGATTAGTCATTGATCCTGGTTTAATTAACATTAATTAATTACAAACCATTTTAATTAAGTATCCTTAATCAATTATAATAAGCGATTATCCCTAATCACAAATTAATTAAATTGAGTAATTGTCCTTTAATTACCTAATTTATCAACTTTAATCATCAATTAATTATTCTTAATTAATTAATTATCTTAAGTAATCAATTATCTTTAATGTAATTACACGAAGTAATTATACCTTAATTACGTTAAGTAAGAATCTTTTATTAATTACATTAAGTAATTAATTTCGTTAAGTAATTAACCCTTCAACTAACTACATTATTTAGTATTTGCTTAATTAATTAAAACTTGAAACAAATTCTTATTTAAATTGTTAAACAACAATCACCTTATTAACACCAAATTTATTTAACCACATTAATTTAGATTTGCTGGGCTTAACCCATTTCGAAACCAACCCGAGCAACACAAGGTTTTACTCGAGTATCAACTCGAGTTTCCTACCAGCTTTCCCCGAAGCACCTTCTTCCCCTCTCGTACTTTCTGTTTTTTTTTTCTTTTCTTAACCACTGCTGCAACAACCCACACGAACGCGAGAAAACCCGAGCCAACCCAGTCTCTTACTCGAGCATTCCTTCGAGTTTCTTTCCCAACCCAACTTCCTGACACGACATCGACGTTGTGCACATGAACATCGTCGCGCCGCCGTTCTGGCGAACACCACCGACCACGACAAGTTACAAACCACAACTATACTCGAAATCGAACTTCAGTTCGATATAAAAAAACACGAGATTGAAATAAGCCCCTTTGCTCGACACTACAGTTTGAATCTCATCAAATGAAAATGCCTCACCACCACGATTCAGACCACCGGAAGAGCTCCCCCTCCGTCCAGACCACGTCAACCCTCTATACTACCATCCCGCTCAATCTCAAGCAACTCGATAAATCCATCGTGACGAAATCACCACATTTCCAACCCGCTGCAAAACTTCAAACATAACCCTAAATCAACCCCGAACCATTAATTCGTGCGATGGAAAAATTATTTGGTAATTTTCCTGGAATCATAGATGTTCAACCCAGCTTCAAGCAAGATTTTAGCATTTAAAATTTGTTCAATGATCGGAAATCGATCAAAATGCAAATCTCATTCAACGGTGAACTGCGCTCATAATACTCCACTAAAAATTATCAGTTTTGTTTTAAAAATCTTGTTTTTGATTAAGTAATCATTTTGTAATCCTGAATCAATGATTTAAAAAGTTTGAATTTTTTGACTTAGATAAAATTTCTCTGTTGTTCTTGATTTCCAGAAAATTTGCAAACTTATTGTACTTAAGTATATTTTTAAATCTTAGCTTATGTTTAAACAAACATATTTTTGTTTGAAATTCACAACTTATAAGAAAATGTATGAAAAGAACTTGATTTTTCTTTTTATCAAGATTTTTAACCTGTCAGTAAAACAGAGATATGCATATGTGAACAGACATGCACACTTATCATCCCCATATTTATCAACATGCAAAATATAAATCATTCCAGAGATTCATATGCAATAGATTTCATTTACTTAAGCTTTTAATAAGGGTGTTTACTCACCTGAAACAAGTTTTTGAAACAGAGACTTTGTGGTATTTGAAACTGCAGATTTAAATCTTCCTCTGTTTTCTTTTTTTCTTTCTTCAGTAATTTGTTTTCAAGCTTGAATATAAGGTAATGATCTGTTTTTCTTTTTTCTTTGTTGAGTTGTTTTGAACGAATGAACTTGAAATGAAAATGATGGAAAGCTTATAGGAAATAGATTTGTACCGGGTGATGTACTAATTTTGTACAGGTGATATATTTTATTCAACAAGATCATTACATTATCTTGTACAATATACCAGAGATGTCCTTGCTTATGGAGGCTGAAAGCACATTTGTATATTTTCGAATGACCAAAGTATTGCTAGTATTTAATGCCAAGGTATATGTCTCCATTATTACCTTACTTGCCTGGCAGCTTTGTTTAGTATGTGCTAGAGGTGATATTATGTACATTTGTTTTGTCTTTGTCTTGTTTTATTTCGGCTGAGATGAGGGTAGTTGGTACATTTGTTTCTTATTTTGTTTACAGCAAATCTACTTGCTTTGTACTTCTTCCTAAGTGTTCATATGTGAATGCATTTTATTCACTTTGTTTAATTTGGCAAACTTGTAGATAGATGTAAAGTTGTTATTGTTATTTTTTATAATTTTTAACTTAAGTATTTTTGTTCTATTCCTAATCATATATACTTATTTCCATCTTTCTTTTATTTTTACTTAAACTATTAAATACTCCTTTTACTTGTTATTATTTTCATACTTTATAATGTTATTAAATTTTATTACTTCTTTTGTTTACTATTTATTACTTGAAAAATTCCCTATTGTTAATATGTTGTTAAAAATTTATTTTAATATGTTTACTTTATATTTTATCATAATTTAACTTTTATATGTATTTCTATCTCAATCATTTATTTAAATTTTTAAACGATTTATACAAAATATACTTGGATATCGGGGAAACTCGCGTTCATTTAACCATCTATTTCACAAATTTTCATTCAAAAATAAATTTAATTATCGATTTAAAATAGATTAAAATTCGGGGTCGTTACAACTTCGATTCTTCATAAATTGATATGTGGAATCAATAGGATGAAATAGAATGATTTAAGTGAATTGGACCATCTAATATAAGTTCTGGTACTTAGAAATTGATGTGAGTTGTAAGTGATGTCTATAACGACTTGTGAAGTGTAAATTTATACAAGTTACCCGGGTTTTTAAATAGTTGTATGCATTGGTATTTCATGTTAGATGGGTTTGCTCACGTTGGTTTCCAGCCTGACCCGGGTGTTACTTTGATGTAATGCTCTGGTCAGACCGAGTATTACAGATTTTCAGGTAAGGACGTTCTGGAGCCCAGGAGCCGAGTTGGATGGCAGGTCGTATGGAGTGTTTCCGTTGTGACTATTATTTATGTTTATTTGAGATATATTTGATTTGTATATGCCCAATGTTGTGTATGAGAGTAACTCTGATGTATTATAAATATATTTGACAAATACAGTATTCTTTTGTAAGCTGTTATTATTTGATATTATATTTGATCCGTTGCGATTTGTGAGAATCAGTGCTGTGTTTCTGTTTCCTCTTCTTCTATCTCTTTTTTATTTTCCTAACTATCTGGAATTTTCGTGATCGAAAATTTCGGGTTGTTACACATATGCTTTGCTTCATTCCTTAATTCATTGATTATATCTATGGATTCTTTCCTTAATTCTTGGTTAAGATCAAATGCATATGAGATTCTTCGATGAGTTGGAACTTCAACATCAATTGGAAGCATTGCTTCACATCCATATGTTAAAATAAAATGGAGTGTGCCATGTCGCGGCCTTAGTAGAAGTTCTATATGCCTAAAGCACTAGCGGTAGTTCTTCTACCCGTGTCCCTTTTGCTTTATCCAGTTGTTTTCTTGAGGATAGTCATAATAGTTTTGTTGGCAATATCAACGGCTCCATTAGCCTTAGGATGAGCGAAAAACAAATTATATCATTCTTGTTACAGAATCTAGTGAATTCTTTACTTTCAAACTTAGTTCCATTATCTTATGTGTTATTCCAAACCCGGTGATTATGGTTTTAATCACAAAATTAGCACATTTCATGATGTTACATTTGGTACTGGTTCTGCCTCTACCCATTTGGTAAAATAGCTGATGGCTATTATTGTGAATCTAGCTCCACCTTTTGACATAGATGATGGTCCTATTAAGTTTATTCCCCACACATCAAAGGGGCATGAACTTGAGATCGAGTTTTACTCATTTAGCGGTATAATTCCTAGTGTCGTTATTCATATGGGGCCAACAAAATTCTCCTCTCATGACCTCTTTTGTCAACTTTATGCTATTAAAATAATTCCCTCAAAAACCTTTCGTGGTCTTCACTTAATAATTTTGAGCCATTTTTGGGCTAACATGCTTCAAGTAAGGGGGTGAATATCTTTTCTAAAAATGTTCCATTTAACACAGTAAAGGTTGGAGCTCGATGCTTTATCCTTTTAGCTTATCTTTTGTCTTTTGGTAATCTTTCTTCCATCATGTATTTCAACAATGGTTGTCATTTGATTGTTTTCATATTCATAATTTATTTCTGTATAAATGGTTCCTTTTTTATTTTCTCAGATACCACTTTGCAGCCATTTTGTTAAGTTCACAATATTAGGGGTAACTTAGTATTCGATACTCTTTTCTTTTGAATACATTTTGCGATTTTTTTAATTATCCTTATCGAGGTTATATAAAACCCAGTTTATGGTATTCAATATCTTTAAACTCATATACTGTTGAGGTTAATTCTTATTGAAATCCAACAGTTATTTAGGATACTCTATATTGGTCATAATTCCTTGTATTTATTTGATATTTTAGAGATAAGACTTTGACTATTTCCTTTTTGGATAATCCTTTCGATTTTAGACTGAATTCCATGCTAGAAGCATCTTTATTTTTGAATTAGTGTAATAAAGATTCCACCTCCGATTAGTTGGACTCAAATCCCTTCTTTTCTTAAGTGAAACAGTGGTTTTATACTCTATCAGAGGTTGAAGGTTTGAGCTTGGCCGATGTATAGAGAACCATTGATACTTAGTTCTTTTTAAAGTATTAAATACTTTGTCTTGACTTGCTTTGTGGCTTACAACTTCTTACCTTGTCCCTTTCTTTATCTTACTCCCTATGGCTTATATGATCTATAAAAACCTTTTTTGAATTTTCTTCTACTCATTTCTCTTGAGCCACTTATTATAGATGCAAAATTATTTTTGGCCAGGTACGGTAATATATATCTATCATCCCAATTTTTATGGTGTTTCTTTGTTATGACTGGTATTTCGATCCTCGAAAATCGACACAAATACTTCCACTTTATTGCGTGCCGAGCATTCAAGTGCCAAAAAAATCGATTATTAAGGGTAAAAAGAAAAAGAAGACTGAACAGAATCCTGCATGAATGGAATAATATATATTATTTCAATAATCTTTACAGCGGAAATACTTTTAAATACATATATCACAATATATCCTAAGTTCAGCTTGGATAGTTATAAAACACTTGACCATACAAATGCTGAAAAACCAAAACAATAAAACAAATGCAATGGGAATATATTCTATGATCATAGGTTGATGAAGGTATCCATCTCCTCTCTAGATACTACAAGCATATTCAGCTAATCCTGAAACTACTTGGATCTGACCCAAGTAATAAAAATAGCTGGACCAAGCTGGGCAAACTACCAAGAGACACAAATTATAAATATATATAATAGTTTCAGATTGACTTTGATGTCAAACAAAACGTTTGGAAAGAAGAGTATCTCATAAGACCACGGTGCACATAAACATGGACAAGTTTTTGCCTTATGATAACTGAAACATTTTTATCAAATTATTTGATATTATTCTAATGGCATCCTCTGAAAACACTTTTCTAATAACATATTAAAATAGATGGAATTGTTACATTTGTTAAATTCGACTACATATTTAGGTATACAATCAAATCCATAAAGGTACATATTGGAGAATGGATTTCCAACAATGGCAAGGTAATAGACTACCTTTCGATAGTACATCTTTAGAGGAGTGTACCGAGGCACAACCCCACTGCACTCTACCAATACAGAACTGGCCTACCTCCGACATTGGTAGTACCAAATTTGTCATCACCCCGTTCGTTCCTGACCTATCCATGGCCACAACATACAACCAACCCGAGTTATAGAGGGAAATCTAGAAAGGTGATGAACATCTCCTAATAGGTGTAACCCACTTAGCCCTGTCGTATCTACCCAGTTTTTGACATTATCGATGTGTGAGGCTTGAGGTAATGTTTTACCTTTCACATAAGAGCAAATCCCACTATGAATGTCACATTGTCATTTCCGACGACACACTAATTGGTTTCCACAAAAGTACAACCCCCAAGTTCATATGCGTTAGGGAAGGGTGTAAGTATAAGAAAGATTACCTCCTACACCAACAAATAGATATAAATTTGTAAAAAACAATATACATGATCATAGAAATGCAATATCAGACATTTTTCTATACAAGTTATCCAAGAATAGGACAAATCGAATGTACTCCTACTGCATATTATTTGGGAATCACCGCTAGGATTAGTAGCGTGTAGTCCCTGCACTAGGGATTTCAAAATGAAGGTACTACCAACACCATATGTATATAATATGTGAATCACGAGGTTAGTGACAAGTAGCCCTACATTATAAAGATCTATGTCTATAAAATCATTGTCTTCAACATGTCTTCACTTTCGAACGCGTATATTGGTTCGAAACGATTTTTGGATATGAATCATCTAAATCCGATCCTGGTTTCTTCGAACCAATTATCAATAAAAGATGTGTGTATGCGTATAAAGTAATGTTAAGCCTCATTCGTTAAATCCTCTTTTCTTATTTTACTAAAAATGTTATTTAACTTTGAAGATATCTTTTTATCAAATAAAATATCTTTTAGAGATATACATCTTTAAACCATTTCTGTTTTGGGATATGCAGAATTATTAAACCTCTTTTTAACTTTGGAAACACCAAATCATTTCCTTTTAATTACTTATGGAAAATATTTCCATATTCTATTGTTAGCATAATTAATAAAGGTTTCATTTTTCCGAAACATGTACGTGTCAAAAACAATGTTATTTAAGACATTGTTTACTGCAAACCCAAACCACTTAGTATTAAGTAAAGAGGTTCATAGATTTTAGATTAATTATACGCAATACTAATTTCCGTATTCCGCTTGTACTATTCGTCGATAATGATAAAATCATCTTTTAAATTTACGCGGATAGTACATGTTCCCTCCTCAGAATTTAATATAGAGTTTAAATAGAATGTTCTCTATATCACCAAAATTTTATTTAAAAATCTTTTTTACCTTTTAGAAAACTCTAAATCTCTTTTCTTTTATCTTACTTTGGAAAATATTTCCATTTATGAAATTTCACTTTAAGAAAATCTATTCTTTTATAAAACCTCTTTTATAACACTTATTACTTTATTTACAAAAATGCCATGTATAAATATATCCCTTTATTTATAAAAAACTGTTTATAATCTATCACTTTCTTTAGAAAATACGATTCTATAAATCTTTACTTTTATCATAGGAAAATATGGTCCAAGTAAATCAAATTTACCTTCCCCTCCGTCGAGCCGGTCCGGATAGCTAGGGGGAGCACGCAACTGGTTTCCCAAACTCTAGCCTAGAGACTACCTCTTTGTCACCCATACGGTGGTAAAGTTATCTAGTCTACTCTAAACCTTTTAAAATACTTATATGATTATTTGGAAAACTTTTCCAAAATATTCGGGAAGAAAACCCAAGTTCAAATCATTTACTCAACGGTTACCAAATTCCATTGCTAAATTGTGGGTAAATAGTGATTTAGAAGCTTTATAGATTAAAACACCAATTTCATTACATATATGCCCAATTTTATAATTCAGATTCCTTTTAAAATATTTTAGCATACTTATTAATGATTTAAAAACATCCATTTTAAAAAGTTGAAAAGAATATTTTACAAACTGCCAAAACATGATGATTTTGAAAATTTGATTTGGATATATCTCAAACTTTACTAAATGAAATCTTGATTTTTCTTTATCTTTCAAAAACTATGATAACAAGGGCCAAAAAATTCTTATTTCAAAGAATTCCAACTTATATTTTATGCTACACATCCGTTTAACTTTTCGGGTCATAAAATCAAGAAACGCGGCGGCTTATTTCTCACTTTTTAATCAAATTTTATAAAACTTGTACGAACATTTTTTAAATCGTGTTAGTACCATAATGAACTATACTAAACCAATTTTTCACTATTTTACTTTATTTATATCTCATTTTCACTTTATTCCATATCTTTAATATTACATCATTATAATATTCGATTTCCATTTTTTAATTCAAAATTCTTTTATATTAAACCTTATGATATTTCTATATTATTTTCCACCTTTAGAACTATTATTTTCAAAATTAAACCATTTGATTTCCTTTTTCCCAAAAAAATTAAATATTCCTCTTTACTTGTCCAAAACCATTTCTACTTTCAAATAACGATATCATTTTGATTTAAAATTTAAAAGAGGCTTGATACTCCTTATACAAACGTTATTTCGGAATATAATAGGGATTAATTCTCATGAATTTAGCATGGTTATTTAAAGTGATCATTTTAAATCTAATGAATATGATTTTCACATTATTATCAAAATAATTCTACTTAACTCAACCAAGTCAATATATGATTAACATAAGCAACCAATCATCCAATAATCGATCATTTTAGCATCCAAACAATGCCAATCCACCAAGTATACTTACATAACACAAATCATAGATTATTTTAAGACAAATTTAAATAAGATGGAAGTAGTATTCTCACTTTCATGCTATCCGACTCTTAGCGGTTTTTTTAATCGATGAAATGATCCCTTTCTTTGCACCGAAGCTTATGGAACTAGCCCCTTAACCTTAGTTATGTTTGGCCAAGCTTGTGTGGAGGTGGAAGCTCAACTTTGAGATGATGATGGTGTGTGCCATGCACTTTAGTGAGTAAGATGTGGAGTATAGCTAACTTTTTGAAGTGATTTGATATCGAATGTGTATGGAAACAATTTTAGCAGAACTACGATGACGTGTTGAAATAGTTTTACTATTTAAGAAGCCTTTTGAAGAAGAGGTGTTAGAGAGCTCAAGAAGACGAAGAAGAAGGGAAGTGAAGTGAATTTGTGAAGAAAGGAAGATGATATGCATGTATGTTTATAGGGTAGAAATCCTGTGCATGAAATTACCAAAATACCCTTCTATCCCATCATAGCTTCGGCCGAACCCACTCCCCCCTCCATGTGCTTGTTTTCTCTAGATTGAGTAATGGTGAGTTTGCTTTTTGAGACCTAAGGGTGAAGGTTGCATTTATATACATATAAGGAGTTTATATATAAATTTATATACCTTATTTTAGATATTTTCTTTAGCTTTGATTTGACTAATTGTGAAGGTACATGTGTATGTATATGTATGTACATACATGTGTGTATGTGTATCGAACAACGTTGCAATGATTTGAAATAACTTCTGTTCGACGAAAGGTCAATAATTCGAAAGCTGAATCCCGGTCACATTTTCAGTTTTTAATCAAGCTATTTATTTATGTAAACAAGACTTGAAATTAAATTTCTTATCATCTCTAAATAATTAAGAGATTATTTAAGTTATAAAGCCATATTTACTAATATATAAATCCAACTGTATAAATATGATGTCGATCTGCCAAAATGCGAAAGAAATTTATATATCTTTATAAAATAAGTTTATATATTTATAAAATCATTATAAATCACTTATTATCATTATATAACGATTAAAGGGAATTATTAATCATCAAAACAATTAACATAATATTTAAAATTAATTAAATATTCCTATTCAAAGTGATAAAATTACGAGTCGTTACATTCTTCCTCCATTAAAAGAATTTCCTCCTCAAAATTTAATCACAACCCAAAACCCGAAAGAGTTTACCCAAAATATTATCTTTAGACTTAATTCCGTATAGTATACACAGATCATCCGTAATATCTGATTCAATCTTCTGCTTAAATACACAACTTTATTTTCGAACTAGTATTGATCCCTCGATCCTCTAGTGCAGACTTCGATCAGGCTCCTTGATTAGAAACCTTTTCTTGCCTTGCAAAGATCTCAACTATGATAGAAAATGCAAATATCCGACCACAAATCCTCATCAATGTTTGTCGTCAAGAACATAGTGATAAATCCTTTTTCGGACAGGTGTAAACATCTCAAAGTTCTATAATCAAATCTTAGATTAGAATCATGCGACGAAATGATTTACGTATTGCATAAGTACATAGTTATATCAAATTCCTTTTTGAAAAATTATTTATGAAATTTTTTTATAAAATCCCAACCAAATATTTTAAACCTTTTCCTATATTCCAACTGATTTTAACCCTCATTTAGAAGACATCTTTAATAGCTATTCTTCTTATATAAATACTCTTATTAAAACTTTTATACAAACCCAACTTTTTATAAAACAAGCTTTACTAAAATCTTCTATTAAGTTTAAATTATCAAAATCTCATTTATCAAAATATTTATTTGTTAAAACACTCAGTTTTAAAAATAACTTTTATTTTGAATCAATTTACTTAAGAATTCAAATACAAATTTCATTATTTTAAAATATCAATGTATATCTTTTATTTGAACATTTTTATAAAGATATAGCTTTACTTCATAAAGAAAATTATCAAAGAAGTAAAATTCGTTTTTTCTTTTCTTTTCTAAGTCATTTAAACACGAGATAAGAGAAGCCATAATAAGGATCATTCATATATATATATATATATATATATCATATTTGGGACTATTACATTTGTCAATCAACTATATTTAAACCATAATCAATTTTTTTTCATACCCATGATAATTACGTTAGCATATTCCTAATATACTTAGGATATCCAAAATACTATTAATCACTAGCAACTTTCAACTCTACCAAAATGCATATCAAATCAATTGGACTTGGAGGTCGACGGACCACTCGAATCTAAGAACACTACCACTTCAAACTCTTCTTCCTTCTGTTCATCATCTACTTCGTTTCCATTTCGTTCTCAAGATTCCATCCTATAGGATGCCAAGGTTGTCCCTGGAGAACCCAAGGTTGAGCAACAGGGTTTCCCGGAAGGATGTACGGAACCTCTTCTTCTTCCTCATTCCCTGCCATTCCTTCCCAATCAATATCTTAAACGTGCGAATCTCCCTTAGATATGGGAACGCCCATCTCCCAGATAATGTGATCGTTGTTGTTGTCTTTTCATTCGCTGTGATGTTGTCTATCTATGCACCACATGTTGTTGAATCTAGGATATTCCTTTCTACCATCATATTGGGGTTCTCTTCTGAAACTTCTTTGGGTCTGCTTGTTCTGGATCTACTACCCACATTATTTTATCTTGTAATCCATGACTTACTTTTACACCATTTTTTATATGGATCACTTCTGTGTCACTAGATAATAATACTAGTTCCAAGTCTACGAGTCTAATAGCATCGTAACCATGGGATACCCATCCTTATCGTAACAGGTTTGTTCATCAAACTCTTCCTTAACCTATGGCATATGGTTTTCAGGTGACTTTTTTCTATTCCCTCGTCGTCGCTAGAAAGGATTTTTAAGTTATCCTTTCATCCTCAATTTTCTCTTGAGGATTCTCCTTTGGAATAATTGGAAGGCTTTTACGATAGACAACGAAATACTATAAACATACAATAAGCTTTTTAACTATTCTAACCTGAATCTAATAGAATATTTTAACAAGTTTCTTGCTAACTTAACTTCTTAAACTATCATCTTTACAAAACATCTTATAGTCAAACTGTGAAATTTTACTCACAAGATGTTCCTATACCAATTTATGACATTTAACCAACCCAAGGTAATAATTGAATATTATTATCTCATAATTAACCATATCATTCTAGGGTGTCAGTTACCCTATCTCTAATGAGTTACTCATCCTTGGGTATTACTAAACCTATCTTTGATGAGACTTTTCCCCTATCGGGATCATGTGTTCACTCAACCTAAGCTCTGATATAAAATGTGACGATTGGGATTTTGAACCCTCGAAAATCAACACTAATACGTCCACTGTATTGCATGCCAAGCATTTAAGTGCCGAAAAAACTGATCGTTAAGGGTAAAAAGAAAACGAAGATAGAACGGAATCTGACACGAATTGAATAACATATATTATTTTAATAATCTTTACAGCGGAAAAATTTTCAAATACATATATCAGAGTTTATCCTAAGTTCAGCCTAAATAGTTATAAAACACTTGTCCTTACAAATGCTGAAAAACCAAAATAATGAAACAAATGCAGAGGGAATATATTCTACGACTATAGGTTGATGAAGACCTTCAGCTCTTCTCTAGAAACTCCAAGAGCCTTAAGCTAATCCAGATACTACTCGGGTCTTACTCGAGTATTAAAAATACCCGGATTTGGCTTGGCAAACCAATGTGACATGAATTATAAATATATATGATAGTGTCATAGATCGACTTTGATGTAAAACAAAACCTTTGGAATGAAGAGTATCTCATAAGACCATGCCGCACATAAACACAGATGGGTTTTTACCTTATAATAACTAAAACATTTTTATCAAATTATTTGATATGATTTCTAATGACATTGCTTTGAAAACACTTTTCAAATAACATATTAAAATAGCCAAAATTATTACATTTGTCAAATTCGATAGCATATTTAGGTATACAATCAAGTCTATAAGGATACGTATTAAAGAATGGTTTTCCAACAATGATAAGATAAGATACCACCTTCCGACAGTACATCGCTAGAGAAATGTACCAAGGCATAGCCCCCTGCCCTCTATCAACATAGAATTGGCCTACCTCTACCATAGATTGTGCCGAGTCATTACCCCGTTCATTCCCGACATATTTGTGGCTATAGCTTACATAACAATCCTAAAATATAGAAGGTTGTAAAGACCCGGATTTTTTGTCATTTGATTTTGAACATTTGAATGGTTATAAATATTTGATTTGGAATATAAATTGAGTTTTGAATATGAAGATTTTGGTTGAAATTATAGAATGAATTTAAATTTCAAATATAGCGATTTATCGTAATACGGAAATGTTGAATAATTGAAATTTGAGTTGAATATGAATCAAAACTATTTCTAATGTTGATATAAATTCTATTTGAATTAGAATTGAATTATTAAGTTTTTAAAACTGGAATTTCAAGTGATTTCGCCAATTTTTGAAACCGTCGATTTAATCGACGCGTTAAAATAATAATCCGGAGCACATTCTCGAAATTTGACGAAACTAGTTCCATTAGATCCATAATAGTGTATTGTTATCGGATTTCAAATTTTGTAGTGTTTAGATTTATCGTTTGGTTGTACGGAATAAAAACACATTAAATTTAATATAATAATTGGGTTTAAAAAGCTATCATCTTCGTATGATCGAATTAGGTTCTGAAACTTGTTCCTTTGCATTCTAAATAGGGGTATAACATTAGGTACGCCAGGCGGTACGCCCGGCGGCACGCCTCAATAGGGGTTCGAAATTTCGAGTTATGTAAAACGAGATATTATGGAATTAAATAATATTTCAAAAAAAATTTCAAAGTCAACTCCTTCCTTCACATTAGCCGCTCCTTCTATCTCACCAGCCAACCTACATGCAGACCTCATTCTCTTCCTTTATTTAAACGTAGATTCGTAGTAGAGAAAAAAAAGAAATTCAAACTTAAAAAAAATTATCTCAAAATATACTCAATCGAAAAATCTGAAACAAGCATTATAATTCTCGATTCGATAAGATTTTCATGTAGATGGTGTAACGACCCACTATTTTGGACCATTCAAATCAACAATAAATCCACATATGTCGGACTTGAATAATTCAAAACAATAGATTGTTAATATAAATTTGGCAAAACTCAGCATATACAGTAAATAAAATAATCACAGATCACAGACACAGAGTAATATAACAATAATACAGCGGAAACAAAAGAATAGTAGTTCATGAAGCTGCTATATATATATATAACAGAGTTAAACAAGATACAATAGAAGTTACGAATACATAGATGTCTCAATACAATAATCAAATACAAGATCTAAATACATCACTGGAATCAACTGAACAACTGAAAGCAGGATAGATAGCTGGATCTCCAAGAGAAGCTCCAACTCCAAAGCTTAGTCTCAAATGTTGTATCACTCAGTCTCACCTGAGCGTAAAGCAAAACACAAAACACTCGAGTCAGGATTAACATTCTTATATAAATAAATCAAACTCAAGTGAAAAATCAACTGAAATACAAGTAAATCAAAGGATGTTTGGGATAACCATCCTCTAAGGATCCGTTAAACTATCTATTATGTAGTAATATATGCTATTATAATAATGTCTAATAATAAAATAAACTTACTTTTTAATAGCATCAAGGGGTTACCCATATAGCCCTTAACATTTAATAGTCCCAGTAGTCTATCCAGTATTAGCATACTCCCAGATCTGGGGCTACCCTCAATACTCCACAGGCTACGGCACAAATCTAAACTCGTAGTAAAGCTCGATATGGTAGGTGACACGGTACAACTAGGCAATGCCAGGGTAGATATACCAATTACGCATCCGGGCTGGTGGAAACGCATAGCAGCCACTACCGCCCACCTCGGAACACACTCCCAATCAAAATCGAAGGGTGGCCACCAAATCAATCACAAAGTAATAGAATGGTATCGAAGAAATGCGTCCGATCAGAGGTGCTACCTCATTGGCCCGTCAATCGCTCCAGTTTTAGCCACCTTATGCCAACTCATGGGAGTCGGGTCCACGTTCATACCATAATAGGATCGTCGCCACTATCCTACTTCATTCTGGAATCTCCACTGCATATACGATTGTTAAAGTGGTTTTCGATATCGACAGAGAGTATGTACATATCCGATCTTGGTCTCTTTAACAACCCATCGTTATTATAACATCGCGGTCATTTCAAAATAGTTTATTTTCAAAACCAAAATATCATTTTCATTTCAAAACCAAAATCAATACGATATCATTTCCATTTCAAATATATCCATTTCCAAAAATCATTCCAAAGTTATAACATTTTCGAAATCATAGTCTTTTAAAATCAAAACACTATGGAAATCACAGCATTGAAATCATATCAGTTTAGAAATCATAACACTTTGAAATTATAGCATTTTGAAAATCATAACACTTTCCTCTTAAACCGTTTAGATATTAAAATTAGCATACATAATAAAACAGTTTATAAATAAAATAGTTTATATAAATAGTTATAAGTTAAAATAGTTTATAATAAAATAATTTATATTAAAAATGATTTACATTAAAATAGTTTATATTAAATAATTTATAAAGTTAAATATCAATAGTTTAAATATAATTTAAAATTACTTTATAAAATAAAATAGTTTCCTCGACTTTCATAATCGATTCAAATCAATTCGAATTCCAAATTCAAATTTAATCAAATCTAAATCATCAATTTCAATTCCAATTCAATTAAACATTGTCAAGTTATATCGATTTCAAATACCGATTTGAACCACAAATAATCCATTTCAATTTCAATATATTTCAAAGCTTTAAATATTCCATATTTCAAAACTAAATTCAATAATTATATATATATATATATAGATATTCGATTCACTTTTCTATTATTTAGTTTTGAAATATTTACTTAATTATTTCAATATCATTTGAATACAACTTCTATTTACAAAATATCCCATTTAAATTCATATAAGCTTGAAATATCCATTTAAGTCACCTTTAATCAAATTTCAAGTTGTAAAACACTTCTTTAAAATTTCAAATTAAATAAATTCCAAATCAAACTTATTTAAGTATGATTCTTAAATAAATAAAATTTCAACTAAATCTTTATAACCCGAATCATTACAAACTCTATATTCGAAAATATAAAATTTAAATAAATACTAAACATATTATATATCAACTTATTAAATCAACTTTAATAAATCTTAAAAATCAATATTTATTAAAACCATATATTTCTTTTCAAAACCATAGAAATCATTTTTAAAATATTTATATATATACCAACGGTGTCTATATATAATTTTCTACCCTATGGTCAAGTGATACGGATATTTATCATTTCAATCCACAATTTAAACATATTCGGGTATATATCTTTTCAACCTGAAATCCTAAATTCAATTCAATGAAAATCGCTTGGGTTTATCATTTCAACCCATAACGATTTTCTCCTATTCTACAGATCATTCGGGTATGTAACATTTCAACCCATAGTGAATTCTATACTAATAGGGAACTTGCAGAGTGATAACAGATATGATAATTAATAATATAACAACAATAACAGGCATATATCATCAGTGATAAATAACAGATAATGGTGTCAGATGTCATAGGTGAATAGATACAAATAACAATGCATATATCAATGTAAATAACTAGCAGCAGTATATTTCAATTGTCGTTTCAATTGAAATCAAATTTAATAAATATAAGAACGTTAATCGTGAGTGATTGCTCACCTTCCGAGGCTTAAGATATTTGACACTAAAATTGAGTTACGAATGCAAGCACGACTCCAAACAAGCTAGATTGGCACGAATCCACGAATGAAGCTGATAAATCAGAATTGACGAGATCAAATCGGAGCTGAATTGACGAAGATCACCGATATAAGTGAACTCATATATATCATAATATATAACTATATATTTCCATTTACATCATATTCTAAATTCAAACATATTTTAAATTAAAATATATTAAAATCATTGTTTTAAATAAAATACACATAATAGGACAAACATATCTATCTTAAACACTGATATATATATATATATATATATATTACAAACTATATCTACACATTACATTTGACTTAGAACCAAAATATATACTATCATCTACAACAAAAATATGTTGTATACGTGTTGTGTAGGCATATTACAAAATATATGTTTACAAAAAAATATATTGTTTAAGAAATCAATACATATATAAAAAAAACTTTAATTTTTCTAAATATAATAGTAGCTTGTGTAGTATAAAATATATATTCAGACACAACATACTTGTACTAACTTAACCCATCATAAGTAAAATATTATTATAACATGAATATACTACAACATCTAATATAAACTTAACAACAACTAATAAAACTTAAAACTCTATAGAATATATATATTAGCTAATGTAATTAAAACATATGCGCATATACTTGTACTATTATAAACTTATTTTATAAACTACGATTACAAACTATTATCAACTTATATCTTTAAAAACCCAACACCCTTTATATCTTTAAATATAACCAGCAGCATATGTGGACTAACATCATATATATATATAAACAAATATATATATTCAAAACCAAACTCATGTATAATATAAAATCAACATAAATACGCTTTATAATATATACATAACTCAACAGCAAAACAAGCTTTCAGAGAAACTGCGAACCACACTAAATACATATAAACTCGCGTATTAATGTATATAACATTTTAAAGTCAATAATTATTTTTCATATATGCACGCAACTCAACATAATATATATAACTACTGCAAACATATATATATATATATTTATAATATAAATAAACTCCAATTATAAATATAGTCTTAAACTCCACAAAATGATATACAAGATATACATAAATATATATGTCTGATCTAAATAGGCTTCTTCACAAACAAAATGTATGATTTTTATATATATTACAGTTTAAAAATAATTAACAAATCTGACATATACATATAAGTATCTATTATAATATAAAATATATATACAAGATATATATATAAACGAACCTATGAACAGAAATAGTAAAACAAAATCAAGTATTAATATATATATCGAACAGTAAAAGCTTAGCAAACAACAAGTTTATGAAACATAAATAAATATATATATGTAAACAAATTCCTTTGGATGAGACTACAACATACTCAAAGAATCAATATACATATCATTCCCTAAAGAAAAACACAAATTTAACTACACATATGCTTACCATATGAATGCCGAGCAAACGAAGATGGGTCGATCTTGGCCGAGCAGAGGGCAAGGGTTGTTGTGTGGGATGGGTTTTGGGAAGATGACGCGCCCGCTGAGTGGAGATGATATAGCTTAGCGATGGGAATCGATGCGGCGAAGGCCGTAGGTGTTTCTGGCCGAGGGTTGCTAGCATGACGAAGAAGGAGGAACGTCTGGCAAAATGGAAATGGCTGTTCATTTATTTTATTTTATATAAGGAGGAGGCGGCCAAGCGAGATGAGGAATAGAGGCAGAGGGGTGCGAAAGGAATGAGAACAAGAAAATGGGAAGTCAAGCAAATGGAAATGAGCGTGCACACAATGAACGTGCAAAGGAAAGAGAACCCCAAAAGTTTGAACGTTGAAAAATATGGAACGTCTCAACATACGATTGGGTTGCAACTGATGTCTAGCATCCATTCATTTCATAAAGGGCAATGAAGGGACAAGAAACCAAAAGATTCAAGAAACGTACCGATACGGTTATCCGTTCAGGGATATCGCCGAGTACCGGAAATTCAAAACACAAAAATGAATAGACCGCAGAAATCAACACGACTAGACGATCAAAACAGTATACATATATCAGTGGCACGATCGTCCGATCAAAAGTCGGTATCGAAACGAAATGCTACTATTTCGTCGAAATTAAGATCGACGAAGCAATAGAATTTAAAATTTGGAGAAACAAAAGATGACGTCTTACTTAGAAGGTGATTTACAAATTTTCTATATAAAAATATTCAGGTTTGGAAAACATTTTATTACCATCAAATATTAACTGATTTGAATTGGAATAAAATTACATAGAAAATAAATGTAACAACCCGCATATTTATCGGTTGTATATTTAAATATTTTATTTAAATATAATGTCGTTTGTCGGATTATAGTCCGAAAAGCTACTTTTTGCAAACGGTCGAATTGGGACTTGAGACCACTTCCATTGAGTTCAAAATGCCGTTTGCGATCTTTTTGAGTATAAGCTTTGATATGTTTGGAGTATGTCGAAATCTGCTACTTTTTCTAGTTGGGTTTTGGGTTGGGTTCAGCCCACTAGCTAACTAAACCCACTTACCCCCCTAACTCAGCCCCTTCTCTTCATTCCATCTTCATTTCATTTATTTTCTTAAGCTAAAACTGAAAATGGTGGAGAGGAAGATGAATTAGATATTCCAAGCCCTAGTTTCTCCTTGCAAACTCGAATCCTTGCTCCAAAATCAAATAGAAGCCATTGGTAAGCCTCCTCTTCATCTTCTCCAACTCTTTCTCCTTCAATTTCAGAAAGTTTCCTAACCCTAACTTAGGAAATACTTGTTTTGATCTTAGATTGAAGCTTGTTGAGTTGAAGTAGTGAGTGGTTGATCTTCTCTTTGCAATTGAGCTTCTTCTTCTTTGTTTTGGGTAAAAAGGTGAGATTTTTATCTCACATCTATGTGTATATCTATCATTGATGTTAGGTATGAATTCCTAACAAATATTCATGTGCTATTGCTTTTGGTTTGGAAAGAATTGGAATTCACTTGATAGGGCAAGAAGTGCTGGAAAACAGGCTCCGGCCGACCGAACGCAGGGTCCGGTCGACCGACCTGCTACCTGAGCACTTCCCTGCCTCTGTATTGGGAGTGCAGGAATCTGGGCTCCGGCTGACCGACCCAGGAAGTCCGGTCAACCGACCTGCTTCCCGAGAATTTTCCAGAACAGTGTCCGGTCGACCGAGCCCTGTAGCCGGCCGACCGACATGCTCCTGTTTTCCCTGTTTTGCATATTTTTGTTCGTTTTGATCGGTTTTCCAAATCTTATCAATGCAAGTTGGTTTTTAATGTTTGTTATTGCATCTTTGGCTTTGATAACATACTTTTGACTTCATTCATGAGTTTTATAAATAATCCCTCTAAATCGTATTAAAAGCTCCCTTCTCCGCTTTATAAATTTCTATTTAAACACACACGATTTTGCACTTCGAACGAAGTGGAAAGGAGATTAAATGGTTAGGTAAAACACGGACCATGAATCCGCACGTTCACCTTTCCGATTAGTCCCCGACCTATTCGATTGATCGTTTTGACCTTTGTGTCTGGTTTACCGATGACATGAGGTAAACTTTGTAATGCTTTGAGTGTGAAAGTGGCTAATGGATAGTAAACCGTTTAGTGCGAACGAGTGGTTATGGGACATACGTTAACACTTTTCGGGTTCCTTTTCGAGAGTTATGACGCATTCTGCCAGTTAGTGGTGTCCAGTACTGGGCCTCCGGACCTTCACCACTACGGTTTGTTGCCTTTGGGATAGTGTCTTCGGACAGTCTCCCTAGGTTTGTTGCCTTCGGGTATGTGCCTTCGGGTTTGTGCCTTCGGGTTTGTTGCCCTATAGTATCGCTTCCGATGTTGGTCTTTTTGAGCCGCATGGGTGATATTGGGTTTGGAGCCTTCAGGCTCATGGATCCTTGTTTATACAGTACTAAGCTCGAGCATCTTTTGTTGTTTTGATTGATATGTATATTCCCTAGTGCATCGCCTTTCGGTGTTGGTCTTTTTGAGCCGCATGATATGTAGCGATCATCTAGTGGAACTTGTGTACCTTCATTGGTATTTGTTATTTGCCTTTTTGGCTTGATTTGGGATATGATATCCTTTGCTTGTTGAGATGCCGATGATATGAGGCTTGTTTTGTTATGATTCATCTTATGTTAGATGATTGAGTTATCTTCTTTAGAGATAATTGTTATACTATATGATCTTGCAGGTTTATTATCGTTCAGTTTATCTAACTGATTTGTTTAGCTAGACTGACCCGTGTATTCTATACTCGGGTCAGACCGAGATGTTTCAGGTTAGGTGCTTTTGGACTTAGCCTCTTTTGCTTCCGCATGGACTATTCCGCTAGCTTCTTTTTGTCTTAGCTTTTTGTGTAGTCCTTATCTATTGTAACTCTGATATGTATTCTTGTGAACTCGTCTGTATATTGTGGTTTGCTATACCACTTGACATGTATCATTTTGTATACTCTACTTTGTATCAGAATATGTGTTTATGATGATCCGTTGTTCTGTGATGTATATTACATTGAGTTGTTACATTTTGTTCTGATAGATCCTATAGCCATTGTAGTTTTGCTTTAAGTATTTATTGAACTTGTCGAACCACATGAGATGATAAAAACCACTTTTCGGCGTGTTCAGTAGATAGTTAAAGTAAGACTACACATGGTCGCTTCCATTATACTCTATTGTCCGCATTAGCAGACGGTATTATCCATATAATACTCTTTGTTAATGAGGCTCTCGGAGTGGGGCGTTACAGCTTGGTATCAGAGCGAAGGTTCAGAACAAAATATGATAAACACAGAACAGAAGCACATATTAAGGTACATCAAAGTGTAATAAGTGTTACAAATCTTTGAATCATCGTGCCTCTATTCCTTCCGTGCTTTTGGGGTAGATAGGATTTGAGGAATACGTCTAGGAATGCATTTAAATTCCGTAGTATTCCATATTGAATTATCTACCTTGGGAATATCTATTTTTCCTTTATGATTTCGATTTTAATTTGATGGCATCATTTATTCTTTAAGCCCTCATGATGAGGAAAGTGTTGTTTCTCTCATTCTTGTAGTTTGAGAATTTTCTGGTATTTTTGGTCTTGTCTTAGGATTATTACCTAAGTAATCTTTTGAGTAGTGTTAAGGTCTTTTTAGCTCGACCTTACCACCGGTTTTCATTTGGCTACGAGTTGCGGTAGTTAGCATTCCATTTACCGCATTCCGCACTTGTTGTGATTCTTATGAATGATTTATTATGTCATTCAGTTTGTTTTGCTCATTTCATCCATTTTATGAATCGAGTATTCTATGAATATCTCGATGATTCCATTTTTGTATTTATTGGTTTTGGATGGAAAATAGTAATTTAAAATTTTGCAAATCTTTTTCATAAGATTTATTTATGAGTACAATTGGATTTTTGATCTTTAAAAGAACAAAGGATATTCTTAAAAGTTTTTAAGAAACATGTTTATTATCTAAAAGATGATTTTGTGATTGTATTGCCCATTGAGTGCTTTAAGAATTCTGGTCGATGCGCTTGATCAACGTTATCGATAGGAATTTCCTAAACGCTTTGATGAGACAATCAGACACAATAAATTGAATTGTAAAATAAAATTTTTTCTGAAAAGATAATTACATAAAGGTAATTTTAATTTTGAAAGTCTTAGCTTTTTGGGGAAGAAGATTATTTTAAAAGAACTCTTTCTTTCCAATATTCCTATTCTTGTTATTCCCGTAGGGAACCAAGATTCTATCTTTTGTACCAATGCTAAATCGTATTGGTTTGGATGCCGTTCACTTGCAAAAGAGAACGTGCTATCACTTATGTCTCTAAATCACTAAAGCCTATTGAGACTAGATATGCCACACATGATCTAGTGCTCGCGGCTATTGTTTTCGCTTTTTGTATTTGGCATCATTATTTTTGGGGGAGGAATTTTGTTCTCTTCACCAATCATAATTTTTTTTAATGTTTATTTTCTAATAAGGAACTTAGCGTTGGCTCGAGTTCCTTGCATCTTATGATCTTGATGTTTTTATACTCCCGGAAGGGAAGTCGTGTTGTCAATGCCCTTTGTTGGAAGCAACAAGTGGTTGTTTCTTTGTTGATGTCCGAATGGAATGATCTTTTTACCAAGTTCAACGGACGTTTTGTTGTACTTTGTTTCATTGAGCTACGGTTCATTTGACGTACCGTTTGTATTACGTCGGTGTTCCGAATTAATTGAGCTTAAGAATCTAGAGAATTCTCTGAGCAACCAAGTTCGGGCTTATCCTTTCGTGCTCTTCATGGTGAACTTTTTATTTCTGTTCTTCTTATGTGTTGATATGTTTTTGGTTGTTACTCTTTATTTCTTCTTAAGAATTGCGAGGACGCAATTTCTTAAGGAGGGGAGTCTGTAACAACCCGCATATTTATCGGTTGTATATTTAAATATTTTATTTAAATATAATGTCGTTTGTCGGATTATAGTCCGAAAATCTACTTTTTGCAAACGGTCGAATTGGGACTTGAGACCACTTCCATTGAGTTCAAAATACCATTTGCGATCTTTTTGAGTATAAGCTTCGATATGTTTGGAGTATGTCGAAATCTGCTACTTTTTCTAGTTGGGTTTTGGGATGGGTTCAGCCCACTAGCTAACTAAACCCACTTAACCCCCTAACTCAGCCCCTTCTCTTCATTCCATCTTCATTTCATTTCTTTTCTTAAGCTAAAACTGAAAATGGTGGAGAGGAAGAGGAATTAGATATTCCAAGCCCTAGTTTCTCCTTGCAAACTCGAATCCTTGCTCCAAAATCAAATAGAAGCCATTGGTAAGCCTCCTCTTCATCTTCTCCAACTCTTTCTCCTTCAATTTCAGAAAGTTTCCTAACCCTAACTTAGGAAATACTTGTTTTGATCTTAGATTGAAGCTTGTTGAGTTGAAGTAGTGAGTGGTTGATCTTCTCTTTGCAATTGAGCTTCTTCTTCTTTGTTTTGGGTAAAAAGGTGAGATTTTTATCTCACATCTATGTGTATATCTATCATTGATGTTAGGTATGAATTCCTAACAAATATTCATGTGCTATTGCTTTTGGTTTGGAAAGAATTGGAATTCACTTGATAGGGAAAGAAGTGCTGGAAAACAGGCTCCGGCCGACCGAACGCAGGGTCCGGTCGACCGACCTGCTACCTGAGCACTTCCCTGCCTCTGTATTGGGAGTGCAGGAATCTGGGCTCTGGCTGACCGACCCAGGAAGTCCGGTCAACCGACCTGCTTCCCGAGAATTTTCCAGAACAGTGTCCGGTCGACCGAGCCCTGTAGCCGGCCGACCGACCTGCTCCTGTTTTCCCTGTTTTGCATATTTTTGTTTGTTTTGATCGGTTTTCCAAATCTTATCAATGCAAGTTGGTTTTTAATGTTTGTTATTGCATCTTTGGCTTTGATAACATACTTTTGACTTCATTCATGAGTTTTATAAATAATCCCTCCAAATCGTATTAAAAGCTCCCTTCTCCGCTTTATAAATTTCTATTTAAACACACACGATTTTGCACATCGAACGAAGTGGAAAGGAGATTAAATGGTTAGGTAAAACACGGACCATGAATCCTGTTAACTCCTTTATTTCAGCGACCTAAAACTCTACGACCTAAGGAAAAGCTACGACCTAAGAATGTTGCGACCTAAGGAAAAGCTGTGACCTAAGAGGCTCTGCGACCTAGGAATGTTGCGACCTAAGGAAAACCTGCGACCTAAGAGGCTCTGCGACCTAGGAATGTTGCGACCTAAGGAAAAGCTGCGACCTAAGAGGCTCTACGACCTAAGGAAAAGCTACGACCTAAGAATGTTGCGACCTAAGGAAAAGCTGCGACCTAAGAGGCTCTGCGACCTAGGAATGTTGCGACCTAAGGAAAACCTGCGACCTAAGAGGCTCTGCGACCTAGGAATGTTGCGACCTAAGGAAAAGCTGCGACCTAAGAGGCTCTGCGACCTAAGAATGTTGCGACCTAAGGAAAAGCTGCGACCTAAGAGGCTCTGCGACCTAAGAATGTTGCGACCTAAGGAAAAGCTGCGACTTAACTACATAGCGATCTAACTGAGAAAGTCCACAACTTATCAAGATAAGAAGTTAGCGACCTAACTTCTTCGCGACCTAAGGTCCAGAAGGCCTTGCGACCTTGCAGCAGAAAGGATTGCGACCTATGGAACTCAACGACCTAAGGTAGCTAGCGACCTAAAGGACTTAACAACCTAAGGTAGTTAGCGACCTAAGGAACTTGACGACTTAAATATGTTAGCGACCTAACTATTAAAGGAGGTTCAGCGCCCTACGACCTAGAGCTCCCACAGCTATTCTGTAGCTCGCGTGCGACCTATTACTTGATCAAATGAAGACAAGAACAGTTTTACTAGCTCACTCCAGAAGCCGCAAGGGGACAGCGACCTAGCTTAGGTCGCTCGCGACCTACGACCTAACTAAGGTCGTGCGCGACCTAAGACTTAGGCAAATTTCCTGCCCAGAAATCAGCTTCTATAAATAGGACATCACTTCCAACATGAGGGGGACTTTTGGCAAATCATTTCTACAGCACTGTTACTCCGTCGAACTCTTCATTCATTCAGTAATCAAGGATCCTTCAAGCATTCACGACACTACAACAAGCTTCGAGAGAAATTCCTTACATCCGAGATGGATTCATCGGGTTTCACCGTCGAAGATTGAGCTAGTAGTCTAGATTGTTTCTTGTGATCGAATTGTATTGTTTCTTGAAGAGATTTGTATCAAATTGTAACCGAATCAGCAATAAGAGACTATAAAGTGGACGTAGGCTCAATTACGGGCTGAACCACTATAAATCTGTTGTTCATTTACTACATTTCTGCTATTTTCCTGCTTAATTTCTGTTCCCGTCACATGGGTGGTGCTTTCACGATCTTATTACACACACCGGGTGTTATCGTTCATATTTTAACATTAACATTTTGGTGCTTTCACTGAGAACCCAACTCAGGCTGCCACTCACCATTGCTTCTCAGAAGTTTGCTGAAAGAATTTCCCACAAAATCAGAAGTTTATCAGACATAATGGCTCCCGGAAGGAAACGAAAGTCTGTCAGAACTGATGATGACCGTGACAATACTGCCACTTCTCTCTCTCCAAATCAAGCAGCTCCGAGCATCGGTGTTACGCGACAGGAGTTAGATGCTGCTGTATCCGGATTGTACCAGCAGATTGAAACTCAGAATAACCTGATGATGGAAAGGCTGAATGCTCTATTTGGTACGAGTCAAAGACCAGTAAATAATGAGGGAAACTTTGCTAATGCTGCTCCCAATTCCGAGGGAAGAAATATTCCTCACGGGGGATCAGGTGCTGCCGAAGGGGCACCCCTCCAGGCCGAAGGATCTAGGCCGTCACCAGTTCTTCATGAGCATTTACCTGGACAAACTCCCGAAAAGATGGCTGAGGTCTACTCTGCGAAATCTCTGAACAATGAGGAATATCTCTCTGGTATGATCAAGCAAATAATGAAAGAGAGCATGCAAAGAGATGAAGACGAAAGCGAATGGGGATTCGCACGAAGTAGAACTCCGTTTACCGAGAAGATTCTGAAAGCTGAATTTCCTAGAAAGTTTGTTCCCCCCACTATTCCTGCTTATCAGGGGACAAGTGATCCAAATCAGTTCTTGTATAAATACGACTGGCATATGACCGGCGCAAGGGCGACCGACGAGATAAAGTGCAGATATTTCCCAGTTTATTTAGAAGGAGTGGCGCTTCTCTGGTTTACCAAGCTTCCAGTCTGATCTGTAGATCAGTTTTCCGATCTCACCCGAAAATTCAAAGAGCAATTCAGGCTATACGCTTCAAAGGAAAAAGATATAATGTCACTGTCCAGTCTGGAACAGAATCCGGGAGAGCCTATTAAGTCATTCTTGAACCGCTTCAATTTAGCTCTGGCAGAAGTCGATAATGCAGAGCCACGAATGATCTTGACCTATTTGATGCGTGCTATTGACAAATCGAGCGAATTTGGAAAATGGCTGAAAATGAAGGAACCGAATTCGCTTGAGAAATTCTACAAAAAGGCTGACGAATTTATACGCTTAGAGAATCTTTCCGCACTAGCTAAAGTTGTGACAACGGTGGCGGAAAATAATACTACTACTCAAAGCAAAAAAGAACCGGCAGATCAGAAAAGGGAAAGTAATGGTGGGAAAAGGCAGAAAGACTTCAAAAAGCCCCGCTTTCTTAAACCATCAGACTTTACTCCTCTGACCGATACCCCGGAAAATATCTTCATCGCCACTAAGGATGCTGTTGAATTTCCAAAACCACCGGCCGTGAAAGTTGGGAAGAATGCTGTTCAAAGCGGAAGATTTTGCAAGTTTCACAACCAACCAGGGCATGATACCAATGAGTGCCACCATTTGAAAAGTCTGATTGAAGAATTGCTAAGAGAGAATAAGTTGCAGCAATACGTCAAGAGGAATAGAAAGGACCCATCTTCATCCAGTCAAGGGCAGTTGCCTCCAACTAATTCATCTGATTCAGGAGAGAGACCTGCTGGAAAGGAAAGACCTGATATTAATGTGATCACAAGGGGACCTCACCCGGCTGGCAGGAGTTGGGGTGAAATGGAAAGGTATGCAAAAGCTTTGAAGTATGCACCAACCAAAGAAAGTGTCTTAATCCTGGAAGATGCTTCACCTCTAAAGCAGCAAAAGACTTTCCATGATGATATTATGTTCAGAGCCAGGGATTCTGTTAATGTGGAAGCTCCTACTGAGGACCCTTTGGTTGTCTCTGTCGGTATTGGGCCGGCTATTGTCAGAAGAGTGTTAGTTGATAGCGGTGCCTCATGCAACATCCTCTTTAAAAGGACATTTGACCAAATGAAAATTCCGATGACTGATGTACATGCTTCTTCACACAAGATTGCCGGATTTACAGGAGAGCTGAAACAGCCGATTGGAACAGTGGACTTGTTTGTTGAAATGGGCGAAGGACACAAGAAATTGGTTCGGAAGCAAACTTTTGTAATTGTGGATGGATTCTCCGCCTATAACGCTTTCTTGGGCCGGCCTACTCTTGCTGCTTTCAGGGCCGTCCTCGCTCCTTGGTGCTTGACAATGAAATTTCCTACTGATAATGGGATTGCTGTTATTAAAGGAGATCAAAACGCAGGACGAGAATGTTATCTTGTGGAACTCCGAGAGGCCAGGAGAAAAGAAATGGGGAAAGATGCGGCAGCTCCGCTCCGCATCAAGGAACCGACCCTGTAGCAACTACGGAGCGGCCCCTGTACTGGTGAACACAGCAATGCAAGAAAAGAAATGGATCCCAGGAAAGCCAGTACAGGGGAGAATAGAGTGGTACCCGTGGAGGTAACGGTACCAGTATCTGTAGACCCGAAAGATCCAAATAAAGTACTCAATGTGGGTTCACAGCTAAGTATAACAGTTCAAAACACACTGATATCATTATTAAAAGCCAATCTAGATGTGTTCGCCTGGTGTCATGCTGATATGTGCGGAATCTCTCCAACAATTGCTGTCCACACCCTGAATGTCGATCCGAAATTCACACCAGTAAAACAGAAAAGAAGAACTCAAGGTCCAGAAAGGTCAGCAGCTTTAAAGGAAGAGGTAGATCGTCTCTTAGAGAATAATTTCATCAAAGAATCCACTTATCCAAATTGGGTTTCAAATCCAGTACTGGTTAAGAAGGCAAATGAAAAGTGGAGAGTGTGCATTGATTTCTCTGATCTGAACAAAGCTTGCCCCAAAGACTGCTTCCCGTTGCCTAGAATCGATCAACTAGTAGATGGGACAGCTGGACATGAGTTGTTATCTTTTATGGATGCCTATTCTGGATACAATCAGATTATGATGAATGAACCAGATCAGGAGGACACAAGCTTTATTACAGATGTGGGACTCTACTGTTACAAAGTCATGCCATTCGGTTTAAAGAATGCTGGGGCAACATACCAAAGACTTGTCAACGCTATGTTCAAGCCTCAGATTGGCAAAACGATGGAAGTCTATGTTGATGATATGTTAGTAAAGTCAAAGAAAGCAGTAGACCACATGGACCACCTGGCAGAAATGTTCTCAATTCTTCGGAAGTACGGAATGAAGCTCAATCCATTGAAATGTTCATTCGGGGTAGAGTCTGGAAAATTCCTGGGTTTCATCGTAAGCGCTAGGGGCATCGAGGCCAATCCTGCTCAAATCACAGCTCTAAGAGAGGTTAAAGCCCCTAGAACAAAGAAAGAACTGCAAAGTCTTAATGGAAAGGTTGCCGCTCTTAGTCGCTTCATTTCCAAGGCCACAGACAAATGCATTCCCTTCTTTGATGCTCTAAAGAAAGGGAAGAAAAATTTCGAATGGACTCCTGAATGTCAGAATGCTTTCGATCAACTGATTCATCATATGAGAACTCCTCCGGTCCTTTCCAAGCCTAGTGATGGTGAAGACCTCTTCATCTATCTGGCAATTTCATCCCATGCTTTAAGTGCAGCACTCGTACGAGAAGATATGAAAATACAAAGTCCGGTTTACTAAATCAGCAAACGATTCGCTGGGGCTGAAATGAATTATTCAAAGATAGAAAAACTTGCTTATTGTCTGCTAATCGCTTCCAGGAAGTTGAGACCCTATTTTCAATCTCATCCTATCAAGGTCCTGACTGATCAGCCTTTGAAGCAAGTCCTGTATCGTCCTGAAACTTCGGGTCGTCTCTTGAAGTGGAACATAGAACTCAGCCAATATGACATCACTTACCATCCCCGAAGAGCAATTAACGGACAAGATTTAGCAGATTTCATTGCAGAATCCACTGACAAAGGTGACAGTAAGGAAGAAACCACTGACTGCATTCCGATACAATGGAAGTTGTATGTTGATGGCTCGAGAAATGATTATTGTTCTGGGGCAGGAGTTGTGCTCGAAACTCCCGAAGGACGATCACTATGTTATGCATTGAGACTGGAATTTCCTTCAACAAACAATGAAGCAGAATATGAAGCCCTTATTGCCGGATTGAAAATCGCCAAGGAATTGAATATCAAAGTGATACAGATTTTCAGTGATTCTCAGCTTATTGTCTGCCAGGTGAAGAAGGAATTTCAAGCCAAAGGAGGGAATTTGCCTGCATATTTGACAAAAACTTCCGAACTCCTCAATGATTTAGATCACTACTCAATAAGCCACATACCCCGAGAGGAAAATATGAAGGCGGATTCTTTAGCAAAGTACTCAAGTTCCGGAGAAGCTCAATTACTAGGATTAGTTCCTGTAGAAGTTCTGTCAGCTCCAAGCATTGATGAAATGGATGTTGATTGGATTATGACTACGTCTCAAGAGCACGAATCATGGATGACTCCAATCAAAGAATACTTGCTCAGTGGTTCCCTGCCAGAGAGTTCTAAGGAACGTCGAAAATTATTAAGAAAAGCATCGAGGTATGTAATTCAAGATGGCCGATTATACAGGCGGGGATTTTCAACCCCACTACTCCGATGTGTAACTAAGGAAGAAGCCAGGACAATCTTAACAGAGGTGCACGGAGGAGAATGTGGAGACCATTCAGGTGGTCAAACACTTGCAAAGAAAATTCTCCGATATGGATACTTCTGGCCGGATATCAATCGAGATGCTGCAACTTTTTCCAGGAAATGTGACAGATGCCAACGATTTGCAAAAATCCCAAGAGCACCCTCCACTGAACTCACACAAATGGTCAGTCCATGGCCATTTGCCATTTGGGGGATAGACCTAATTGGACCATTACCGATCGCCAAAACAGGAATTAAATATGCTATTGTTGCCGTTGATTATTTCACCAAGTGGGCTGAAGTTGAACCTTTGGCCACCATCACTTCTAAAAAGATGATAAATTTTGTAACGAAGAATATCATTTGCAGATATGGTGTGCCACAGAAGATAATCACCGACAATGGCACTCAGTTTGAAAGTGAAGAATTCCAGGATTTTTGCAAACGGTTCAGAATTCGAAAAAGCTTCTCAGCAGTGGCTCATCCGCAGGCAATTGGGCAAGTGGAAGCAGTTAACAAGATCATCAAGTCAACTATCAAAAAGCAACTTGAAAAAGCAAAAGGTGGTTGGGTTGATAAGCTTCCATTAGCACTATGGGCGTACAGAACTACTCACAAAACTGCGACTGGGCACACTCCATTTTCACTGGCATACGGATCTGAGGCAATGATTCCAGTAGAAGTAGAGGTTCCTTCACATAGAAGAGTTCATTTCAATGAGGCCGAAAATGAAAAACTGCAACTTGAAGCGCTTGATTTTCTTGATGAGAAAAGAGAGGAAGCTAGGCTCAGAGTTTCAACTCATCAGCAGAGAATAGCCAGGCATTTCAATTCCAAAGTTCGCCAACGCAGCTTTGAAATCGGAGACTTGGTTTTGAAAAGGATCATGACAGCAACTGGTGTGTTTGGGCCAAACTGGGAAGGGCCATATGTCATAGGCACTAAACTTCTTGATGGCACTTTCAAACTCATAACTGTTGAAGGAGATCCAATTCCAAGGGCCTGGAACAGCAACCATTTGCGTCCTTACTTTACTTGAAAAGAGCTCTGCTCAAAATTGTAAAATGATGATGAATGTATCGGTTGTATTGTGAAACATTGTAAATCAGTGTAAATGAATGAAAGCTATAAAGTGGACGTAGGCCCGATTTTTGGCCGAACCACTATAAATCTTGTGTTCTTTACTATTTCATGATGCCTGTTTTATTTTGATATGTAAATACTTTAAATGTATCGCTAAAATATCAATTCAAAATTGCAGGACATTATAACAAGGCTTGCTCATCACAAAGCTAAGCAACTTCCATAAATCAGCTATTACACGAAAACCAAGCCACAAAAATTTTGTCCAAATTCAAATCCCAAGCAAGGAAAACTTCACATAAAAAGTTGGCGACTCCACTGTGACAAACCTTTGTTCACTAGTTGAGATTGTCGTTATGAATAGACATCCAACTAGATAACTTGCGTTTGTCTCGTGAAGTCATTCAACAGTGAAGTCCACTTCTTCGGATAAAGCAATTTACTTGTAAGAGGAAAAGAAGAAGATGTGCTTGGGAACGATAATAAGAGAGCGCTAACAGGCAGATGATGAGGGAAACTTGCCAACCAACCAAAGCCCTCTAACGAGGCACACCAATAAATGGGAGTGCTTTCCTCAACCAAAAAGATCGGTGGGACTACCGAAGGGGCATCTTGTTAATTGATTGCGGTCGTTTGTACAAACAAACATCCAATCAAGCAACTTACGCCCACCCCGCGAACCCATCCGACCATGAGAAAGTAACTCCCAGGCACTCAAAAGCCCTCTTCGGAGGCACAAGCCCTCTTCGGAGGCACATGACCTCTTCGGAGGCAAAAGCAATTTCCCAAGGCACCACAAGCCCTCTTCGGAGGCACATGACCTCTTCGGAGGCAAAAGCCCTTTCCTAAGGCACCGCAAGCCCTCTTCGGAGGCACAAGCCCTCCTCGGAGGCACAAGCCCTTTTCGAAGGCACAAGACCTCTTCGGAGGCACAACTCTTTAAGAGGAGCCCTCTCCGGAGGCATGTCCCAAAATAAAATGCTTGAACAAAAAGCATCGTCCAGAAGCACAGTTCAACTCTCAAAGGAAGGATTAACTTGTTCACCTCGAAAAGTTCCTCCTAAAAAAAGTTGAAAAAGGCTACAAAATTCTTTCAGAAAAGTTCATTTCACTTCATAGGGAAATTCACTTCTTAATAAATAAAAGTGGTTATCCCCGAAAGTTGAAGCGTTCTTCAGAAAGAGAAAATAAAAATTCTTCTAAAGACTGGATATACTCTATTAAGAGCAGAATAATTCTCCCCTCAAAAGCGGAATAATTGTCCTCTGAAGTAAGAATATTAGTCTTAAAAAAGCTAGGAATATTGCAATGCACTTACGGCATGGGGGCAATACCATACAATTTAATTATATTAATAAAAGCAACATGCCGCAAGTTCGTTGCAATATCACGGAAAACGGATGTGGAATAAATGCATTCTCAAACGCAGACAAAAAGTTTGCACAAGTAAGAAGAATCGTTTGTTCTACACTAAAAATAAAAGATAAATCATTCTCACATACACAAGAGTTTGTACAAGTAAAATAACTGTTTTATTTAGTACTATGAAAATTCTTTACATGTGCAGATATCTCAAAAAGCAAAAGCGGGAACCGGTACCCGCACAATCCCCGGTCAATACATGCGAAGAGCAAAAATAATAAGTAGAAAATCCAGCTTGATTATTCCCTCTTCTCACCACCTTTGGAGCCCTTTCCCGGCCTGATGACTAGCTTTTGAAGTCGTTGTGAACGGGCAGGGGCAGAAGGAGAAAGCGATGCGGCCAGATCAACTACTGCTTCATCTTCAGTGGAAGCCTTCTTCTTCTTCCTTACAGCACGCTTCCCCTTCCTCTTTGAAGAAGACTCGCTCCCCGGAGTAGCAAGCAATGTTGAAAGCTTCGTGTCGTCATCAAGAGACCGCTCCGGGGTCTTCTTAATATCTTCAAAATCCTCCGCCTTCTGTTCCTGAGAAGCAGCCGGATCATCCAAGCCTTGA
Source organism: Allium fistulosum (assembly GCA_030737815.1). Classification (NCBI taxonomy): domain Eukaryota; kingdom Viridiplantae; phylum Streptophyta; class Magnoliopsida; order Asparagales; family Amaryllidaceae; genus Allium; species Allium fistulosum. The sequence goes on from CM060907.1 coordinate 472,880,875, forward strand.
AGAGCTTCGATTTTCTCTGCCTGTGATCCCGGTTGGGAAGCAGAAGGAGGAGTAATTTGGGAAGACGGAGGAACGACAATCGAAGGAGTGAAAGCTCGTGTAGTGCTTGGTACCTCCGCTGTAGAAGAAAAGAAGTTAAAATCAGCATCCCCCGAAAATAAAGAAGGCATCGGTTCATCAAAGTTTAAGTAACAAGTAAGAAGGTCATCGAATTCGGCTAAGTCAAATGACTGGTTCATTAGACCCGAGACGACACCAAGAGTGCCTGGAGGAGTTGGCTTTGCAAGATCCACCTCAAACTTCTCGGCTTCAATATCATCCAGTGCCTCATCTTCAGTAGGAGTAGTTGCAGTCTCCTGGGCAACTTTAGCTAGATGTAAAGAATGAGAGCTGGAATCTATAATATTAACGTCGGCTGAAGTGGAAGTTTGAACGGGGGCAGTTAAAGGAGCTTCTTCTTTTGGAGGCTCTTCTCCCGTTGTTTTAGCTCGTACTTTGGCAAGTAGCTCCTTCCCCTTAACAAGAGCGGCACGATCCTCATCATTGAGATAGCGCTCCTCAAGTTCCAGCTCATTATAGCCGGCCACGCCAAGCATATCCATCGCGACTTCCCACACTTCAGCCAATGTAATTTCATAATCGGGACCAAGAAAAAAGAGGCTCCCACGACCCAGAACGCTGTGTAAATAAAAGTCGAATAAGGTAGAGCTGATGTCTGCTTTCGTCGCCTCATGTGATTGCTTAGCCGCTTCCTTTTCGGCAACGGCAGCAACCCGGCCAGCGGTAGCCTCATCACGCTCTGCCTCAACTTTAGCAAGTCGAGACTTTAGTAACTCAATCTCTACGTTCTGAGAGGTGACCTTTTCCCGCAAATCGGTGTTTTCTGTGCGGTATTTCTCAGTAATATGCTGTTCAGCGGCAAGCTTCATTTCAACATCTCTCTGTGCAGCATGGGCATCCCACACTTGTTTTTGAAAGACCTCTTCTTTTCGGATATGAGATGCAGAAGAAGAGGCAAGATCTTCCTTAAGTTTTTTAACCTCGGACTCAAGTTTTGCATAACCATCAGCAATATTTGTCATCTCGAGATTATGCTGTTTGCAAACTTTGTCCCACTCCGCCTTGTCGTTTTCCATAGTCAGCATTGCCTCAAGGTTTGCACGATTAACCCTTTGGAGTTCATCGACAAGCTTCTGCCACTGCGACATCCTCTCGATATTAAGCCTGACTGCGTCAAGACTGCTAAGCATGTCTGATTTATCAATCGGAACTATGTCCAAGTCAAAGCGCACCCCTTTTAGGCACCAATTCGGAAAACGGCTCTGAAGTGTTGGGGGGCCGTCCTTGACTTGATATTGCGGTCTGTTAATGATAGTCTGAATGTCAGATTTCTTCAGAGGAGGAGAGCTAGCCAGAATATCGGAAGGAATGGGAGCGTCAGTCTTTTCAGAGATTTCAGACGCGTCAATCGGTTTAGATCGTTTGCTCGGTTCGTCGGCAATCTGAGTTTTTCCCTTATCATCGTAAGACTTCCGCTTATGAGAGTAGTCACTCCTGTGCGAAGATTCATATCGCTCGGCATCTTTCCTTCTTTGCCACTGATCGTAATCCCGCTTCTCCTGGGCTTTCCTTCGAGCCCTCTCTTCATCTGTTTCTTTTGGAGTATCAAGGTACTTCCTAAAGTCATAGGTGCCGCGGCCTCCACGGTACTTGAATGAGTCATAATATGAACCTGTACGTCCCATTGGAGAACCTGAAAGCAAAAAAGGAGTAAAGTTTAGAAATTTCCAGGAAAAAGAGGATAAATGTTTATAAGTGCTGAAAAATCCTAAGTGTGTGTGGCGTGCAAGCTACATGCGTCAAACTACAAACCACGCTTTAATGTGGAAACAGAGACGACTGGCGTAGTAGGCGTCTGGGTTTGTTTAAAGGTGGAAGTCGCCTCGATAACGGGAGAAGTTGCTTTTGGATTGTTATCCCCAAAAAGCTCTTGAGAAGTTATCATGATATCACTCAAGCCATCAAAGGCGTCATCACCCAGGAGTTCAGCAGACTTCTCTTTTTCAACCTCTGTATCAATGGATTTCTCAGGAACTTGAGGATTCTCTTCCTCCTCAGTAATTGGGGTAAGCGCCGACTTGCTGACTAACCCTACGACATCGATGGATGCGGAACATTTTACTAAAGCAGCCTCCATGACGGGTGCTTCTGATGCAGTTTCTTCTACAGAAGCTGGGGCATTCGAGGCCTCTGCTTGGGAATCTGAAGCAACTAACGTTTCCGCATCAGAACTAGAAACTTCATGAATCTGAGTCGATCTAGAAGAATGTAAAAGGCCAAACTGGTGCAGAAATTCATCTTTCAGCAAGAATTTGGCACTCCTCTCTTCAGCGTCAACAGCACTCAAAGTATCTAAAATCGACTTACGGCTGGTATCTCGAAGAAGAGAAGGAAGTGCTGCACGAAGAAAGAATGGAATTAAGCATTTGATGGTACGAATTATGAGAAATTTAGAAAAAATGAATTGGTAAGAGGTAATCTTACTTCCGACCCTCCAAATAGCATAAAATCCCGGAGGACAGCGAACATAGAAGAATTGAGTCAAGAATCCGTGGGCACTTTCAGGCAAGTCCAGAATTAGTTTGCGATTCCTAGCACTCCTCACAAGTATGATAGAAGGATGGTCCTTGTTCTTTGCAAATGTGCACAAGAAGCGAATTTCATCAAAAGAGGGAAAACGGTTCAACGTTCTCCTGAAAAGCACGCACAATCCCAGCAGGATGGAGTATCCGTTAGGGTGTAGTTGAAAGGGAGAAATAGTTAGCCGAAGGAGGAGTTCCCGAAGACAATCATTAAATGGAGGAATGGCTCCACTTGAACACATCTGCCGGTTCACAGCAACGAAGCCAAGAGGCGGCCTGTCAGCAGTGTCGCTTGGCCCAGGAAGTAAAGCATCTGCTTCAGCAATGCCGAATTGGATGCACAGTTGTCGGAAGACTTTATGACTTAAAGTAGTAGAAGTCCTTTCCGGAGGGTCGATTAGTGGAGTAGCAATTGGAAAAGCTTCTCCGGCTAGTTCCAAGTCTTCTTGTTGAGATTCCATTCTACACAAGGAACTGGACGATCAAATATTAAGGTGCACGTTTCCTAAAAAGAGTGAAGTGTTGTGCAAAACTAGTACAATAATGAGCAAATGTAAATGAAATTAAACTAATTGATACTTGTCAATTAAAAAGTTTCGGGGCTTAATATTTTAAGTCCAGGAATAGTGTTGCGTTAATGCAAATAAATCAGCTTTAGTTGATCACTTCAATTTTGCTTTAATACTTCACTTAGATTTGTTAGTTCACAACATTTCATTCACGAAGTTCATTTAAGTTTGATTTTCTTTGACAACTAATCTGCTGTTTGATGTGGGCAATCAATAGCAGTATATTCGTCCCATTTTTTCTGTGAATGTTGCTTCTAAAACAGGTTATTAGCATTAAAGTTGAGGCAATCCGAGAAGAAGTGCAAAACCCAAAATAATTCAAGTCCAGAAAGTCAGTCAAAAGCTGTTCAAAGTTCTAAGTGTTAGGTCGCTTACGACCTAACACAGGTTGCAATGTTCTTATGCTATGTTGTTCAGATTGAAAGTTCAAGACTGTGAAAAATTGCCTAAGTCTTAGGTCGTTCAGCGACCTATCATAAGTCAGGATTTCTGTAGGTCGCGTGTTGCAGCTGAATGGATTAAGGTGAGGCAATTCTCTTAAGTCCTAGGTCGAGCACAATTGTTTTTAGGTTGGAGATACTCTAGGTCGCAAATGTCGTCAGGTCGCAAAGGCTAAGGTCGTTAAGCATTCCCACGCGACCTAACCCTTAGGGCATTCGAATCTGATAGGTTGATGACTTCTTCTCCAAGCAACATCATATTGGGTCCAATAACCCAATACCACCAGTTCAAAAAAGGAATCATCATCCCCTTCATCCTACCTCAACCTATCACCGATTAACTAGAGAATCAATGGCAAACCCTAAAGATCCGTAGCAAAACCTTTCGTATGATCGCAAATCATCCCAACACGTCAAACGACGAACGAAAGTCGATTGAGACTACCGTACAAAAAAGCGTGATGCATGGAATTGGGCTTAGGTCGAGCGACAACGATTCATGTTCAAAACAGTGACTATGGGCAAGTATAAGCTGATCCACTTACGAATTATGATCGGCGAGGAAGAATTGTTGGCTGATTAAGTCAAATTTGTCTCTGGAAGCTCGAAAAAACTGTTAATGGCGATGGAGGCTCAGGACAGTAGGGTAAGGAAGAAGGTGCGACCTAACCAATTTATATGGGACTGAAGGAGGAAGGTGAACAGGCGTGCAAGTTTTAAGTCGATTCGCGACCTAGCAAAGTTGAGTCGAAGCATACGACCTAGAGTGTAGTCATATACTTCGAGGGGCAAATGTTAACTCCTTTATTTCAGCGACCTAAAACTCTACGACCTAAGGAAAAGCTACGACCTAAGAATGTTGCGACCTAAGGAAAAGCTGCGACCTAAGAGGCTCTGCGACCTAGGAATGTTGCGACCTAAGGAAAACCTGCGACCTAAGAGGCTCTGCGACCTAGGAATGTTGCGACCTAAGGAAAAGCTGCGACCTAAGAGGCTCTACGACCTAAGGAAAAGCTACGACCTAAGAATGTTGCGACCTAAGGAAAAGCTGCGACCTAAGAGGCTCTGCGACCTAGGAATGTTGCGACCTAAGGAAAACCTGCGACCTAAGAGGCTCTGCGACCTAGGAATGTTGCGACCTAAGGAAAAGCTGCGACCTAAGAATGTTGCGACCTAAGGAAAAGCTGCGACCTAAGAGGCTCTGCGACCTAAGAATGTTGCGACCTAAGGAAAAGCTGCGACTTAACTACATAGCGATCTAACTGAGAAAGTCCACAACTTATCAAGATAAGAAGTTAGCGACCTAACTTCTTCGCGACCTAAGGTCCAGAAGGCCTTGCGACCTTGCAGCAGAAAGGATTGCGACCTATGGAACTCAACGACCTAAGGTAGCTAGCGACCTAAAGGACTTAACAACCTAAGGTAGTTAGCGACCTAAGGAACTTGACGACTTAAATAGGTTAGCGACCTAACTATTAAAGGAGGTTCAGCGCCCTACGACCTAGAGCTCCCACAGCTATTCTGTAGCTCGCGTGCGACCTATTACTTGATCAAATGAAGACAAGAACAGTTTTACTAGCTCACTCCAGAAGCCGCAAGGGGACAGCGACCTAGCTTAGGTCGCTCGCGACCTACGACCTAACTAAGGTCGTGCGCGACCTAAGACTTAGGCAAATTTCCTGCCCAGAAATCAGCTTCTATAAATAGGACATCACTTCCAACATGAGGGGGACTTTTGGCAAATCATTTCTACAGCGCTGTTACTCCGTCGAACTCTTCATTCATTCAGTAATCAAGGATCCTTCAAGCATTCACGACACTACAACAAGCTTCGAGAGAAATTCCTTACATCCGAGATGGATTCATCGGGTTTCACCGTCGAAGATTGAGCTAGTAGTCTAGATTGTTTCTTGTGATCAAATTGTATTGTTTCTTGAAGAGATTTGTATCAAATTGTAACCGAATCAGCAATAAGAGACTATAAAGTGGACGTAGGCTCAATTACGGGCCGAACCACTATAAATCTGTTGTTCATTTACTTCATTTCTGCTATTTTCCTGCTTAATTTCTGTTCCCGTCACACGGGTGGTGCTTTCACGATCTTATTACACACACCGGGTGTTATCGTTCATATTTTAACGTTAACAAATCCGCACGTTCACCTTTCCGATTAGTCCCCGACCTATTCGATTGATCGTTTTGACCTTTGTGTCTGGTTTACCGATGACATGAGGTAAACTTTGTAATGCTTTGAGTGTGAAAGTGGCTAATGGATAGTAAACCGTTTAGTGCGAACGAGTGGTTATGGGACATACGTTAACACTTTTCGGGTTCCTTTTCGAGAGTTATGACACATTCCGCCAGTTAGTGGTGTCCAGTACTGGGCCTCCGGACCTTCACCACTACGGTTTGTTGCCTTTGGGATAGTGTCTTCGGACAGTCTCCCTAGATTTGTTGCCTTCGGGTATGTGCCTTCGGGTTTGTGCCTTCGGGTTTGTTGCCCTATAGTATCGCTTCCGATGTTGGTCTTTTTGAGCCGCATGGGTGATATTGGGTTTGGATCCTTCGGGCTCATGGATCCTTGTTTATACAGTACTAAGCTCGAGCATCTTTTGTTGTTTTGATTGATATGTATATTCCCTAGTGCATCGCCTTTCGGTGTTGGTCTTTTTGAGCCGCATGATATGTAGCGATCATCTAGTGGAACTTGTGTACCTTCATTGGTATTTGTTATTTGCCTTTTTGGCTTGATTTGGGATATGATATCCTTTGCTTGTTGAGATGCCGATGATATGAGGCTTGTTTTGTTATGATTCATCTTATGTTAGATGATTGAGTTATCTCCTTTAGAGATAATTGTTATACTATATGATCTTGTAGGTTTATTATCGTTCAGTTTATCTAACTGATTTGTTTAGCTAGACTGACCCGTGTATTCTATACTCGGGTCAGACCGAGATGTTTCAGGTTAGGTGCTTTTGGACTTAGCCTCTTTTGCTTCCGCATGGACTATTCCGCTAGCTTCTTTTTGTCTTAGCTTTTTGTGTAGTCCTTATCTATTGTAACTCTGATATGTATTCTTGTGAACTCGTCTGTATATTGTGGTTTGCTATACCACTTGACATATATCATTTTGTATACTCTACTTTGTATCAGAATATGTGTTTATGATGATCCGCTGTTCTGTGATGTATATTACATTGAGTTGTTACATTTTGTTCTGATAGATCCTATAGCCATTGTAGTTTTGCTTTAAGTATTTATTGAACTTGTCGAACCACATGAGATGATAAAAACCACTTTTCGGCGTGTTCAGTAGATAGTTAAAGTAAGACTACACATGGTCGCTTCCATTATACTCTATTGTCCGCATTAGTAGACGGTATTATCCATATAATACTCTTTGTTAATGAGGCTCTCGGAGTGGGGCGTTACAATAAACTTCCAAATTATCTGATGAAAATTTACCAGTTGCTATGTTAAAACAGACGCATTTCAAATATCAAATTTAAATTTCAAAATTTTATTGTTTAAAATTTCACGAAAACTCAATTTAATATATTAATAAAACAAATAAAATTATTAAAATTTATGGGTCGTTACAGATGGGTTCCTGGAGGTTGCGGCTATGATTTGGGATAGTGATCTGGGGTAGTCGAATGGGTTTTGGGAAGCTAGGGTTGGCTTTTTTGAGCTGTTCGTGTGGAGATAGGTGAAACGAAGGCTGGAATTGGATCCGGGATAGGAAGCAGCAGCTCAACACTAGGTTTCAGGGTGTGCGATCATGTTTTGAGAGCCGCATCATTTCATTGTATGCGTAGAGGAGGGAGTAGGTCGCGATCATCATGGCTGGGTCAAGTGGCGACTGGAGGGTATTAGCGAGTTGAGATTTGGAGAGAAGTTCATTCGTGCATTCGATTTTGGGTTTCAACCATAACCGCTCCATGTTAATTGATTCTCATGCACGTCATTTGACATTTTCGTGCATAGGCGACTTGGATTTGGGGAAGATAAAGATAGTGGAGAGGGTAGGATTGTAAATATGTATATTAACTTATTTATTTTTATTTTAATTTGTTGATAACTTATAAAATTTATAACTTGTTCATACGAGGTCTGATGAAGTCGAAACTTTTTGCATTGCGCTCGTGGCGATGAATGCTTTACAGTGAAACTAGTTTGGTCGAATTCGGAGCTAACTGAAATTTTGGATTAAAATTTGACGTTCATTTAGTTTTAGTTTAAGAACGAATGTTTTGGCAACTACTAAAACCAAGGTGAGTAAATCTCACTTATTTGGATAACTGGATTTAATTTATAATGTTAAAATTTAATTTTTGGTTGATTGGATGAATTTATAAATTATTATCGGTTATATGTTACCTTATATATAGTAGTATATATATATTAGTAGTTGGTTCTATTCCCACTGATTGGAGTAGATGAGACACTATGCGCCCCGCATAATAGCGGATGGCCCTATATTACCATGATATCCCATCTCAAACCGGGATTGATAGTTTATGTTATATAACATTTGTGGATGTAGGGAAACTTGTTGGAGGGATCCAACTAGATTCCTCAAAAATAAAATATTGATTTGTTTCATATAAAATGATATATGATTTGATTGGATAATCTGTTATGGATTGTTGTGTGATTTGACTTATTGGATGATATAGTAGCACTGGCCCAAATTTTGGTATTTTAAATAACATAAATAATATTTTTGAATTTTAAAACGAAATTCAAATTTGATTTTTGGAGATAAAAATATTTATATGGAAATTGGAATATTGAATAAGAAATGGGTTTCGATTAAATAATAGATTTGATTTGGAATTCACTTAACTATTTCTAAATTAGTTCAAATAAATACTTTTGAAATTAATTTATACAAGAAATTTGGAACAACGGATTTTAATAATATATCATAAATTATAAATGGAAGTTGAAATCGAGTTTTGAATAGATTTGGAATTATAATTGGATTTATTGAGAAATAGATTTCCAAATGGAATTTTAAATAGAAATCGATTTACAAATGGATTTTAGTAATATAAATTGGTTATTAACTAGAAATGAGTTTATAAAGTTATAAACAATGTTTATAAATAAAGTGTAATGATTATCATTTGATTAGTCGGGAATATAAATTCACAGTGTGAATTTAAAATGAAATATGGGAATCGGTTTAGAAAGAAATAGTGCATTCTATTTTGGAATTTGGAAATAGTTGTGAAATTGGAAATGTAAATTGATTTACGGTAAATCGAGAGAGTTCATAAGTATAAAATCAGCTATGTTGAATTTTAAAAGTAGTTTTTTTTTTCAAGAAGTAAGTTTTGTTTTCAGAAGGATTTTTATTTATTTAACTATGTAGTTTAAAAACTATTATTTAGGTTAGAATATTTCAGAAAGTTAGTTATTCAAATATTTAAATTTGTTGAAATAAATTCTAAGTTTTATAAACAAGCTTTGTAAATCGATTAGTATTATTTATAAATGAATTGGAAATGAGTTATCGATGTTTATGTAAAAATGTGTTGATATTTTAAATAATTAGCCAAACATGTTTTGAATTAAATTTTTATTCTTTAAAAATACTTACTATATATATAGAGTTTTAGAAGTGATTGAAATTTATTTATAGATACTCTCAAGATTTGTAAATCGAGTTTTATTTAACATATGAGATTTTATAAGAGAAATCCTATAGTGGAATTATGGAAACTTAAGGAAAGTTCCAAATCATTGAAATAAGAGAACTTCGAAAATGAATTTGAATTCGTAAAAGAAGTTAAAATCGGTAGATGGAATTATAGAGAAGTATAATCGATTTTGAAAAATTTAAAAGAAGTTAATTAATGAATTCTGGTAACTTATAGAATCCGTTATAAATGGGAGAACGAATTTACAAGTAAATTGTAAAGGATTTGAGAAGTATGTAATAAAATGGAATATTTCCTAAGTATTGGAAATAAAATGACCAGGAAAAATTTACTTATAAATATTTCCTAAGTATTGGACTGGGAGGATTTTAAATATTTTAACTACGAGATTATTATTATAGAAATATTTTCAAAGTGTTGAACTATAAATGGAATTGGAGAAAAATATTCTAAGTATTGATATGATTCGAAAATATCCTGTTATGGATATAAGTATTTGGAATTGTTTTCAAATTATTGAATTATTGGGAGAGATTTGAATATATATCTCTGTAAAGATATTTTGAAATGAATATTTTGAAGATTTATAATATGGGCCAAGTGACTGCTTATGTGTGTAATTTGATAGTTAAATAACCGATTATCAAATCTGGCCAAATTTCGTTGATCATTTCAAAGAAACCGCGATCGAATTTAATTATCCGAAAAACAACTTCGATCTGATTTGTGGTTACGAATTGTGATATCGTGAAGATAATGAAGACAGTGATTTTGGAGATTCGGTTTGTTCAGATCCAGAACAATTTGTATGGATGAATGCTATCATTTGCATCATTGCTCGAAAGGCAGTGTTAGCATTCCAAGTATGAATGTTATTCTTAAGGTAAAACGTAGCCTCAAGCCTCATTAACTGGGAATGACTAAAACAGGGAGATGCAGCAAGGCTAAGTGGGTCACACCCAAGTAGGGTATGTTATCACTTTTCTAGAAACCCTCGGATATATTATAATTATGGATATAGTTATGGATGGAAAAGAGAGCGCTCGATAGGGTGGGAACACTTGGGGTGATAACATATTCGGTACTATCCAAGAAGGGGTAGGCCAGTTCTGTGTTGGTAGTGATCGTTAGGTACGATCTCGGTTCATTTTTCTAGACGTGTACTATGGCAGGCGGGAGCCCATTAGCCCTGTCATTGTATGGAATCCAATATCCACTACGAGCCTGTACGGTTTTAGATCTGCTCAAATATGCTAAAACGTGAGATGCAAGCATTTCAGCTATTTCATAGTTTATTTTCTATAGACACTATTATAATATCAGATGATTTTGATATAAAATGTTTTGGTTATCGTAGGATAAAAACCCATCGTATTTATGTATGGCGTGGTCTTACGAGATACCTTAGTTTTCAAAGGATTTTGATAACAGTAATAGTTCAAATTGAGTGTGTTTTCTCACGCTAATTTTCCAGTCTGTCTCGGGTGTTATTTTATTATAATGCTTTGGTCAGACCGAGTATTGCAGATTCAGGTTAGGATGTTTTGGAGCTTAGGAGGCGAGATGGAGGATTCTCAAGCGTATTATACGTACTTGGTTATTTCCATTGTGTCAGTCATGCTGTATATTCAGTATTTGTGAGGAAAAGTTATTACAACTGTCTGGATTGATTGTTGACTGTTGTACTGTAACGACCCGGCATTTTCGAACCCGAAAATTCCAGATAGTTATGAAAAAGAAGAAAGAGATAGAAGAGAAGAAACAGAAACAAGTCATAGAATCTCACATTCGCAGCGGATAAAAATATAATATCATATAATACCATTTATACAAAGAAACTGTATCAGTTAAATTACACTTTAATACATCAGAGTTACAACATATACACAGTCACTGAACATATATAATCAACATGTCCAAATATACAACAATATATCACAGCGGGATACACTCCATACGTTCCTGCCATCCAGCTCGCCTCCTGAGCTCCCGGACGTCCTTACCTGAAAATCTGTAATACTCGATCTGACCCGAGCATTACATCAAAGTAACACCCGGGTCAGGCTGGAAACCAGCGTGAGTAAACCCATCTAACATAGAATACATAGCATACAACTTATACAAAACCCGGGGTAACTCATAACAATTTACACATTCACAATTGTTATAGACATCACTTATTTTTCACATCAAATTCCTTCTAAGTACCAAATTTAAATCAAAATTTCGGTTCACTTAGATCATTTCATTCAGGCCTATTGATTTCACATATCAATCTATAAAGAATTATTGTAGATTACAAATCGAAGTGGTTTCGGGTATTTACTGATACCCGACCCCGGTCTCTTCGAATCAAATGTCATCTTAATCCAAATTATTAAGTTGTAAAACAATACGATTCATATTCAGGGTATCATACCAGATAAAAATTCGACTCAGATAGATAACCCACATTATCACCGTTCAACCCAATCATATCACCAAACATATCATATCAGAGATATCAACCAATTCAAGGTATTTAATTCACCATTCAATCATTCATAAACAAGATTGATCTCTTCCATTAAATACACTAATTAGTGATCCTCTAATACTTCATTAGTTAATTATTCTTATATTTCCTTTAATCACATTCATTAATTATCCTTAAATACTTATATTAATCAACTAACCCTTTAGTTAACTTAATTTATTAACCTTTAAATTAATTATACCAAGTAATCTATCCTTAATAACTTCCATTTAATTATTTTCGTAAGTAATTATCCTGTTTATTTAATTACATTCAGTAATTATCCATAGACTACTTTCATTAAGAAATCATACTTTGGTTAGTAATATTAACTAATCAACCCTTATTAATTTCATTACAGAATTAACTTTTTTATTTATTCCACTAATTAATTATCTTTAATTAATCACAACCTTAATTGAATAAAGATAAATTTTTATTTACAATTTAATACTTGATTTCATCATTATTCTTAAATCAATAATCATTTAGGAAATAATTCCATAATTACATCTGACATAATTATTTTTAAACAACAACTTTAAAGATTGTAATGACCCGAGTTTCCAGACCCGGAAAATCGAACCATTTTAGTTAAGAAGAAGAGGTAGAAGAAGAAAAATAGAAAAACAACATCAGAATCTAACCATCGCAGCGGAATAAAATATAATATATATCAACAGATCTTTACACAAATCAAAAACTATATCTGTTTATATAATACATCATCAGAATACATCATCAGAGTACATCAACATCCATAACATACAACTGAATACACAGCGGAAAAATAATAACAAGTACGTGGGTACGTATCGTCATCCAGCTCGTCTCCTGAGCTCCACAGCATCATATCCTGAACCTGTTTATCTCGGTCTGACCTGAGCATCATATAAAACAATACCCGAGTCAGTCTGGAAAACCAGCATGAGAAAATCACACTCAAATTTATTATTAAAGTTTCAAAATCCTTTGAAAACAAAAGCATCTCGTAAGACCACGCCACAAATAAACATGTCGGGTTTTTACCTTACGATAGCTAAAACACTTTATATCAAAATCCTCTGATATTATAATAGTGTCTACAGAAAGTAAAATAGAATCTAGCTGAAATGCTTGCATCTCACATTTCAACAATAGTTGGGCACAATCAAAACCGTACAGGCACGTAGGGAGAATGGATTTCCAACGAATGACTAGGCACTGGGGTACCACCTGTCACAGTACGTGGCCTAGATCACAGTACCGAGGAGTACGCCCGCTCCCCTGCAACACAAGGCCGGAATCATCCCTTACTGGATAATTCCAAATAAAATCACCCCACGGTTGGGATCAGCAACCGCAACACTAAGCCGAAATAAAAGAGACATCTAGACAGGGATGACCTTACTCTCAAGTGGGGGCTACCCACGAAGCCTTGCTGCATAACCCCTGATTTTCAGTCATTCCCGGTTGATGAGGCTCGAGGCTAAACGATACCTTTATAGCACATATCCCTTAGAATGCCCATCGCCCACCTGACGATGTCACGAAAGCATTCGTCCATACAAGTCCGTCCCGGGTTCGAACGGAACCGAAGGCACTATTCCTACTACATCCATTTGGAAATATCCTTAGTATTAGTAGCGACTAGCCCTTGCACTTCACTGCTCCATCTTCGACTCTGAACACGTTACACGAAACGTACAAACCGAATCGAAGTGGTATTCGAGTTTCCAGACCTAGAATCTTGGTATACGGAAACTCGATCCCGGTCTCTTCGAAACGATCAGCGCATTTGGCCAATATTGATAGTCGGTTATTTAACTATCAATTAACATCCACAAGCAACCATCACACAATAAATAATTTCCCACATTATTTATTTGCCCAAATATCTTTCCAAGATATATTTCCAAATTTTCAAAGCTCATTTGAAAACAATTTCAAACAGTTTCCGCTTACGGAATACATTTCCCAAATAATTATTTTCACTGAATCACCAAGTACAAAATACTTTTAATTTTAAAATAATTTAAAAACACTTTATTTTTAAATATATTTTATAACATTGAAATCAAACTACTTTAATACTTTATTAAAAATATATACTTTAAAATAACCCACTTTATAAATATAAACTAAATTTCTCCTTTTAAAACATAATAGCAAATCACTTTTATATAATTACTACAAATAAAGATTTTTGAAAATACTTACTTTGGAAATTAACCTTTAGAAATAATCAATTTCCTAAAACATGCCTTTTTAAAACATATTAAAACTTTTAACTTATATTTAAAATTGCCTTGGAAAAACGTACTTGGCTATCCAGAGAAATACACTTCTCTTCATATCTTTTAAAAATAAATCAACATTTATTTTTAAACCAATTCATATTCCTTTATAAATTCCCACCTTGAATTTATATTTCAAATATCCTCTGATATTCCATTTCACTTTATAAACCCAGTTTATATCTCCAAAATCTCATTTCTCTTAAATTTCAAATCCCAAAATATATAAATCAATTTACAATTGATTTTCCAATTTACTTTGAAATAAATTTCCTTACTTAATCCATTTATTTCCAAATTCATTAACTTCCAGATTTTATTTCTCATTATGATTTAAAGTCTTTAAACTGAAACACAAGTTTCAGATTTCCTAAATTCCTTCTTTCTTTTTAATTACATTTAAACATTGAATTAAAATAAATTATTTATTCCTTTAAATAATATCACATAAGTTTTCTTTAAATTCAATATTTCTCTGTTTATTCAAAATTCCTCTTTTCCATATTTATTAGAATTTTGAAAATCACTTTTATTCTTAATCAGATTTATTCTCACATTTATTCCAAACTCCTTATAATTATTTTACTTAAGAATTTACTTTTTTATTTCTTTCCAAAAATTCAATTCTATAGAATTTAATAACTCATTATACTTAGATATTCAATCCAACAATATCTTCCAATATTTCAATCATCAATAAAATCATCACAGGATATCAACAATCATATCACAGAATATTTAAACAAAATTAAATATTTTGAGGAATCCAGTTGGATCCCTCCAACCTGTTTCCTTGCATCCACAGATGTTAGCACAATACCAATTCCAATTCAAAGTGGAATATCGCGGTATATGGGATTTATATAAAATCATCCGCTATATAATGCGGGAATATCAACTCCAATATATACATATGCCAATATGTATATATTGCTATATACTACTATATATAGTATAGCATATCAATCAATGCAATCATCCAATCAATTATTTAAATTTAACCATTTAAATTTAAATTCAACTGAGTGAGATTAACTCACCTTCGATTTTGTTTTGCCATCCATTTCCATCTCGTCTTGTTTCCTTTACGATTTCAACTGTATAAACATTTATACGATTTATTAATATTCGAAATAAGTCGAACAATAAATTTCCGTTTTGATAATTTAATCATCTAATAGTTTTGTTTTTATACTAATTTCCCTTTAACAATTTCTAAAATAATTACATAAGTTAGTTAAACAATTTATCTCCAATAATACATTATTTTAAAATTTAAACTAGTGGATTGAAAAATGTGTATTTTTTTTTAACACATATGATTATAAATTTAGTTTTTAAATTGAAAATGAAAAGAGCATACCTCCCAGTCCACAGAAACCCTAGCCCACGGCCTCTCGAACCAGAACGAACTCGAATTCCTAAATCACGAGTTGTGAATTTCCCTTGCCTTCACTGGAATTCACCGAGCAACGCCTCGGCATCGAGTTCCACTCCGCCCTACGAAACGATCGACCCTCGCATAAAGACCCCGCCTTCATCACGAAATCGAACCCAAGGAACGACTTCCCTCCCACATCGACACTCGCACCCACCTCATCGACGCGTTCATCGCTAACCCTCTCCAGATCGCAGGGCCTAAATCCCTTACGCGATTCAACTGCCGCGACCACCTGGAACCGAGAACGCGACCACTCCTCCACCGGCACTCGCGATTTCCCTCCTTGCCCTCGAACTGCTGAGGCTCGCACACGGCCCACCCCCTTACTCTCCGAGTCGAATTAGCAGTAGCAGTAAAAAGAGATTGTAGTAGAACTTCAAATCGCAGTAGAAAATATCGCGTAGAGGTAAGGACGAGCCGACGAGGCTGATGGCATAGCCGAGTATGCAGCGATGATACATTAGAAGGCGTTGATTTTTTTTGAAACCCTAGTTTCCCTCAAGTTCAAGTATCGCGACCATGGAGATTGCTATTAGCTATAACTATGAAGTAAAACAGACGAGGGAGAGTGTCGTTTTGAAATGAACTAAAAGAGGGGAGACGAGTTCAGCCATTATATTTGTTCCGTTTGTTTTCTAAGTGCCGAGGATTTTAAATTTTTAGAGAGGACGAGAGGCACGATATTTCCCTTCGTTCGTTAGCTTCTGAAAGAAGCCACTTTAATTTCGAACAGCTTCTCAAAGGAGGAATCTGGAAGGAACGAGGCCACGAGATTAAACGATTATTATTATGTATTCTTTACTTGTTCTTTCGACTGATGTCACGTTGATGGGGGAAATGCTTGCATGCTAGACTATATCTACTACCGTGACATTTGAATTGAAGGAAACAATGCTGATGTTGATATAGATTTGACCGATCAATGTTTATACATTGTATATTTTTATTTCCAAATCGTCTTCAATAATTATTTCAAAGCGTTTATATACCGTATGCTCACACAACAACTCCGATTACTACGAAATTTGAAATCCGGTAATAAGTCAATATTATGGACCCAATGGAACCGGTTTCGTCGAATTCCGAGACTGTGCCTCGGAAGGCTATTTTTAAATTCAATTTAAACGATATATTTTAAAAACTGAACAAAACACTTTTAAATTCAAATTTAAAAGTTCCATCACCTTCAGTATTATTAATATGAATTTTACAAGCTTTCAAATTACTTTTAACAGCTTAAAATTCAGATTTCACATTTTTACCCGATTCCAATTGTTTAATTCCATAATTTAATTATCAAATAAATAGTGGTATTTGAAATTCTAGTTAATAATTAACTTTTGAATATTTAAAATCAATTAAATATCCAATTTCAAATGCTCAAAAATTCCGGGTCGTCACATTCCTCCCCCCTTAAAAGAATTTCGTCCCCGAAATTACTAGTTAAGAGGAATGATTCAATCCCCCTTAACCATTTCCCAAATTCAAACAGTTTTAACAATACCCAAACAATCTTTTATTAATGATACTCTAATCATCTTTTTACTTTCCAAACTTATTCATAAGTTCAACCCATACCACCTATTTATCCATTCAAATTTTGAATTATCAAAATTTTCCAAAATTTTTCTAACTCCCTGAATTTCCGAAAATTTTTGCCAGCGTCTCCTTTGCGCGGCTAGCTCGGTACAACTACAAAATGGCTCTACGGCCTCCCAATCTCAAAAAGAAAACAAAACGCCAAGTGGCTGGATCAAAAACCCAATCAAATGTCATATAGAAATTCAAATACATACCTTTTTGTCGGGCCATTAAATTTTATCTTCTAAAATCAAAAATCCCAATTATCCATTGCTTTTATACACCTGTATATCCTATTAAGCAATAATATCCACTCACAATTCCAAAGTCATTTTATCGACTTCTTTACAAATTTCCAATATTTGTTTTACTTAAGCCCGTACGATGCACATATATCATCCGTATGCAATATCACATTCGATCGCTCAATCGGTCACACAATTTCACTTCCGAACTAGTATTGTCCACCCGACTTCCTAGTGCGGACTCAGATTTGGTTTCTTGATCAGAAACCATCATTCTCCTTGCATAGCCACAACTATGATAGAGAATATCCAGAATCAATCAACAATCCATATCCAGGCTCGCCGTCGAAAATCGAGTGAAAAATCCTAATTCGGATCGATAAAACAATCTCGAAATTCTGTGTTCGAATCCGGATCAAATAGCTATGCGAATAAAATAATATACGTACATCTTACGTATAAATTCCAATTGATTACCAATTATATCAATTCTCTTTTATTTCGCATTCCTTTTTATTGTTATCCACTTATTCACAACTATCCCATTTCACAACTTCAGTTTTAGTCTTCATTCAACTATTCACTTAGTATATATACATTTTTTTCCAAAATTACTAAGTATATTTCCAATACCAATTTCTTAAGAATTTCATTCTTCAATTCTTATGTTCAATATAAATTTTCTTATATTTATTTACTACTTCACCACCGAAGTGTATATATTCAAATTGAACTCCCATTTCATATGAATCTCAACTTACTTCAATTTACTACTTCATTTCCAATTTTTTCCTTAAATTCAATTCATCTCCAACTTCCAAAAATTGAATTTTATTTAGCTCGAAAACAATCCAAGTTAATTCATTCAATAACTATTTCTCAACTTATTTAAACCACTCTTCTGTTTGAGTCTAGTTTCCATTCAACATTTACTTAAGTCAATAACTTAAGTTTATTTTCCATTTAACCAACCCTTTAAAGTTTTATTTCCATCTTTCATTTGATTCTTATCTAATCAAATTCCATCCATTTATTTATTTAATAAAATTGGTTCATTCACTCAATCATTATGAATTTAAATTCCCATACTCAATTCATCTAGAATTATTTTATTAATAACCAGGCCATTTCCAATTTATTTTACTTATTTGGATTTCATTTGCAATTCAAACTGTTAACGTTAAAATATGAACGATAACACCCGGTGTGTGTAATAAGATCGTGAAAGCACCACCCGTGTGACGGGAACATAAATTAAGCAGGAAAATAGCAGAAATGCAGTAAATGAACAACAGATTTATAGTGGTTCGGCCCGTAATTGAGCCTACGTCCACTTTATAGTCTCTTATTGCTGATTCGGTTACAATTTGATACAAATCTCTTCAGGAAACAGTACAATTCGATCACAAGAAACAATCTAGACTACTAGCTCAATCTTCGACGGTGAAACTCGATGAATCCATGTTGGATGTGAGGAATTTCTCTCGAAGCTTGTTATAGTGTCGCGAATGCTTGAAGGATCCTTGATTACTGAATGAATGAAGAGTTCGACGGAGTAACAGCGCTGTAGAAATGATTTGCCAAAAGTCCCTTCAATGTTGGAAGTGATGGGGTATTTATAGGAGCAGATTTCTGAGCTTTCAATTTGGCCAAGTCATGAGTCGTGACCGACTCATGGTAAGTCGTGACTCGTATTCGACTTATGATGTCTCGCGGGCGCCATATTTGGTTCATCTTGTGGCTCAGTTGGAAGACCAAGTGCTAACTCGTAGCCGACTCATCAGATCAAAGTGGCTCAGGCACGGGCTTTGGATTCCAGTTTGATAGCCCTTAAGTCGTAAACTTGATGAGTCGTAAGACCTCCTGAGTCGTCAGAGTGATGAGTCGTAAGACCTCATGAGTCGTCAGTTCTCATGAGTCGTAAATCTCCATGACTCGCTGAACCTGATGAGTCGTAAGACCATGAGTCGTAGAAAGCTTGTCTCGTTGAGTCGTGAAGCTCTTAAGTTGCAGGCCACTTATAGCAAACCATGAGTCGTAGACGACTTATAGCAAACCATGAGTCGTAGACGACTTAAGGCCTTCCAGATAGTTAGGTCGCTAGGCAAGTTAAGTCGCTGAGTCTCTTAAGTCGTAGAAGAGTTAACTTGATGAGTCGTAGCATGCTAAGTCGAAACCTTCTTAAGTTTAACTCGTTGAGTAGCTAAGTCGCGAAGTTCCCCTAGGTCGCAAGATGCTTAACCCGGTAGGTCGTAAGTCGTTCAAGCTGTAGATTCCTTCTCAGCAACTAAGTCGTGAGTCGCTGAGTACACAGGCTTTAAGCTTTTTAACTCGTAAGTCGTTGCTAAAAGGGAGTTAACATTTGCCCCTCGAAGTATACGTCTTAAGTCGTAAGTCGTGTGCTTCGATTTCCTTTGCTCGCTTCTTGATGAGTGTGCTAGATCTCGATCGACTTAAGATGAGTCGTAGGTCATGAACGACTTAGTATAAGTCGTAAGCCGGATGTGTCGATTCACCTTTCACTGTCCCAGGGCATAAATAGCTTAGGTCGTTCCTTCTTCTCCTTCACCTGTTTCATTCTATCATTTGCAAGCATTCAAGTTCCTCTCAGACAAACTCAATTACTCGACTGCCAGACATCTTCGATTTCGTATTGCGTAAGTGGATTCGATTGCTATTCATTCCTCGATTATCACCCAATTACGAATCCCATTTTCACCATTGACCCCCCCTTTTCCCATGCCGTAATTCTCTGCAATCCGTGTTTCAATTGATCATTGATGGATTCAAGATGATTTGTCTTAGCCTTGGACAGTCTTGTGTGAACAAGACGATGGATTGCGGCGATTCGGTTTGGCCGATTTGTGATTTGTGATGGAATATCATTACACTAGGTGTATGGTGATTTTGAGATGATTGAGTGCGAGAGTTTTGGTTGAAGGAGAGGCTAATGGGTTAACGGGTTAGGAGTTCGGCGAATCGATGTACTGGGGAGAATGAACTAACATCTTTGAACAGAAACCGCGACTTAATTTTTGACGACCTTAAGTAGGTCGTAGGTCGTAGGTCGTAGGTCGGTAACGACCTAGGACATTGCGTTTTTGCATTCAGACTTGAAACTTTTCTTTGCAGTACGACTTAAGGACTGACGACTTGATTTAACTCACAGCTTGCCCCTTAGGTCGTGGACGAGATAACACTTAAGGTTTAACCTTGCAAGCACATCTGAATGACTAGGTCGTGGATGAGATAGCCCTTAACTCGTAACTCGCGAACCCATCCGAACGACTTAATAACTTGAACTCTATGACTTCGAATTCTTGGACTTGAATGATCTGACTTAAGAGAACATGCCTTGAACATCTTGATTCGCCTAATACGACTTAAAAGCCCCGACTCATGATAGGTCGTTTAACGACTTAAGACTTAGATGACTTTGCACAGAAGTTGGCTGAACTCTTGAATTTGAACTATGTTGTGTTACCTCTCATACTGTCTTGACTTTTAATGCTAATAACCTGCTTAACACGACATTCACAGAATACTGGGACGAATATACCGCCATTGACTGCCCACATCGAATGACAGATTAGTTGATAAAGAGAAAATTAAATTAAATGAACTGTATGAGTGAAATGCTACACAATAACCAACTCAAGTGAAGTATTAAAGCAAAATCATAATGGTAAACTAAAACTGATTTGTCTGCATCAACACTACACTTGAGTATTAACAAGTTCTGAAATCTCGTATTTGCCTGATTGTCAGTTAGTTTAATTCCAGTTATACTTGTTTTTTCTTGTTTTCATTAGTTTTGCACAGCACTTCACACTTTTAGGAAACGTGCACCTTCACTTTTGAACATTCAGCTGATTGTGTAGAATGGCATCTCATCAAGAAGACTTGGAACCAAGTGGAGAAGCTTTTCCAATTGCTACTCCGTTGAATGATCCCCCGGAAAGGACTCCTACCACTCTGAGTTATAAAGTCTTCCGTCAACTATGCACCCAGTTTGGCATTGCTGAATCTGACGCTTTGCTCCCTGGAATAAATGACACTGCTGACAGGCCGCCCCACGACTTTATCGCAGTGAACCGCCAAATGTGCTTGAGTGGAGCGATTCCCCCGTTTAATGACTGTCTCCGAGAACTTCTCCTTCGATTATCTATTTCCCCTTTTCAACTTCATCCTAATGGCTATGCCATCCTGCTGGGACTGTGTGTGCTTTTTAGGAGAATGCTGGACCGTTTTCCCAGTTTTGGAGAAATTTGCTTTCTATGCTCATTTACAAAGACCAAAGACCATCCCTCTATCACAGTTGTAAGGAGTGCCAGGAATCGTAAACTGATTATTGGTCTTCCCGAAAGCGTTCCTGGGTTTCTGAGCCAGTTTTTCTTTGTTCGTTGTCCCCCGGGATTTTACGCCATTTGGAGAGTGGGAAGTACGATTATCTATCTTTTCCCTGTGTTTTCTCAATTCTTTGAAGTCCAAATTGTCAAGTGTTAACTTCTTTTTCTACTGTTTCAGCGCTTCCTTCCTCCTCTAGGGAACCTCGTCACAAGATTACCTTTGAGAGGCTTATGGCTGTGCCGGTTGAGGAGAGGAGTGTTCAATTTCTATTGAGAGATGAGTTCCTCCACGAATTTGGACTCTTACATCCTTCCCGTTCCACTCAGCCACATGAAGTCCCTGATTCTCCTACTGAGGAGTCAGATGCCCCTGTTCCTGCTAAAGAACTTTTACCGCAAGATCTTACCGCTGAGACTTCATTGGTAAAGTGTTCTACTCCTACTGACATTGCTGGATCGTCCAGTAAGTTAGCACTTGCCCCGGTTGTTGAAGAGGAAGAAAATCTTCACACTCTTGAAAAGACGGCTGATGTGGAAGTCGAAAAAGATAATTCTCCCATGCACCATGGCGATGATACTTTTGACAGTCTGAGCGACATCATGATAACCTCTCAGGAGCTCTTTAAAGATGATGTTTCTAAAGTGGTTCCTCCTGTTGTCGAAGCAACTTCTTCTCTGCAACAAACCACAACATCTTCCACACAACTTATTGCCATTTCTACACCCAAAAGTGGTTTGTAGTCTGATGCGCGTAGTTTGCACATCACACACACTTAGAATTTTGGCACTTATATGCACTTAGCTTCTTCAACTTGAGGATTTCTAAAACTGGTCTTTTTCTTCAATTTCAGGTTCTCTGATGGGGCGAAGCGGCTCTTACTACAACAAATTCCAGCGTTACGGAAGCCGTGAGGCTTATGACTTTAGGAGTTATATCGGTGCTGTGAAGGAAACTGATGAGGAGAGGGCTGCCAGAAAGGCTCACGAGAGGCGAACTCATGAAGAGCGTCGCCGGAAAGAAGATGAGGAATACTATGGGAGTAGGGACGAGCGACGTGACTCCTCCCGCAGAAGCGACGATCCTTATAAGAGGAAATCTTACGATGACAGGGGGAAGAGTCATACTTCCGATGATTCCAGCAAACGGGTCAGACTTGACGAGAAAGATACATCTAATATCTCGGAAAAGACTACCGCTTCTATTCCTCCTAATACATCTTCCGGTTCCCCTGCCCTTAAGGAATCTGACATCCAGACAATCATTAATAGGCCACAGTACCAAGCTGGAGATGGTCCTCCCACACTCCAGAGCCGATTTCCGAATTGGTGTCTGAAAGGAGTGCGTTTTGATTTGGATTTGGTCCCCATTGATAAGCAGGCGATGCTGAAAAATGTCGATGCTGTGAAACTTGACATCGAAAGAATGTCTGGATGGCAGAAGCTGGTTGATGAACTTCAAAGGGTCAACCATATGAACCTTGAGGCGATGATGACCATGGAAAATGATAAATCTGAGTGGGACAAATGGCGTAAGCAGCATGACGCGGAGATGAAAAGCATTAGCGATGGTTATGTGAAGCTCGAAGCTGAAGTTGAAAGACTTAAAAAAGAGCTTGCTACTTCTTCCACTTCTTATTCTCAGAAAGAAGAAATGCTTCAAAAACAAGTTCGAGACGCCCATGCTGCTCAGAGAGATATTGAGGTGAAACTCGAAGCAGAACAGCAGGTTACAAGAAAATACCGCGATGATGCTGTTCAGCTTCGAGAGAAAGTCAGCTCTCAAGATTTAGAAATTATAAGACTGCAATCTCAGCTACTGAAAGCTGAAAGAGAACGTGATGAAGTTCTTTCTGGTAAAGCTGCAGCCGAAGAATCCCATAAGGCGACCATAGCCACCGTTGACGCGACTCTGTTCGACTTTTATATGCATTGTGTCCTGGGGCGTGGGAGCCTTTCATTTTTGGGACCAGAATATGAAGTCACCTTAGCGGAAGTGTGGGAGGCAATCATTGACTTATTTGGTGGTGCCGGATATTCTGAAACAGATCTTCAAGCTACCTACTTAAGTGAGAGCGATCGCGCTGCCCTTGCCAAAGGAAAAGAGCAGCTTATCCGAGTGCGGGCCGAGGCGACGGGAGAGAAGCTTCCTGAGAAAGAAACACCTCCTATTGCTCCTGCTTATACTTCGGCTTTAGCTCATGCGGATATTACTGGCTCTAGTTCTCATTCCACGCCTCCCGCTAAGGTTGACAAAGAAACTGTAACCACCCCTACAGAGGAAGAGGCACTGACGGACTTCCAAGCTCGGGAATTTGAGATTGATCTCGCTAAACCGGCTCAGGTAACTTTGACGATTCACGGTCTTCTTTTTTTTCCTCGGAGAATACTGATTTTGATTTCTTTTATTATGCAGCAGTCGTGCCGGAAACTACACCAGTTCTTCCTTCTTCAGCTGTCGTTTTTCCTCCTTCTCAAGTTATATCTCTTCCAGCTTCTCAACCAGGTTCACAGGAAGAACCAATAGCAGCCCTTCAAGGTTTAGACGAACCACTTGCTTCTGAAGAACAGAAGGCAGAAGGTCTGGAAGATAGTGAGAAGACCCCGGAGCGGTCTTTTGACTACGACACAAAGCTTTCTACATTTCTTGCTCCGGGGAGTGAGTCTTCTTCCAAGAAGAAGGGAAAGCGTGCGGTTTCGAAGAAAGGAAAGAAGAGTTCTTCTGCTGCTGGGGATGAAGCAGAGATTGATCCGGCTGAGTCTCTTTCTCCTTCTTCTCCGATACGGCCTACGAAGCTAATTACCAGGCCGGGTAAAAGCTCCAAGGGTGGGAAGAAGGGGAAATGAGTTTAATTTTGTCTTTTCTGCTTTTTGTATTGACCGGGGATTGTGCGGATACCGGTCTCCGCTTCTTTTTGTAACCTGTACAATGTAAAAAATTTCTCATAGTGTTGAAATAAATAGATATTTTTCTTGTACAAATCCTTGTGTATGTAGGAATACATCTGTTTTTCATTTGAAGTGTAGAGTAAACGATTCTTTCTATTTGTACAAACTTTTTGTCTGTGTTTCAAGAACGCATTTACTCCACATCTTTATTACGTGATATTGCAATGAACTTGTGGTATGTCGCTTGTATATTACTTTTATTACTGTAACTGAATTGTATAATGCTGCCCCCATACCACAAGTATATTGTAATATTTCTTACTTTCACAAGACCGATACTCTTATTTTAGAGAATAACTTTCCACTTTTTCAGGGAAGAATTATTCTGCTTTTTAATAGAGTATATCTTGTCTTTGGAGAAATTTTTATTTTCTTTTTCTTCCTGAAGAACATTTCGACTTTTGGGAATGATCACTTTTATTTGTTTGAAAGTGAATTTTCCTGTACAATGAAATGAGCTTCTGAAGAAGGTCTTGATTTTATGCCCCAGTAAAGGGTTTATTTTTGGTACTTCAAGCAAGGTGAAATACGCCTCTGAAGAGGTCTTTTGGTCTCTTGAAGAGAAGCAATTTTGGTCTCCGAAGAGAAGCAGTTTTGGAATTTCAGCTTTGGTGAAGTGGGTCTCCGAAAGAGAAGCATTTTGCACTTCTACACAGGTGAAATGTGCCTCCGAAAAGGGCTTTTGCCTCCGAAGATGGCTTGTGCCTCCGAAGAGGGCTTGTGCCTCCGAAGAGGGCTTGTGCCTCCGAAGAGGGCTTGTGCCTCCGAAGAGGGCTTGTGCCTCCGAAGAGGGCTTGTGCCTCCGAAGAGGGCTTGTGATTGCCTGGAAGTTACTTTCTCATGGTCGGAGGGGTCCACGGGACAGGCGCAAGTTGCTTGATTGGATGTTTGTTTGTTTAAACGATCGCAATCGATTAACGAGGTGCCCCTTCGGTGGTCCTACCAATCTTTTTGATTGAGTAAAGCACTCCCATTTATTGGCGTGCCTCGTTAGAGGGCTTTGGTTGGTGTGCCAGGAAGGTTGCGTCTTAGGGGCAAGTAGATCCATGGGATGGACACAAGCTGCCTGATCGAATGCATCACAATCAGTTAGCGAGGGTCTTATTCCTTCTGCTTGGGAAGGTATCCCTTTAGTGGATCTACCTGCTTTCCTGTTGAGAGGCATACATCCCTTTGGTTGTTTCCACGTTTGCCCGCTCATGTTGTATCATCATCCGCCAATCTGCGATCCTTTATCATCGTTTCCAAGCGCGTCTTCCTTTCTTTTGCAAGTAAGTTGCTTTATCCGAAGAAGTAGACTTCACTGTTGAATGACTCCACAGAGTAAACGCAAGTTATTTGGTTGGATGCCTTTTTATATCAACGATCGCAACCAGTTAACGAGGGCTTGACACAGTGGAGCCGTCAACTTTTTATGTGAAGTTCCTCTTTATGGGATTTGAGTTTGGAATTTTTGTTGCTTGAAATTTGCTTTAATAAATGATTTGTAAGACTCGCTTAGCTTTGCGATGGGTGGGCTTTGCTTTAATGACCTGCAGTATTAGATCGACATTTTAGCAATACATTTAGAGTATTTACACATCGAAATATAACAGGCATTTTATAATAGAAAACACAGAATGCATAGTTTTTTCATTATTGAGTCACACTGATTTCTCAGCGGTTTACAATGCAGAAGTTACACATCCATCATTATCTTTACAAATTCAAGCAATGTTGTTAAGTAAAAAATGAATGCTAGTTATTGTTGTTTCAGAATCTCCAAGCTGGATTTCCATTTATGCTTGATTCATAGCTTTTGGATTTTTATGCCAGAGAAAGTGAGAGATGCCCCAGCCGCAGTTTTGTGGGTAATTAGTAGTCATCCCAACTTCTGCTTGCTGGGTATGGTCCCCCTGTGATAGCATTAATGACAAGCTTTTCTGAATCTTCCACTGCAGTGTTGTTGTGAGAATCGGATTGATGGGTAGGGTGTTGTTGATCCCGAGTGGATGAGGTTGGATTGACTCCGCTTTTCTTAACGTATTGTTGGAGTTTACCTTGTTCCAGCAATTCTTCAATCACTTTCTTTAACTGGCGACATTGGTCAGTGTCATGGCCAGGTTGATTGTGAAATTGGCAGAATTTTCCATTACTCTTTGCACCTTTCGTCATCTCAGGTGGCTTAGGACACCGGACAACGTCTTTTGTTGCAAAATAGATATTTCTTGGTGTATCAGTTAAAGGAGTATAATCCGAAGAATTAAAGCGGCGAGGTTTCTTTTCATTTCCCTGGTTCTTTCCTCCTTCATTCTCCCTTTTCTGACTTTCAGATTCTCTTTTCTTAGATGGGACACTGTTGTTATTAGTTTGGGCAGCAACCACCTTCGACGTCGTAGAAAGGCTTTCAAGGCGAATGAACTCGTCGGCCTTTTTATAGAATTTATCAAGTGAGTTCGGTTCCTTCATCTTTAGCCATATTCCAAATTTACTCGATTTATCAATGGCTCGCATCAAATAAGTCAGGATCATGCGTGGTTCCGCATTTTCTACATCGGCTAAAGCTATATTGAAACGGCTCAAGAAAGATTTGATTGATTCTCCGGGCGCTTGTTCAAGGTTAGACAGTGACATTATATCCTTAGCTTTTGAAGCATACAATCTGAACTGTTCTTTAAACTTTTGCGTTAAGTCGGAGAACTTATCTACAGACCGAACTGGAAGCTTTGTGAACCAAAGTAAAGCCACACCTTCCAGGTATACTGGAAAGTATCGACACTTGATCTCGTCTGATGCTCTTGCACCGGTCATATGCCAATCGTATTTGTATAGGAAATGATTAGGGTCAGTGGTTCCCCTATAGGCTTGGATAGTAGGAGGTGCAAATTTCCTTGGGAATTTCGCTCTCAGGATCCTTTCAGTAAACGGAGTTCTGCTTGGCGCAAATCCCCAGTCAGCCTCATCCTCTTCCCTTTGCAAGCTCTCTTTCATGATGCGGCCAACCATTTCAGACAGGTACTCTTTATTGTTCAAAGACACCTCCGGGCAAGCACCAGTTCTTCCCTCGGATGTCTGCCCGGGCATATGTTCATGATAAGTTGGTTGCGGCATAGAACCATCAGCTTGAAAAGGTGGCATTTCAGGAAGGGTGGTTTGATGGTTTTCTGATCGACGATTTGCCCCGAGCAGGGCAGTTATTCTATCCATCATCAAAGCATTTTGAGTTTCAATTTGTTGGTATAATCCAGAAACTGCGTCATCCAATTCAGCCCTGGTGACTCCAACGGTTGGAGTTGCTTGGTCTGTTGTTGGGGAAGCGGAAGTCCCTTCGCGAGCATTTCCGGATCTGATAGGTCTACCTCTTCTTCCAGGGACCATTATTTCGGATCTGGTTTTTAAGAGAGGTTCTTTTTAATAGAGTCTTCGCGAAGCAACGGTGGATGATCGCCTGAGTTGGGTTCTCAGTGAAAGCACCAAAATGTTAACATTAAAATATGAACGATAACACCCGGTGTGTGTAATAAGATCGTGAAAGCACCACCCGTGTGACGGGAACAGATATTAAGCAGGAAAATAGCAGAAATGCAGTAAATGAACAACATATTTATAGTGGTTCGGCCCGTAATTGAGCCTACGTCCACTTTATAGTCTCTTATTGCTGATTCAGTTACAATTTGATACAAATCTCTTCAGGAAACAGTACAATTCGATCACAAGAAACAATCTAGACTACTAGCTCAATCTTCGACGGTGAAACTCGATGAATCCATGTTGGATGTGAGGAATTTCTCTCGAAGCTTGTTGTAGTGTCGCGAATGCTTGAAGGATCCTTGATTACTGAATGAATGAAGAGTTCGACGGAGTAACAGCGCTGTAGAAATGATTTGCCAAAAGTCCCTTCAATGTTGGAAGTGATGGGGTATTTATAGGAGCAGATTTCTGAGCTTTCAATTTGGCCAAGTCATGAGTCGTGACCGACTCATGGTAAGTCGTGACTCGTATTCGACTTATGATGTCTCGCGGGCGCCATATTTGGTTCATCTTGTGGCTCAGTTGGAAGACCAAGTGCTAACTCGTAGCCGACTCATCAGATCAAAGTGGCTCAGGCACGGGCTTTGGATTCCAGTTTGATAGCCCTTAAGTCGTAAACTTGATGAGTCGTAAGACCTCCTGAGTCGTCAGAGTGATGAGTCGTAAGACCTCATGAGTCGTCAGTTCTCATGAGTCGTAAATCTCCATGACTCGCTGAACCTGATGAGTCGTAAGACCATGAGTCGTAGAAAGCTTGTTTCGTTGAGTTGTGAAGCTCTTAAGTTGTAGGCCACTTATAGCAAACCATGAGTCGTAGACGACTTATAGCAAACCATGAGTCGTAGACGACTTAAGGCCTTCCAGATAGTTAGGTCGCTAGGCAAGTTAAGTCGCTGAGTCTCTTAAGTCGTAGAAGAGTTAACTTGATGAGTCGTAGCATGCTAAGTCGAAACCTTCTTAAGTTTAACTCGTTGAGTAGCTAAGTCGTGAAGTTCCCCTAGGTCGCAAGATGCTTAACCCGGTAGGTCGTTAGTCGTTCAAGCTGTAGATTCCTTCTCAGCAACTAAGTCGTGAGTCGCTGAGTACACAGGCTTTAAGCTTTTTAACTCGTAAGTCGTTGCTAAAAGGGAGTTAACACAAACCATCACTATGTTAATCCAATTTCATTAACTCACAATTCAATTTCATTAACTAATTATTATCTAATTAGTTCCTCCGCCGGTTAAAATTAAATACTTGCTTTTTAATTCCAAATATCACTTCACTTAATTATCTTAAGTTCAATTTATTCTATAATTCAAGTTTGGATTTATTTAAAAATTAAGATTGCTCAACTTAGTCGTTTCCATTTAATAATTACAATTTCAAATTATAACTCTTAATGGTTCAAAGAAATGAATTCCCATTTATGACTTACAATTTCATTTCTATTCATAAGTTTAACTTACTTGCTTAAGATCTGGGACTATTCATTTAAGTTCATTTTCATCTTTATAATCAAATTTCAAATTATTACACTTAAGAACTTAAGAATATGAATTTCTTTACACAATTATAAGCATTTTACATTACCTTTATATCCAATTCAATTCAACTTCAAGCTATTTACATTTAATTCAATTCCAATTCTCAATTTTTATTTAACTTATCTTAAGTTAAATTCAAATATATTTTATTCACCTTCATATACTCGAATTAAATTTTAATTCCAAGATACACATTTATACGAGTTTTACAATTCATTCACCATCAAGTTCTCTAACTCTTTTATCTACCAACTTATATTACTCATTTAGTTATTTTCATCTCATAATTATAATTCCAGAATTAAACCTTCATTCCCTTCTTATTTCAATCAACTTCATTCTATACTTTATATTGTTGATTCATTTTAAATTTTCCACATTTATATTTTAAATAGAATTCCCAGACTCCAATTGCCCGGTTTTATTTCAAAACCATTTTGAATCCATAAATAACTCATACATATCTGGTATATCACATCAAATCCCAATTTCCAAAACAATCTGCTTTTACCAAACAATTTTCCCTTTGAATTTCAAAACCAACCCAGTTCACAATCATTCCCAATTTAAAACAGTTTGGTAGAAATTTCTCTTTGGAAACTCGAAAATAGACATCGATGATGCTGTAGTCATCACCGAAATTATTTTCCAGCGACCGAAAGAGAATTTTAATGCTTTTATCACTCTAAACATTTCAAACATTTTTAAATCCCAAATCCCACCAGATTTCAATTCAATTTCAAAAATATTCATGAAATAATATCACCATTATTTCCCCAAAACGTTTAAAAACTATTTTTAAATCCAAAGGAATTTAAACCTTTCCCAAAACTTCAAATTCAAAACCCATTCAATTTTATATCCAAACATTACTCTGGAATTCTATCACATTTTATTTCAAGTTATAAGTCACATTTACAATTTACATTTACAAATTTCATTTGTTTATGAATTTATCTCATTTGATTATAAATCACATTTGTAATTCACATTTGTATATAAAGGTTATCTCAATTTATAAATTTCATTTATAGTCTATATTTCAAATTCCATCTGTTATATAAATTTATTCTTTCACCTTTGGTTATACTTTTCCAATTTCTGATTCAATTTTACACAATGATGATAATAATCTAATATCATCGCTTTCTAACAACCAAGCAACCAAATATATAATTTACAAAAGTTATCCACTTATATATAAAAATAATTTGGGCAAAATTATTTCATTCACCCTATTTAAAACAATACTGTGTCGAACTGTTCTATTCAAGTGTTTAGAAACCCCTTCGATACAGTTGTCCAGACTGTGCCGACGAAGGTTCATATGCCACTCAATAAATCAACCAACACAATATAAAACCATTTTATATTCACTAACAAATACGCGCTCTTATCTATTAGTACTCTCAAAATTCCCACCAGAGCCAAGGTTATCGCCAGCCTAAGCTCTGATACCACTGTAACGACCCGAGTTTCCAGACCCGGAAAATCGAACCATTTTAGTTAAGAAGAAGAGGTAGAAGAAGAAAAATAGAAAAACAACATCAGAATCTAACCATCGCAGCGGAATAAAATATAATATATATCAACAGATCTTTACACAAATTAAAAACTATATCTGTTTATATAATACATCATCAGAATACATCATCAGAGTACATCAACATCCATAACATACAACTGAATACACAGCGGAAAAATAATAACAAGTATGTGAGTACGTATCGTCATCCAGCTCGTCTCCTGAGCTCCACAGCATCATATCCTGAACCTGTTTATCTCGGTCTGACCCGAGCATCATATAAAACAATACCCGAGTCAGTCTGGAAAACCAGCGTGAGAAAATCACACTCAAATTTATTATTAAAGTTTCAAAATCCTTTGAAAACAAAAGCATCTCGTAAGACCACGCCACAAATAAACATGTCGGGTTTTTACCTTACGATAGCTAAAACACTTTATATCAAAATCCTCTGATATTATAATAGTGTCTACAGAAAGTAAAATAGAATCTAGCTGAAATGCTTGCATCTCACATTTCAACAATAGTTGGGCACAATCAAAACCGTACAGGCACGTAGGGAGAATGGATTTCCAACGAATGACTAGGCACTGGGGTACCACCTGTCACAGTACGTGGCCTAGATCACAGTACCGAGGAGTACGCCCGCTCCCCTGCAACACAAGGCCGGAATCATCCCTTACTGGATAATTCCAAATAAAATCACCCCACGGTTGGGATCAGCAACCGCAACACTAAGCCGAAATAAAAGAGACATCTAGACAGGGATGACCTTACTCTCAAGTGGGGGCTACCCACGAAGCCTTGCTGCATAACCCCTGATTTTCACTCATTCCCGGTTAATGAGGCTCGAGGCTAAACGATACCTTTATAGCACATATCCCTTAGAATGCCCATCGCCCACCTGACGATGTCACGAAAGCATTCGTCCATACAAGTCCGTCCCGGGTTCGAACGGAACCGAAGGCACTATTCCTACTACATCCATTTGGAAATATCCTTAGGATTAGTAGCGACTAGCCCTTGCACTTCACTGCTCCATCTTCGACTCTGAACACGTTACACGAAACGTACAAACCGAATCGAAGTGGTATTCGAGTCTCCAGACCTAGAATCCCGGTATACGGAAACTCGATCCCGGTCTCTTCGAAACGATCAGCGCATTTGGCCAATATTGATAGTCGGTTATTTAACTATCAATTAACATCCACAAGCAACCATCACACAATAAATAATTTCCCACATTATTTATTTGCCCAAATATCTTTCCAAGATATATTTCCAAATTTTCAAAGCTCATTTGAAAACAATTTCAAACAGTTTCTGCTTACGGAATACATTTCCCAAATAATTATTTCCACTGAATCACCAAGTACAAAATACTTTTAATTTTAAAATAATTTAAAAACACTTTATTTTTAAATATATTTTATAACATTGAAATCAAACTACTTTAATACTTTATTAAAATATATACTTTAAAATAACCCACTTTATAAATATAAACTAAATTTCTCCTTTTAAAACATAATAGCAAATCACTTTTATATAATTACTACAAATAAAGATTTTTGAAAATACTTACTTTGGAAATTAACCTTTAGAAATAATCAATTTCCTAAAACATGCCTTTTTAAAACATATTAAAACTTTTAACTTATATTTAAAATTGCCTTGGAAAAACGTACTTGGCTATCCAGAGAAATACACTTCTCTTCATATCTTTTAAAAATAAATCAACATTTATTTTTAAACCAATTCATATTCCTTTATAAATTCCCACCTTGAATTTATATTTCAAATATCCTCTGATATTCCATTTCACTTTATAAACCCAGTTTATATCTCCAAAATCTCATTTCTCTTAAATTTCAAATCCCAAAATATTTAAATCAATTTACAATTGATTTTCCAATTTACTTTGAAATAAATTTCCTTACTTAATCCATTTATTTCCAAATTCATTAACTTCCAGATTTTATTTCTCATTATGATTTAAAGTCTTTAAACTGAAACACAAGTTTCAGATTTCCCAAATTCCTTCTTTCTTTTTAATTACATTTAAACATTGAATTAAAATAAATTATTTATTCCTTTAAATAATATCACATAAGTTTTCTTTAAATTCAATATTTCTCTGTTTATTCAAAATTCCTCTTTTCCATATTTATTAGAATTTTGGAAATCACTTTATTCTTAATCAGATTTATTCTCACATTTATTCCAAACTCCTTATAATTATTTTACTTAAGAATTTACTTTTTTATTTCTTTCCAAAAATTCAATTCTATAGAATTTAATAACTCATTATACTTAGATATTCAATCCAACAATATCTTCCAATATTTCAATCATCAATAAAATCATCACAGGATATCAACAATCATATCACAGAATATTTAAACAAAATTAAATATTTTGAGGAATCCAGTTGGATCCCTCCAACCTGTTTCCCTGCATCCATAGATGTTAGCACAATACCAATTCCAATTCAAAGTGGAATATCGCGGTATATGGGATTTATATAAAATCATCCGCTATATAATGCGGGAATATCAACTCCAATATATACATATGCCAATATGTATATATTGCTATATACTACTATATATAGTATAGCATATCAATCAATGCAATCATCCAATCAATTATTTAAATTTAACCATTTAAATTTAAATTCAACTGAGTGAGATTAACTCACCTTCGATTTTGTTTTGCCATCCATTTCCATCTCGTCTTGTTTCCTTTACGATTTCAACTGTATAAACATTTATACGATTTATTAATATTCGAAATAAGTCGAACAATAAATTTCCGTTTTGATAATTTAATCATCTAATAGTTTTGTTTTTATACTAATTTCCCTTTAACAATTTCTAAAATAATTACATAAGTTAGTTAAACAATTTATCTCCAATAATACATTATTTTAAAATTTAAACTAGTGGATTTAAAAATGTGTATATATATATATATTTTTTTACACATATGATTATAAATTTAGTTTTTAAATTGAAAATGAAAAGAGCATACCTCCCAGTCCACAGAAACCCTAGCCCACGGCCTCTCGAACCAGAACGAACTCGAATTCCTAAATCACGAGTTGTGAATTTCCCTTGCCTTCACCGGAATTCACCTAGCAACGCCTCGGCATCGAGTTCCACTCCGCCCTACGAATCGATCGACCCTCGCATAAAGACCCCACCTTCATCACGAAATCGAACCCAAGGAACGACTTCCCTCCCACATCGACACTCGCACCCACCTCATCGACGCGTTCATCGCTGACCCTCTCCAGATCGCGGGGCCTAAATCCCTTACGCGATTCAACTGCCGCGACCACCTAGAACCGAGAACGCGACCACTCCTCCACCGGCACTCGCGATTTCCCTCCTTGCCCTTGAACTGCTGAGGCTCGCACACGGCCCACCCCCTTACTCTCCGAGTCGAATTAGCAGTAGCAGTAAAAAGAGATTGTAGTAGAACTTCAAATCGCAGTAGAAAATATCGCGTAGGGGTAAGGACGAGCCGACGAGGCTGATGGCATAGCCGAGTATGCAGCGATGATACATTAGAAGGCGTTGATTTTTTTTGAAACCCTAGTTTCCCTCAAGTTCAAGTATCGCGACCATGGAGAATGCTATTAGCTATAACTATGAAGTAAAACAGACGAGGGAGAGTGTTGTTTTGAAATGAACTAAAAGAGGGGAGACGAGTTCAGCCATTATATTTGTTCCGTTTGTTTTCTGAGTGCCGAGGATTTTAAATTTTTAGAGAGGACGAGAGGCACGATATTTCCCTTCGTTCGTTAGCTTCTGAAAGAAGCCACTTTAATTTCGAACAGCTTCTCAAAGGAGGAATCTGGAAGGAACGAGGCCACGAGATTAAACGATTATTATTATGTATTCTTTACTTGTTCTTTCGACTGATGTCACGTTGATGGGGGAAATGCTTGCGTTCTAGACTATATCTACTACCGTGACATTTGAATTGAAGGAAACAATGCTGATGTTGATATAGATTTGACCGATCAATGTTTATACATTGTATATTTTTATTTCCAAATCGTCTTCAATAATTATTTCAAAGCGTTTATATACCATATGCTCACACAACAACTCCGATCACTACGAAATTTGAAATCCGGTAATAAGTCAATATTACGGACCCAATGGAACCGGTTTCGTCGAATTCCGAGACTGTGCCTCGGAAGGCTATTTTTAAATTCAATTTAAACGATATATTTTAAAAACTGAACAAAACACTTTTAAATTCAAATTTAAAAGTTCCATCACCTTCAGTATTATTAATATGAATTTTACAAGCTTTCAAATTACTTTTAACAGCTTAAAATTCAGATTTCACATTTTTACCCGATTCCAATTGTTTAATTCCATAATTTAATTATCAAATAAATAGTGGTATTTGAAATTCTAGTTAATAATTAACTTTTGAATATTTAAAATCAATTAAATATCCAATTTCAAATGCTCAAAATTTCCGGGTCGTCACAAAGATATTCTAAACCAAAACAATTGAATTACTGGATTTTTTTGACTTACAATTTATATTGAAATTTGTTTTGAGAACTTAACTACACTTGTTCTTTAAAATAAAACTTGTTTAACATCCTGTTTAAACTTATTAAATTAGTTTATTATTAACCCTAGGTCACGAAACCCGAGCCAAAACACATTTTTCACGAACATCACTCGAGCAAAACCTGGTTCCTACCCGAGCCATCCAACCTCAAACACTGCCCAAATTAAACCCGAGATCCACCCGAGTAAAACCCCATTCTTCCCGAAGCGAACAACACAGCAGCAACAACAGACATGCGATGATCTATGTGCACGTGTACGATCGACGCGATCACCTCCGGCCAAGTCTTCGATCACCACCAAGTCGCCAACGACCCTTGCCAACGTCTCGACCACCGAGCTCTGATGAAATCAACCAGAATCAAAACTCTTTGCCGAAGATGAACTCTATCACTAGAATCCACACCTCACCGACCAGAGCAACGTCGCAGACTCACGCATCATCCCCACACCTCGCGATCACCTCCGGCCTCCCCTCGGCAACAGAATCACCTCGAAAAAACCCATCGTCTCAAAACTGCAATCGAACCCTTGTTTGACGCCGTGCCGCCACCATGACCATTTATAAAACCCATCCCCATTTTTCCTATGATCTCCACCCCTTCCTCTATCTTCGACATCACGCCCGACCTTCAACTCGACGCCGTTCAACGGAATTTGACGAAAATGTCGAATTTAACCAACTCGAGATAACTCATCAATTACACACTTAAAAATCTTAAGATGATTATCAAAAATCATTGATTTGTAATACGAATCTAGTTGTAAAATCAAAAATGGAATTTAAGATAATTGATTTCCTAATTATTTTAGATCATTACTGATCTTTAACATTTTTGGGATAATCTTTCAACATAAACACTTTCAATTTTTTTTTTATAATACCACACTATTACCATCCTTTTTCATTTAGAAATCATATTCTAAAAATGTTTCTTGGGGAAGATATTGATTTATTTGAGCTATTCTTAGCCTGTGGATGTTTTAAACAGAGATATAAATGTCTGAAATCAGACATACATACAACATTATATATATATCTATACATACACACAGACATGCAGGTATATTAACATTTGCACAAGTATCTTTTCTAACAACAACTTCAAGTATATAGCATCAAGATATCATAGCAGATACAAATTTTAAAATAGTAGTTTACTCACCTGACTAGAAAAAGGCAGAGGCTTTTTAAAACTGGATTGAACTTGAAAACTTGAAACTTGCATCTTTAGTTGTTATGATTCCAGAGAACATGATCTTGCATTGACTTAAAAACTAAAAGCTTTGAAAAGCTTAAAACTTGAAACTTTGAAACTGGAAGCTTTTAAAAACTGGAACTTGATTTCAGGTTGAAGTTTGAAGGTGAAACTTTGAAAATGCTTTGATTTTCTTAAAAGAACTGAAATACTTTTGCTTTGGCTTTTGAAAAAGTTTGAACAGAAATGAATTTTTTTTTTGAACTTAAGTATGCCATGTTTTCTAATTGAACGAAAAAAAAGAACTTGATATAAATAAAACAAGTAGCAGAGCTACATTGTTCTAATACAAAGAAGATAAATCTTAGCTGGTACAAGACTAATATTTTTAGATCAGAGATTTTTTTCTTGTATGCAGCTGAAATGGGAACATTTTGAACAAGCATTTATGGCCATTGTCATACTTATCCTATCTTAGTTCAATTCGTATAGTACTTAGGTTATTTATATTATTTTACTTCTTTCTTGCCTGCAAAGCTTTATTGCGAAAGTGATAGATATTTCTTTTGCTTAGTACATATATTTATTTAACTTTGCCCTGTACATCTATTTATTTCGTTTTGACTTGTTACTTTGTAAATCTTTTATTTAGTTTAGACTTATTTTTTTATACACTTGTATACATGTTACCTTTGTCTTATTTCAGTTTTTTATAGCTTCATGTATCTTATTAAATTTGAGAATTATTCTAAGTGTTTATTTTGTATTTACATAGCTATATATTTATTTAAAACATTTATTTCCTTTCTTTTCAAAGTTTAACCATCCAACACTTAATTTCCTATTTATTAATTATTTTATACTCATGTTCATATCATCCAACACTCCAACACTTGTATACCCATGTTCAAAGTTTAACCATCCAACACTTGTATACCCGGATTCTACGACAGGAGCAATTCTATGCAGCAACGATATTTTGATCTATAGTGTTTTGTTTTTGGGATATGTTCTGTCGAAGGAGGGTATTCAAGTGGATGAAAGCAAAGTGGAAGCTGTCAGGAGTTGGCCACAACGCAAGACAATTACTGAAGTGAGGAGTTTTCATGGGTTGGTATCTTTTTATCGAAGATTCATTCCACATTTTAGCAGTGTGATGGCACCTGTAATCGATTGCATGAAAGGAAAGAAGTTCGTGTGGACAGAGGAAGCAGAGTTAGCTTTTGAGAAGATCAAGACACTTTTGACGACAGCACCCATTCTGGTACTGCCGGATTTTCAGATATTGTTTGAGTTACACAGTGATGCTTCGAAGGTTGGGATTAGTGGAGTATTGAGTCAGAATGGAAGACCAGTTGCTTATTTCAGTGAGAAGTTGTCTAGAGCTAAGTTGAGATATAGCACTTATGACATGGAGTTTTACGCAATTGTTCAAGCTGGGAAGCACTGGAGACATTATCTGTTTCAGAAGGAGTTTGTTCTTTATACGGATCATGAAGCTTTGAAACATCGGCAAGGACAGGACAAAATTTCAGCTAGACACACTTCATGGGTCGCGTATCTGCAGTAGTTTACTTTTGTTGTAAAGCACAAATCAGGGGTGACGAATCGTGTAGATGATGCCTTGAGCAGGAGGAATCATTTGTTGACGACGATGAAGGTTGAAGTGACAGGATTAGAACTGTTGCCAGAGTTGTTTGAGAAAGATCCTTACTTTGCGAAGATCGTTGAGAAAGTCAAGGATGGGAGTACTGATGAGTTTGTGTTGGTAGATGGATTCTTATTCAAGGGGAGTCGATTTTGCGTACCAGATTGCAGCTTGAGAATGAAAATTGTAAAAGAGTTGCATGAAGAAGGACATGTTGGTCGGGATCACACATTGCAGTTGATTTCTCAGTCTTATTATTGGCCCTCGATAAGGTGGGAAGTTGAAAAGTTTATTCGAAGATGTCATATTTGTCAGGTTTCAAAGGGGACAGCGACAAATGCAAGGTTGTATATGCCGTTGCCGGTTCCGACTAAACTGTGGGTTGATGTAAGCATGGATTTTGTGTTGGGCTTGCCGAGGACCCAATGGGGAAATGACTCTATATATGTTGTGGTTGATCGTTTTTCAGAAATGGTACATTTTGTTGCTTGTAAGAAGACGGCAGATGCAGTCCATGTGGCACAGTTGTTCTTTAGAGAGATCTATCATTTGCATGGTTTACCAGAATCTATAGTTTCAGACAGGGATACCAGAATTCTAAGTCATTTTTGGCTGAGTTTATGGAAGATGGTTGGGACAAAGCTGAAATTTAGTAGTGCTTATCATCCACAGACGGATGGACAGACAGAAGTTATGAATAGATCCTTAGGAAATCTATTGCGATGTCTTGGGAAGGATAATCTGAAGAGCTGGAATGTGAAGTTATGTCAAGCGGAGTTTTCTCATAATCATGCTATCAACCGTAGTACGGGTTTCAGTCCATTTCAGATTGTATATTCAAGCTTGCCAAAGGGGCCGTTGGATTTAACGATAGTGCCACAACTGAAGGGGACAGTTAAGCGGGCTGCTGATTCTGTTGATGGGTTGACAGAATACCATAGAATCGTTTAGGAACGATTGGAGAAGACGATTGAGAAGTATAAACGATCTGCGGATCTAAAGCGAAGAAGTGATGAATTTAATGAAGGAGATTTAGTATATGCTATACTAACGAAGGATCGTTTTCTAGTCGGAGCATACAATAAACTTAAAGCTTGAAAGATTGGTCCTGTAAAGATTGTGAAACGGATCAATGAAAATGCTTATAGGTTGAAGCTGCCGGAGGATGTGTACAGTTCTGACGTGTTTAATGTTAAACATCTTATACCTTATTATGAAGATGAACAACCCAATGGGGAAGAACTTTTAAATTCGAGGACGAATTCTTTTCAACCAGGGAAGGATGATGCAGCGCGAG
Organism: Allium fistulosum; assembly: GCA_030737815.1. Classification (NCBI taxonomy): domain Eukaryota; kingdom Viridiplantae; phylum Streptophyta; class Magnoliopsida; order Asparagales; family Amaryllidaceae; genus Allium; species Allium fistulosum. The sequence goes on from CM060907.1 coordinate 472,920,857, forward strand.
AAACGAATAAACGACTTACCATAAGTCGCTTCCTTGGAAGTCGCTACCAAGGTCGCGAAGTAAATCAAGGTCGTGAAGTGAATCTTGGCGAAACCCTAAGTCGCCTCCACCCTTGGTCGCTCCTCCTCCGCCTAACTCGCGAAGCCCAGTAAGTCGCCTTCAGTATGTCGCGATGTCGATTAGGTCGCGAAGCTCTTATGTCGTCTTCTCCTAGGTCGCTGCCATGTTCCCAGTTGAGTCGCTCCATGATTAGGTAGCGAGAAGTTAAGTCGCGAACGACCTACTTTAAGTCGAAGATCCTTAAGTCGCGAACAGATTCATCAGAAATTCCTTATGTCGCTGGAAGCTTAGGTCGCTAAGTCGCTGAAGATGTTATACCGTATTTCTTATGTCGTGTGTTGTATCTTAAGTCATTTCTTTTATGCTGTAGGTCGTTTGTGCCTGTTATGTTGTTAAGTCGTGAATGTTAGGTCGTGAGTCGTTTGTTCTTATGTCGTCTATTTTGAGTCGTGTAACTTGTGTGTTGTAAAATCCTATAAATAGCGGGTGAGTTGTGTGTTGTAAAATCCACTTTGAGCCTGTACGGTTTTGAGTGTGCCCAACTATGCTGAAATGTGAGATGCAAGCATTTCAGCTATTTTATAGTTTATTTTTTATAGACACTATTATAATATCAGATGATTTTGATATAAAATGTTTTGGTTATCGTATGGTAAAAACCCGTCGTGTTTATGCGTGATGCAGTCTTACAAGATACCTTAGTTTTGAAAGGATTTTGATAACAATAATTATTCAAATTGTGTGTGTTTTCTCACGCTGGTTTTCCATACCGACTCGGGTGTTATTTTATTATAGTGCTCGGGTCAGACCGAGTATTACATATTTAGGTTAGGATGGTATGGAGTTCAAGAGATGAGCTGGAGGATTCTCAGGCGTATTATACGTACTTGGTTATTTCCGCTATGTGTGTATGCTGTATATTCAGCACTTTTGAGGACAAGTTATTATAACTGTCTAGGTTGATTGGTTAATTGTTATACTCTAATGATGGTATGTATATTAACAGTTATAGTTTTTTTTGTATAAAAAAATATGTTATTATAGATATTATATTTTTTTCCACCGCGGTTGTGAGATTCTGTATTGTTGTTTCTATTTCTTCTTCTATCTCTTTTCTTTCTCTTAGTTATTCTTTTTTTGTACAATTTGTGTTGGACAAGTGTAGTTTATTGTCAACTCAAAGGGTACGGAATAGCGGGCAGCTACAAAACACTTCACAACCCCTTACCGTTTTTTCATTGTTTAAACATTCTTTAGAAAAAAAATTTTAAAAAAACTTTTGAAACTAAAGCTACAAACTTCAATCAGTTTCAAAACTTTAAACATCGAAAAACAACTTCAATTCCAACTGAATCTCAAATCCGTCGCAATTATACAAAGTAGCTAACTTTGGTTACCAAAATTCATGTCATAGCTCATGTTTTACAATCAACACATTACTAACACAAACCACCTTCATCATAGGTTGCAAGTATGCATCCATATATACATATGCTTACTAACTTTACAGTACAACATGGATTTCCATAACCAAATCAGGCTATAATAAACCATCCAAATCAAAATCAAACCACATGGTTACCATTCAACTTCTACACTATATTATCACTATAATAATGACTTAATAATAAAGTAAAAATCTTTTCCAAAATAAGGTAGTTTACTCACCAAATTCCATCCAAACAAGACCAAACAAAGCTACCGCTTGAATCTAAGCTAGAACTATGCTTTCCCATCTAGAAAGATGAAGTTTTTGGTGGCCTTAAAGGCCAAAGTAGGTTCGGCCTAACTAAGTGAGATCGGTCATGGCATGTTCTAGGAGGTGTGTGAGCTTGATAATGAAAGGAAAAGAGGTAGAAAGGAAGAAGAAGTGGTTTAAACAAGTTTTCTACGGATTTTTTTTTTCTCTTCTCTTAAGGCTAAAAGAAGAAGCCATGAAAATTTTAACAAGAAAGAAGAAGAAGGCAATGTAAGCAAGGAGAAAAGAAAGAGAATATGTGGGTATATATAGGCACAAATTAAATTAAATAATATATCCTATCATAATTATATCTAGTCACATCACAAATATTTTATAATATATATATATAATTATGTTTAGTCACATCACTCTTTTATATATATAATTATGTTTAGTCACTTCACTTTCTTTTATATATATAATAATTATTATGTTTAGTCACATCACTTTCTTTTATATATATATATATAATTATGATGTTTAGTCACATCACTTTCTTATATATATATATAATTATTATGTTTAGTCACATCACTTTCTTTTATATATATATATAATTTTAATTATTAATTAACTAAGATGTGACAAGAGATAATTATGGTTAACGACTACAAATCTAAGATTTTTACATCCGTTTAGCCAAATTACATTTAACTTTCAGGTCGTTACACATCCGTTTAACTTTCAGGTCGCCTAATCACGAACTACCGAAATGCAATGGCTTATTTTTCACTTTTTACCCAAATTCTATAAAATGTGTTAGAAACATTTTAAAATCACTTTAATAACATAATAAACAATAGTAAATCAATATTTTAGTATTTTACTTTATTTAAATCTCATTTCACTTTATTCCAAATCTTTAATATTATATCATTATAATATTCAATTGCCATCATTTTAAATCAAAATTCTTTTATATTAAACCATATGATATTTCTATATTATTTTCCACCTTTAAACTATTATTTTCAAAATCAAACCATTTGATTTCCTTTTTCCCAAATAAATTAAATACTCCTCTTTAATTTTCCAAAACCATTTCTATTGTAACATCCCGTATTTTTAAGCTATTGAATTTGAACATTTAATTCGTTTTAAATGTTAATGTGGATTCTTAATTGATTTTGAAATGAATGGATTTGGGTTCAATCAATGAAAATGAGCTATAATTTTAATTTATAGCAATTCTGGTTGAATTTGATTAATGGATAAAAATAATTAAATATTCGGAATTGAGATAAGGGTAAATCTGAATGTAAATAGTGATAAAAATGGATTTAAAATTTATTTTGAGTTAATTGAGAGTAAATAGTGTGGTGGGGATTTTAGATGAATTGTAAAGTTGAGAAATTTATATTTGGGATTTTATATTAATTTAAAAATGAATTTAATATTATTAAAATGCAATTTAAGCAGATTTTGGTCTGGCCTGAGCCAGAATGGTTTTTTATGTGATTATAAATTTTATATGATGTATTGTTAAGTTAATAAAATCTTAAAAGTAAAATTTTAAGCGTTTCTGATAATTTCAGAAAATCGCTCGATTTAATAGACGAGTTAAAATAGCTTTTCGGGACACAGTCTCGGAATTCGACGAAACCGGTTCCATTGGATCCATAATAGTTAATTATTATCGGATTTCAATTTTCGTAGCAATCGGAGTTGTCGTTTGACCGTGGCAGCTCGAAACGCATCGAAATTGATTTAACCGATTTAATTTTTAAATTGATCGTTTAATTCCGTATCACTCGTATACGATCAAATTAGCTTACGAAACTTGTTTCATTGTGTCCGGAACGTGGAAAAACCCCAGGATAGCCTGTCGGAACGTGAGAATTGGATGTCGTGTGCTTTAACTGTTAAATTGAGATATTTTAATAATTAAATAATTATAATACCATTTTATATATATCAATATTATATCAAACCCTAGCTTATACGTTCCAGCCGCCACCTTATACGTTCAATGGCCGAAAACCCTATCTCTTTCTCCCTCAATCTCTCTTTATTCTTTAATTATTTGTGAAAACGTTGAAATGCAAAGTCGATGAGCTCAACAAGCTCTAGAGATCCGTACGGTTAAGATGATTGTTAGTCGACCAGAGGGAGAGAAAATAGGCCACGTCCTGGAGCCGTTCGTGCGTCGATTTCGTCGTATGGGGAGGACCGAGTTCAACCGCGTCTTGGGCGTGGGTGGCTAGCGACTAGGGCAACGCTATGGAGGTAGCTGATCGATTTATCGTGGAGTCTAGAGGGGCGCGATTTCAAGCCCTAGGTCGATCAAAGTGGGTTCGTTGATGCCTGCTCGTTTGCGTGAGGAAGTAGTAGAGAGCGGCCAAGATTTTCATCATCCAGATTGAACGGCCGATGTGCTTTGGTAATTTAAAAAAAAAAAAGATTTGTTTTAAATCGTTATTCAAACTTTGTAAAATCGTAACGAGTTCATACGATATCAGATTGAGACGAAATTGGAAGCGTTGGAATCGCAGAGACGAACACTACGCGATGGTGCAGTTCCGGAATCATTCCGGGCAAGTAGAAATTTGGGTTAAATCGGGCACCGTTCGATTTAATTTAAATTTCGAACGCTCGCCGAAACTCAAAGTGAGTTTTTCTCACTCACATCTGGATGCTAGGCATTTTAAATAGTTAATATTTAAATATCTGTGTGGATGGCTGAATATAATTGTTATTATCAGTCTGGATTGATATTTATATTGTGATGTGCTAATATTTGTGGATGCAGGGAGAAACAGGTTGGAGGGATCCAATTGGATTCCTCACAATTGTAGCAATTATTTTATAATTGATAGTGATACCTATTTATATGATGTGATTGATAAATCTGGAAATTTAGTTGTTCTGTGACATTGTTGTATAAAGTATAATCACAGAATTAAATTATAAATGGCTAAAAAAGTGTTTTTACGAAATAAAATGAATTGTTAAATTTAGAATTTCAAAGAATAAAATTTGAAATCGGATTTGAAAGGAAAAATGTAAATTGGGCCAAATTGGGATTTTGAATATAATGGGAAGTTTATGAAATGGGTAAATGGAAAGTATAGTTTTCTGGAGATTAAATTTATGAAATTATAAATTGTTTAAAATAACGGTGTTTATTTTAATAACGACTAATGTTATCCGGAATTTAAAAATATGTTAAAATGGAGTTTCCGACTATAAATTAACAAGTTCAAATGAAAAATAGAATGTTTTGAAAATGCCGTATTTCATTGGAATTTAATTAAGTGAATTGGAAATTTGGCTTCCATTGAAAATTCACCAAAATGTTTAAACTATATTTAAAAATGAATTTCCGGAAATGAAAAATTGTGATTTAACTTCGGAGGAAGTTATAGTTAAGTATGGAATTGGAAATTTATGTTGAAATCATAAATTGACTTGAAATAAATCAGTGGATTTATATGAAAGAGTACTTTGAAATGTTTTGGAACGGGAAGGTGTTTCCCTGGGAAAACCAAGTTAGTGTTTTTAAAGATTTTATTTAATTTAAAAGTTAAGTTTTAGAATTTGTTTAAAGAGTATTTTTAAGAAATTGTTATTTTTAAAGTAACAAACTAATAATTTAGAAATCGTAATGATTTGAGAATATATTAGTAAATATTTTTACGAATGGATTATCTAAAGGTTGATTTTGACTTAAGTTATTGAGATTAGTATTTTTCTTCTTATAACGCTATTTTGAATTTAGTTAAACTAAAACCCTTATTTTTAAATCAAAGTTTATGTGTTAATAACTAGTTTCTTCACATATTTCAAATTTACATTTTGAGTAAATAAATAGAAGTAATTTTCATATTTTAAAGTATATTTCAGTATAAGTATTTTTTTTACTGTTTTAAATGCAAATTGTTTTATACTTGGTTATTCCCGATGGGAATAAAGGGTAAAAGATTTACCTTGTAAAGGAAGAGTGGAAAATTGTTTCAAACGAGTTTTGAAAATGTGAAAATATATCTTTGAAAGATATTAGAAGCAAATAAATAATATGGAGATTATTTATTGTGTGATGGATGTGTATGGATGTTTGTGAACATTAATTGATAGTTAAATCACCGACTATCAATATTGGCCAAATGCGCTGATCGTTTTGAAGAGACCGGGATCGAGTTTCCGTATACCGGGATTTTAGGTCTGGATACTCGAAAACCACTTCGATTCGGTTTGTACGTTTCGCGAAAACGATTTCGGAGTCAAAGATGGAGCGGTGAAGTGCAAGGGCTAGTCGCTACTAATCCTGAGGTTATTTCCAAAATGGATGTAGTAGGAGTAGTGCCTTCGGTTCCGTTCGGACCCGGGACGGACTTGTATGGACGAATGCTTTCGTGACATCGTCAGGTGGACGATGGGCATTCTAAGGGATATGTGCTATAAAGGTATCGTTTAGCCTCAAGCCTCATCAACCGGGAATGACTGAAAATCAGGGGTTATGCAGCAAGGCTTCGTGGGTAGCCCCCACTTGAGAGTAAGGTCATCCCTGTCTAGATGTCCCTTTTATTTCGGCTTAGTGGTGCGGTTGCTGATCACAACCGTGAGGTGATTTTACTTGGAATTATCCAGTAAGGGATGATTCCGGCCTTGTGTTGCAGGGGAGCGGGCGTACTCCTCGGTACTGTGATCTAGGCCACGTACTGTGACAGGTGGTACCCCAGTGCCTAGTCATTCGTTGGAAATCCATTCTCCCTACGTGCCTTGTACGAGTTTTGTTTGTATTACCCACGTTGTGGCTAGTATGCCGGAATTTAATAGATGTAACAATTTCGGCTATTTTATAAGTATTTGTAAATAGACACTATTATAATATCAGAGGATTTTTATAAAAAGTGTTTTAGCTATCGTAAGGTAAAAACCCGACATGTTTATTTGTGGCGTGGTCTTACGAGATGCTTTTGTTTTCAAAGGATTTTTGAAACTTTAATAATCAGTTTGGATGTATTTATGATGCGCTGGTATTCCAGACTGACTCGGGTGTTATTTTATTATAATGCTCGGGTCAGACCGAGTATATTTCAGGATAGGTTGCTATGGAGCTCAGGAGAGGAGCTGGAGTCCGAGACGTATTTCTCGTACTTGTATTATTCCGCTGCTGTGATTGTTGAGATTGTTTGACTGGTTATGGTTGGTTGTATTGATATACTCTGATGATGATGTATTGTATATAAACAGATATAGTTTTGATTTGTGTAAAGTTCTGTTCTATATATTATATTTTATTCCGCTGCGACTGTGAGGTTTTGATGTTGTTTAGTTCATTCTTCTTCTTCTTCTACCTTCTTTCTTTTCCTACAATCTGTCTTTTCCGGCGTTCGATCATCGGCATATTATACTGTTGAGTATTTTGTGTCGATTTTCGAGGGTCGAGAAGGGCGGGTCGTCACACTTGGTATCAGAGCTTAGATTGGCGACAACCTAGGCTTTGGTGGGGAAATTACTCATTTTTAAATAAAGTCGAAAGTACTCTATAATGAGCTGAGTGTAATAATAGCTATGAGAGCGTACTTGTTAGTGGATATAAAATTGTTTTTGTACTGTGTTGACTTATCGGTTGAGTGTTTATGAATTCTGGTCGGTGCGGGAAGTACAACCGTATCGATAGGGGTTTCTAAACTCTTAAACAAGATAAACCGACATAGTATTGTTTTAAAGTGGGTAAATGAAATAATTTTACCCAAAATTATATTTTGATATAAAGAAATAGTTTTCTAAATTATATATATTGGATGTTTGTTTGGTTGTTTCTTCTATAATCAAATAAGAAATTAAAACATGATCTAAAATTTGAAATGATATATATAAGAAAAATAAGAAGTTAAAATATTAAAATGGTTTATAACCAAATGGAATTGACTGGATATGTTTTAAATAAGAAAAGTAAAAATTAAAATTTGATTTAAACTAGAATTTTGACCCCGGAAATTTTGAAAGGGATTTCAAATGGAATTAAACAAAGTTTTGGGAGTTTGACTTTGTGGAAATGTTAGAAATGTTTTCAAAAGCATTTGTAAGAATGGAGTATATTTTGGGGAAATATTTTTGAATAGAAATTGTTTTGAGGTGGATTTTGGAAGTGGAAAGCATTGAACTCACTTCAGTCGCTGGAAAATAATCCTGATGATGTTGGCCACATCATTAGAATTCATTTTCGAGTTTCTAAAGTGATGGATTGCTACCAAAATAGTTGGTTATGACATTGTTTGGACTTGTTTGGGAAACAAGTGATTTTGGAATTTTCAAAGGAAAATTGTTTGGTAAAAGCAGTTTGTTTTGGAATTTGGTATTCGATTTGAATATCAAAGAGAAATGTGTTGATTTTTATTTCAAATTGGTTTTGAAATAAATCCGGGTAAATTGAATTTTGGGAATTCTATTTTAAAATAAAAATGTGAAAGTTGAAATGATTCAACTACATAACTTATAAAGGAAAGTTGATTTAAAGAAGAATTGAGTATATATGGAATGTAAATTTACTTTGAATAAATGAAGGTGAATGGAATATATCTGGATTTAACTTATGATAAGTTAAATAAAATTAAGAATTTGAATTTGAATTAAATCTAAATGAATTGGAATTAAAGGGAAGTTGATATAAAGGTGAAGTGTAAATGCTTATGATTGTGCAAATGAATTCATATTCTTAAGCTATTAAGTGTTAAAATTTGACATTGTGATTATAAAAATGTGGATTGGTTTGAAATGAGCAATATAAACTTACAAGTAAATAAGTTGGAGAACTTGAGAATGGAAGATTTGATTTTAACTCAACCAAAATGGAATTATAATCACAAATAAAAATGGTTAAGTGGAATGGTGAATTCGAACTTAATTTTAAATGGAATGCAAGGTAAGGTGAAACAATTATAAAATATAAAAGAGGTAAGTGAACTGAAGTTAGTAAATAAGTTGAACTTGGATATGGAGAATTAAGATTAAATTGAATTTGGTTTAACTTCGACTAAGATGGAATTAAGCTGAATATTAAAATTTCTGTTGTGTTATGAATAAGAATGAATGTAATTAAATTCTTATTTAAAGTAGTAAAGGAAATGGTTTAAATTTCAGGTGGGCTAAATAAAATTTAGATGAACTTCAATTAATTCGGGAAAGGAATTAAATTGAAAATGCATATATAATTTAGTTAACCTTGAATTAAAATGGGATAAAAATTTAGTTTAATGGAAATTTAATTTAGTTGAGGTGATGATGAATGAAGTAAATGTTTACTCAACTAAGTCCAAAATGATTGTTTGGAAACGAATTAGTTAAATTAAATGGATGGTGTATGGAAATGAATAGAATTTGATAGTTGGGTTAAAATTTAGAAAGTAAGTAAAAATCCAGTTGTGGAATGGAATTTAAGTTTGGTAATAAATGTTGGAAGTGAGAATGGATAATGGGATTAGATTATGGAGAGTGGTGGTTTGAATGATAAAGTAAATTCAAATGAGAGGAATAATTTAAATGGTCTCTTTGTTAATAAAATAAATTTGTACATGGATTGGATAAATAAACAAAGAGCATTAAAGTTGTAAAGGAATTGAAATTTGATTTGAATGAGAATCAAATGAAAATAAAATAAAATTGATATAAGAAGATGATGGAAATTTTGTGTAAGAACTTAAGTAACTTGGAAGAAAAACAAATGATTGTGAATGGGCTTATTTAAGTAATTCCGAATGAAATTTGTTAGGAAATAAACTGAAATGCAAGTGAAATGAGTTTTAAATTAATTAATGTGATGAGTTAAAAATATAAGAGTTGTAAATAACTCAGGAATGAATGATATTAATGTAAATTTGAGTTGGTTAATGAGATTAAAATGTAAAGGAAATATTGAATTTAACAATTGCATTCGGAAAAGAAAATACTTGGATTGTGAACAATGCAAAATTTAATAAAATTAATACACATCCAAGTTGAAATTAATTTTGAGTGGTGATAAGCTTAAGTGGTAATTATTTTACTTGAATGATATGAAATTGGCATGTATTTGGAATTGAGTTGTTTAGCAAGCTATTGAAATTGATTTTTGAATAAATTGATATAAATTGATATGGATTGATCCAATTCAAAGAGTTTTGTGTATGAATGCAAGTGAATTGGTTTAAATGACAAGTGGAATTGGTTTTGAATAAATTGGAATGGATTGAAATATTGTTAAGTGATTTTGCATATGAATGGAAATGGATTATAAAAGAAATGCAAATGTTTCAAGTTTAAAATAAAACTTGATTGCATATAAAATTTGGAATGTAAGTAAAATTAAAAGGTAAGAAAGGCATATGTAATCATATTGAAGTGGAAATGAATTGGTTGAGATAAATATGAATGGTATATAGTAAACTTGAATATAGATCATTCAAGAGAAATAAAATGAAGCTTGGACTTGAATAAGAAAATTTAAAGGTGATTGAAATCTTTGGATTGTTGAAAATATAGTGACATTGTTAAACTATGGGGTTTGAGTTTGTAATGAGAGTTTAAATGATGTTGGAATTGTGAAATTTGTTTATAAAGTTGGTTAGCTTGCATAAATACGAAATTGCTTGGTTTGGTTATGAAACAGATGTGTTTGGCTTGCATTTATATTGGAAATGTTATTAAAATGCTCATATCATTGAAACTGATGAGTTTGTTGAGTTTAGTACAGGTGCGGGAGGCGTTCGAGAGAGTTGGAGCGCGTATATGCGATATATTAGCCGCTTGCTTTAAATAATTTGCTATAAGGTACGCCTACGCAAATATAATTGGGAATTGATATATATATTGTGATATATTTTGGTTTCCGGCCATGTGAGCCGATGTATATATATTTGTGTATCCTGCGATATCGCAGAAGCTCCTCCGTACAAAGGAGACTCCGCCAAAATTTTCCAAAAATTTTGGGAGTTAGAATTTTTTTTTTTGGGATTTTGGAAATTTTTTTATTAACTAGTAAAGTTATTTGGAAACAATGTTGCCACAAAAAGCTTTTGAATGTAAATGAAGCAAATGAGTGTGGGATTGGGCTGAAGGGTTTTGGAAAGTGAATATAAGCTTTTAACTAAGAGAATTGGGTAAGTAAATGTGTTGGGAAGTATTTTCTACCTTAGCAAATTTCGGGGACGAAATTTTTATAAGGGGGGAGGAATGTAACATCCCGTATTTTTAAGCTATTGAATTTGAACATTTAATTCATTTTAAATGTTAATGTGGATTCTTAATTGATTTTGAAATGAATGGATTTGGGTTCAATCAATGAAAATGAGCTATAATTTTAATTTATAGCAATTCTGGTTGAATTTGATTAATGGATAAAAATAATTAAATATTCGGAATTGAGATAAGGGTAAATCTGAATGTAAATAGTGATAAAAATGGATTTAAAATTTATTTTGAGTTAATTGAGAGTAAATAGTGTGGTGGGGATTTTAAATGAATTGTAAAGTTGAGAAATTTATATTTGGGATTTTATATTAATTTAAAAATGAATTTAATATTATTAAAATGCAATTTAAGCAGATTTTGGTCTGGCCTGAGCCAGAATGGTTTTTTATGTGATTATAAATTTTATATGATGTATTGTTAAGTTAATAAAATCTTAAAAGTAAAATTTTAAGCGTTTCTGATAATTTCAGAAAATCGCTCGATTTAATAGACGAGTTAAAATAGCTTTCCGGGACACAGTCTCGGAATTCGACGAAACCAGTTCCATTGGATCCGTAATAGTTAATTATTATCGGATTTCAATTTTCGTAGCAATCGGAGTTGTCGTTTGACCGTGGCAGCTCGAAACGCATCGAAATTGATTTAACCGATTTAATTTTTAAATTTATCGTTTAATTCCGTATCACTCGTATACGATCAAATTAGCTTACGAAACCTGTTCCATTGTGTCCGGAACATGGAAAAACCCCAGGATAGCCTGTCGGAACGTGAGAATTGGATGTCGTGTGCTTTAACTGTTAAATTGAGATATTTTAATAATTAAATAATTATAATACCATTTTATATATATCAATATTATATCAAACCCTAGCTTATACGTTCCAGCCGCCACCTTATACGTTCAATGGCCGAAAACCCTATCTCTTTCTCCCTCAATCTCTCTTTATTCTTTAATTATTTGTGAAAACGTTGAAATGCAAAGTCGATGAGCTCAACAAGCTCTAGAGATCCGTACGGTTAAGATGATTGTTAGTCGACCAGAGGGAGAGAAAATAGGCCGCGTCCTGGAGCCGTTCGTGCGTCGATTTCGTCGTAGGGGGAGGACCGAGTTCAACCGCGTCTTGGGCGTGGGTGGCTAGCGACTAGGGCAACGCTATGGAGGTAGCTGATCGATTTATCGTGGAGTCTAGAGGGGCGCGATTTCAAGCCCTAGGTCGATCAAAGTGGGTTCGTTGATGCCTGCTCGTTTGCATGAGGAAGTAGTAGAGAGCGGCCAAGATTTTCATCATCCAGATCGAACGGCCGATGTGCTTTGGTAATTTAAAAAAAAAAGATTTGTTTTAAATCGTTATTCAAACTTTGTAAAATCGTAACGAGTTCATACGATATCAGATTGAGACGAAATTGGAAGTGTTAGAATCGCAGAGACGAACACTACGCGATGGTGCAGTTCCGGAATCATTCCGGGCAAGTAGAAATTTGGGTTAAATCGGGCACCGTCCGATTTAATTTAAATTTCGAACGCTCGCCGAAACTCAAAGTGAGTTTTTCTCACTCACATCTGGATGCTAGGCATTTTAAATAGTTAATATTTAAATATCTGTGTGGATGGCTGAATATAATTGTTATTATCAGTCTGGATTGATATTTATATTGTGATGTGCTAATATTTGTGGATGCAGGGAGAAACAGGTTGGAGGGATCCAACTGGATTCCTCACAATTGTAGCAATTATTTTATAATTGATAGTGATACCTATTTATATGATGTGATTGATAAATCTGGAAATTTAGTTGTTCTGTGACATTGTTGTATAAAGTATAATCACAGAATTAAATTATAAATGGCTAAAAAAGTGTTTTTACGAAATAAAATGAATTGTTAAATTTAGAATTTCAAAGAATAAAATTTGAAATCGGATTTGAAAGGAAAAATGTAAATTGGGCCAAATTGGGATTTTGAATATAATGGGAAGTTTATGAAATGGGTAAATGGAAAGTATAGTTTTCTGGAGATTAAATTTATGAAATTATAAATTGTTTAAAATAACGGTGTTTATTTTAATAACGACTAATGTTATCCGGAATTTAAAAATATGTTAAAATGGAGTTTCCGACTATAAATTAACAAGTTCAAATGAAAAATAGAATGTTTTGAAAATGCCGTATTTCATTGGAATTTAATTAAGTAAATTGGAAATTTGGCTTCCATTGAAAATTCACCAAAATGTTTAAACTATATTTAAAAATGAATTTCCGGAAATGAAAAATTGTGATTTAACTTCGGAGGAAGTTATAGTTAAGTATGGAATTGGAAATTTATGTTGAAATCATAAATTGACTTGAAATAAATCAGTGGATTTATATGAAAGAGTACTTTGAAATGTTTTGGAACGGGAAGGTGTTTCCCTGGGAAAACCAAGTTAGTGTTTTTAAAGATTTTATTTAATTTAAAAGTTAAGTTTTAGAATTTGTTTAAAGAGTATTTTTAAGAAATTGTTATTTTTAAAGTAACAAACTAATAATTTAGAAATCGTAATGATTTGAGAATATATTAGTAAATATTTTTACGAATGGATTATCTAAAGGTTGATTTTGACTTAAGTTATTGAGATTAGTATTTTTCTTCTTATAACGCTATTTTGAATTTAGTTAAACTAAAACCCTTATTTTTAAATCAAAGTTTATGTGTTAATAACTAGTTTCTTCACATATTTTAAATTTACATTTTGAGTAAATAAATAGAAGTAATTTTCATATTTTAAAGTATATTTCAGTATAAGTATTTTTTTTACTGTTTTAAATGCAAATTGTTTTATACTTGGTTATTCCCGATGGGAATAAAGGGTAAAAGATTTACCTTGTAAAGGAAGAGTGGAAAATTGTTTCAAACGAGTTTTGAAAATGTGAAAATATATCTTTGAAAGATATTAGAAGCAAATAAATAATATGGAGATTATTTATTGTGTGATGGATGTGTATGGATGTTTGTGAACATTAATTGATAGTTAAATCACCGACTATCAATATTGGCCAAATGCGCTGATCGTTTCGAAGAGACCGGGATCGAGTTTCCGTATACCGGGATTCTAGGTCTGGAGACTCGAAAACCACTTCGATTCGGTTTGTACGTTTCGCGAAAACGATTTCGGAGTCAAAGATGGAGCAGTGAAGTGCAAGGGCTAGTCGCTACTAATCCTGAGGATATTTCCAAAATGGATGTAGTAGGAGTAGTGCCTTCGGTTCCGTTCGGACCCGGGACGGACTTGTATGGACGAATGCTTTCGTGACATCGTCAGGTGGACGATGGGCATTCTAAGGGATATGTGCTATAAAGGTATCGTTTAGCCTCAAGCCTCATCAACCGGGAATGACTGAAAATCAAGGGTTATGCAGCAAGGCTTCGTGGGTAGCCCCCACTTGAGAGTAAGGTCATCCCTGTCTAGATGTCCCTTTTATTTCGGCTTAGTGGTGCGGTTGCTGATCACAACCGTGAGGTGATTTTACTTGGAATTATCCAGTAAGGGATGATTCCGGCCTTGTGTTGCAGGGGAGCGGGCGTACTCCTCGGTACTGTGATCTAGGCCACGTACTGTGACAGGTGGTACCCCAGTGCCTAGTCATTCGTTGGAAATCCATTCTCCCTACGTGCCTTGTACGAGTTTTGTTTGTATTACCCACGTTGTGGCTAGTATGCCGGAATTTAATAGATGTAACAATTTCGGCTATTTTATAAGTATTTGTAAATAGACACTATTATAATATCAGAGGATTTTTATAAAAAGTGTTTTAGCTATCGTAAGGTAAAAACCCGACATGTTTATTTGTGGCGTGGTCTTACGAGATGCTTTTGTTTTCAAAGGATTTTTGAAACTTTAATAATCAGTTTGGATGTATTTATGATGCGCTGGTATTCCAGACTGACTCGGGTGTTATTTTATTATAATGCTCGGGTCAGACCGAGTATATTTCAGGATAGGTTGCTATGGAGCTCAGGAGAGGAGCTGGAGTCCGAGACGTATTTCTCGTACTTGTATTATTCCGCTGCTGTGATTGTTGAGATTGTTTGACTGGTTATGGTTGGTTGTATTGATATACTCTGATGATGATGTATTGTATATAAACAGATATAGTTTTGATTTGTGTAAAGTTCTGTTCTATATATTATATTTTATTCCGCTGCGATTGTGAGGTTTTGATGTTGTTTAGTTCATTCTTCTTCTTCTTCTACCTTCTTTCTTTTCCTACAATCTGTCTTTTCCGGCGTTCGATCATCGGCATATTATACTGTTGAGTATTTTGTGTCGATTTTCGAGGGTCGAGAAGGACGGGTCGTCACATCTATTTTCCTAAAAGATATCTTTTTGAGTTAAAATTCAAAAGAGGTTTGATGTAACAACCCTGAATTTCCGATCCAATTTAAAATTTTCAATCCACCATTTTAATATAAATTTTGTAAATTCTAAACGATCTCAATTAACATCCAAACTTTGTTTATAAAATGCACCTAGTGGGTTATTGATAGTGGTAAAGTTTCGTCATAAAATATCACTGAAAATTTCGTTCACGTTTTACTGTATAACAGTTCATTTTAAAACGCGAAAATTTTTATCTTCCGAACCCGAATATTTTTACATAAAAAAATTCTAAACCATCTTTTGAGCAAGGCGTCATTTTTCGTTTTTCAAAATTCGGATTTCATTAGCTCCGTCGATCTTATTTTTCGGCGTTTTTCTTGCATTTTTCCGATAATATAATATTCGAATTTTATAATTCCATCGTATCGCAATCAGCTGTGTACCGTTGAAAGTGCATCGTCACACTGATCAAAACGGTATATTTATTCGTGCTAATCGAAGTCCGGCAGAAATCGTCACGTATATTTAATCGTTCCGAACGGACCGATTAAATAATATTCAGCCCTAAATTGTAGCCCATGACCGTTTAGAACTTTGAAAAATGAATTTATGGCTAAGTGCATTCATTTCGGCAGTGGGAAGATAATAGTTGACTTGGAAATTGAGATGGGTTTTAGGATTTCAAAAAAAAAATTTAATTTACTGCTACAAAATTTCAAAGATATAAAGTAAAGAGCGTACGTTTCACTGCCTCATCCTTGCCATTTCAAAATCTTTCCAGGTAACACACCCCTCCTCCATTCTTCTCTTCTTCTTCTTTTTATTTTCTTTTTCATACATCTCTCTGAAAAAAAAAGAGTATGGCCGGAACCAGGAAGCACGCAACCTCCTTCACCACCTGCACTCCACTTCGCTACCTCCCCTCTACCTCATCCTTCCCCAGCCGAGCCCCATTCCCCTCCACTATTCGCCACCTCCGCACCTACCAGCCCAACCATTTCCTCCCCTTTGCACCACCCACCAGCCACCACCGCCCCAGTCCACTACCCTGAGCCCTAAGATCCACTTTCGCTGCCCTTCGCACCACCCAGCCACCACGTCGCTGACCACCCACATCCATTGCCTTCGCTCGGCTACCGAAATCATCCCATCACGTCGCCCATACCACTTCGGCCACGTGTACACCACCCCGCGCGGCTCCCGAACCGGCTACACCCAGGCCTATGCATGCATGAGATGTGCACGAGAGCACACGTGCATGTGCTGCAAATAAAAAAAATGCAAAGAGAAGTGAATGAGTTTGGAGCGGATGGTAGGGAGAAAGATGAGGTGGAACTGTAGATGGGTGGGAAAATGAATTAGGAACTGGGGCGCGTGCTTGAGAAAATTGTAAAACTTGGTTTGTACACAGCAAAAGAAAAAGAAATGCAAGCTTGTATTTTAAGTCTCGGCATTGTTTATAAAAAAAAGAAAAAAAGAAAAGTTTGCGTTTGCAGACAGTTGTGGGGTGCAGGCTTTGTGAACCCATTTCTTTTGCTGACACATATTTATATACCGATGTATATAAGTTTATGTTGTGATAGAGTTGTAACCAATTTTTCGTTTTCCCTGTTGTTGTGCAGAAGCCACCAACTGAGCTTTTCGCAGCAGCATCATATTTTCAGCTTCGTTCTTTTCTCCGTCGTGTGTTCGTTGTTCGTGCTGTTCCGACTCTATTCTTACTTCTTCGTGCTTCGCCGTCAATTTCTATATCCACGAAAGGTGAATTAATTTTCACGACTATATTCTTATGCTAGTTTGTTTGTTGAATGATTGCTATGTGATTGAATTGAATGTTGATTGCTAGTATAAAGTGACAAATAATTTGCAAGTAAATTGGATATAGGATAGTTAACGAATTTAATTTGGATTATATATGTCGAACTTTGATTTGCTAAACCTGACCCCCTTTATATGTTAAATTCGATTATTTAAAATTGACCCTTTAATTGTAAGTTAATTGACACGTAGAATTTGATAAATCTCACTTTGGACCCTTGAACGTATATTGAATTAACTGTTGTAGTATTACATTGAAATTGAACGACAAGTGATAACTGTAATGTAATAATCTTTAATCTACTTGAAATGATAGAGTAGATTCTAGGAATAATTATATTAATTTGCATAAATAACAAATGCAAATTAATACGATTATTTCAGGATTATTTAAATTGTCGAATTGTTGTGAATGGATGCTATTGCTTGTTTATTTACTTTGACATCATCCCAGCTATCACACTGCAAGTTCCCTTTGTATGTTTTGATTTGAATTGAAATGGAATCGGGTTGAAATGATAAATACCCAAATGAACTTGACTTAGGATAGAAAATTAAATTAAACTCGATTGGTCAATGTTTGATTTAAAATAAAATAAAGTTTTATTTGACTAATAATATGGTTTTGAATAAAATTTGGAATTTAAATTCGAGTGAATGGAAGGTGTGAATATTTGTAATTGAGACAAATATTAACGTAATTATTGACGAAGGACATTGTTTAAATTTAAATTGATTAATAATGAATTTTTTGGAGTTGTTAAAAGTTAAGTTTTGAAATTTGTAAAAATTGAGTTTTGGAAATTATTAATAATTAAGTTGAAATTGGAAATAATTAAGTTTTGGAAATTATTAACAATTAAGTTGAAATTGGAAATAATGAAGTTTTGGAAATTATTAATAATTAAGTTGAAATTGGAAATAGTTAAGTTTTGAAATTGTTAAAATTAAGTAATAATTAAGATTTGAAATTATTTGATAATTGAATAAAATTGAATAATTTAATGGTTAAACTAAATTGAATACTTTATTTAAGTGAAATTGAGTTTTGAAATTTGTAAATAAATAAATAATAAATGAAATGAATTTCTTTAATAAGAAATAGAATGCGCTTTATCGAAACAAATGAAAGACTTGTAATTTAAAAGAATTGGGTTTGACATATGTAATTTAAATAAAGTTGTAAACTTTGATAATGAAAATGAACTTAAGAAATAATGTAATGAATTGGAAATTTAATTGAAATTGTTTAATGATAAAATAATATAATGAATATCGAATGAAATCGATAATTGAGTTTAAATCGTTTTGAACGTTAAATTAAGTTAAATGATTTTGGAATGAACTTATATACGAAATTAAATGGATATTCGAATTGTTTTGAAGTGAAACTTTGAAATTGAACTATAGAAATTTTGAAATGAATTTGGAAGTTATGAAACGTAATTTTTGGAAACCGATTTAGAAAGACTACCGAAATGTTGATTTACGAATTCTAATTGGAATTGAAATTGAAATTGAATTGGTTTTTGAAATATATTAAGCGACCAATCGGAAATTAATTGCGAAGATTATTAAAGGAACCGGAATCGGTTAGGGACATACTCACTGTCTAAACCGGAACCACTTTAATAATTATACGCGGAGTGTGATCCAGAATGAAGTGGTTGGATTGACGAACGTTGATGATTGAAGAAAGTGAAAGATAATGGATAGCCTTAACACTTGTGTCAAATTGGAAATGACTAAAACAGGAGCCGTGCCGGGCCAATGGAGGTTAGCTACCTCAAGCGAACACACTTCTTCGTAAACTATTCATTTACTTTGTGATTGATTGGTGTGCACCCTTGATTTGGGAGTGTTGTTTCGCGGTGTTGCGATCGCTGCGGCGATGCGTTCTCACCAGTCCGGATCAGGCAAACGGTAGTGTCACTACCTTGGGTATTGCCTCATGTGCCTTGTCATACTTGTATTCCCATATACGCGACCACTACGAATTTGTTTTGTATTATACCTATGGAGTACTCCCTGATAGCCCACTAGTTTACGGTGGAGTTTACAGTGCAGTATAGTCTATGATGCTTATATAAAATGTGTTAAGGGGAATAATGGTGACGCCTTAACACTATCTTGATATTTTACATTACTGTTAGACATTATCTATTTATCGTACACTACTATGTATAGATAGTTTATCGGATCCTGAAAGATGTTTATTTCATTCATCTTTGAGTTACTGTTTGTTCCAAATTTTGAACCATATTATCTGTATAAGAATATATGTCCTGATTCGAGTGTTTGTTTGTGCATATGCTCGGATCAGACTGAGGATTGCTGTTGCTACTTACTTGGAGCGGAAGACTGAAGACTATCACTATGTTATCTTTATCAGTATTGTTCTTTCCATTTGGACTATTTGGACATCTATGTTGTTGTATTTCTTTATTTGATACATTGTTGTATTTATGGGTAGCTTCATGAACTACTCTTATGACTATGTTGTATTTCCGCTGCACTACTCTGTTATGTTATATTTTCTGTGATTCTGTGATGATTCTCATTTATATACATATACTCCATTAATGATTCGTGTTTTGCACTATTTAAGTTGACATGTGTGGATTATTGTCAATTTAAATGGTCCAAATATACGGGTTATTACATTTTATACTCCTTATACATACATTATTTCAAAATATAATAGAGATTATTTCTCATGAATTTACCATGGTTATTTAAAGTGATCATTTCAAATTTTATGAATATGACTTTTACATTATTATCAAAATAATTTTACTTAACTCAACCGAGTCAATATATGATTAACATAAGCAAACACTTATCCAATAATCAAACATTTAAGCATCCAAACTATGCTAACCAACTATGTATACTTCCATTGCACAAATCATAGATAATTTTAAGATAAATTTAAATAAGACGGAAGTAGTGTTCTTGTTAATCCCCTTTTCGACTCACGACCTAAAAAAGTATGCCGAGTTAAGGTGCTTGCCGACCTAAGAAAGCATGCCGAGTTAAGGTGCTTGCCGACCTAAGAAAGTATGCCGAGTTAAGGTGCTTGCCGACCTAAGAAAGCATGCCGAGTTAAGGTGCTTGCCGACCTAAGAAAGCATGCCGAGTTAAGGTGCTTGCCGACCTAAGAAAGTATGCCGAGTTAAGGTGCTTGCCGACTTAAGAAAGAAGACGACCTAACAATTCGAAGGCGTAACCGACTTAAGGAAAGCTCCGAGTTAACAAGATCTCCGACTTAACAGGCTACGACCTAAGGAGAGATCTGACCCAACAGTTGCCGATCTAACTACTGAGAAGAGCTGCCGACTTAAGAGGTGTGCCGAGTTAGGAGCCTGCCGACTTAAGGTAATCTGTGACTCAAGGGCTACGACCTAAGGAAGATTCCGAGTTATGAAAGGCTCCGACTTAAGAAGGTTCCGACCTAAGCCTATTCCTTAACTCGCCACCGACCTAAGCCTATTCCTTAACTCGCCACCGACCTAAGCCTATTCCTTAACTCGCCACCGACCTAAGCCTATTCCTTAACTCGCCACCGACCTAAGCCTATTCCTTAACTCGCCACCGACCTAAGCCTATTCCTTAACTCATCACCGATCTATCATAGGTCGGCAGACGACTTAAATACTTAGAGAAAATTCCTGAGTCCAGATCAGCTCCTATAAATACCCCACCACTTCCAACATGAAAGGGACTTTTGGGCAATTCATTTCTAAAGCGCCGTTACTCTGTCGAACTCTCCAATCATTCAGAAAACAAGGATCCTTCAAGCATTCAAGACACTACAACAAACTTCGAGAGAAATTCTTAACATCCGACATGGATTCATCGAGTTTCATCGCCGAAGATTGAGCTAGTAGTCAAGATTGCTTCTTGTGATCGAGTTGTATTGTTTTCATAGAAGATTTGTATCAATTTGTAACCAGAGTCAATAATAAAGAGATTCAAAGTGGACGTAGGCTAAATCTCAAGCCGAACCACTATAAATTGCTGTCTTTTACTGCATTTCTGCTATTTTTCTGCTTGATTTCTGTTCCCGTTACACGGGTGGTGCTTTCACGATCTTACTACACACACCGGGTGTTGGCGTTCACATTTTGACGTTAACATTTTGGTGCTTTCACCGAGAACCCAACTCAGGCAATCATCCACCGTTGCTTCGCAAAGATTCATAAAAAGAACCTCTCTTAAAAAAAACCAGATCCGAGATAATGGCTCCTGGAAGAAGAGGTAGACCCGTCAGATCCGGAAATGCTCACGAAGGGACTTTCGCTTCCCCAACAACAGATCAAGCAACTCCAACCGTTGGAGTCACCAGGGCTGAATTGGATGACGCAGTTTCTGGATTATACCAACAAATTGAAACTCAAAATGCTTTGATGATGGATAGAATAACTGCCCTGCTTGGGGCAAATCGTCAACCAGAAAACCATCAAACCACCCTTCCTGAAACGCCACCTTTCCAAGCTGATGGTTCTAGGCCCCAACCAACTTGTCATGAACATATGCCCGGGCAAACTTCCGAGGGAAGAACTGGTGCTTGCCCGGAGGTGTCTTTGAACAATAAAGAGTAGCTGTCTGAAATGGTTGGCCGCATCATGAAAGAGAGCATGCAAAGGGAAGAGGATGAGGCTGACTGGGGATTTGCGCCAAGCAGAACTCCGTTTACTGAAAGGATCCTGAGAGCAGAATTCCCAAGGAAATTTGCACCTCCTACTATCCAAGCCTATAGGGGAACCACTGACCCTAATCATTTCCTATACAAATACGATTGGCATATGACCGGTGCAAGAGCATCAGACGAGATCAAGTGTCGGTACT
Organism: Allium fistulosum; assembly: GCA_030737815.1. Classification (NCBI taxonomy): domain Eukaryota; kingdom Viridiplantae; phylum Streptophyta; class Magnoliopsida; order Asparagales; family Amaryllidaceae; genus Allium; species Allium fistulosum. The sequence goes on from CM060907.1 coordinate 472,942,855, forward strand.
TTCCGGTATACCTGGAAGGTGTGGCTTTACTTTGGTTCACAAAGCTTCCAGTTCGGTCTGTAGATAAGTTCTCCGACTTAACACAAAAGTTCAAGGAACAGTTCAGATTGTATGCTTCAAAAGCTAAGGATATAATGTCACTGTCTAACCTTGAACAAGCGCCCGGAGAATCAATCAAATCTTTCTTGAGCCGTTTCAATATAGCTTTAGCCGAAGTAGAAAATGCGGAACCACGCATGATCCTGACTTATTTAATGCGAGCCATTGATAAATCGAGTAAATTTGGAATATGGCTAAAGATGAAGGAACCGAACTCACTTGATAAATTCTATAAAAAGGCCGACGAGTTCATTCGCCTTGAGAACCTTTCTACGACGTCAAAGGTAGTTGCTGCCCAAACTAATGACAACAGTGTCCTATCTAAGAAAAGAGAATCTGAAAGTCAGAAAAGGGAGAATGAAGGAGGAAAGAACCAGGGAAATGAAAAGAAACCTCGCCGCTTTAATTCATCAGATTATACCCCTTTAACTGATACACCAAGGAATATCTATTTTGCAACAAAAGACGTTGTCCAGTATCCTAAGCCACCTGAGATGACGAAAGGTGCAAAGAGTAATGGGAAATTCTGCCAATTTCACAATCAACCTGGCCATGACACTGACCAATGTCGCCAGTTAAAGAAAGTGATTGAAGAATTGTTGGAACAAGGTAAACTCCAACAATATGTTAAGAAAAGCGGAGTCAATCCAACCTCATCCACTCGGGATCAACAACATCCTACCCATCAATCCGATTCTCACAACAACACTGCAGTGCAAGATTCAGAAAAGCTTGTCATTAATGCTATCACAGGCGGATTATACCCAGCAAGCAGAAGTTGGGATGACTACTAATTACCCACAAAATTGCGGCTGGGGCATCTCTCACTTTCTCTGGCATAAAAATCCAAAAGCTATGAATCAAGCACAAATGGAAATCCAGCTTGGAGATTCTGAAACAATAATAACTAGCATTCATTTTTATTTAACAGCATTGCTTGAATGTGTAAAGATAATAATAGATGTGTAACTTCTGCATTGTAAACCGCTGAGAAATCAGCGTGACTCAATAATGAAAAACTATGCATTGTGTTTTCTGTTATAAAATGCCTGTTATATTTCGATGTGTAAATACTCTAAATGTATTGCTAAAATATCGATCTAATACTGCAGGCCATTAAAGCAAAGCTCACCCATCGCAAAGCTAAGCGAGCCTTACAAATCATTTAGCAAATTTCAAGCAACAAAAATTTCAAACTCAAATCCCATACAAGAGGAGCTTCACATAAAAAGTTGACGGCTCCACTATGTCAAGCCCTCGTTAACTGGTTGCGATCGTTAATATAAAAAGGCATCCAACCAAATAACTTGCGTTTACTCTGTGGAGTCATTCAACAGTGAAGTCTACTTCTTCGGATAAAGCAATTTACTTGCAAAAGGAAGGAACACGCGCTTGGAAACGATGATAAAGGATCGCAGATTGGAGGATGATGATACAACATGAGCAGGCAAACATGGAAGCAGCCAAAGGAAGGTATGCCTCTCAACAGGAAAGCAGGTAGATCCACTAAAGGGATACCTTCCCGAGCAGAAGGAATAAGACCCTCGCTGGCTGATTGTGATGCATCCGATCAGGCAGCTTGTGTCCATCCCATGGATCTACTTGCCCCTAAGACGCAACCTTCCTGGCACACCAACCAACTGATGCTCCTTCCCAAGGGTCAACAAAGCCCTCTAACGAGGCACGCCAATAAATGGAGAGCTTTCCTCAATCAAAAAGATCGGTGGGACTACCAAAAAGGGGCACCTTGTTAATCGATTGCGATCGTTTGTACAAACAAACATCCAATCGAACGACTTACGCTTGTCCCGTGGACCCCTCCGACCATGAGAAAGTAACTTCCAGGCAACCACAAGCCCTCTTCGGAGGCACAAGCCCTCTTCGGAGGCACAAGCCCTCTTCGGAGGCACAAGCCATCTTCGGAGGCACAAGCCCTCTTCGGAGGCACAAGCCCTCTTCGGAGGCACAAGCCCTCTTCGGAGGCACAAGCCCTCTTCGGAGGCACAAGCCATCTTCGGAGGCAAAAGCCCTTTTCGGAGGCACATTTCACCCGTGTAGAAGTGCAAAATGCTTCTCTTCGGAGACCCACTTCACCAGAGATGAAATTCCAAAACTGCTTCTCTTCAGAGACCAAAATCGCTTCTCTTCGGAGACCAAAAGACCTCTTCAGAGGCGTACTTCACCTTGCTTGAAGTACCAAAAATAAACCCTTTACTGGGGCACAAAAATCAAAACCTTCTACAGAAGCTCATTTCACTGTGCAGGAAAATTCACTTTCAAACAAATAAAAGCAATCATTCCCAGAAGTCGAAATGTTCTTCAGGAAGAAAAAGAAAATAAAGATTTCTCCAAAGACAAGATATACTCTATTAAAAGCAGAATAATTCTTCCAAAAAAAAAAAGTGGAAAGTTATTCTCTAAAATAAGAGTATCGGTCTTGTGAAATCAAGAAATATTACAATATACTTGTGGTGTGGGGGCAACACTATACAATTCAGTTACATTAATAGAAGTAATATACAAGCAACATACCACAAGTTCATTGCAATATCACGTAATAAAGATGTGGAGTAAATGCGTTCTTGAAACATAGACAGAAAATTTGTACAAGTGAAAAGAATCGTTTACTCTATACTTCAAATGAAAAACAGATGTATTCCTACATACACAAGGATTTGTACAAGAAAAATATCTATTTATTTCAATACTATGAGAAATTTTTTACATTGTATAGGTTACAAAAGAAGCGGAGACCGGTATCCGCACAGTCCCCGGTCAATACAAAAAGCAGAAAATGCAAAAACAGACTCATTTCTCCTTTTTCCCACCCTTGGAGCTTTTACCCGGTCGGGTAATAAGTTTTGAAGGCCGCGTCGGAGAAGAAGGAGGAAGAGACTCAGCCGGTTCCATCTCCGCCTCATCCCCAGCAGCAGAAGAACTCTTCTTTCCTTTCTTTGAAACCACACGCTTCCCCTTCTTCTTGGAAGAAGACTCACTCCTCGGAGCAAGAAATGTAGAAAGCTTTGTGTCATAATCGAAAGACTGCTCCGGGGTCTTCTCGCTATCCTCCAGACCTTTTGCCTTCTGTTCTTCGGAAGCAGATGGTTCATCTAAACCTTGAAGGGCCACTATTGGTTCTTCCTGTGAACCAGGTTGGGAAGCTGGAAGAGGTATAACTTGAGAAGGAGGAGGAACGGCAGCTGAAGAAGGAAGAGTTGGGGCAGTTTCTGGGGCGTCTGCTGCATAATAAAAGATATCAAAATCAGTATTCTCCGAGAAAAAAGAAAACCGTGAATTGTCAAAGTTACCTGGAGAAGCCGGTTTAGCGAGATCAATCTCAAATTCCCGAGCTTGGAAGTCTTTCATTGCCTCTTCCTCTATAGGGGTGGTTACAGCTTCTGTGTCAACCTTAGCGGGAGGCGTGGAATGAGAACTAGAGCCAGCAATATCCGCATGAGCTAAAGTCGAAGTATAAGCAGGAGCAATAGGGGGTGTTTCTTTCCCAGGAAGCTTCTCTCCCGTCGCTTCGGCCCGCACTCGGACGAGCTGCTCTTTTCCTTTGGCAAGGGCATCGCGATCGCTCTCACTTAGGTAGGTAGCTTGAAGATCTGTTTCGGAGTATCCGGCACCACCAAATAAGTCAATGATTGCCTCCCACACCTCCGCTAGGGTGACTTCATACTCTGGTCCCAAAAATGAAAGGCTCCCACGCCCCAGGACACAATGCATATAGAAGTCGAACAGGGTCGCGTCAACGGTGGCTAGGGTCGCCTTATGGGATTCTTCGGCTGCAGCTTTACCAGAGAGAACTTCATCACGTTCTCTTTCAGCCTTCAGTAACTGGGATTGTAGCCTAGCAATTTCTAAGTCTCGAGAGCTGAGTTTCTCCAGAAGTTGAGCAGCGTCATCACGATATTTTCTAGTAACATGTTGTTCTGCTTCAAGTTTGACTTCAGTATCTCTCTGAGCAGCGTGGGCGTCTCGAACTTGTTTTTGAAGCATTTCTTCTTTCTGAGAATAAGAAGTGGAAGAAGTAGCCAGCTCTTTTTTAAGTCTTTCAACTTCAGCTTCGAGCTTTACATAACCATCGCTAATGCTTTTCATCTCCGAGTCATGCTGCTTACGCCATTTATCCCACTCAGACTTATCATTTTCCATGGTCATCATCGCTTCAAGATTCAGATGGTTGACCCTTTGAAGTTCATCAACCAGCTTCTGCCACCCAGACATTCTTTCGATGTCAAGCTTTACAGCATCGACATTTTTCAGCATCGCCTGCTTATCAATGGGGACCAAGTCCAAATCAAAACGCACTCCTTTCAGACACCAATTCGGAAATCGGCTCTGGAGTGTGGGAGGACTATCTCCAGCTTGGTACTGTGGCCTATTAATGATGGTCTGGATGTCAGATTCCTTAAGGGCAGGAGAACCGGAAGATGTATTAGGAGGAACAGAAGCGGTTGTCTTTTCCGAGATGTTAGATGTGTCTTTCTCACCAAGTCTGGCACGTTTACTGGAATCATCAGAAGTGTGACTCTTCCCCTTATCGTCATAAGATTTCCTTTTATAAGGATCGTCGCTTCTGCGAGAAGAGTCATGTTGCTCGTCCCTTCTCCCGTAGTATTCCTCATCTTCTCTCCGGCGACGCTCTTCATGAGCTCGCCTCTCATGAGCCTTTCGAGCAGCTCTCTCCTCATCAGTTTCTTTCACGGCACTGATATAACTCCTAAAGTCGTAAGCTTCACGGCTTCCGTAGCGCTGAAATTTGTTGAAGTAAGAGCCGCTTCGCCCCATCAGAGAACCTGAAATTGAAGAAAAAGACCAGTTTTAGAAATCCTCAAGTTGAAGAAGCTAAGTGCATATAAGTACCAAAATTCTAAGTGTGTGTGATGTGTAAACTACGCGCGTCAGACTACAAACCACTTTTGGGTGTAGAAATGGCAATAAGTTGTGTGGAAGGTGTTGTGGATTGTTGCAAAGAAGAAGTTGCTTCGATAACAGGAGGAACCACTTTAGAAACATCATCTTTAAAGAGCTCCTGAGAGGTTATCATAATGTCACTCAAGCCATCAAAGGTATCGTCACCCAAGTGTTCAGCAGATTTCTCTTTCTCAAGTTCCACATCAATTGATTTTTCAGAAGCTCGAGGATTCTCTTCTTCCTCAATAGTTGGGGGAAGTGCCGACTTGCCAGCCAACCCTACAACATCAGTGGATCCAGAGCACTTTATCAAAGCAGTATCCAGGGCAGGTGTTTTTGAAGCAGCTTCTTCCGCAAAAACCGGGGCATTTAACGCCTCTGCTTGAGAATCCAATGCAGCCGATGTTTCTGCATCAGAGCTAGGAATTTCATGAACTCGAGTCGACCTGGAAGGGTGCAGAAGCCCAAATTGGTGCAGAAGCTCATCATCTAATAGAAATTGGATGCTCCTCTCCTCTACAGGCACCGCCATAAGCCTCTCGAAAGTCACCTTGTGACTGAGATTTTTGGAAGGAGGAGGAAGTGCTGAAAAGGAAAAAAGAGCGAAGTTAGCACTTGATAATCCGAACTTCGGTAAATTTGAAAGAACGTAAGAAACAAATGCAAGTGATCTTACTCCCTATTCTCCAAATAGCATAAAACCCAGGAGGGCAGCGAACGTAGAAGAACGGGCTCAGAAAACTGTGAACACTCTCAGGGAGACCGGTGATCAACTTATGATTTCTCGCACTCCTCACAACTATGATGGAGGGATGATCTTTATTTTTGGCAAAAGTACAAAGATAGCGAATTTCTCCGAAGGTAGGGAAGCGGCCCAGTGTTCTCCTGAAAAGCACGCATAGTCCCAGCAAGATGGCGTAGCCATTGGGATGTAACTGGAAAGGGGAAATAGATAGTTGGAGAAGAAGTTCTCGAATGCAGTCATTGAATGGGGGGATAGCCCCGCTCAAGCACATTTGGCGGTTAACCGCGACAAAGCCATGGGGCGGTCTGTCAGCAGTATCATTTATTTCGGGAAGCAAAGCGTCAGCCTCAGCAATGCCAAACTGGATGCATAGTTGATGAAAGGCCTTATGGTTCAAAGTAGTAGGAGTCCTCTCTAGAGGATCGTTCAGCGGGATAGCAACTGGAAACACATCTTCAGCTTGCTCTGTTCCTTCTTGTGGAGAAGACATTCTACACAATCAGCTGAATGTTCAAATGTGAAGGTGCACGTTCCCTAAAAGTGTGAAGTGTTGTGCAAAAAACTAATGAAAATAAACAACAAGCATAACGGGAATTAAATTAGTTGACAGTCAATCGATTACAAAATTTCAGAACTTGTCAATGATCAAGTGAAGTGTTAATACAGACAAGTCAGTTTCACTTGACTATTACAATTTTGTTTTAATACTTCACTTGAATTAGTTATTGTACAACATCTCGTTCATATTCATTTAATTTAACTTTCTCGTTATCAACTAATCCGTCACTCGATGTGGGCAGTCGGTGATAGTATATTCGTCCCAGTATTCTGTGAATGTTGTATTAAGCAGGATTGTTAGTTTGCAAAATTGAAGCAATGTGTAAAATGCATGCAACACAGTTCATAGTTCAACAGTTCACAGTTCACAGTTCATAGTTCAACAGCTCGAAGTTCGGGCACAGTTCAAAAATCATCTGTTGGGTGGCCGAAAGTCTAAGTCCTAACTCGGTGACGACCTAAGGAAGGTTCCCTATGAGTCAAAGCCAGGAATCCTCCAAGTCCTAACTCGGTGACGACCTAAGGAAGGTTCCCTATGAGTCAAAGCCAGGAATCCTCCAAGTCCTAACTCGGTGACGACCTAAGGAAGGTTCCCTATGAGTCAAAGCCAGGAATCCTCCAAGTCCTAACTCGGTGACGACCTAAGGAAGGTTCCCTATGAGTCAAAGCCAGGAATCCTCCAAGTCCTAACTCGGAGGCGACACAAAACCTAGGTCGCATGGAACTGCTAAGTCGGCTCCGGCTTAAGTCATGAAAGTCACTGGATCGCGTAAAATCCCTAGGTCTTTACCGAGCCAATACCTCGACTAATTTTCTTCCCTAATTCTTAACCCGTTAACCCAATAGCCTCACAGTCAACAACGATCCTCATTCCATCACACCATTGGACCACCCAAGGAGCCAATTCAAGTCGAATCAAATTTGCTGCGAATCCAATGTATTACTGCCCTATTACGATTACAACATGGTCGATGGCGATTGACGAACAATCAAAAAGTTATGCACAATGAATCGCAGCATCTAAACACAAATGGAAGTCAAAAACTGGGAGTTATCGATTCGACAGCGAGCATGGGTGAACGATGACCAGATCGACTTACGAAGTATAACAAGAAGATGATCGGCGATTGGATGGTTGGAGTTTGTCTCTGAGAGCTCTAAAAGTGCTTCAATGGCAGATTCGAGAAAAGGAACAGATGAGGAAGAGGAAGAAGGATGCAACTATTTATATGCTGGAAGGCGAGTCGACTTGCACGGTGTACGACCTAAGGCATTTGTTAAGTCGGCACCGACCTAACCAAAGAATTAAAAGAATCGAAGCATACGACCTATGACTTAGGCATATACTTCGAGGGGCAAATGTTAATCCCCTTTTAGACTCACGACCTAAGAAAGTATGCCGAGTTAAGGTGCTTGCCGACCTAAGAAAGCATGCCGAGTTAAGGTGCTTGCCGACCTAAGAAAGTATGCCGAGTTAAGGTGCTTGCCGACCTAAGAAAGCATGCCGAGTTAAGGTGCTTGCCGACCTAAGAAAGTATGCCGAGTTAAGGTGCTTGCCGACTTAAGAAAGAAGACGACCTAACAATTCGAAGGCGTAACCGACTTAAGGAAAGCTCCGAGTTAACAAGATCTCCGACTTAACAGGCTACGACCTAAGGAGAGATCTGACCCAACAGTTGCCGATCTAACTACTGAGAAGAGCTGCCGACTTAAGAGGTGTGCCGAGTTAGGAGCCTGCCGACTTAAGGTAATCTGTGACTCAAGGGCTACGACCTAAGGAAGATTCCGAGTTATGAAAGGCTCCGACTTAAGAAGGTTCCGACCTAAGCCTATTCCTTAACTCGCCACCGACCTAAGCCTATTCCTTAACTCGCCACCGACCTAAGCCTATTCCTTAACTCGCCACCGACCTAAGCCTATTCCTTAACTCGCCACCGACCTAAGCCTATTCCTTAACTCATCACCGATCTATCATAGGTCGGCAGACGACTTAAATACTTAGAGAAAATTCCTGAGTCCAGATCAGCTCCTATAAATACCCCACCACTTCCAACATGAAAGGGACTTTTGGGCAATTCATTTCTAAAGCGCCGTTACTCTGTCGAACTCTCCAATCATTCAGAAAACAAGGATCCTTCAAGCATTCAAGACACTACAACAAACTTCGAGAGAAATTCTTAACATCCGACATGGATTCATCGAGTTTCATCGCCGAAGATTGAGCTAGTAGTCAAGATTGCTTCTTGTGATCGAGTTGTATTGTTTTCATAGAAGATTTGTATCAATTTGTAACCAGAGTCAATAATAAAGAGATTCAAAGTGGACGTAGGCTAAATCTCAAGCCGAACCACTATAAATTGCTGTCTTTTACTGCATTTCTGCTATTTTTCTGCTTGATTTCTGTTGCCGTTACACGGGTGGTGCTTTCACGATCTTACTACACACACCGGGTGTTGGCGTTCACATTTTGACGTTAACATTTCTCACTGTCATGCTACCTGACTCTAAGTGTTTTTTTAATTGAAGAAACGATCACTTTCTCCACACCAAAGCTTATGGAACTTGCCTCCAGACTTTAGTGATGCTTGGCCAAGATTGAGTGGAGGTAGAAGCTCGACTTTGAGATGGTGATGATGTGGGCCCTGCACTTTAGTGAGGAAGAGGTGGAGTTTGGCTATCTTTTTGAAGCGATTTGATATCGTATGTGTATGGATATATTTTTAACTGAACATGGACGCAGTGTTGAAATATTTAACTATTTAGGAAGTTATTGAAGAAGAGGTATTAGAGAGCTTAAGAAGAAGAAGAAGACGAGAAGTGAAGTCAATTTGTGAAGAAAGGAAGAGGATGTGCATGTATATTTATAAGGTAGAAATCCTTATGCATGAAATTATCAAAATACCCACCTCTCCCATCATAGCTTCGCCCGAACCCACTCCCCCCTCCATGTTCTTGTCTTCTCTTGATTGAGTGATGGTGAGTTTGCTTTTTGAGTTTTAAGGTGAAGTTTTCCTTTATATACATATAAGGAGTGTATATATAAATGCGTATACTTTATTTTAGATATTTTCTTTAGTTTTAATTTGACTAATTGTAAAGGTATATTTATATGTATATGTATGTACATGCATGTGTGTATGTGTATCAAACAACGTTGCAATGATTTTAAGCAACTTCCGTTCGGTGAAAGGTCGAAAATCCAAAAGCTGAATTCTGATCACATTTTCAGTTTTTAATCAAACTATTTATTTATGTAAACAAAACTTGAAATACATTTCTTATCATCTCTAAAGAATTAAAACAAGGTTAGTTAAGTTATAAAACCATATTTACTAATATAAAACAAGGATTAAAACAAAACTTGAAACAAATTTCTTATCATCTCTAAAGAATTAAAACAAGGATGTGCATGTATCACTTATCATCGTTATATAATAATTAAATGAATCGTTTATCATTTAAAACAATTAATTAAATATTTAAAATTAATTAAATATTCCTATTCACAGAGATAAAATTACAGGTCGTTTCATCTTTTATTATATGTTCGTGCTCATTTACTCAATTTCCATTACCGCTTTATTACCCATATATTGATGATGGTGGTTACTTACTCGTTCTTGGATCTGAGGATTTGTTATCGATAGTCGAGACTTGAAGATTAATATTATGATTTTAATAGATGATTGGACCAAACTTTATGGATGAATATAAGTTTGATCGATTTATCCTTTTAATTATTCAAAACTATGGTTCATAACGAGGACACTTTCATCTTTCAGCCTTATGGAAGTTATTTGAACAATTACCGAACCCCCGATAAGAGATATTATATCTATTGTCCAAAATTTAAATTTTGCTCCTGAAATCTCATAGGTTACATTTGTGATTAGCTACTCTTTTTGGTCAAAATTGGTAACCTTCAATTTCTTTTATAAAACTTTTGAAGATGACCTCAACAAAACGTCCTCTAGGTTAAAATCATAGTCGTTGCGGTAAATACCATATATCCTTTTGTAAATTGCTTTTGATATAATAATGTGTATTAATTGTAATTAAAGTTCCAAATTTCTTTCTTGTGGATAAAGAAAATTTGGGAATGAAAACATTTTATTGGAATATGAGATAGTTTGTATTTCCCACCTTGTTTGGTTGGGTAATCAGTTTTAAGAAAATCCCGGAACTTTGAAAAGTTGTTTTTCAAAAAGCTAGAGTGTCATGAATAATTGTTTTGAAAATTGATTCGATAAGAGAGTATGGCGATATCTTTGACCTATGAATTAATATCAACTACCATGTCGGGGATGGTGAGCTTGGGAAGTAGGAGTCAACTTAAAGTTACTTGTTTAAAAATTATCGTCCTTTCATTTAGGCTTAGTCTTTATTTGTTATTGGCATTGCCATGTGTTCAATTGCTTTAATATTTATTGAAGGATTGACTATTATAATGGAATTTGAAATGAAAATCGATTGGAAATAAATCGAGAGTGATTTGTAAACCGAAATTGGTAATATTGGATTTTAAAAATAGATTTTTATCGAGAAATTAAAATTATTTTAAACTGGAATTTTATTTATTAAACCATATAGTTAAAGCTGTTTTAGTATTAAATATTTCGGAAGGTGGATTATTCAAATTTTTAATATTTATTGAAATGAATTCACACTTTTGTCATAAGCTTTGTAAATCGATTAGTTATATTTCAAAATGAATTGGAAATGAGTTATCGATGTTTTTATTTAATTTGTTTTGATATTTTAAATAATTACCTAAACTTATTTTAAAAATAAATTATTATTCTTTAAAATACTTAATATATATATATTTGAAATAATTGGAATTTATTTATAAATTCTCTCGAGATTTGTAAATGGGATTTATTTAATAGATGTGATTTTATAAAAGAAAATCTTATAATGAAATTCTTGGAACTTAAGGAAATTTTCGAATTGTTAGAAACAAGAACTTCGAGATTGAATCGATATTCATAAAGAAGTTATAAATGGATAGACGAGACTTTAAGTGAGTATTATCGATTTTGGAAAATGTAAGGAATTAATATAAATTCTGGAAATTTCTGAGATAATTATGAAATATTTTCGTAGCTTGGGTATTAGAAATGAATTTTGGGAAATGGACTTATAATATTTTCCTAAGTGTTGAATTGAAAGGTGTTGGAATATTTTAGCGATGAAGGGATTTATATAGGTGTGTTTTTCTAAGTAATGGATTATAAATCGAATTTGGAAATATTTCACTCAGCGTTGAAGTAAGATATGGTTTGAAAATATTCCGTTAAAGATATAATAATTTGAAACTATTTTCAAATGTTGGAATACTGAAAGAGATTTGAATATATATCTTTGTAAAGGTATTTGAATGAATGTTTGAAAAGATTTATAATATAGGCCCAGTGACTGCTTATGTGTGCTATTTGATAGTTAAATAACCGACTATCAAATCTGGCCAAATTCATTGATTGTTTCGAAGAGACCGGGATCAGATTTAATTATCTGAAAATCACTTCAATCCGATTAGTGTGTTACGAATTGTGATATCTCGGAGCTAAGGGAGTTGGTGATCTTGAAGGAGATTTGGTTTGTTCAGCCCTAGAACAACTTGTATGGATGAATGCTATCATTGCATCGTTGCCTGGAAGGAAGTGTTAGCATTCCGAGAATGAATGTTATTCTTAAGGTAATACGTAGCCTCAAGCCTCATCAACTGGAAATGACTAAAACGTGGGAGATGTAGCAGGACTAAGTTGGTCGCACCCATGTAGGGTATGTTATCACTTTTCTAGATACCCTCGGGTATATTATATTTATGGATATGGTTGTGCATGGAAAAGAGAGCGCTCAATTAGGGTGGGAACACCTAGGGTGATAACATATTCAGTACTATCCAGCAAGGGGTAGGCCGGTCCTATGTTGGTAGGGATCGTTAGGTACGATCTCGGTACTTTTTTCTAGAGATGTTATGTGGCGGGCGGTACCCCAGTAGCCCAGTCATTGTATGGAATCTAATATCCACTTCGAGCCTGTACGGTTTTGAGTGTGCCCAACTATGCTGAAATGTGAGATGCAAGCATTTCAGCTATTTTATAGTTTATTTTTTATAGACACTTTTATAATATCGGATGATTTTGGTATAAAATGTTTTGGTTATCGTAAGGTAAAAACCCGTCGTGTTTATGTGTGACGCAGTCTTACGAGATACCTTTGCTTTCAATGGATTTTGATAACAATAATAATTCAAATTGAGTGTGTTTTCTCACGCAGGTTTTCCAGACTGACTCAAGTGTTATTTTATTATAATGCTTGGGTCAGATCGAGTATTACTGATTCAGGTTAGGATGCTATGGAGTTCAGGAGATGAGCTGGAGGATCCTCAAGCATATTATATGTACTTGGTTATTTCCGCTGTGTGTGTATGTTGTATATTCAGCACTTGTGGGGGCAAGTTATTATAACTATCCAGATTGATTTGTTAATTGATGTACTCTGATGATGGTATGTATATTAACAGTTAATTTTATTTTGTATAAAAAGATCTGTTATTATATATATTATATTTTATTCCGCTGCGATTGTGAGATTCTATATTGTTGTTTCTGTTTCTTCTTCTATCTCTTTTCTTTCTCTTAGTAATTCTCCTTTTGTACAATTTGTGTTGGACAAGTGTGGTTTATTGTCAACTCAAAGAGTACGGAACGGCGGGCCGCTACAAACCACTTCACAACCCCTTACTTTTTTCATGGTTTAAACATTCTTTTGAAAAATTTTTAAAAAAAACTTTTGAAACTAAAGCTACAAACTTTAACACGTTTCAAACTTTAAACTTCAAAAAACAACTTCGATTCCTACCGAATCTCAAATCCGTCGCAATTGTACAAAGTTGCTAACTTTGTTAACCAAAACTCATGTCATAGCTCATGTTTTACAATCAACACATTACTAACACAAACCACTTTTATCATAGGTTGCAAGTATGCATCCATATATACATGCTTACTAACTTTATATACAACATCAATTTCCATAACCAAATCAGGATACAATAAATCATCCAAATCATAATCAAACCACATGGTTACCATTCAACTACATCTGGCTTTCGGGGAGTGGGACTAATGTATCCTAAATTCACTTCTTTAAAGTTTCATGTGGGGCCTTACCACTAATGGCGAAGATCCTATATCTCTGCCTGGGCTTAGCCTACACTATATTATCACTATAATAATGACTTAATAATAAAGTAAAAATCCTTTCCAAAATAAGGTACTTTACTTACCAAATTCCATCCAAACAAGACCAAACAAAGCTACCACTTGAATCTACGCTAGAACCATGCTTTCCCTTCTAGAAAGATTATGTTTTTTGTGGCCTTAAAGGACAAAGTAGGTTCGGCCTAAATAAGTAATCTCGGCCATGGCATGTTTTAGGAGGTGTGTGAGCTTGATAATGAAAGGAGAAGAGGTAGAAAGGAAGAAGAAGTGATTTAAACAAGTTTTATGAGGATTTTTTTCTCTCTTCTCTCAAGGCTAAAAGAAGAAGCCATGAAAATTTTAACAAGGAAGAAGAAGAAGAAGGAAATGAAAACAAGGAGAAAAGAAAGAGAATATGTGGGTATACATAGGTGCAAAATGAATTGAATAATATAACTTGTCATAATTATATCTAGTCACATCACAAATCTTTTATAATATATAAATATATAATTAAGTTTAGTCACATCACCCTTTTATATATATAGTTATGTTTAGTCTTATCACTTTCTTTTATATATATAATTATTATGTTTATTCGCATCACCTTCTTATACATATATAATTATTATGTTTTGTCACATCACTTTCTTTTATATATTTATATAAGTTTAATTATTAGTTAACTAAGATGTGACAAGAGATAATTATGGTTAATGATTACAAATCTAAGATGTGATAATACTTAATATATATATATATATATTTATATAAAATGTACACTATTTTAATAGTATATCTTGTCACATCAGTTACTAATCCAAATTAATATAAGATAATTTATTTCTAAGTATATTATTATCTAGTTATTTAACTCTTATATATATGTATATATAGTGCATAAAGACGAACAACCTTCCCGATAACTTTCTAGTGTCGAAAAATCGAAGTTTCGGAAAACTTTCTTCGGTCACATTTTCTGTTTTTCTACCAACTATTTAATTTGGTAAACAAATTTTGAAAATGATTTTATCATCATTATTAATTTATTAAAATGAGTTTATTTCCATTATAAAACCTAGATATTGAATTTTTAAAATTAAATAAATATTCACTAATCAAAGCAGTGAAATTCTGGGTCGTTACACATCCGTTTAACTTTTCAGGTCGCCTAATCACGAACTACCAAAATGCGGTGGCTTATTTTTCACTTTTTAGCCAAATTCTATAAAATGTGTCCAAAACATTTTAAATCACTTTAATAACATAATAATTAAACAAATATTTCATTATTTTACTTTATTTAAATCTCATTTCACTTTATTCCATATCTTTAATATTATATCATTATAATACTCATTTTCCATCGTTTTAAATCAAAACTCTTTTATATTAAACCATATGATATTTCTATATTATTTTCCACCTTTAAAACTATTATTTTCAAAATCAAACCATTCGATTTCCTTTTTCTTAAATACTCCTCTTTAATTTTCCAAAACCATTTCTGTTTCCCAAAAATGATATCTTTTTTATTTAAAATTCAAAAGAGGTTTGATACTCCTTATACATACATTATTTCAAAATATAATAGGGATTATTTCTCATGAATTTACCATGGCTATTTAAAGTGATCATTTCAGATCTTATGAATATGATTTTTTTTTACATTATTATCAAAATAATTTTACTTAACTCAACCAAGTCAATATATGATTAACATAAACAATCAAGCATCTAATAATCAATCATTTAAGCATCCAAACTATGCTAACCAACTATGTATACTTCCATTGCACAAATCATAGATAATTTTAAGATAAATTTAGATAAGACGGAAGTAGTGTTCTCACTATCATGCTACATGACTCTAAGTGTTTTTTTAATTGAAGAAATGATCACTTTCTCCACACCGAAGCTTATGGAACTTGCTTCCGGACCTTAGTGATGCTTGGCTAAGCTTGTGTGGAGGTGGAAGCTCGGCTTTGAGATGGTGGTTGTGTGGGCCCTGCACTTTAGTGATGAAGAGGTGGATTATGGCTATCATTTTGAAACGATTTGATATTGTATATGTACGGATATATTTTTGACAAAAGTTGGACGCGGTGTTGAAATATTTAACTATTTAGGAAGCTATTGAAGAAGAGATATTAGAGAGCTTAAGAAGAAGAAGAAGACGAGAAGTGAAGTTAATTTGTGAAGAAAGGAGGAGGATGTGCATGTATATTTATAAGGTAGAAAGCAATATGCATGAAATTACGAAAATACCCCCCTCTCCCATCATAGCTTCGCCCGAACCCACTCCCCCTTCCACGTGCTTGTCTTCTCTTAATTGAGTGACGGTGAGTTTTCTTTTTGAGTTTTAAGGCGAACTTTGCCTTTATATACATACAAGGAGTTTATATATAAATGCATATACTTTATTTCAGATTTTTTGTTTAGCTTTGATTTGACTACTTGTGAATGTGTGTATATATATATGTATGTATGTACAAGCATGTGTGTATGTGTATCATACAACGTTGCAATGATTTTAAGCAACTTCCGTTCGACGAAAGGTCGAAAATCCCAAAGATGAATTCTGATCACATTTTTAGTTTTTAATAAATTATTTATTTATGTAAACATAACTTGAAAATAAATTTCTTATCATCTCTAAAGAATTAAAACAAGGTTAGTTAAGTTATAAAACCATATTTACTAATATAAAAATCCAATTGTAATGATACGACGTCAATCTGCCAAAATGCGACGAAGTTTGTATATCCTTATAAAATAGTTTATATATTTATAAAATCATTATAAATCACTTATCATCATTATATAATAATTGAAGTGGATTATTTATCATTTAAAACAATTAATTAAATATGAAAATTAATTAAATATTCCTATTCAAAGAGAAAAAATTACAGGTCGTTACATCTTTGATCATATGTTTTGCTCGTTTACTCAATTTCCATTACCGCTTTATTACCCACATATTGATGATGGTGGTTACTTACTCGTTCTTAGATCTGAGGATTTGTTATCGATACTCGAGACTTGAAGGTTAAGATTATGCTTTTAATTGATGATTGACCAAACTTTATGGATGAATACAAGTTGGATCGATTTATCCTTTTAATTATTCAAAACCGTGGTTCCTAATGTGGACACTTTCATCTTTCAGCCTTTTGGAAGTTATTTGAACAATTACCAAAACCCGATAAGAGATATTATATCTATTGTCCAAAATCCAAATTTTGCTCCTAAAATCTTATAGGTTACATTTGTGATTAGCCACTCTTTTTGGTTAAAATTGGTAACCTTCAATTTCTTTTATAAAACTTTTAAAGATGACCTTATCAAAACGTCCTATGGGTTAAAATCATGGTCGTTGTGGTAAATACCTTATATCCTTTTGTAAATTTCTTTTGATATAATAATGTGTATTAAAAATAATTAAACTTCCGAAATTCTATCTTATGGACAAAGAGAACTTGGGAATGAAAACATTTTATTAGAATATGGGATAGTTTATATTTCCCACCTTGTTTGGTTGGGTAATCGGTTTTAAGAAAATCCTAGAACTTTGAAAAGTGATTTTTCAAAAAGATAGAGTGTCATGAATAATTGTTTTGAAAATTGATCTGATAAGAGAGTATGGCAATATCTTTGACCTATGAATTCATATCAACTACCATGTCGGGGATGGTGAGATTGGGGAAGTAGGAGTCAACCTAAAGTTTACTTGTTTAAAAATTGTCGTCCTTTCATTTAGGCTTAGTCTTTATTTTTTATTGGCATTGCCATGTGTTCAATTGCTTTAATTTGGTCAGGATTGACATCTATTCCTCATCATTGATGATATGTCCTAGAAACTTCTCAGATTATATTTCAATAGAGCGGTTATGATGATTCAGCTTCATTTTGTATTTTTTAATATTTCCTCAAGATCATTCAAGTGGTCAGTTTATTTTCGTGAGTTATCTAGTATATGCCTTTTTGTATAGTCTTCCATGAGTACTTTTTTTTTACTATTCTTTGGTATGTAGCCCCTACATCTTTTAACTCGAAGGGACTGATTTTGTTGTAGTAAGTTCTTTAAACTATTATAAAACTTGTGTTCTCCTGTGGTATCACCCAATTTAGGCAAAGAACAGCAATCTTTAGGAGCATGCTTTATTTAGATCAGTATAATCGATGCACGTTCTCTACTTTCCATTTAACTTTTGACTAGTATAGGATTAGACAACTATTCGAGGGTAGGACACTCTTTAATGAATCCATTCTCATGCAACCTTTTGACTTGTTCCTTATAATCAAACTATCTTTCCTTTTCTCGAATAGGGTCAATATTTGGATCTGTATTTAAAGCATGACTAATAATTGCTGGATTTTTCCGATCATGTCTTAGTGAGTCTAAGCAGAACACATCTTTTCCAGATAGGAGTCTGGTAAGTTTTCTTCTAAGATTATCGTCTACTATTTTCCGATTTTTACTATTTTAGCAAATCTAAGCCTAATTCTTCCATATTCATTCGAAAATTTCAATCTCTCTTATCTCACTACTACAATCTAATCTGTTTACATAAAAATCATAAAATATAAAATTCCACACAAATAACATACCTGAATTATTTTTTGATTTGAGAAGATTTCTTATATAATAAAGTACCTTAAATTTTTAAAAAGAAAAATATTAATTTCCAAGAAGGTTTAAATAATAAAATCTTACTACTCTCTAAAATCATTATTTAAAAACCGCTTATGTAATTAAAAGAAAAATCCATATTTAAGCATTTATTCAACTTCAAATTTCTTAAATTTCTTTCAAAGATAATTCATAAACTTCAAAACCCTTCTTAAGTTTTTTGAAAAATTTCTCTCAAAGATAATACCAAAGAAGTTCGAAAAATCTAAATAATCTCGTTTTTTATAATAATCTTTACTTCTAAAGATTTCCCAAAGCAATGACATGAAATTTCAAGATCAATATTCTAAAACTCTTATTCTCCTTCAATTTTTCCTCTAAAAATATAACTATCGAGAAATAATTAATCAAGTCGAAGTTCTCTTTTCATATATTTATCAATAAATATCAATTAAATTCGTTTTCAGAACAAAATATCAAAATTTTCTTTCTATAGTAGTTCAATTCAATCACTTCTTAAAAAAAATATCCAAATAATTTGAAAAACAAACCTTTTTTTAAATAATCAATTACTGAATGTATATTACTTTAAAAATCATTTCGACAAAATATACTTTGCAAATTTTTGTTAATAATGGTTTTCATATAAAAAATTAACAAAAATTATCTTATTATCATTCCAAAATACTTTCCTTATACCAAACATCCCAATAAATCATCGCTTTTGTTTATAAATTTTAGCTGCCATTTTATAAAATATACTCATTCAAATATTTTATAACCATGTACATATGTGTGTGTGTGTGTGTGTATATATATTCAAAAGTACATTGACTTAAACAAATCCCAGAAGCCATCATTTTCTAAATAATTTATATTCTCATACTTCTTAAGAATAACTTCGATTTTAGATACTAAGCATTTGAAAAATATTTTATTCCTATCTAATCTTTACCTTTTAATTATTTTACCTTTTTTGATCAATTTCAAGTGCTAAGCTCGACTAATCATAATCCTTATATTCTCCAAATTAAAGTTTGTAGTGAGATTGTCTTTTATGGTTGTTTGCTTGTACGACTTCTTTATTCAACTTGGTCTTTACTATTTTCATGTTGATAAAATTTCATTTTGTTAGTTTCATAGTAAGTAAATAATGATTCGGAGGTTCGAGCTCTCCTTCTAGCGCCAAAATATTAACCCAAAAATTGGAGCACAACCCATGATACCATTTTGAGCTAAAAATTGTTCTAATAGCCCTAATTTTATTTAAAGTGACATTGCTCTGATAGGTTACTAGGGCGTCGTTAAACCAAAGATTGTCTTAATCATGCAAGACTTAGTACAAGATGATGTTATATGAAATGGTCAGATGACACCCATAAACTTTTGATATTGAAGTGTCCAAAAATTCATGTCACATGTCCAAGGGAAAAATAGACAAGTTGTATGAATATCTAGTAGTCCATTAATTATTCATTAATAGGAAAGATGGGCAATTCACATAAGCCACAATCCATTTGTTCATATGTTAAAAAGATAAAATAGTCATTATGCAACCTAAACACTAATTTAGACAAGGGCATAAGTCAAGTCCAGAACCAAAAATTTGTCACATGCACATCCATGTTCAATAATAGTCAAATTTGCACAATCGAGGTAAATAAGCTATGCAAAATTATTTGTCTAAGTCCTTGTTCATAAGTTTCAAAAGTTACAATCGGTTCTTAATTTCCCCAAATCAACTTAGGGTTAATAATTCTTAAATTTTAAGAAAGAGAGAAAGAAAATGGTTCCCCTATTAAATTACCAGAGGGTCCATATTTATAGGGTTGGAGGAAGGCGGCCTGTCCGCCACATGTCCTTCGACATCCTTGATTTTTGGAATCATTCATTGCATTGATAATATGTGGCAACCTTCTGTACACTATTGATATGCAGAAACCTTCTACACCATTGATGTTTGACAACCATCTATGCTTCTTAAAGCTTGAAATCCTTCATAACTGTTAGCATTCGATATCTTGTAACATTTGATATTTCTCACTGTATTGTTGATGTGCGACATCCTTTGCCATTTGACATCCATTGCCTAGTTGGAGTTGCTTTATAGCACTTAGTATTGTAAAGGCTTCGACACCAACTATCGAATCAAAAGCTTGAAATCATGTTCTATATGTAGATATTCAGCATCTTTAAATGGTAGTGCTATCTACCTCTATTTCATGCTTTTCATTATTATGTTGTAGAAATTCTTTATCTCATATGCTATAGAGATTCGATATATCCTTTGGACTGTAGAGATTTGATATCTACTCATTGCTAGGCATTCGTTATCCTTATCATTATTTAGAAGTTCTTACTCTTCTAAAGTTATGTATTCGACATGTTCCTTCATTATGACGGTTCAGAATCTTTTCTCACTTTCGGTTGCTTGATAGCGCTTATTGCCTTTTGAGTTCTACTTCTTGTTAGGGGTTCGATACCTCATTTTGGCTCGATAACTACTTGGAGTGCAACATTCTCTTGGTTGTTAGATATTCGGCATCTCCTTTTACTTTAGAATGCTCAGCAATGCTTACTGTTGTTGTAAGTTGATATCCTAGACATTCGATACCTTTTCATTCTTTGTTGGATGTAACAACCCAATATTTTGGAAATTATTTTTAATTAGCATTTATTTCATTTTAAAATATTTTTATAGTGAAGTAGAAAGTTTTCTAGAATTAATGGTATTTTGTTGTAATTTTCATGTTCTGTTTCCTATTTTTAAACAATTCCATCAATTCTTTTGCTATTTTATCTGAATTTAATTATTTATTTCACTTTGAAAATGTTTTAAAAATCATTTTATTTCCAATTTTGTTTTTGAATATTTTTAAAATGAAGTAATTAATTTTCCAAAGTCAATGGCGATTTATTTGTAATTTCTGGACACTGTTTTCAATTTTTAAGTAATTTCTGTAATTCTTTTTCCATTTTCTTCAAAATAAATTATTTATTTTTATTTTATAATATTTTGTTTCAGTTGTTAGAGTTTATTTCTGAGTTTATTTTTGTTTTATTGGAATTAAAAAGAAAAAGAAATATGAGGAGTTTAAAATTGCTTAGAAACTGATTCCTTTCACCTCCTTAAGTCTTTTCAATTGCCATAACCCCTCCTTTATGCTTTGGCCATGACTTTTACTTTTGTTTTCATGTGAAAAACCTCATTTTTCATTTCATCATTCGACCACTTCAGATCAGAATCAAAAGCTCTGGGTAATGGCTTCATTTTTCTTCTTTTCTTCTTATTTTCATGTCATTTTTGCCTTGTTTTCTCTTGTTTTTGGATAGGCCTCTCCTTCATATCCACGGCCACCACTCCTGTAACATCCCGAAAATTTTCGACTTTCGAAATTTCAACATCGATACTCACTTTATCGACTGTCGAGAAATCGAATGCCGGAAACCCGAAAAGTTATGGTTTTAAGAAAGAAGAAAAAAAAGTAGAAGAAGAAGATAGAAGAAAAAGAAAGAAGAACAACAACAGAACAAGAGCAGAAACAGAAAACAATATCAGAATCTCACATATCGCAGCGGAACAATATATAATAGATAAATGAATATCATTTAAAAACAAAAGAATTATATCTGTTATTACATTACATCACATCATATCATCAGAGTCAATAAACAACAATGGACAGTTATATTAACTTGTCCTCATACAGAATACACAGCGGAATAAATATATCAGGTACAAATACTACGTCTCGTCATCCAGCTTATCTCCAAAGCTCCAGAATATCCTGATAATATAACTCTAGGCTGCCCGTGTGGAAATTGGTGGGCACCCAGAGTTTAGAAGGGAACAATAAACTCCGAGTCAGTCATGGTGACTGGTGTGAGATCGTAAAACAGTTTATCTTTAAAATAAACAACAGGAAAACTTTTATGTCAATTCGCAATGCTTTTGGAAAATGAAACTACCATAAGACCTCCCACCACACACACAATGCAAACGCAGAATTGGAGGAGATTTCTTCTTATGATAGTCAAAGATGCTTACTACGCAAAATCAAATCATTTTTGATATTATTATTAGTGCATAGTGTAGAAAACATTTCGAAAAGTATAATATAAATCTTAGCCAGCATAGACATTTCGAACTATGCCTACTATAGCTACCATCCAAACAGTGGGGCGCCACCATAAGTGAATGATAGGTTCTACAACTAAAACCGTACAAGTGTCGTATTGTTTCTTTGGATTTCCAACAAATGGTCAGGCTAAGGAACTTCCTATCCACGATGGGTACGTCCCTGGAATAGACGACCCGAGAACCTAACCGGATCTCTGCCAACACAAGGCCGGGTTACCTCTGCAAAAATAGGTAACTACTGACACGCGTATGCCATCCCCCGATCGTCACCGATCTTCCCGAGGATCCCCGATTCGCAACAAACCACATAGATAATAATAATGCAGTAACCACAGAGGTTAAGTATCTGGGCTCCATACCATGATACCACCTTTATCCAGAAGGAATGACATACACTAAGGGGCGCTACTCCCTAGAACCTTGCTGCATCCTTCCTGTTTCGACCATTTCCGGGGTGTGAGGCTCGACGAAGTCTCGTCCACAAAGCTACGCTTTCTCAAAAAGCCCTGCTTCGGGTCAAACAAAATGATCAACCTATGATCACAAAGATATAAGATCAAACAAATGATCATATCGCAAATGATCAAACACTGATCATTTCACAGCAACACTCAGTATGCCACGTTACCAAATTGGGATATATCGCTGATAAATTTCAACTACATAACCTCTGAGCTCGTACGTCTCAGAGAAGGGTGTTAAGCTAAGAGAATAAATTCTCCGCCACCAACAGATATGTATTTGAAAGAAATCAGCTTTATATCTCAAATTGTAACGTCAGACACACAATCCATACAAGTCTGTTCCGGGATCGAACAGAACCGAAGGCACTTCTCACGAAGCCCTTGCACATCCGGATAATTTTCAATCACGTCAGGACTTCCCGTCACTAAGGGTGATAAAAACCTCTAAACCGGAGATCAGCCGATGTAGAGTAACTCGACGGTAATCCTTCCGTTTTCAAAAATATCCGGTCTTCAACACCGGTCTTCAAATGCGATTCATAACGACGTATCACATATTCGGAATGGGTTATACGACCCCATGGTCCTTTCCCGGTTAACCCGAATAGTGAGCGTTTATTCAAAGATAAGTGTGGCATTCAAATTCATCCAAATTCACAACAAATACCTATCTAAAGGTAATTATTGATAGTCGGTTATTTAACTATCAATAAAGATGCGCAACATCATCAGATTCCAAATAATTTTCCCAAATTATTTTATCTTCCAAAATATCTTTTACTAGATATATAATTTCCACACTTAACCATTTGAAACAAATTTTCAAATGTTCACTTTTCAATTTATCTTTAAAAGATAAAATCTCTAAACAGTTCACTTCATATTGGAAAAGCATTTCCATACTTATTTAAAAATAAGTAATTCACAAATCATTTATTTTCAACACTTAGAAAATATTCGATATACTTAAATCAAATTAGGTATACATCGATATACTTAAATCAAATTAAGTATACATTTCATTCTTTAAGGAAATCATAAATTTTAACATCTATTTGAGTCAAAACGAATGTTGCGTAAAACATCGTTACGACGACTCGAAATCACTAGTATAGGGATTCGGAATTTAGATAGATATATGAATCCCAATACTACATCAAAACATTTCCTTTTGGAAATCATTTACTATAACAACAGTGTTATAGTCCACCATTTCCTTCTACTTCTCGAAACGTCTATTTCAACAAGAACTGTTGAAATCTATGTATTCGATACTTAACACGTTTTTAAAACATCTTTTAAAACAACTTCATTTAACGATATTCCTTTTTCCAAAATATATTGATTTTATTCAATAATATATATTCACTGTCCAAAATCGTGAATATAATCACTATCCCAATTTTAACAATTCCTACACATTTAACTTAAAGGATAATTCGCTGTCCAAAATCACGAATATATCTCCTTTAATAACTTCAATGTTAATTTATCAAACTCTATTGATTTTTTTTTTATTTATAAAACAATGTTTATAAATCCCATTTCTATTTTTAAAACTTCGATTTCTAAGTTATCCAATTCAACTTATATATCTCAATTTTATACCGGAAGTCTATATTATAAGTTAAGAACTTATAATTCATTTATTTACAACATCTTATTCATTTCTCATCTAAATGTCAAAATCCGATTTATAAGATAATTGCTTATAAATCCTTTTGTTTTACAAAACCTATTCATTTAATAATTTCACAATTTATAAATCTATAAATTTCTATCCACTTATGGAATCCATTTTATTTGACTTAAACACTTAATAAAACTCATTTCAAAATTCCAATATTTTTAATTTATAAAAATATCAATTCTTATAAATCTTTTTATATGAATTGTTTAAAATACTTCAACAATTCCAATTTAAACTATTTCATAATCCTTATCAATTGTTTATTTCAAAAAAATAACATTTTTGTCGTATTTCACAAAAATCACAATTTTACTAACATTTAAATTTTTAACATTTATTTATTTAAAATAAACCAATTCAAAAATTTCAATAAAACGTATATTTCTACAAATCACTTTAAAAATCCTTTTAAATTAAAAGTCGTTATTTTTACATTTCAAAACTGAATCCGATGATGCAACAACACCAATCAGTCCATCACAACAGTCAAATATCATATATCATCATATGATAACAGAATATGTCAAAATATCTGTAAATAATCAATACGGTGAGGAATCCAGTCGGATCCCTCCAACCTGTTTCCCTGCATCCACAGATGTTAGCACAATACCAATTCCGCTCCAGTACGGAATTATCGCGGTATATAGGTTTTTATAAATCCGCTTACTAACGGCGCAATAGGGTCTCATCCGCTATACGAGGCGGGAAATCAATCAATCCAATATATACATATGCCAATATGTATATATTGCTATATATAGATATATATCCTATCATATCTAATAGCACATTCAAACAGTCAATCAATAAATAACTGCAAATAATTCCACATTCAAATTTGAGTGAGAAGATCTCACCGTGATTTCACGATAGCAATTCGTAGCGATAAATTTCGAATAAAATTAAACGGACGTTTAATTTCACCCGAAATTTTCGCTAGCTCCAAAAATCCCCAATCTAACTTCATCGCGTAGTATTCGTCAATACGGTTCCAACGCAACTGGTTTTGCAATTTTCCGACCTCGTATCAAGCAGATATGATATTTCAAAGTTTAAACAATTTAATATAAATCGATTTACATTTTTCTTTTATTTTCTCAACCTTTAAATCTCGGCCGTTTGTTTTAATGTGATGAGATCTGGCCGTTTGGCCCCTTCTTCTTTCCCTCCCAGGCTACGTGAATAATCACGTACGAGAAACCCAAGTGTGCCGACCCCAAACCCTAATTCCGCCCTCCACTCCGGCGATCTCCACGCCGATCAGATGATGTTGCTACGTGCGCCTCCCCTGCCTCGACACACGGCCCAAGTGCGGCATCACCAGCAGCCACCATCGTCGAGAAAAACGCCATTGAATGCGTGCCCTTCGAGGCCAAATTGCCGTTGATTTACTTCGCCTACGACGATCATCCCCGTATAGAATTAAAGAGCTCTTCTCCCTCTACAGTTTCCTAGTTGATGACTTCTTCTAATACTTCACGGATTTGAAAAGAATTGAGGAAGAAGATTAGCCATTTTCGGCCATTGATTTTAAATGGTGGCGGCTGAACGTTTTAGGGTTTAGCATTTTCTTTTTTTTTTTATTTTGTGATAAATGGGGTATTTATAGAGTTTTGAACGACACTATTTATCCGACTTTTCCGAACTCTGATTTACGTACCGAAACTGGCGTTTCTGGGGTTTACCCCGCGTTCCGGACACAATGGAAAAGGTTTCGGAAGCTAATTCGATCGTATGTGTGAGATATGGCAATAAACGATCAATTTAAATTAAACCGATTTAAATCGATTTCGAGGCGTTTTGGCTTGCCCCGGACAACCGATAAATCCAAAAATTACGAAATTTGAAATCTTACAATAATATCACATTACGGATCCGATGAAACTGGTTTCGTTGAAATCCGAGACCGTTTGAAAAATGACTATTTTAACTCGACGATTTTAAATTAAAACGATATCGATGCGTTTCGAGCTGCCACGGTCAATCGACAACTCCGATTGATACGAAAATTAAAATCCGATAATAACTAACTATTACGGATCCAATGGAACTGGTCTCGTCCAATTCTGAGATTGTTCGAAAATTGGCTATTTTTCAGTCGATAATTAAATATTAAAATATTCAATTTTCACAAATTAATTCTAAATTCAATTTTAAGAGTTCTATAACCTTTCTATAACTCGAGTATGATTAAATAAAATTTATCCAAATCATTTTCAACACATTAAACCCATACTTCAATTATTTCTGGAATTTAAATCATTAAATTATCGATTAAAACCCAATATTCGAAAAATAAATCATTCGACTTCTAAATTCCATTTATTACTATTTAAAATCAATTAAATATTCGAATTTTAATTATCAAAAATTCTGGGTCGTTACAAACTCCCCCCCTTAAAAGAATTTCGTCCTCGAAATTACAAGTTAGGGAAAAAGGTCCTTAACTCGTCTACTATTTTTCAACATCTAATAGTTTTATCAATTTTATCAAAACAAATCTTCCTACTAAAGATTCGTTATCAATTCAACTAAATTTTCAACTCAATTTATAAATTTCAAACAACATTGTTTAACTTCTCAATTCAAATTCGAGTTTAAATTCAAATTTTAAACTTTCAAAATTTTCTTAAAATTTTCTAACACTCGAAATTTTCGAAAAATTTCGCCAGCGTCTCCTTTGCGCGGCTAATACGGTACGACTACAAAACGTCCCTACGGACTCTCAGATTTCAAAAAGAAAAAGAAAAAGCCAAGCGGCTAGAGAAATACGTCATCAAATCTCATATTCGAATTCAAATACTTACCTTTTGTCGAGCCATTCAAATTTATCTTCGAAATTAAATTCCAATTCCTTTATAACACCTGTATATCCTACTAGCCATAATATCTAGTTACATATATTCAAACTATTCTGCAAATTTAATTACCAAATTTTCAATGTAAACTGCATATACATTTTTAGCTTACTTCACTGTTGAAGTTACATATTCATATCCATTCAAATTTACATTTCAAATTCATTGAATTCACTTTACCATTTTAATTCAAATTTGGATTCTATTTATCTCCTGAATATTGAATTTTATCGATTAGCTTTCATTTACAACTGCTTATTTCAAATTAGTTTCAATTACTAATTCATTTCTAATTCTAATCCACTTACAAATTCAAATCTGTTTTCAATCTTCAGTTTCAATTCCAGTCTTATTCACTTTTGTTCATTCCCAAAATTTATTACAATTTACTATTTTGGTTTATAACCACTTATATTAAACTGGATTTCCAATTCGAATTTTAATTCATCTTTCAATTTACTTTATTCAATTCAATTCATTTGCTTACGAATTCGAAATGAATTTTAACATTCAATTTTATTTTCTCGCATTTGCCATTGCAAATTTATTTATTTGTTCACAAATTCTTTCATTTCAATTTGAACTTTCATTTCAATCAGATTCCCAATATTCCATAAGTTATCAACTTATTAATATTTCGTAAGTATTTTTAAATAGGATTCCAGAGTCGTTTCCACTTTTTCAAAACCATTTGAAAACAATTCAAATTATCCTTTGAATTTCAAAACAAAATCCAAATTTTCAAACAACTCCTATTTAAAACAATTTGGCAGCAATTTCTCTTTTGGAAACCCGAAAATGAACACCGGTGATGCCGCGGTCATTATCGAAGTTATTTTCCAGCGACCGAAAAGAGTTTAGAGCTTTTTATCTCTCCAAAATACTTTTCAAAACCTTCGAAATTCATTTTCAACTCCAAAAAGATTTAAACTTCCCAAATCTCCAAAAATTTTCAAATTTCTTTCAAAACATTACCAAAAACTTCTCTGGAACTCTGTTTCAAATTACAAATCACATTTAAAATTTACATTCTCAAATTTCATTTGTATATGGATTTATCTCTTAACTTTGGAGTTACGATTTCAATTTCTTATTTAATTTCAATGATAATAGATTAATATTATCACTTCTAACATCCATGCAACCATATACTATAGTATTTTATAGAAAAACATTTCTTTTCTATACAAAAATAGTTTTGGGCAAAATTATCTCATTTACCCTATTTAAAACAATACTGTGCCGAATTGTTCTATATAAGTGTTTAGAGATCCCTATCGATAGAGTTGTACGGACAATACCGACCAGAATCCATATACCACTCAACAAACCAATCATCACAATATAAAACAATTTTATATTTACTAACAAATACGCGCTCATATCTATTATTACACTCAACTCATTCTAGAGTACTACTGACTCTATCTCTAATGAGTAACACCCAACAGAGCAGGGTTGTCGCTTAACCATATGCTCCGATACCACTTGTAACATCCCGAAAATTTTCGACTTTCGAAATTTCAACATCGATACTCACTTTATCGACTGTCGAGAAATCGAATGCCGGAAACCCGAAAAGTTATGGTTTTAAGAAAGAAGAAAAAAAAGTAGAAGAAGAAGATAGAAGAAAAAGAAAGAAGAACAACAACAGAACAAGAGCAGAAACAGAAAACAATATCAGAATCTCACATATCGCAGCGGAACAATATATAATAGATAAATGAATATCATTTAAAAACAAAAGAATTATATCTGTTATTACATTACATCACATCATATCATCAGAGTCAATAAACAACAATGGACAGTTATATTAACTTGTCCTCATACAGAATACACAGCGGAATAAATATATCAGGTACAAATACTACGTCTCGTCATCCAGCTTATCTCCAAAGCTCCAGAATATCCAGAATATCCTGATAATATAACTCTAGGCTGCCCGTGTGGAAATTGGTGGGCACCCAGAGTTTAGAAGGGAACAATAAACTCCGAGTCAGTCATGGTGACTGGTGTGAGATCGTAAAACAGTTTATCTTTAAAATAAACAACAGGAAAACTTTTATGTCAATTCGCAATGCTTTTGGAAAATGAAACTACCATAAGACCTCCCACCACACACACAATGCAAACGCAGAATTGGAGGAGATTTCTTCTTATGATAGTCAAAGATGCTTACTACGCAAAATCAAATCATTTTTGATATTATTATTAGTGCATAGTGTAGAAAACATTTCGAAAAGTATAATATAAATCTTAGCCAGCATAGACATTTCGAACTATGCCTACTATAGCTACCATCCAAACAGTGGGGCGCCACCATAAGTGAATGATAGGTTCTACAACTAAAACCGTACAAGTGTCGTATTGTTTCTTTGGATTTCCAACAAATGGTCAGGCTAAGGAACTTCCTATCCACGATGGGTACGTCCCTGGAATAAACGACCCGAGAACCTAACCGGATCTCTGCCAACACAAGGCCGGGTTACCTCTGCAAAAATAGGTAACTACTGACACGCGTATGCCATCCCCCGATCGTCACCGATCTTCCCGAGGATCCCCGATTCGCAACAAACGACATAGATAATAATAATGCAGTAACCACAGAGGTTAAGTATCTGGGCTCCATACCATGATACCACCTTTATCCAGAAGGAATGACATACACTAAGGGGCGCTACTCCCTAGAACCTTGCTGCATCCTTCCTGTTTCGACCATTTCCGGGGTGTGAGGCTCGACGAAGTCTCGTCCACAAAGCTACGCTTTCTCAAAAAGCCCTGCTTCGGGTCAAACAAAATGATCAACCTATGATCACAAAGATATAAGATCAAACAAATGATCATATCGCAAATGATCAAACACTGATCATTTCACAGCAACACTCAGTATGCCACGTTACCAAATTGGGATATATCGCTGATAAATTTCAACTACATAACCTCTGAGCTCGTACGTCTCAGAGAAGGGTGTTAAGCTAAGAGAATAAATTCTCCGCCACCAACAGATATGTATTTGAAAGAAATCAGCTTTATATCTCAAATTGTAACGTCAGACACACAATCCATACAAGTCTATTCCGGGATCGAACAGAACCGAAGGCACTTCTCACGAAGCCCTTGCACATCCGGATAATTTTCAATCACGTCAGGACTTCCCGTCACTAAGGGTGATAAAAACCTCTAAACCGGAGATCAGCCGATGTAGAGTAACTCGACGGTAATCCTTCCGTTTTCAAAAATATCCGGTCTTCAACACCGGTCTTCAAATGCGATTCATAACGACGTATCACATATTCGGAATGGGTTATACGACCCCATGGTCCTTTCCCGGTTAACCCGAATAGTGAGCGTTTATTCAAAGATAAGTGTGGCATTCAAATTCATCCAAATTCACAACAAATACCTATCTAAAGGTAATTATTGATAGTCGGTTATTTAACTATCAATAAAGATGCGCAACATCATCAGATTCCAAATAATTTTCCCAAATTATTTTATCTTCCAAAATATCTTTTACTAGATATATAATTTCCACACTTAACCGTTTGAAACAAATTTTCAAATGTTCACTTTTCAATTTATCTTTAAAAGATAAAATCTCTAAACAGTTCACTTCATATTGGAAAAGCATTTCCATACTTATTTAAAAATAAGTAATTCACAAATCATTTATTTTCAACACTTAGAAAATATTCGATATACTTAAATCAAATTAGGTATACATCGATATACTTAAATCAAATTAAGTATACATTTCATTCTTTAAGGAAATCATAAATTTTAACATCTATTTGAGTCAAAACGAATGTTGCGTAAAACATCGTTACGACGACTCGAAATCACTAGTATAGGGATTCGGAATTTAGATAGATATATGAATCCCAATACTACATCAAAACATTTCCTTTTGGAAATCATTTACTATAACAACAGTGTTATAGTCCACCATTTCCTTCTACTTCTCGAAACGTCTATTTCAACAAGAACTGTTGAAATCTATGTATTCGATACTTAACACGTTTTTAAAACATCTTTTAAAACAACTTCATTTAACGATATTCCTTTTTCCAAAATATATTGATTTTATTCAATAATATATATTCACTGTCCAAAATCGTGAATATAATCACTATCCCAATTTTAACAATTCCTACACATTTAACTTAAAGGATAATTCGCTGTCCAAAATCACGAATATATCTCCTTTAATAACTTCAATGTTAATTTATCAAACTCTATTGATTTTTTTTTATTTATTTATAAAACAATGTTTATAAATCCCATTTCTATTTTTAAAACTTCGATTTCTAAGTTATCCAATTCAACTTATATATCTCAATTTTATACCGGAAGTCTATATTATAAGTTAAGAACTTATAATTCATTTATTTACAACATCTTATTCATTTCTCATCTAAATGTCAAAATCCGATTTATAAGATAATTGCTTATAAATCTTTTTGTTTTACAAAACCTATTCATTTAATAATTTCACAATTTATAAATCTATAAATTTCTATCCACTTATGGAATCCATTTTATTTGACTTAAACACTTAATAAAACTCATTTCAAAATTCCAATATTTTTAATTTATAAAAATATCAATTCTTATAAATCTTTTTATATGAATTGTTTAAAATACTTCAACAATTCCAATTTAAACTATTTCATAATCCTTATCAATTGTTTATTTCAAAAAAATAACATTTTTGTCGTATTTCACAAAAATCACAATTTTACTAACATTTAAATTTTTAACATTTATTTATTTAAAATAAACCAAGTCAAAAATTTTAATAAAACGTATATTTCTACAAATCACTTTAAAAATCCTTTTAAATTAAAAGTCGTTATTTTTACATTTCAAAACTGAATCCGATGATGCAACAACACCAATCAGTCCATCACAACAGTCAAATATCATATATCATCATATGATAACAGAATATGTCAAAATATCTGTAAATAATCAATACGGTGAGGAATCCAGTCGGATCCCTCCAACCTGTTTCCCTACATCCACAGATGTTAGCACAATACCAATTCCGCTCCAGTACGGAATTATCGCGGTATATAGGTTTTTATAAATCCGCTTACTAACGGCGCAATAGGGTCTCATCCGCTATACGAGGCGGGAAATCAATCAATCCAATATATACATATGCCAATATGTATATATTGCTATATATAGATATATATCCTATCATATCTAATAGCACATTCAAACAGTCAATCAATAAATAACTGCAAATAATTCCACATTCAAATTTGAGTGAGAAGATCTCACCGTGATTTCACGATAGCAATTCGTAGCGATAAATTTCGAATAAAATTAAACGGACGTTTAATTTCACCCGAAATTTTCGCTAGCTCCAAAAATCCCCAATCTAACTTCATCGCGTAGTATTCGTCAATACGGTTCCAACGCAACTGGTTTTGCAATTTTCCGACCTCGTATCAAGCAGATATGATATTTCAAAGTTTAAACAATTTAATATAAATCGATTTACATTTTTCTTTTATTTTCTCAACCTTTAAATCTCGGCCGTTTGTTTTAATGTGATGAGATCTGGCCGTTTGGCCCCTTCTTCTTTCCCTCCCAGGCTACGTGAATAATCACGTACGAGAAACCCAAGTGTGCCGCCCCCAAACCCTAATTCCGCCCTCCACTCCGGCGATCTCCACGCCGATCAGATGATGTTGCTACGTGCGCCTCCCCTGCCTCGACACACGGCCCAAGTGCGGCATCACCAGCAGCCACCATCGTCGAGAAAAACACCATTGAATGCGTGCCCTTCGAGGCCAAATTGCCGTTGATTTACTTCGCCTACGACGATCATCCCCGTATAGAATTAAAGAGCTCTTCTCCCTCTACAGTTTCCTAGTTGATGACTTCTTCTAATACTTCACGGATTTGAAAAGAATTGAGGAAGAAGATTAGCCATTTTCGGCCATTGATTTTAAATGGTGGCGGCTGAACGTTTTAGGGTTTAGCATTTTCTTTTTTTTTTATTTTGTGATAAATGGGGTATTTATAGAGTTTTGAACGACACTATTTATCCGACTTTTCCGAACTCTGATTTACGTACCGAAACTGGCGTTTCTGGGGTTTACCCCGCGTTCCGGACACAATGGAAAAGGTTTCGGAAGCTAATTCGATCGTATGTGTGAGATATGGCAATAAACGATCAATTTAAATTAAACCGATTTAAATCGATTTCGAGGCGTTTTGGCTTGCCCCGGACAACCGATAAATCCAAAAATTACGAAATTTGAAATCTTACAATAATATCACATTACGGATCCGATGAAACTGGTTTCGTTGAAATCCGAGACCGTTTGAAAAATGACTATTTTAACTCGACGATTTTAAATTAAAACGATATCGATGCGTTTCGAGCTGCCACGGTCAATCGACAACTCCGATTGATACGAAAATTAAAATCCGATAATAACTAACTATTACGGATCCAATGGAACTGGTCTCGTCCAATTCTGAGACTGTTCGAAAATTGGCTATTTTTCAGTCGATAATTAAATATTAAAATATTCAATTTTCACAAATTAATTCTAAATTCAATTTTAAGAGTTCTATAACCTTTCTATAACTCGAGTATGATTAAATAAAATTTATCCAAATCATTTTCAACACATTAAACCCATACTTCAATTATTTCTGGAATTTAAATCATTAAATTATCGATTAAAACCCAATATTCGAAAAATAAATCATTCGACTTCTAAATTCCATTTATTACTATTTAAAATCAATTAAATATTCGAATTTTAATTATCAAAAATTCTGGGTCGTTACAACTCCCTACATCTCTTCCTTGCCATCAACACCAGCTACTCCTCTGGTCTTGACCAAGGCCGAACCACCATGATGCCAAAACTCCACAAAAAATGCAAAACAAGCCTTAAAAACAATGTGTTGACCACTATTTGCTTCACCACTCCATTTTCCACCACCACCACCTTAGGCCGCCTCCACCACCTCTGACCAGACCACCACACACCTTTCCTTCCTCTGACCTGACCTATGTCCCTCTGGCCGAGCCACACAAGCCCATGGCCGAGCCATTTTTGTGAACAAAACCCATATTTTGCCTAAAACCTTCATATTCCTTTGTATAAACTTCCTCCCCATATTCTACTACCTAGGCCGTGCATACACATGACCAAACCTGAGCCAAACTTGTTCAAACCAGAGCCAAAACCATCCCTAGGCCATGACAAAAGAATAGAGAAAGCAAGGAAAAAGATTTGGCATTCGTATCTCTTTTTATTTAAAAGTTATTCCATTTCAAGTGTATTGAAATTTATGGGTTGTTTTGATTTTTTTGTTTGGTTTTAACAGAAGATCTATAGCATTGGATTTGCTCTCCACTCAAGTCTGTAATCTTGTCGTCGTGCTTTGATTTCCGTTGTGTCATTGGTTTTGTTATCTCCAGCATTTAGAGGTGAGTAAATCTCACACGACTATTATTACTTATGCAATTGTGAAACGACAACAACTGAATGTGTAGAATTAAAAATGATGTTATAATTGCTTGTGATTTATTTATATG
The DNA here is from genome assembly GCA_030737815.1 of Allium fistulosum. Classification (NCBI taxonomy): domain Eukaryota; kingdom Viridiplantae; phylum Streptophyta; class Magnoliopsida; order Asparagales; family Amaryllidaceae; genus Allium; species Allium fistulosum. The sequence goes on from CM060907.1 coordinate 472,977,753, forward strand.
ATGTTAAACTTATTTAATTACCTGTCATATCATATGTTACTATTATATGTTGTATATTGTTCATTTTCATCAGTTTATCACACTACAAGTTCCTTGTAGATTAGGTTCACTATGGGTTGAAATAATACATACCCGAACATACTTTAGAATAGGGAAAGATCGTTATGGGCTGAAATGATAAGTCTAAGCGACTTTTAATTAATTTTTACTTACTTGGGATTGCGGGTTTGAAATGATAAAACCCGGATTTTCTTGGAAAACTACGGATTGAAATGATATATTATCCGTATCACTTGACTTAGGCTAGAAAATATTATACAGACCCGTGGTTATTTTATATATTTTTCTAGAAATTTTTAAGTATTTTAAAAAATGTAAAAAAAATATATGATAAATTGATTTAAATTTAATTTTTTAAAGATTTATTAAATTGGAAATGTTTTTCTATGTTTTAAATGTAAATTAAATGGATAGAAAATGGTGATTTTAAAGTGTAACTTAAATTGGAAATTTGACTGATTTTTAAAAATGGAAATTTAAGTTAATTAAATTTAAAATGAAAATTAGGTTTTAAATGGTGAAAAATGGAAATTTAAATTTAAGTGTTGAAATAAATTGTTAAAAATGAAAATGGGAATTGACACTTGAATTAAATAAGTGAACTTTGAAAATTTTGTTTTTTATTTGTAAAATTTTTCTTTATAAAAATCATAAGTTAAAGGATTTAAATGAACATTTTTAATGTGGAAAAATATGATTTTTATATGTTTAAATGATTTAAATTGAAGTTTATTTATGGCTGGAATTGTATTTAAAACCTGGAAATTCAATTTATAGCACTTCAGAAATGCTATCATTTCTAGAAATGAACTAATTCTGAACTAAGTAGAATCTGCAGCACTTGGTAAGTGCTGTGGTTGCATAAATGAACTAAAAGACTAAAATGAACTAAGGCTATGACAGCACTTGGTAAGTGCTGTGGTGGTAGGAACTAAATTTAAACTGAAACTAATGAAGAGGCTACTGTAGCACTTATTAAGTGCTACAGTAGGCTGAAATATGATTTTTGTATAAAACTGAACTGTTACAACAGTTTATAAACGCTGTCTTTGCTAAATTGAATAAAAACCTTTAATTTGAACCCTGAACTATTACAGCAGTTCTATAAATGCTGTCTTTTCTGAATTGAACTACTTTTCCTTTAAAACAGAACTGTTACAGCAGTTTATAAATGCCGTCTTTGTTAAATTGAATTGTTTTCAAATATAACTTACCGCAGCACTTTTTAAATGTTGTGAAAGCTGGAAGTTTAATGTTTTATTGTTTTTAAGTGAACAAATGAACTCAGAAAAGGGTAAAATTTTGGGAATTGAATATTTGATTTAAAAGAATAATGACCTTGTTTTTAAATGGTTTAATCGAAGTATTTTGATCTGAAATATAAACTATTTTTTTTATTTATAACCACGGGTTATAATAATGATTGGTTGTTAAAGAGACCGGGATTGGATATGGACATACTCTCTGTCGATATCGAAAACCACTTTGACAACTGTGTACGCGGTGGAGTTCCAGAATGAAGTAGGATGGTGGTGACGATCCTAAAGTATATACGTGGACCCAACTCCCGTGAGTTGGCATAAGGTGGCTAAAACAGGAGCGATCTTGGACCAGTAAGGTAGCATCTCTTATCGGACACACTTCTTCGATACCATTCTATTACTTTGTGATTGTTTGGGTGCACCCTTTGATTTGGGTGTGTTATTCGATGTGGAGCGGTAGTGGCTGCTATGCATTTCCATCAGTCCGTGTGCGTAAGTGGTATATCTACCCTGGCATTGCCTTGTGTGTCGTGTCACCTACCATAGCGAGCTTTACTACGAGTTTCTATTTGTGTCGTACCTATGGAGTATCTTCTCATAGCCTTGCGAGGTATGTAGGTACTGTATAGACTATTGGCACTATTACGTGTTAGGGTGAGTTCAGATTAAATGTAAAGCCCTAATGCTATTTTAAAGTATGTTTATTTTATGATTAGACATTATTATAATAGCGAATATTACTACATAGTAGATAGTTTAACAGATCCTTAAAGAATGGGCGATCCCAAGCATTCTTTAAGTTACTTGTACCTTTATTACAGTTCACTTGAGTTGGTTTACATTGTATAAGTATGTATTTCCTGACTCGAGTGTTTGTGTTTTATTTATGCTCGGGTTAGCCTGAGTGTTCACAGCTTTGGATTTCACTTTTCTGGAGTTAGGAATCGCTGGAGTTTCTGCTTATCTAGTTATCTATCTATTTCAGTTTCAGTTGTTCTATTTCAGCATTTGTATTAGAGACTTATGTATTTGGATTTCTACTGTACTTGTTTCAGAACTGTATTTGTTTTCAGACTATGTATTTTGTATCTGTTTTGAGACTCTATATTTTAGTGGCTTCATGAACCACTATTTATTTTATTTCCGCTGCGAGTTATTCTGATATTTCTGTGTCTGTGATTCTGTGAATTATTTTATTTGCTTCAAATTTTTTAACAATCTGTTATTTTGTATTATTCAAGTCTAACATGTGTGGATTATTTTCGATTTGAATTGTCCAAAATAGGGGGTCGTTTGCCAGTCATTTAAACGCTCGACTCCTCTTCTACTTTAGGTGCTTGACAACCCTTATAGTTGTTGAGGCTCGACATCGCTTTCTATAGTTATAGAGACTCGACACAGTTATTACCTTTAAACTCGACACCTTCTTTGTTTTATATTAGATGCTCGACATCTTCTTAACTGATTCTTTCAATGTTTCTATATCTTTCCTACAGACTTAGCTACTTCTTTTCCTCTGTTGACTTCTCAAGTCTTATTCGATAGTTGGAAAAAAATTATGGATAAGAAATAGTGTTGTCAAATTAGTAGCTGATTTTGAATTTTTATTTTCTTTATCATTAGTTGAAAACCTAAAACATAATGCTATATATTTTTTAACATTAGGAGATTATAGTTTTCCAGTTTTCTTTAATGGATGGCTTGTTATGACTTCTAAGTGTTTATTTTTAGTTTGTTTCACGTAAGGGTTTCTTAAACATTAATTTCTTAGAAAAATTTAAGTTACATGTCCCTTTAAATTTTTTGGTTTTAATAAGTCTCATAATATAAGAATGTATAATATTGAAATTCTAATACATCGGAACTTTATATCTCTCTACTCAACTGAACAAGAAACATCACACCATATTATTATTTCATATGTAAACCAGATTTGTATGTCAATATGAAGGATACATCGGACAAACATTATACATCAGTGAAATAACACATTTAATATTTCTCATGAATCATCAGTTTAATCCACTACATAGAGGTTGTACTCACTATATCATAGTATCATTGATCCTTTAAAAATTAATAGATTTGTAAAGAAGATTTGAAATAAAGCTGTATTGATACTACGTTAAAAGTCCAATTTGGATGATGCATAAACCATTCGTTATTTAGTGCACTAATATCATTTTTACTTTTTTAATCAGTATTCTACAAAATTTTATTTAGCTTAATCCAATAAAACTTACAAATATAATCTAGTGGAGCTTCTGAGCTCTGGTCCTAGGATCGTTTTTGTATATAAAGAAGGTGTAACAAACTAAATTTTGGTCATTTGATTTTAAATGTTTAATTAATTTTAAATATTTAAATAATTTAATTTTTGAATTTAATAACTTTTATTCAAATATAGTGATCATTTAAATATTTGAATTGTGAATTAATTAGTAATTAAATGGATTTACTAATTTTATTTAACTCCATTTAAATTATTAAATAACAATGGTGAATCATTTTGAAAATTTATTTACAATGACAAATGGTTCGAATATAATAAATAATAAGAAAATGAAATTGTAATAAAATGACTTGATTTGTGTTAACGTATTTCTAATTTAATTTATATGACTTTTCCCTAATTTTAATTTGGAATATAATTACGTTTTTGTTGGAAGCATTTTACGGCAAACGGTGATATTTGGAAATTTTCGCAAAATAAAATAATCTGTGTAATTCACTGTTGATTTATGGTCGTGTTGCATGTTAGTGCACAATTATATTTTTATTTTGGCACCCACTGTAACAAACCGCTTTTCCATACCCTCTGAATCGGCAATTAAACACACATCCCAATTCAAACCGCGCGGAAAGATGGATCGTTAGGAGTAAAAGAAAATAAGGAATAGAACAAAATCTCACTCAAATGGAATAATATATAATATTGAACAATATCTTTAAAACGAAAAACTTTTAAAATAACATATATCAGAGTCTGACTTGGACAATTATAAACATATGTCCTTACAAATGCTGACAAACATCAAAACAATAGAACCCTTACTAAGCAAAACCGAAAGAATACACCCATACGTAGATGAATATCTCCAACTCCTCTGGAACCTCCAATCGAACTCAACTAAACCTGAAATAACTCGAATCTGACCCGAGTATTGAAAACACCCGGATCAGGCTTTATAAACCAGCGTGAGAAAAACTCCATAATAATGACATTATCATATATCAGCCTTTAAAAAAATCCTTTTGGAAATAAAAAGTATCTCATAAGACCATGCCAACACATAAACACGGACGGGGTTTTCCCTTATGATAACTAAAACACTATTATATATCAAAACCATTGATATTATTTCTAATGACACTACTTTAAAAACATTTGCAAATAAACTTATAAATATTACCTGAAATTGTTACCATTATTAAATTCCGGGCCTAATCATTTCAGGCTATACAAACAAAACTGCAAGTTCTTATTGGAGAATGGATTTCCATAAAATGACCAGGTCAAGAGACTACATTTCAAATGGGAACACCTCTACAGGGATGTCCCGAGGCCTAATAGATGGTCCTCTTCCAACACAAGACCGACCTAGATCTATAGCTAGATAGTACCGAATATGTCACCACCCGATCATAACAGACCTTTAACCGGGCGCATGTGTCATAACTTCACCACAAACACAGACATGTGTAGAGTCAATCTAGAAGGTGATGATCATATCCTAATGGTAATGACCCACTTAGCCTTACTACATCTACCCAATTTTGGCCATTTCCGATTGATGAGGCTTGAGGTAGCGATTACCTTTACATAGCACAACACCATTTACTTTGAATGCCAAATTGCGATTCTATGTTCACAAGACTGGTCTCTACAAATATATAACTTCCTGAGCTCGTATGTCTCGGGAAAAGGTTTAAGCTAAGAGAAGATGTCTTCTCCGCCATCGAATGATATACATTTTATAGAGATCATTCAATGTGATTAGAATGCAAGGTCAGACACTCGTCCATACAAGTTCATTCTATGACCGAACAAAATCGAAGGTACTTTCCTCAGCCCATTACTAGGCGAGAAGTCCTTGTGGTTCTGTGATTTTTCATAACAAAGAGACCACTACTATACTAAGTAAATCGAGAGTTTATCCCTAATTAAGCAACAAATAGTCCTTTGTTATTATTTATCTCAATATCTCCGTCTTCAACACAGCTTCATTCTTCGAACATGTGGATTGGTTCGAAGTGGTTTTCAAATAGTAATCACCCAAATCCGATCATGGTTCCTTCGAAATCAAATTATCGATAAAAAAGTTAATATGAGTAAATAGGATTTATTAAACCTCATTTCTTTATTTCTTTTAGATGATTACAAATCTCTTATTTTTGTCTTAGAGTAATTCAAAGTTAATTCCAATTGGAAAAGTTAATCTTTTATACTTAACTCATTTCCGATATTTCAACCTTATCCATTCCTCATCAGAGATGAGGCTAGGGAAGCTAGGGCACTGGTTGCTACTGAACATATCCTTAGTTTAAGCAGCTCTACCAGAACCTTAGAAATAGAAAAATCAGGTTTACTCCTTATTAGAGCCAAGATTAAAACAATTACCTTTAATGGATTTTCCTTAATCATTCATTTAATCCAGCTTTGAAATAAGTGATAAATCTCTCAAATCATCTTTGTAATCCTCAATTATATAATTAAAAACATTCATAAGCAATTCTAGAAAGAATCGTTAAGTTTAAACTTGTACTTCAAAAGTTATAGCATTCGCAACAAAGTACTGCGGAAAGTGCTATATAAGCCTATTTGAGTTAAACAACTTTCCTAATATTTTAAAATCCATATTTTCAATTCAAAGCTCTTTTAATCTAGTTAATAGATTTATCAAATTTATTCCATATTTTTCCATAATTAAATACGTCCATTTATAAAGATTTTACTTTATGGTCACTTAACTACAGAAGCACGATTTTTCTAAAAAAATGATTTGGACATAATTCAAATCATATAAGAATAAATCTTGATTTTCTTTCTCTAATTAAAAACTATGATTATAATAGTCCAGAAATTTCTTGTTTCGAAGAAATCTGAGCTATACTTCACTCTGTATACCCATTTGAAATTTTCGGCATGAAACTACCGTTACTCGACGCACCTAATTTTAACTTGATTTTCAATATTCAAAATAATTTCTCCCAATTGATTATAATCACTTAGAAAAACATTACAAATCATTTTAAATGGATATTTTCACTTTTTAAAGTATTTAAAATAGATTTTCACTATTCCCGTAATATTATATTCCTATTATTTTAATATTAAATTTTTAAATCCAATTTCAATTCAATTTCAATTATAACTTCAAATTAAACTTAATTTAAACTTTGATTTCAAATCTAATTTCAATTCCAATTCAAACTTCAATCTTAATCCCTATTTCAATGTTCAAAATCAATTTCAGTTTCAGTTTCACTATTCATCTCAAATCCAATTTCGATTTCGATTTTACTTCAGTTCCAATTTGACCTTATTTTCAAAATCAAAATTTGATTTTTTTCCCACTATTCACAGAGAGGCTTAAAAATTCCGACATATACCACATTAACAAAATTGGTCATACTTAACAAAGGGGTTACTTAATCAATAATGAGCATAATTACTTCCAATATTCGTCATTAACATAAAATCCATTCTCATAGCATAGTAATTATAAATAAATGGGTATATTAGTATAACTCTACTATTCATCCAACATATTCAAACAATTAATCAAATATCCATATCATCAAATGGTGATTATCTAACATAACAATTAAACTTGATAATCAATTTAATTTAAATAGAAATGAGAATTTCTCACCTTCATTTCCACTACGCCTGACTTTACGTCAACTAGCGTGCTCCTTCTCAATCGTCTCGAATTCTCGGATTTCTTTCTTTTCTTTTCTTTTTCACTTCTCTCTATTTTTTTCTTTTTTCTTTTTTTTATTGGCAACTTCGCCTATGTAGTTTTCTATGCAGCCTGTCCCAAGCCAGGATAAAGGAGGAGGGTTGTGATAGGCTTGGCGAGTCAACGTAAAAACCCCAGCCTCTCTTATGGAAATGGAACCTAATTATATTTCGTTAGGGCGTAACCCTCTTAGCGACGCGCCATATCGAGGCTCGGGTATGGTGAAAAGTGAGCATGGGCTGGGTCGCCACTCCCTTAGTGGCACGCCATATCGAGGCTCGGGTATGGTGAAAAATATGCAAGGGTTGGGTCGTCACTCCCTTAGTGGCGCGCTGTATCGACGCCCCGATGTAGTGATAAATGAGCAAGGGTCTTCGCACTTTACTCGGCGGGTGCGAAGGGTAAGGAAGCTAGTCGATGAAAGTAGGATTCGGTTAGGTAGTTGGAATGTAGGATCATTAACAGGAAAGCTAAGAGAGATAGTTGATACTATGACTAGGAGACGTGTAAATATCTTATGCGTTCAGGAGACCAAATGGACGGGCCAAAAGGCGAAGGAGGTGGAGAACACAGGCTTCAAGTTATGGTACACGGGAAAAGAGCATAACAAGAATGGGGTAGGTATTTTAATTGACAAGAACCTTAGAAACGGAGTGGTCGACGTTAGGAGACAAGGGGACAGGATCATCCTAGTTAAGCTGGTAGTGGGTGATATGATTCTGAACGTCATTAGTGCTTATGCCCCACAAGTAGGTCTAAGTGAAGCCATCAAGAGGAATTTCTAGGAAGAGCTAGATGTCATGGTTAGGGATGTTCCTAGTAGCGAAAAACTTCTCATAGGAGGAGATTTCAATGGCCATGTTGGTACAATTAGTGGTGGGTTTGAGAGAGTGCATGGTGGTTTTTGGATATGGCGATAGGAACCAAGAAGGAGAAGAAATATTAAATTTTGCTATTGCTTATGACCTCATGATAGCTAATACATTCTTTAGGAAGAGACAGTCACACTTAATTACTTTTAGTAGTGGCCAACACTTTAGCCAGATTGACTTTGTACTTATCAGAAGAGACGACAAACGAGCTTGTGTAGATTGCAAAGTCATACCTGGATAATGTGTCGTCTCACAGCATCAGTTTTTGATATCCGAGTTTCGTCTTCGAATATGTGTTCATCTAGGTAAAGGAGCCAAGACTAGTCGGACGAAATGGTGGAAGCTCAAAGGAGACGCCTCACGGGTGTTTAAGGATAGAGTGATGGTAGAAGGGGCATGGAATAGGGAAGGAGAAGCAAATCACATGTGGGATGAGATGGCAAGATGCATTCGGAAAGTGGCTACCGAGGTATTTGGGATAGCGAAAGGAAAATAAACGCGAACTTAAAGATTCTTGGTGGTGGAATAGTGATGTGCAAAAGGCTATCAAAGAGAAGAAGGAATGCTATAAGTGCTTAAATCATCACAGGAGCAAGGACAACATGCAAAAGTACAAAGTGGTAAAGAAGAACGCAAAGAGAGCGGTGAGTGAAGCAAGAGGTCGGGTGTTTAAAGATTTATATCATAACCTAAGTACGAAAGAGGTTGAAAAAAACATCTATAGGATAGCTAAGCTCCGCGAGAGGAAGACAAGAGACTTCAACCAAGTTAAATGCATCAAAGATGACAATAATAGACTTTTGGTGAAGGACGAGGAGATAAAAAATAGATGAAGAGTTTATTTCAACAGACTATTTAATGAAGAAGGTGATAGCACTACGATCGAGATAGACGACCCTTCTAATGACACTTGCAGACATTTTGTTCGGAGAATTCAAGAATCTGAGGTAAAGGAGGCACTAAAACGGATGAAAGCAGGCAAGGCATTAGGGCCTGATGACATCCCTATTGAGGTGTGGAGATGCCTTGGAGATGTAGGGATAGCATGGCTAACTAAGTTGTTCAATAATATTTTCAAATCAAACAAGATGCCAGATGAGTGGAGGAAAAGCATACTAGTTCCAATTTTTAAGAATAAAGGAGATATCCAAAGTTGCACAAACTACGGAGGAATTAAACTTATGAGTCATACAATGAAGCTTTGGGAGAGAGTCATTGAGCATAGACTAAGAAGACTTATGGAGAGGTTTAGGGAGCAAAAGAAGGATCTACACATGGTATTTCAAAAAACCAATTTGGCTTCATGCCTGGGAGGTCGACCACAGAGGCGATTTTTTTGATAAGACAACTTATGGAGAGGTTTAGGGAGCAAAAGAAGGATCTACACATGGTATTTATCGATTTGGAGAAAGCTTATGACAAGGTACCGCAAAAGGTGATGTGGTGGGCCCTGGAAAAGAAGAGTGTCCCAACAAAGTACATTACACTTATCAAGGATATGTACGATGATGTTGTCACTAGTGTTAGAGCATGCGATGGTGAAACCGATGACTTTCCCATTAACATAGGATTACATCAAGGGTCAGCTTTGAGCCCCTACATTTTTGCTCTAGTGATGGATGAGGTTACGAATGATATATAAGGTGAGATTCCTTGGTGTATGCTATTTGTTGATGATGTTGTGCTAATTGATGAAAGTAGGATTGGGATTGATAGACAACTGGAGCTATGGAGACAGACTTTAGAATCAAAGGGTTTTAGGCTTAGCAGAACTAAAACAGAGTATATGAAGTGTGGGTTCAGCGGTGTCAGGTCGGAAGATGGAGATGTCACTCTGGCTGGAAAAATAGTTCCCAAGAAGGAATCATTTCGATATCTAGGATCAATGTTGCAGTATAATGGTGAGATTGATGAAGATGTTAGTTTTAGAATTCGAGCGGGATGGGTGAAATGGCGACAAGCGTCTTGGGTTCTCTGTGACAGGAAGGTCCCATAAAAGCTTAAAGGAAAGTTCTACAAAACGGCAATCAGGCCTGCGATGATGTATGGTGCAGAATGTTGGCCTACTAAAAGCCAACACGTCCAAAAGATAAGCGTAGCAGAGATGCGTATGCTACGATGGAGCTACGGTCATACAAGAAGAGACCGAATTAGAAATGATTATATACGTGATAAACTTGGAGTAGCACCAATTGAGGAGAAGCTAATTTAGCATCGCTTAAGATGGTTTGGACATCTTCAACAAAGGCCGCCCGAGGCACCTGTGCATGTTGGAATTATACGCCGTGCTGAATGCTCAAAGAAAGGTAGAGGTCAACCAAGGTTGACATGGGAGGAAGTAGTAAAAAGGGATTTGAATGATTGGGGTATATCCGAAGAGCTGGTGACGGAACGGAGCGAGTGGAAGTTAGCAATTCACGTACCAGAACCATGAGCATTGAGTTTTATAAGTTTTAGATTATAGGACTAGGAAACATGAGCCTAATACGTAGGTTTGGTCTTTGACCAATATTACTATTAGTATCATTATCGCTATTAGTATTATTATTATCATTCCTCTTATATATATACATATATATTTTTATTTTATTTTACTTTACTTAGTTATTATTATTAGTTCACTTATTTGATTTTATTTTATTATTGTTATTGCTACTGTTATTATTATAACTTTTTAATTGATTTTTTCATTTAGTTTTGGGTTTCATCTCTAGCCGACCCCAACTTGTTTGGGAATAATGGCTTATTTGTTGTTGTTGTTCTTTTTTTTATTGGCGTGAGTATATGGAGGGGGTATGGGCTCGGCTTGACTTAAGGAGGATGGTACATGGGTTTTTGAGGGGGGTGTGGGTTTTTGGAGCTCGGGTAGGTTGTGTGTAGGAGGGTGTAGAGGTGGTAGAAGCTTGGAGATGGTGAATGGCTTGGAGATGGAAGAAGAATGGAGGAAGAGAGCAAATGTTTGTGATTTTTGGAATGAAGAAGAAGTGAGGTTTGGTCTTGTATTTATAGTTGGATCTTGAGTGGCAAATGACTTTACCACCCTTCTCATTTTTGTATTTAAATCTACACCTTTTCTTAAGCACAAAAAGAGAGATTGGATGTGCATTAATGGTGATGTTAAAGATACGAATCATTACTCTCTTTTCTACTTAGATTTTTAACTTAAGAAGAAGACGTTTTCCTTGATTAGATTTGCATTAAATGGATTTTTAAGTATGCATTAATGGTAAGCATATGTGTCACTAATTCCTTTAGTTTTCTATCTTTTCACTTTCCATTTGCTTGAATTCTACATGTATAAGTTTCATCTTGCATAAGTGAAATGAAAGATATGTAATGATGTTTTCTTAGCTTACTTATACACTCTTTTGTCAAATCATGCATCAACACCATTTTTATCATTTTCTTTTATTTATTTTATTACAAGAAGATATTTTGATTTAAAAGATGTAAACACAAGTCTTATTTAGTTTGTAAAATGGTACAAAGTGCATATGATCATTTAACGTTGTGACGACTTGTTACAGTTGAAAACAACGTTGTTATTGACAAATTTTATAGTCAAAATTTGACGTTTTTGATAAACTATATATTAAAGTAAACCAAACTTAAAAATTGATTTTCTATTATATTAAATGAATTAAAACAAGTTTATCTAGGTTAAAATCTCATATCGTTAGGGTTAATATCAAAATATTGAATTTTGAAGTTGCATTGACAAAATATGGCAAATTTTGAATATTTTTGTAGTTATAAAATTATTTTTAAACCCTTTAATATACTTCTATTATCTTTATTAGTTCATTCTGATAAGATTTAACTTTTCCAATAAATATTTAAACCTATTTATTTAAGCATTTATTTATTTTTAACAAAACTTAACTTTTGTTGATTTGTTCTAAAATCCCAATTTTATACTTTTTAATTATGAACTATAAGAATAAATAATTTTCCATTATTATTTATTATATATAACATATTTTCTTAAGCTTTAAACCCTTTTAATTTAAAATAAACAAAATCTCTCATTTTCGAAGTAGCAAAATTACAGGTCGTTACATTCTCCCCTACTTAAAAGCATTTCATCCTCAAAATGAAAGTTATATAAAGGAATCCATCTCATACTTGTATCCTCAAACATTTTGACTTATTTATACTAATGGTAGAAAGAAAATGCATACAGAAAAAGAAGGTTGATACCATAGCAACACTAAAACAAATGGTACCAAACATACATACAGAGATCCCCCGTACTAATCTTAGTACTTATCACGTACTTAAGGTTATATATACAAACATCAAGTCAGACTTCTATCCTACCCATCCTAGTGCATACTACACACTTAAGATAATATATACAACAACCAAACAAGACTATACATCCAAAAACAACCACACTGACACTATATCAACGTAAATGAATAAATCCACATAACCCATTCCATGACCTGATCATTTACTACACCCGAGGTCTACACACACACACACATACCAAAACATAAGTCTAAACCCCATATCTTAGTGCCTACTATTTAGGATAACTATCCAACTACTATGTGGATAGACCCAAAACATCGTACTATATGTTATATTTGAATTGATCTACTATTCGAATCCACGACTTTACTTCTGAACTAGTATCGATCCCCCGATTTTCTAGTGCGGACTTTGATCAGACTTCTTGATTACAAACCATTGCTTTTATTGCATAGCTCTCAACTATGATAGAAAACTTTAGTACATAATCACAAACCTCCGTCAATGTTCGCTGTCAAGAATCGGGTGATAAATCCTTTCTCGGATTTGTGTAAACACCTCAAAGTTCTGTACTCAAATCTTTGATCAAAAATTTATGTGTCGAAATGATCTACGTATAACTTATGTATTTATTCACATTTATTTTTCCTAATATATTTCTTCAAAATTTCTATTAATCCAAGTTTAATTCACAACCATTTACTTTCTACTAAATCCATTATTACTTAAGCATACAAATATGACTTAAACTTGTATAATATACCTTTACTTCCTAGGAGTATATATAGATATCCCCAAACTTCAAAATGTTATTACTACAATAGGGTGTTTAACAAATGTGGAATTATACTATTATCTCAAATTAATAAGTTATAAAACTTAATCCTTAGTTTTATTTACCTGAGGTCTTAATTTAGCTAATATTATTTGTCGTATCCATATATTAATAAGACAACTTTACTAAGTGTACATCTTTTTCTTACAAATCTTATGATTATCTACTTAACTTATTTACCTATCCATTTTATAAATCAAATTTCTTAACCTTGAACCCATCAAATACCTTATAGTCAAATTGTGAACCTTAATTCACATGGCATTTGTTATTTAAACATTTTCATCCAACAATCAACCTATCAACTTCTAATCTTACTTCATTTTGAATTACAAATGTTACCCTAAATGTATCACTAATTCAAAGTTTTATATTAGAGTAATATTTCTTTTATCTCTTATTCCTAAATTTCAATTTTATTTTAACCTAATCAAAATGTCTAAATTTGAAATTATCTTATCTCCATTATAAATTATAGAATTTACCCTTTTATATTATATTTACTTAAAGTTTTAATTTAGGATTATCTTTTTCTATCTTATTGATAAGAATTTTTTTCTAAGTGTGCATTTTCTTTTTACTTACACTAATTACAACTTTTAGCTTTAATATTATCATTAAATATCTTATAGTCAAATTGTGAAACTTAATTCACAAGATATTTATACTTATCTTTTAAATCTATTAATTTTGATGATCACTAAATAATTATTTCTTAATAACCAAATGTCTAGGGATATGTGATTAAAGTTCTAAATATTAGATTCCAAATAATTCCTCCTTAATTCTTTATGGAACATCTTGTAGTCAAATAGTGCAATTCTAATCACAAGATATTCATATTTTAGTCCTACTAAGCAAAATTTCAAACAATCCTTAATTTTTAACCAAAAATATCCCCTTTGTATATTTCAAATATAAACCCAAGGTAAAATTATTTTATTTACCAACTTCTTTAAAACAAAACCATTTTTGTAAAATTAACAAATATGCGCTCATATATAATACTCTCACCTCATTTTAGGGTGTCACTTACCCTATCTCTAATGAGTATTTACCCAACATAGCATAAGTGTTCGCTCAACCTAAGCTCTGATACCTAATGTCAAGGCCTGCTTTTCTGTACCCTTTAAGTTGACAATAAACTACATATGTCCAACTCAAATTGAACAAAAAGGCGAAACATGAAGGGTAAAGAAAAATAAGACAGAACAGAATCTCACTTGAATGGAATAATATATAATATTAAACAATCCCTTTACAGTGGAAAACTTTTAAAATAACATATATCAGAGTCTGACTTGGAAGTTAAAAACATTTGTCCTTACAAATGCTGATAAACATCAAAACAAAAAAAACCCTCACTAAGCAAAACCGATGAAAGAATACACCCATACGCAGATGAATATCTCCAACTCCTTTGGAAACTCCAGTCAATATCAACTAAACCTGAAACAACTCGGATCTGACCCGAGTATTGAAAACACCCAGATTAGGAAACTCCATAATAATGATAGTGTCATATATCATCCTTTAAAAAAAATCCTTTTGGAAAGAAAGAGTATCTCATAAGACCAAGTCCACACATAAACAGGGACGGGATTTTCCCTAATTATGATAATTAAAACACTTTTATATATCAAAACCTTTGATATTATTTCTAAAGACATTGCTTTGAAAACATTTGCAAATAAACTTATAAATCTTAGCCGAAATTGTTACCATTATTGAATTCCGGGCCTAATCATTTAAGCCTATACAAACAAAACCGCAAGTTCTTATTATAGAATGGATTTCCACACAATGACCAGGTGAAAGGACTACCTTCCGAATAGGAACATCTATAGTGGGATGTCCCGAGGCCCAACAGATGGTCCTCTACCAACATAAGACCGACCTACCACTATACTAGATAGTACCAAATATGTCACTACCTGGCCGTAACCGACCTTTAACCGGGCGCCCGCGTCATTACTTCACCACATACTTAGACATGTGTAGAGTCAATCTAGAAGGTGATGATCATACCCTAATGGGAATGACCCACTTAGCCTTGCTGCATCTACCCTGTTTTGGCCATTTTCAGTGGATGAGGCTTGAGGCAGCAACTACCTTTACATAGCACAAATCCTTTCACTTTGAATGCCACATTGCTATTCTATATTCACATGAATGGTCTCTACAAATATATAACTTCCTGAGCTCGTATGTCTCGGGAAAGGGTGTTAAGCTAAGAGAAGATGTCTTCTCCACCACCGACTGATATACATTTTATAGAGATCATTTAATGTGATTAGAATGCAAGGTCAAACACTCGTCCATACAAGTTCATTCTGGGACTGAATGAAACCGAGGGTACTTTCCTCGGCCCATTACTAGGTGAGAAGTCCTTGTGGTTCTGAGATTTTTCATAACAAGGTGACCTCTGCTACAATAGGTAAATCGGGAGTTTATCCCCTATTAATCAACAAGTAGTCCTTCATTATTATTCATCTCAATATGTCCATCTTCAACACATCTTCATTCTTCAAACACATCTCAATATGAATCACCCAAATCTGATCTCAGTTCCTTTGAAATCCAATTATCGATAAACACAAGTAAATATGAGTACATAGGATTATTAAACCTCATTTCTTTATTTCTTTTAGATGATTACAAATCTCTTCTTTTTGTCTTAGAGTAATTCTAAGTTAATTCCAATTGGAAAAGTTAATCTTTTATACTTAACTCATTTTCGATATTTCGACCTTATCCATTCCTCGCCAAAGATGAGGCCAGGGGGAGCCAGCGCACTAGTTGCTCTTGAACATCTCCTTAGTTTAAGCACCTCCACCTGAATCTCAGAAATAGAAAAATCAGGTTTTCTCATCGGCTTGTTAGAGCCAAGATTAAAACAATTACTTTTAATGGCTTTTCCTTAATCATTCATTTAATACAGCTATGAAATAAGTGATAAATCTCTCAAATCATCTTTATAATCCTCAGTTATATAAATAAAAACATTCATAACTGATTCTAGAAAGAATCGTTAAGTTTAAACTTATACTTCAAAAGTTATAGCATTCGCAGCAGAAATGTGCTATATAAGCCTATTTGATTTCAACAACTTTCCTAATATTTTAAAATCCATATTTCCAATTCAAAGCTCTTTTAATCTACTTAAATAGATTTATCAAATTTATTTCCTATTTTTCTATAATTAAATACGTCCATTCATAAAAAAATTACTTTATGGTCACTTAACTGCACATACGCGATTTTCTAGAAAATTGATTAGGACATAATTCAAATCATATAAGATGAAATCTTGATTTTCTTTTCATATTTGAAAACTATGATTATAATAGTCCAGACATTTTTTGTTTCGAAGAAATCCGAGCTATACTTCACTCTGTACACTCGTTTGAACTTTTCGACGTGAAATCGCGAACTACCATTACGCGATGTGCTAAATTTTAACTTGATTTTTAATATTCAAAATAAATTCTCCAAATTGATTATAATCAATTAGAAAAACATTACAAATCATTTTAAATCGATATTTTCACTTTCTAAAGAATTTAAAATAGATTTTCACTATTCCCATAATATAACATTATTATATTCCTTTTATTTTAATATTAAATTTTAAAATCCAATTTCAATTCAATTATAATTCTAACTTCAAATTAACTTAAATTAAACTAAGATTTCAAATCTAATTTCAATTTTCAAAATCGATTTGAATTTCAATTTCACTATTCATCTCAAAATCCAATTCCAATTTCGATTTCAATATTACTTAAATTCCAATTTGACCTTATTTCAAAATCCAAATTTGATTTTTTTTCACTATTCACAAAGAGGCTTAATAATTCCAACATATACCATATTAACAAAATTGGTCATACTTAACAAAGAGGTTACTTAATCAATAATGAGCATAATTACTCCCAATATTCATCATTAACATAAAATCCATTCTCATAGCATAGTAATTATCAATAAGTGGGTATATTAGCATTGTGACGACCCGGAATTTTTGTATATTTGAAATTGGAATATTTAATTTATTTTAAATATTCAGAGATTTATTATTAACTTAAATTTCAAATATCGCTGTTTATTGGGTGATTTAATTATTAAATTAAATTATTTGAAGTTGGATAAAATAGTAAATCTGGTATTCTAAGCTAATTAAAAATATTTTGGAAGCTCGAAAATTCATATTAATAATACTTAAGGTAACAGAACTTTTAAAACTGAAATTAAAAGTGTTTTGTTCAGTTTTGTAAATATATCGTTTAAAATGATATTTAAAAATAGCCTTCCGGGACATAGTCTCGGAATTCGACGAAACCAGTTTCATTGGATCTGTAATATTGTATTATTATCAGATTTCAATTTTCGTAGTGTTTGGAGTTGTTGTGTGAGCGTACGATAGATAAACGCGTTGAAAATTAAATTGATAATAGCCGATTCAGAATTTAAATATAATATTTCAACTAGTCAAACTCATCTCACCTCAGCGTACAAAACATCATCTCGTTCCCTGAAATCACGCAAGCTAATTTTTACATGCTACCCTTATCTTCAATCTCACGTTTCTCGTTCCTTAAAATTGCATGTTCCTCCCTCTCTTCATTTCCGGGTACGAAGAAGAAAAATGGGGCTTCCTTCAGAAACAAACGAGATATATATATAACAACATCACGTCTTCTTCCCCTCCGACCAAATTAAAAATCGAATTCAAACTTTCCCCTTCTTAATCTCCGTTCGAAATCGATTCGAACGCGGAAGAAAAAAAAAAGAGAAAGAGCAGCTATTTTTTTCTAATCGATTTGGAGTGATGGAATCACGACTTCGTTGACACGTGCGAGACCTGGCGCGGCGAAGTGCGGCTGATCAACTCGCATCGTAGATGGAGTCTCGAAGTAAAGGGGAAGCTCCTAGTTAGAGGGGACTGCAGTTCCTATTGGTGGGGGAAATCGATGCGCGAGGCTATGTTGTTCGCGAAGCTTGGCAAGGTTGTTGGGGAGGCGACTCGAAGCCAGCGACTGGGAAGTTTCAAGCATTGGGCAGGATGCTTGGCTCGAGTGCGTGTGGAAGGGGCGAGCGACGAGGCGGTCTTCGTCTTCGATGAGTGAAGGAGGCGGGCTCATCAATAATATTTATTGTAAGGTAAATAAACAATTTTATTTTATTTATTTTTGAGGTTACATTTGTTTACAGAAAAATTTAATAAATATACATATACATTTTAGTGTACTAAATTATTTTAAAATATTGATTTATTGTGATTAACTTGATTAATTTACCCATTTAATTATTTTAGTTACTAAGAATTATTTATTATAGGAAATTAATTTAAAATTTGATTATTAGTTTAGAATCAAATTATTAATTTAAACGGATTTTTAGTTAAGTTAAATTTTAAAGTGAAAATTTAATTTGTTCAACTGATTCGAATATTTATAAAAGTTTATAATGTTTGTTATGGGGTTTAAAAAAAATTTATATAGGGTTGAAAGGGAATTTTAAAATACGTACTAGTTTAAATTTAAAATTGTTAAATAGAAATTTAATTATTCGATTGGTTCAAATGTTAATAAATCGTATAAATATTTATACAAGGTCTGAAGTCAGTGTGAAATAAAGTCGAGATGGATCAGATTGCTAATTTAAAAAGCAAAGGTGAGTTAATCTCACTCATCTGGTTGCTGTTTAAATTTAAATAGTTAAATTTAAATATTGGTGAATGGTTGGATTTGGTTTGATATGATATTATAGATAGTAGTATATATATCAATATATATATATATATATTGGAATATATATATTGATGTTGATATTCCCGCAGTATATAGCGGATGAGACCCTATGCGCCGCATAATAGCGGATGATATTATATTAAACCCATATACCGTAATATTCCACCTTGAAGTGGAATTAGTATTGTGCTAACGTCTGTTGATGTAGGGAAACAGGTTGGAGGGATCCAACTGGATTCCTCAAACAAATTTATTTAGATTTGTTTAATATCCTATGTTATGATATTCTGTGATGAATTATATTGATAATTGGAAAATTGGATATTATGGTCAGATTGAATACATTTGAGTATAATGAGTTACCAAAATAAATAAATTGGATTTTGGGAAAGAAAATAAAAGAGAAATCTTTAAGTAAATGATTATAGAAGTTTGAATAAAATTTAAGAATAAATTAAAAGGGGATGTTTGATAACAAGGGAATTAATGAATTTTAAACTTAATGTGATATAATTTAAAGTAGTAAAGAATTTACTTTAACATTTCGAGGATTAAATTTTATTAAAAAGGATAAAAAGGAATTTAGGAAATATGAAGATTGGGATTTAGTTAAAAGGATTTCTAATTGTAAATTAAGAAATAAATACTGAAGTAAATGGATTCTGAAGTAAATAAGTAAGTAAAGGAATTTATTTCAAAATGGAAAAAATCTTGAAATCAAATTTGGAAATTGATATAAGTGTTTAAAAATTCGAACTGTAGAAAGAAATGATTTTGGAATTTATAAACTGGGTTATGAAGTGGAATAAAATATCGGAGAATATTTGAAAGTATAAATTCAAGGTGGGAATCTATAAAAGAATGTAAATGTGTTAAAAATAAATGATGATTTATTTTTAAAGGATGTGAAAGAGAAGTGTATTTCTCTGGATAACCAAGTACGTTTTCAAAAGCAAATTTAAATTATAAATTAAAGGTTTAATGTAGTTTTAAAAAGCATATTTTAGAAAATTGATTATTTCTAAATGTTAAAGCCTAAAGTAAGATTTTCAAAATCTATTATTGTAGTAATTATATAAAAGTGATTTGGTATTATGTTTTAAAAAGAGAAATTTAGTTTATATTTATAAAGTGGTTTTATTTTAAATACTCTTAAAGTATATATTTTGATAAAGTATTAAAAGTAGTTTTAAAATTTCAATGTTATAAAGTATATTTATAGTAAAGTGTTTTTAAATTATTTTTAAATCTAAAAGTATTTTGTACTTGGTGTTTCAGAGGGAAATAAACATTTGGGAAATGTATTCCGTAAGCGGGAACTGTTTTGAAATTGTTTCAAATGAGTTTTGAAAATTCGGAAATATATCTTGAAAGGATTTTTAAGGCAAATAAATAATGTGGAAATTTTTTTACTGTTTGATGAATGATTGTGAATGTTGATTGATAGTTAAATAATCGACTATCAATATTGGCCAATGCGCTGATCGTTTCGAAGAGACCGGGATCGGGAGTTTTTCCCGAAAACCACTTCGATCCGGTTAGAAAACACTTCGATCCGGTTTGTACGTTTCGTCGAAACGATTTCGGAGTCGAAGATGGAGCAGTGAAGTGCAAGTGCTAGTCGCTACTAATCCTGAGGATATTTCCAAAATGGATGTAGTAGGAGTAGTGTCTTCGGTTCCGTTCGGACCCGGGACGGACTTGTATGGATGAATGCTTTCGGAACATCGTCAGCGGACGATGGGCATTCTAATGGATATGTTCTATAAAGGTATCGCTTAACCTCGAGCCTCATCAACCGGGAATGACTGAAAATCAGGGGTTATGCAGCAAGGCTTCGTGGGTAGCTCCCACTGGAGGCTAAGGTCATCCCTGTCTAGATGTCCCTTATATTTCGGCTTAGTGTTGCGGTTGCTGATCCCAACCGTGGGGTGATTTTATTCGAAACTGTCCAGTAAGGGATGGTTCCGTCCTTGTGTTGCAGGGGAGTGGGAGTACTCCTTGGTACTCTGATCTAGACCAGGTACTGTGATAGGTGGTACCCCAGTGCCTAGTCATTGATGGAAATCCATTTTCCCTACGTGCCGTGTACGGTATTTGTTTGTATACCTATTAGCTGGAATTTAATAAATGTAACAATTTAGGCTATTTGAATAAGTATTTGTATATAGACACTATTATAGTATCAGAGGATTTGATTAGAAAGTGTTTTAGCTATCGTAAGGTAAAAACCCGACATGTTTATTTATGGCGTGGTCTTACGAGATGCTTTTGATTTCAAAGGATTTTTGAAAACTTTAATAATAAATTGAGTGTGATTTTCTCACGCTGGTTTTCCAGACTGACTCGGGTGTTGTTTTATATAATGCTCGGGTCAGACCGAGTATTATAGGATACAGGATATGATGTCGTGGAGCTCAGGAGACGAGCTAGTTGGCGAGACGTATCTTCCGTATTTGTGTATGTATAATCCGATGTGTAGATTGCTTTACATTCAGTTGTATTGAGGACATGATATGATTATTGTCCAGTTGTATGTTATGTGTACTCTGATGATGGATTGTATAAAACAGATATAGTTTTAATTTGTGTAAAGATCTGTTAGTATATATTATATTTTATCCGCTGCGATGTGAGATTCTGATGTTGTTGTTTTCTATTTTCTTCTTCTACCTCTTCTTCTTAACACAAATGGTTCGTATTTCCGTTCTTCTTGAGTTCATTAACGAAGATTAATGTCAATTCAAGGGGTACGAATTTGCGGGTTATTACAGTGGTATCAGAGCTTAGGCTATCGATAACCTTGGCTCTAGTGGGAATTACTCTTAAATAGAGTCGACAATACTCTATAATGAGTTTGAGTGTACTAATAGATATGAGCGCGTATTTGTTAGTGAATATAAAATGGTTTTATATTGTGTTTGTTGGTTTATTGTATAGTTTATGGATTCTGGTCAATACGAGTAATTAACGTTATTGATAGGGATCTCTAAACACTTGAATAGAACAATTCGACACAATATTGTTTTAAAGGGGTAAATGAAATAATTTTACCCAAATTATTTTTGTATATGAAAGGAATAATTTTTATAAATTATTATAGTTATATTTGGATGTTTGGTTGGTAGATGATGATAATAAATTATTATCATTAGGAGGAAATTGAATAAGAAATTGAAAACTTATAACCAAAGTTCAAGAATAAATTTATAAAACAAAATGGAATTTGAGAAATATAGATTATAAATGTAATTTATGAATTGAAATAAACTTCATATACAAATGAGATTTGTAAATGTAAACTGTAAAGGTGATTATAATTTTGAAATAAAATTCCAAAGAAACATTTGGAATTGAAATGAGATAAATTCCAGAGAATGTTTGAATGTAGATTTAAAGGAATTGCAATTTGGGATTTTTGGGGAAAAATTAAATTCTTGGGATTTGGAAATGGTTTTCAAAGGGTTTTGGAGAAATAATAGTGATATTATTTCGGAAATATTTTTGAATTGAAATCGAATATGGAGAGATTTGGAAATTAAAAATATTTGGAATGTTTTTAAACAAATAAAAGCACTAAACTCTTTGTGCTCGCTGGAAAATAATTCCGATGATGATCGCTACATCATCGGTGTTCATTTTCGAGTTTCCAAAGGAGGAATTGCTACCTAGATGTTTGGGTAGGAGTTCGTTTGCAAAACTGGGTTTGGTTTTGAAATTTAAAAGGATTTTGGATATAGTTATTTTCAAAGGTAATTTTGAAATCCTGGGAAATTGTTTAAACTCTGAAATCTTATTTAGAACTGTTTATGGAATAATAAATATATTAGCTAAATAAAATGTATAATCCCGAGTTAAAAAGCAAAATGTGAATGGGATTGATTGTAAATAGATGAAATATGAATATAAATAAGTTTGTGACTTATAAAATTTGGAAGTAAAATAAATAAGCCAAATAAAATTGTTTGTAATGGTAATGAATAAAATCCAAAACTTAAATTATAAAATAGATTGAACTCCAGTAAAATGGTTAAGGTGATTTTTGAAATAAAAATCAAATATTAGATATAAAATTGGAAGTGTAGTCGAACAAAGTAAAATTTGAATAAACTAATTGGTAATTAATTAGTTGATGGGATATGAAATGTTCCAAGATTAATAAATGGATTCAAATGGAATAAATGTGAACATGGAATGTAGAATAAATTGAATGGGATAAATTGAATGGATATTCTATTGAACTTGCATTGAAATGGTCGTCGTGGACGCAAATGAGATTGTATAAAAAAATTATAAGTTAATTTAAGCAATAAAATTGATTTTTGAATCAATTGAAATAAATATGGGTTCGTTTGGATTAAAATGAATTGAATGTAAGAAAAGAGTGTAAACCATTTAAATGGAAGCATTTAAATTGTGTCGGAACCTTATAAACCTGCTTATGGAAGTGTTTAGTGGATATTGCTTATGTTATACAAGTGTTAACTATTGAAATTAAGAAAGTTGTTAATAAACTTTGTATATTGGTCACTTACCTGTTTAAGTTGAGTTAGTACAGGTACCGGGAAGCCGTTTGGCTGGATTTGATTGCGAAATTTGCTAAAATAAATAGCTGCTTGCTTAAAAATGCTAAAATAAGGTACGCTTACGCAAAAATTCAAAATAGGAGATATGAACTGCATATATTGATATATATTGTGATTTCCGGCCTAAGGCCGATGTATATATATTTGTGCATCCTGCGATATCGCAGAAGTCCCTCCGTACAAGGGAGACTCTCCCAAAATTTTCCGTAACTTTTGGGAGTTAGAAATTTTTTTGAAATGTTGGAAAATCTTTATTAACAATAAATGATTTAAAATTGATAAGCATAAAGATTTGAACTGAATATGGAAATCTAATTGAAGTGTGTATGTAAAGTAAGGTGAAATCAAAGAAATTGAAGAAAGAAAAAGTTTGCAAACAAACTTTTATTTGAGATATGAAAACAAATTAGTAAGTGAAACTAATTAAATATTCAAAGTGGAAGCCAAATTGTATTCAAATGGAATTGTAAAGACAAAAGTGAATTAAATTGAATATAAACTTCAAGAATGAAGTGAAACAAATCCAAGGAGTATATAAAATGTTTATCTTGAACTTAAGAAATGAATAGTGAATTCTTAAGTAAATTTGGTACTGAAAGTATACTAAGTGAATAATTGAATTAAGGTTAAAACGGTAAATTGTGAGATGGGAAAGTTGTGAATAAGTGGATAACAATCAAAAGGAATGCGAAATAAAAGAGAATTGATATAATTGATAATCAATTGAAATTAATACGTAGGATGTACGTATATTATTTTATTCACATAGTGATTTGATCCGGATTCGAGCATAGATTTTCGAGGTAATTATACCGATCCGAGTTAGGAGTTTTCACACGATTTTCGACGGCGAACCTGGATATGGATTGTTGATTGATTCTGGTAATTCTCTATCATAGTTGGTGGCTATGCAAGGAGAATGACGGTTTCTGATCAAGAAACCAAATCTAAGTCCGCACTACGAAGTCGGGTGGACGATACTAGTTCGGAAGTGAAATTGTGTGATCGAGTGAGCGATCGAATTTGGTATTGCATACTGTAACGACCCAGAATTTCGAACGAATTAAATTGAGAATATTTAATTTATTTTAAATATTTGAACGATGATTTAATTTGAATCCCCGATATAACTTTGAAATTGGCGATTTAATCATAAAATTTAATCTATTGTAAGTTGAATAAAAATTTGAATATTCAATTTTAAGCCGAAGAAAAATATTTCAAAGACTTTTAAAATTCGTATTGATATTACTGGAGATAACGGAAGCTTCAGAATCTGATTTCAAACTATTCTGTTCAGTTTTGAATTATATTGTTCGAACCGATATTTAAAAATAGTCATTTTTCAAACAGTCTCGGAATTCGACGAAACCAGTTCCATTGGGTTCGTAATATTGAATTATTGTCGGATTTCCAATTTCGTACCGTTCGGAGTTGTTGGGTGAGAATATGACACATAAAACGCGTTGAAAATGGTACCGGAACAAAATGAATTTAAAGTTAAATTTTAAAATTTGAGCAAAGGATAGCATCCCAAAAATCACGCCTGAAATCGTGGGAAAAGAAAATTCGTGCAGGCACGATACTCTCCCTTGTTTCAGCCTGGAATCACGCTACCTCACCTTAACTCGCGCCTCACTCCCTCTCGTTCAAAACGAAAAGAAAACCAAACGAAACAAATTCGTTCAACAAAAAAAAAACAATGGCCGCTTCTTTTAATCTCTTCCCCCTTTCTCTTCAGTAAACGAAAAAAAAAGAAAAAGGAAAAGAACGCGCCCTCCTCTTTAGTTCAAAGTAAACATTCAAGTTCAGATCGAAAGTCGAAGTCGATTTTAACAAAGGGCTCGGGCTCGCATACGAGCGACTCGGTCGCGGCAGTGTTCTGGGAGGTAGAGCGACGACATGTCAGAGGGAACGGCGACGGCAGCGTGGGTTTTCGAGTTGAGTATGAGATCGAAGGCGACTTCGATTTCGCGAGTGAGCAGTATCGAACGCGACTGGAAGGGGTTCGCGATTCTGGTGGCGGTGTGGAGAAAGAAGTGGGTTCGCCGAGGTGTTCTGGTGGGTCGCGAGACGTGTGCGATGTCGAGATTGGGGGGACTTGATGGTCTTCGGTGATGTCAGCTCAGGGGCGAAGCCGAGAGACTTTCGTGATGCTCTGAGTGTTGTCGTGAAGGTGGATTTGGGGGATGGGCATGCTCGATACTGTTCTCGAAGCAGGCAGCGACATAGCGAGTTCGAAGTAGGTCGAGGAGGCATCGCGAGCAGTTCGTCGATGGAGGCAAATCAATGGCGATCTTCATGGGCAGTGGCGTACGACCTGGGTTCGCATTTGGCCTTAAGGTATTAACAGTTTTGATCTAATTTAAAAATTAATAATAATATGTATATTGAGTTTTTGGATTTACAGTGAAGTTAAATAAATATGCAGATTGAAATAGATTTTTATATATACGTATATGTGAATAAGTTGACAGTAAAGAAAAATGTTAGTTAGGAAAGTTGCTTGTTGTTTAAATAAAGAATTTGTTAAATTAAGTTTATAAAATGGAAATCAATTTATTTAACTTATGAAATTTTTGGTAACTAGAAAAATAATTGTTAAAAGAGATTTGCCAAAACTTTAAAGGTATTTATTTACAATAAAAATAAATTACGGGTAAGTTGAATTATCAATTGAAATTTAAATTAGTCAATTAATTCGAATATTAATATAATTGTATAATTATTTATACAAGGTTTAATACTGTGAAGACAAAAAGCTGGAATAAAAATGGATTGCGAATTAAAAGCAAAGGTGAGATTTTCTCACTTGAAGGAAATTTGAATTTACAGTTATTATTGATTGATGATTGTTATTGGATGTGCTATTAGATATGATAGGATATATCTATATATATAGCAGTATATACATATTGGCATATATATATATTGGATTGATGATTTCCCGCCTCGTATAGCGGATGAGACCCTATTGCGCCGTTAGTAAGCGGATTTATAAAAACCTATATACCGCGATAATTCCGTACTGGAGCGGAATTGGTATTGTGCTGACATCTTTGGATGCAGGGAAACAGGTTGGAGGGATCCAACTGGACCCCTCATATTGATTGATTTTTATTTATACTGTGGTATAAATCTGTGAATGATTATTGATGTTATTAATCATATCGATGTCTGGAAATTGATTGAAAGCTAAAAATTTAGCTGAATGGATGTTTGATATCATTGGATTCCAAAAATAAATGAAATTGAATTTTTGGAATCAAAATAGAAATTTCTAAGTGAATTTAATTTTAGAAATTGAATAAATTTTGAAGAAAGGAATTTTTAAAGTATAAAAAGTTAATTTTTATAATCTTATCAAATTTATTCCGGAATCAAGTGGAAATGTTAAATAAATGGATTTCGTAAAATAGTGATTATAAATTGAAGAATTTAATTTAAGGATTTGGATTTTTAAAATAGACTGAAAGAAACAATTGAAATATATTTTCTTTGAAAGGAATTTATTTAAAAGGAGATAAGTTGGAAATCCAATTAGAAATTTAATTGGTAAGTTGAAACGATTTGGGAAATCAATGTAAAATGATTTCAATTTAAAGAATCCATTTAAAAACAGGATGTTGAGTAATTTGAGAAAAATAAGGAATTTATTTAGTAGTGATAAATAAAATTAGAAATCAATCTGTAATTGATTTAGTATTTGGAGAAGAACTTTGAGAAATCAGTATGGAATCTTTTATTTAAAGTTGAAAATAAATTTAGAAATCAATATTGAAATTGGTTTGGTATTGAAGTTTTAATAAATGGAATTGGAATTTATAAAAGAAGGTTTATAAGTCGAAGTTGTTATTAAAAGAGAAATAGAATTTATAAACGTGCTTATAAATTCGAAAATAGATTGAATGTGATAAAAATGTGTAGAAATGATTGAAATGGGGTTAAGTAAATTTTATTCACGATTTTGGACAGTGAATATATTGTTAAGTAAAATGGATTCATTTTTTGAAGAAGTAATATTTTAAAAAATGAAGTTAAACATTTTTAAGGTGTTTTAAAATGTGTTGTGAATCGAAACCATAGATTTCAACATTTATTGTTGAAATAGACGTTTTCGAGAAACTTAAGGAAATAGTGGACTATAACACTGTTGTTATAGTAAATGATTTCCGGAAGGAAATGTTTTATTTAGTATTGGGATTTATATATCTATCTTAATTTCGAATCCCTATACTAGTGATTTCGAGTCGTCGTAACGATGTTTTACGTAACATTCGTTTTGACTCAAATAAAGGTGTTAAAAGAATATTTTCCTTAAAGAATGAAATTATACTTAATTTGATTTAAGTATATCGAATATTTTCCAAGTGTTGAAAATAAATGGATTGTGAATTGCTGACTTATTTTTAAATAAGTATGGAAATGTTTTCCAAAATGAAATGAAATGTTTGGAGAATTTATCTCCTTAAAGATAAATTGAAATTGAATATTGAAAACGATTTGAAAATCGAATATCAGTAGATATTCGAAAGTATAAATTCAATACGGAATTTATAAAAGAAAGCGAAGTTGTTTAAAAATAAATATTGATTTATTTTTGAAGTGTGGAAAATTGATTTGAAATTGTTTTCAAATGGTTAAGTGTGGAAATTTTATATCTAGTAAAGATATTTGTGAAGATGAAATAATTTGGAAAATTATTTGGAATCTGATGATGTTGTGCATCTTTATTGATGGTTAAATAACCGACTATCAATAATTACCTTTAGATAGGTATTTGTTGTGAATTGGATGAATTTGAATGCCACACTTATTTTTGAATAAACGCTCACTATTCGGGTTAACCGGGAAAGGACCATGGGGTCGTATAACCCATTCCGAATACGTGATACGTCGTTATGAATCGCATTTGAAGACCGGTGTTGAAGACCGGATATTTTTGAAAACGGAAGGATTACCGTCGAGTTACTCTACATCGACTGATCTTCGATTTAGAGGTTTTATCACCCTTAGTGACGGGAAGTCCTGACGTGATTAGAAAATTATCCGGAAATGCAAGGGCTTCGTGAGAAGTGCCTTCGGTTCTGTTCGATCCCGGAACAGACTTGTATGGATTGTGTGTCTGACGTTACAATTTGAGGTATAAAGCTGATTTCTTTCAAATACATTTCTGTTGGTGGCGGAGAATTTATTCTCTTAGCTTAACACCCTTCTCTGAGACGTACGAGCTCAGAGGTTATGTAGTTGAAATTTATCAGCGATATATCCCAATTTGGTAACGTGGCATACTGAGTGTTGCTGTGAAATGATCAGTGTTTGATCATTTGTGATATGATCATTTGTTTGATCTTATATCTTTGTGATCATAGGTTGATCATTTTGTTGACCCGAAGCAGGGCTTTTTGTAGAAAGCGTAGCTTTGTGGACGAGACTTCATCGAGCCTCACACCCCGGAAATGGTCGAAACAGGAAGGATGCGGCAAGGTTCTAGGGAGTAGCGCCCCTTAGTGTATGTCATTCCTTTTGGATAAAGGTGGTATCATGGTATGGAGCCCAGATACTTAACCTCTGTGGTTGCTGCACAGTTATTATTACTTTGTGGTTTGTTGAAAATCGGGGATCCTCGGGAAGATCGGTGACGATCGGGGGATGGCATACGCGTGTCAGTAGTTACCTACTTTTGCAGAGGTAACCCGGCCTTGTGTTGGCAGAGATCTAACCGTAATGTTAGGTTATTTCTCGGGTCGTCTATTCCAGGGACGTACCCATCGTGGATAGGAAGTTCATTAGCCTGACCATTTGGTGGAAATCCAAAGAAACAATACGAGCCTTTACGATTTCAATTGTATAACCTGTCTCCTCAGGAGGCAGCTATAGCAGGCATAATATAATGGTACCTATGCTGGCTAAGATTTATATTCTACTTTCGAAATGGTTTTCCACTATGCACTAAAAATAATATCAAAAGTGATTTGATTTTGCGTAGTAAGCATCTTTGACTATCATAAGAAGAAATCTCCTCCAAGTCTGCGTTTGCATTGTGTGTGTGGTGGGAGGTCTTATGGTAGTTTCATTTTCCAAAAGCATTGCGAATTGACATTAAAGTTTTCCTGTTGTTTTTTTAAAGATAAAAATAACTGTTTTACGATCTCACACCAGTCACCATGACTGACTCGGAGTTTATTGTTTCCCTTCTAAACTCTGGGTGCCCACCAATTTCCACACGGGCAGTCTAGAGTTAGATTATCAGGATATTCTGGAGCTTTGGAGATAAGCTGGATGACGAGACGTAGTATTTGTACCTGATATATTTATTCCGCTGTGTATTCTGTATGAGGACAAGTTTATATAACTGTCCATTGTTGTACTGAGTTGTATATTGACTCTGACGATTGATGTATGTATAAAATGATATAGTTCTTTGTTTTAAAAGACTAGTAATTATCTATTGTATATTGTTCCGCTGCGATGTGTAAGATTCTGATATTGTTTTCTATTCTGATGTTGATGTGTTGTTCTTCTTTTCTTCTTCTCTTTTTCTTCTATCTTCTCTTCCTCCTCTTCTTTTAAATATTAAAGTTTCGCGTTTTCGCCATCCGATTGTTCGGCAATTGCTACAGTGGACGTAGCAGTGTCGGGTTTTCGGAAGATGGATTTGCGGGTCTTTACAGTTGGTATCAGAGCATATGGTTAAGCGACAACCCTGCTCTGTTGGGTATTACTCATTAGAGATAGAGTCAGTAGTACTCTAGAATGAGTTTGAGTGTAATAATAGATATGAGCGCGTATTTGTTATTTGAATATAAAAATTGTTTTATATTGTGATGATTGATTTGTTGAGTGGTATATGGATTCTGGTCAATACGAGTAATTAACGATCATTGATAGGAATCTCTAAACACTCGAATAGAACAATTCGGCACAGTATTGTTTTGAAAAGGGTAAATGAAATAATTTTACCCAAAACTATTTTTGTATATAAATGAAATGGTTTTCTATGAATTATTATAGTATATGGTTGCATGGTTGTTAGAAGTGATAATATTAATCCATCATCATTGAAATTGAATAAGAAATTAAAGATCGTAACTCCAAAGTTAAGAAATTAATTCACATATAAATGAAATTTAAGAATGTAAATTATAAATGTGAATTGTAATTTAAAACGGAATTCCAGAGAAGTTTTTGGAAATGTTTTGAAAAGAATTTGAGAATTTTGGAGATTTGAAAAGTTTAAATCATTTTTGATTTGAAAATGGATTTCAAAGGTTTTGGAAAAGTATTCTGAAGAGATGAAAGCTCTAAACTCTTTTCGGTCGCTGGAAAATAATTCCGATGATGATCGCGACATCACCGGTGTTCATTTTCGGGTTTCCAAAAGAGAAATTGCTGCCAAATTATTTTAAAAGGAAGTTGTTTGAAAAGTTGGGTTTTGTTTTGAAAGTTCAAAGGATGATTTGACTTGTTTTCAAAATGGTTTTGAAAAGGTTGAAAAAGACTCTGGAATTCCCGATAGATATTGGAAAAAATTTAAAATTCATTAATGAAATGAATTTGTAATGTGAATATATAAGTGATTATAAATCGAAATGTAAATAAGTTGATAACTTATAAATATTTGCAAATTTGATAGAGATGAGA
Organism: Allium fistulosum; assembly: GCA_030737815.1. Taxonomy (NCBI): domain Eukaryota; kingdom Viridiplantae; phylum Streptophyta; class Magnoliopsida; order Asparagales; family Amaryllidaceae; genus Allium; species Allium fistulosum. The sequence goes on from CM060907.1 coordinate 473,008,988, forward strand.
TTCAATTGAAAATGAAAGAATTTGAGAATGAATAAATAGATTTGCAATTGCAAGTACAAGAAAATGAAGTTGAATGTTAAAATTCATTTTGAATTTGTCAGTAAATAAAACTGGAGTTAAAACTGAATATTGAGACGAATTTGAATTGTGTGAAATAAAATAAAGTTTTGAGATTAGTTTGAAGTGAACAAAAGAAATTCGATAAAAATTCAATATTTCAGAATTGAAAGTGAATTGAATCCAAATTAGATTGGAATTGTGAATTGAACTCAAATGAGAAATTGAAATGTGAAATTGAATTCAAATAAAATTTGAACGGAATTGAATATGTAACTTCAATAGCGAATTTAAAGAGAATATAAGAAGTATATATTGAAAATTTGTAATCGAGTTTGCAAAATGATTGAATGCTGTAACTAGATATCATGGCTAGTAGATATGCAGGTGTAAAGGAATTGGGATTTTGATTTAGAAGAGAATTTGAATTGCTCGAAAAAGGTACGTATTTGAGTTTTAATATGAGTTTTTGATGATTTCTGGTCTAGCCGCTTGGCTTTTTCTTTTTCTTTTTGAAATCTGAGAGTCCGTAGGGACATTTTGTAGTCGTGCCGTATCAGCCGCGCAAAGGAGACGCTGGCGAAATTTTTCGAAAATTCCGAGTGTTAGAAAATTTTTTGAGAAAATTTTGAAAGTTTAAATTTGAATTTGAATTCGAATTTGAATTTTGAAGTAAAACAATGTTGTTTTGAACTGTAATTGAAGTTGGAAAACGAGTTGAATAATAACGAATCTTTAGTAGAAAGATTCGTTTTGAAATTTGATAAAACTATTAGATGTTGAAAGATAGTAGACGAGTTAAGGACCTTTCTTTCTAACTTGTAATTTCGAGGACGAAATTCTTTTAAGGGGGGAAGTTTATAACGACCCAGAATTTCGAACGAATTAAATTGAGAATATTTAATTTATTTTAAATATTTGAACGATGATTTAATTTGAATCCCCGATATAACTTTGAAATTGGCGATTTAATCATAAAATTTAATCTATTGTAAGTTGAATAAAAATTTGAATATTCAATTTTAAGCCGAAGAAAAATATTTCAAAGACTTTTAAAATTCGTATTGATATTACTGGAGATAACGGAAGCTTCAGAATCTGATTTCAAACTATTCTGTTCAGTTTTGAATTATATTGTTCGAACCGATATTTAAAAATAGTCATTTTTCAAACAGTCTCGGAATTCGACGAAACCAGTTCCATTGGGTTCGTAATATTGAATTATTGTCGGATTTCCAATTTCGTACCGTTCGGAGTTGTTGGGTGAGAATACGACACATAAAACGCGTTGAAAATGGTACCGGAACAAAATGAATTTAAAGTTAAATTTTAAAATTTGAGCAAAGGACAGCATCCCAAAAATCACGCCTGAAATCGTGGGAAAAGAAAATTCGTGCAGGCACGATACTCTCCCTTGTTTCAGCCTGGAATCACGCTACCTCACCTTAACTCGCGCCTCACTCCCTCTCGTTCAAAACGAAAAGAAAACCAAACGAAACAAATTCGTTCAACAAAAAAAAAACAATGGCCGCTTCTTTTAATCTCTTCCCCCTTTCTCTTCAGTAAACGAAAAAAAAAAGAAAAAGGAAAAGAACGCGCCCTCCTCTTTAGTTCAAAGTAAACATTCAAGTTCAGATCGAAAGTCGAAGTCGATTTTAACAAAGGGCTCGGGCTCGCATACGAGCGACTCGGTCGCGGCAGTGTTCTGGGAGGTAGAGCGACGACATGTCAGAGGGAACGGCGACGGCAGCGTGGGTTTTCGAGTTGAGTATGAGATCGAAGGCGACTTCGATTTCGCGAGTGAGCAGTATCGAACGCGACTGGAAGGGGTTCGCGATTCTGGTGGCGGTGTGGAGAAAGAAGTGGGTTCGCCGAGGTGTTCTGGTGGGTCGCGAGACGTGTGCGATGTCGAGATTGGGGGGACTTGATGGTCTTCGGTGATGTCAGCTCAGGGGCGAAGCCGAGAGACTTTCGTGATGCTCTGAGTGTTGTCGTGAAGGTGGATTTGGGGCATGGGCATGCTCGATACTGTTCTCGAAGCAGGCAGCGACATAGCGAGTTCGAAGTAGGTCGAGGAGGCATCGCGAGCAGTTCGTCGATGGAGGCAAATCAATGGCGATCTTCATGGGCAGTGGCGTACGACCTGGGTTCGCATTTGGCCTTAAGGTATTAACAGTTTTGATCTAATTTAAAAATTAATAATAATATGTATATTGAGTTTTTGGATTTACAGTGAAGTTAAATAAATATGCAGATTGAAATAGATTTTTATATATACGTATATGTGAATAAGTTGACAGTAAAGAAAAATGTTAGTTAGGAAAGTTGCTTGTTGTTTAAATAAAGAATTTGTTAAATTAAGTTTATAAAATGGAAATCAATTTATTTAACTTATGAAATTTTTGGTAACTAGAAAAATAATTGTTAAAAGAGATTTGCCAAAACTTTAAAGGTATTTATTTACAATAAAAATAAATTACGGGTAAGTTGAATTATCAATTGAAATTTAAATTAGTCAATTAATTCGAATATTAATATAATTGTATAATTATTTATACAAGGTTTAATACTGTGAAGACAAAAAGCTGGAATAAAAATGGATTGCGAATTAAAAGCAAAGGTGAGATTTTCTCACTTGAAGGAAATTTGAATTTACAGTTATTATTGATTGATGATTGTTATTGGATGTGCTATTAGATATGATAGGATATATCTATATATATAGCAGTATATACATATTGGCATATGTATATATTGGATTGATGATTTCCCGCCTCGTATAGCGGATGAGACCCTATTGCGCCGTTAGTAAGCGGATTTATAAAAACCTATATACCGCGATAATTCCGTACTGGAGCGGAATTGGTATTGTGCTGACATCTTTGGATGCAGGGAAACAGGTTGGAGGGATCCAACTGGACCCCTCATATTGATTGATTTTTATTTATACTGTGGTATAAATCTGTGAATGATTATTGATGTTATTAATCATATCGATGTTTGGAAATTGATTGAAAGCTAAAAATTTAGATGAATGGATGTTTGATATCATTGGATTCCAAAAATAAATGAAATTGAATTTTTGGAATCAAAATAGAAATTTCTAAGTGAATTTAATTTTAGAAATTGAATAAATTTTGAAGAAAGGAATTTTTAAAGTATAAAAAGTTAATTTTTATAATCTTATCAAATTTATTCCGGAATCAAGTGGAAATGTTAAATAAATGGATTTCGTAAAATAGTGATTATAAATTGAAGAATTTAATTTAAGGATTTGGATTTTTAAAATAGACTGAAAGAAACAATTGAAATATATTTTCTTTGAAAGGAATTTATTTAAAAGGAGATAAGTTGGAAATCCAATTAGAAATTTAATTGGTAAGTTGAAACGATTTGGGAAATCAATGTAAAATGATTTCAATTTAAAGAATCCATTTAAAAACAGGATGTTGAGTAATTTGAGAAAAATAAGGAATTTATTTAGTAGTGATAAATAAAATTAGAAATCAATCTGTAATTGATTTAGTATTTGGAGAAGAACTTTGAGAAATCAGTATGGAATCTTTTATTTAAAGTTGAAAATAAATTTAGAAATCAATATTGAAATTGGTTTGGTATTGAAGTTTTAATAAATGGAATTGGAATTTATAAAAGAAGGTTTATAAGTCGAAGTTGTTATTAAAAGAGAAATAGAATTTATAAACGTGCTTATAAATTCGAAAATAGATTGAATGTGATAAAAATGTGTAGAAATGATTGAAATGGGGTTAAGTAAATTTTATTCACGATTTTGGACAGTGAATATATTGTTAAGTAAAATGGATTCATTTTTTGAAGAAGTAATATTTTAAAAAATGAAGTTAAACATTTTTAAGGTGTTTTAAAATGTGTTGTGAATCGAAACCATAGATTTCAACATTTATTGTTGAAATAGACGTTTTCGAGAAACTTAAGGAAATAGTGGACTATAACACTGTTGTTATAGTAAATGATTTCCGGAAGGAAATGTTTTATTTAGTATTGGGATTTATATATCTATCTTAATTTCGAATCCCTATACTAGTGATTTCGAGTCGTCGTAACGATGTTTTACGTAACATTCGTTTTGACTCAAATAAAGGTGTTAAAAGAATATTTTCCTTAAAGAATGAAATTATACTTAATTTGATTTAAGTATATCGAATATTTTCCAAGTGTTGAAAATAAATGGATTGTGAATTGCTGACTTATTTTTAAATAAGTATGGAAATGTTTTCCAAAATGAAATGAAATGTTTGGAGAATTTATCTCCTTAAAGATAAATTGAAATTGAATATTGAAAACGATTTGAAAATCGAATATCAGTAGATATTCGAAAGTATAAATTCAATACGGAATTTATAAAAGAAAGCGAAGTTGTTTAAAAATAAATATTGATTTATTTTTGAAGTGTGGAAAATTGATTTGAAATTGTTTTCAAATGGTTAAGTGTGGAAATTTTATATCTAGTAAAGATATTTGTGAAGATGAAATAATTTGGAAAATTATTTGGAATCTGATGATGTTGTGCATCTTTATTGATGGTTAAATAACCGACTATCAATAATTACCTTTAGATAGGTATTTGTTGTGAATTGGATGAATTTGAATGCCACACTTATTTTTGAATAAACGCTCACTATTCGGGTTAACCGGGAAAGGACCATGGGGTCGTATAACCCATTCCGAATACGTGATACGTCGTTATGAATCGCATTTGAAGACCGGTGTTGAAGATCGGATATTTTTGAAAACGGAAGGATTACCGTCGAGTTACTCTACATCGACTGATCTTCGATTTAGAGGTTTTATCACCCTTAGTGACGGGAAGTCCTGACGTGATTAGAAAATTATCCGGAAATGCAAGGGCTTCGTGAGAAGTGCCTTCGGTTCTGTTCGATCCCGGAACAGACTTGTATGGATTGTGTGTCTGACGTTACAATTTGAGGTATAAAGCTGATTTCTTTCAAATACATTTCTGTTGGTGGCGGAGAATTTATTCTCTTAGCTTAACACCCTTCTCTGAGACGTACGAGCTCAGAGGTTATGTAGTTGAAATTTATCAGCGATATATCCCAATTTGGTAACGTGGCATACTGAGTGTTGCTGTGAAATGATCAGTGTTTGATCATTTGTGATATGATCATTTGTTTGATCTTATATCTTTGTGATCATAGGTTGATCATTTTGTTGACCCGAAGCAGGGCTTTTTGTAGAAAGCGTAGCTTTGTGGACGAGACTTCATCGAGCCTCACACCCCGGAAATGGTCGAAACAGGAAGGATGCGGCAAGGTTCTAGGGAGTAGCGCCCCTTAGTGTATGTCATTCCTTCTGGATAAAGGTGGTATCATGGTATGGAGCCCAGATACTTAACCTCTGTGGTTGCTGCACAGTTATTATTACTTTGTGGTTTGTTGGAAATCGGGGATCCTCGGGAAGATCGGTGACGATCGGGGGATGGCATACGCGTGTCAGTAGTTACCTACTTTTGCAGAGGTAACCCGGCCTTGTGTTGGCAGAGATCTAACCGTAATGTTAGGTTATTTCTCGGGTCGTCTATTCCAGGGACGTACCCATCGTGGATAGGAAGTTCCTTAGCCTGACCATTTGGTGGAAATCCAAAGAAACAATACGAGCCTTTACGATTTCAATTGTATAACCTGTCTCCTCAGGAGGCAGCTATAGCAGGCATAATATAATGGTACCTATGCTGGCTAAGATTTATATTCTACTTTCGAAATGGTTTTCCACTATGCACTAATAATAATATCAAAAGTGATTTGATTTTGCGTAGTAAGCATCTTTGACTATCATAAGAAGAAATCTCCTCCAAGTCTGCGTTTGCATTGTGTGTGTGGTGGGAGGTCTTATGGTAGTTTCATTTTCCAAAAGCATTGCGAATTGACATTAAAGTTTTCCTGTTGTTTTTTTTAAAGATAAAAATAACTGTTTTACGATCTCACACCAGTCACCATGACTGACTCGGAGTTTATTGTTTCCCTTCTAAACTCTGGGTGCCCACCAATTTCCACACGGGCAGTCTAGAGTTAGATTATCAGGATATTCTGGAGCTTTGGAGATAAGCTGGATGACGAGACGTAGTATTTGTACCTGATATATTTATTCCGCTGTGTATTCTGTATGAGGACAAGTTTATATAACTGTCCATTGTTGTACTGAGTTGTATATTGACTCTGACGATTGATGTATGTATAAAATGATATAGTTCTTTGTTTTAAAAGACTAGTAATTATCTATTGTATATTGTTCCGCTGCGATGTGTAAGATTCTGATATTGTTTTCTATTCTGATGTTGATGTGTTGTTCTTCTTTTCTTTTTCTCTTCTTTTCTTCTATCTCCTTCTTCTTCTACTTTTTCTTTCTTAAAACCATAACTTTCCGGGTTTCCGGCATTCGATGTCTCGGCAGTCGATAAAGTGAGTATCGATGTTGAATTTTTGAAAGTCGAAAATTTTCGGGACGTTACACGTACGGATGATATGTATAGATCGTACGGGCTTAAGTAAAGCAAATATTGAAATTTGTAAAGAAATGTCTAAAATGGTTTTGAAGCTGTAATTGGATGTTATTGCTTAGTAGGATATACAGGTATATAAAAGCAATGGATAAATTAGAATTTTTGATTTCAGAAGATAAAAATTTAATGGCTCGACAAAAAGGTATGTGTTTAAATTTCTATATGAAATTTGATTGGGTTTTGATCTAGCCACTTGGCTTTTGTTTTCTTTTTGGATTTAGGAGGCCGTAGAGCCATTTTGTAGTAGTACCGAGTTAGCCGCGCAAAGGAGACGCTGGCAAATTTTTTTGGAAATTTAGGGAGTTAGAAAAATTTTGATAATTTAAAATTTGAATTCAAATTTAAATTTGAATTGATAAGTAGGTGATATGGGTTGAACTTATGAATAAGTTTGGGAAGTTAAAAGATGATTAGTGTATCATTAATAAAAGATTGTTTGGGTATTGTTAAAACTGTTTGAATTTGGGAAATAGCTAACGGGATATGGGACATTCTTCCTAATTAGTAATTTCGGGGACGAAATTCTTTTAAGGGGGAGGAATGTGACGACCCGGAATTTTTGTATATTTGAAATTGGAATATTTAATTTATTTTAAATATTCAGAGATTTATTATTAACTTAAATTTCGAATATCGCTGTTTATTGGGTGATTTAATTATTAAATTAAATTATTTGAACTTGGATAAAATAGTAAATCTGGTATTCTAAGCTAATTAAAAATATTTTGGAAGCTCGAAAATTCATATTAATAATACTGAATGTAACAGAACTTTTAAAACTGAAATTAAAAGTGTTTTGTTCAGTTTTGTAAATATATTGTTTAAAATGATATTTAAAAATAGCCTTCCAGGGCACAGTCTCGGAATTCGACGAAACCAGTTTCATTGGATCCGTAATATTGTATTATTATCGGATTTCAATTTTCGTAGTGTTTGGAGTTGTTGTGTGAGCGTACGATAGATAAACGCATTGAAAATTAAATTGATAATAGCCGATTCAGAATTTAAATATAATATTTCAACTAGTCAAACTCATCTCGCCTCAGCGTACAAAACATCATTTCGTTCCCTGAAATCACGCAAGCTAATTTTTACACGCTACCCTTATCTTCAATCTCACGTTTCTCGTTCCTTAAAATTGCCTGTTCCTCCCTCTCTTCATTTCCGGGTACGAAGAAGAAAAAGGGGGCTTCCTTCAGAAACAAACGAGATATATATATAACAACATCACGTCTTCTTCCCCTCCGACCAAATGAAAAATCGAATTCAAACTTTCCCCTTCTTACTCTGCGTTCGAAATCGATTCGAACGCGGAAAAAAAAAAGAGAAAGAGCAGCTATTTTTTTCAAATCGATTTGGAGTGACGTAGTCACGACTTCGCTGACGCGTGCGAGACCTGGCGCGGCGTAGTGCGGCTGATCAACTCGCATCGTAGATGGAGTCTCGAAGTAAAGGGGAAGCTCCTAGTTAGAGGCGACTGCAGTTCGTATTGGTGGGGAAAATCGATGCGCGAGGGTATGTTATTCGCGAAGCTTGGCAAGGCTGTTGGGGAGGCGACTCGAAGCCAGCGACTGGGAAGTTTCAAGCTTTGGGCAGGATGCTTGGCTCGAGTGCATGTGGAAGGGGCGAGCGACGAGGCGGTCTTTGTCCTTGATGAGTGAAGGAGGCGGGCTAATCAATAATATTTATTGTAACGTAAATAAACAATTTTATTTTATTTATTTTTGAGGTTACATTTGTTTACAGAAAAATTTAATAAATATACATATACTTTTTAGTCTACTAAATTATTTTAAAATATTGATTTATAGTTATTAACTTGATTAATTTACCCATTTAATTATTTTAGTTACTAAGAATTATTTATTATAGGAAATTAATTTAAAATTTGATTATTAGTTTAGAATCAATTTATTAATTTAAACGGATTTTTAGTTAAGTCAAATTTTAAAGTGAAAATTTAATTTGTTCAACTGATTCGAATATTTATAAAAGTTTATAATGTTTGTTATGGGGTTTAAAAAAGATTTATATAGGGTTGAAAGGGAATTTTAAAATACGTACTAGTTTAAATTTAAAATTGTTAAATAGAAATTTAATTATTCGATTGGTTCAAATGTTAATAAATCGTATAAATATTTATACAAGGTCTGAAGTCGGTGTGAAATCAAGTCGAGATGGATCAGATTGCTAATTTAAAAAGCAAAGGTGAGTTAATCTCACTCATCTGGTTGCTGTTTAAATTTAAATAGTTAAATTTAAATATTGGTGAATGATTGGATTTGATTTGATATGATATTATAGATAGTAGTATATATATCAATATATATATTGGAATATATATATATTGGAGTTGGTATTCCCGCAGTATATAGCAGCTGAGACCCTATGCGCCGCATAATAGCGGATGATATTATATTAAACCCATATACTGCGATATTCCACCTTGAAGTGGAATTGGTATTGTGCTAACGTCTGTGGATGCAGGGAAACAGGTTGGAGGGATCCAACTGGATTCCTCAAACAAATTTATTTAGATTTGTTTAATATCCTATGTTATGATATGGTCAGATTAAATACATTTGAGTATAATGAGTTACCAAAATAAATAAATTGGATTTTGGGAAAGAAAATAAAAGAGAAATCTTTAAGTAAATGATTATAGAAGTTTGAATAAAATTTAAGAATAAATTAAAAGGGAATGTTTGATAACAAGGGAATTAATGAATTTTAAACTTAATGTGATATAATTTAAAGTAGTAAAGAATTTACTTTAACATTTCGAGGATTAAATTTTATTAAAAAGGGAAGGAATTTGGGAAATATGAAGATTGGGATTTAGTTAAAAGGATTTCTAATTGTAAATTAAGAAATAAATACTGAAGTTAATGGATTCTGAAGTAAATAAGTAAGTAAAGGAATTTATTTCAAAATGGAAAAATCTTGAAATCAAATTTGGAAATTGATATAAGTGTTTAAAAATTCGAACTTCAGAAAGAAATGATTTTGGAATTTATAAACTGGGTTATGAAGTGGAATAAAATATCGGAGAATATTTGAAAGTATAAATTCAAGGTGGGAATTTATAAAAGAATGTAAATGTGTTTAGAAATAAATGATGATTTATTTTTAAAGGATGTGAAAGAGAAATGTATTTCTCTGGATAACCAAGTACGTTTTCAAAAGCAAATTTAAAGTATAAATTAAAGGTTTAATGTAGTTTTAAAAAGCATATTTTAGAAAATTGATTATTTCTAAATGTTAAAGCCTAAAGTAAGATTTTCAAAATCTATTATTGTAGTAATTATATAAAAGTGATTTGGTATTATGTTTTAAAAAGAGAAATTTAGTTTATATTTATAAAGTGGTTTTATTTTAAATACTCTTAAAGTATATATTTTGATAAAGTATTAAAAGTAGTTTTAAAATTTCATTATTATAAAGTATATTTATAGTAAAGTGTTTTTAAATTATTTTTAAATCTAAAAGTATTTTGTACTTGGGTTTCAGAGGGAAATAAACATTTGGGAAATGTATTCCGTAAGCGGGAACTGTTTTGAAATTGTTTCAAATGAGTTTTGAAAATTCGGAAATATATCTTGAAAGGATATTTGAGGCAAATAAATAATGTGGAAAATTATTTATTGTTTGATGAATGATTGTGAATGTTGATTGATAGTTAAATAACCGACTATCAATATTGGCCAATGCGCTGATAGTTTCGAAGAGACCGGGATCGGGAGTTTTTCCCGAAAACCACTTCGATCCGGTTTGTACGTTTCGTGGAAACGATTTCGGAGTCGAAGATGGAGCAGTGAAGTGCAAGGGCTAGTCGCTACTAATCCTGAGGATATTTCCAAAATGGATGTAGTAGGAGTAGTGCCTTCGGTTCCGTTCAGACCCAGGACGGACTTGTATGGATGAATGCTTTCAGAACATCGTCAGCGGACGATGGGCATTCTAAGGGATATGTTCTATAAAGGTATCGCTTAGCCTCGAACCTCATCAACCGGGAATGACTGAAAATTAGGGGTTATGCAGCAAGGCTTCGTGGGTAGCTCCCACTAGAGGGTAAGGTCATCCCTGTCTAGATGTCCCTTATATTTCGGCTTAGTGTTGCGGTTGTTGATCCCAACCGTGGGGTGATTTTATTCGGAACTGTCCAGTAAGGGATGGTTCCGGCCTTGTGTTGCAGGGGAGTGGGAGTACTCCTCGGTACTGTGATCTAGACCAGGTACTGTGACAGGTGGTACCCCAGTGCCTAGTCATTGATGGAAATCCATTTTCCCTACGTGCCGTGTACGGTATTTGTTTGTATACCTATTAGCTGGAATTTAATAAATGTAACAATTTCGGCTATTTGAATAAGTATTTGTATATAGACACTATTATAATATCAGAGGATTTGATAAGAAAGTGTTTTAGCTATCATAAGGTAAAAACCCGACATGTTTATTTGTGGCATGGTCTTACGAGATGCTTTTGATTTCAAAGGATTTTTGAAAACTTTAATAATAAATTGAGTGTGATTTTCTCACGCTGGTTTTCCATACTGACTCGGGTGTTTTTTTATATAATGCTCGGGTCAGACCGAGTATTATAGGATACAGCTAATGATGCTGTGGAGCTCAGGAGACGAGTTGGTTGGTGAGACGTATCTTCCGTATTTGTGTATGTATAATCCGATGTGTAGATTGTTGTACATTCAGTTGTATTGAGGACATGATATGATTATTGTCCAGTTGTATGTTATGTGTACTCCGATGATGGATTGTATAAAACAGATATAGTTTTAATTTGTGTAAAAATCTATTAGTATATATTATATTTTATTCCGCTGCGATGTGAGATTCTGATGTTGTTGTTTTCTATTTTCTTCTTCTACCTCTTCTTCTTAACACAAATGGTTCATATTTCCGTTCTTCTTGAGTTCATTAACGAAGATTAATGTCAATTCAAGGTGTATGGATTTGCGAGTTATTACAAGCATAGCTCTACTATTCATCCAACATATTCAAACAATCAATCAAATATCCATATCATCACATGGTGATTATCTCACATAACAATTAAACTTGACAATCAATATAATTCAACTAGCAATGAGAATTTCTCACCTTCATTTCCACTCCGCCTAACTTTATGTGAACTATCGTGCTCCTTCTCGATCTTCTCGAATTCCCGGATTTCTTTCTTTTCTTTTCTTTTCTTTTTCTCTTCTCTTTTTTTTTTCTTTTTTCTTTTTTTTATTGGCGTGGGTATATGGAGGGGGTATGGGCTCGACTTGACTTGGGGAGGAGGGTACGTAGGTTTTTGAGGGGGTGTGGGTGTTTGGAGCTCGGGTAGGTGGTGTGTAGGAGGGTGTAGAGGTGGTAGAAGCTTGGAGATGGTGAATGGCTTGGAGATTAAAGAAGAATGGAGGAAGAGAGCAAGTGTTTTTGATTTTTGGAATGAAGAAGAAGTGAGGTTTGGTCTTGTATTTATAGTTGGAGCTTGAGTGGCAAATGACTTTACCACCCTTCTCATTTTTGTATTTAAATCTACACCTTTTTAAGCATGAAAAGAGAGATTGGATTTGCATTAATGGTGATGTTAAAGATACAAATCATTACTCTCTTTTCTACTTAGATTTTTAACTTAAGAAGAAGACTTTTGCCTTGATTAGATTTGCATTAAATGGATTTGTAAGTGCGCATTAATGGTAAGCATATGTGTCACTAATTCCTTTAGTTTGCTATATTTTCACTTTCCATTTTCTTGAATTCTATGTGTATAAGTTTCATCTTGCATAAGTGAAATGAAAGATATGTAATGATGTTTTCTTAGCTTACTTATACACTCTTTTGTCAAATCATGCATCAACACCATTTTTATCATTTTCTTTTATTTATTTTATTAAAAGAAGATATTTTGATTTAAAAGATGTAAACACAAGTCTTATATAGTTTGTAAAATGGTACAAAGTGTATATGATCATTTAACGTTGCGACGACTTGTTACAGTTGAAAACAACGTTGTTATTGACAAATTTTATAGTCAAAATTTGACGTTTTTGATAAACTATATATTAAAGTAAACCAAACTTAAAAAATTGATTTTCTATTATATTTGTAAATGTGCATTAATGGTGAGCATATGTATCACTAATTCCTTTAGTTTGCTATCATTTCACTTTCTATTTGCTTGAATTCTATGTGTATAAGTTTCATATTGCATAAGAGAAAAGAAAGATATGTAATGATGTTGTTTTCTAAGCTTACTTATACACTCTTTTGTCAAACCATGCATTAACACCATTTTTATCATTTTTTTTATTTTATAAAAAGAAGATATTTTTATTTATAAGATGTAAACACAAGTGTTATATAGTTTGTAAAATGGTATTATATATGTTACAAAGTGCATATGATCATTTAATGTTACGACGACTCGTTATAGTTGAAAACAACGTTGTTATTGACAAATTTTTATAGTTAAAATTTGAAGTTTTTGCTAAACTGTATATTAAAGTAAACCAAACTTAAAAATTGATTTCCTATTATAATAAACGAATTAAAACAAGTTTATCTAGGTTAAAATCGCATATCGTTAGGGTTAATATCGAAATATTGAATTTTGAAGTTGCAATGACAAAATGTGGCAAATTTTGTATATTTTTGTAAAACGATTATAGACATTTTTTTAAACCCTTTAATATACTTCTATTACCTTTATTAAATGATTTTGATAAGATTTAACTTTTCAAATAAATATTTAAACCTATTTATTTAAGCGTTTATTTACTTTTAACAAAACTTATCTTTTGCTGATTTGTTATAAAATCCAAATTTTATACTTTTTAATTATGAACTATAAGAATAAATAATTTCTCCATTAATACTTATTATATATAACATATTTAGTTAAGCTTTAAACCCTTTTAATTTAAAATAAACAAAATCTCTCATTTTCGATGTAGAGAAATTACGAGTCGTTACACCCACGGTGCGAACTCAAACAAAATATTGTGCAGCATGGTACCGTATATATTTCATTTAAAAACCATTGTAAAATCTAACCAAAATTCAAATTTTAAATAATGATTTGATGGCGTGGACATTTTGGACGGCTCGAGAAGTCCATTCGTTATGAAAAAAGAAGACATAATCATAGTGTTTCTTTTATTATATTTTATTTGGTTATAAAATCAAGTATATATTATGCAAAGCCAACTTTTCATGTGCTACATTCACGTTTATAGTGAACTATAAAATGTTCTTGTCTTTGAAAATCTATATCAATTCACAAACTCCACTAAAATTTTTAAAATAAGGTCCTTTGTGTCTGTATCGACTAGATCTTCAATCCTATATGCATTTGTTGGTGTTCGATCTTGTTTTGCGGATGGCCAAAGTGTATGGTCGAGCTAGGGTTTAGGCGTATCGACGTTTGGGTGGAAATTAGGTAAATTGGAAGATGGACGTGTAGTTGTCATGCCAAGGAGTTTCGACGACGGTGATTTCAGGTGGTGCGATGAAGTTTAGGGGATTGGTCCATTTTTAGGCGGGAACTAGTGCTCTTCCAGATCATGTTTTGACATGGTCAACCGAGCTTGGAATGAAGGTGGTGATTGCGTAATGGAAACAAAGAGAGGAATATCAGTGAACTCGGTTCAGGGTTTCGTCGAGGGAGGACCAAGAATGGCCATTCATGCACGAGCTTTGATGGTTGTCGTGCATATTAGGGAACATCATTAGCAAAAAGGGGAAGAAAGGTTTACGGTGGGTTATTCTAATTAGTAATGTAATTAGTAAATAATTATATTATTCAATTTGAAAAACTTGTAAAGTCAATATCTTTTCCATGCGAGGTCCAAATCGAACGCGGTCAGTCACTTTAGGTTCGTAATAGCGATGTCTACATTATGAAGTTGGATTGAAGGAGACTGTAGCTTGTAAAATTTCAAGCTAAAATCGAACGCACGTTTGGTTTTAGTGCAGGATAGAACGATTCGACAATAACTGGAAACTTCTGTGAGTTCACTTACCTTTAAATTAATTAGATAATATCTGTGATGCTATAAATTAATTGTTGAATGCTTGGTTGATAGTTTAAATATTGTTGTGGTTTTTTTGATTGTTTGTTTTGGTTGAAAATCCTGTTTGAAAAACGGATGACTTATTAACTTATTTTTTGTGAACCCATATGGTTATAGATAATGTCCGTAACCATTGTTTTTGCAGGGAATAGTTGCAGAGAGACCCTAAGTGGTTCCTCGCCAATAATTTGTTGATTATTCTATATGTTGCTTATATTGATGTTTAGTTGTAATTATCATAATATTCTATTTAAGTTATTTAAATGTTGTTAGCAATTTTCGCTATATCATCAATTATTGAATATCATCTCATATACCCTTCGTGTATGTTGTCTTAAGCTTGGATTTTCGCAAAATAGATATCTAAATTCTGATTTCCATGTTCTTTATTCTTTCCATTTTATTTTACCCTAATAATCTGCCTTTCCAATGATTGGATGTTCATTATTTAAATATTGCGGATGTATTCTATGTCAACTTTTGATGGTCGAAAAGGTGGGTCGATGGTGGTATCAGAGCTGAAGGTTAAGCGAGAGCCTGGACATTTTGGACGGCTCGAGAAGTCCATTCGTTATGAAAAAAGAAAACATAATCATAGTGTTTCTTTTATTACATTTTATTTGGTTATAAAATCAAGTATATCCAACACAAAACCATCTTTTTGTGTGCTACATTCACGTTTATAATGAACTATAAAAAGTTCTCATCTTTGAAAATCAATATCAATTCACAAACTCCATAAAAATTGTAACAAAAGGTCCTTTGCGTCTTTATCAACTAGATCTTCAATTTATATGCATTTGTTGGTGTTCGATCTTATTTTGTTGATGGTCGAAGTGTACGGTCGAGCTAGGGTTTAGGCGTATCGGAGTTTGGGTGGAAATTAGGTGAATTGGAAGGTGACGTGTAGTTGTCATGCCGAGGAGTTTTGACGGTGACAATTTGAGGTAGTCCGATGGAGTTTAGAGGATTGGTCCATTTTTAAGTCGGAACTAGAGCTCTTCTAGGTCACATTTTGACCTGGTCAACCGAGCTTGGAATGAAGTGGTGACTGCGTAGAGGAGACGGGGAGAGGAATATTAGTGAACTCGTGTGACGACCCGGCTTTCATCGACCAGAAAGTCGTATCGCTAATAAGAAAGAAAGGGATAGAAAGAGAAAAGAAGAGAAGAAAGAAAGAAACAACAACAAAATCTAAACAGCGGAACGAATAAATTATATTTATAACACAACTATTACATAGTATCATATACAACTACTATCAGAGTTATACAACATATACATCACATACTAGACAGTTATAAACATCTGTCTAGACATTACAGCTCAAATACAATACAAACACTATCACAGAGATCTACACAGCGGAACTACTATATCTCTATAGCGTTGAAGCCTCCTGCTCCATTGCTCCTCCAGATAACTCGTCAAAGCAAACCTGACTCTCTTGGCTACTCGTAAAAATTTGAGTACCCAAGAGTTTATATAAAACAGAAATAAACACTTGGGTCAGACATGGGTCTGGTGTGAGTAAACGGTTTAAATTGCTTAACTTCAAAACTTTTTGAAAACAAAGGTATCACGTAAGACTTCCCACACATAAACATGGAAAAGTTTTTACCTTACGCTAACCAAAACTTGATAGGAAATCTGGTTATATTATAATAGGTCTAGGGTTTTCAAATAAATATAAAATAGCTGAAATTGTTACATTATTAAATTCCAGCATACTAGCCAAAAAAGTGGGTTATACAATCAAGTCCGTTATCACTTATTGGAAGTTGGATTTCCATACAATGGCAGGGCTACTGGGGTACCGCCCGTCACAGTACGTGGCCTAGATCACCGTACCGAGGAGTACGCCCGCTCCCCTGCAACACAAAGCCGGAACCATCCCTTACTGGATAATTCCGAATAAAATCACCCCACGGTTGTGTACTGCAACCGTACCACTAAGTCGAAAATAGAAAGGGACATCTAGACAGGGATGACCTTACTCTCAGTGGGCGCTACCCACGAAGCCTTGCTGCACCTCCCCTGTTTTAGCCATTCCCGGTTGATGAGGCTTGAGGTCACGATTACCTTTAATCAGAACACTTCACTTAGAATGCTCATCGTCCACCTGACGATGTTTTGAAAGCATTCAATCCATACAAGTTCGTTCCGGGTTCGAACGAAACCGAAGGCATTATCTCGTTACACTCGTTTTGGAATCACCCTCAGAGTTAACGACAATAACCCTTGCACTCTGAATCTTCATCTTCACTTGAGATTCACGACCTATCGTTAATTTGGATCGATGTGGTATTCGGGTCTCCAGACCTGGAAATCCGGTATACGGAAACCCGATCCCGGTCTCATCGAAATCCAAAACGTATCTTTTAAGGCCAAGTTGTTTAAAGGTTTAAACAATCCAATTCAATACTTGAATTCACACAGCTTTAACATAGATAAATATTACACATTTATCACAGGTATATCCAATATCATATCACAGAATATCATAGTATATCATCCAATAGATATCAACCAAATCAGACATTCTACTCAACCATCATTCATAAGCAACCATTTATTAATCTCTATTATAATTAATTTAATCAACTTAAATTAAATTAATTACTTAAGAATTAATTCCTATTCTTGCTTAATCAACATTAATTAATTACAATCCATTTAATTAATTAATCATTAAATATTAATCACTCTTGATTAATTATTCATTAATTACATAAAGTAATTATCCTTAATTAATTTCACAAATTAATCATTCTTAACCATTAACAGTAATTAACCTTTAATTACTCTCATTAATTATAATAATTAATGATCCTTAATTAATTACTTCCATTAATTAATTAACTATAATTAATTACATTATTCTTTAATTAATTACATTAATTAATTATGCATTAATCAATTACTTTCATTTATCAACCTTAAATAATTACTCCAATTACATACAGTAATTTATTTATTAATTACTTACACTAAGTAATTATACTTAATCAATCTTATTAAGTAACTATACTTAATCAATTACCAAGTGACTATCCTTAATTAATTAACAAATTAATTAACTTAAATAAATCACATTCATTTCTTAAATCATAACTGAGTAACTCATCCTTAATTACCCTTTAAACAAATTAATTAATCCTTGATTAATTATTCTTTAACTATTAATTAATAAACCTTAATTATTAATCAATATCCTTTAATACAAAGTAATCAATCCTTAATTACTTTTATAATTAATTAATTAAACTTAATTAACTAATTAATTACTTCTAAATTATTAATTAATAAAAATTAATTATTAATTAACAACCTTAATTACCAATTTAATTAATCCATAATTATCTATTAATTAATCTTTAATGACAATTAATTAACCCTTAACAACAGTTAATTAATCCTTAATTAACTTTAATCAGAGATAAATAATCTCTTAATTATTAATTAAGAAAAAACTTAATTATTATTTAATAAAACTTTATTAAGTACTACTTAATTACTAGTTTAATTAACCCTTAATCATTTAATTAATCCTTATCAATAATTAATTAAATTAATTAATTAAACTTAAATTTATTTATTAACTTAATTAATTTCAACTCAATTAAAATCTTAATTAACCATGAAATAAAACATTATCATTAAATCATTTGATCTTAGTAATTAACTTACTTAATTAAATCATTAATTAAGTTTTAAAATAAATAATCATTAATTACTTATCTCTAATTATCAATTAACAATCCTTAATTTACAAGTAAATAAAATACTTGAAAACCTTAATTGTTAATTTACTTCCCTTAACCATTAAATAATTTAATTTAATAAATCACTCTTTATTTATCCCATTTATTATCAAACTTAAATTAAGTTTTAAGATAAAACATTTTCTCAATAATTACTTTATTACATTTCCAATTAAATTTGGAAATAACTTAAGATTTTGATTTAATATATTTAAGTTAATCAATTCATATAACTTAATTTATTCAAATCATTCATTTCAAAGAAATGAATTTTCAAGACAATTGATTTAACTTGATTAAAAAAAATCTTACTTTTATTTAAATTTTAAAAACTGGTTTAGATATTTACTTTGGGTTTTCTCATATGTACTTGAACAAAACAAAACAAATACATCTTCCTCTTTCTTCATTTTAAAATAGAGTTTAGTTTTAAATTTTAAAAACTGTTTTGAAAGCTTAACAGGTTCACTCGAAATCGCGTACAACCCTATAACAGACCCGAGCCAAAAGCCTTCTTCCCTGAGTAATTTTTAAACTGTGTTTTAAAATTTTAAACTGTTAAAAACTTTAACAGTTATCACCCAAATGCACACGTACTACCCTAGAACAAACCCGAGCAAAATCTTAATCTACGCGATTCTTTCCCGAGTACGAACTCGAGTAGCTTCTTCTCTCCAAACTCAAACTCACTGACACACATACGTTCGATCGTGCACGTGCACAGGCGAACGCCGCCACTCCAGTCACCGCCGCCACCTCCAACACGTCCACGACAACTACCCCAACAAATCCGACCACCCAGATCATTCAATCCAATCGTAATTCAAAATCGAACAAACTAGAACAACCGGAACCAAAACCATCGATCAGAATCACCTCGTCAGACCTCCTCCGACCACCAGAATCCCCACGACTTCGACCAAAGCTTCATCTCTAACCCACGCCTCATTTCCCCCAGGTGCGGTAGCTTCCAGCTCGACCACGTCCACGAAAAAGCCTCGACTTCAACACTGACCAAAACCATTCACTAAACCCTAAAATCCCATCGAATAACCACCACGACGAATAATAAATTCATCCACTATTTTTCCCATCATCTACAGCCTTCAACCTACCTCCGACATCAATCACGATGAACCCAGCCCCATCGTTCGTCTGAAAATGACGAAAATGTCATTTCTGTTCATCTTACAATTTCTCTACCATTTCAACCTTAAAATTCTTGAATTCTTTTTCTAAATTCATCATTTGTAATTACTAATCAGTTTATAGAGTCAAAGTTTTAAATTGACATTTTCGAATTTACCCATTTCATTGAGTTCTACTGTAAACTTTATATTTTAGAGTTAATGTTTATTACATATCATTGAATCTATTTTTACAATCTAAAATATATAGTTAGAAACCTTTTTCATTAACACTACCTAGACTAAAATCAAACAGATGTAAAGATATGAATTTTCTAATAAAATTTTGAAGCCTGTATTGATATAAAAACAGAGATATATAGGTGTACAGACCTGCATATAATCATACCTACATATTTATAAACATGCAAAACAATTTCACTCAAACATTCAAGTACATCTCATATTATACTACTGGAATCAAGATATATATATAGTTCAAGGTCTTATAAAAGAAGAGATTACTCAAATAGAAGATAACAGAGCAATTAACAATGAACCCAGGCATACATACTTCAATCCTCACATACATACAGTATACACACATATAATGAACATGCAAATATACTTCATTCAGAAATCATTCGAAAGCAATTTAAATTCATTTTAACTTTTGAAAAAGATGTTTACTCACCTATTTCAAAGAGGCAGAGAGTTTTGAAACTGAATTCCCTTTGAAATCTGGAATACTTGTTTTGATTTCTTTTAAACTTGAAAAGCTTTTGAAAACTTGCTGTTGCCTCAGATTATATTGCATAAACCCTTGGAAATAATTACTGGCTTTAAAGAACAAATGGTTCCAGCTCTTGATTAAACATTTCAGCTTGGTTTAGAGAATGGCTACAGAGATTTTTGAACTGGAAATTGGTTACAGGTCTGAGAATAATGATTCTGGGTTGCATTGCAGATTTGTTTTGAAGAGATTTCAGGTTTGAGGATTTTTGATTACAGACCTAGTTTACAGGGCTTTGATCTTGATTGGAGTAAATGTTCTCAGGTTTGAATTTGAGAAATTTTCTTTTGAAACGATTTCAGTTTTAAGGAGTGTTTATAGGCTGAAGATTAAAAGGAGATTATAGGGTTTTGATCTCATTTTTGAAAACGTGAAGATGAACAAAGAAATGTAAGAGATAAGGATATAGATTTATATAGATTCAATTAGATTTGTTTTAAAATTAAGGAAAATAAAATAAATTATGACACTTGTCTTCTTCCCTATTTATCTAGTTAACACATGTTACTTAAGATGCTTAGAACTTAACACTTGTCCTAATTTATTTTTAAAAAGAGTTTTAAAAGCTTTTATATAAATTTCTTAAATAGATAAATACATATCTTTTTAAATAAATGCTTTTCTATATTATAAATAAATAAAACCTTTGAAAGAAAAATAAAATAAAAACCCATTTATATTCTAAAAATCATATACAATGTATTTCATTCATTTTTAAGTGTAAAAATATCTTTTGTATTTATTTACTATTAAATAAGCACTTCCTAAATTTATATAAATAAATTTCTTTTTAAAGAAAACAAAATACACAAAAGTCTTATTTTAAATAAAAGCCTTGTTCATATATTTTATACCCAAATATATTAAAATTTTAAAGATTCAAGTTTAAATCCAGATTCAAATTCAAATTTGACTTTTAAAATCCAATTTAAAAATCAACTCAACATTTATATTTTTAAATAAACACATTATTAAGTTTGAAATTGATATAAAACAACTCAAGACAATATATATATATTTAAACAATACTTATTAATTTTAGAAATGATAAATCTATTTTAAAATCAAATTTATAAAATAATACAATTAAAATAATTATTCTTATTACAAATCAATCTATACCATAATTAAAACATCATATTATTATATTATTTGGTTATTTATATTAATATTATCAATTTGAATAATTTAAATTTAGAGATTATCACATTTTAAATTCCACGAAATCCCGGGATATTACAACTCGGTTTAGGGTTTCATCGAGGGAGGAGCAAGAACGGCCGTTCATGCAGGAGCATTGATGGGTGTCGTGCATATCAGGGAACGTCATTAGTAGAAAGGGGAAGAAAGGTTTAGGGTGGGTTATTCTAATTTAGTAATGTAATTAGTAAATAATTATATTATTTAACTCAAAAACTTATAAAGTCAATATTTTTTCCACTCGAGGTCCAGATCGAATGTAGTTAGTCGTGTTAGGTTTATAATAGCAATGTCTACGTTATGAAGTTGGATTGAAGGAGACTTGAACTTGTAGAATTTCAAGTTAAAATCGAACGCCTATTTGTTTTAATTCATGACAGAATGATTTGACTATAGCTGGAAACTTCTGTGAGTTCACTCACCCTTAAATTAATTATATAATATTTGCAATGCTATAAATTAATTGTTGAATGCTTGGTTGATAGTTTAGATATTGTTATGGTTTGTGTGATTGTTTGTTTTGGTTGAAAATCCCATTTGAAAAACGGATGACTTATTAATTAATTGTTGTGAACCCATATGATATATATATATATATATATATATATTGTCCGTAACCATTATTTTTGTAGGGAATATTTGTAAAGAGACCCTAAGGGGTTTCTCGCCAATAATTTGTTAATTATTCTATATGTTGCTTATATTGATGTTTATATAATTGTAATTAATCATGATATTCTATTTAAATTATTTAAATGTTGTTATAGCAATTTTCGCTATATCGTCAATTATTGAATATCACCTCCTAAACCCTTCATTTGTCTTGTCTTGAGCTTGGATTTTCACAAAATAGATATTTAAATTCATTAATCAATTTTATTAATGATATTTAAATTAATTAATCATTTTATTAATCATATTTGAATTTAATCCATTTAGTAATGGTATTTGGATTAATTAATCATTCTAATTAATGATTATCTAAATTTAAAAAATTGTTTAATTAAAGATGATTAAATTTAATTAATCATTTTGATTAATGATACCTAAATGAATTAATCATTTTTGAGTTTAATAAATCATTTTAATTATAGATGTTTTAAATTTAGTTAATCGTCTTAATTAATAATGTTTGAATCTAATTTATCATTTTAATTGATGATATTTGAATTTATTTAATATTATTAATTAATGGGGTTTCAAAAATTAATTAATTGACTTAATAAAAGAGTTTAAGGTAAATTAATTGATTTAATAAAAGTGTTTTAAAGTTAATTAACTGACTTAGTATATTAATGTTAATGAACTAATTTAAAAAGTTTTAAGAGTTAAATTACTGGTTAAATCAAGATATTTTTTATATAATTAACTGTTTAAATAAAGGTAATGAATTGGTTTATCAAAGAGGTTATAAATTGGATTGGTTATCTTTTGAGATAAGTAATATTGTTTTTAAATTATAAAAGTTTAATTGTGTTTAGTTATCTTTTTGGATAATTGATGTTGGTTTAAATGTCTAAAAGGGATTTTAATTCGATTTATTTTGTTTGAAAAAATTAATGTGGTTCAAAAAGTTATAAAAAGGTTATTTAAATTATCCTTTAGGATGATTAACCTTTTATTTGAAGTTTATAAAAATAATTTAATTGATTATTATCTTTTGGGATAATAAATATTATTTTAATATTTATAAATAATTGCTAATGAGCAAGATCTTTTAAAAAGAAGTATTTCAAATAAAGCTAAGTGTAAATTGTTTGGGCTTATAATAAACAATGTTTGGACATTTGTTTGACCTTGGTTTTAATTTGTCTTTAAAGTATTGCAATGTGGAAATCAAGCACAAGTGAAAAAACCATGTTACCACTACGGATAGTTGATTTATCGAATATCGACTTTGACTCTGCTTCCTTCTTTTTATTTCGTCACTCTATGATGATGTGTTGCTCATTTGACTTTTGTTATCCTTTGTCAGAAATGGCTAAACCTATGGAGCAAGCGGAACCCAAGCTATGTGGAGTTGCTCCCATTAGGGTATTTCATATCCACTCTAGATTTGAATCAGATTTGTGCACTGAGATGCGAAATATTTGAATTCTTGGTAACCTTTGGCGTGGTCCGGCTTGGACGTGTCTGAGAGCCATCAGAGTTTTCAAGTATATTTCTAGAGGTATACTTTCGAGAAAGGGGGCGCACCTTCCTAGTCATTGTTAGGGAAACTTCTCTTTCCATTGTGGTTAGTTCAAATCTTTGAATTGTTTCCTTAGTTACATTGGGAACTGCCTTGTGCTCTTCTCTATGTTTAATTATTTATGTCCATTCTTATGTCTAGAATTTGGTATTATTATGCTCAATCATTCAACATAGGATTTATGCTTACTAGTACCCACCCTTTATTTGGATTATTTCTATTGTTTATTTCCATCTTTGATAATTGTATTGTTTGTCTGATTTGTTTCCCATTTCTTTATATATGGATTTATTCTTGTGTGGTAAAAACCCACTCCGCATTATCGGCATGGTCTCATAGAATTTTTATATGTTTATCGTATTATTGGAGTTTTATCATGTGTGTTTTCCAGACTGACCCAAGTGTTATTTTATTATAATGCTCGGGTCAGACCGAGTTTTTACTAGGTTGGCTTTGGTGATATAGAGTTATTGAAGAAGAGCTGGACGTTCACATATTGTAGTATTATATTTTCCACTATATTATAGTGTATACCTATCAGCAATTGTAAGGTCGGAATTTTATAACTATCCATTTGATAAGTTTTGTTTTTAACTCTGATCTACTCTGTATTTTGGAGTGATAGTTTTTACTGCCTTTGTTATATTATATGTTGTAAATTCTGCTATGAGATTCTAATTTCCATGTTCTTTGCCCTTTTCTTTTTATTTTACCCAAAAAATCTGCCTTTCCAACGACTAGATGTTCGACATTTGAATACCATGGATGTATTCGGTTTCGACTTTTGATGTTCGAAAAGGCGGGTCATTACAGAGTGGTACTAGAGCTAAAGGTTAAGCAAGAACCTTGGCTTTGATAGGATATGTCTCACTTGAAATAGGTTCAGTAATACCCTAAAGTGTGTAACTCATTAAAAATAGGGTAAGTGACACCCTTGAATAATTTTGAGAGTATTATATATATGAGAGCGTATTTTGAGTTGTTTATGAATTCAGGTCGAGAATGTGGGACGCTATGTTGTCGAAGGGATTTTTATACACTAGAAAAAGACAAACGGACATAATATTAAATTTTGAAAATTGGTAAATGAAATATTTTACCTCTATTTTATATATATAAAGGAATA
Source organism: Allium fistulosum (assembly GCA_030737815.1). Taxonomy (NCBI): domain Eukaryota; kingdom Viridiplantae; phylum Streptophyta; class Magnoliopsida; order Asparagales; family Amaryllidaceae; genus Allium; species Allium fistulosum. The sequence goes on from CM060907.1 coordinate 473,033,879, forward strand.
ATTTTTAGAAATTTAGATATAGTTATAGAGTGTGTTTTTCTATTTGAAAGTGATAGTATTTATTTACTATCACTATTGTTCAATCAGTCATGCTTAATTAATTTAGGAGCATTGATTGTCATTCATTGATTGTTGATTAATTGTGATTAGCTCATTAATAAGCATTTGTTGTTTGAATTTATAAAAGAATCCCTTTTGAAGTAATTTTCACAATTTATCTATAAGGTGTTCGGTTATAGTGTAAAGTTAAAAATTAACTTCTGATGAAAAGTTGTATAAAAATAATCTAAATGGTAAGATAAAACATTTAGAAAATAAATATTTGAGAAAATTTTATTATAATATAGGGGAATTATTATAATATGAAATGATTTATATAAAGGAAATTTTATATATTTTTAGTTTATAAAATGGGTTTTAAAAAGGAATTTTGAATTTAAAACCGGAATTTTTGAAAATAATTTCAAAAGGATTTTGAGAAATGAAAGAGTAGTCTTTTTGGAAGTGTTTAAAAGTAAAAAATGTTTTGGTAATTGAAATTTTAAATGGAATGCGTTTTTTTGGGATAACTCAGAGGAAAACATCTCGATTAGTTTTGTGGTGATCTGAGTAATCTTTTAAGTAACGATCGGATGTTTGCTTAGGTGAACGTTATGGAGTACTTAGTAAATTATTCCTTTTATCATTTTACGATCGAAATGAGTTCAAATCCGAACGAATCCAAAGTGAGTTTTAATAAATAAATCGTTTGAAGTTATTCATATAAAAATATATGTGTTTGCTTTCAAAATGAGGTTTTGATGTTGTTTAGTTCATTCTTCTTCTTCTTCTACCTTCTTTCTTTTCCTACAATCTGTCTTTTCCGGCGTTCGATCATCGGCATATTATACTGTTGAGTATTTTGTGTCGATTTTCGAGGGTCGAGAAGGGCGGGTCGTCACACTTGGTATCAGAGCTTAGATTGGCGACAACCTAGGCTTTGGTGGGGAAATTACTCATTTTTAAATAGAGTCGAAAGTACTCTATAATGAGCTGAGTGTAATAATAGCTATGAGAGCGTACTTGTTAGTGGATATAAAATTGTTTTTGTACTGTGTTGACTTATCGGTTGAGTGTTTATGAATTCTGGTCGGTGCGGGAAGTACAACCGTATCGATAGGGGTTTCTAAACTCTTAAACAAGATAAACCGACATAGTATTGTTTTAAAGTGGGTAAATGAAATAAATTTACCCAAAATTATATTTTGATATAAAGAAATAGTTTTCTAAATTATATATATTGGATGTTTGTTTGGTTGTTTCTTCTATAATCAAATAAGAAATTAAAACATGATCTAAAATTTGAAATGATATATATAAGAAAAATAAGAAGTTAAAATATTAAAATGGTTTATTACCAAATGGAATTGACTGGATATGTTTTAAATAAGAAAAGTAAAAATTAAAATTTGATTTAAACTAGAATTTTGACCCCGGAAATTTTGAAAGGGATTTCAAATGGAATTAAACAAAGTTTTGGGAGTTTGACTTTGTGGAAATGTTAGAAATGTTTTCAAAAGCATTTGTAAGAATGGAGTATATTTTGGGGAAATATTTTTGAATAGAAATTGTTTTGAGGTAAAATATTTATAAACCTAGGTGAAAATTTATGAAGTAATTCATAAAATAATTTTAGTGTTGAATGAAATACTAAATGGAAACTATGAGTGATTTAGAGAGATTGGTATAATCCAGAAACCAATCGTATTAAGTACGTAAATTATACGTAGATCATTTTATTCGCACGGGTTCTGATCTAGGATTCGAATACATAACTTCGGGTGATTCATACCAGTCCAAAAAGGGTTTCTCACTTGATTCATATCAACGAACACTTGTTTCGGATTCTCGATATGATACTAAATTTATCTATTATAGTTTATGGCTATGCAAGGAAAACTAAGATGACCCTCCTCCTCGATCCATGGAAATCGACACTAACACATCATCGGTATTCACATGTCGCAAATCCAAGTGCCGGAGAGGTTGATTATCGTGGGTAAGAAAGAAATAAATATATATTAGAAAAATGAATCTCACACGAATGGAATAACATATATTTCAAAATATAATCTTTACAGCGGAAATTTTAAATACATTTATCAGAGTTGAACATGGACACTTATAAATATATGTCCATACAAATGCAAAATATAATGATATGCAAGTGTGGTGGAAACAATCTTCAGAAAAATCATCTAACTCCATGCTCCAAGCTCTTCCAGATTTCTTCGAACTAAACCCGACTACCAGGCTGCCCGGGGAAAATTAAGGCACCCAGAGTTAATGAGAAAGGAAAATAAACTCCAAGTTGGTCATGGGACTGGTGTGAGAAACTGAAAATAGGCGATTTAAAAAGAAAAGGTTCTCATAAGACCACGCCACACATAAACAAGGGATAAGTTTTTACCATACGATAACCAAAATATCTGCTATGCAAAATATGGGAATATTATTTTTAATGACATTCTTTTAAAACACTTTTCAAGTAAATATATTCAAATAGCCAAAATTGTTACATTGGTTAAATTTGACGGCATAATAGGTTTACAATCAAGTCTGTATGCACTTATTGGAGAATGGATTTCCATACAATGGCAAGTAAGGAACTACCTTCCGTACAGTACATCTCTAGAGGAATGTACCAAGGATATACAAACAATCCTCAACATCTGACAAGACCGGCCTATCCCTATTTGGCACTCATACATGGCCTGGATAGAACCAAATATGACATCACCTCGGTCGTAACCAACCTATCTGGGGCCGCGTAGCATACACCACATACTTGACATATAACAAGTAATCTAGAAAGGTGATTACCATACCCTAATGGTTGCGAACCACATAGCCTTATGGCGTACCCTGTTTAAGCCATTACCGGGTGGTGAGGCCCGAGGTAGCGATTACCTTTCACATAGCGCATTCCACTTTGAATGTCACATTGCCATCCTATAGTCAAACAACTGATTTCTACAAACATATAACTCCTGAGCTCATATGTATCAGGAAAGAGTGTTAAGCTAAAAGAAGTTGTCTTCTCTGCCACTAAATAGATGATACGTTAATAGAGATCAGTTTATGTAACTAGAAATGGAACGTCTGACATTCATCCATACAGGTTTCCCAGGAACAGGACAAACCGAAGGCACTCTCCTACAACATCCTTTCGGGAGTTACCCCTAGGATTAGTAGCAAGAAGTCGTTGCATCGAAGATCTTAAATGAAGAACTACTGCCACATAATATGATATGGGAAATTCCCCTGAGGTTTAGTGACAAGATGCCCTACATTCCATCTTCCAAATCATATCCATGTCTTCACTTCGAATATGTAAATTGGTTCAAAGTGGTTTTCAGATAGGAATCATCCAAATCTGACCCTGGTTTCTTCGAACCAATCATCAATAAAAATATGTTCCGTGAATAGGGAATTATTCTTTGATTGATTAATTTCTTTTTATCAAAAAAAAGTTTCTGGAGATATATATTTCCAAAACATTCTTTCCGATATATATGAATCATTAAACCTCTCTTATCAAATTCTTTGATTACTTAAAACCTTTTTAAAACTAGGACAAATTCGAAATCATTCGTTCTTTACTTAGGAAAATATTTCCAAATCATTTTCTTTAAATCTTAACATAAATTTCTTAATACAAAAACCAAATTTTGACAGAGTTAAAACCATGTTATCTAGGATGTTAATCCAAACCCAGTAAATATTAAGTGAGAAAAATTGATAGAAATCATCTAATTCTATTCAATATCAATTCCTTTATTCAACAAATACTATGGGCGGAATAAAGTTGAAATCACCTTCTAAATTCCACGAATAGTACGAGCTCCCTCTTCGGGCTTTAACACCGAGTACAAGAAGATTATCTCCACAAAATCAAAGTTATTTATATTTAGAAAATCATATGCTTTATACTTTGGAAAATTTTGATCCGAGTAAGCCAAATTTACTATCCCATCCGTCGGGCCAGTCCAGATAGCCAAGGAGAGCAGGAAACTGGTTTTCCAAACCCAATCCTAGACACTCTCTCTGACACCCATTAGGCGGTCAAGTTATTTGATTGACTCTAAATCATTTAATATTTAACCATTAAATAAAAACTTTAAACTACCTTTAACATAATTTATTAATCATTTGAAAACATTTACAAATGATTTGGAAAAGAACAGTTGCGTTTAACGCTATATTTCAAAAGTTATAGAAAAGTGCTGCGGAAAATGCTTTTTAAGCTATTTTGATCAAACGACTTTTTATCATTTGGAAATTCATTTTTAAAACTCAAATCACTTTTAAAAAGTTTTAAAATATTTTTAGAATTTATTTCATATTTTTAAACAATTTCAAAATATCATTTTCGAAGAAATCCTTTTATGGATTACGAACTCCAAAACCGTGATTTTTCCCAAAACTTGTTTTACTCATATTTCAAAATCTACCTATCAAAATCTCGATTTTATTTCTTTTTCTTAAAACTATAGATGTAATAGTTTGAAAATTTCTTATCTCAAAGAATTCTAAGCTATATTCCATTCTATATAATCTTTTGACTTTTATGGCGCGAAATTGCGAACTACCGTTACGCGACGTGCCAAATTTTGACTGAATTTTCAATTAACTTTCAAACATCACCAAAACACTTTTATATATTTACAAAACATTTCAAACTCATTTTTAAACCTTTTTAAAGAGGTTTAACATTCCATATACACCAATTCATTAAATAAAGGAAAGTGATTTCCTTCGTGCTTATCGACGTGTATTTCTGTGACTTGCATATATATTCAATATTCATGTTAAACAACCAAACTTGATGATCAAAGCATATTAAACATCTATTGCAAACATCATATCATCATCCAAAAATATATTATAAGTAAGAGTTTCTCACCATTATTGCTTCCTAACTTCGCTAAACGGACAATAGCTCCGCTATGATCACATGAAAGCTTTTGGAATAGGTCCTTAGACTCTTGAGAAGGCTGAGCCAATATCGAAAGAGGATGGCCAAAAGTGTGGAAGAGAAGTGGTAGAGCTTCGACCATGAATCCACTAAACTAGACCCGAAAATAGGTCATTTTGTCTCAGATTTTTGGACATTATACTCTCTGAATTTGGAAAATATGTCAACAAGAAAGTTATAGATAACTCATTTTTTTACGGTTTCAAGAAAAGAGTCATTCAACTTGGTATAGTTTGAATGAGAGATGGTCAAATGAAGAAGAGGAATTCTCGGATTTACAAAAATCATACCCGAAAATGGGTCGACTTCTAGCTAATTTTTGGACACGTTACTCAAAGAATTATGAAATGTGGTCAAAAGGAAACTTCTTTAAAATTCTTTGATCTACAATTTTTATAAAGGAAACACTTGATTTCGATTAGTTATGAGGAATATATGATCAAAAGAAGAGAGGGCATTCTCAGAACTAAAATTCAGGGTCGGAAAATGCAATGGAAAGAAGTGGGTTTTGAGCATAGCTAAGCTTAGAATGGAAAGAAGTGATCAACTAGAAAGTTGCAGCCATTGAAATTTTTAATGGTTTGCAAAAAAGAATTTTCTACATTTCGTTCAGATATGAGAAAGTTGCGTAGGATGAAAGAATGAGTTGTGGAGGGGCTATTTATAGGAAAAGAGAAGGAGGAAAATATCCACCTTTACATCATCACCCTCATCACCACCACATGCTCCATCTCCAACATCCATGTGCCCATTTTGCATCCATCATTTCGGCTACTAACATCCATCATAATAACCCTACATGTGTGTGTTCTCAAGTGTGTACTTTGACGTAAGATTGTTGACTTAAAGAAAGCTTAAGGGTTAAGCTTTACCTTAGATTTTTCCTATATATATATATATATATATATGTGTGTGTGTGTGTGTGTGTGTGTGTGTGTATGTTTATTTGTATGTGTATATATGTTCATGTGCATGTTATATATGTGCACATGACACAAAAACAAGGTTGCAACGATTTAAAACAACTTTCGTTGGTCAAACTGCTATAAATCGGGAAACCGATTCCTGGTCACATTTTCAATTATACATTAAATTACATATATATATGTAAACAAAATTTGAAAATAAATTCACAATCATTTTTAATTAATTCAAATTATCACATTTGAATTATAAAACCATATAAATTAATATTAACAATTATTTACAGAAATCGCTATAATATCGATAAAGTGATATTGATTTTCCTTACAGTTTCTAAATACTTTTATAACTTTATAGAACCATTATAATCATTCAATATTACTTTATAACTAATTAAAATGAATTATTATCATTTTAAAACAATTATTTAAATAATTATAATATTATTAAATCATTAAATCTCAATTTAATTTCATAAATCAATTATAAGGACATCATTGGTGATGTCATAAATAAATTTAATTTTCTAAAAATAAATAAATTACTTTATTCCATATTCTTTTTCAACTATAAAAATAAGTGTATGTATTCAGCTTCATGCATGACGTTTAGAGTTGTTTATCGATAAACGGTTTTCGGCCATTATATCGATTTAAATTTCGAGGAAAATATTTTTGTAAATATTTGTTCAAAATAGGATTATTATTATTCATTGCCAATCAAAAAAATATTTCTTTGTATTATCAACTTTTATTTGAATAAATTTAAAAATAAATATAATTTATCAAAGTGATAAATTTGTGGGCCGTTACGAGAACGAAAGTTTCTAATCGAAAAACCTGATCAGAGTCACTCTAAGGGAGGTCGAGTGAGAGATACTAGTTCGAAAGTAGAAGTCTATTATTTGAGAAAGTGATCAGATCAAATATAGCATACGGATGATTTATGTATATCATACGGAATTAAGTATAATTGTATACTCAGTATATGACTTAAGGAAAATTGTGAACTTAAGCAAAATTCTAAATCAGGCTGTTAGTCATTTAGAATGTTAAACTATTGTTCAGTGTTAGATTTTTCACTACCAAATTTAATTGGTTGGTAGTTTTAGCTTATTCCTTTGCGGAATTTAATTAGATTCGATTGTTTGGTCATGTGATATATATACCATGGTATATAAAGTTTGAATTTACAAGAAAAAGTTTCTGAATTGTTGTATATTAGGACCTAAATCATGGTGGTTTAGAAATGTTTTAAAAGAATTTTTGGAATAATTGTGGAAAGAAATAATAACAGTATGATTTGATGTATTTGATAAATATTATTATTTCAATAAAAATTGGAATTTGTTCCAAGAGATATTTGCAAAGTGTTTTACAAATATATTTTTTTACAAATATTTTTATTTATTATGATGAATGGCTAAAATCAATGCGCGATTGGGAGTTTTTCTCACTTTGGGACTAGCCAAGTGTATTTACTCTATTGTTTTAGGAGGTATCAGAATATGACTGGAAGCTCCATTGTTTTTGTTTAAAGTTATACCATGCTCGAAGGGGGGCGCACCATCCTAGTTATGTTGGATTTAGTTTGATATATTTTAGTTTGGGAAATCTAAAATATATTTTTGAGTATAAAACCTGAGAATTTGGTTCTAAATTTATGGCTTGAAAATATTGGATGCATAACATTTGTACATAACATCTTTTGTATTTTGTTGCATATGGTTGATATGTTACTTTTTGTTGCATGTTGCTTTATTTCATATCCGAGTTGCAGGAAAATTTATATCATGCTAGTTTTAGCATGTAGGGTGCAACATTATTATCACTGCATCATATTACTAAAACGAGCCACCTTTTAGGACGGTTTAAGTTGATAATAAACCACACATGTCAACCCAAACCATTCAAAAGGGAGGATTGTCAATAGGGTAAATAAAAAAAATAAAAGAAAAGAAGGAAAAACAAAACACGGAATCTCATAATGGAATAACAAAATATAATACTAAAATAAACAGATCATGAAGCTGTTTTAGAATATACATTTGATTACACAAATTTTACCACAATCATAGTACAATTAACAACATACCAATAATGATGCAGTGGAAAATATCTAATATAATATATCGAACTCCGCCTTCTTCCTCTAGAAATAAAGTCTTCAACACTGAAATGCTCAGGCTGACCCAAGTGTAATGAAAAGTCAAAACACTTGAGTCAGAACTAAAAGATCTTATGTAAGTTAAATCAACAACAAATAAATATGAGTGTAATGGCTTTAGAGATGTTTATGGGATTTTACATCTCCTATCTAGTGTATAACGTGCGTGCAATAACTTAAGAGATGTTTTGGAATTTCCATCTCCTAAGGATCCGTTAAATTATCTATATGTAGTAATATACACTATATATATTTAGTGTCTATCAGTAAAGTAAAGTATTAAAATAGTGTTAAGGCGTTACCCATATCCCCCTTAACACATTTTTATAAATGTCGTAGTCTATACAGTACTGTAAACTCCACCAAACCAGTGGGCTACCAGGGAGCACTCCATAGGTATGACACAAACCAAAATCGTAGTGGGCTCGATAAGGCATATGACAAGGCATGCGAGGCAATGCCCAGGGAAGGATAATACCGTTTTGTGGAACTAGGCTAGTGGTAACGCATAGTCGCGCAGCTACCACCCATGAGACGACCCGACCTTCTACTACCAGAAAGTCGCGTCATCTATACGAAAAGAAAGGGATAGAAAACAGAAAAGATAGAGAAGAAAGAAGAAACAACATCAGAATCTCAACAGCGGAACGAATAAATTATATTAATCACATAAGTATTACATAATATACAATATCAATCAGAGTTACACAGATAATACATCACATACTAGACAGTTATAAACATATGTCTAGTTAATACAACTCGATACAACTCAAATACAACACAAAGATACCAACACAGCGGAACACTATACATATCTACAACGTTGAAGCCTCCTGCTCCATTGCTCCTCCACAATTCGTCAAAGCTAACCTGAATCCCTTGGCTACTGGTAAAAATTTGAGTACCCGAGAGTTTAAGAAAAAAACAGAAATAAACTCCGGGTCAGACATGGGTCTGGTATGAGTAACAGGTTAAAGTTGCTTAACTTTGAAAAGCATTTGAAAACAAAAGGTATCACGTAAGACTTCCTACACATAAACATGGAAAAGTTTTTACCTTACGCTAACCAAACATTTGATAGGAAATTCAGTGATATTATAATAGGGTCTAGGGTTTTCAAGTAAAATACAGAAATAGCTGGAATGCTTACATCTCACGTTCCAACATAGTTGGGCACAACTAATACGTACGACACTTATTGGAGTTTGGATTCCTTACAATGGCAGGGCTACTGGGGTACCGCCCGTCACAGTACCTGGCCTAGATCAGCGTACCGAGGATTACTCCCAATCCCCTACAACACAAGGCCGGAACAATCCCTTACTGGACAGTCCCGAACGAAACAACCTCGTAGTTGTTTTCAACCAACTGCCCACATAGCCGAATAAAAATGGACATCTAGACAGGGGTATATCTTGCTCTCAAGTGGGTGCTACCCACGAAGCCTTGCTGCACCTCCCCTGTTTTAGCCATTCCCGGTTGATGAGGCTTGAGGCTACGATTACCTCATCAGAAAATATCACTTAGAATGCTCATCGTCCACCTGACGATGTTCTGAAAGCATTCAATCAATACAAGTTCGTTCCGGGTTCGAACGAAACCGAAGGCATTATCTCGTTATACTCATTTTGGAATCATCCTCAGAGTTAACGACAATAACTCTTGCACTCTGAATCTTCATCTTCACTTAAGATTCACGACCTATCGTTAATTTGGATCGATGTGGTTTTCGGATATCCAAATCTGGAAACCCGATCCCGGTCTCATCGAAATCCAAATAGCCATCGTTTAGGTCCAAGTTGTTTTAAAGTTAAATAAAACAATTCAATTCAATTTATCTATATATACACAGATAGATAATTCATAATATCAAAGATAGATAATCTACATTGCCATTACATCTATTACATTTAGTAATTAATCTTCAATTAAACCAAAGTGTTAATCACCTTGATTAACTTCATTCAGTAATTAACTACCCTTAATTACTTCATTAAATAATTTAATTACTCCATAATTAATTATCTCTAATTAATCCCTTGATTAATTATATAAAGTAATTATACTCAAATTACTTTCATTATTAAATCATCATCAATTAATTACTTCCTTAAGTAATTATACTTATCACATCATTAAATGGTTATTTAAATTAATTAAACTTAATTAATTAACTTAAACAATTCATATTAAACTTAATTAATTACAATGAGAAATTAATTTCTTAATTACTTTCATAAGTAATTATACTTAATTAATTCACAATTGATTATCTTAAATTAATTAATCTAATTAATTATTAAAATTTATCATATTATTCATTATTAAATAATCCTTAATTATTTAATTGATTAAGTGTTTAATAGTAACTTGATTAATCTTTAATTACTTGATTAATTGATTTCTAATCATTAATTAATAATCTAATCTTATCTAATTAATGATCCTTAATTACAAATTAATTAATCTTTAAATTAATCAACTTATAACCCTTTATTACTTATTTATTAATCCATAATTATTAATTAATTAATGTAATTAATCCCTCTTTAATTAACTTAATACTTTAATTTATCCGAAGTTATTAAATCTTAATTAATCTTTAAGATAAAATATTAGTCTTTATAATTACTCTAATTATCATTAACAAAAGCCTTTATCTCTTCCTTTAAATTCATTCAAATTTAAGATTTAAAATAATTACAAATTTAACTTGAACAAAATTTAAATCGAATTTACAAAACACTTTTTATATTCAAATGTTTTTTTAATAAGGGTTCAAACTTTTCTATTAAGAATAGAAGAAAGAATACAAAAAACAAAATACAAGGCCTAAGCCAGCAATACAATCGTTCCACACCTCCGGCCCATAACCCATCTAGACTTGGCAACAACTAGAAACATCTAGACAGCTCTAAAAAGTAGAAAAGGCAAAATGGCAAAACAACTACTTCATTCAAGACAATAACTCATCTCTAAAAAAAGGAAACCGAAAAGTTTAATAATGGCGGCGAGACAAGGAAGAACGAGAAGCACCAACAATATTCTTAGAGCGATACTCCAGGCAACCTTTGTTACTTCCAGATCAGAGCACAGATCGGACTGGATCCAACACTTCTCGAGATCTCAACAGATAAGTCTCTATAGTCTAAGAAAAAGAAAGTCTTTATCTTATCAACGAAAAACTAACATATGTCCTTTGAAACTTAGGATCCAAGACCAGCAGCAATAACTTCTGATCATATAAATCCTAGATTACTAACACTCGGAGCAAGCAGGAACAACTTCATGGTCGAGAGCCAGCCTTCCTCGAAGAGAACAGAGAAGATAAGTCTCTTTTACCCAAACAAGTAAACCTCTTTAAGCTTTAAGAACCCTAATTTCTTTGATTCTGTTCAGATCTATAAAGACAGCATTTTTATGACAAGACTACAAGTGACATCAAACCAAATGGAAGGAACCTCCAGGATAGACAAGGTAATTACTGCAGTAGACCTTCAAAATAAATGTCTTTACTCAAGCTAAATTCTGTTATGCCCAGGTCAAGGTATCAAGCACTCGGAACATCCTGCAAATCTGCAACCTTATAAACTATTTCAATAGATATTGTTAATTGTAAAGTAAAATGTAATTTAAAAGAGAGGGAGGAAAACTGTAATTAAAACAGGAACAAAAAAACTTGGAACCAGGGAACAAAGGAGCAAGAAGATTGTAGAAGAGCAGATCTTATGATAAAGCAGAAGGAAACCCAATTCAGCGTTGGGAGGTATAACCCCATTTTGAAGCTATTACTTCATTCATACTAGTAATGTTCTTAAAGTGTTTTGATTTTGCCATTCTAATGTTCATTACCTGGAAAATATTGTTACAAATCTGTGACCTATCTGTAGAACGATTCTAAAATATCCTATCGTTTCTTTCTTTCCAAATATGCCAGACACAAACTGATAACGACAGTTGAAACAACTCTGAACTGAGACTCTTAGAGCTAGAAAAAGAAACAATTTTCTGTAAATCATCTTTCAAAGAAAAAGAAAGTACACTTTTCGGCCTATGAAAATATTTTTTACAACTCCATAGCCATACACTTTCTGTAAAATTACATTGAAAAAATAGATGGTCTATATTTTCAATGTAATTGTTACAAAATACGCAGTTAAGGTCCACGACTATATGCTTTTGAAGTAGTCTTTCTTTAGTCAAAAGATAGTCATTAATGACTTTAAACAGGCATACCGCCATTTTAGGAACATGAATTTTGTTCCAGACCAAAGGTGCCCAATACTTAGTCTCAGAACTAGATCTAACCGTGTTCCAAACTTTTTTAAATTGATATAAACCATCCTTTGAACATTTCCAAGACCAAAAATCCCTTTCCCTGTTTTTGTGTATCTTGACTCCTTCGATTTCTGCATGAATAAGACAAAGAAAACTATACGCATCCCACTTCCACTCACCATTTCTTATGATCCTGCAAAGAGATAGATTTTCCATACCAATTCTGAATGCAGTGTCTCTACCAATGCGTTCCATAATAAAACGACCCTTAAGCCATGGATCATACCATAAAGTAGTTTTACCGTCTACAATATTAAGAGAAAGACAGTTCAAAGCTACCTGTCTAATTTTCAAAATAAATTTCCATACTCCCGAGTCGTCCAGTCGCTGGTTAATTTCCCAAAAACTTTTTTGACCAATATATTTGCAATGCATTAGTTTAGCCCAAATTCCTTCTGAATTGACTACTTTCCATATCAGTTTGATATATAACGCTCGGTTCATCTCTTCTAAATTTCTCAATCCCATTCCTCCTTCTTCTTTTTGCCTACACAATATCTCCCAAGGGATCTTACTGCTGCGACTTTTCCAAAGGAAGTTCAAAATCAAGTGTTTAATTTTTTGAAACGTAGAGACTGGGAGGCAAAAGCATTGCATCCAAAATTGTATTATAGGGTAAATAGTAGATTTGATAAGTTCGAGTCTCCCAGCTAGACTAAGCATTCTAGTTTCCCAACTATCAATCCTTAACTTAATCTTCTCTATTAGGGGGGAGCAATCCTTATCCCTCAAATTAGCACTAGACAAAGGAATACCCAAGTACCTTATTGGGAGATCCAGTTGTTGAATATTGAGGATCGTACTGATATCTGTACAACAATCCACCCCTTTCCCAAAGAAAACATTAGATTTCTCAAAACTAAGCTCCAAGCCAGTAACCTCCTTCATGGTCTTAAAAACATCACTTATAGCAGTTGTAGTCTGGGCATTGGCTTTAATAAATACAATGATGTCATCAGTGTATATAAGGTGAGTCAACTTATTATCATAGTCTGTAACTGGGGAGATAAGACCGTCCCTGACTTTACCATCCATCAATAGCGTAAAATATTCCATAACCAAGGTAAAAAGAATAGGGGAAAGCGGGTCGCCTTGTCGAAGCCCATTAGAACTCTTGAAATAACCGTGTGCTTCTCCGTTATCAATAATAGAAATAACAGGAGTCTTAATAATATTTTCGATAATTTTCACCCATTTGCCTGGAAAACCCAAGTTTATAAGCATATGTATAACAAAAGATCGGTTAATCGAATCATAAGCTTTCTTTAAATCAATTTTGATACACATATATTTGTTATCCTTTCTTCCGAGACCCCTGATAATTTCATGAGCAAACAAGATTTCGTCCCCTATTGATCTTCCTTTGATAAAAGCCGTCTGGTTTGGGCACACTAACTTATCCAAAAAAGGACCCAGTCTATTACACAGGATTTTAGAGAAAACCTTATATAACGTATTACAACAGGCTATGGGTCTGAAATCAAGAATGCAAGAGGAGTGGACTTTTTTTTGGAATCAAGTGAATAAAAGTATGATTCCACTTCTTGATTATAGTACCCTTTTGAAAAATATCGTTCAAAGCTTTGAAAATTAAATCTTTCGAAAGATTCTAATGAGTCTTAAAAAACAAAGAGTTAAAACTGTCCGGTCCTGGGGAGACAGTATCTTTAATATCCCACAACCCGAATTTAATTTCTTCCAAGGATATATCCTCATTCAAAAAATTAGCACCATATTCAGTAATAACCGTTTTACAAATAACCTCAGGGAAGTGTTCACTTAAGGGGAGATTAAAAATTCGTTTAAAGAAATAAATACCCGAATCAACAAATTTGTCTTCTGAAACCTTCTTTCCATCAACTACAATATTGGTCAAACGCTTTTTATTTCTTCTACTAGACATCTTAGCGTAGAAAAAAGAAGAGGCCTCATCGCCCATCATTAGCCAATCACATTTGGCCTTTTGTTTAGCAACCAGAAATTCTTTTTTAAGTGCTAAATCCAAATTTATCTTAGCATTTTGAAATTCCAATGCTAAATTGTGATCATGATATTTTCCAGAAGTTTCTGAAGCCTTGAACAATTCTCTCTTTGAACTTTAACCTCTTGTTTGATATTACGTGATTTAGCACTCCAACTCTTTAGCTCTCTCTTGATATTTGAGGATACCGATGATCTGATACAAAGGTCTATCTATATGATTAGTACTCTAGTGCTTCTCAATCAAAGGAAAATATTGGTCACATAAGGACCAATGATTCATATATCTGAAAGGACTGTTCTTAACTCTAGGCTTGGAAAAAAGCGAAACAAGGACAGCATTATGATCACTCACAGAAGGAGGCAAATATTCAGCCGATAAGTCTGTATAAAGGTTAATCCAGTCTAGGTTTGCAAAAACCCTGTCTATTTTTGAGGATATATTTCGACTCGGACCAGACCACCAAGAAAATTCATAACCTTTAATATTAATCTCATTAAGACCAGTATGATTAGACATTTCATCTAACTCAAATAAGTTACCAAAAGTTGCAGGATTACCTCCCTTTCTATCTGGGGGACTGCGAATGCAATTAAAGTCCCCAAGGACCATCCATGGTCTATAAATTTAGATAGCATCCTCCTGCAAATTCTTCCATAATATTTTCCTGAATTCAGCAAAATTATGAGCGTAGACAAAGGTTAGATTACATTTGAACTTCGAAGGGTTGATCAGTTCAATAGTAATATGTTAATCACTCAAACTAATGTAGTTGAAATCCCAAGAATTTCCATCAATAAGGACCAAGATCCTGCATTTATAATAACAAGAGACATTACTTATTATTTTCCATCTGTCTTCCAACGCTCTTTCCAGCTTCATTATATCTAAAAGCAGCAATTTATTTTCCAGAATACCAAAGCAACTTATGTTATACTTATCAATGAGTTTCCTCACTTCTCCCATTCTGTTGGAGTTGTGAAACCCTCTAACATTCCAGCAAGCTACTGACATTATAAAACCTTGTTATTGCGGGTCCTCATCGACCTACTGTTGGGAGACTCCCCTTTATCTTCCAAGGAAATGCCTAGCATCTGAACCCACTTGGGATTCTTACGAACAAGCTTATCCTTCTGTATATTATCAAACTCTATGTCCTGAGGCTTCGGCAGAAGTTGCTCCTCCAATAGCTCCAGAACTGAGTCTACATTATCATAAGAATTTTGTTCCTCTACCACTTCTGTAGTTCCTGTATCCTGATCCAGATTATCTTGTACCTGTAAATTAATACAAGATTTAGTACCTCTCCTAAAATTGACATTATTAAATATACAATCATCAATAAATATATCATTAGAAAGTAAAGAGTTTGGAAAAGAAGGAGTATCCGATGATGACGAAGGGCTTTTAAGTAAAGTTTTGTGAGTCGAAGGTGATTTCGGAGGAGAAGATCTCGGGACTCTCGCTCCCAGGGTAGTTGAAGATACAGGAATGAATGGCTCACTGGTTCCTTGATCAAGAGGAGCTTCCGACCTGGCCAAGGGAACAGTGAAGCAATCTTCACTGACTCCTATTTCGGTAAGAGTGACAGGTTCTGATTCTAAAACTTCTGAAATTGCCCCCTCACCATGCTCTTCTGAGGATACAGCTCTTTCTAAGATCTGATCCGAGGGTAAAACTTCCGTTTTTTTTGCTCTAGAATATTATTTCCCCTGACTTCTATCTCCAAATCATTAGAAGCTAACTGGCACCCATCCCGAGGTCCATCAATAGGAGAACTGACAACAGTTAGATTTTGATTTCCTTGATGCACTTCTGACTGTAAGACTTCGGTCGTATCATCACCACAAGGGATCTCCATCACAACATTCCTGCTTACTCCATTATCTTCAAGTAATGATTCTAAAATAGTGAGACTTCCATCTTGCAACTGTTTTCCCGGCTCTTTAGAAATCTCAATTCCTCCTTCCTCCCTGTCAATATCCACACTTCCTACAAGACCAGGATCCGAAGGACTTTCCTTATTAGAGTTGATAGCTTGAGTCGCTTTAGGAACCCAAGTCTTAGCCATTGGGCATTCATCAGATACGTTACCAAAACACACACACTTACCACATATGGGAGGAGGGTTCTCATATTCCACTACCTGAATGAAACTCCTCCCATTGTCGTCCATGCCTTCTATGGTGTTAGACATACCATAAGTAGCGTTAACCTCGACTAGCACTCTAGCAAAAGCTAATCTAGATTTATTTTTTATGGCCTCGTCCATCTTAATGGGAACTCCTATAGTACTAGTTAATGCGCTAGTAGCTTTATTGCCCCATAATTTAAAACTTAAACCAGGAAGTCTGACCCACATAGGTAGGGATGTGAGGAGATCTCTATCAGTTCTCATATCTGGGGACAGACGCTTCATAATGATCAAGTTACGATCCATAAACCAGGGACCTGATTTTAGAATTTTGTCACAATCGTCCTCAGACCCAAATCTCACTACAAAGAATCCATTATTCCTTGTGTGAACTGAAAGCGGCTTCTTAGTAGCCCAAACCCTGTTAGCATATCCCTCAAAAGTTCTTAACCATGGTTTATACCCAACCACATATAATAAAATGCATAGATCCTAACCTCCCTCCGCTTCTTTAATAGCTTCAGAGGAGAGGGAACCAATCCTTTTGCCGTTCTCAACTTTAGGCTCAATAAACTCCAGATCTAGGTTACCTAGATCTCCTACAGCTCCAACTTTCACTGCCTCGCTATATGAAAAAAAAATTGCATTCTCTGAGACGGTGAATATTATTTTTGGGTTACTACTAGACATCGTTCCTTTCTGCTTTGCGTTTCTCGAAAGATTTGTAGGTGTTCGCACAACAGGATCCGCTTGCACACTCCTCCCCGTGTTCCGATCTGGAATAGCTCCAGATCTACTCGATCTTTGCCCTCCCAGATTGAGCCTTTGATCAGGACCCAAAGACGGAGGAGCCTTGCCCCTTTTCCTTCTCACCTCCTCCCAGCCTTCATCATCCCGTAGAGATCCCATGATTTCCAGGTTTAAGGAGAAAGAAGTGAAGACAGAAAACAGAAAAAAAGCAGAGAAGAATTAGAATACTAGGAGAAAACGAAAGAAAAAAACAGGAGAAAAGGGGAAAACCCTAATCTCCCGCTCTAGATCTGGAAGCCATTATTATCATCAAACAAAAACCATTATATATTCAAATGTTAAGGAAACACTTATCCTTTATCACAGAATTTCATAAGAGTTCTAAGCCAACTCATTTAAATTCAAATTGTTTAAAATATACTTTGCATTAAAAAGTTGTTTTAAACATTTTAAATTTTATAAAACTTTACTTCATTTCAAAACTAGAATTCAAATTAGATTTTGAATTCATACATAACTAGATTTAAACTTGGTTAAAAAAATATGCTTTTAAAATTTAAAACTTAGAACCCGACAGGTTTTAAAACTGGCAACAATAACTAACCCGAGTCTACCCTTACATTACTTCGAGTATATGACTCGAATCACTCGAGCCACACGCGAGAAAAGTCTCGTGCCCAGACTCTCCTTCTCCACCCAACCACTCAGATGCACGGAATCGACCCCGTGCACATGCACAAACGCTTCGCCTCGCTTCGATCAATCCTGCCGCCCTCCACAAGTCGTCGACGATCGACTCGAGCCTTCAGATCACCCAGCACCACAAAACGTCGATGAATACGAAAACGAACCACTCGACCCAAACTGGAAATGAACTCGATCACCAGAAATTGCCTCGTCCCGCCGATTATGACCACCGGACGCCACACGTCCACAACTCCAGCTGCTCCGATGACCCACGAACCCTTTCCCCTTGGTCCGATCGCTTCCAGCTCCTTCTCGACGTCGAAATCGACCAATTACAACTCTGACCAAAATGGGTTGTTAAACCCTACTTTCATCTCGACTCAAGGAATCATGCAATAGAAAAATTTTCTGGCATTTTTCCCGTTATCAACGAGAATCAAACAAACTTCAACACGAATTACAATATCTAATATTTGTTGGATCATCAAATATTCACAAAAAACATTTTTTGGTTCCTTTTAAAACTGTCCCTTGATTTCTTACTTAAAAATCATCGTTCTTGTTTTAAAAACCTTAACTTTGTATGATAAATCAAGATATGGGATCCAATTAATAAATTAAAACATTTGAATTTTTAACATATTTATTTCTTTACACTGTAATGTGAATAAACAGTATCTATGTTATACTGTTATGCTTTGAACAAATTTCCAGGCTTATGATTCAAGTTAAACAACTTAATTTGCTTAAATCCTTAAGTTTAAATTTGTTTAGATGAAGAAGTATAGTTTCCTTTATATTTCTTTGCTCAAAAACCTAAAAAAACTAAAGAACATCACATATTTAAAATTCTAGAGAACATCTCAGAACTACATGCTTACAATATATAGCAAACACAAGATTTACATGAACTAATTTCCAAGACTTAAACTTTAAAAAATTTATGTTTACTCACTTATATATATTCACACAAACATACTCATTCCAGAAATTAGCATGCAATCCAGATTTATACTTAAGCTTTTAAAAATTTGTTACTCACCTATCCAAATGAAGAACAGAGCATTATTGATTAGAAAATATCTTTTAAACTTGAATTTGCTGGAAATGTCTTTGATTTAAGAACTGCAGTTGCATGCTACTGAAACTGGAATGCTGAGGAAATGCTTGGTTGTTAAGATCTCAGGTTGAAGAAGAAGCTTTGCAGGCTTTGGTTTTCATTTGTTTTAGAGGAGATGATTACAGATTTGATAACTCTTTGGTAGGCTAAGTTTTAATGAACGAAAAGAAGAAAAGGAAAGATTGATATATAGAAACAAGTGCAGAGGCTTGTATTTTGCTGGTACAAATTTTCTATTTTTTATATATAACATAGGTCAGAGATTTTTTTCTATAGGGAGGCTGAAATGATCTTATATTGTTTACTAGTGATGATAGTATTTAATGCTTGGTACCTTATCATGTTTATAATACTCTTTCCTTTATCTTGTATGTACAATCTTGTAAGTATTGTCAATACTTATCCCTTTTAAAATTTCGTATATACAAATACAATTTCTACTTGCCTGCAATTATATATATTCCTACTCTATATGCTTATATAAAGTTGTCATAATTTAATCAAGTACAACTTGTATGTATTTTATTGTTTCCTTTTTATCTTATTTTCTTGTACTGATATGATTTACTTGCCTTGCAAATATATGTAGATTATAAGATTCTAGACTTATCCTACATGCTATATTCAATTTATACAAAGCCTGGTCATGCTCTTATATCCTATGTATATAATACAAAGTTGCTATAGTTATTTGTTATAAATTTTAACCTAAGTATTAAATTCTATTTCTATATAATTGCTTATTTTTATCTCTCTTTTTATTTTAAACTTAAACTATTAAACACTAAATCCACTTATAATTTATTTTTATACTTATGTTTTGTATTGATAAGATTGATTTTATTTTAAATATTTTTAAAAGACTTTATTTTAAATTTTAAAATCATAGCTTTCCAAAATACATATATATATATAAATAAATTCAAAATAACACTTTCTATTTATATTAAAAATCCATTTGTAAAGACATTATATTATAAATATTGTTTTAAAAATAACTCATTATTAAATTAACATAATTTATAAAAGAGATTACCTCTTATTTAATAAATTACTTATTTAATCAAACTATATTTAAAAAGAACAAAACAACTTTTTAAATTTAACTTAGGCTAAAATCATTTTAAACAAATAAACTTTTATCTTGAGTATTTTAAAATCATATGGTTATTTATTTAATATTAAATTAAATATAATTTCCAAATTACCAAAAATATTAAAATTAGAAAACCTGCCTTAATTTATTAAATTTAAAACAAAGCTTATTTATTTACAATATATACAAATATATATATATTATAAATAGAAAACAATTTATTAGCTTTTAAAAGATAAATTATCAGTTAAATATTTATTTAAAAGAAGATTATTAAATCAATTCACATCTAATTAACAAAATATTATCAAATCAATTTAATTTTAAATCAGATTATTAAATTGATATTGCCAGAAATTCCGGGATGTCACATTCCTCCCCCCTTAAAAGAATTTCGTCCCCGAAATTTAAAACAAAGGTAATTTAATAATCTCATTAAAGATTTAATTTTTAAAAACACAAGCATATATTAATCATATGCTAACAACCATAGCAACCAACTCATCCAATCAAACAAATCTAACTATCTAGACAAAATCAGGATAGGACTATCTAGAGTTTCCCAAGTAAAAATACCGGGATACTCGCTCTATAGATTCCAAACAAAACTACACTACTAAGCTACAGAGCTCCTACTCCTCTAGATCTACAAAACAAGACAGGGTATCAGACTATAGACAAGTTTGACTCAACAACCAAAACTCCCTGAACTGTTGGTTCTATAACCAGAGATAGAATCTTACACATAGTCCCTCAGAGATACGTGAAACACAATGAATCCCAGTTATCCATACTGACAATTCAAATCTAAAGACCCAAACTTGTCCTCAGAGGAACAACAGAAAAGATCCAAAATATCTCGGAGCTGGCTTCCCAATCTTACCCAATCTTATAGCTCCCTGAATCAGAGAAAATCTCAACAACAACAAAGTCTCTAACTTCAAATTCCAAATTCCTCCGTCTCTTCTCCAAAAAACTCTTCTGACGATCCTGGACTGCCTACATCCTTCTTGATCAGCTCATCCTTCGCTGATACCTCTCGAAACAATCTGAACCAAAACAATCCAACAAAATGACGTTTTCAAGATCAATCAAACTTAGAACACAAACTCTATTCCAAAATCAGAAGACAGATCTCACTTCTCACATCCGGAAGAGATAAAACAGATGCATTCCAGTCTGGCCTCAGATCCTGAAAAAATATTTCCTGTAGAAACTCTCTAATCCAAAACACTGCAACTTCCAGTTGCTTCCACTCTAAAACAGCTACCACCATGCTTCCACTGCGCAACTCTGATCTGAAACAGATGAGAATACTGATGATGAACACAAGCACAGACTGGACAACACATCCCAAAAATAAGGTTCCACAGATCCAAAAAGAAAACTCAGAAGTTCCTCCAAAACCTGAGCTGCTTCACTAAAATCTTCCTCCAGAAACCATCCTACTACTAAGCTGAACCATTGGTACCACTTCTGGAATCCAGTCGATACCAAACTCAATCTCCAGATGTTAACAAAACTCTGACTTCCCGAAGACATCCATAAAAATCTCTGAAACACAAGAGAACGCTGAAACTATCACAAGTCACTTTTGCGATCAACTCAACCTAATTTCCAAAGAAAAACTGTTCTCTCTTTACCAAACAGAACAGCTTACACTTATCTAGCCAACCCATCCAAGTAATGGAACCACTCTGCTGCTTCTGAATTCCACTGCTAAGCTAGAAAGCTTCCTATCCAAAGCTCTTCGAGATCTCGGACCACAAACCAAACAAAAACACCCTGCTGAACACAACCACAACACCGAAGCAGACATACTTCCTTAACTTGTTCCAAAGAAACATCTTCGGAGACATCCATAGTCATTGCGTCTCATCACACAGCTACTACTTCCTGAGATATCAAGATACCATGACTTGCTTCTGTTCAACCGACAGATCCAAACTCTACTTAAGGATGGAGTCCGAACCTTAATAGGTTACCTTCCGAGATCGATGAAATCCTTACACCACCCAAAGCTCACTCGAGACGGTATTAGGTCTACAGTCTCGACAGATACACTTCCAACCTCAAACATTCAAACTCCAACCATTGGTAGTAGTCGTGTTACACACACCACTACCCTATCTACCTTTATAACTTATATTGGAAAACCCGAACAGGTAACCCAACAAATAGGTAGAAATATATATATATATATATATATCAAAATTACAAATACGCTCTCTCAAGAAAGACACCACTCCAGAGCCTAGGTATTCACTCAACCTAACGCTCTGATACCAACTGAGATGGGACAACCCAGTGGCGACCGGTAGGCTTTGCAACCATCCCAGACCCACCGTGGCACACAATGATACCTCTAATTTGCTTTTACGGCCAGCCTCTCGACTCGCAACCAACCCAGGGCCTCTACTACCCAAAAGGGACATGTAAGAGTCTCCCGTTCGCCACCAAATCGCGAAGCGAGAACCCCCTATCATGTTGTAATGAAGCAAACCCGATCCCAGTCTCATCGAAATCCAAATCGCCATCTTTTAGGTCCAAGTTGTTTTAAAGTTAAAACAATTCAATTCAATTTATCTATATATACACAGATAAATAATTCATAATATCACAGATAGATAATCTACATTATCATTACAGTAGATAATTCACTTCAACCAAAGCATCCATATCACACAGCATTATTTATCGCATATCTAAGATTTCAAACCATTTAATATCATCCATTCATATATAAACAAGGATTAATAATCATACCATTTATAATTAATTTAAAATGAATTAAATTAATTACCTTATCATTAATTAATTTAAAGTAAATTAAATTAATTACTTCATCATTATAAATCTTGCTTACATAACCATTAATTAATTACAAATCAATTAATTAATCATCATCCAATTATTCATTTTAATTAATCATCCCTGATTAATTATCTTTAATTACATTTAAGTAATTATCCTTTAAATCATTTTCACATATTAATTATCTTATACCAAATATAGAAAGTAACCTTTAAATTACTAAAATTAATTACATTACTTCTTAATTAATTACATTAATGAATCCCTTCATTTATTTATTATTTCCAAATAAATCCATTCTAAATTACATCATTAATTATAATAATTAATGATTTCTAATTACATCTATTACATTTAGTAATTAATCTTCAATTAAACCAAACTGTTAATCACCTTGATTAACTTCATTCAGTAATTAACTACCCTTAATTACTTCATTAAATAATTTAATTACTCCATAATTAAATATCTCTAATTAATCCCTTGATTAATTATACAAAATAATTATACTCAAATTACTTTCTTTATTAAATCATCATCAATTAATTAATTCCTTAAGTAATTATACTTATCACATCATTAAATGTGTAATACCCCAAAATTTTGTGAAAAATCATTTTTGTAAAATGATTTAATTTTGAAATATTTAGATTTAAATATGGTGAAATTTCTGGAATAAATAGTGTGCAAGTATATGTGTGCACGTGCACACTGAAATGGCACAAGAAAGAACTCCAGATTTCTTGGATTTAAAACAAGAATTAAAGAGCAATACAAACATGATTTTGCAACATGGTTATTTGATTTCTGAGATTTTATGGGTCATCTTAGAAAATAAGAAAAGTAAGTTTTACTTTAGATCAGTAAACAAATTTATTTAAAACCCAGAAAAGAAAATAATATATATATATATATATATATATTTGTAAACTTGTATACATATAGGTGCATATGTTTCAGAATTTAAAAGAGGAATTAAAATAAGCCTAGATAAGATATGTATACAAATATACATTTTTAAATACTGAAAAGTACATATATATATATTAGCAAGTGAAACCATAACATTAAAATGACATGAAATGTGATACAAGTCAATATGCTTGTGTAGGCAAAAATAGCAAAGGGGATTTTCAGAAATAATTAAAATAAATAGAATAGTCACACTTTTGACATGACTAAGTGAGTGGCCATTTTCTGAAAAAGTAAAAGAAAGAAAATGCAGCCTTTAAATTGGTTAATATGGCCGGGGTAATATGAATGAAAAATGCATGATGCTAAGCCAGGACAGAAATGGAATTCTGTTTCAATAAAACCCTAGAGGAAAAATGCTTATAAATAGGCAGTTTAGCCAGTAGAATTATTTTACCCCGAGCTGCATAAAAATAAGAAAAGAAGAAGAAAATATTGAAAGGAAGGAGAAAACACTCAAACAAGAATTTTCTGGATTAATAAGAAGAAACATTTAGGTGAGTAATCTCACTGAGTTCATGGCATTAAGACCTGAGTTGAGGCAGCCACTTTTTATATTGCCATTTATGTATTTCTGGTTTTGATGTATATGATTTCATCAATGCTTTTTGGATGTTTTATTTTAAATCTGATATGATTTAATATGGATGATTTTGATGATCTTTGATTGGTTGAGACATTTGTCTTTGGATGAGTATCATACTGTTTTATTTATACTCATAAATGTTAAAGTTTAGGATCTTAAAAATTATATAGAGAATACTCTCAACTGTTATAGATCTATGGCATGGAAACCTTATAAAAATGATTGGAGCTGCATTATACTTGGTATAAGTGCTGAGGCTTGAAAAGAAAAATGTTAAGGGTGCAATAGAAATTTTCTAAGTGCTGAGCCCTTAATCAAAAAAAAAACCCACAAGCTAAAATTATGATTGAACCAGATCTTGAATCTGAATCAATCATAAAGGCTTGCAGATCAGTATAACATGCCATGCCTCTTTTACAGTTGAAAATGTTCTTATATTTACTAAGATCAAGACATATTGACCTCATTTAGGAAATGACTGTCTGATTATTTCTGAGGGGAAATTATGCTAGAAGAAATTATGAATGTTTCCATGTTTGCAGTGACATGTTCACTTAGCATATTTGATGTTAGGATTTAAGACAATACACTAGTAAATAAACTAGGGAAGGGAAGGCCAAGATGACTGCTGGAATGCTTGTCATATTTGAAGTATGCAAGTTGGCACATGGTTTGTTTAAGCCCTGAGATCTTTGTGCAATGATGTGAATTAGTTCATTGCAATGTGTCCCAGTGATTCCTTAATAGCAGATGAGGCAGGGATTTAAATTGAATATTACAACCTGTAAATGAAGAAATAGGAATGTGGATATTTCTTAGGTTGAATGGTATGGAACCAAGATGATTCCAGTAAATGAAATTGATGCCAATAGATAATCATGTTTGCATGATTATGTATGCAAGTGAAGGAATGATAAGTGAATATATCATACCTGAATCAACTTAATTATACTATGTTAAAATATTTGATTGCAGAAATTTGCTTAAATAACAAGTTAGTACCCTTATATTCTCTATTGCTTAATATCATGAATGAATTGATGTTATTCATACCAGATCATAGATCTGACCCTTGTTTGCTCATGGCATCTGGGGTGTCTCATTTTAAAATGAGGCAGCCACTTATGTTCTTTCAGGTAACCCAGGCACTAAGTAAAAATGAAGTTATGGCTTTTATGGAGGAGTGAATGAACATGCTAGCTAGTCTCAATAAGAGTTTAAATTGATTATATCTGCATGTATTCAGGAAAAATATTATGTTTCTAAGACTTCCAGTCATGTAATGAATTCTATTATGGTTAGATGAACTAGTTGTATCATGTTAAATATATTGTTATGCACTAAGGTTTAAAATCTCAAAGGAAAAATCTGACTGGGAAACAATGAAATGATTTTAATTATTGATATGAATGTTTGGAAGAGAAATATGCACATGTAGTTGAGCTACTGTTTTGTATAATTTATATTATGTATTAGTTAACCTTGAGACATAACAGAGCACTGAGTTTTAGAACTAAAATCTGGATTTAGCAAGAAGTAAACTTAAAGGATTTTATTTTCTTTTTACTGAAATGCTTTGTAAATAAATCTGAATTCATTTCTGAATTGAATTAGGAAAAGAAAAATGTTTTTCTAAAAGCTTCAGATAGAATGAAATGAAAGGTATCTCCCTTGTTTTTGAACTAGTGTATAGCATATACAAGACTCATGAGTTAACCAGCCTCAACTAAATGAAGTATTGGTTGATCATGATAGACTGTATCTTGAAAATATAGATGCATTTCAAAGCATAGTACATTTAGCAATTGTTTCACTCAGTTTTCTGGAAACTGGGCAAAGATAATGACATGTACATAAATACCTGTGTACATGTTGATAAATTGGGCAAAAATATAAATTTAAATTCTTAAAACAGTTGTAGGAATGGGTTTTAAAAATAGTTATGTAAAAAGAATTGTTTTGTATGATAGGTTATAGGCAAAAATCAAATATATATATGCACAATTATAGGTAGGTATCAGATTTCAACCATACAGGAGAAAAATAAAAAGAAAAACCAAAAATTGTGTTTGAACCGACCAGCATAGCACTCGAACTCGTGACCTTTCATGTATAAGTTAGGCGCGTTTCCATTACGCCTAGATGTTGCTTGTGTTCACTTAGGATCCACTTACTTTTATACTGAATTTGATATTATCCAGACTTTAACATAATCATCTATATTAAAAGCTTGTTTACCACTGATTATTACTTGATCATTTCTTAATACTAATGACAGACTTAAGTACATGTTTCTAGTGGATATTATGGCCAAAAATCTGAATACAATAATTTATCTGAATTGCTAAAAATCTAAATCAAACAGAATGTTCTTGTACAAAAAATGAAGTATACACTCTGAACTTAGTTAAGAAGATCACATACATCTTCATATGTATGTGTATGTTATTAGATATACACTGATATATTTATATTGGTAAGTTATTTTGATCCTGGATATATTTTGTTTATTGGAAAAAGAAAATGACCTTGGAAAAGATATTTGCAATGAATGATATATCTATATATCATCTCTTAGCAAAAAAAAAAATCCTTATGAAATTAGGGTGGAAATAGGAGGGTCATTTCAGTTGGTATCAGAGCACTTGGTTGCATTGATTGTTAAGTATTATAGAAATGTATAATGTCTGTTTGTTTTGGATGAAATAATTTAGATAAGAAATTAGAAATTATAGAAGCACTCATAATATACTAATACCATTTACCCAGAATTTAGTTAGCAGAACATGGTAGGAAGAGGATCTCATCACAATGCAGGAACCAGTGCACCTCAAATGCTTGATATGCAAGAATTTGTGAGGGTTTTAAGAGATGGAATTGGGCATAGGCCTGAGAACCCACATGAAGAGCTTTCAAAACTACTGAAGACTTATTCCAATTTGGGAGGCAAGAGTTTTGAAGGAACAGAGAGTGTGATGGAAATTCAAGCATGGTTGAGAACACTTGATAGGATTTTCAATGACATGCAGTTGGATGACCAAAGAAAGAGGCAAGTAGCTTCTAGACAACTGAAAGGGGTAGCTTTAAGCTGGTGGGAGGTGATCATAGCTGGAAGAAATGAAAATGAAATCACTTGGAATCAGTTCAAGGAGATGTTGGAGGCAAGATTTGTACCAGCATCAGCCAAGACCATTTTGCTTGAAGAATTTATCAAACTTAGGCAGGGAACTTTGAATGTCACTGAATACACTCAAAAGTTTGAGGGGCTATCTAATTATGGAGCAATGCTAGTGGCAGATGAAGCATCCAAGAATGATAGGTATATAAAAGGGCTGAACCCAGGACTTAGCAGAGCTATGCTACCATATGCAGATAGAACATTTGATCAAGTAATTGATCTGGCTTTGAAACTGGAACAACATGACAAAGAAAGAGAGAAATATAGGAATTTTAAGAGCAACAACAAGAAGGATAAGGGAAGATATCACCCTTATGATAAAAAGAAGGAGGAGGCAGACAACAGGAAGAGTAAAGATACTAAAGCCAATGATACTAAGAAGAAATTGGTTTGCCATCATTGTGGAAAAGAAGGACACATCAAACCAAGGTGCCCAGAGTTAAAAGGAGGAGCCTTCAAATGCTACCTATGTGGGAAAGAGGGGCATATGAAGAGGAACTGTCCTGAGAATAAACAGCAAGGGAAATTGGCAACTTTGGAAGGAAAAGGCAAATCTGCAGTGAAAATTGATGCTGAAAATCATGGCCAAGTGGAAGGTACATTACTCATTTGTGCCATACCCATACCAGTAGTATATGATACTGGAGCAACACACTCTTTGATTTCCTATGAATTAGTTAAAGTGTTAAAATTAAACTGCAAATTGGTTGAAACCCCATTGCTTGTACAAAGTCCCCTAGGGAGTTCTAGTGTTTTGAACATGAATTGTGTGGATGTGGAGTTAAACATAGGAGGAAATATTTTTATTTCCAATTTATATGTTTTAAATTACCCAAATATAGGAGTTATATTGGGGGTAGATTGGTTAAGGCAATTTAAAGCCATAATTAATTTAGACTCATCCACCATATCATTGCAAGATTCTAGAGGCCAGAGAATCACAGTTCTATGTGAAATAGCTAAGGAAGGGAAATTGTATCATTTAGTTGACTTAGAAAAAGATCTGAGTGAACTAACCATTGAAGAAATTCCCATAGTTAATGAATACTTGGATGTGTTTGGGGAAGTTAAGGGTGTTCCACACCACAGACCAGTTGAGTTCCAAATTAATCTCATTCCAGGAGCAAGTCCAATAATCAAGAAACCTTATAGAATGGGGCCAAGTGAACTGAAAGAATTGAAAAATCAGTTGGAAGAATTAGAAGGCAAGGGATTTATAAGGCCAAGCAATTCTTGCTGGGGTTCTCCAGTAGTGTTTGTGAGAAAACATGATGGTACCTTGAGAATGTGCATAGATTACAGAGAACTAAATAAAGTAACCATCAAGAATAAATACCCATTGCCTAGAATAGATGATCTCTTTGACCAACTCAGTGAAGCTAAAATATTTTCTAGGCTAGACTTAGCATCAGGATTCCATCAAATGAAGGTTGAAGACTCAAGTGTTAAGTATACTGCATTTAACACAAGATATGGCTTATATGAATTTTTGGTCATGCCATTTGGTTTGACAAATGCTCCTTCATATTTTGTTGATTTGATGAATAGAATATTTAGAGATTATCTAGACAAGTTTGTACTGATTTTTATTGATGACATTTTGATTTATTCTAAGACAGTGGAAGAGCATAAAAATCATTTGCATTTAGTTTTGTCAAGACTAAGGGAAAATGATTTAAAGGCAAAATTTTCAAAATGTGCATTTTGGAAAGAAGAAGTGCATTTCCTTGGGCATGTCATCTCTGCCAAAGGAATATCAGTAAACCCTAACAAAGTAGTGGCAATCCAAGCATGGAAAAGGCCTAGCACCATCAGTGAGATTAGATCATTTATGGGGATGGCAGGATATTATAGGAGATTCATAAAAGATTTCTCAAAAATATCATCACCACTTACCAATTTAACTAGAAAGAACCAAGCCTTTGTATGGACAGAAAAATGTGAGCAAGCTTTTATCAAAATAAAAGAAGCCCTGATTGATGCACCAGTATTGAGAGTGCCAGAAGGAAATGAAAATTTGGTTGTGTACACTGATGCAAGTGGCTCTGGGTTAGGGGCTGTGTTGATGCAGCAAGACCAGGTGGTAGCCTATGCATCTAGGCAATTAAAGCCACATGAAACCAGGTATGCAACCCATGATCTTGAACTAGCAGCAGTTGTGTATGCTTTGAAACTTTGGAGACATTATTTGTTAGGTGCCAAATTCATTTTGTACACTGATCATAAGGCACTGAAATATTTATTCTCACAAAAAGATTTGAACATGAGGCAACATAGATGGGTAGAGTTCCTAGCTGCCTATGACCTAGATATACTGTATACACCAGGCAAGGCAAATAAAGTTGCAGATGCCTTGAGTAGACAACATGCCAAGGTAGCCATGTTGATGATGGAAGAGTTTAGGGATTTGTCTATACTTACTGATTTGGAAATTGAGGAAAACAGTGAGGAACAAATGATGCCTATTGAAGAAGGTAAAGGTAAAGGAAAATTAAGTATGATATCTCTGCAATCAGATTTACTTCTTAAGATTGGACAAATGCAGGAACAAGACTTAAACATGATGGAAAAGAAAATGCTCATATCAAAAGGGGAGGAAGTAATAAATTATCAAATTGATAAAAATGGTTATTTAAGGAATAAAAATAGGATATGTGTTCCAGAAAATATAGAATTGAAAGAGGAAATATTAAATGAGTACCATAGGAGTAAGTACTCCATACACCCAGGTAGCACCAAGATGTATCAAAATTTGAAAAGAAATCTTTGGTGGAAGGGGATGAAGTCAGATGTGGCCAGATATGTTGCAAGGTGCATGACTTGCCAACAAGTCAAGGCAGAGACACAAAGGCCATCAGGACTATTGCAACCCCTTAGTATACCACAGTGGAAGTGGGAGGATATATCTATGGATTTCATAGATGGTCTTCCTAGATCTAAGAAGGGAAACACAAGTATATGGGTAATAGTGGATAGGCTAACTAAGGTAGCACATTTTATCCCAGTTAAAACAGAAAGAAATGCTCCAAAATTGGCTCAAATATTCATGAAAGAGGTAGTAAGGTTGCATGGCATACCCAAAACCATTGTGAGTGATAGGGATACCATCTTCACCTCAAGATTTTGGAAAAGTTTTCAAGAGGCTATGGGGAGTGAATTGTGCTTAAGCACTGCCTACCATCCACAATCAGATGGTCAAACTGAGGTGGTGAACAAAGTCTTAGAGGATTTGTTGAGAGCATGTACACTGGACTTTGGAGGCAACTGGGAAGACCACCTCCATCTAGCTGAATTCACCTACAATAACAGTTACCAAAGCACCATAGGGATGGCACCATTTGAAGCCTTATATGGCAAGCCATGTTTATCACCTACATGCTGGGTAGAGGCTGGAGAAAGGGCTATTCTTGGACCTGAATATGTTAAAGAAACCACAGAGAAAATTGGATTAATAAGAAAAAGAATAGCAGCAGCTCAAGATAGGCAAAAGAAATTTGCAGATAGGAAGAGAAAGCAAGTGGAATATGAAGTGGGAGACTTTGTTTTCATCAAGATTTCACCTATGAAGAAAGTCATGAGATTTGGCAAGCAAGGTAAGCTTACACCAAGGTATGTTGGACCCTATAAAATTCTGGAAAGAATTGGTTCATTGGCTTACAAATTAGAACTACCAGAGGAGATGAAAGCAATGCATAATGTTTTTCATGTGTCCCAACTTAGAAAATGGGTACATGATAAGGAAGACATTTTGGAAAAGCCTACCAAAATTCAAATAAATCCTGACTTGGTTTATGAAAAAGAACCAGTGGGGATTATAGCCAAGGAAGAAAAGAAATTAAGGAGCAAAACCTTGAAACTAGTTAAGATCCAGTGGAGTAGTGATCCTAATGACTGCACATGGGAGTTAGAGGATAAGATTAGAATGGATTATCCTAAGCTTTTTGCAAATTAAAAGGTAATTTTTTTTTTCTTCTGGAAAAATTATTTGTTATGCATGGTTGATATGGTTGAATTTGTTTGCTTATGCATATATTTGATAAGTTTTCAGAAAAGAAAAATGATGCTTACTAAATGTTAGAAAAATTGTGAGGACACAATTCCTAAAAGGAGGGGTGAATGTAATACCCCAAAATTTTGTGAAAAATCATTTTTGTAAAATGATTTAATTTTGAAATATTTAGATTTAAATATGGTGAAATTTCTGGAATAAATAGTGTGCAAGTATATGTGTGCACGTGCACACTGAAATGGCACAAGAAAGAACTCCAGATTTCTTGGATTTAAAACAAGAATTAAAGAGCAATACAAACATGATTTTGCAACATGGTTATTTGATTTCTGAGATTTTATGGGTCATCTTAGAAAATAAGAAAAGTAAGTTTTACTTTAGATCAGTAAACAAATTTATTTAAAACCCAGAAAAGAAAATAATATATATATATATATATATATATATTTGTAAACTTGTATACATATAGGTGCATATGTTTCAGAATTTAAAAGAGGAATTAAAATAAGCCTAGATAAGATATGTATACAAATATACATTTTTAAATACTGAAAAGTACATATATATATATTAGCAAGTGAAACCATAACATTAAAATGACATGAAATGTGATACAAGTCAATATGCTTGTGTAGGCAAAAATAGCAAAGGGGATTTTCAGAAATAATTAAAATAAATAGAATAGTCACACTTTTGACATGACTAAGTGAGTGGCCATTTTCTGAAAAAAGTAAAAGAAAGAAAATGCAGCCTTTAAATTGGTTAATATGGCCGGGGTAATATGAATGAAAAATGCATGATGCTAAGCCAGGACAGAAATGGAATTCTGTTTCAATAAAACCCTAGAGGAAAAATGCTTATAAATAGGCAGTTTAGCCAGTAGAATTATTTTACCCCAAGCTGCATAAAAATAAGAAAAGAAGAAGAAAATATTGAAAGGAAGGAGAAAACACTCAAACAAGAATTTTCTGGATTAATAAGAAGAAACATTTAGGTGAGTAATCTCACTGAGTTCATGGCATTAAGACCTGAGTTGAGGCAGCCACTTTTTATATTGCCATTTATGTATTTCTGGTTTTGATGTATATGATTTCATCAATGCTTTTTGGATGTTTTATTTTAAATCTGATATGATTTAATATGGATGATTTTGATGATCTTTGATTGGTTGAGACATTTGTCTTTGGATGAGTATCATACTGTTTTATTTATACTCATAAATGTTAAAGTTTAGGATCTTAAAAATTATAT
Organism: Allium fistulosum; assembly: GCA_030737815.1. NCBI lineage: Eukaryota > Viridiplantae > Streptophyta > Magnoliopsida > Asparagales > Amaryllidaceae > Allium > Allium fistulosum. Next base: position 473,066,905 of record CM060907.1, read on the forward strand.
AGAGAATACTCTCAACTGTTATAGATCTATGGCATGGAAACCTTATAAAAATGATTGGAGCTGCATTATACTTGGTATAAGTGCTGAGGCTTGAAAAGAAAAATGTTAAGGGTGCAATAGAAATTTTCTAAGTGCTGAGCCCTTAATCAAAAAAAAAACCCACAAGCTAAAATTATGATTGAACCAGATCTTGAATCTGAATCAATCATAAAGGCTTGCAGATCAGTATAACATGCCATGCCTCTTTTACAGTTGAAAATGTTCTTATATTTACTAAGATCAAGACATATTGACCCCATTTAGGAAATGACTGTCTGATTATTTCTGAGGGGAAATTATGCTAGAAGAAATTATGAATGTTTCCATGTTTGCAGTGACATGTTCACTTAGCATATTTGATGTTAGGATTTAAGACAATACACTAGTAAATAAACTAGGGAAGGGAAGGCCAAGATGACTGCTGGAATGCTTGTCATATTTGAAGTATGCAAGTTGGCACATGGTTTGTTTAAGCCCTGAGATCTTTGTGCAATGATGTGAATTAGTTCATTGCAATGTGTCCCAGTGATTCCTTAATAGCAGATGAGGCAGGGATTTAAATTGAATATTACAACCTGTAAATGAAGAAATAGGAATGTGGATATTTCTTAGGTTGAATGGTATGGAACCAAGATGATTCCAGTAAATGAAATTGATGCCAATAGATAATCATGTTTGCATGATTATGTATGCAAGTGAAGGAATGATAAGTGAATATATCATACCTGAATCAACTTAATTATACTATGTTAAAATATTTGATTGCAGAAATTTGCTTAAATAACAAGTTAGTACCCTTATATTCTCTATTGCTTAATATCATGAATGAATTGATGTTATTCATACCAGATCATAGATCTGACCCTTGTTTGCTCATGGCATCTGGGGTGTCTCATTTTAAAATGAGGCAGCCACTTATGTTCTTTCAGGTAACCCAGGCACTAAGTAAAAATGAAGTTATGGCTTTTATGGAGGAGTGAATGAACATGCTAGCTAGTCTCAATAAGAGTTTAAATTGATTATATCTGCATGTATTCAGGAAAAATATTATGTTTCTAAGACTTCCAGTCATGTAATGAATTCTATTATGGTTAGATGAACTAGTTGTATCATGTTAAATATATTGTTATGCACTAAGGTTTAAAATCTCAAAGGAAAAATCTGACTGGGAAACAATGAAATGATTTTAATTATTGATATGAATGTTTGGAAGAGAAATATGCACATGTAGTTGAGCTACTGTTTTGTATAATTTATATTATGTATTAGTTAACCTTGAGACATAACAGAGCACTGAGTTTTAGAACTAAAATCTGGATTTAGCAAGAAGTAAACTTAAAGGATTTTATTTTCTTTTTACTGAAATGCTTTGTAAATAAATCTGAATTCATTTCTGAATTGAATTAGGAAAAGAAAAATGTTTTTCTAAAAGCTTCAGATAGAATGAAATGAAAGGTATCTCCCTTGTTTTTGAACTAGTGTATAGCATATACAAGACTCATGAGTTAACCAGCCTCAACTAAATGAAGTATTGGTTGATCATGATAGACTGTATCTTGAAAATATAGATGCATTTCAAAGCATAGTACATTTAGCAATTGTTTCACTCAGTTTTCTGGAAACTGGGCAAAGATAATGACATGTACATAAATACCTGTGTACATGTTGATAAATTGGGCAAAAATATAAATTTAAATTCTTAAAACAGTTGTAGGAATGGGTTTTAAAAATAGTTATGTAAAAAGAATTGTTTTGTATGATAGGTTATAGGCAAAAATCAAATATATATATGCACAATTATAGGTAGGTATCAGATTTCAACCATACAGGAGAAAAATAAAAAGAAAAACCAAAAATTGTGTTTGAACCGACCAGCATAGCACTCGAACTCGTGACCTTTCATGTATAAGTTAGGCGCGTTTCCATTACGCCTAGATGTTGCTTGTGTTCACTTAGGATCCACTTACTTTTATACTGAATTTGATATTATCCAGACTTTAACATAATCATCTATATTAAAAGCTTGTTTACCACTGATTATTACTTGATCATTTCTTAATCCTAATGACAGACTTAAGTACATGTTTCTAGTGGATATTATGGCCAAAAATCTGAATACAATAATTTATCTGAATTGCTAAAAATCTAAATCAAACAGAATGTTCTTGTACAAAAAATGAAGTATACACTCTGAACTTAGATAAGAAGATCACATACATCTTCATATGTATGTGTATGTTATTAGATATACACTGATATATTTATATTGGTAAGTTATTTTGATCCTGGATATATTTTGTTTATTGGAAAAAGAAAATGACCTTAGAAAAGATATTTGCAATGAATGATATATCTATATATCATCTCTTAGCAAAAAAAAAAATCCTTATGAAATTAGGGTGGAAATAGGAGGGTCATTTCAAAATGGTTATTTAAATTAATTAAATGTAATTAATTAACTTAAACAATTCATATTAAACTTAATTAATTACAATGAGAAATTAATTTCTTAATTACTTTTATAAGTAATTATACTTAATTAATTCACAATTGATTATCTTAAATTAATTAATCTAATTAATTATTAAAATTTATCATATTATTCATTATTAAATAATCCTTAATTATTTAATTGATTAAGTGTTTAATAGTAACTTGATTAATCTTTAATTACTTGATTAATTGATTTCTAATCATTAATTAATAATCTAATCTTATCTAATTAATTATCCTTAATTACAAATTAATTAATCTTTAAATTAATCAACTTACAACCCTTAATTACTTATTTATTAATCCATAATTATTAATTAATTAAAGTAATTAATCCCTCTTTAATTAACTTAATACTTTAATTTATCCGAAGTCATTAAATCTTAATTAATCTTTAAGATAAAGTATTAGTCTTTATAATTACTCTAATTATCATTAACAAAAGCCTTTATCTCTTCCTTTAAATTCATTCAAATTTAAGATTTAAAATAATTACAAATTTAACTTAAACAAAATTTAAATCGAATTTACAAAACACTTTTTGTATTCAAATGTTAAGGAAACACTTATCCTTTATCACAGAATTTCATAAGAGTTCTAAGCCAACTCATTTAAATTCAAATTGTTTAAAATATACTTTACATTCAAAGTTGTTTTAAACATTTTAAATTTTATAAAACTTTACTTCATTTCAAAACTAGGATTCAAATTAGATTTTGAATTCATACTTAACTAGATTTAAACTTGGTTAAAAAAATCTGCTTTTAAAATTTAAAACTTAGAACCCAACAGGTTTAAAAACTGGCAACAATAACTAACCCGAGTCTACCCTTACATTACTTCGAGTATATGACTCGAATCACTCGAGCCACGCGCGAGAAAAGTCTCGTGCCCAGACTCTCCTTCTCCACCCAACCACTCAGATGCACGGAATCGACCTCGTGCACATGCACAAACGCTCCGCCTCGCTCCGATCAATCCTGCCGCCCTCCACAAGTCGTCGACGATCGACTCGAGCCTTCAGATCACCCAGCATCACAAAACGTCGATGAATACGAAAACGAACCACTCGACCCAAACTGGAAATAAACTCGATCACCAGAAATCGCCTCGTCCCGCCGACTATGACCACCGGACGCCACACAACCACAACTCCAGCTGCTCCGATAACCCACAAACCCTTTCCCCTTGGTCCGATCGCTTCCAGCTCCTTCTCGACGTCGAAATCGACCAATTACAACTCTGACCAAAATGGGTTGTTAAACCCTAATTTAATCTCGACTCAAGGAATCACGCAATAGAAAATTTTTCTAGCATTTTTCCCGTTATCAACGAGAATCAAACAAACTTCAACACGAATTACAATATCTAATATTTGTTGGATCATCAAATATTCACAAAAAACATTTTTTGGTTCCTTTTAAAACTGCCCCTTGATTTCTTACTTAAAAATCATCGTTCTTGTTTTAAAAATCTTAACTTTGTATGATAAATCAAGATATGGGGTGCAATTAATAAATTAAAACATTTGAATTTTTAACATATTTATTTCTTTACACTGTAACTTGAATAAACAGTATCTATGTTATACTGTTATGCTTTGAACAAATTTCCAGGCTTATGATTCAAGTTAAACAACTTAATTTGCTAAAATCCTTAAGTTTAAATTGGTTTGAAGAAGTATTAGTTTCCTTTACACTTCTTTGCTCAGAAACCTAAAAAACTAAAGAACATCACATATTTAAACTTCTAGAGAACATCTTAGAACTACATGCTTACAATATATAGCAAACACAAGATTTACATGAACTAATTACCAAGACTTAAACTTTAAAAAATTTATGTTTACTCACTTATATATATTCACACAAACATACTCATTCCAGAAATTAGCATGCAATCCAGATTTATACTTAAGCTTTTAAAAATTTGTTACTCACCTATCCAAATGAAGAACAGAGCATTATTGATTAGAAAATATCTTTTAAACTTGAATTTGCTGGAAATGTCTTTGATTTAAGAACTGCAGTTGCATGCTACTGAAACTGGAATGCTGAGGAAATGCTTGGTTGTTAAGATCTCAGGTTGAAGAAGAAGCTTTGCAGGCTTTGGTTTTCATTTGTTTTAGAGGAGATGATTACAGATTTGATAACTCTTTGGTAGGCTAAGTTTTAATGAACGAAAAGAAGAAAAGGAAAGATTGATATATAGAAACAAGTGCAGAGGCTTGTATTTTGCTGGTACAAATTTTCTTTTTTTATATAACATAGGTTAGAGATTTTTTTCTATAGGGAGGCTGAAATGATCTTATATTGTGTACTAGTGATGAAAGTATTTAATGCTTGGTACCTTATCATGTTTACAATACTCTTTCCTTTATCTTGTATGTACAATCTTGTAAGTATTGTCAATACTTATCCCTTTTAAAATTTTTTATATACAAATACAATTTCTACTTGCCTGCAACTATATATATTCCTACTCTATATGCTTATATAAAGTTGTCATAATTTAATCAAGTACAACTTGTATGTATTTTATTGTTTCCTTTTTATCTTATTTTCTTGTACTGATATGATTTACTTGCCTTGCAAATATATGTAGATTATAAGATTCTAGACTTATCCTACATGCTATATTCAATTTATACAAAGCCTGGTCATGCTCTTATAACCTATGTATATAATACAAAGTTGCTATAGTTATTTGTTATAAATTTTAACCTAAGTATTAAATTCTATTTCTATATAATTGCTTATTTTTATCTCTCTTTTTATTTTAAACTTAAACTATTAAACACTAAATCCACTTATTATTTATTTTTATACTTATGTTTTGTAATGATAAATTGATTTTATTTTAAATATTTTTAAAAGACTTTATTTTAAATTTTCAAATCATAGCTTTCCAAAATACATATATATATATAAATAAATTTAAAATAACACTTTCTATTTATATTAAAAATCCATTTGTCAAGACATTATATTATAAATATTGTTTCAAAAATAACTCATTATTAAATTAACATAATTTATAAAAGAGATTACCTCTTATTTGATAAATTACTTATTTAATCAAACTATATTCAAAAAGAATAAAACAACTTTTTAAATTTAACTTAGGCTAAAATCATTTTAAACAAATAAACTTTTGTCTTGAGTTTTTTAAAATCATATGGTTATTTATTTAATATTAAATTAAATCAAATTTCCAAATTACCAAAAATATTAAAATTAGAAAACATGCCTTAATTTATTAAATTTAAAACAAAGCTTATCTATTTACAATATATACAAATATATATACATTATAAATAGAAAATAATTTATTAGCTTTTAAAAGATAAATTATCAGTTAAATATTTATTTAAAAGAAGATTATTAAATCAATTCAAATCTAATTAACAAAATATTATCAAATCAATTTAATTTTAAATGCGGATTATTAAATTGATATTGCCAGAAATTTCGGGATGTCATAGCCCACCTCGAAACAATACTCCCATAATCAAATCGAAGGCGGCCACCAATCAATCACAAAGTAACAGATATGGTATCGAAGAAGCAAGTCCGATCGGAGGAGCGACCTCACTTGGCCTGGTTATGGCTCGTGTTTTATTCATATTAAGTTAACCCAAAGGTCAGGGCTGCGTTCTTACCTCATACTAGTAGCGTTCGCCAAACCATCCTGCTTCGTTCTAGATTCTCCACCACGTGCACAGTTAAAGTGGTTTCGGAATTGGCAGAGAGTATGATAATATCCGACCCCGGTCTCTTTAACAACCAAACGCTTATTACACACCGTGGTCATTTTATAAAACATTTTTAATAATAAATCCACAAAGCAATTTATACCTTCATATCAAGATATCCATATACTTATTCCAAAAGTATAAACATATTCATAAATACCAAGGAAGATTTTCTTTCAATCAATTTCGTAAATAATTTATAAATATTTCTTAAACCATTTATAAACTATTTATACACTTTAAAACCATTTATAAAGCTATTTATAAATTCCAAACTAGTTTACAACTCTTCCCCTTTTCATAAACCTCTATGCAAATTTCTTTAAAACGCTTCCAAATCCCTTTATACAAGTTCTTTTATAAAACCCTTTATAAAATCCTTTGAAACCCTTATAACTCCTTTATAAAACCATTATAAAATCTTTTTTAAAAGGATTTTATAAAACCATTATAAAATCCTTTATAAAACCTTTTATAAAATCCTTTTATAAAATTCATTATAAAATACTTTACATAAATCTTTTATCTATTAAAGTTATTATAAAAGTCTATATTTATTATCCTAAATCAAAACCAAATTTATTATATTAAATTAAATTTAAAATACATATATTAAGTATTTTATTAAATTAAATTTTAAACTATTTCAAATATATTTTTAAAACTAAATAAAATCATAAGTTAAAATCTTAAATTTACATTTAAAACCATATATTAACTTATAATTTTAAGCTTTAAAACATATAAATAAATTATTTTCCAAATATAAATTTTTTAAAAATAAAATAATTAAATCAAATTTATAAATCAACATACTTTATTATTTATAAAATAATTTACAACTGAATAACGGTGTCCGTACATAATTTTCTACCATATGGTCAAGTGATTGGGTATGTATCATTTCTACCCAAAATAGTTAAACTTTCCCGGGTATATATCATTTCAACCCGTATCCCGAATCAATAATTTTCAAATAAATAAAATCGCTCGGGTATGTATCATTTCAAACTGTAATGATTTTTCCCTAATCTATAAGATCATTCGAGTATGTATCATTTCAACCCATAGTGATTTTCCTAACAACAAACTAAGGGAACTTGCAATGTGATAACAACATATTTCATAAACATAACATCCAATCATCCAAATGTCAACAAATGAACATCCATCAAAATCAACATCCAAATCAGTCAATAAATCACAACAATTAACTGGTTATAATTTTCAAGTATTTAACTCATAATTAAAATTTAGTATTAATTTAAATGGCAATTTAATTCAATAAAATTAAATTTCAATTAAAATGTCAAATTAAACTGCTAAACAGCAACTAATAATATTCTTATCATATCATAAATTTAATTCAACTAACATAAGAAGGTTAAGTATTTGTGAGTGTGTTAAATCACTCACCTTTGATTTCTGGTTGATTTAAAATCCAAATAAAGCCCAAAATTTAAACAGCCTCATAATTCAACCAAACCTGAGCCAATTTGTCCGGAATTTGGATACGATCACAACGAAAGAAACCATGTGTCAATCAGAGCTCGTATGAAATAGTTATGCATGTTAGAACGATTAAAATTTAATTTTAATAAAAAAGGCAAGGGCAAAATGGTAAATTCCTTTACTTTTCAAACCCTAACAGAGCACGATCGCACCCTACAGCCATTGATTTACACCCAGCCGCCACCTTCACCATCCAAATGCCACCACCATGGCCACATCCATCCTAATCGACCACCTCCATCGTGACACCCATCACCGGCCAAACCTCCATGGCCCACGCGCGCGCCCGTGCCGCAGCAAAAAGTCCAACCGCCGCCGCCACTTTTTCCTTGACTTCAGGCGATCTCGAGCAACTTTGAGATAGTTAGAGACCATGGATCATCTTTGCTCGACTTCCTCTACCCACTGGTCATCTGAGATCATTCTATCGACGAAGATCTACCGTTGAAATCGAAAAACCTAATATGGACGGCCAAGACTATTTCACTGATTTTTGGCCAAACCGAACCTCCAATCGAAAAAACAAATTATAGAGAGAGATTACATTTGTCGAGAGCTTTCCAACGATATATTATATGACATAGTTTAAGGAGTTTGAACTTTTTGATTTTGATTTGAAATTGAAACTAGGGTTTGGGTTGTCTGCCATTGGAAAGAGAAGATGAGAAAGAAATGTATGTACAGACAATAGAAAATAAAAAGGCTGCTAGGGTTTATAACAGCCTATATATAGGCAACGATGGATAAGAATGGATGGTACAGATCGAATTGGTCGAAACTATTACGCGAACCCGAAAAGCTCGTTCTGTTCCCGAAATGAAAATATGTCATCCAACATATCAAAATATAGGTTTTCAATATTTTTAAATTCAATGGAACAAATGTCAAATCCTAATTCTATTGTATATAGAAGTTAGCTTTTAAAATCAAATTGTGTTCATTTAAATTCCGTTAATCGATTTCTACGCATTTCGAGCTCGCATGATCAAATGAAAAGTCTGATCGCTACGAAACTTGAAATCTTATAATAATTCACGGTTATAGATCCGATGAAACTGGTTTCATCGAAATCCGAGACAGTGCCAAAAACCCAATTTTACACATTAATTAAATTATTAATTAGAAAACAATTTAATCACCTTTAAATTCAAATTTAAAAGTTTTAGATCATCATTTTGATTAAACTGAAATTAATAATCTTTTAAAATTAAATTTTCTTATTAAATCCAAGATTTAAATATTACATTAATCTCAACACTAAATTACAACATAAATAAGTTTATTATAATTTAATTCTAGCATATTCTTTTATTTTGATTTACATTCTTAAATTAAATCAACTATTAACTATGAATATAATTAACATTAGTTTACATTTTATTACATTCATATTCTACCATAATCATCTTAATTCATATTAACTTCAATATTTAACTACATTAATTTCAATTGATTTACCATTAATTTCAAACGAATTAAATATCAAGATGATAATAAATCAATTGTTAAACATTAATAATTCACCTCTATTAAACTATTATTTACAAACAAAGGTTGATAAATTACGTACCAAATATTGATTCCATTCTATATTAACCTATTTCAATTAATTACGTATAATTTCTCTTTTTAATACAACATTGATTTAAATCCTTGTTTACCTTTTTATTACCATTAATTGCAATAAATTTAAACAGTTGTCAATCTCATTCAATCAACCTTATTAAATAATATTCTGATAATTTTTCCCATCTGTAAATCATAAATTTTAATTTCTCACAATATTAGATTCCAAAATCTTATTTAATTTAATAGTTTAAATTATCAAAAAAATACGGGGTCGTTACACTCTCCCCCACTCAAAACTTTTCGTCCTAAAAAGGAACATGAAGGAATTAAGATACTTAATATAATTTTATTCAAATTATTCAATTTATAAACACTTGAAATTTACATCATTAAGGTTTAACATAACTTTGAAAATAACCACGTTTTCACAAAAAAAATTCTAAGTCCTAAATTTACGACTTTTTTTGACAAAGTCTCCTTTGCGCGGTTAGGTCCGGAAAAATAACAATTATAGTATATATCATATTTCAATAATAAACATCCTAAACGATGGGGAAAAAATAAAATATTATTTCAAAATAGTAATCCAAAAACGTACTTATTTGTTGGGCAAACAAACTTTATTTATGAAACCAAAAGCAGTAGTTATTGCTTCCATAAACCTGTTTTTCACTTATATAATCCAAAAGGGTTAAATTTGTGTAAAAGGAGTAATATATAAGTTGTTTCAATTAATAGCACAAGCAACACACATAACAATAGTCATTTGCCAACAAAACAGTATAACCATTATATGAAATCAAAGATTCCATTATACATCCATAGCAACCAAACTAATGGTTGTTCATGTTTAGAAACCTTTCATCGTATAAGGATGATAAATAAACTACTAAGTGTACCTTACGCTCAACAACCTTAAATAATTAATTAATAGATTATTCATACAACCTTGAACAATTTAAAGTATCATTCCCAAACTTCCTATAAGCCAACACAACAAAGAATTTTAAATATTATTTAAGTTTATTCTATTGGTTTCTTTTTTCATTACATACCTTTTATTTATTTTCCTTCATTCATACAATATTATCTTTTTTTTCTTTTCATTCATTTACTTAAGTAAATTATTTTCCATTCAATTATTTAGAACATCAATAGATCAATTCTTAAAATAATATATAAGTTTACTTGCAATTTAATTCATATTCATTTACTTATATAACTGGATTTCCAATTAAGATTAATATTCATTAGTGAATCAATTCATACTTAAGTTTCTCTACTTTTTTTATTCACATTTATTTCTTTCATATATCATATTATTGAATATTAAATCTATTTCCGAATCATTTTGTTATAATCATTTACTTTACATAGTATTCAATTTTACTACTCACTTTAATTATAAATAACTTCAAACATTAAATTTATAATATTCTTATAAATCTTAATTTTTTATTTATAAACATATGTTTATTTTGAAACATTTTCATTATTAAGCTTTTACTTGTATAATATTCTATCACATATTCATATTTAACATTACAACATTTTAAATATTTCTGGTAAGTTCTATACATGCTTTTATAATGTAATTGAATGTTACACAAGTTTATCTTATTCAATTTAGTTAACAAAATGTTCAATAGTTCATATCTTCTTAATTTTCATTATCTTTAAATTTACAAGTTACAAATCTCCAATCTCCTAAACAAATATCTCTTAATTCAGATTTCAATTTGGATGTTTCCAATCTTATTAAAATAGTCAAGATTCCACTTTATTACAATAACTGAAAACTAGTAATTATCAGAAAATTTTAAGAACTAAATACTAGGTTTCATTCAAATCATCTTGAAATAATATATACTTATATATTTTGTATATCAAATCATACTTAAGAAATTAAAATTAAAATTTGCTTATCAAAATAAGTGTGTATCAAAGCTAATACAGTGGTCTTCCCACTTTGAAACTCGAAGTGAATGTCGATGATGCCGCGGTCATCACCGAAATTATTTTCCAGCGACAGAAGAAGGGAGTACAGAATTTGTTTCCTTTTAAAATCCTTTTAAAACACTTCTTTCAAATCTTATTGAAAATGTTTCTTTCTGAAAATACTTCCAAATAATACTAATATTATTCTTCTCAAATCTTTAAAAACCAAATTCAAACACCAGCATTTAAGTTCTCAATTTCCGATTAAATTCATTTTATTTGTAAATCAAAATTTGTAGAATTTCACTTCCTAACAAACAAACATATCACATACAACTATATCCATTTATAAAAATTATTCTTTTATATACAAAATATAATACAAGGTAAATATATTACATTTACCTATTTTTAAAATGAATATTGTGTCGGTCTGCCCTATTAAGTGTTTAGAAATCCCTATCGGTGCCATAGCATCATATGTACCAACCAAAATTTATAAATAATAAACATAACAAATTAACACAATATAAAAACATTTTTATAGCACTAACAAATACGCTCTCTCATGTATATACACTCAAACTCATTCTAGGAGATTGTTTACCCTATCTCTAATGAGTTAAACCCCAAACAGGCTAAGGTATCTATAAACCAAAGCTTTGATACCAACTGTAACGACCCACCTTTTAGGACGGTTTAAGTTGACAATAAACCACACATGTCAACGCAAACCATTCAAAAGGGAGGATTGTCAATGGGGTAAATAGAAAATAAAAGAAAAGAAGGAAAAACAATACATAGAATCTCACAGCGGAATGACAAAATATAATACTCAAATAAACAGTTCATGAAGCTGTTTTATAATATACATTTGATTACACAAATTTTACAACAATCAGAGTACAATTAACAACATACAAATAATGATGTAGCTGAAAATTTCTAATAATATGATATATCAAACTCTGTAAAAACCCGTATATTTCACAATTATATATTTAAATGTTTTATTTAAATATAGCATCGTTAATCGGATTAAAGTCCAAAATTTACTTTTTGTAAACAGTCGAATTGGGACTCGAGACCACTTCCATTGAGTCCAAAATGGCATTCCAACTTTTTTGAGTATAAACATCGATATGTTTGGAGTTGAGTAGAATTTTGATATTTTTATTTGGGGCTTTGGGTTTGGGTTTCAGCCCACTAAGAGAACCCAACTCCTCTACATAACAACTCCCACTCCACCCCTCTACTCTTCATTCATTTCATTTCCAATTTCCTAACACTTTCAAGTCTTAGAAAGAATGGCGGGAAGAGGAAATTAAAATTCCTAAGCCCTAGTTTCACTTAGGAAATTCAATTTTTTACTCTAAATTCAAAGAGAAGCTTAGGTAAGCATCCTCTTCTTCTTCTCCATCTCAATCTTTCTTCAAGTCTCAGAAATTCCTAACCCTAACTTAGGAAAAACATCACCTTTGATAATAGATTGAAGATCCTAGATGTGTATTGAAGAGGAATTGGTCTTGCTTTGTTTTAAAGCCTCTCATTTGTTGTCTTTGAGTTTTAAAGGTGAGTTCTTGAACTCGCATCTACGTCTATAACTATCATTGTTGTTAGGTATGAATTCCTAACATCTATTCATGTTCATTTGCTTTTGATTTGAATTGATTTGGTGAATTTTCCAATTTTTGGTTTTGAAGTCCAATTTTATGAAAATCCTACTGTGGATGTTTGGACATGATATTTGGGGTGTATCGAAGAGCCTATAAGGCTGGGTTGTTGCCTGGCATAAATCCCTAGTCCTCGTTGCTCGTCTAATCGCTCCCGATTCGTTTTAGCCATCATGGCCTAGGCAAACTGTTGCCCAGGCCAGATGACCATACGTCTGGATATCAAGTCCAGACGTCTGGTTATAGACCTAGAGGAAAAAAAATAAGCACGTAGAAAATAAAATGGTAGAGATCAATTCCAGACGTTTGACTTATAGGTTCAAACGTCTGGTTAGGTCTCAGACATCTGCCTTGAAATTTCAGACGTATGGGGGGGGTTTTCTGGAATATTTCAAGAAACCAAATCCAAATGTCTGGATTGAACCACAGACGTCTGGAACTACCAATTTTGCCTATTTTGGGCTGTTTTTGATTGGAATTCCAATTTTAATCGATTTTTGTTGATCCGAATAGTTGTTATCACTTGTTATCGACTTTGATGACTTCTTTCTTTGGATTTTTGGGAATATCCATTTCTATGGTTTTGATTCATGTCATCGAATGTGAATTTTTGGTTGATCGATTGTTTCTACAATCGTTTTCTATGATTTGTCACTTTTAAAAATACAAAGGTTTCTATACTAGTAGTAAATATTCAAACGCTTCCACAAAGAAGATTTCAATACCATTTTTAATACAAAACTCGTTTTTAAATCCGTTTTCCAATCTATTAGTATATACGAACCTTCACCTCATTCGTACGAGAAATCCAATTAAACGACTTAGCAAAACAAGTGGTATGAAATGCTTGCGTTTGCTTTGTTGGTTATTCTTAGACTTGTTCGATTGAAATCTTGTGACAATTTTCAAGTGGAAATCTACAATCTATTTGTAAATATTTAAGTTAAGCTAGTGGTTATGGGACATGAACCTAAACTCATTTATTTACTAGCTTAGTGTAATTTACACTTCTCATTGATCATTGGTGATCATTTTATGGTTTGGACTAGCGATATGCGATGTCTCTTTGTCCACGTGGGGGACTATACCCAGTTTTGTGGAGCTTCGTCTCATTTTTATAGGCTAGGGACCTATGGGTTTTATGGAGTTTGGTTCATCGGGCGTAACGCTGTACTACGTCGTTGTTTTGGATTATTTGAGTTTCAGGTTTATCAGGCGTAACGCTGTACTACGTCGATGTTTTGGATTATTTGAGTTTCAGATTGATCGGGCGTAACACTGTACTACGTCGTTGTTCCGGATTATTTGAGTTTCAGGTTCACCGGGCGTAACGCTGTACTACGTCGATGTTCCGGATTATTTGAGTTTCAGGTTCCTCGGGCGTTTCGATGTACTACGTCGTGGCACCGACTCTATGGTTAGCGACCATGGGACAGCGAACCATTTGTGGTGAGTTTTCATGCTCCCGATTGTGATAGGCCTTCCCCTTTTTGTGATTTCTGGATTTCTAGTTGATGATTTCTAGAATTTGTGTTTCATCGATTTTTATGCGATTTGCATTGAAATGTTTTGTCAATATTTGTGTTTTGGTGAATAATTTAAAGAATATGACATTCTTTTTAGTGTTTGAGAATATTTGAGATATTGTAGGATTTTTGTTGTTACCTTATGTATACTTGTCACAGTATGGCATTTTTGTTATCATACGTTTTTGTCATATCTCTTATCCTATCTCATTTTATGTGATATTTATATCCAGACTGATCCGTTTATTATTTTCTTCTTAAATAATACTCGGGTCAGACCAAGATATTTCAGGTGCTTCTGCTTGACATCTTATCAGGGTTCGTCACCTGACTTTTGGCTAACTACTTTAGCTTAGTAGTTTTTGTTATTATACATTCGAGATAGAGACTCCTTGATGTATACTTATTCTTTTGACTTGCACTTGTACCAATTCTTTTGTGATGTAGTGGATCTTGTTTGACCACTACTTTGATGTATACTTCTATGTGTTATATTCATATATGTTTCCGCCTTTGTGATATGAATATCTGTGACTGATTTTTGTTATGCTTATTTCTATATTTTTTTCCGAAGCCCACACAGCCACAGAGTAGTAGCTTTGAGTTTGTATTTGATATGTCGGATTTCCTCTTGAAATGAAATGCAAGTCATATTATCTGACATATCGATACTCGCACAAAGTAATTACATAGATGGTCGCTCCTCAATAGCCTTATTCGTCATGCTAGTCGATGGCATTACCCCGTAGTGTCCTTGGCTAGTGTGAGTATAGAGGTGGGGCATCACAAACTCTGTCTTCATCCTCTGGAAATAAAGTCTTCAACACTGAAATGCTCAGGCTGACCCAAGCGTAATGAAAAGACAAAACAGTCGAGTCAGAACTAAAAGATCTTATATAAGTTAAATCAACAACAAATAAATATGAGTGTAATGGCTTCAGAGATGTTGACGGGATTTTACATCTCCTATCTAGTGTATAATGTGCGTGAAATAACTTAAGAGATGTTTCGTGATTTCCAACTCTCAAGGATCCATTAAATTATCTATATGTAGTAATATACGCTATATATATGTAGTGTCTATCAGTAAATTATTAAAATAGTGTTAAGGCGTTACCCATATCGCCCTTAACACATTTTTATAAATGTCGTAGTCTGTACAGTATTGTAAACTCCACCAAACCAGTGGGCTATTAGGGAGCACTCCATAGGTATGACACAAACCAAAATCATAGTGGGCTCGATAAGGTATATGACAAGGCATGCGAGGAAATGCCTAGGGTAGGATAATACCATTTTGCGGAACCAGGCTAGTGGTAATGCATAGTCGCGCAGCTACCGCCCACCTTGAAACAACACTCCAATAATCAAATCGAAGGCGGTCACCAATCAATCACAAAGTAACATATAAGGTATCGAAGAAGCATGTCCAACCGGAGGAGCGACCTCACTTGGCCTGGTTATGGCTCCTGTTTTAGTTATATCAAGCTGACCCAAAGGTCAGGGCTACGTTCTTACCTCATACCAGTAGCGTTCGCCAAACCATCCTGCTTCGTTTTGGATTCTCCACCACGTGCACAGTTAATGTAACGAATAGGATTTTTCCCACTCGAAAATCGATATCCATACTTTACATTGTACTCGAATGCCGTAGATTCGACCGTTCAAATCCGAGTCGCCGGATCTTATAACAACATTAAGTAAATAACACATCGGAATAAAAGAATAGTATATTGATATTCATTGTATCACTCTGTTGTATCAGATATTGTATATCAATGTATTATTCTTTTATTCCGATGTGTTATTTACTTAATGTTGTTATAAGCTCTGGCGACTCGGATTTGAACGGTCGAATCTACGGCATTCAAGTATGATGTAAAGTATGGATGTCGATTTTCGAGCGGGCAAAATCCTATTCGTTACAGTTAAAGTGGTTTCGCAATTGGTAGAGAGTATGACAATATCCGACCTCGGTTTCTTTAACAACCAAACGCATATTTCACACCGTGGTCATTTTATAAAACATTTTTAATAATAAATCCATAAAGCAATTTATACCTTCATATCAAGATATCCATATACTTATTCCAAAATATAAATATATTCATAAATACAGAGGAAGATTTTCTTTCAATCAATTTCAAAAATAATTTATAAATCTTTCTTAAACCATTTATAAACTGTTTATATGCTTTAAAACCATTTATAAAGCTATTTATAAATTCCAAAATAGTTTACAACTCTTCCCTTTTCATAAACCTCTACGCAAATTTCTTTAAAACGCTTCCAAATCCCTCTATACAAGTTCCTTTATAAAACCCTTAATAAAATCCTTTAAAACCCTTATAACTCCTTTATAAAACCATTATAAAATCTTTTATAAAAGGATTTTATAAAACCATTATAAAGTCCTTTATAAAACCTTTTATAAAATCATTTTATAAAATGCATTATAAAATACTTTACAAAAATCTTTTATCTATTAAAGTTATTATAAAAGTCTATATTTATTATCTTAAATCAAAACCATATTTATTATATTAAATTAAATTTAAAATACATATATTAGTATTTTATTAAATTAAATTTTAAACTATTTCAAAATATATTTTTAAAACTAAATAAAATTATAAGTTAAAATCTTAAATTTACATTTAAAACCATATATTAACTTATAATTTTAAGCTTTAAAACATATAAAAAAATTATTTTCCAAATATAATTTATTTTAAATAAAATCATTAAATTAAATTTAATAATCAAATTTTTAAATCAACATACTTTATTATTTATAAAATAATTTAAAACCAACCAACAGTGTTTGTACATAATTTTCTAGTCTATGATCAAGTGATTGGGTATATATCATTTCAACCCAAAATAGTCAAACTTTCCTGGGTATATATCATTTCAACCGTTGCGAATCAATAATTTCCAAATCAATAAAATCGCTCGGGTATGTATCATTTCAACCCATAATAATTTTTCCCTGATCTATAAGATCATTCGGGTATATATCATTTCAACCCATAATGATTTTCCTAACAACAAACTAAGGGAACTTGCAGTGTGATAACAACATATATAATAAATATAACATCCAATCATCCAAATGTCAACGAATGAACATCCATCAAAATCAATAGCCAAATTAGTCAATAAATCACAACAATTAACTAGTTATCATTTTCAGGTATTTAACTAACAATTTAAATTCAATATTAATTTAAATAGCAATTTAATTCAATAAAATTCAATTTCAATTAAAATGTCAAATTAAACTACAAACCAGCGACTAATAATATTCTTATCATATCATAAATTTAATTCAACTAACATAAAAAGGTTTAGTATTTGTGAGTGGTTAAATCACTCACCTTTAATTTCTAGTCGATTTAAAATCCAAATAAAGCCCAAATTTTGAATAGCCTCATAATTCAACCAAACTAATGCCAGGTTGTCTGGAATTTGGATACGATCGCAATGGAAGAAACTGCACGTCAATCGGAGCTCTTATGTAAAAGTTATGTGTGTTAGAACGATTAAAATTTAATTTTAATAAAAAAAGGCAAGGGCAAAAGGGTAAATTCCTTTACCTCTCAAACCCTAACAGAGCACGATCGCACCCTACAACCATCGATTTACACCCAGCTGTCACCTTCACCAACTAATCGCCACTGCCACAGCTACATCCATCTCGATCGACCACCTCCATCGTGACACCCATCACCAGCCGCACCTCCCTGGCCCACCCGCACGCCTCTACCGCCACCAAAAGTCCAACCATCGCCGCCCTATTTTCCTCGACTTCAAGTGATCTCGAGAAACTTCGAGATGGTTGGAGACCATGGATCATCTCTACTCGACCTCCTCTACCCACTACTTACCTCCGATCATCCTATCGACGAAGATCCACCGTTGAAATCGAAAACCCTAATATGGACGGCCGAGACTATTTCACTGATTTATGGCCAAACGGAACCTCCAATCGAAAAATGAATTATAGAGAGAGATTACCTTCGTCAAGAGCTTTCCAATGATATATAATATGACATAGTTTGAGGAGTTTGAATCTTTGGATTTTGATTTGAAATTGAAACTACGGTTTGGGTTGTCTGCCATTGGAAAGAGGAGATGAGAAAGAAATGTACGTATAGACAATAGAAACTAAAAAGGCTGCTAAGGTTTATAATAGCATATATATAGGCAACGATGGATAAGAATGGATGGTACAGATCGAATTGGCCGAAATGATTACACGAACCCCAAAAGCCAGTTCCGTTCCCGAAATGAAAATATGTCGTCCAATTTATCGAAATATAGGTTTTCAATATTTTTAAATTCAATGGAACAAATTTCAAATCCTAATTCTATTGTATATAGAAGTTGGCTTTTAAAATCAAATTATATTTATTTAAATTCCATTAACCGATTTCTATTCTTTTCGAGCTTGCACGTTCAAACAATAAATCTGATCACTACAAAACCTGAAATCTTATAATAATTCACTGTTATGGATCTGATGAAACTAATTTCGTCAAAATCTGAGACAGTGCCCAAAAACCCAATTTTACACGTTAATTAAATAAATTATTAATTAAAAATCAGTTTAATCACTTTCAAATTCAAATTTAAAAGTTTTAGTCTTCATTTTGATTAAACTGAAATTAGTAATCTTTTAAAATTAAATTTCCATATTAAATTCAATATTTAAATATTACATTAATCTCAACACTAAATTACAATAGAAATAAGTTTATTATAATTTAATTTCCAACATATTCTTTTATTTTGATTTACATTCTTAAATTAAATCAACTATTACCTTATGAATATAATTAACACTAGTTTGCATTTTATTACATTCATATTCTACCGTTATCATCTTAATTCATATTAACTGCAATATTTAATTACATTAATTTAAATCGATTTACCATTAATTCAAACGAATTAAATATCAAGATGATAATAAATCAATTATTATACATTAATAATTCACCTCTATTAACTTATCATTTACAAACGGGTTGATAAATTACTTACCAAATATTGATTCCATTTTATATTAACCTATTTCAATTAATTACACATAATTTCTCTTTTTAATACAACATTGATTTAAATCTTTGTTTACCTTTATTATTACCATTAATTGCAATAACCTTAAACAGTTGTCAATCTCATTCAATTTACCATATTAAATTATATTCTAATAATTTTTCCCATCTAAAAATCATAAATTTTAATTTTTTCAAAATATTAAATTCCAAAATCTTATTTAATTTAATAGTTTTAATTATCAAAAAAATATGAGTCGTTACAATTACCATGTTGCATATGATTGTTGCATTGTCTATGTTATTTGAGTTATGATAGAGATAGCTAGTATATTTCTATTTTATCTATGTAAGTACGGGGAAACAAGAGATTTCCACTTGACTTCTTGTGCACCTGCATTTGCATCGAGATAATAAACTATTTCCTAAAATATAAATCAAACGTAAAAAGATACTTAATAGATTTAGAAATTGGAATTGGTTGATGATTTTATGCCCTAGATATGGGAGGCCACTTGGCTTTTGTTTTCTTTTGACTGGATTGAGGCCATGGTGGCAATTTGTAGTTGTATCAATCGATCTGCGTAAAGGAGAAACTGGCGTTATTTTTCGTAAATTCAAAAGGTAGAATTTTATTGAGAATTTTAGAAAAAAATTTATAACTAAAAATTTGTTTTTTGAGTTATAGTTTGGAATGAATGAATGGAAAGGAATTATTTGGTATGGGAGGGTGAATTTAAAAGACTCGAAAATTTAGAATCTATTCTAACTAATTGGTTTTGAAAGGTTAATAAGTTTAATAACTCATTTTAATTAATAGTTTTAGAAATTAAGGGTTTGGAAATATTTTCTTCCTTGGAATTTTGGGGATGAAATTCATTTAAGGGAATGAGAATGTAACATCCCAAATTTTAGCCATTTCATTTTAAATGTTTAATTACTTTTAAATATTTAAATAATTCAATTTCTGAATTTAATAACTTATATTCAAATATAGTGATCATTTAAATATTTGAATTGTGAATTAAATATAAATTAAATGGATTTACTAATTTTATTTAACTCCATTTAAATTAATAAATAATAATGGTGAATCATTTTGCAAATTTATTTACAATAATAAATGGTTCGAATATAATAATAATAAAAAAATCAAATTGTAATAAAATGACTTGAATTTTGATAAGGTATTTTTAATTTAATTTATATAATTTTTTCTTAATTTTTAATTTGGAAAGTAGTTATGTTTTTGATTGAAGTGTTTTACGGCAAATGATGATATTTGAGAAATTTCACAAAATAAAATAATCTATGCAATTCGCTATTGATTTATGATCATTTTGCGTGTTAGTGCACGATTATATTTTTATTTCGGTCACTCGCTATGCGAACTTGAATGAAATATTGTGTAGTAGGGACCATAAATATTTCATTTAAAAGCCATTGTAAAATCAAATCAAAATTCAAATTTTAAATAACGATTTGATGGCGTGGACATTTTAGAGGGCTCGGGAAATCCTTTTGTTATGAAAAATGAAACCATAATCATAGTGTTTCTTTTATTATATTTTATTTGGCTATAAAATCAAGTATATCCAATGCAAAACCATCTTTTCGTGTGCTTCGTTCAAGCTTATTGTGAACTATAAAATGTTCTCATCTTTGAAAATCAATATCAATTCACAAACTCCATTAAAAATTACAAAGCAAGGTTCTTTGCATCCGTATCGACTAGATCTTCAATCCTATATGCGTTTTTGGTGTTCGATCTTGTTTTGCGGATGGCCGAAGTGTACGATCGAGCTAGGGTTTATGCGTGTCGGAGTTTGGGTGGAAATTACGTGAATTGGAAAGTGGACGTGAACTTGTCCTGCCAAAGAGTTTCGACAGTGACGATTTGAGGTGGTCTGATGGAATTTAGGTGATTGCGGCCATTTTTAGGCGGGAACTAGAGCTCTACCAGGTCACGTTTTGACATGGTTAACCATGCTTGGAATAAAGGTAGTGATATCATAGAGGATACGGAGAGAGGAATATTAGTGATGTCAGTTCGGGGTTTCATCGAGGTAGGAGCAAGAACGGCCATGCGTGCACGAGCTTTGATGGGTGCTATGCATATCAAGGAAAGTCATTAGCAGAAAGGGGAAGAAAGTTTTAGGGTGTGTTATTCTAATTAAGTAATGTAATTAGTAAATAATTATATTATTTAATTCAAAAACTTATAAAGTCAATATCTTTTCCATGCGAGGTCCAAATCGAACGGGGTCAGTCGCGTTAGGTTCATAATGGCGATGTCTACGTTATAGAGTTGGATTGAAGGAGATTGCAACTTGTAGAATTTCAAGCTAAAATCGAATGCCTTTTTGGTTTTAGGATAGAATGATTCAACTATAACAGGAAACTTCTATTAGTTCACTCACCCTTAAATTAACTATATAATTTTTGTGATGCTATAAATTAATTGTTGAGTACTTGGTTGATAGTTTAGATATTGTTGTGGTTGTTAGATTGTTTGTTTTGGTTGAAAATCCCATTTGGTAAACGGATGACTTACTAACTTAATTGTTGTGAACCCTTATGATTATATATATTGTCTGTAACCATTGTTTTTCAAGTAATATTTAAAGAGAGACCCTAAGGGGTTTCTCGCCAATAATTTTTTAATTATTCTGTATGTTGCTTATATTGATTGTGACTCCCCGCACCTCTAGGCACCCCGAAAATCGGACATGACTAGAAGAATCGGTGGTTGGGTGGAATAAAAATCCATAACATAGCATAGACACTAAGGCAACAGCATAAAATGTTTAAAATATTACAGCAGAAGAAAACTTTCACTAATTATTAATTAATAGAAAAACAGCTTCATTAAAATCAACATTATCCCAAATTTATTTTTCAAACCAAAAGTACCAAGTAGTCTCCACCAAAACATAAAACATAACAAAGTTCACAATATAGGTTCCCATATGTAAAGTAAGGTACGGAAAAGAGAAACGAAGTACATGAAACAAAAGAAACAAAAGCTGATGATAACAACTGCTCCAATGACCCTCCAAGCTGCAAAGAACTACAACCTAGACCTGCCCTCCTATGATTTGGGGAAAATAGGAAAAATAGGAATAGGTCAGACATAAAGTCTGGTGAATGAGAAATAAAATAAAGCAAAAAGAATAAAACAGTTTAATTCCAGGTCTTCCTCGGATATCGCAGAGGGTGAATAATATAATGCAATGAATCCTTCTTAGATACAGTTCCTAAGAAGCCAAAGTCCGTGGTCACTCTAGGGATGTCAACCATGTAGTAATACTAAATGTCAATCGACCTGTTGGAACTGCTGCCCTTACCTATCCACGTGCTACAGCGTGAAAGTCATGCTCTTCACTCGTGCACTGTTACTAAATGCCTCTAACGTCTGACTGGCACCGACTCAAACAACCTCGTTAGGACCCCGAAGTTGTGCCCAGGCTCCGCCAAACTGGACTCCTATCCACCTGTCTCCTCGGTCACCAATGTGGACTTGACCCTATAAAAAGTGTCGGTCCTCCTAAAGGACGCACGCAGCTGGATCGGCTGTGCAAAATCCTCCAACGATCTGCCTAAAGAAGCCTACGTCGGAGCACACTTGTCATGTTCCGCCCGCGTCGATCTGCCTGAATAAGCCTACGATTGCAGATGCTATCTATCCTACATACTAGCAACCTATGAAAGGTAACAGACATCCTTGTGAACCTACTTGCCCGCTCCTAGTACATACAGCCAAAACTATATTTTGGTCTTAACTACATGAAACATCTATCCAGACCTTTATAAGGTCTGCCTACTAAATCGCTTCCAGATTAATTAATTTTACCGTTACAGTTTACATACTGTTTATTTCCATTAATCTGCTTTAGGCATTTTTACTTCCGATTTGATTATTTCACAATTTCCATTTTTCTCACATAAATGGTATTTCAATTTCACGTATGTTTAGTCCGTATGGTTTGTTTGTAATTTTTATGCCATTTTGTTACAGATTTACACTAGCCTTTAGGGTCCATTTAATTTACACATTTTTTTCCACCCTATTTTACGTTCTCCTTTTAGAGATTTAATCTGTACAAAAATTTTATCCAATAGCCAAAAACAATTTAATTACACAAAATTCCACTTTTACATTTTTAGGCCGCATATGAAACAAACAATTATACCAATTAGACTTCCCAATTTTGTTCCAAAACCATATTCAAAATTATGTAATTATATCAATCAAAACCATAATTTTATTCAAGTAACATATTCTAAATTTATTCAACTAACATGTTCTACCATTAGAAATTGAATAACAATTCTAATTCAATTTAATTAAACCAATCTTATTTACGCCATGAAACGTGAATAACAATTTGTTTGTTCCAAATTTCAACCCAAACATGAATTAGATTTGAGAAGTGGAAGAAGAAGAAGCTGTAATAATTTACATAAATTTCAAACTTATTTATGCCATAAAACGTGACTAGACAATTTATATGTCCTATATTTTAAACCAAACAAGAATTAGATTTGAGAAGTAGAAGAAGAAGAAGAAGAAGTTGAAATAATTTACATCTATTCTCAATTAATAACAGAAATTAATTCATATTAACATGCCAGAAAAGAACTGAAATTGAACTATTGTATTTTTTTCTATTTCATATTAATTCCCGCTCACCTGGCACTTGAGCTTGCATATATTTGAAAAAACCTTTGCTTTAATCTTTCTCCCTTTGGTTCTTCTAAATTCCCCAAATTGCTTGAATATATATAGATAATTTAATTTGGTAGAGATTTGTTTATTTAGTAGAGAAAAGGAGGAAGAATAATACACACTAATTTTACTGTAGAATTATGGCAACGGCTGAACAAGAGATTAGGTTTAGGTTAGATGGTTTATTTATAGATTCTTTGAGTGACTATAATCCATCTGATTATTTTAGATTAAATATGGTTTTTCATGCACTTAATGGTTATCCATTCTAGCCCATACACATCACTCAACCAATAAAATTTAGTCATCTCATCCTATTACATCACTAGAACGAAAGGGAAGCTGCCACATGTCAGAAACAACATTGAAATACATAGGAAAATCGCTGGAAACAAACCAGCTATCACTCCAGATTTTGGGCGACAACGGGACTTGATCCCTAGTCACTAACGAAGTCATAATGCGCCTTTACCACTGTACCAAATGCGCTTTTAATTTCTTTTTAATTATATTTCCCATAAAATATCGGGGTGTTACATTCTCCGCCCCTTAAAGGATTTTGTCCCTAAAATCTCCAAAGACGAAAGAACGTAATTAACAACCAGCATCCAAGAACTACATCCATCTACTCAACCATCATCTATTTCTACCATTGTCCTTATTTTTAACTAATGCAATTTATGATTTATGCAAAGTGAAATGCATATGAACTTAACTAATGCGAAAAGGTAGTCGGTCTACTGATTTAGTTACCTCCTGTAATACAAGTATGCTTATGCCATGCAACCAAATGTATGCAATTACCCTAGTATAATTGATTATTCTATATGTATGTTTCAATCATTCACCCAAATGCACCATCCATATGCAACATCCATTTATACATAAACACACACACACACACACATATATATATATATATATATACAACCATGTGCAAATGTAATAGGTAACAGGCACACATATGCAGGTGTGTGTACCTAATTGGTCGATTATCCTAATAAATATCTATCTAGTGCATGCAATGCATCCATTTGCAAACATTGGCATCCACTTGCAATCATTTTCACCCATCAAATAAAACATGCCCTAATGACATGTTTACAAGCATGCTACCATCCATAGGTTTCACCTAAAGATTATCAAAAAAACCCTAACTAAGGGAAGATCAAAGGTCAAATATAGGATATTTGAAGTGTACCTTCAAATAGAAAAGGATAAGAAGTTCGAATACTCTCCTCAGATTCCCATGTGCACTCCTTGGGGTCATCTCCCCACAGAACCTTCACTAGACGAACCTCCTTGTTGCATAATCTATTGACGCCGTGTTCCAATATACGGATGGGTGTACGACGCACAAGTGATTGGCGCTCTACCTCCACTTCCATTAGCTGATCGGATTCTACTACTACTGGGGAATCATGTAGACACTTCCTCAGATGCAAAACATGAAAAACATCGTGAACTCTTGCCAACTTATCGGGAAGATCTACTCTATATGCCACTTTCCAATCTGTGTGGTAATAGGGAAGGGTCTTACAAATCTCGGTGCCAACTAATCCATTGAGCCAAATCTCATAACGTTTCTCAGAGGAGAAACATTGACAAAAACCATATCTCCAACCTTAAACTCAAAATCCGAACGTCTTTTGTTTGAATATGACTTTTGTCTATCTCGTGCAGTCTTCAACCTCTTGCGAATCAAATCCACCTTCTCGGAAGTTTCCCTCACAAAATCTGGTCTACGCAAGATCCTATCAGTGGTATCCCACCAACGGGCTGGTAATCTACATGGTCTGCCATAGAGGGCCTCGAACGATGTCATCCCAATGCTTGCTTGATAACTATTATTATACACGAACTCCACCAAAGGTAGGTGGTCTTCCCAAGAGCCTCTGAAGTAAATGATGCACAATCTGAGAAAATCTTCCAAAACCCTCTCCGTCTGTCCATCTGTCTGAGGGTGATATGTTGTGCTCAGATTCAATTCCGTTCCCAAGGCTTGCTGATGACTCCTCCTAAACTCGCTGGTGAATAATGGATCTTTGTCGCTCGCAATGCTGGCGGGAACTCCATTAAGCCTAACAATCTCCCTTACATAAAGAGTCTCCAAAGAAGTTGTCGTCATATTACTCTTAATGGTTATAAAATGAGCGCTCTTCGTCAGTCAATCCACAATGACCCAAATGTTGGTGTTCCCTCTCCATGACCTTGGTAATCCATCCACGAAGTCCATAGAGACGCTCTCCCATTTCCATAATGGAATATCCAATGGCTGCAACAGTCCTCCGGGCTTCCTCTATTCTGCCTTTACCCTTTGGCAAGTGATGCACTCGATACATACTCCGCCACCCTCTTCTTCATTCCAGGCCAATAGAATACCCTCTTCATATCTCGATACATCTTATCACCACCAAGGTGCACTGTCATCCTAGAATGATGTGACTCGGCCAACACCGCATCTACTAAATCCTCACTATGGGGAACACAAAGTCTACCATCCTTTCTAAGCCATCCCCTAATGTCCATGGTGTAGGGCCTAAGATGTGGCGATGACTCTCCTCTACCAAGCTTATCTAAAATGTCCTTTAACTCTTCGTCCTCACTGCTCCAATTTGCTCCATCGAAGTAGGCTGGACTCGAGGGCTGCTAACAATCCCAGTGCTAAATCCGATGGAGGTCTAAAATCAAAGGTAGTAATGTACTCCAAATGCTTCCATTCCAAAAAAAGAGGACTTAAAACCCCTTCGCGTCTACTAAACGCATCTGCCACCACATTACCTTTGCCAGGGGTATAGGAAATCATAAAGTCATAAGAGGCTAAAACTCCATCCATCTTTGCTCTCTCAAATTCAAGTCTTTCTGGGAGAATAGATACTTCAAAGACTTATGATCCGTGAAAAGCTCAAATCTTTCTCCTAAGAGATAGTGCCTCCAAGTCTTGAGAGCAAAAACTATAGCTGCCAACTCAAGATCATGCATCGGTTAGTTCTTCTCGTGCGCTTTCAACTGTCTACTCGCATAGCACACTACCTACCCGCTTACATCAGTACCGCCCTTTTCCCTGTACCACAAACATCCGTATAAACTAAGAAAGGCCTGGTTCCATTCGGTAATACCAATACGGGCGTGGTAGTCAAAGCTTCCTTCAATCGACCAAAGGCATCCTCACACTTGGCATCCCAAAAAAAAGCAGAGTTCTTCTTAGTAAGGCGGGTAAGTGGAGCTGATATCCTAGCGAAGTCCCTAATGAACTTCCTATAGTAGCCCGCAAGACCAAGGAAACTCCTTATGTCCATGGCTTTCTTAGGGTCTGCCAATCCTGTACTACTGCCACTTTCACCAGATCTACTGCAAGTCCATCCTCCGAAATGATGTGTCCCAAAAAGCAAACCTTATCACTCCAAAATTGGCACTTGGAGAACTTCGCCTTCAACTTATGTGCTCGTAGGGTTCTAAGCACTTATTCCAAGTGAACAGTATGCTCCTCCTTGCTTCGCGAATAAACTAAAATGTCGTCAACGAACACCACCACAAACTTATTCAACAATTCGCTATATACTCAACTCATTAGGTCCACAAAATATGCTGGAACATTGGTTAGCCCAAATGGCATGACTAACCACTCAAATAACCCATCCAGAGTCCTAAATGCAGTCTTCTCAATGCTATCCTCCGCCACATGCAACTGATGAAATCTCATGGCCAAATCGAGCTGCGAAAATACCTTGGCTCGTACTAGTTGGTTGAATAGATCGTCTATATGGGGAAGAGGATAACGATTCTTCTTTGTCGGCTTATTAAGCTCCTTATAAGCCATGCAAAGTCTGATAGAGCCATTCGCCTTAGTGGCAAAGACGACAGGTGCACCTCACTCAGAAATGCTCCTACGAATGAAGCGCTTCTCCCAAACCTCTCCAATCTGCTTGCTCAACTCACAACGTTCCTTAGGAGCCATATGCCTTACCGGTAAAGCAACTAGTTTGGCTTTATCGATAAGATAAATCTTGAACTCGATCTCTCTTCGAGGTGGAAGGCCAACAACCTCCTTGAACACATCTGGAAAGTCTCTTACAACAAGTACCAAACTCAAACTATCGGGCGGTGAGTCAAGAGAATAAAGGTAGATCAACATGACTGATCCTCTAGGATCTCAAGATACCTCCAAGGTACATCCACTACAAGTGCCTAACCTCACTACCCTCTTATCGCAATCAAGAACAGCACCATACATGGATAGCCAATCCATACCAAGAATCAACACGAACCTGGAAAAGCTCAATACAAAGGCACAACAGTCAAACTCAATTCCTAAAATAAACAATTTCAAATCCCTACATGCAAATAGGCCGATCCTCCTACGGGATTTGATACTACTAACGGGTCGGTCACTAAGCAAGCATCAAGACCAAGAACTTTACCAGAGTACTAGATATAAAAGAGTGCGAAGCTCCAGAATCAAATAGGGTACGAATAGGAAAATCAGAGATAGATAACACACCTTCGATGATCACCTTCTTTACCTTGTCCACAACCAGACGAGTACTAGAGGAAGGAGCGGCCTCTAAAGCATAAGCCTGAGAAGGCTGTGAAGGTGTCTGTGAACTATCCTTGGGCTTCGACGGAAAGTCCTATTTCATATGCCCCACCTGATCGCAAAGATAACACCTCAATCTCGGTCGCTCTCCTGCCCCTTTACAATCCTTAGCAAGATGACCTGGTTTCCCACAAGTATTGCACTTCCAGTCCTTCCTTGGAACTTTCCTTTTTCCACCTGACCCTCCTCCTCTCCTCTTTCCCTTCCACTGCTTCTTCCCATCAATCTTCTGCTCCACATCTCCTTTCTTCTCAGTATCAGGAAGTAAAGCCATCTCTACCAATCCCTCAAAAGTGGCTCCCATCGAAATGTGGGTCACCGCCAAACTCTGCAGTGGCTGACTCAAACCCTTAGCGAACTTCAGTGCCTTCATGTGAGGAGTATTGATCAGGTCTAGTCCAAATCTGGCAAGCTCATTGAATTGATTAACATATTCCTTAACTATCGTATCCCCTTGCTTGAGTTGTATAAATTTCTCTAGCTGCACTCCCTCTTCAGCCTGCGATAAGAATTTCCTCTCGAACCTAGTATGAAAATCCGCCCTCTGATCTTCATCAACTCCTTTGCTCTTTCTTTCAGACTTTCATTCCTGAGAATATTTTATGGATAACAGATTCTCGGTAAGATTTTATTCTATTGATTAATCGAATTGTCGATAGAGGTCCACATTTAGCCGGAAGTAGCAAGGGGGCCAGAAGTAGGTACATAAGAGAGGCCAGAGATGGAGTATTTTCTGTTCAAGAGGAGCAGGCCGCTCAATAATTGGAAATATCAGCTTTAGATGCATAATCTGACAATAACTCCTCAGGAATAAAGAGGAGTTCCTCATTCGCACAATGACCCACTAATGATAACTACATAGATTCATCTTTCCATAGAAACCAAAATTCAAGTTAGTACCGAAAGCACAGATAATGTTATCTTCAATCCTGCTTTTGATTAGATGGGAATTCTAGAAGAAAATTCAAAACCAAGTTTCGAGCCCATCTTTGGGTTCAATAACAAAGGATCCGCTTAAGTAGGGCATATTAAGCTTCTAGTGCAAATGAGGATTCCATCCTATTTGAGAACTTTCAGAACCTTGTTCGTCATAATGGACCAACCAATCTACTACAATGCTCTTTTGGGAGATTGACCCCGGATGTGGTGGATGCTTTCGTGTCATCAAAGTATCTGCTGGAAGTTTCTAACCAAGAGTAGATGGGGAATGACAAGGCCCGATCAATTCAGCTCTCGAGAAGTGTATTCTGTTACCCTCGATCAATGAAAAAGGGATAATCTATCTTGTATTATTTGGAGGAAGATGAATCGATCAAAACTGAGGTTAAAAATCCTTAGATGGCGGTCCTTTAAGCTAACCATTAAAGGCAAGTGAAAGATGAAAGCAGATGAGAAAACCAAGATTGTGTTAAAAAGATTAAACTTTTTCGAGAGGGAATGAAAAAAGAAAGAGGCAAATCTGATAGATGAGGAAATGGATGGCAAAGAAATTGTCACTAATTAGATTGTATAAATTTGTAGGAAATGATAAAGCCAACCGAAGATCTAAAAGACGTGTTTGGATTCGCGTGACCCAACAAAAAAGTAAAGATTGGAAGGGAGTTAGACAACAAGCTCGGATTAGAACTTATTCAGTTTCTCCAATCCAGCAAGGATGTATTTTCTTGGAATCACTCAGACATGGTTAGGATAGATCTAACGGCCAAGAGTCATGCCCTGAACATAGATCCAAACATCACTCCTATTCCAAAAAAAGGAAGTTTGATAAAATTCGATGTAACGAATTAAAAGAGGAAGTCAAAAGACTACATGAAAATGGATTCGTTAAAGAATTTTTCTACCCAAAATGGTTGGCCAATCCCATATTAGTCAAAAAGCCTAGTGGAAAATGGAGAACATGCATTAACTATACTGATTTGAATAAAGCATGCCCCCAAGGATTGCTAGCCTTTTCGTCGAATGGACCAATTTGTTGACGTAACAAGTGGACACGAACTATTGTCTTTTATCGCTGCATACTTAGGGTATAATCAAATCTCCATATTCAAGTCGGATGAAGAACACATAAGTTTAATAACAGATTGGAGAATATACTGCTATAACGTTATGTTTTTGGGTTAAAGAATGCAGGAGCTACATATCAATGATTGGTGAATAGATTGTTTAAAGAACAATTTGGTTGAAACATGGAAGTATATGTAGATGATATGCTAGTCAAATCCATAGAAGTGCTCCTTTGGGATACAATCTAGGAAGTTTCTAGGAAATATTATTAGCGTCAGAGGAATTGAGGCCAACTCCCGAACAAATCAAGGTGATTAGGGACATGGCAGAACCAAAAATGAGTAAAGATGTGATGAGCTTCAATGGAAGAGTGGCAGCTTTGAATGAATTCATCTCTAAAGCCACTAATAAGTGCATATCATTCTACGATGTGATCAGAAAGAAAAAACACTTTGAACGAGGAGAAGATTTCCAAAAGGCCTTTAAAGAGTTAAAAGATCATTTGGAATAGCGTCTAACCTATCTAGCCCGATAGAAGGGGAAAACCTTTACCTTTATGCGGCAGTTTTTTAGCATACAATAAGCTCTATTTTAATAAGGGAAGAGAATTGATATCAACTTCTGATATATTATATTAGCAAAAGGCTAAAGGATGCAAAAATGTGGTATCCGGTCATGGAAAAGTTGGCATACTGTTTAATGCTCACTAGTTGAAAGCTAATGGCCTATTTCCAAGCCCATTCAATCAAAGTCCTAATTAACTTGACCATCAAGCAAGTTTTTAGTAAATCTAAAACATCAAGAAGACTAGTAAAATGGGGAATTGAGCTTACCCAATATGATGTTCATTTCCAACCTCGGGTGGAAAAAAAGGACAAGCTCCGCGGACTTCGTAAATAAATGTAAATGATTTATCAAAGAATTATCAGAAAAGGAAAAGGATCTGAAGCCTAAGTGACAAATTTTTGTCGATGGAGCATCAAATTAACATGGGTCGGGTGCATGATACGCAATCATTACCCCGACAGACACTAATTGCATTATGTTATGAAACTGGATTTTCCCATAGCTAATAATGTGGCAAAATACAAATCAATAGTAGTAGGACTAACCCTAGCTCTTTAATTAAAAATTCCAAGGATAGAAGTTTTCAACGATTCTTAATTAATCGTTAATCGGTTAAATCAGACATATCAAACGAAAGATGCCAAACTAATCCTTTATATCAAAGAGATACAAAAGATGTTGCCTCAATTTAAAGACTTTTCCACCCACAAGTTCCTAAAGGGAAAATTTCTCAAGCCGATTGTTTAGCAAAACTAGCTAGCTTATGAGGAGCACTAGGAACTCGAATAGTGCCTATAGGTTTTCAAGAAAATCCCAATATCGAGGAAAAGGCCCCCGAATCTGAAAGTGAAATCATGGTATTGACTAGATTTCAAGCCCTAATACAAGCAGATAAAGGAAACAAATCGAGAAATGGAAATAAAGAAAAACAAGAAGGAATCATTCATATAGAAATAAATAGTCAATATGAAAATAACTGGATGACACCGATTGTTGAGTGCTTGGTGGAAGGAAAACTACCAAAAGATAAAAGAGAAGCTAGAAAGATAAGGTGTTAGGCCCCGACTTTTACCATAATAAACAGAATCCTTTATAAGAAAGGATATTCACTCCCTTACCTATGGTATGTTAGTCCGGAAAATGGCTTAGGACTATTAAGAAAAGCACATGAGGGATTCCGTGGAGGTCATTCTAATGGAATAAAATTAGCAAAAATGGTCATGAGGCAAGGCTTTTATTATCCTCAAATGAGTAATGAAATGGTGAATTGTGTAAGAAGGTGCGAGAAGTGTTAGAAATTTTTCATGAAGAAGAGGAAAACGTAGCTCATATCTTATCAAATCTGAAAGCGAATGTTTAGAGTTCAATATAAAGTTAATAGTGAAAATTATTTATTTTATGCCTTTCAGGGAATAAGGATCGAAAAGAAAGTTTTGAAAAAAGTTAGAAAAGTGATAATATTCTTGGTTTTACAACAAAGTATAAAACTCTAATTTTATACAAGGAGGGGGGCAAATGTTACCCACATATTTTTCTAAGAGAGCGAGCAAGAGGATAGGGAGATATATGATTATATATCGAAAGCACTCAATTCGATAACCCACAAGCATCTACATGGGGTTATTGACCCATGATAGATCTCGAATTTAAGACATAGAGTTTATAAACATAAAGGCAGCCTCAAGAAGTCGATATCGAGTTTGCAGACTAACGAAGTTGTTACTACAAAAAATTATGTCGAAAATTTAAAAAGTGCATGTCGAAATCTAAGGTGTCGAAGGGAAATCCAGTAAAAATACTGCCAAGGATATCGCATTTCAAAGTGTTTTCGGAAGATATTGAATCTCTATAGTAGGGGTTGTCGAATGCCTTAGAAGGGATTGCCAACTTTCAAGAGTATCGATATCCAGGGAATTAAACAATAAAAGAGGAGATGTCGAATATCATCAATATAAGAGGCATAGGTGTCGTAAGTCATGAATGCAAAAAGGGTTCCATCAATCATCAATGTTCATAGAAGATATTCATATATCATCAACAAAGCTCTATATCGTCCAAATAAGGACTGATGTTGTAAATCATCAAAATGGAAAGATGTCGCACATCATTAATATAATAGCAGATGTCGAATACTAGCAAGGTTAAGGACCTCGAGCTTCACTAAAGGTGGGAGGATATCGAATGTTAATAATGTAAAGAAGGATGTCAAAATTAAACCGTTTGTCCAATGGTATTGTATAATATCAACATAGCGAACAATGTCGAGTCTCAACAATGTATTTGTGACATCGAATATCTGAAGTTACGAGAGATGTCGCCATCTATTAATACAAATAACAGATATCAAATTTTATGAGCATAATGGAGAGTGTCAGATCTCAACCATTCAAGTCCTTGTCGAATGCCATTGAAGCAGCTAGTGATGCTAAAAAGCAAGAGTATCGAATGACACATAGCAGCAAGGCCGCATACTTCCACTCTTATAAATACAAATTGGATAACAGCCTAGAGGGGCTGAATTTTCTTTCTTTCTCTCATTCTTGAATCAAAGTATTGTAATCCTAAACTGAATTGGGGCAAAAATCGAGAACTAATTTGTAACTTTTGACATTTATCAACAAGGACTTGGACCAGTAATCTTGCATAATCTATTATCTTAATCGTGCAGATTCGAATATTATTTAATATGGACATGCATATAAATAATTTTTGGACTTGACCTTTGGGCTTTTATCTAAAAAGGCTATTTAATCCCTTATCTGAATTTATGTTTATTTTGCATAGTGACCATCTTTCCCATCTTCATATGAATAATGAATTATAGCTTCTTATTGCCTATTTTACCCCTTTTTACTAATACTTGACGAACAATTTCATACTTATGCAATTTACCTATTTTTCCTTTGAACATATGACATGAACTCTTAAGCACTTACATAATTTTATCAAGAGTCCATGGGCAACATGGCACCATTTTGAATAATATCATATTGAGGAAAGTCTTGGATAATGAGCCAACCTTTGGTTTAATAACATATTGACAACTTATTACATGACTCCACTTTAAATAATGTCAAGGGTGTTAAACCAGTGCTTGGATCAGCATAGCATCATGGATGTTAAACCAATTTTTGGGTTAACAGGTTTGGTTGAACTCCCGCTTTGGAAAGTGGATGACATATAAAATGAAATACAGGGAACTCAAAAAATTCTGTAGAGGGACCTAAGGTATTCCTCATCAATGTTGATTTAAATTTCATTTATATACTTGTATAAATTGTTGAATTCCAAAAGCTTGGTAGCTTGGCTATATTGGACATGACTTTGATATGTCGAAAAAGCTGAACTCTTTTAGTGTAGATCAATGATAGCACTTGTTAAGTTTTATGGTAGCTATCGGCCTCATTATAGTGTTTTGAAATACTATTATTTATAGTTTTGATTTGAAAATGATTTTAATTCGAAGAATGATTTTAAATGTGACTTTCAGAATTTTTTGTATCGTTTTATTTACAAAAGTTTTCAAACTTCTTTATTTTACTCCACAACTTTTTTGGTAGTCACTTCTACTTTATATGGAAATGTCTTAAAAGTATTTAAAAATGTATTTATTTTATAGAAAGATTAATATTATAAAAGATGTTTATTATAGATAGAAAGAGAAGGGATTTATAAAAGAAGTTTTATAAAAAAAAGGAGATTTGTATAAGAAGTTTTATAAATATAAGGGAGATTTATAAAGGGATTTGTAAATATAGAAGAGATTTGTATAAAGGAATTTTATATAATGGTAATAAGATTTGATTTCTATAAATGATCATTTAAATTATAGTAGTATGGGAAGTATTCCTTTTATACTTAACACTAAATTATGAAGTATGGAAACTCATCTTTAGCTATGAGAATTAAGAATGTATGTCGAGGCAAGGTTAGTAATCTAACTTGTTTGACTTCATTGTTAATTAAGGGATAGTACAAGTTCGAAATCAAAAGGTGGTGGCAAGTATATTTTGTCAAATTTCCATATGATCCATTTGTTTACACCAGAAGGGAATGTCGTTTGGGTTTATAGTAAACAATGTTTTTGATTGACATTTGTTTTGGCCATTTAAATATGATTTTTGAAAAGGGGGAATCTTTCTTAAGATTTGTGAGTATAGGTAGACCACTGATATAAGTATATGGAGATGTTTTCTAAGTATTGAAGTGAAATGTTTTGTGGGTATACTTCTACCAACAAGATAAGTATATGAATACTTTTTTAAGGATTGAAAAGAGTAGTGCACTTTCTGTAAAGGTATTTCAATACCGGTATTTACAAAGTAGTTTTAATTAATGAAAGGGTTAATTAAATAGCTTAGTGGTTACTTATGTGCTTAATTAGGCTGGGTTTTCATGTGAAATTAAATCTCTGATTTGGTTGTTTACTTATTTGATAGTTAAATAACCGCTTATCAAATCTTAGCCAGTTTTGAAATTATCGATTGTTGGTTCAGAGAGACCGGGATTGGATTTGATGAGTGTCAGGTTGGCACGCGTGATAGGGGTTCTTGTTTTGTGAACTGTGATGAAGCATAGACTATTACCCCTACATGTCCCGCTATCGGTTGGTGTTAATGAAATCGAGAGAATAGCCATAAAATTAGATTCGAGTTTTGCATGGTGTAGTCAACTCCGCGGAGGGAGAACATTGCATGTGGTATCAGAGCTCAGGTTGAGCGAACACCTAGGCCTTGGTGGGGTAAACTCATTAGAGATAGGTTAGTAACACCCAAGAATGAGTTTGAATTTATTAACACACACACACATACATATGAGAGTGCGTATTTATTATTGTTATAAAAATGTTTTATATTGTGTTAATTGGTCTATTGAGTGGTTTATGGATTCTGGTCAATATGAGTTGCTAACGTTATTAATAGGGATCTTTAAACACTTAAATAAGGCAAACTGGCATAGTATTATGTTGAAATTGATAAATGAAATAATTTTAGTTAGATTATATATATATATATATATATATAATTTTATAAAATTGATATAGTTATTTAAGATCAATCTAGTAAGTTTTTGGGATATATTGTCAGCGTCAGAGGAATTGCGGCCAACTCTTGGCCAAATCAAGGTGATTAGGGACATGGCAGAACCAAAAACGAGTAAAGATGTAATGAGCTAGAATGGAAGAGTGGCAGATTTGAACGAATTCATCTCTAAAGCCACTGATAAGTGCATACCATTCTACGATGTGATCAAAAAGAAGAAACACTTTGAATGGAAAGAAGATTTCCAAAAGGCCTTTAAAGAGTTAAAAGATCATTTCAAAAAGCGTCCAATGTTCTCAAGCACGATAGAAAAGGAAAATCTTTACCTCTATGTGGTAGATTTTGAGAATACAATAAGCTATATTTTAACAAGGGAAGAGAATGGAATTCAACTTCCGATATACTATATTAGCAAAAGGCTAAAGGATGAAAAAATAAGGTATTCGGTCATAGAAAATGTAACGACCCGTATTTTTACGGATCGAAAAGTTCGTTAAAATCTGGAATTTTCAGCATTTCTAAGTCGTTTCAGATTTTGGGTAGAATTTGGTTAAGTCCTAAGTCGTGACCGACTTATAGATTGGAGCGACTTAGAGGTTAGGTCTTCTTGGTTTAGGTCGTAGACGACCTAAGAGGTAGTGCGACCTAGTGGTTATCTAGTTAGTATAGTTAGGTCGGTAACGACCTAGAGAAGCTGGGTAACAGTGAGCGACCTAGTAGTTTAGTGTTAAGTCGCGTGGGTCTAAGTGTTTGGTCGTAACATTTTTAGGTCGCTAGGCTATTACACTGTTAGGTCGCTGATGCGCTGTGTTGTTAGGTCGCGTAAGCGCTTAAGCGTTAGGTCGCTGATGCGCTTAAGTGTTAGGTCGCGTAAGCGCTTAAGCGTTAGGTCGCTGATGCGCTTAAGTGTTAGGTCGCGTGGGTTGCTAAGTTGTTAGGTCGCGAAGAGCGGTCTGTGGTAGGTCGCTGGGTGCTTGGATGCGCAGAAGTGTTAGGTCGTAGGACGAAGGAACGCGCATCTGTTAGGTCGTAGGTCGTAAGGTTTGGATAAGTCGAAGTCTTTAGGTCGGTGGGTTTTAGGTCGTAAGTCGTGGGCGACCTAACTCCGAGCGACCTAAGGGGTATTCAGCATATAAATAGAAGGGGGTTGGCTTCACTTTTGGGATCCGGATTTCGAAGCGACGAAGTGCTGCCAATTTGAGAGCTCGACTTCTACACTTCTTCACTTATTTTCTCCACTCTAATCTAGTGATTCCATCCATCCAAGTTGAAGATCAAATTGAAGATTCAAGAGCTTAGATTGAAGATCTTCATCCATCGGAGCGAGATTTCTTCGTTTGAAGCGGATTCGTGATAGATCAAGCTTGATCCTTCGCTGTCCAGATCTGAAGCGTGTTGATTTGGGGTTGTTTAGGTGATTTGGTGAGTGGTGATTATCTCTCACACGGATCCAAAGGAGTATATCGGATTGTTGGCTCGATTTGGTGTTAAAATAGTGATTTCCATGCATTTTCTTCATCCTAAGTGTAGATCCATGTAGATCCATTGTTCATGATGATTTGACAACCATTTTACTAAGTGTTAACCTATGCAAGTTCATTCATCAAGATTGTAGAGATATTTCTCATGATTTCATGCTTGTTAGACTTTCAACTCTTTAATTACGAAATTGCCATTATTGTGATAATTGTCTACTTAGATCATATTTGAATGCTTGATTGTTTGGATTAATGTTTGACTTGGTTGATTGCTATGAATTAGATGATTGATGATTTGATTTAGACCAAAGACGATTCAAAAGCTAAGGGAAAGGCTCTTGAATTGGGAAAGCTGCTCGTGGCATATGTAGCGGGATGATGAAGCTCTTATGCATAGATTTGATGATGTGATGTTGAGATGAGGCTTTGCAAGGATGTAATGAAGCGAGGCATCATGTGATGAAGACTTGGTCTAATCCAGACGGGATCATTCCAAGCATGTTGATAACTCGGTGAAATGGTTCGAGTTGAGGATAATGGATGGATATGAGAATGGTCGTCAAGGAGGATGACTAGGAGGCTTGGGTCTCATCGTTGTTGAAGGTTCTAGCATGCTCTAAGCGAGAGTACGTTTGGGC
This sequence comes from Allium fistulosum, assembly GCA_030737815.1. NCBI lineage: Eukaryota > Viridiplantae > Streptophyta > Magnoliopsida > Asparagales > Amaryllidaceae > Allium > Allium fistulosum. Next base: position 473,105,527 of record CM060907.1, read on the forward strand.
AGATTCGATAGTCCCAACGGCCAACTGTTGATGGTCGAGTACTCTGGGCAGATTCGATAGTCCTAGGCATGGGTCACGATGACGTGCAGGAGTTATGTCTAGAACCGGGGTTACCATTAGCCCTTGACGGACGGCTGAAAGAATGTGCCGGTCATTCAATTAACGGTGATATCGAAGCAATGATAACAGTGATAGCCAGAGTCATGGATGTTTGGTTGTATCGTCATTCGGTCTCAAGTGCGGTATTTTCTGGGTGCTTATCTGATCTTGGTTCAGGCCTTGGGGGTTTGTACTTGGAAAACATCGCCCTTGACTCGAGTGATAATTTCTTTACTTTAAGTTGTATGCTCTGCTATGTTTGCTTCTGCTTAGTGTGTGTCTGGGGGGCTATCACTGTAGAAAGAGTTTGGAGTAGGAGGGTTGTATTCCTATTCCTTTTCCTTTATGCTCTTTTGGTATGTTGATTGTTAATTTACTGCTCACTAAGACTGTTGTCTGACTTAAGGCTTTATGTTTTAATTCTTATTGCCTTGGGCTGTTCGTCCATTTTGGGACGGGCGGACTAGGTAGCAGGTGACAGGTGCTGTTCTTGCTTTCCACGGTGTTGATATCGAAGACGAGCTGGAGTATTGCATATTGTTTCTTTCTTACTATATGTACTGGATGTTCCGCTGCTTTGCAATCTCTGAGTGATGTAGTGAGGCTTGTTGTATTGACTATTCTGATGCTTGTATTCAACTATTATGAAGTTTATATGATGTCATTTTGTTCTTTAAAGCTTCACTATACATATGTTCTATTGTATTTTATCCATGCGCTGTGAGTAATACGATAGATTATGATGTTTTAATCTACCTTGGCAATCGTCCATGGTTGCCTGGCACACTTTACAGCGCACTATCTCTAGATTCGGTGCAGGGGTCATGGGCGGTCGTCATATTTGGTATTGGAGCGAGGTTAATCGATTTTACCCAATGCTCGCTGACGTAACTACGTATGAGAGACGTAATTGTATTTTGATGGATGATTACTATATATAATATAGTAGCTTAGAAGAGTTTGAGTCCTTTATGCAGTTGTTTCTCTAAGATGTTCTAATCATTCCTTTTTATAGATATTGAGAATGAGTCGAAGAGGGAGACCAGCTGCTAGGGAAGGCCGTGCTACTGAAGGGGCTGCTGATTATGCAGCTATGTTCGAAGCTATGATGACTTCGATCATGAGAAGGATACCAGTTCCGGGGACAGCGGTTGATGTTGGAGTACAAGTCCAAACTCCAAAGCGGTGGATTTTGCTAAGTTGTGTAAGGACTATACTGCTCTTGGAGGAAAGGTTTTCTTGGGAACAGAATCAACTATCGAAGTCCAGAGATGGATAGATGCTTGTAGAAGGATCTTTGGTGATTTGGGAATTGATGATGCAACTAAGAGGAAGTTGGCATCAAGGCAGCTTCAAGGGAGAGCCTCTGATTGGTGGAACTCTATTACCATCAATACTCCGGAGGAAGAGATTACTTGGGAGCAATTCCAAGTCAGATTTGAGGCTAAGTTCATTTCAATAGCTCAGAAGTCTGTTCTGTTCAAGAGGTTCGTGGAGCTCAAGCAGGGAGGAAGATCTGTTCTCGAGTATGTTTCTGAGTTTGAGGCTTTGTCCAAGTATGCCCGGTCATATATAGAATCTGCATATCAGAAGAATGAGAAGTTTGTTACGGGCTTGGATAGTTATCTTGGGAGGAAGTTGGTGGATCATTTGGATGATTCATTTGAGAAGCTTGTGGAGAAAGCTCTCAGGCATGAGAGTCTGTTTCCTAAGGAAGGATCTATTGTTGCTGTTACCAGGGAAGAGTCTAAACCACAGCAGGGTGGAAACAAGAAGAGGAAGCAGCAGCAGCAGAAGGGTAAGGATGGCCAGAAGAAGCCAAAAGGCGAGGTGACCTGCTACAACTGTCAGCAGAAGGGCCATTTGTCAAAGGATTGTAAGAATCCGAAGGCACCGATGAAGTGTCACAACTGTGACAAGCCGGGGCATATCAAGAGGAATTGTCCAGAACCGAAAAGGGACAAGCAGATTGTGCAAGCTTATGCTTTGGGAGCTGTTCCGTCGTCTTCAAAAGATCCTACCGCTGAAGAGAAAGGAAAGAGTGTGGTGGTTCAAGGTACTCTTTTCTTATGTGGTGTTCCAGTTAGAGTGTTGTTTGATACTGGGGCGTCGCATTCGTTTGTTTGTAGTGAACTTGTAGGCCGGTTGGGTTTGGAACCGGATATTGTTGATAGACCATTGGTTGTGACTAATCCAGTTGGGGGTTCGTCTTGTTTGTGTATGTTATGCCGTGGTCTAGTTGTATCGAGTCATGATTGCTCTTTTGTTTGTGATTGCTTTGTTCTGAACTTTGCGGGGTTCGGAATTATTTTGGGTATGGACTGGCTTAGGAAGTATGCGGCAAAGGTTGATTGCGAAAGGTTGGAAGTGACAGTCGAGAATGTGGAGAGGCGAAAGGTTGTGATACGATGTAAGCATGAAGAAGGCGTCTTCATGAGCTTCATGTATTCGCTGGTTGTTCCACGGGATGGACTGTCATCAGTACCGATCACTAGTGGATTCGACGATGTCTTTGACGAAGTCAAAGGGTTGCCGCCGCATAGAGAGATCGAGTTTCGTATAGATCTAGTTGAAGGAGCCAGACCTGTTGTGATGCCTCTTAGGCGGATGGCGCCTAGGGAACAGCAAGAGTTGAGGGTGCAAGTTGATGACCTTTTACAGAAAGGATTCATTCGGCGTAGTGTGTCCGAGTGGGGTGCACCAGTTGTGTTTGTAACCAAAGCGGATGGATCGCTGAGGTTGTGTGTGGATTATCGTGAGTTGAATAAGGTGACTAAGAAGAACAAGTATCCATTGCCGAGAATAGATGACTTGTTTGATCAGCTTCACGAAGCCAAGGTGTTTTCTCAGATGGATTTGGCAACGGGATTTCACCAGTTGAGAGTAGCTAAGGATAGTGTGCCGAAGACTGCTTTTCGAACACCATCTGGTTTCTTTGAGTGGCTGGTAATGCCGTTTGGATTGACTAACGCGCCAGCATATTTTGTGGATCTTATGAATAGAGTGTTCAGAGATCAGTTGAACAAGTTCGTACTTGTGTTCGTGGATGATATTCTGATTTATTCCAGAACGGAAGAAGAACACAAGACGCACTTGCGTATTGTTTTGGAGATCTTACGGAAACATCAGCTGAAGGCTAAGTTTTCGAAGTGTCACTTCTGGAAGAGTGAAGTGAGGTTCTTAGGCCATGTTATTTCTGGAAATGGAATAGCGGTTGATCCCGCTAAGGTGGCAGCAATCCAGGATTGGGTTAGACCTAAGAATGCATCGGATGTAAGAAGTTTTCTTGGACTAGCAGGATATTATCGACGGTTTATCAAAGACTTCTCCAAGGTGGCTGCACCGTTAACAGGATTGACGAAAAAGAACCCAGTGTTCAGATGGGATGATAAGTGTGAGCAAGCTTTCAGAATCCTGAAAGAACGATTGACGAGTGCTCCTGTTTTGACTATTCCTAGTGGGAATGATGAGATGGTGGTTTACACCGACGCATGTGGTACTGGACTTGGAGCAGTGCTGATGCAGAGAGATAAAGTTGTTGCGTATGCCAGTCGACAACTGAAGCAGCATGAAAGGAATTACCCGACTCATGATTTGGAGTTAGCGGCGATTGTTTTTGCTCTGAAGATGTGGAGACATTATCTATTGGGAGTTCGATTTGAGTTGTTTACAGATCATAAGTCGTTGAAGTATCTTTTCTCCCAAAAGGATTTGAATCTTCGGCAGCAACGTTGGCTAGAGTTTTTGGCATCATATGATTTCGGTATAGCTTATACTCCGGGAAAAGGTAACGCAGTGGCAGATGCGTTAAGTCGAAGACATGCAGGATTGGGAGCCATGTTTTCAGAATGGAAGAATCTCGAGTATTTAGCTGGATTTGACTTCAGGCCTAGATGTGAATTGGAACCTGAGATGTTGGCAAACTTATCGATAAGACCTTCTCTTGTGGAAAGGATTGGCGAGAGCCAAAAGCGAGACGATAAGCTTGTCAGGATTATCCGTGAATTGGAATCTGGATTGGATCCAGAAAAGGATAAAGGATTCGAGGTCGATCGAGAGGGTTGGCTTCGAAAGCAAGGACGACTAGTTGTTCCCGACATAGATGAATTGAGGAGTGAAGTTCTGAAGGAAAGTCATCACTCGAAGCTGACAATTCATCCAGGTGGAAATAAAATGTATCGGGATATGAAGAGAACCTATTACTGGGAAGGCATGAAGAAGGATGTTGGAAATTTTATTTCCAAATGTATGAACTGCCAGTTGGTAAAAGCCGAACAGAAGAGGCCAAGTGGATTGCTTCAGCCATTAGAAGTTCCTACATGGAAGTGGGAACAAGTATCAATGGATTTTATTGATGGACTACCTAGAACAAGAGCGGGAAATGAAGGGATTTGGGTCATTGTAGATCGTCTGACCAAGAGTGCAAGATTCATTCCTGTTCGATCGACTAGGACTGCATCAAAATTGGCTGAGTTGTATGTTAAGTGGATAGTTCGATTTCACGGTATTCCGAAGAGTATAGTGAGCGATCGAGACCCATTGTTCACTAGTGGATTTTGGAAGAGCTTCCAGGAAGTTTTGGGAACCGAGTTGTGTTTGAGTACGGCTTATCACCCTCAAACAGATGGTCAGACCGAGAGAGTCAACCGAGTTTTGGAAGATCTCCTCAGAGCTTATGTTTTGGATTTCGGAGGATCATGGGAAGATCATCTTCATTTGGTGGAATTTGCATACAACAACAGTTACCAGTCAAGTATTGGTATGGCACCGTATGAGGCATTGTATGGAAGACCGTGTAACTCTCCGACATGTTGGTTAGAAACTGGAGAAAAGCTGATACTTGGGCCAGAGATGATTCGACAGACTTCGGATTGCATAGAGATCATTCGGCAACGAATGAAGGCAGCCCAAGACCGTCAGAAGAGTTATGCCGATAAGCGTCGAAAGGATTTGGAGTTCGACGTAGGTGATATGGTTTTTGTGAAGATTTCTCCACTGAAGAATGTTATTCGATTCGGGAAGAAAGGAAAATTGACTCCGAGATTTGTTGGACCATTCCCGATTATCGAGCGAATTGGGAAGCTCGCCTATAGATTGGAGTTACCTGAGAAGATGTCGAGTGTGCACAATGTTTTTCATATATCATATCTACGGAAGTATGTGCACGACTCGAATACAGTGGTTTCTGCTGATAGCTGTGAAGATTTTGAAGTTGATCCAGTCGATAGAAGACCTCGTAAGCCGCTTCGTGTTGTGGAAACCGACACGAAACAGCTTAGGAGGAAGGTAGTTAAGTTGCTTAAGATACAATGGAGTGATGATGATAACGACTGTACGTGGGAGGTGGAAGAGAGGATGAAGGCAGCTCATCCTGAACTCTTCGAGGTATGGCCCTAAGGTGTCGTGTCATCTAACGAAATTGTAACTTGTTCTAGTTTTAGAATTCTGTACGCTAAGCTAGAATTGAATGCATGGTTTGTTGATTGCTATGGATGATAGGCGTGCAGAATAGTCTTTGATTGCTTTGATTGTGTGGAATTTCAGGGGCGAAATTCCTAAGGGGGAGAGAATGTAACGACCCGTATTTTTACGGATCGAAAAGTTTGTTAAAATCTGGAATTTTCAGCATTTCTAAGTCGTTTCAGATTTTGGGTAGAATTTGGTTAAGTCCTAAGTCGTGACCGACTTATAGATTGGAGAGACTTAGAGGTTAGGTCTTCTTGGTTTAGGTCATAGACGACCTAAGAGGTAGTGCGACCTAGTGGTTATCTAGTTAGTATAGTTAGGTCGGCAACGACCTAGAGAAGCTGGGTAACAGTGAGCGACCTAGTAGTTTAGTGTTAAGTCGCATGGGTCTAAGTGTTAGGTCGTAACATTTTTAGGTCGCTAGGCTATTACACTGTTAGGTCGCTGATGCGCTGTGTTGTTAGGTCGCGTGAGCGCTTAAGCATTAGGTCGCTGATGCGCTTAAGTGTTAGGTCGCGTAAGCGCTTAAGCGTTAGGTCGCTGATGCGCTTAAGTGTTAGGTTGGGTTGCTAAGTTGTTAGGTCGCGAAGAGCGGTCTGTGGTAGGTCGCTGGGTGCTTGGATGCGCAGAAGTGTTAGGTCGTAGGACGAAGGAACGCGCATCTGTTAGGTCGTAGGTCGTAAGGTTTGGATAAGTCGAAGTCTTTAGGTCGGTGGGTTTTAGGTCGTAAGTCGTGGGCGACCTAACTCCGAGCGACCTAAGGGGTATTCAGCATATAAATAGAAGGGGGTTGGCTTCACTTTTGGGATCCGGATTTCGAAGCGAGAAGTGCTGCCATTTTGAGAGCTCGACTTCTACACTTCTTCACTTCTTTTCTCCACTCTAATCTAGTGATTCCATCCATCCAAGTTGAAGATCAAATTGAAGATTCAAGAGCTTAGATTGAAGATCTTCATCCATCGGAGCGAGATTTCTTCGTTTGAAGCGGATTCGTGATAGATCAAGCTTGATCCTTCGCTGTCCAGATCTGAAGCGTGTTGATTTGGGGTTGTTTAGGTGATTTGGTGAGTGGTGATTATCTCTCACACGGATCCAAAGGAGTATATCGGATTGTTGGCTCGATTTGGTGTTAAAATAGTGATTTCCATGCATTTTCTTCATCCTAAGTGTAGATCCATGTAGATCCATTGTTCATGATGATTTGACAACCATTTTACTAAGTGTTAACCTATGCAAGTTCATTCATCAAGATTGTAGAGATATTTCTCATGATTTCATGCTTGTTAGACTTTCAACTCTTTAATTACGAAATTGCCATTATTGTGATAATTGTCTACTTAGATCATATTTGAATGCTTGATTGTTTGGATTAATGTTTGACTTGGTTGATTGCTATGAATTAGATGATTGATGATTTGATTTAGACCAAAGACGATTCAAAAGCTAAGGGAAAGGCTCTTGAATTGGGAAAGCTGCTCGTGGCATATGTAGCGGGATGATGAAGCTCTTATGCATAGATTTGATGATGTGATGTTGAGATGAGGCTTTGCGAGGATGTAATGAAGCGAGGCATCATGTGATGAAGACTTGGTCTAATCCAGACGGGATCATTCCAAGCATGTTGATAACTCGGTGAAATGGTTCGAGTTGAGGATAATGGATGGATATGAGAATGGTCGTCAAGGAGGATGACTAGGAGGCTTGGGTCTCATCGTTGTTGAAGGTTCTAGCATGCTCTAAGCGAGAGTACGTTTGGGCAGATTCGATAGTCCCAACGGCCAACTGTTGATGGTCGAGTACTCTGGGCAGATTCGATAGTCCTAGGCACGGGTCACGATGACGTGCAGGAGTTATGTCTAGAACCGGGGTTACCATTAGCCCTTGACGGACGGCTGAAAGAATGTGCCGGTCATTCAATTAATGGTGATATCGAAGCAATGATAACAGTGATAGCCAGAGTCATGGATGTTTGGTTGTATCGTCATTCGGTCTCAAGAGCGGTATTTTCTGGGTGCTTATCTGATCTTGGTTTAGGCCTCGGGGGTTTGTACTTGGAAAACATCGCCCTTGACTCGAGTGATAATTTCTTTACTTTAAGTTGTATGCTCTGCTATGTTTGCTTCTGCTTAGTGTGTGTCTGGGGGGCTATCACTGTAGAAAGAGGTTGGAGTAGGAGGGTTGTATTCCTATTCCTTTTCCTTTATGCTCTTTTGGTATGTTGATTGTTAATTTACTGCTCACTAAGACTGTTGTCTGACTCAAGGCTTTATGTTTTAATTCTTATTGCCTTGGGCTGTTCGTCCATTTTGGGACGGGCAGACTAGGTAGCAGGTGACAGGTGCTGTTCTTGCTTTCCACGGTGTTGATATCGAAGACGAGCTGGAGTATTGCATATTGTTTCTTTCTTACTATATGTACTGGATGTTCCGCTACTTTGCAATCTCTGAGTGATGTAGTGAGGCTTGTTGTATTGACTATTCTGATGCTTGTATTCAACTATTATGAAGTTTATATGATGTCATTTTGTTCTTTAAAGCTTCACTGTACATATGTTCTATTGTATTTTATCCATGCGCTGTGAGTAATACGATAGATTATGATGTTTTAATCTACCTTGGCAATCGTCCATGGTCGCCTGGCACACTTTACAGCGCACTATCTCTAGATTCGGTGCAGGGGTCATGGGCGGTCGTCACAGAAAAGTTGGCATATTGTTTATTGCTCACAAGTTGAAAGCAAAGGGCCTATTTCCAAGCTAATCCAAAAAAAGTCCTAACCAACTTGATCTTCAAGCAAGTTTTTAGTAAATCTGAAACATTAAGAAGATTAGTAAAATGGAGAATTGAGCTTACTCAATGTGATGTTCATTTCCAACCTCGAGTGGAAAAAAAGGACAAGCTCCGGTGACTTCGTAAATAAATGTAAGTAATTTATCAAAGAACTGTCAGAAATGGAAAAAGATATGAAGCCTAAGTGACAATTGCTTGTTGATAGAGCATCAAATTAACATGGGTCAGGTGCAAGATATGTAATCATTACCCCGACAGACACTAATTGCATTATGTTATGAAATTAGGTTTTCCCACAGCCAATAATGTGGAAGAATACAAATCAATGGTAATAGGACTAACACTATCTCTTTAACTAAAAATTCCAAGGATAGAAGTTTTCAACGATTCTTAATTAATGGTTAATCGGTTAAATCAGACATATCAAACGAAAGATGCCAAACTAATCCATTATATCAAAAGATACTAAAGATGTTGTTGTTTAACTATGATTTTTCAATAAGTTTAGAAAATCACCGATAAATTCATTTTAAAAATTAACACAAGCGCACAGCGTACAATGTTAGTACGTGTCGAGTACAAGTCTATTCGCAGAGAATTGTTTAGATTTTAAAATTTCTATTCAATCAAATTAACCAAAGATGAGAGTGTTGTTAAGCTAAAAATGGAAATGTACGTAAACTAACAAAAGAAAATGGTAAAAATATGAGTGTTTGAAGGTAATTTTGAGATATATTCACTCTCTTAATCACATAAATCAACACAACATGAAATTATGATCTGTCTTTTTTGGTCATTAGTGAATTTAATTGATGTGTTTATCATAAGTATGGAATATTGTGCTATTAATTAGCCCAATATAAACCATCAAACTATAACACACCCATTAAACAACTTTTTAACGCTCATGAAAATGACAATGAAGTTGAAAATAAAATCTATTCTAAACATGATCAATTAACTATTGATTAGAAATATAGACCATCAAATTTTGATTTTAATATTTGCTTCGTTACCATAATCATATGTAGATGAAGAGGTAATTTGTGTTGATAGTTTGTTTAAGCATAGCCTATTTGGTGTCAACAACATAGGCTATCATATTCAAAGCTAAACAACAAAATTAAACCACATCAAACATTGTCATTAAGCACATAAAGAGATCACAAGTTAGCAAATTATGTTGAATCTACATAATTAGAGAGCTTAATTACCCCTAAATTGAAGGGGCTTAGCCTCTCATAATAGTTATCATGTCAACAAATGTAGCATTCAACATGAAATAAAAACAAGAAGAAAATGCAAGCTAAGTAAAGAGAGTTAATTAAAATGAAATAAAAGCTAATCTACTTGCATAAGAAATAAAACTAAGCTACTAACATAAGACAAAAGAGAGCATGTAAATCAAATAAGTAAAAATAGTGCTAGGATTTCAATTTCTTACTCTCTCTATTGAAATTTTTATTGTTATTAACAATATTTACATATGCTTAACTCAGAAAACTGAGGCCAGATATATCACCCATGTACTGCCTTTCGGGCTTACATGAGGGGAATATAGAGCGTAGCGAGTGAACACATAAGTGTGTATACCTATTGACTGTAGGCATTATTAAAAAAAGAATTTTATATACATACACCTAACTCGGATAAATTGAGGCCAGATATACCGATCGTGCACTGCCTTTCGGGCTTACGTGAGAAGGGTACAGAGCATGGCGAGTGTACACACTTGCGTGTGAATCATGACTATATGTGTTAATAAAATACACACACACACACACATATACAAATATATATTTTTCTTTTGTTTGTTTTTTTATTATATTTTTTTTAAAGGTAGATTTTTGCAAAATCATGTTAGCACCATTTAACTTAGAAGATAAAAAATGTTATATCCTTTTCTTTAATCCACCACTTTTTAAACAAATATTTGCAATTAGGATACACTTCATAATTATCACTCATGAATCTTCCTATATACTAGTTAAACCATAGTTTCTAGTAATCAAACTTTATTTTTATTTTTTGTTGAGACAAATAAATTTCCAAAATTTTCAATTTAATAACCAAAACCATATATTTATCATATATTGTTAAAAAGAAAATTTGTTTTGGAATTTTTTTGAATTTTTTTAAATTTTTTAGTTTTGGAAAGAAAATGCAAAGATTAACCAAGAAAAAATAAAAAAGAAGATGAGACTCCCCCCACACTTGATTTTGACAGTGTCCCCACAATCAACCCAATAAAAGGAGAAAAATAAAAAAAAAACATGACATGTATTTACATGAAAAGATTATTATTTACAAAACATCAGAAAATATGTTGTTAAAGAGTAAATGAAGCGATCTTCCAGAAACCGTTTCATTTGTCTAGTCAAGTACGAGAGACACAGCTTAAGCGCAGAAGACCAAAACATAAAATTTTCGAAGTTGAATCTTGATTTGGAAAAAGGAATGTCGTTTTATTAAAAATCACGTGAGTTGTTTTATTTTCGATGATTTTCGGGGTTGATAAATCAATTGGTTGAAATTCAAGTTTATTTTCACCAAATTGAAATTCAAACTTATTATTAAAAACTACTTCAGAATTATTGATTTCAAAATCAAAATCGTGATTTAAATCTTCCCCTTCAGAATTCAACTCTTTTTCGAAACGTCCATAAAATTTGTGTTTATTAAATTCGTCTTCTTTTGTTGGATTATCAACAACTTCATTGCATGTATTAATTTCAAAGTTCAAAGTTGTTGTATTCAAAATTTCAAAGTCGGAAGAAGGAAGATCAAAATTTGGTTCCATACTCTCAAAAGAAGTGAAATCCAACCTAATTGTCGTATTTTCAACAACTTCGTTAAGATTATCATTTTCAATTTCAAAAGTTGTTATTTAAAACTTGTCAATTTTGGTAAAAGGTATATTATTATATGACTCGTCACACATTGGGATTTGATTATGTTGCTCACGTTGTTTCTTATATGTTTCAAACAACAAATCCGTCTGATCATTGTAAATTTCATCCATTTGCTCAACAAAATTCAATTTATAATTATTAACTTGAGAATTTTCAATTTGAACTTGTTGAGAACAAAAATTTTCGCCATAATTGAAATAACTCCCATTGCCAAAATCATTTAAACTGTTGTTTCCATTTTTTTTTTATTTTGAAATTCGTTTTGGAGTTCAAAATTGAATTAGCATGGGTTAAAATCAAAATCATTTGAGATTTGAAGTGAATTCAAATTTTAATTATCTTGAAAGCTTTGACTTGAATCATTGCACAAATATGAATTAATTTATCTTTTGATTTTGTTATGTAGAGAGTTCAAGTAAAGGTGAAATCATTTGAATGCCATTTTCAAGAATTGAGGGTTGTTCATCAATTTGAAAATTTTGTGGTTCAAAATTTGAATTGTTTACGCAATAGTTGTTACTAAAATATCCATAAGAATTTGATGTGAAATTATATAGATTATGTTGATTTTCACAACTATCGTAAAATTCATGCGAGTAGGGAAACTCATACATTTTCAAGATTTATTTTTATGAAGGAAAAATATTTACCAAAAAGAATTTATTTTTCAAAAGGGAAATTTGATTTTTGTTTTTTTTTGGATTTTAAATTTTTTTTTTTTTTGAAAAGATTATATATTTTTTTTTGGGATTTTTTCTAAAAAGAACTAAATTAAAAAATTTTGATTTTTGATTTTGATTGAAAAAAAAATCAAAGGAAAAGGAAAAACTAAATAAAGGAAAATTTTACAAAATTTTGTTTTTAGTTTTGGATTTTGAATTTTGTTTTTAAATATGCATGAACTAATGCAACTAAATGAATGCAAGGGAATTAATTACAAATTTTCTATCATAAGTAGCTCCTAACCCAAAATTGTATAATCATATTTTGTCTTAATTCAACAAGATAGTTCTCAGCCAGGTAAGGACAGGATTTATTGGTGCACCATGAATCACTGTAGCAATGCAGCCGATGGTTTAAGTACCTTCAAAGAAACAATCAGTATAATTCTTACGAATCACCATAATATCTATAAATGATTATTGCTCTTCCATAGCCTAGACACCAAGAAATTAAATTGTCGAAAGAGAACAACTTGTCAATATACAATTAAGCCCTAGGTGAGCTCGTGACACCCTTAAAATATCTAACCGTTATTATTAATCAAAATTCTAAGATGAAATGCAAAACTGAAATAAAACGTGTATTAACAATGCAACTACAAATTAAAAAAAAATTGTTTTTGAAACTTTTTTTAAAATGCAAGCAACCAACAATACAAAGCAAATAAAAACAAGGGATAAAGAGCACGATACCAAAGCATGCAGAATTATTAGCAATTTATTTTAAAATGGCGATTTTTGTATATATAGTTAGTAAGCAAAGCAGTTTATCACAGCAACTTCTTTTTATTTCCTACAACCTGAAACTAAAAACAAGATAAATACAATTTTTTCATTTATATATATATATAGGGATGGAACTTAAAACAAATTAGAACAAAAGAAAACAAATTTAAAAATTAATTTTTTTAAAGAATAAAACAAATTAAACAAAACTAAAACAAGTTAAACAAAACTAAACTAAAACAAAGCAAACAAATTAAAAGAAAATGTCATGTTTTTTGTTTTCCTTTTTTTTAGGATTTTAAGCCCGGCCGACTAAAAATAATTCACAGTTCACACCCAATTCACGAATAAATCCAACTCGCATTCTCATAAATCTCGTTCACAACCATTCAAAATCACTGATAAATTCACAAATTCGCAACCCAAATTTCCGCAATCTAAATTGAAATCAAATAGAAATGGTAGAGTGTGGATTTGGGCAAGTGGATGAATTGGGGAAGGCGATTCGGTTCGACTGGGTTGTTGAATTGGGTAGAAGTAGTGTTGGTGTGGAGGGAGGTCGAAGGTTGTGATTTCGGGTTTTTGTGGATGATAAGGTGCAGATTTGGTCGCGGTTTTGAATGGAAGTAACTGAAGGAGGTTGGGTGAAGCGATTTGCACAGGTTTGTGTTGAAGAGGGGTTTGACTGGTGAGGGGTAGTAGCAGGTATGAGTTGATTGTGCGTGCACTGCAGTGATGTAGGAGTGACGGAGTGATTGTTCGAGGGGTATGGGGCAATGCAAGCAAGTTGTTGAGGTGACTTTGATGACTGCTGAGTTTATATGCAGCACTGAGACAGTAGATGAACTATGGTGAAGTGACAAGGCGGTAAGTGGTAGTGGTAAGTGGTTGTCACGTATATATGAAGGTGTATATAGTGATGTGTGCACGGGTTGGTGATGGAAGTTGTTTGGTAGGTAATGAAGCAAGATGTGTTTGGTCTGTTGTCAGGCAGAAGTGTGATGAAACTGTATGTAGAGTCATAGTATTTGTGGATGTTGTGCATGTTGTGGAAGTTCTATGGTCAGAAATATGGTGGACTGGTGTATGAAGAGGTGGGTAATGATAAAGTTTGTGTGTGAAAGGATGATCGGGGAAGATGTTAGAGGAGGGGCAAAGAATTGATGTAACATTTTTATGGTGGTTTGGTGGGTGGTTTTGGAAGTGTGGGATGGTTGCATGTGTGACACAGTGTGATCTGTAGTTTGATGATGTTAGTATGAAGAGAATTGATTGTTGGTTGCTGTAACAGGGAGGTAACAGTGAGGTAATGGAATGGTTTCAGCAGTCTGACTGTGCACTAATGGAAAATGCATAGTGAAGTGGTATCAATGATATGCAAGTGGTTTGTGCAATGCAATCAGAGAAGTGGTATGGTATGTGAATGACTGTGGGGGAGGTTGTCGTTGCAAGCACAGTGGCGGCAAGGTAGTTTGATGGAAGTAATGAGGGTTGTAACTGGGTGAACTGATGTGTGTGAGGCAGGTGATGGTTATTGATGTTGTTGTGAAGTGCAACAAGAGAACAACAAGATGAGTGGTATGTCTTGATGGTTGATGGTTTGGCTACTGATGGCAAGTGTTTGGTGTTGTTTGTGGCTACTGTCAGAAATCAGGTATGCAGAGGAGTTGAAGCAGTATTGATGGGGATGAATGTATGGTAGTTGTGGTTTGATATGATGATGATATGTGACAGTGGACAGGAGATATGTGCAAAATGATTACACAGTTGCACAGTGAAGAGTCAATGCAGTGGGGAATATTGTTAAAGTGGAGCAGTAAGGATGTATGTATGATATGCTTGCAGTGGTGTTGAAGTGCTTGTGGTTGGGCTTGCAGATGTAATATTGTGTTGCAGCAGAGGGTAGCAATGCAGTAGGGGCAGTGTTAGTGAAGTGGTGGTTAATGAACAGTGGTTGTGTGCAAGTGAGAGTTATGACAAGCAATATTTGTAATGTAGATTGTCGAAAGAAAACGGAAAAACTGAAATATAAATTATAAAACAGAAATGAATTGTAATTTGCAATGAAATAAAATATTTTTGTTTTGTCTTGAAATGCATTTGCATATTTTTTTAATATAAATGCAAATGCAAAAAAACAAGAAAACAAGCACACAAATTAAATCACACAACAAACATACACATAACAAAAAAAATTTAAATGCAAATTAAAACACAAAACAAACACATAATAAAATTAAATAAAATTAATTCGAAGAATAGAAATAAAATCAAATCAAATTCCCCGGCAACAACGTCAAAAACTTGTTTAACGACGGTTTTTTTATGAGTTTAGAAAATCACCGATAAATTTAAATTAAAAATTACCGCAAGCGTACGATGTACAATGTTAGTACGTGGCGAGTACGGATTGATCCGTAGGGAATTGTTTAGATTTTAAAATTTCTATTCAATCAAATTAACCAAAGTTGAGAGGGTTGTTAAACTAAAAATGAAAATGTAAGTAAACTAACAAAAGAAAATGATAAAAATATGAGAGTTTGAAGCTAATTTAGAAATAAATCCACTGTCTTAATCACATAAATCAACACAACATGAAATTATGATCTCTCTTTTTTGGTCATTACTGAATTTAATTGATGGGTTTATCATAAGTATGGAATATTTGTGCTATTAATTAGCCCAATATGAACAATCAAACTATAACACACTCATTAAACCACTTTTTAACACTCATGAAAATGACAATGAACTTGAAAATAAAATTGATTCTAAGCATGATCTATTAACTATTGATTAGAAATATAGACATCAAATTTTGATTTTAATATTTACTTCATTACCATAATCATATTGATGAAGAGGTAATTTGTGTTGATAGTTTGTTTAAGCATAGCATATTTGGTGTCAACAACATAGGCTGTAACGACCCGTAAAATTTGATAATTAAATTGGGTAATTTAATAAGATTTTTGTAACTAAATTTAGAAAGAAATAAAAACTTTATAACTTGTAATGAAGCAAATGTTAGAAATGAATGTAGCTTTAGTGACGCAGCGGATATTACAAAAATGATGTAGATCGGTGAAAGTAGCAGTCGATGGATTGATGAATGCTGAATTGCCCGAATTCGTTGATCCAAAGATACCGAACTCTAGCTATCTCGAACTCGTTGATCGCGCACGATACCGGGTTCAAAGATCTTCAATTCTTCAAGCGTTGATCAAGCGCACTTGATTCCGCGAATCGGCTTCTACAATCGTTGAATCGAGCGCACTCGATTAACCGAAAGAGGAGATAGGAGATTACACTCAACTACCAATTTGGAATGAAAGCACAAAGCAATCAAAAGAGAATTTTATTCAAAAATCAACAACCTTTACAAATGAGAGTCTCGGCCTATTTATAGGCATTTTACAACTCACACAAAAAAACAACAAAAATTACAAGTACTAAGTCGGTTCCGAGTTATGGCTTCCGACCTACGACTTACCAGAAGACGTACGACCTAACAAAGACTTCGACTCAACAGTTACAACTTTACAAGCCTTCAGCGACTTAACAAACAGACAAAACATTAAAGAAAATACAAGTACTTAGGTCGGAAACGACCTACGACCTAGAATGGACGCGACTTAGCATAGGTCGGCAGCGACCTAACAACAAACAGTTAAAACACTGACTTGACGACTTACAGAACATACGACTCAAGACATATGTACAGACGACTTAACAAACAATGGCAGAGATTATCTCGCAGCAGAATCAACGCACCAGGCTTCACGCGACTTAAAAACAGGCGGCATCAATGACTCAAAGAAATCAAAGGCTGAGGTTAACTCGGCAGACACATCAACGGTATCCCATGCTTTGCGACTTAAAACATGCGCATTCCATATCAGCGACCTAAAGAACAACGGTAGAGATTAACTCGGCAGAGAAAACAACGGCCACAGTGCTTCGCGACTTAAAAACCATCGACTTAAGATATCAACAGCTGAGATTAAGTCGGCAGAGAAGATCCACGCCTCCAGTCTTCACCGATTTATCCCTTGACTCGTTAGGTCGTTCACGACCTAACACTTCACCAGTTTGCTCTGTTTTCTTTCTGCATAACTCGGTAGATAGTTCAGGCGACTTAACTAAGTCGTAACTCGGCAGCGACTCATTCCTTCTCTTAAGTCGTAGACGACTTATCCCTTGTTTGTTCTCAACTTGTGTTGCTCTTCCTGGATCCTTCTTCTTAAGTCGTAGACGACTTATGGCTCTGCCTTCCTTGAGTCGATCACGACTTATGTCCTTAGCATTGATAAGTCGGTCACGACTTATGCCTTGGGCAATTAGAGCTTGGCCTACATCATCCTCCCCAGGTTGAAAGAAATTCGACCTCGAATTTGCATCTTCCGCAACATCAGTTCGTTCATCCCCGTGATATGGTACAAGATGTTTAACATTGAACACGTCAGACGTATACACATCATCTGGCAGCTTCAGTTTATTAGCATTTTCATTGATTCGTTTCACAACTTCCACCGGGCCAATTTTTCGTGCTTTCAATTTATTGTACGTTCCCACCAGAAAATGATCTTTTGTTAACACTGCATAAACCAAATCACCTTCATGAAATTCAACACTTCTTCGTTTCAAATCTGCAGATCGTTTATATTTCTCATTTGCTTTCTCCAATCGTTCCTGAACGATTTGATGACATTCTGCTAACCCTTCAACAAAATCAGCAGCTTTCTTAACTGTCTTCTTTGATTGAGGCACTACCGTTAGATCCAACGGTCCCTTCGGCAAACTCGAATATACTATCTGAAATGGACTGAACCCAGTACTTCGATTCATAGCATGATTATGAGCAAATTCTGCCTGGCATAACTTCACATCCCAACTCTTCAGATTATCTTGTATAAGACACCTCAACAAGTTTCCCAAAGATCGATTAACCACCTCCGTTTGTCCATCAGTTTGCGGATGATAAGCACTACTAAATTTCAGCTGCGTTCCCACCATCTTCCACAAGCTTAACCAAAAGTGACTCAGAAATCGAGTATCTCTATCCGACACAATAGATTCTAGCAATCCATGAAGTCGATAGATCTCCCTGAAAAACAACTGAGCAACATGAACCGCATCTGCCGTCTTCTTACAAGCAATAAAATGTGCCATCTTCGAAAATCTGTCAACCACCACATAAATGGAATCATTACCACGCTGCGTTCTCGGCAATCCCAACACAAAGTCCATACTGATATCCACCCATGGTTTTACCGGCACGGGTAACGGCATATATAAACCCGCATTAGTTGCAGTTCCTTTCGAAACCTGACAAATATGACAACGCTCCACAAACCTCTCTACCTCTTTCCTCATCGATGGCCAAAAGTAGGATTGTGAAATCAACTGTAAGGTACGGTCTCTCCCAACATGTCCTTCTTCGTGTAACTCTTTGATAATCTTCATTCTCAGACTACCCTCCGGTATGCACAATCGATTTCCTTTAAAAAGAAAACCATCAACCATCATAAACTCATCAGTCTTCCCTTCATTGTCCCTTTCAACAAATTTCTTAAAATAAGAGTCTTCTGCAATCTGCTCCGGCAATAGTTCAAA
This sequence comes from Allium fistulosum, assembly GCA_030737815.1. Lineage (NCBI taxonomy): Eukaryota > Viridiplantae > Streptophyta > Magnoliopsida > Asparagales > Amaryllidaceae > Allium > Allium fistulosum. The sequence goes on from CM060907.1 coordinate 473,123,857, forward strand.
ACCAGTCACCTCAACTTTCATCGTTGTCGACAAATGACTCCTTCTACTTAAAGCATCAGCCACTCGATTCGTCACCCCTGACTTGTGTTTAACAACAAAAGTAAACTGTTGCAGATATGCAATCCACGATGCATGTCTCGCTGAAATCTTATCTTGTCCTTGCAAATGCTTCAATGCTTCATGATCAGTATACAGAACAAACTCCTTCTGAAATAGATAGAGTCTCCAGTGTTTAATAGATTGTACAACAGCATAGAATTCCACATCATATGTACTGTAACGCATCTTCGCTCCTGACAATTTCTCACTGAAATATGCAATTGGACGTCCCTTCTGACTCAACACCCCTCCAATCCCAACCTTGGATGCATCAGTATGTAGTTCAAACACCAACTGAAAATCAGGTAATATTAGAATTGGTGCAGATGTCAGCAACTCCTTGATCTTCTCAAAAGCATTCTCTGCTTCCTCTGACCATGTAAATTGTTTACCCTTCATACAATCAGTAACAGGTGCCATCACACTACTAAAGTGTGGTATAAACCTTCGATAGAATGAAGCCAACCCATGAAAACTGCGAACTTCTGTTATCGTCTTGGGCTGCGGCCATTCTCTGATAGCTTCAACTTTACTTTGGTCAACCTGTATACCTTCCTTCGAGACAACATATCCCAAAACTAAAACACTATGCGTCATGAACACGCATTTCTTCGTTGCAGCATAAAACTGTTCTGGTCGTAACACCATCAACACTTCTCTAAGATGATTCAAATGTTCCTCTGGACTCCCACTGTAAATCAGAATATCATCGAAATACACCACCACAAATTTCCCAATGAACGGTCTAAAAATCTGATTCATCACCCTCATAAAAGTACTCGGTGCATTGGATAAACCAAATGGCATGACCAACCACTCGTATAGACCTTCCCTGGTTTTAAAAGCAGTCTTCCACTCATCTCCTGGTCTGATACGAATTTGATGATATCCGCTCTTCAAATCAATTTTCGAAAATATAGTAGCTCCGCTTATTTGATCTAACAAGTCATCCAACCTCGGCATTGGAAATCTATATCTCACGGTGATTTTATTCAATGCTCGACTGTCAGTGCACATCCTCCACGTCCCATCCTTCTTGGGTACCAATAAAGCTGATACAGCACAAGGACTCAGACTCTCCTGCACACATCCTTGCTCAAGCAATTCCTCTACCTGCCTTCGCAACTCTTCATGTTCCTTCGGACTCATTCGATAATGTGGTCTGTGTGGCAACACAGCACCTGGAACAAGATCTATCTGATGTTGTATATCCCTCAACGGTGGCAACTCCATTGGTAACTCCTCCGGAAATACATCGTCAAATTCTTTCAAAACTGGTTTAACTTCTTCTGGAATTTCAACCTCTTCACTGCTTTCTCGTCCAATCAACAAGAATACTTCTGGTTCTTCCTCAACCTCCTTAACAAACTCCTTCAAAGATAATAAAGTTTTCAGCTCTTCGATTTCTTCGGACTTACTTTCTTCTTGTGATCTCTTCTTCGGAACTAAGATAATCTTCGTGCCTTTAAACATAAAACTGTAGCTATTGGTCCGACCGTCATGTAGTACTGCTCGATCATATTGCCATGGTCTTCCCAATAATAAGTGGCAAACATCCATCTCTACTACATCACACCATATTTCATCTTTGTATTTCTTCCCAATAGAGAATGGAACACGAACTCGTCTATCCACTTTCACTTCTCCTCCTTTTCTCAACCATGCTAACTTGTATGGACTCGGATGTTTCTCTGTTTTCAATTTCAACTTTGTCACAGCTTCGGTTGAAATAATATTATCACAGCTTCCTGCGTCGATCACAAACTTACATACCTTCCCCAGAATAGTACATGTTGACTGAAAGATATTACTCCTCAACCAACTATCTTCCTCCTGCTTCGGTGTTAAACACGATCTCCTCAGCATTAGATTACAACCTTCATCTCCTGACGCAATATCCTGCTTATCCTCCTCAACTGGACTAGAACAATCTTCATCAACATCCTCATCTTCAATCTCTATAATCATGGTTCTCTTCTTTGGTTTTGGACACTCACTGCTTTTATGACCCAATTCTTGACAATTGTAACATTTAAACCCATTGTTAGCTTTCGCTTTCTCAACCTCCTTCACCACTGGTCTACTGATAGGTTTAGAAATGTTAGAACCCCCACTAACACCCTTCATTTGATTGCTGGAATTAGTAAACACACCACCTCCTCGTCTACCCTGCTTCTCCCAAGCCAACGCTTTCTGATGTGCTTCCGCTACAGATCTTGGATCAAACATATTCACCATATCCTGGATCTGCATTCTCAATCCCCCAATGAATCTAGATGTCAGCTGCTCTTCCGTTTCCATAATATCATTCCTTGCAATAAGTTGATAGAATTCATCTGCGTAATCATTAACAGTCTTTGTGCCCTGCCTCAAGTTCTGCAAACGTTGATACATCAGAGATTGATAATTGTAAGGTAAGAACGTTGCTTTCATCAATTTCTTCATCTTCTCCCAAGATTCAACTTTTGACTTCCCCATTCGTTCACGTGTAAGTTTAGTTTGCTGCCACCATGCCAAAGCTCTACCCCTCAACCTTGTAGCAACCAACTTCACTCTACGACGTTCTGGAACTTCTTTGAAATCAAAAATTTCTTCAACATTAGCCACCCAATCCAGAAACTCCTCAGCCTGCATACCACCTTTGAATTCTGGAATTTCTGTCTTCATCCCAGATTCCCACTTGTGATCATACTCAGAATAGTTTCTTCCTTGACCTCTTCCTTGAACACTACCACCATCATACTCCTCTTCAAAATCAGATGCATAACGATGTCGATTCTGACCACCAACATCTCTACTACCATTATGTCTTCCACCATCATCCCTTCTATCAACATTTCTCCGTTCACGATCATTCGCGTTCCTCCCACGCCCTTGATCATTTTCAATACTTCGGTCTCGATTGGAATGTGGCGAGACTCTACTACCTCCATGATTAGATTCAGGTGAAACCCTTCTCCGATTTTGATTCATCTCCGTCATAAGCCTCTCTAACCGGCCAATTCCTTCATTAAGCTTCTCACTAAAATTCTCATTGATTCTTTGCTCCATCTCATCAGCCTCTTCTCTTCGATATAAAGCTTCTACGTTTTGGTGGCGATTAGCTCTTCTTGGCGGCATACTTGAAAACTTCACAAATTCTTCAACACTTCAAATTCAAACACTTTCCGGATTTTGATTCAAAATGAAACGGATCGAAAATTTCCACTTTGTAGTAAATCGCGATGAACACGATGGACAAAGTTTCGGCCTCCAATGCAAATCCGATCAAACAATCTTCGAATAATGATGACTCTTCTTCCTCTTACTCTCGGCAGTGATAAACACAAACCCAAACCTTCCCTTCAAGCTCGGCAAATCTCTTCAAACTTCAAATGAATAGGCTCCAAGTCTCGATCTAGCTATGATTGGCTAGAACAAGCTCCGATACCAAAACTGACGCAGCGGATATTACAAAAATGATGTAGATCGGTGAAAGTAGCAGTCGATGGATTGATGAATGCTGAATTGCCCGAATTCGTTGATCCAAAGATACCGAACTCTAGCTATCTCGAACTCGTTGATCGCGCACGATACCGGGTTCAAAGATCTTCAATTCTTCAAGCGTTGATCAAGCGCACTTGATTCCGCGAATCGGCTTCTACAATCGTTGAATCGAGCGCACTCGATTAACCGAAAGAGGAGATAGGAGATTACACTCAACTACCAATTTGGAATGAAAGCACAAAGCAATCAAAAGAGAATTTTATTCAAAAATCAACAACCTTTACAAATGAGAGTCTCGGCCTATTTATAGGCATTTTACAACTCACACAAAAAAACAACAAAAATTACAAGTACTAAGTCGGTTCCGAGTTATGGCTTCCGACCTACGACTTACCAGAAGACGTACGACCTAACAAAGACTTCGACTCAACAGTTACAACTTTACAAGCCTTCAGCGACTTAACAAACAGACAAAACATTAAAGAAAATACAAGTACTTAGGTCGGAAACGACCTACGACCTAGAATGGACGCGACTTAGCATAGGTCGGCAGCGACCTAACAACAAACAGTTAAAACACTGACTTGACGACTTATAGAACATACGACTCAAGACATATGTACAGACGACTTAACAAACAACGGCAGAGATTATCTCGCAGCAGAATCAACGCACCAGGCTTCACGCGACTTAAAAACAGGCGGCATCAATGACTTAAAGAAATCAAAGGCTGAGGTTAACTCGGCAGACACATCAACGGTATCCCATGCTTTGCGACTTAAAACATGCGCATTCCATATCAGCGACCTAAAGAACAACGGTAGAGATTAACTCGGCAGAGAAAACAACGGCCACAGTGCTTCGCGACTTAAAAACCATCGACTTAAGATATCAACAGCTGAGATTAAGTCGGCAGAGAAGATCCACGCCTCCAGTCTTCACCGATTTATCCCTTGACTCGTTAGGTCGTTCACGACCTAACACTTCACCAGTTTGCTCTGTTTTCTTTCTGCATAACTCGGTAGATAGTTCAGGCGACTTAACTAAGTCGTAACTCGGCAGCGACTCATTCCTTCTCTTAAGTCGTAGACGACTTATCCCTTGTTTGTTCTCAACTTGTGTTGCTCTTCCTGGATCTTTCTTCTTAAGTCGTAGACGACTTATGGCTCTGCCTTCCTTGAGTCGATCACGACTTATGTCCTTAGCATTGATAAGTCGGTCACGACTTATGCCTTGGGCAATTAGAGCTTGGCCTACATCATCTAGTAATTAAAATTAATTATGTAAATTTGAAGTGAAATCCCAGTAATGAAATAGTGTAAATTGTTGCACTTGGTTATAAAATTAAGTATTGGATTAACCGAGGAAATAATATATTGATTAATAATAACTGAATGTAAATTAACGTAATAAGGTTTACGCAAGTTGATAAACAACTAATTTAGTGCAATATCAATTAATTGAAACAATTGTAAGGTTATAATTAATGGGAGTTAGTAAATTGGGAAATAAATTCAAAGTTATATTAGTTGATGGAATGATACGTAATAAATTGCAATTTGATAGAATCAGTGCTAGATAAGTAATTTTATTAATTGTTGGTTGATAATTAAGTATGAATGTGAGTAAATTAGGCTAATAGTGATAATTATTAATTGTTTACCCATTCATTTAATTTATTGAATTAGATCTAAATCAATTGCAACATTTTTTTGTTTGTTAATAATAGCTTATAAGTGAAATTAAACGTAAATGGTAACAATTATTATAAGTAACCATTTATGTAGTATATTAAATATAAACTAGTAATCAATTGCAATAAATCTAATTTAAAAGTTATGTTAGTATAAATTTAGGAAATAATGTCAATTCAATTTATAATATGACCATTGGTTGCACAAAAGGAATGGAAATAAAGTTTTATCAATATATTGGAATTTAAACTATAATAATTGGATCAATTGCAATTAAATGAAATTAAATATCTAATTTTTACGTTAATGAAGATTAAGATGAAATTTGAGAGTATTATTGTAATAGATTATGAACCAATATTAATTTCATTTATTTGATAATAATTTATTGAATATACGATTTAAAATCAAATGAAAGGATTTATTGGCATTTCAATTGAAAGCTAATAAATTTACCGGAATTTGAATTTAATACTATAACTGCTGAATTAAGTAACTTTAAATTGATATGGAAATTTATTATAAAGGATTTTAAATTTCTAAAGTAATGCAAGATGATAAAATTTATGAATTATAAAATTTGAATTTAAATAATGATTTAATTAATTTAATATTAAATTATTTAATTAATTGAAAAATAGCCATTTTTGCTACCGACTCGGATTTCAACGAAACCAGGTTCACCGGATCCGTAACGGTGAATTATTGTAGGATTTCAAGTTTCATAACGATCGGACTTCTCGTTTGATCGTACGGGCTTGAAACGCCTTGAAATAAATTTAATTGAAATTAATTGAAATCAATTTGAAATAAACTGATTTTAACTTAACTTCTTCATACGATGGAATTTGGACCTGAAACCTGTTCCATTGATTTTAAAATATTTAAAAACATCTATTTTGATATATGGGTTGACTCAATTTTGTTTCGGAGTCAGAACTGGCTTTTGGGTCTTTTATCGTTCAACGCGTTTAACTATTGGATCCACCTATTCTAACTTCAGCTTTGTCTATAAATACCCTGTTATAAACCCTAATTGTTCCTCATTGTAAATTGTCTGTACGTACAATTACTTTTCCTCTTCACCACCTCTTTTCAATGGCAGACAATTCTAGATCCAATTGCAATTCAAAAATCAAATTGAAAACTCAATCTCCTCAAATAATATCAAATTTTATATGGATTTGAAGCTCTCGAAGAGCGCATGTCAATTCTGCTGTCCGTTTTTCAATCTGGGTTTCGGTGTGGCCGGAAATAGATGATCTATCCATGGCCGTTCATCACGCCGCGACCAAAATCGTCCGATCTTCGAATCTATTTCTGGGTATTGTAGAGTGGACGGAGGGGGTTGGATCTGAGTCGTTCGAAGGTGAAGTTGATGGTTGGATTTCGCGTGAAAATTCAATTAGGGTTTCTCACCCTAGGTGGCGGCGGCGCCTCGAAGTTCGACCGGAGTTGGTGAAATCACTGCCGTGGGTGCGGCCTGGGTTGGTGGTCTCGGGGAGGTTCTCGGTTTGGGGTGAAAGGCGGCGTAGGTGGCGTTGTATTCGGTCAACGGTCGGTTAAAGTGGAAGAGCTGCCGTGCTTCTCTGGTTCGAACGCGTTGGTTACTGTACGTGTGAAAATGGAGATGCTGACGTGGCTTGAGATGGTGGGGGTGATGTTGTTGTTTTGTTTATTTAAATTTAAAATTTTCAATTATTCTAACGCGTATAACTTTCGCATATGATATCCGTTTTTCACGCGGTTTCTTTTGTTAGGATCGTATCTAAATTTCGGAGTTTTTGATGCTGGTTTGGATGGATTTGGAGATTGTTCAAATTTTGGGTTTAAATTGGATTTAAATTCAATTTAAATCCAAAGGTGAGTGTTTTAACCCACTCACAACTACTAAAATTTCGTATGTGTGTTAAATTAATTGTTGATGTGATTAAAAGTTTATTTATGACTGTTTGGCATATTTTTAATCATCATCTCAGTTAAATTGAATTTATTGGATTAAGTTGTTATTTAATTTATTATTGCATTTAAACTGCCAGTTAAATTATTATTTGATTTATTATTGCATTTAAACTGCCTGTTAATTTGTTATAAAATTTATTTTTGAATATGAACTGCCAGTTAAATTGTTATAAAATTTATTTTTGAATATGAACTGCCAGTAAATACATGTTATTTATTTTCTGTTCTGTATTGATGTTATTGTTGAATTGGATGATGATTGTGATAAATGGTTGATGGTCGATATTCGATGAATGGATGTTGTATTTATATTTTTATAAACTGCAAGTTGTTATGCATTTTTATTTCATTCGGGATTGCAGTTTGAAATGATATATAACCGTATTTTTATTTTTAAATTGCGGATTGAAATGATAAATATTCGTATCACTTGACCATAGGATAGAAAATTATATACAGACACAGTTGGTCTATATATATATCTATTTTTGAAATGATTTCTATGGATTTTGGAAAAATAAGGGTTTATATAAATACTGATTTTGATATTAAATAAATATTATTAAATTCTTAAAATTTAAGCTATGTATAACTTGATGATGTTTTAAGTTGATTTACGAATATTTCAAGTTTGAGCTTTATGTAAATCCTATTGAATTTATTTGATAAATAATTTTAAACTAAATAATAGTAAAATGAATTAAGAAATATATGAGATTATCAGATTTGGTTTCGAAATTTTGGAATATTTAAAGATTTGAAATATATATCAAAATTGAAATGTATTATCGGAATTAAAGTATTATTGTTTCAAAGTGTTGGTTTTCGAAATTGTTATAACTTTCAAAGTAATATGGTTTGAAAAATGAATTTATTTGAAATAGAATTTATTTAAGAATTATCTGTGAATATATTGATTGGAAACCTATTGAAATTGAAAATTTAGAATATGACTTCAAAATGTGGTTTGGGTTTAAGATGATTTAAAAGAATATTTCAAGGTTATCTAAATTAAAGAAAGATTAGTGATTGGAAATTGGGTTTTATTTAAATAAGATATTATTGAATTGTTTAGGAAATGGAAATGATATATTATTGAATTGGGTTTCGAAATGGAAATAATACACTGATAATTTGGGTTTGAAATGGCAATAATATTTTGGTTGAAATATATACTATTTTGAAATAAAGAATATGTTTTGAAAGGGCAATGATTGTGTTTTTAAAAGTATATTTTTTTTTAAAATGACCACGGTGTTATAATAACAATTGGTTGTTAAAGAGACCGGGATCGGATATGGACATACACTCTGTCGATACCGAAAACCACTTTGACAACTGTGTACGCGGTGGAGTTTCCAGAATGAAGTAGGATGGTGGCAACGATCCTAAGGTATATACGTGGACCCGACTACCGTGAGTTAGCATAAGGTGGCTAAAACAGGAGCGATCTCGGACCAGTGAGGTAGCACCTCTTATCGGACGCACTTCTTCGATACCATTCTATTACTTTGTGATTTTTGGTGGCCACCCTTCGATTTGGGAGTGTTGTTCGAGGTGGAGCGGTAGTGGCTGCTATGCATTTCCATCCGTTCGTGTGCGTAATTGGTATATCTACCCTGGCATTGCCTTATGTGCCGTGTCACCTACCATATCGAGCTTTACTATGAGTTTCTATTTGTGTCGTACCTATGGAGTATCTTCTCGTAGCCTCTCGGGGTATGCAGGTACTGTATAGACTATTGGCATTATTTGTGTTAAGGGCTATATGGGTAACCCCTTAACGCTATTAAAAAGTAAGTTTATTTTAGGATTAGACATTATTATAATAGTGAATATTACTACATAGTAGATAGTTTAACGGATCCTTAAGAGATGTGAATCCCGAACATTTCTTAATTTACCGCACTCACGTTAGACACTGGATAGGAGATGTCAAACCCCATAAACATCTCTGACGCCGTTTACACTCATATTTATTTCATTGATTTAACTTACATAAGATCTTTTAGTTCTGACTCGAGTGTTTTGTCTTTTCAATTCGCTCGGGTCAGCCTGAGCATTTCAGGATTTGAAGGCCCTATTTCTAGAGGACGAAGACGAAGATTTTATTACTACTATTTATTATATTCCACTACACCATTGTATTCCACTGTATTAATTATCATTCTTTGGTTTGTGTAACTCTGATATGTATTGTATAAGTATAATCAAATGTTTTGTAAAACAGCTTTGTGAACTATTATTTGATTATTATATTTTATCGTTCCGCTGCAAGATTCTATTTTGTTTCTTTTATTTCTCCACTTTTTCTTATTTACCCCCATAACAATCCGCCCTTTTGTATGGTTTAAGTCGGCACGTGTGTCTGCTTAAGCATACAAAAGGGTGGGATGTAACATCTGGTATCAGAGCTTTGGTTTAGCGATAAACCTTAGCTTTGTAGGGTCTGACTCTTTATTAATAGGGTAGTAATACCCTATGATGAGTCATTGAGAGTATATATTTGAGAGAGCGTATTTGTTAGTGTTATAAAAAGGTTTTTATATTGTGTTAATTTGTTTTGTATTTATAAATTCTGGTTGGTGCATAGGACGCTATTAAATCAATAGTGACTTCTAAACACTTAATAGGACATACCGACACAATATTTGTTTTAAAATATAGGTGAATGAAATAATTTTGCCTATTATATTTTTTATATTTATTTGCTATATATTGGTTGTTAGGTAATGAAATTTATAAATAATAGTTGAAATAAGATTGAAAATAAAATAAATCAAATTGGAAATTTTAGAACTTAAGTTCCGGGATTTTTGGAAAAATTTCTTTTGAATGATGATTGGAATATAATAATAATATTATTTAGAAGTATTTTCTGATATAAATGTTTCAACATAATTTGAAAGAATTGTTTTAAAGAAAATTTGTGACGCCCCACCTCTATACCCACGCTAGCCAAGAACACTACGGTGTAGTGCTGTCAACTAGCACGGAGAATAAGGCTATTGAGGAGCGACCATCCATGTAATTGCTTTGTGCGAGCACCGATGTGTCAGATAGTATAACATGCATTTCTATTTCAGGAGGAAATCCGACATACCGATACAAACTCAAAGCTACTACATAGTGGCTATAATAGTTTAGGACAATAGATATAAAAATAACACAGATAACATAAATGCGGAATACAGATGGAACGAAAAGTCTCATATATATAATAACTGATATCAGTTACAATACATTTGACACAATACAAATGATACAACTACAACTGTCGACTCAAGAAGTTATATATACACGTACATTATCGACTAATATACATGAATACATTATCATCTTAAAACATGCACACTGACTACTACAACAAGACGAAGACCACTTCAATTGATATAAAAATCTTCATAGCTCTAGCAGCAACCCAAAGCTAAAAATCTACAACCTGTAAATACTCGGTTTGACCCGAGTATTAAATTCAAAAGAAAATAATACCCGGGTCAGTCTAATTCAAACTCAGTTATTAATGCACAGGAGCAATAATAATCAATATCGAATAGACGACAGTCACAATAATTCCCGTCTATCCGACTCTTTAAACAAAGAAATCGGATGACGGTCGATATAACACTTAATAGTGTTAAACAAAAATCAGCAGATTTAAATCATCAATAGAGATAAACAAACAATTTATCAAATCGACTAAATCAATTCAAAACTATCAATTCTGGGTGGCTGTAGTGCATGCACGCGTGCACTGCCTCGCCACCACCGAATATAAAGTCACCACCACAATGAAACTGCAGTGGCAAACAGATATAAGGACAAAGGCAGGCTGCAACTAAACTGCAGAAAAGTCATCAACAGTTCAAGCATATACAGCAATAGAGACGAATTCGAGTACATCATGAAGCAGAACCAAGTGCAGTTCAACTGAGATGGACAACTCGAGAATAAACATGTACAAATGAACGAGTGATCAATATGGCAACACAGATGTGCAAATGAAGAAGTCTCGAACTCAAGACAATATGGAAGGCAAAAATACAGAACCAACAAACAAGATCATGACAGATTAGTAAAGAGCAATGACAAGAGAGGCGAGTGCTGCACTGATAAATGAAGTGCAGCCACAAACGCATAGGTTCAAAGACACATGCACATAAGTCAGAGTAACATAAACAACATGTAGTGGTATATAAGTAGGAACCAAGTGAAGAAACTGCAGTGTCAAGTATGCATGAAACTGGATGGAGCAAACTCAACAGGAAATGTATATGAACATAAAGTAGTTCAATACTATTACACCTAACAGATGTAACATGAAGTGCCATCATAATATTCAAGCTACAGATCAAAAACATAAGGACCAAAGTGAGTACTCATAGGGAATGCAAAGTCAACCCAAAAACATATACAATTCGAAATCAATTTCACTAAAAATAGAAAATGCACCTGAATGTTATAGCAACTGTCCAAGGCAACAGTAACAATTCCAAGGCAAACTATGTCATATGGCAAATTGCATAGGTAAGTTCAAGTGTGCTTCAGAGAATATGCAACATGAATGACATAATGGCAGTGAAGTACTGACTGTAAACGGACTACAAAGACATCAACAAGTATGACATAAAGCAGTGCAACAATGACTACCAAGGTCAATGTAAATGCAGACTGAAGTGCACATCTAAACCAACATGAATGAAGATACAGTGATGCATGTACACAGTTAAACAGCACAATCAAACTGCAACAAGACCAACATGACCAAGAGAATGAAGATACAAAATGACCAGACCATTACGCAAAGGTATGCAGTGACAGTTAGCAACCATGAATAGTAGGTGCTCGATAAAGTACAACTGGAATGGCCAGAGTCGAGGTACAAAACTGCTCAAGCCAAATGCACAGTGGACAATACTAGTTATACATGAAAACACTGAATGCACTAGCGACTGAAACTAGCTCGTAGGAACTGAAAGCAAATGCAACCCAATGGAAAATTACCCAGACTTGTGGCAAGTGGTAAAGTAAATGTCAAGGCCAAAGTCAAGACTGATGCCAACATAAAAATGCTCAAGATCGACTGTAATTCAATTAATCAAATGAAACGAAACAGCAATAAGATCAAGTATAACAAGGATGCAACATCACTGATACACTCCAAGTTCAACATCATAATTCCGAGCTACAGAGCTACAAAGAAACAAACCCATAACATGAAAAGAACGAAAGTCAGTGAATCATCAACATCGAACAATAATCACGTAATCATAGCAAAACAAATTGAATGGCAGAGATAAATCAGGAACCTCGAATTAAGTTCAAACAATAGAGTGAATAGATGTGAGTGACAAAGATCACTCACCATTTTCGAAGGCCACGAGATTGAGCAGCCGATTGTCGAAGCCCTATATCGGAGAAGACGAGGCCGCCATCCTTCGAATTCACGAAAGCCCTAATAAGCATCGAACAGAATAACTTACACATTCCAGCATCGCCACAAGGAAGACAGAGCCGAAGCTCCAAATCCAAAAGGGAAATCGCAAGCCAGAAAGATCGACAGAGCTACAGCAATCGATGAAGGCAAAGTCCAAATCACCTTCTCGAGCAAAGCCGAGCACTAAGGGAACGAAGCCCCAAATCAGAAAAACCCTAAATCGCGAATCGCCTGAAGGGGAGGAGAGAAACGCGACTTTGTTTTGAACGTGAGAAAATGAACGTGAATGGAGAGGGTAAGGGGCCTTTGTCAGATAATAAAGGTGAAGGGGAATAGATTTGTTAATGGGCCAAGCAATAATATTAAGCCCATTGAATTTATAAATAGCAAACCATGATAATTAAACACTTTGGTGATATTTAAAACACGATTTGAATCCATTATAACAACGGATTCGAACACGATAAAAATTCATATTTAGGATTTTAAATACGAATAGACGATGTCATATTTAAATAAAATATTTAAATATATTATCGTATAAATGCGGGTTGTTACAGACTTCCCTCCTTAAAGAAATTGCGTCCTCGCAATCATAAGGAATAAATGGATAAAAGGTAACAACCATAAGAGCATGGCAATGTCGAATGCATAAGCAAAGCAAATGTCAGCAGGGAAGTATAGGAATTATGGAAGTATCAGATATAGAACCAAAAGGTTCGACTAACAAAAGCAAGAATCAATCGAGTTCCATCATTTAAAAAAAAGGAAAAACAGAGCAGAATGACGTACTGCACGAATTGAATGTGAGTAAATCAAATTACTCACCTGAATCGCCAGAGAAAAAGACGAAGCTCGAATCTCAAAATCGCAAATATTCAATCATCAAAAACGATAATCGAATTTTCACAAATATCTGATTATCAAAAACGATAAGCAGAAATCACAAATATTCGATTATCAAATCGAAAAATATTTAATTATCTCAAACGATAATCAAATTTCACAAATATCTGATTATCAAAAACGATAATCAGAAATCACAAATATTCGATTATCAAATCGAAAAATATTTAATTATCTCAAACGATAATCAAATTTCACAAATATCTGATTATCAAAAATGATAATCAGAAATCACAAAGATTCGATTATCAAATCGAAAAATATTTAATTATCTCAAACGATAATCAAATTTCACAAATATCTGATTATCAAAAACGATAATCAGAAATCACAAATATTCGATTATCAAATCGAAAAATATTTAATTATCTCAAACGATAATCAAATTTCACAAATATCTGATTATCAAAAACGATAATCAGAAATCACAAAGATTCGATTATCAAATCGAAAAATATTTAATTATCTCAAATGATAATCAAATTTCACAAATATCTGATTATCAAAAACGATAATCAGAAACACAAATATTCGATTAATCAAATCGAAAAAAATATTTAATTATCTCAAACGATAATTAAATCGGAAAATATTTAATTATCACAAATGATAATCAAATTTCACAAATATCTGATTATCAAAAACGATAATCAGAAACACAAACATCTGATTATCAAAAACGATAATCAGAAGTCATAAATATTCAATTAACGAGTCCGGAATTAACCGAAGCAGTAAAAGTATGGTTCCATACTCCTTACTTTTGCTAAATCGTTTAAATCTCTTTATCGTTTCCTTGAAAGTGCAAGATTGTGTGTTTTTTAAAAATAACATTTCACATTCTCAAACAGACAAGTCCGGAATTAAGCGAATCAGTAAAAGAAAGGGGTCATAGTCCTCGATTTTTTTCTGAAACGTTTAAATCGCTTCCTCGTTCTTTTGAAAATGTAAACTGTAAGAATTTTGAAAACAATTTTAATTTATATTTTGAAACAACTTTTAAACATAACGAATTTTGAAAATACGTGATTAAATTAGCAATATCAGTGTTGCGGGAGAACCGCTTGTAAATCCATTTCAAAATCGACGGTTACTGGAGTTAACACGTCAAAATCTCATCAAAATAACTGGCATCAAAATATAATACCAATGAATTTTCATTCATCAAAAATGTCACAAGAATCTTCTCAAAGATAGAAAGGGATATCATACCCTAAACTTGTATTCATAACAAGTTAATAACACATATAAATTCACCAACACACAAAAATTGACAAAACTTGTCAATAGAAATCACGAAAATTGGTGAAGCACAAATTCTAGAAATCATCCCAAGAAATCCAGAAATCACAAATAAAGGGGGAGGCCTAGCTTAAAAACGGGAGTATGAAAATTCCAAAACACCGGTATCACAAGACGAGACGCTATCTCATGGTGGCTAACCATTAAAGTTTCACACAAGAATGGTCCGAAGACCGTGGGTCGCTATCCCACGCGTGTGAGTCGGAATCACACAGATTGAGGTCTAGGCTAACCTCGCAGAGAAAGAGACATCGCACATTTGCTAGTCTAAATCATAAAAAGGAAAAGGGGAATGCCTATCACAAAATGGGAGCATGAAAGCTCCAAAACACTGGTATCACAAGACGAGACGCTATCTCATGGTAGCCATCCATTAAATTTTCACACAGGAATGGTCCGAAGACCGTGGGTCGCTATCCCACACGTGTGAGTCGAAATCACACAGATTGAGGTCTAGGCTAACCTCGCAGAGAAAAAGATATGTGTGAGTGGAATCACACATATTTAAGGTCTAGAATAACCAAAAAGCAAAAAGGTATGTGTGAATGGAATCACACAAGTGGTGTCTAGTCTAACCTTGCAAACAAAAAGATATGTGTGAGTCGGAATCACACTACTGCGGTCTAGACTAACCTTGCGAACAAAGAGATATGTATGAGTCGGAATCACACTACTGTGGTCTAGTCTAACCTTGCAAACAAAAAGATATGTGTGAGTCAGAATCACACTACTGCGGTCTAGACTAACCTTGCGGACAAAGAGATATGTGTGAGTCGGAATCACACTACTGCGGTCTAGTCTAACCTTGCAAACAAAGAGATATGTGTGAGTCGGAATCACACTACTGCGGTCTAGACTAACCTTGCGGACAAAGAGATATGTGTGAGTCGGAATCACACTACTGCGGTCTAGTCTAACCTTGCAAACAAAAAGATATGTGTGAGTCGGAATCACACTACTGCGGTCTAGACTAACCTTGCAAACAAAGCGATATCGCACAATTGCAGTCTAAATCATAAAATGATCATCATGATCAGCGAGAAGTGTCAATCACACCAAGCTAGTAAATATATGAGTTTAGCTTCATGTCCCATAACCACTTGCTTAACTTAAATATTTACGAACAAGCTGTAAATCTTCACTAGGAAATTGTCACGAAAAGGGTTCAATCGAACAAGTCCAAGAGCTAACCGACGAAGTGAACGCAAGCGTTTCATACCACTCGTTTTACTAGGCCGTTTAATTCAATTTCTCATACGAGTGAAATAAAGGCTTGTATATACTAATAGATTGGAAAACGGTTTAAGAAAAGGAGCTTTGTAGTAAAATAGTTTTGAAATCGTTTGGAAAAAAAATATTTTAATATTTACTACTAGTATAGAAAACCTTTATATTTTTAAAGTGACAAATCACAAAAATGATTGTAGAAACAATCAATCACAAGAATTCACATACGAAGATGTGAATGGAATCCAAAGAAATCGATACTGAATCCATCAGAAAGTATGTTCACAAAAATCCCGAAGAAAATGTCATCAAAGTTGCTAATAAATGATAGCAACAAATCGGGGAAATGATCAAGAATCGATTAAATTAGGAAACCAAGTCAGTTCACTAAAATTTCACATTCGAAGACGTGAATAAAATCCAAAGAATTCGATTCCAAATTCATCAAAGTAGGAATACCCAAAAATTCCAGAAATAGAAGTTATCAAAATCGACAAAGGTGATAACAACTAATTAGAAAAGAAGAATCGATTATCAACTGGAAAAACAAAGCAAAACAAGCAGAAATGCATAAATGACTTCAACAAAAGTAAGAATCAAGTCAATGTCGAAGTCAACAATTAATAGCAGCAGTCGAGTACAAAATGATTCAATCATCATTATCAAAGAAACCAACGGCAAACAAAATCAGAGTCTTAAAAATCAAGAAATTAGCAATTTCTCAAAAACAAAGTGTTAACGGTAAAAAGTGAACGCTAACACCCGGTGTGTGTAGAATTGTGAAAGCACCACCCGTTGGTACGGGAACAGAATATAAGCTGAAAATAGCAGAAAAGCAGTAACTGAACAACAGATTTATAGTGGTTCGGCCCGTAATTGAGCCTACGTCCACTTTATAGTCTTTTATTGCTGATTCGGTTACAATTTGATACAATATCCTTCAAAATACAATACAACTTGATCATGAAAACACTCTTGGCTACTAGCTCGATCTTTGATGATGAAACTCGACGAATCCGTGTTGGATGTAAGGAGCTCTTCTCGAAGATTGTTGTAGTGTCTTGAATGCTTGAAGATCTTTGATTGCTGAATGAGAGGAGGCTTCGACAGCGTAACGGTGCTTGGAGGAATGAATGGCCAAAAGTCCTTTTCATGTTGGAAGTGGTGGCCTATTTATAGGAGCAGATTTCTGAGCTCTCGGTTTGGCCAAGTCATGAGTCGTGACCGACTCATGGTAAGTCTTAACTCGTATTCGACTTAGATGTCTCGTGGGCGCCATATTTGGTCCATCTTGTGGCTCAGTTGGAAGACAAGTGCTAAGTCGTAGTCGACTCATCAGATCAAAGTAGCACAGGCAAGGGCTTTGGATTCCAGCTTGATAGCCTTTAAGTCATAAGCCTGATGAGTCGTACAGACCTTATGAATCGTAAATCTCCATGAGTCGTAAGACTGATGAATCGTAAGACCTCATGAGTCGTAAGTTTTCATAAGCCATAAGCCTGATGAGTCGTACAGACCTTGTGAGTCGTAAGACCTCATGAGTTGTAAGTTTTCTTGACTCGTTGAACCGTCTGGACCATGAGTCGTAAGAAGCTTGTCTCGTTGAGTCATGAAGCTCTTAAGTCGTAGGCCACTTATAGCAAATCATGAGTCGTAGACGACTTATAGCAAACCATGAGTCGTAGACAACTTATAGCAAACCATGAGTCGTAGATGACTTATAACAAACCATGAGTCGTAGACAACTTATAGCAAACCATGAGTCGTAGACGACTTAAGGCCTTCCAGATAGTTAGGTCGCTAGGCAAGTTAAGTCGCTGAGTCTCTTAAGTCGTAGAAGAGTTAACTTGATGAGTCGTAAGCCTGATGAGTCGTAGCATGTTAAGTCGAAACCTTCTTAAGTCGTAGAGACTTTAACTCGTTGAGTAGTTAAGTCGGAGACTTCTTAACTTCTTAAGTCGTAGGTCGCTTAACTCGCTGAGTCGTCAAGCCCTCAAGTCGTACATCCACTGAGTCGTAAGCTTGTTAACTCGTAAACTGTTAAGTCCCACCATGTCTCAGGTCGCTAACCTTTTAACTCGTAGGTTGCTGAGTAGGACCATTCCTTAGATCGGAGTCTACTGAGTCGTAGATCATCTAAGTCAACTTGTTAAGTCTCGCAATCCTTAACTCGTTAAGTCTTGAGACGTATACTTCTTAGGTCGTGGATAATTCAGGGTTAACATTTGCCCCTCGAAATACACGCCTAAGTCGTAGGTCGTGTGTTTCGATTCATTTTAGCTCGTGTGAGTCGATTCCAATTCCTTCGACCTGAGGTATAAAACGCTTAGGTCATACCTCTTATCTTCTTCTTCCTATCACTCGTGCTTTAAATCGTATCTGCCATTAACAAGATCTCAAGCTTCCGAAGGCGATTTCGACTCGATTTTCCTCCAACCACTTCTAGTTACATCGCGTAAGCGTCTTCTCCCTTTTCCCAATCGCTGACCATTGCTATCGACCTTTCTCCATGAATTCTTCCCTCGGTCCTTGCGAATACTGCTATGTAGGATATTCATGGAATTAAGGTGGCTTGATATGGCTTGTAATGATTTGTGATCTGTGGTGGTTTAGAAATAGGGTTGACGAAGAAGCTAACCGGTGAATGGGTTAACGGGTTGGATAGTTAAGGGTTAGGAGTTGGATGGATATATGGTTAACGAGTTAGGGATCAAACGAGTCAGGAGTTAGATGGACAATTCTGGATCGACTTATCACTTACAGCAACCTAAGCTTTGAGTCGTAGCCGAGTTACGAGTTACGACTTAGAGAATTGAAGTCCCCTTTTAAACCCCACGACTTACGACTTAGAGAATAATTGTCCCTAGCTCGCAGGAACCATTTGAGTCGTTTTGCGACTTAACACTTCAGACTTTGCTTGAATGTGGTACGATTGGAGAGTTACCACTCAACTTGATTCATAGCATATCTTTTAGTCTGTGACCGAGCTAGAACTTGAGGAAAATCTGACCCATGCTAAGTCGAAAATGAATTAGGACTTGAGCAAATTTTGCACTGCCTCGAATGTTGAGACTTGAGTTATTTGAACCTTGTTGCATTCTTTTGTAGATTGTCAATAATTCTAACTGCCTGTTATAACATTTACAAAAAATTGGGACGAATATACTGCCACCGACTGCCCACATCGAATGACAGATTAGTTGATAAAGATTAAATTAAATTAAATGAACTGTATGAGTGAAATGCTACACAATAACCAACTCAAGTGAAGTATTAAAGCAAAATCGTAATGGTTAACTAAAACTGATTTGTCTGCATTAACACTGCACTTGAGCATTAACAAGTTCTGAAATCTCGTAATCGACTGATTGTCAGTTAGTTTAATTCCAGTTATACTTGCTTTTTCTTATTTTCATTAGTTTTGCACAGCACTTCACACTTTTAGGAAACGTGCACCTTCACTTTTGAACATTCGGCTGATTGTGTAGAATGGCACTTCATCAAGAAGACTTGGAATCAGCTGGAGAAGCTTTTCCAATTGCTACCCCGCTGAATGATCCCCCGGAAAGGATTCCTACCACTCTGAGTCATAAAGTCTTCCGTCAACTATGCACCCAGTTTGGCATCGCTGAATCTGACGCTTTGCTCCCTGGAGTAAATGACACTGCTGATAGGCCGCCCCACGGCTTTATCGCAGTGAACCGCCAAATGTGCTTGAGTGTGCTTTTTAGGAGAATGCTGGACCGTTTTCCCAGTTTTGGAGAAATTTGCTTTCTATGCTCATTTACAAAGAACAAAGACCATCCCTCTATCACAGTTGTAAGGAGTGCCAGGAATCGTAAACTGATTATTGGTCTTCCCGAAAGCGTTCCTGGGTTTCTGAGCCAGTTTTTCTTTGTTCGTTGTCCCCCGGGATTTTACGCCATTTGGAGAGTGGGAAGTACGATTATCTATCTTTTCCCTGTGTTTTCTAAATTCTTTGAAGTCCAAATTGTCAAGTGTTAACTTCTTTTTCTACTGTTTCAGCACTTCCTCCTCCCTCTAGGGAACCTCGCCACAAGACTACCTTTGAGAGGCTTATGGCTGTGCCGGTTGAGGAGAGGAGTGTTCAATTTCTATTGAGAGATGAGTTCCTCCACGAATTTGGACTCTTACATCCTTCCCGTTCCACTCAGCCACATGAAGTCCCTGATTCTCCTGCTGAGGAGTCAGATGCCCCTGTTCCTGCTAAAGAACTTTTACCGCAAGATCTTACCGCTGAGACTTCATTGGTAAAGTGTTCTACTCCTACCGACATTGCTGGTTCGTCCAGTAAGTTAGCACTTGCCCCGGTTGTTGAAGAGGAGGAAAATCTTCACACTCTTGAAAAGACGGCTGAGGTGGAAGTTGAAAAAGATAATTCTCCCATGCACCATGGTGATGATACTTTTGACAGTCTGAGCGACATTATGATAACCTCTTAGGAGCTCTTTAAAGATGATGTTTCTAAAGTGGTCCCTCCTGTTATCGAAGCAACTTCTTCTTTGCAACAAACCACAACGCCTTCCACACAACTTATTGCCATTTCTACACCCAAAAGTGGTTTGTAGTCTGACGCGTGTAGTTTACACATCACACACACTTAGAATTTTGGCACTTATATGCACTTAGCTTCTTCAATTTGAGGATTTCTAAAACTGGCCTTTTTCTCCAATCTCAGGTTCTTTGATGGGGCGAAGCGGCTCTTACTTCAACAAATTCCAGCGTTACGGAAGCCGTGAGGCTTATGACTTTAGGAGTTATATCGGTGCTGTGAAGGAAACTGATGAGGAGAGGGCTGCCAGAAAGGCTCATGAGAGGCGAGCTCATGAAGAGCGTCGCCGGAGAGAAGATGAGGGATACTATGGGAATAGGGACGAGCGACGTGACTCTTCCCGCAGAAGCGACGATCCTTACAAGAGGAAATCTTACGATGACAAGGGGAAGAGTCATACTTCCGATGATTCCAGCAAACGGATCAGACTTGGCGAGAAAGATACATCTAATATCTCGGAAAAGACTACCGCTTCTATTCCTCCTAATACATCTTCCGGTTCTCCTGCCCTTAAGGAGTCTGACATCCAGACAATCATTAATAGGCCACAGTACCAAGCTGGAGATGGTCCTCCCACACTCCAGAGTCGATTTCCGAATTGGTGTCTGAAAGGAGTGCGTTTTGATTTGGATTTGGTCCCCATTGATAAGCAGGCGATGCTGAAAAATGTCGATGCTGTAAAACTTGACATCGAAAGAATGTCTGGATGGCAGAAGCTGGTTGATGAACTTCAAAGGGTCAACCATATGAACCTTGAGGCGATGATGACCATGGAAAATGATAAATCTGAGTGGGACAAATGGCGTAAGCAGCATGACGCGGAGATGAAAAGCATTAGCGATGGTTATGGGAAGCTCGAAGCTGAAGTTGAAAGACTTAAAAAAGAGCTTGCTACTTCTTCCACTTCTTATTCTCAGAAAGAAGAAATGCTTCAAAAACAAGTTCGAGACGCCCATGCTGCTCAGAGAGATATTGAGGTGAAACTCGAAGCAGAACAGCAGGTTACGAGAAAATACCGCGATGATGTTGTTCAGCTTCGAGAGAAAGTCAGCTCTCAAGATTTAGAAATTATAAGACTGCAATCTCAGCTACTGAAGGCTGAAAGAGAACGTGATGAAGTTCTCTCTGGTAAAGCTGCAGCCGAAGAATCCCATAAGGCGACCATAGCCACCATTGACGCGACTTTGTTCGACTTTTATATGCATTGTGTCCTGGGGCGTGGGAGCCTTTCATTTTTGGGACCAGAATATGAAGTCACCTTAGCGGAAGTATGGGAGGCAATCATTGACTTATTTGGTGGTGCCGGATATTCTGAAACAGATCTTCAAGCTACCTACTTAGGTGAGAGCGATCACGCTGCCCTTGCCAAAGGAAAAGAGCAGCTTATCCGAGTGCGGGCCGAGGCGACGGGAGAGAAGCTTCCTGAGAAAGAAACACCTCCTATTGCTCCTGCTTATACTTCGGCTTTAGCTTACGCGGATATTACTGGCTCTAGTTCTCATTCCACGCCTCCCGCTAAGGTTGACAAAGAAACTGTAACCACCCCTACAGAGGAAGAGGCAATGAAGGACTTCCAAGCTCGGGAATTTGAGATTGATCTCGCTAAACCGGCTTCTCCAGGTAACTTTGACGATTCACGGTCTTCTTTTTTCTCGGAGAATACTGATTTTGATTTCTTTTATTATGCAGCAGTCGTGCCGGAAACTGCACCAATTCTTCCTTCTTTAGCTGTCGTTCCTCCTCCTTCTCAAGTTATACCTCTTCCAGCTTCTCAACTAGGTTCACAGGAAGAACCAATAGCAGCCCTTCAAGGTTTAGACGAACCACCTGCTTCCGAAGAACAGAAGGTAGAAGGTCTGGAAGATAGCGAGAAGACCTCGGAGCGGTCTTTTGACTACGACACAAAGCTTTCTACATTTCTTTCTCCGGGGAGCGAGTCTTCTTCCAAGAAGAAGGGAAAGCGTGCGGTTTCGAAGAAAGGAAAGAAGAGTTCTTCTGCTGCTGGGGATGAAGCAGAGATTGATCTGGCTGAGTCTCTTTCTCCTTCTTCTCCGATACGGCCTACGAAGCTAATTACCAGGCCGGGTAAAAGCTCCAAGGGTGGGAAGAAGGGGAAATGAGTTTGATTTTGTCTTTTCTGCTTTTTGTATTGACCGGGGATTGTGCGGATACCGATCTCCGCTTCTTTTTGTAACCTGTATAATGTAAAAATTTCTCATAGTGTTGAAATAAATAGATATTTTTCTTGTACAAATCCTTGTGTATGTAGGAATACATCTGTTTTTCATTTGAAATGTAGAGTAAACGATTCTTTCTATTTGTACAAACTTTTTGTCTGTGTTTCAAGAACGCATTTACTCCACATCTTTATTACGTGATATTGCAATGAACTTGTGGTATGTCGCTTGTATATTACTTTTATTACTGTAACTGAATTGTATAATGTTGCCCCCATACCACAAGTATATTGTAATATTTCTTGCTTTCACAAGACTGATACTCTTATTTTAGAGAATAACTTTCCACTTTTTCAGGGAAGAATTATTCTGCTTTTTTAATAGAGTATATCTTGTCTTTGGAGAAATTTTTATTTTCTTTTTCTTCCTGAAGAACATTTCCACTTCTGGGAATGATCACTTTTATTTGTTTGAAAGTGAATTTTCCTGTACAATGAAATGAGCTTCTGAAGAAGGTTTTGATTTTATGCCCCAGTAAAGGGTTTATTTTTGGTACTTCAAGCAAGGTGAAGTACGCCTCTGAAGAGGTCTTTTGGTCTCTGAAGAGAAGCAATTTTGGTCTCCGAAGAGAAGTAGTTTTGGTCTCCGAAGAGAAGCAGTTTTGGTCTCTGAGGAGAAGCAATTTTGGCATTTCAGCTCTGGTGAAGTGGGTCTCCGAAGAGAAGCATTTTGCACTTCTACACGTGTGAAATGTGCCTCCGAAAAGGGCTTTTTAGTATTTCATCACTGGTGAAGTGGGTCTCCGAAGAGAAGCATTTTGCACTTCTACACGGGTGAAATGTGCCTCCGAAAAGGGCTTTTGCCTCCGAAGATGGCTTGTGCCTCCGAAGAGGGCTTGTGCCTCCGAAGAGGGCTTGTGCCTCCGAAGATGGCTTGTGCCTCCGAAGAGGGCTTGTGCCTCCGAAGAGGGCTTGTGCCTCCAAAGAGGGCTTGTGCCTCCGAAGAGGGCTTGTGCCTCCGAAGAGGGCTTGTGCCTCCGAAGAGGGCTTATGATTGTCTGGAAGTTACTTTCTCATGGTCGGAGGGGTCCGCGGGACAGGCGCAAGTTGCTTGATTGGATGTTTGTTTGTACAAACGATCGCAATCAATTAACAAGGTGCCCCTTCGGTGGTCCTACCAATCTTTTTGATTGAGGAAAGCACTCCCATTTATTGGCGTGCCTCGTTAGAGGGCTTTGGTTGGTGTGCCAGGAAGGTTGCGTCTTAGGGGCAAGTAGATCCATGGGATAGACACAAGCTGCCTGATCGGATGCATCACAATCAGTTAGCGAGGGTCTTATTCCTTCTGCTTGGGAAGGTATCCCTTTAGTGGATCTACCTGCTTTCCTGTTGAGAGGCATACCTCCCTTTGGCTGCTTCCATGTTTGCCCGCTCATGTTGTATCATCATCCGTGAATCTGCGATCCTTTACCATCGTTTCCAAGCGCGTCTTCCTTTCTTTTGCAAGTAAATTGCTT
This sequence comes from Allium fistulosum, assembly GCA_030737815.1. Lineage (NCBI taxonomy): Eukaryota > Viridiplantae > Streptophyta > Magnoliopsida > Asparagales > Amaryllidaceae > Allium > Allium fistulosum. The sequence goes on from CM060907.1 coordinate 473,148,236, forward strand.
TATCCGAAGAAGTAGACTTCACTGTTGAATGACTCCACAGAGTAAATGCAAGTTATTTGGTTGGATGCCTTTTTATATCAACGATCGCAACCAGTTAACGAGGGCTTGACACAGTGGAGCCGTCAACTTTTAATGTGAAGTTCCTCTTGTATGGGATTTGAGTTTGGAATTTTTGTTGCTTGAAATTTGCTTTAATAAATGATTTGTAAGGCTCGCTTAGCTTTGCGATGGGTGAGCTTTGCTTTAATGATCTGCAGTATTAGATTGACATTTTAGCAATACATTTAGAGTATTTACACATCGAAATATAACAGGCATTTTATAATAGAAAACACAGAATGCATAGTTTTTCATTATTGAGTCACGCTGTTTTCTCAGCGGTTTACAATGCAGAAGTTACACATCCATCATTATCTTTACAAATTCAAGCAATGCTGTTAAGTAAAAATGAATGCTAGTTATTGTTGTTTCAGAATCTCCAAGCCGGATTTCCATTTGTGCTTGATTCATAGCTTTTGGATTTTTACGCCAGAGAAAGTGAGAGATGCCCCAGCCGCAGTTTTATGGGTAATTAGTAGTCATCCCAACTTCTGCTTGCTGGGTATGGTCCCCCTATGATAGCATTAATGACAAGCTTTTCTGAATCTTGCACTGCAGTGTTGTTGTGAGAATCGGATTGATGGGTAGGGTGTTGTTGATCCCGAGTGGATGAGGTTGGATCGACTCCGCTTCTCTTAACGTATTGTTGGAGTTTACCTTGTTCCAGCAATTCTTCAATCACTTTCTTTAACTGGCGACATTGGTCAGTGTCATGGCCAGGTTGATTGTGAAATTGGCAGAATTTTCCATTACTCTTTGCACCTTTCGTCATCTCAGGTGGCTTAGGATACCGGACAACGTCTTTTGTTGCAAAAAAGATATTTCTTGGTGTATTAGTTAAAGGAGTATAATCCGAAGAATTAAAGTGGCGAGGTTTCTTTTCATTTCCCTGGTTCTTTCCTCCTTCATTCTCCCTTTTCTGACTTTCAGATTCTCTTTTCTTAGATGGGACACTGTTATTATTAGTTTGGGCAGTAACCACCTTCGACGTCGTAGAAAGGCTTTCAAGGCGAATGAACTCGTCGGCCTTTTTATAAAATTTATCAAGTGAATTCGGTTCCTTCATCTTTAGCCATATTCCAAATTTACTCGATTTATCAATGGCTCGCATCAAATAAGTCAGGATCATGCGTGGTTCCGCATTTTCTACTTCGGCTAAAGCTATATTGAAACGGCTCAAGAAAGATTTGATCGATTCTCCGGGCGCTTGTTCCAGGTTAGACAGTGACATTATATCCTTAGCTTTTGAAGCATACAATCTGAACTGTTCTTTGAACTTTTGCGTTAAGTCGGAGAACTTATCTACAGACCGTACTGGAAGCTTCGTGAACCAAAGTAAAGCCACACCTTCCAGGTATACTGGAAAGTATCGACACTTGATCTCGTCTGATGCTCTTGCACCGGTCATATGCCAATCGTATTTGTAGAGGAAATGATTAGGGTCACTGGTTCCCATATAGGCTTGGATAATAGGAGGTGCAAATTTCCTTGGAAACTCCGCTTTCAGGATCCTTTCAGTAAACGGAGTTCTGCTTGGTGCAAATCCCCAGTCGTTCTCATCCTCTTCCCTTAGCATGCTCTCTTTCATGATGCGGTTAACCATTTCAGACAGGTATTCTTTATTGTTCAAAGACACCTCCGGACAAGCATCAGTTCTTCCCTCGGAAGTTTGCCCGGGCATATGTTCATGACAAGTTGGTTGCGGCATAGAGCCATCGGCTTGGAAAGGTGGCATTTCAGGAAGAGTAGTTTGATGGTTTTCTGGCTGACGATTTGCCCCGAGCAGAGCAGTTAACCTATCCATCATCAAAGCGTTTTGGGTTTCAATCTGTTGGTATAATCTAGATACTGCATCATCCAATTCAGCCCTGGTGACTCCAACGGTTGGAGTTGCTTGGTCTATTGTTGGGGAAGCGGAAGTCCCTTCGTGAGCATTTTCGGATCTGATAGGTCTACCTCTTCTTCCAGGAGCCATTATTTCGGATCTGGTTTTTAAGAGAGGTTCTTTTTATGAATCTTTGCGAAGCAATGGTGGATGATCGCCTGAGTAAAATTCTCAGTGAAAGCACCAAAATGTTAACGGTAAAAAGTGAACGCTAACACCCGGTGTGTGTAATAGAATTGTGAAAGCACCACCCGTTGGTACGGGAACAGAATATAAGCTGAAAATAGCAGAAAAGCAGTAACTGAACAATAGATTTATAGTGGTTCGGCCCGTAATTGAGCCTACGTCCACTTTATAGTCTTTTATTGCTGATTCGGTTACAATTTGATACAATATCCTTCAAAAAACAATACAACTTGATCATGAAAACACTTTTGGCCATTCATTCCTCCAAGCGCCGTTACGCTGTCGAAGCCTCCTCTCATTCAGCAATCAAAGATCTTCAAGCATTCGAGACACTACAACAATCTTCGAGAAGAGCTCCTTACATCCAACACGGATTCGTCGAGTTTCATCATCAAAGATCGAGCTAGTAGCCAAGAGTGTTTTCATGATCAAGTTGTATTGTATTTTGAAGGATATTGTATCAAATTGTAACCGAATCAGCAATAAAAGACTATAAAGTGGACGTAGGCTCAATTACGGGCCGAACCACTATAAATCTGTTGTTCAGTTACTGCTTTTCTGCTATTTTCAGCTTATATTCTGTTCCCGTACCAACGGGTGGTGCTTTCACAATTCTATTACACACACCGGGTGTTAGCGTTCACTTTTTACCGTTAACACAAAGTGACCGAAGTCGAATGGAATTCAAGATGAGGAAAACACAAAATATCAAGTTCAAAATCGCTGAGATTCAAACTAGATGTGAATGAGAAATCAAAATTACTCAATTTGCAACTGGTCCAGCTATTTTTTCATCACAGTATAACAGGTACACAATGACACTCATAGCATAGAACAAAAGTGGAACAAAGTCCAAAAGTCAAAATGGCTTAAATTTGCCAAATTAAAACAAAATCAACATCGGCTAAATCAATTCAAAGCCGAAAACACAAGAATAAGCGTTAGGAAGTCATACCTAACAGTTAAAAATAATCATATGTAAAGATGAGAGATAAACATCGACAAATAGTTGTAACACATGCTCCATCTAAGTTATGTTTTATAATTGTCCTAAACCCCAGGCTCTGATACCAAGCTGTGACGCCCCACCTCTATACCCACGCTAGCCAAGAACACTACGGTGTAGTGCTGTCAACTAGCACGGAGAATAAGGCTGTTGAGGAGCGACCATCCGTGTAATTGCTTTGTGCGAGCATCGATGTGTCAGATAGTATAACATGCATTTTTATTTCAGGAGGAAATCCGACATACCGATACAAACTCAAAGCTACTACATAGTGGCTATAATAGTTTAGGACAATAGATATAAAAATAACACAGATAACATAAATGCGGAATACAGATGGAACGAAAAGTCTCATATATATAATAACTGATATCAGTTACAATACATTTGACACAATACAAATGATACAACTACAACTGTTGACTCAAGAAGTTATATATACACGTACATTATCGACTAATATACATGAATACATTATCATCTTAAAACAGGCACACTGACTACTACAACAAGACGAAGACCACTTCAATTGATATAAAAATCTTCATAGCTCTAGCAGCAACCCAAAGCTAAAAATCTACAACCTGTAAATACTCGGTCTGACCCGAGTATTAAATTCAAAAGAAAATAATACCCAGGTCAGTCTAATTCAAACTCAGTTATTAATGCACAGGAGCAATAATAATCAATATCGAATAGACGACAGTCACAATAATTCCCGTCTATCCGACTCTTTAAACAAAGAAATCGGATGACGGTCGATATAACACTTAATAGTGTTAAACAAAAATCAGCAGATTTAAATCATCAACAGAGATAAACAAACAATTTATCAAATCGACTAAATCAATTCAAAACTGTCAATTCTGGGTGGCTGCAGTGCACGCACGCGTGCACTGCCTCGCCACCACCGAATATAAAGTCACCACCACAATGAAACTGCAGTGGCAAACAGATATAAGGACAAAGGCAGGCTGCAACTAAACTGCAGAAAAGTCATCAACAGTTCAAGCATATACAGCAATAGAGACGAATTCGAGTACATCATGAAGCAGAACCAAGTGCAGTTCAACTGAGATGGACAACTCGAGAATAAACATGTACAAATGAACGAGTGATCAATATGGCAACACAGATGTGCAAATGAAGAAGTCTCGAACTCAAGACAATATGGAAGGCAAAAATACAGAACCAACAAACAAGATCATGACAGATTAGTAAAGAGCAATGACAAGAGAGGCGAGTGCTGCACTGATAAATGAAGTGCAGCCACAAACGCATAGGTTCAAAGACACATGCACATAAGTCAGAGTAACATAAACAACATGTAGTGGTATATAAGTAGGAACCAAGTGAAGAAACAGCAGTGTCAAGTATGCATGAAACTGGATGGAGCAAACTCAACAGGAAATGTATATGAACATAAAGTAGTTCAATACTATTACACCTAACAGATGTAACATGAAGTGCCATCATAATATTCAAGCTACAGATCAAAAACATAAGGACCAAAGTGAGTACTCATAGGGAATGCAAAGTCAACCCAAAAACATATACAATTCGAAATCAATTTCACTTAAAATAGAAAATGCACCTGAATGTTATAGCAACTGTCCAAGGCAACAGTAACAATTCCAAGGCAAACTATGTCATATGGCAAATTGCATAGGTAAGTTCAAGTGTGCTTCAGAGAATATGCAACATGAATGACATAATGGCAGTGAAGTACTGACTGTAAACAGACTACAAAGACATCAACAAGTATGACATAAATCAGTGCAACAATGACTACCAAGGTCAATGTAAATGCAGACTGAAGTGCACATCTAAACCAACATGAATGAAGATACAGTGATGCATGTACACAGTTAAACAGCACAATCAAGCTGCAACAAGACCAACATGACCAAGAGAATGAAGATACAAAATGACCAGACCATTACGCAAAGGTATGCAGTGACAGTTAGCAACCATGAATAGTAGGTGCTCGATAAAGTACAACTGGAATGGCCAGAGTCGAGGTACAAAACTGCTCAAGCCAAATGCACAGTGGACAATACTAGTTATACATGAAAACACTGAATGCACTAGCGACTGAAACTAGCTCGTAGGAACTGAAAGCAAATGCAACCCAATGGAAAATTACCCAGACTTGTGGCAAGTGGTAAAGTAAATGTCAAGGCCAAAGTCAAGACTGATGCCAACATTAAAATGCTCAAGATCGACTGTAATTCAATTAATCAAATGAAACGAAACAGCAATAAGATCAAGTATAACAGGGATGCAACATCACTGATACACTATCCAAGTTCAACATCATAATGCCGAGCTACAGAGCTACAAAGAAACAAACCCATAACATGAAAAGAACGAAATTCAGTGAATCATCAACATCGAACAATAATCACGTAATCATAGCAAAACAAATCGAATGGCAGAGATAAATCAGGAACCTCGAATTAAGTTCAAACAATAGAGTGAATAGATGTGAGTGACAAAGATCACTCACCATTTTCGAAGGCCACGAGATTGAGCAGCCGATTGTCGAAGCCCTATATCGGAGAAGACGAGGCCCCCATCCTTTGAATTCATGAAAGCCCTAATAAGCATCGAACAGAATAACTTACACATTCCAACATCGCCACAAGGAAGACAGAGCCGAAGCTCCAAATCCAAAAGGGAAATCGCAAGCCACAAAGATCGACAGAGCTACAACAATCGATGAAGGCAAAGTCCAAATCACCTTCTCGAGCAAAGCCGAGCACTAAGGGAACGAAGCCCCAAATCAGAAAAACCCTAAATCGCGAATCGACTGAAGGGGAGGAGAGAAACGCGACTTTGTTTTGAACGTGAGAAAATGAACGTGAATGGAGAGGGTAAGGAGCCTTTGTCAGATAATAAAGGTGAAGGGGAATAGATTTGTTAATGGGCCAAGCAATAATATTAAGCCCATTGAATTTATAAATAGCAAACCATGATAATTAAACACTTTGGTGATATTTAAAACACGATTTGAATCCATTAGAACAACGGATTCGAACACGATAAAAATTCATATTTAGGATTTTAAATACGAATAGACGATGTCATATTTAAATAAAATATTTAAATATATTATCGTATAAATGCGGGTTGTTACAAAATTTTAGAAAGAGATAAGTTCTGTACTCCCCTCTTTGTCGCTGGAAAATAATTTTGGTGATGAGTGCACGCATCATCGACATTCATTTTCGAGTTTCGAAGTGGGAAGAACGCTGTAGTAGTTTTATTGCAGATTTATTTTGATAAACAAATATAAATTTTAAATTGTTTTAAATATAATTGAATATATAAGTTGTAAGTATATATTTATCTATTATTTTAAAATGATTTGAAATTTAACCCGGTATTTAGTTCTTAAATTTCCGTTCATTAATAGTTTCAATTATTGTGGTGAAATGTAATTTAACTAATTAATAATTGGAACCTTTAATAAAATAAGAGAGTTAATGCTGAGTTTTAAATGGAATTAAAAGAAATTTGGAATTTGTAACCTGTCAACCAAGGGATATTATGATTGAACATTTAGTTAATTTAAAAGAGATAAAATAAACTTGTATAACTTTCAATTTCATTCTTAAAGGCATAAATATAACTTACCAATTATAAAGTTGAGATGTTAATAAGGAAGTGTAATGGAAAATTATACAAGTAAACCTAAAAGTACTGAAAGTATTCAATGCATTCTTTAATAAATAAGGATTTATTTGTTAGAGTTGTTATGAACTTAAGTATAATTGAAAATGTTATTAATTAAATATAATAGAAATGTAAGTATTATAGGAAAATGATTATAAACTTAAGTAAATAAATTGATATTCTAAGAAATTTGATGTGAACATAAATATCATAATTAAATAGATGTAAATAAATGAATTTAAGTAATAATGAATGAATGAATAAATATAATGCAATAAAAAAAAGAAGAAACTGACATGACACTAATAAATGAAAACAAATATTTGTAAGTAATAAATGAAAACAAATGAAATAAACGTTGAATCAATGAATAAAAGTAAATGTTTGTAAGAAGTAAATGTAAATTAAAAAGTCAAATCATTATATAAATGAAAAAGAAATAAAACAATAAATGTTATGAGATGAAATTTATAATAATAAACTTAATTTATTGTTTTAAATTGTTGTTTGTTTTGGTTTATGAGTTGTTTAGGTAAAAGATACTTTTAATTGCTTAGATGTATGAATAATCTATTGAGTTATCTAAGGCTGTTGAGTAAATGGAATACTTCATAGTTATTTGTCATTCTATGAGATTTAAAGTGTCTTACCCCAAACAAACCAATTGTTTGTCTTGCTTGAGTGGTTGATTTGTATATGATGTGTATGTTGTTTGTTGCAAATGATGGTTGTTTATATTGATTAGTTGGTTAGTGGTTGAAACAACTTTAAATATTTCATTTTATATAATTATTAACTCTTTTTGGATTATATAAGTGAAATACAGGTTATGGAAGCAATTGCTACTGCTTTTGGTTTCATAATTAATCGTTGTTTGCCCGACAAATAGGTACGTTCTCGGATTACGGTTTTATAGCGTTATTATATTATTTTTCCCGTGTTGGAATATATTAATTTGGAAAATATATGTTATATATTGTTATATTTGATATTATATTTTCTTCCGAGCCTCTCCGTACAAAGGAGACTCTGCCAAAATTTTCCGTAAATTTTGGACTTAGAAAATTTTTGAAAATGTTTTCCAAACTTTATTAATCTGAGTATAAAAAGATTTATGGTTATAAATTTGTATATTTTATTTGAATTAATTAATTTTGTAAATTTATTTGGTATAAAGTTAATATTTTGAATAAGATGTATTGTTTACTTAATTCCTCTTTTTCCCTTCTTCCTTTTCGGGAACGAAAAGTTTTGAGTGGGGGAGAGTGTAACAACCCGTAAAATTTGATAATTAAATTGGGTAATTTAATAAGATTTTTGTAACTAAATTGAGAAAGAAATAAAAACTTTATAACTTGTAATGAAGCAAATGTTAGAAATGAATGTAGCTTTAGTAATTAAAATTAATTATGTAAATTTGAAGTGAAATCCCAATAATGAAATAGTGTAAATTGTTGCACTTGGTTATAAAATTAAGTATTGGATTAACCGAGGAAATAATATATTGATTAATAATAACTGAATGTAAATTAACGTAATAAGGTTTACGCAAGTTGATAAACAACTAATTTAGTGCAATATCAATTAATTGAAACAATTGTAAGGTTATAATTGATGGGAATTAGTAAATTGGGAAATAAATTCAAAGTTATATTAGTTGATGGAATGATACGTAATAAATTGCAATTTGATAGAATCAGTGCTAGATAAGTAATTTTATTAATTATTAGTTGATAATTAAGTATGAATGTGAGTAAATTAGGCTAATAGTGATAATTATTAATTGTTTACCCATTCATTTAATTTATTGAATTAGATCTAAATCAATTGCAACATTTGTTTGTTAATAATAGCTTATAAGTGAAATTAAACGTAAATGGTAACAATTATTATAAGTAACCATTTATGTAATATATTAAATATAAACTGGTAATCAATTGCAATAAATCTAATTTAAAAGTTATGTTAGTATAAATTTAGGAAATAATGTCAATTCAATTTATAATATGACCATTGGTTGCACAAAAGGAATGGAAATAAAGTTTTATCAATATATTGGAATTTAAACTATAATAATTGGATCAATTGCAATTAAATGAAATTAAATATCAAATTTTTACGTTAATGAAGATTAAGATGAAACTTGAGAGTATTATTGTAATAGATTATGAACCAATATTAATTTCATTTATTTGATAATACTTTTTTGAATATTGGATTTAAAATCAAATGAATGGATTTATTGGCATTTCAATTGAAAGTTAATAAATTTACCGGAATTGGAATTTAATACTATAACTGCCGAATTAAGTAAATTTAAATTGATATGGAAATTTGTTATAAAGGATTTTAAATTTCTAAAGGAATACAAGATGATAAAATTTATGAATTATAAAATTTTAATTTAAATAGTGATTTAATTAATTTAATATTTAATTATTTAATTAATTGGAAAATAGCCATTTTTGCTACCGACTCGGATTTCGATGAAACCAGATTCATCGGATCCGTAACGGTGAATTATTGTAGGATTTCAAGTTTCATAACGATCGGACTTCTCGTTTGATCGTACGGGCTCGAAACGCCTTGAAATAAATTTAATTGAAATTAATTGAAATCAATTTGAAATAAACTGATTTTAACTTAACTTCTACATACGATGGAATTTGGACCTGAAACCTGTTCCATTGATTTTAAAATATTTAAAAACATCTATTTTGATATATGGGTTGACCCAATTTCGTTCCGGAGTCAAAACGGGCTTTTGGGCCATTTTATCGTTCAACGCGTTTAACTATTGGGTGCACCTATTCTAACTTCAGCTTTGTCTATAAATACCCTGTTATAAACCATAATTGTTCCTCATTGTAAATTGTCTGTACGTACAATTCCTTTTCCTCTTCACCGCCTCTTTGAATGGCAGACAATTCTAGATCTAATTGCAATTCAAAAATCAAATTGAAAACTTAATCTCCTCAAATAATATCAAATTTTATATGGATTCGAAGCTCTCGAAGAGCACATGTCAATTTTGCTGTACGTTTTTCTATCTGGGTTTTGGTGTTGCCGGAAATAGATGATCTATCCACGGCCGTTCATCACGCCATGACCAAAATCGTTCGATCTTCGAATCTATTTCTGGGTATTGTAGAGTGGACGGAGGGGGTTGGATCTGAGTCGTTCGTAGGTGAAGTTGACGGTTGGATTTTGCATGAAAATTCAATTAGGGTTTCTCACCCTAGGTGGCGGTGGCGCCTCGAAGTTCGACCGGAGTTGGTGAAATCACTGCCGTGGGTGCGGCTTGGGTTGGTGGTCTCGGGGAGGTGCTCGGTTTGGGGTGAAAGGCGGCGTAGGTGGCGTTGTATTCGGTCAACGGCCGATCAAAGTGGAAGAGCTGCCGTTCTTCTCTAGTTCGAACGCGTTGGTTACTGTACGCATGAAAATGGAGATGTTGACGTGGCTTGAGATGGTAGGGGTCATGTTGTTGTTTTGTTTATTTAAATTTAAAATTTTCAATTGTTCTAACGCCTATAACTTTTCGCATATAATATTCGTTTTTCACGCGGTTTCTTTTGTTAGGATCGTATCTAAATTCTGGGGTTTTTGACACTAGTTTGGATTGATTTGGAGACTGTTCAAATTTTGGGTTTAAATTGGATTTAAATTCAATTTAAATCCAAAGGTGAGTGTTTTAACCCACTCACAACTACTAAAATTTCTTATGTGTGTTAAATTAATTGTTGATGTGATTAAAAGTTTATTTATGACTGTTTGGCATATTTTTAATCATCATCTCAATTAAATTGAATTTATTGGATTAAGTTGTTTTTTAATTTATTATTGCATTTAAACTGCCAGTTAAATTATTATTTGATTTATTATTGCATTTAAACTGCCAGTTAAATTGTTATAAAATTTATTTTTGAATATAAACTACTAGTTAAATTGTTATAAAATTTATTTTTGAATATAAAATGCCAGTAAATACATGTTATTTATTTTATGTTCTGTATTGATGTTATTGTTGAATTGGATGATGATTGTGATAAATGGTTGATGGTCGATATTCGATGAATGGATGTTGTATTTATATTTTTATAAACTGCAAGTTGTTATGCATTTTTATTTCATTCGGGATTGCGGTTTGAAATGATATATAACCGTATTTTTATTTTTAAATTGCGGATTGAAATGATAAATATTCGTATCACTTGACCATAGGATAGAAAATTATATACAGGTACAGTTGGTCTATATATATCTATTTTTGAAATGATTTCTATGGCTTTTGGAAAAATAAGGGTTTATATAAATACTGATTTTGATATCAAATAAATATTATTAAATTCTTAAAATTTAAGCTATGTATAACTTGATGATGTTTTATGTTGATTTACGAATATTTCAAGTTTGAGCTTTATGTAAATGCTATTGAATTTATTTGATAAATAATTTTGAACTAAATAATAGTAAAATGAATTAAGAAATATATGAGATTATCAGATTTGGTTTGGAAATTTTGGAATATTTAAAGATTTGAAATATATATCAAAATTGAAATGTTTTATCGGAATTAAAGTATTATTGTTTCAAAGTGTTGGTTTTCGAAATTGTTATAACTTTGAAAGTAATATGGTTTGAAAAATGAATTTATTTGAAATAGAATTTATTTAAGAATTATCTGTGAATATATTGATTGGAAACCTATTGAAATTGAAAATTTAGAATATGACTTCAAAATGTGGTTTGGGTTTAAGATGATTTAAAAGAATATTTCAAGTTTATCTAAATTAAAGAAAGATTAGTGATTGGAAATTGGGTTTTATTTAAATAAGATATTATTGAATTGTTTTGGAAATGGAAATGATATATTATTTAATTGGGTTTCAAAATGGAAATAATACACTGATAATTTGGGTTTGAAATGGCAATAATATTTTGGTTGAAATATATACTATTTTGAAATAAAGAATATGTTCTGAAAGGGCAATGACTGTGTTTTTAAAAGTATATTTTTTTTTTAAATGACCACGGTGTTATAATAACGATTGGTTGTTAAAGAGACCGGGATTGGATATGGACGTACTCTCTGTCTATACCGAAATCCACTTTGACAACTGAGTACGCGGTGGAGTTTCCAGAATGAAGTAGGATGGTGGCGACGATCCTAAGGTATATACGTGGACCCAACTCCCGTGAGTTGGCATAAGGTGGCTAAAACAGGAGCGATCTCGGACCAGTGAGGTAGCACCTCTTATCGGACGCACTTCTTCGATACCATTCTATTACTTTTTGATTTTTGGTGGCCACCCTTCGATTTGGGGGTGTTGTTCGAGGTGGAGCGGTAGTGGCTGCTATGCGTTTCCATCAGTCCGTGTGCGTAATTGGTATATCTACCCTGGCATTTCCTTGTGTGCCGTGTCACCTACCATATCGAGCTTTACTACGAGTTTCCATTTGTGTCGTACCTATGGAGTATCTTCTCGTAGCCTCTCGGGGTATGCAGGTACTATATAGACTATTGGCATTATTTGTGTTAAGGGCTATATGGGTAACCCCTTAACGCTATTAAAAAGTAAGTTTATTTTATGATTAGACATTATTATAATAGCGAATATTACTACATAGTAGATAGTTTAACGGATCCTTAAGAGATGTGAATCCCGAACATTTCTTAAGTTACTGCACTCACGTTAGACACTAGATAGGAGATGTCAAACCCCGTAAACATCTCTGACGCCGTTTACACTCATATTTATTTCATTGATTTAACTTACATAAGATCTTTTAGTTTTGACTCGAGTGTTTTTTCTTTTCAATTCGCTCGGGTCAGCCTGAGCATTTCAGGATTTGAAGGCCCTATTTCTAGAGGACGAAGATGAAGATTTTATTACTACTATTTATTATATTCCACTACACCATTGTATTCCGCTGCATTAATTATCTTTCTTTGGTATGTGTAACTCTGATATGTATTGTATAAGTATAATCAAATGTTTTGTAAAACAGCTTCATGAACTGTTATTTGATTATTATATTTTATCGTTCCGGTGCAAGATTCTATTTTGTTTCTTTTATTTCTCCACTTTTTCTTATTTACCCCATAACAATCCGCCCTTCTGTATGGTTTAAGTCGACACGTGTGTCTGCTTAAGCGTACAAAAGGGTGGGATGTTACATAGGCTATCAAATTTAAAGCTAAAACAACAAATTTAAAGCTAAAACAACAAATTTAAACCACATCAAACATTGTCATTAAGCAAAAAGGAGATCAGAAGTTAGCAAATTATGTTGAATTTACATAATTAGATAGCTTCATTACCCTTAAATTCCTAAATTGAAGGGGTTTAGCCTCTCATATTTATTATCATTTCAATAAATGTAGCATTCAACATGAAATAAAAACAAGAAGAAAATGCAAGCTAAGTACCGAGATTTAATTAAAATGAAATAAAAGCTAATCTACTTGCATAAGAAATAAAACTAAGCTACTAACATAAGAGGAAAGAGAGCATGTAAATAGAAAAGAGCATGGATTAAAATTTGCATATAAGAAAATTACATAAGAAGAAAATGGTTAAGTAGCCATGAAAAAGAAAAAAGTGCTTTTGTTTATTTGTGAGCCTAAAACTAAACTAACTAAAGAGGAGGCTCAAAGGCTAAGAGATTAATTACATGAGCATATGGGGTATTTATACATGTTTGGAAACCCTAATCATATTTTTGGGAACTACCCAATACCCTCTTAGGAAGTGTAGCCTCCAATTTGTCATTAGCATAAGCATAATCCACCATCGCATATGCATGTAACTTTAATCTTCATTAGCATGTGCATTAGCTCTTAATAGGTGATCATGGTAAGTGGATAGGTGGGGTTCTCCATGTTGCATGGTTTGAATTATTTCCATCTTCATTCCTTTTTTTTCTCTTGTGCATGCATATTTTCCATAAAGCCTCTTCCAAAATGCACTAAAATTCCTACAAAACAACATTAAAATATCTAAATAAATTACCTTAAATTAATATATGCACAAAAATGACCATTTTGCCCATATATGAAGATGAATAAACGATGATTTGAAAATAATTTGAATTTTGGTTTAAACAAGTTAAAATAACCTATATGCTCATTTATTTAATTAAATTAGATAAATATGGAAGTAAAAATATGCAAATTTACATGCACATCAATTGCCTCAATTTAAGGACTTTTCCACACACACGTTCCTAAAGAAAAAAATTCTCAAGTCGATTCTTTAGCAAAACTAGCTACCTTATGAGGAGCACTAGGAGCTCGAATAGTGCCTGTAGGTTTTCAAGAAAATCCCAATATCGAGGAAAAGGCCCCTGAATATGAAAGTGGAATAATGGTATTGACTAGATTTCAAGCCCTAATACAAGTAGATAAAGGAAACGATTTAAGAAACGAAAATAAAGAAAACCAAGAAGGAATCATTCGTGTAGAAATAAATAGTCAATATGAAAATAACTGGATAACACCCATTGTTGAGTGCTTGGTGGAAGGAAAACTACCAAAAGACAAGAGAAGCTAGGAAGATAAGTGCCAGGCCCCAACTTTTACCATGATAAACAGAATCCTTTATAAGAAAGGATATTCACTTCCTTACCTAAGGTATGTTAGTCCAAAAAATGGCTTAGGACTGTTAAGAGAAGCACATGAGGGATTCTGTGGAGATCATTCTAATGGGATAAAATTAGCAAAAAAGGTCATGAGGCAAGGCTTTTATTGGCCTCAAAAGAGTATGATATAGTGAATTATGTAAGGAGGTGAAAGAAGTGTTAGAAATTTTGCATGAAGAAGAGGAAAAACTAGGTCATATCTTATCAAATCTGAAAGCGATTGTTTATAGTTCAATATAAAGTTAATAGTGAAAAATATTAATTTTATGTCTTTCAAGAAAACAGGATCGAAAAGAAAGTTTTGCCAAAAGTTGAAAAGTGGGAATATTCTAGGTTTTACACAAGGAGGGGGGAAAATGTTACCCACTATTTTCCTAAGAGAGTGAGCAAGAGGATAGGGAGATGTATGATTATATATCGGAAGCATTCAAGTCGATAACCTACAAGCATCTTACATTGGGTTATTGACCCATAAGAGATATCGAATTTAAGACATAGGGTTTATAAACATAAAGGCAGAATCAAGAAAACGATATCGAGTTTGCTGAGTAGTGAAGTTGTTACTACAAAAAATAATGTCAAAAATTTAAAAAGAGCATGTCAAAATATAGGGTGTCGAAGGGAAAGCTGAAAACATACTACAAAGGATATCGCATTTCAAAGTGTTTTGGGAAGATATTAAATCTCTATAGTAGGGGATGTCGAATGCCTTAGAAGGGATAACCAACTTTCAAGAGCATCGAATTTTGGGTAATTAAACAATAGAAGAGGAGATATCGAATATCATCAATATAAGCGGCATAGGTGTCGTAAGTCATGAATGAAACAAGGGTTCCATAAATCATCAATTTCCATAGAAGATATCGTATATCATCAACAAAGTAGGAAGGATGTATATCGTCCAAATAAGGATTGATGTCTTAAATCGTCAATAAGACAAGATGCCGCACTTCATTAATATAACAGCTGATGTCGAATACTAGCAAGATGAAGGACCCTGAGCTGCACTAAAGGTGGGATGATATCGAACGTTAATTATGTAAAGAAGGATTTCAAAACTAAACAGTGTGTCCAATGATATCGTATACTATCAACATAGTAAACAACGTCGAGTCTCAACTATGTATTTGAGATATCGGATATCCGAAGTAACGAGAGATGACGCCTTTGATCAATACAAATCAACAGATGTCAAATTTTATCAGCATAAGGGAGAGTATTGGATCTCAACCATTCAAGTCCTTGTCGAATGCCATCAAAGCAGCTAGTGATGCTAAAAATCAAGAGTATCGAATGACATATGGCAGCAAGGCCGCCTACTTCCACTCCTATAAATACAGATTGGATAACAGCTTAGAGGGGGCGAATTTTCTTTCTTTCTCTCTTTCTTGAATCAAAGTATTGTAATCCTAAACTGAATTGGGGCAAAAATCAAGAACTAATTTGTAATTTTTGACACTTATCAACAAGGACTTAGACCGGTAATCTTCCATAATCTATTATCTTAATCGTTCAAATTCGACTATTATTTAATACGGACTTGCATATAACTAATTTTTGGACTTTACCTTTGGGCCTTTATCTAAAAAAGGCCATTTAAGCCCTTGTCAGAATTTATGTTTATTTTGCATAGTGACCATCTTGCCCATCTTCATATGAATAATGAATTATAGCTACTCATCACCGATTTTACCCCATTTTTACTAATGCTTGACGAACTATTGCATACTTACGCAACTTACCTATTTTTCCCTTGAACATATGAGAGAACTCTTAAGCACTTACATAATTTAATCAAGAGTCCATGGGCAACATGGCACCATTTCGAATAACATCATTTTGTGCAAAGTCTTGGATAATGAGCCAACCTTTGGTTTAATAACATCTTGACAAATTATTACATGACTTCACTTTAAATAATGTCAAGGGTGTTAAACCAGTGCTTGGATCGACATAGCATCAAGGATGTTAAACCAATTTTTGGGTTAACAGGTTTGGTTGAACTCCCGCTTTGGAAAGCGGATGACATATAAAATGAAATACAGGGAAATCAAAAAATTCTGTAGAGGGATCCCAAGGTATTCCTCATCAATGTTGATTTAAATTTCGTTTATATACTTGTATAAATTGTTGGATGCCAAAAGCTTGGTAGCTTGGCCATATTGGATATGACTTTGATATGTTGAAAAAAGTGAACTCTTTTAGGGTAGATCTACAATAACGCTGGTTAAGTGTTGTGGTAGCTCTAGGCCTCATTATAGTATTTTGAAATGCTATTATTTATAGTTTTATTTGAAAATGGTTTGGATTCGAAGAATGATTTTAAATGCGAATTTCAGTATTTTTTATGTCATTTTGTTTAGAAAAGTATTTTTAAACTTCTTTATTTTACTCCACAACCTTTTTGTTAGTCACTTCTACTTTATATGGAAATGTCTTAAAAGTATTTAAAATGTATTTATTTTATAGAAAAGTTAATATGATAACAAATGTTTATTATAAATAAAAAGAAAAGAGATTTATAAAAGATGTTTTATAAAAAGATAGGTGATTTGTATAAGAAGTTTTATAAATTGAAAGGAGATTTATAAAGGGTTTCGTAAATATAAAAGAGATTTATATAAAGGAATTTTATAAAAGGAAATAAGATTTGATTTCTATAAATGATCATTTAAATTATGATGGTATGGGATGTATTTCTTTTATACTTATCACTAAATTCTAAAGTATGGAAACTCATTTTTAGCTGTGGGAATTAAGAATGTATGTCGAGGCAAGGTTAGTAATCTAACTTATGTGACTTCATTGTTAACTGAGGGATGGTACAAGTTCGAAATCGAAAAGTAGTGGCAAGTATATTTGGTCCAATTCCATATGATCCATTTATCTACACTAGAAGGGAAAGTCGTTTGGGTTTATAGTAAACAATGTTTTTGAGAGTGCGTATACCATTGATATAAGTATATGGAGACGTTTTCTAAGTATTGAAGTGAAATGTTTTGTGGGTATACTTCTACCGACAAGATAAGTATATGAATACTTTTTCAAGGATTGAAAAGAGTAGTACATCTTTTGTAAAGGTATTTCAATACCAGTATTTACAAAGTAGTTTTAATTAATGAAAGGTTTAATTAAATAGGCTTAGTGGTTGCTTATGTGCTTAATCAGGCTGGGTTTTCATGTGAAATTAAATCTCTGATTTGGTTGTTTGCTTATTTGATAGTAAAATAACCGACTATCAAATCTTAGCCAGTTTTAAAATTATCGATTGTTGGTTCGGAGAGACTGGTATTGTATTTGATGAGTGTTAGGTTGGCATGTGTGATAGCGGGTTCTTGCTTTGTGAACAGTGACGAAGCTTAGACTATTACCCCTACATGTCCCTTTATAAGATGGTGTTAAGGAAATCGAGAGAATAGCCGTAAAATCAGGTTCGAGGTTAGCATAGTGTAGTCACCTCCGAGAAGGGAGAACATTAACGTGGTATCAAACCTTAGGTTGAGCGAACACCTAGGTCTTGGTGGGGTAAACTCATTAGAGATGGGGTTAATAACACCCTAGAATGAGTTTGAATACATACATACATACATATATATATATATATATGAGAGAGAGTACGTATTTGTTATTGTTATAAAAATCTTTTGCATTGTGTTAATTGGTCTATTGAGTGGTTCGTGGATTCTTGTTAATATGAGTTGCTAACGTTATTGATAGGGATCTCTAAACACTTAAATAAGGCAAACCGTCATAGTATTTTGTTGAAATTGATAAATGAAATAATTTTACTAGGAATATATATATATGTATACATATATATCTAATTTTACAAAATTGATATAGTTATTTAAGATGTGCTTATTTGTTAGGAAATGATAATATTCAATTATCATCATTTATTGTTTGATCTGTCATGCTCATCCAGTTAGGAGCATTGATTATTGTTTTTTGATTGCTATGCTCAGCTAATTTATGAGCATTGATTGGTTTGATTTAGATTAAATATGAACTTGTGAATTAAGTTTCACAAATTGACTATAAGGTGTTCAGTAGTAATGTTGTTATAAATCTTGTTTTAGTATAATAAGGAATTCTTTCTGTAAAGATGATTTTATAAATTTGGTTTATAAAAAAATATGTTTTATAAATGGAGAGAATTTCTGAGAATCTAAACCTCGGTGTCTTGGAAATGATTTCAAATGATTTTTGAGAAAAATAATAAAAGTACTACTTAAAAGTATATATAAATTAAAATATTTCAAAGAGAACTTTAAATAAGATATATTTTCTTTGGATAGTTCAGAGAATGTGTCTCGATTAGTTTTGGTAATTTGAATAATCTTCTAAGTAACGATCGGATGTTTGCTTAGGAGGACGATGTAATGCACTTAGTAAATTATTCACTTTGTCATTGTAAGATCGAAACGAGTTCGAATCCGAACGAATCTATAGAAAGTTGGTGATAGATATTATATTAAAACTATTTATATGGAAATACATACAGTTTTGTTTCAAAATGGAAATCGAAAAAGAAGAAGTATTCTTATGTTTACTTGTTCGAGTGGCTCGAAAATTTCTAAAAATGGGAAGAGATGAATTCGGATAGTAAACACTTTTCTTTAGTATTACCCTTCTTGAAAAGAGGATATATGTACTATTTGGTATGACCCAATTCCTTGGTATCATTTGGTATTACTCGGTCTATATGTATATTTTCTATGGATCAAATTATGTAGTGCTATTTCAAAAAGGGTTTGAAATAAAACTTAGGCATTAGGTTCTTAAATTTCCTTTAAGGAGATCGATATAAAATAGAAGGTTATTTTATAAATATGTTTATATCACTCTTGGTTAGAGAAGAGATAATTAAACATAAGTTTGAAGGGGTTAAATTGAATAAGAAAGGTTTTAATACCAGTATTTACAAAGTGATTTTAATTAATGAAATGATTGCTTAATGTAACACACCTAATTTGATTAACATTATTCAGGAGATTAAAGTAGATTAATTAAATAGAATAATGTGATATGTAGTGTGATAAGGGAACTAAGATTTGATACTTAATAAGGTCGAGCCTTAATTAACTAATTGGGCAATAAATATGATTTATAACTAAAGATAAAAGTGAATACATGAGAAGGGTAAAATAGGAATATCCTTCCTTTTATCTCTTAAACCCTCTCCTCTTCATGTTATTCTCACTTTTCGTAACTTTAAAACGATCAAAGAATACAAGGTCAGCCATTAAATAAGAGGAGAGGAGGAAAAAGCCTGGAGATTCAAGAGGAAACTTTAATCAACCACCAAATCTCAAGTCTTCTTATCCAATCTAGGTAAATAATAATAATATCCATCTTATGTTACAATTGTTGATTTCGAACCTTGATGATTTTATTTCATGTATGATGCTTGACTGTTATGCCATGTTGATTTTGCCATGTTTTGAATTGATGATGAAATAAACGGATTTTTTTAAATTAAATGATTGGTTTGAGAGAAAAACCTTGGTCGATGATCTCCAAATAACTTGATTTTCTGGTATGATATGTAAAATAATAATTTGGAGAAGGGTATTTAATTTTGTAATTTTCCATGCTATATTAAATATTTTATGAATTCTTAAGGTGGAAATTGGGTTAATTTCGGGTTTTAATTATTAAAAATAATTAAATATGGCACCGAAGTGGGTTAAATGGGTGAATTTCAAAAATAAAATTTTAGATATTATTCTACCTTTGAAGCCTAAAATAATTTAGATCTTATCTAATAAAATTTTAAATAAAATCATATTTTATTTAATTTGGTTAAAAAGGAAGTTTGAAATTTAATTTAAATTTGTATGTATTATAATAAATGTATCAAATACATTCATATGTATGAAGTATAAGTGGAACATATAAATAATGTATATATGTGTGCGTTTAGCATATAAAATTTTAGAGAGTGAAACCTTTTGTCTTCTTCTCTTAACATACATAATTAATTAAGGGAAAGTGAAGCTATAAAAACAGAAAGAGAAACCTTTCATTTTTCACTTTTTAATTAGATCAGTTACTTAAAGTGGGAATTAGACCGAAGGGCTTCTGATTTCAGAGCAATAAGTTTTAAGGACAACATTTCTGAATAATTAGTTTGAAGAAAAATTTATAGAAAAATGACAAATTCATTTATCATTTTAAGTTATATAGGAAAATGATAAATTCATATTTCAATTTTTTTTTGAAAATGATACTTCGGGTATCATTTTCCTATAAATTGTCCTTGAAACTAATTTTTCTCAAGTGTTATCCTTAAAACTTATTACCCTCCACGAGAAGCCATTTGAGTGGTCCCGTTGCTTAAATATATTTTGACAAAATGAATCAAATTATGAAAGGGTAATGGTGCATTTAGGTGACATTAAAGGAACTGCAAAAGGAATTTGTGAGCCAATTAATATGAGATAAAAAAAATCTTTGGCATTCTTTTTATCCTTTCTTTAGCCTATTTTCAAAATATTTTAAATTTGTACGCAAATATATGTATGTGTATTTTTACTTTAAACGTATATAAAAATGCATGTGTGTGTATGAATATCAAAATTAAGCAATGAATGAAAAAAAATGATTTAAAACATTTTAATAAATTTGACTGTATCAATAAGAGGAATAAAATTTGGTTTGGTCAAGTGCATTTAAATGGTTATTAAAAGAAAGTGTAAAAGATTTAAGTGACAACTAAGGAGACGAATAGATGGAAAAGCATTTTTTAGCCTTCATTTAATCTTTAAGGTATAAGGCAATTTTAGACAACCACCATTATCCCAATGGTTAAGTGATTGGGTTTTGGTGCGAGAGATCATAAGTTCGAAACTTGCGTAGCGTGATTCGAACGTTTATTGACATGTGATATGTTGTCATGGTGATTTGTTGTATATAAAGTACCATTTAAAAAAAGCAATTTTATTTTCTACAATGCAAGGTAGGTCCATCCACAACTCTATGGTTAGTCCCATGCCATCATACAGGTCATTGCCAACATGTAAATCATGTCGGTGCTGACGTGATTGACCATGTCAGTACCGACATGGTTTGGTTAGTTCAATTCTTACTCAAATCCTTGTGCTTCCTCGTTTTATCACTATTGACATCCCTTGAGCTTTTTTTTCATTTCTACATCATCTGAATTACAGATTCGTCGAGATATCGCCTGATTCAAATATCGGATAACAATATAATACTAGTGTGAATCTGTGCTTCGCACATGGTGCTTGTAAATATGAGTGATCGATAAGAATTTCCCAGTCAGTTAAGATACCTGTAATACATAACCAAACAATGTTGCTGCAGTGGTGTTGTAAGTCATGGAGTGGTAATTTATTGTTCATTAACTAACATGAAGAGCGTGTTTAATACTTGATCATCATGGCAATTACGTGTTTGAAAGGAGTTTTATTGCCAAAATACAAATTGCATATTATTTGGTAAAGAAATTGCCTCATCCCATATATATATATATATATATATATATATATATATATATATATATATAATAGTTTAGGTTACATATAAATTTAAAGCAAAGAATTTGTCGGCTCTTGTAGGATCCAAACCCCGCTCAATTACTACATTGCATAACTTACCAATAGACTACAACTACTTAACTCCAATATATTACTCATTTATAATTAATATATATTAGATGGTGTATATGTTTAACATGTTGTCTGGTTCGGTGGGTTGCCCTAGGCTTGGTGGACTTCCCTCTAGGCTAGCCCTATGTGAATGAATATATGTAAGCATGACATATGGAATATAAATATAATCGTATATTTATGAAGCTAAATAAAATAATGGAAACCCAAAATCCATCTTTAACCACAATTTGTATATCCACTTTCCTTGTGAATCCCCCTTCAATCCCATTTTTTCTTTTTGTCAAATATTTATAGAATAAAATTATTTTATGTTGATGTGTTATATTCTTTAGCAAGGTTATCAATGCAAACATTAAAAAAAATTCATAACTGTTACCTCCTTCGAAATTGTAAGTCAATATGGATTATCATTAGTTTAACCATCAAATGTAAATCTAATATCAATGGGGATAGAATTTCAAAACGATTACAATCTCTATCTTATAATCTTGCTAATGAAAATAACATACTGCAAAAACGTTATTTTGTTCAAAAACTTTAAGTGCAAAATACAAAGATTAAATTAAAGGAGAGTTAGAAGAAAGGAATCTAGATCACATGTTTTTCAGTTTCAGAGTTCGAACTTGTGTTCTTTAGTGTCACAGTTTGAACCATCAACCAAATAACAAACAACATCAGCATATACATAGACATATATACATGTGTGCGCGTGCAAGCACTTATCTATGTATGTGCATTCACGTGCATGTTTGTTTGCATGCACGTGCGTGTGTATTCATGCCTGTAGGTGCACATGGCTATGTGAGAATATTCAGCGACACTCCTCTTTTGAAGAACATAATTACATCCTTATCATATTTTGAGCTAACTATTCAAATTGTTACAAATTTAGCAGACGTTTAGTCTGCATTATGAATATCTTCAAAATTCGGTTATTCTATAATATTTAACTTCTTCAAAATTATAAGTCAATATTCACCGTTTTATGTTAGATAAAATAAATGAGCTTAATCTTTGTAGATAAGATAATGGATATGATATGAGAATATTTACAAAATTATGTAGTATTTGAAACAGTGCAACTCAAAATGTTATAAAAGTGTCAAATGGATGTTCCATATACGTAGACATATATATGGTATATAGGCACGTGAAATTTTCTTAGCTTGGGTAGACGCATGGAAATATCAATAGATTTTGGCATTATGATTTTATTGTACAAATAATATTTATTGACGATAGTATTTATTAATGTTTAAACATTATGTGTAAGTTCACATAAACGATTTTAGTCATGTGAATGTTAATTATATATCAACCGTATCAATTTCTGCTTTGAAATTAAAAGTTGGAAAATTGGTTGCAACAAATTTGTTCTACTTGAACCCTTTGTTATCAAAATCTACAGAACTCGTAAAATCATGTGGAATTACTTGTTTGGCTCCACTATATTGAAAATTTTAGTATTCTATAATATTTATTTGATAGTTTATATCATATTTTAAATGGATATTAAACCGTTATTTGTATTTATTGTCTATTAGTCAAATGGAATATCATAAATGCACCTATGAGACCATTACTTTATAGTTACCTTCATTTCTTTGCGTTCCAAAAACATAAGTGTACGCATATTATATACTTACAAGACTAAGTTTGATGTTCAACATTTTATCCTTACATGTCATAGTCAACATTGTGACCTTGAGAAAATAAAAGAAAACAAACCCAATAGAAAACCAAATCCCTACTTTTCACCGCTCTCGAAGATATATATGAAAATCGGGAAAAAACTACTGATCCATGTTTTCGATGTTGTTATAAGAAAACTCTCTCCTGAAATGAATATGTAAATTAAGTCCCTATTTTCGAAAAATATAAAACGCAAGTTTTTCTAAAAGAAAATGCAAGGGAACTTGCAGTTTCTGGAAAAAAAATAATAATTCAACAATTGTGAAAAACTATAGTTACTTATTAAAATTGTACTTAAATAACAATTAATATTATTTACAAATAAAGAAATATGATTTTTTTTAAAACCTTTTGAAAAGCGCAAGTTAACTTGCATTTTCTATCGGAAACTTCAAGGTATTTTGCACTTTTAGATTTAGAAAAACAGGGACCTGATTTAGATACTAATTGTTATAGGGACTTTTCTCATAACAACATAAAAATAAGGACCTTGTGTGCAAAGCCCCTAGAAAAATATAATCTAAAAAGCAATTATCAGAATTTTCCACAACAAACAGTTTACCAATAAGTGAGCCATATGCGTACAATATATTAATTCCCAAACCAAAAGGCAATAACTTGCATCCACAATATTATTGGAACATATCAGGAGTTGAAAATAGAATGCATATTTTCTTCTCTGAACCAACATAAATAGCTACAAATTCATACATTCCTAAGCTACAAACATAAGAATCAATCAGTAGGTTACATTCAGTACACGGGATAATGCTGCATTGAGTTTAGAAGAAGTTGAATTGGAGCATATAAAAATTTGCTGCAAATGAAATAAATTTCTAACAATAACTATAAAAGAAGACCCAAAGGGGAAAAAGTAAGATGAGTAATTATGACTTTTTTTTCAATATTGATGATGAATTAAATTATAAAATCTTAAATATCACAGCATCAATAAGGACAACATGAAAATGCATATTAACCGGCTGGAAGTCGTCATAAATTTGGCAATATATAATGGCTATCTAGCACAAAACATGAAGAACTTGGTGCTAATTCATGAAAATCTAAATACTAAAAATCCACATCAATGAGAAACCGGGAAAGAGTAAAAAATTACATATTTATAGTTAACAATCACATAATTACAAAATAATTCAATAGCACAAAATATTTCTATCCGCAATAAAAGCAAGCCTGACATGAGGACATATCAAAAAGGTGGTTAAGTAAGTTGACTCTGTCATCATCGCAGCAAAAAACAACATAACTTTTAGTGAAGAGTGCTGCATTAAAAACCAGATTTTTTTACGACTATAATAGAATACCAATGTTCCCACAAAAATTGATCAAATGCAACACGCTTTACAAATCTCTTCATTCATGATGTAATTGTCATTTTTCAAAATTAACCAAGAACTTGCTCAGACCTTTAAATTTTGATCCCTTTAAATGTAACTTAGCACACTATACTACTAAAGATGGAGACATTAGTCTACTCTAGCCTTCCCTAATTAAACACAACATTCTAACATCAGTTATTCCATATTTACCTACACTAAGATATTCTAAACTATACATACATTAGTAACAGTGTCCATAACAACATCATTCACACTCTGCAATTAAAATTTTCAAAATATTTTGGTGCCTACTCCAAGAAATTCAAATGGTGCATGAAAAATATTAATCAAATAATGTGTAGTGAATCCACTCTAAACTATTGAGATTACTTGGTGGTTTTTGCAAGTTTCACGCCATTGCTTATGCCTTGTCCAAAGTGCGGACCCATTGTATTCATGCCATATTTTTAAGAAACTAAGAGAAGAAAGTATGAAGTGATTATACAAAGTATGAACAAATGGAAAAAGGTATGCATAACCCCAAAAATGTTGAAAAGTCATGATTCATACTACTGATATTTATTCAATTGTCCAAAGTTTTCTGACTATCATTTTATTTATTATCCATTTTTCCAGTTATTGTTATCATGAACTATTATGTGAATATTTGTCCAAATATTTATATTTTTATATTTCTATCTTTAAAATAAATATATTATATTTATTTGAATATAATTTCGATAAAGCATGGAACATAGATTAGCGAAAGAGCCACGATAATGATTTATTTTTTTATCACTACTGTTAGCTTATGATATCGATTATATTATCATTATTTAAAAAAGGAAAATGCTTATTGTTATGTTTTGATTATCCAGTTTATAAGATTTACATGGTCAATCATAGGCATTCTAAGTATCGATGAATTCCTTGCACATAGTTATTTAGTGTGACTCCATTTTTATCGCAATTGAGTTCAAACCTTGCATATTAATTTCCATAGCCTTAACAGTATTGATTCTTATAGACTGGTACAGGTCAATCTTTTACAAATTTAACAAAGACTAATCAAGTTATTTGCCATACCCCAATCTTGAGCTGGGTTCAGAACGTCGTGAGACAGTTCGGTCCATATCCGGTGCGGGCGTTAGAGCATTGAGAGGACCTTTCCCTAGTACGAGAGGACTGGGAAGGACGCACCTTAGGTGTACCAGTTATCGTGCCCACGGTAAACGCTAGGTTGCCAAGTGCGGAGCGGATAACTACTAAAAGCATCTAAGTAGTAAGCCCACCCCAATAAACTATTCCATGAATTGCCACACTATTGTAGTGGATAATAGTTAAGAGTCAGTTTCAAATCTATTTTATAACATAACAGTGTAATATGTTACCTTAGTATAGTTTTACCCTAGCCATGTCTTGCAGATAACCATCATATTAATAAACACATCGTATCTTTGAGTAGCGAGAGATTTTTTGACTTGATGTTCCGGTAGCCGTGGAAAACTAACAATATGGGCCATCTTTCCAATCTTTTATTACCAACACTTCATCCAGTGACCTAGAAGCTTGTATATAACATGAGGTTCCTTGAATTTACTTTGTTGAGGCCTCTCACTAATGCGCATTAAGTTTTTTTGAGTAGAGCACCAAAATCATGTTGGATTTGTTTGTTTTTATCAAGTCGATGTTTTGGGTGTAGAGATCGACATCACTTATCTCTTCATTAACTTTTTACTTTGGGAACTTTTGAGAAATGCTCTTTTCTAAATTTCTAAATACACATTTGTCTCTTTCCAAAAAAAAGATTTCGAAAACTACCTTTGCTTTTAATTTCAATCGAACTGCAAATATTCGCAATTTCTTGAATGTCAAACTTGCAAACTTGTGTTAAATTTTGGTGATACAAAATCACAAATAGAAGGAAACAAATATGCAAAAGGGAAAGTAATAACGTTTGTTCATTTTGGAAATGCATAATTGGATTGCATTTGAATGAGATGACAAGGAATATATGCATACGCATGTTGTGGAATAATATATATGCAAAATCTGCATATTATTTCTTTCTTCATAATCGCATTGCTTAGGGATTATTTTCTTCCATCTTTGGAATGAGTGAATTACTTGCTATGTTTGCGCGATTTGTTAGCATTGTAATTTGCCTCCATTATCTTTTTACCATATCTTGGTAATTTGATTGATGACTCACATGAATTTACATTGGTTATATATTGAGGGTATACTTTATTGTAAACCCATCCTGGTATTTAGCCAGCGATCTCCAGATAGAGTGTCTTTTTTTGTTATCCCTAATTGGGGCTTTGGTATGTAAACTCTTATCTTGTAATTCTCTCAAGTGTAATAAAATCTCTCTTCTTTGGACTGGACGTACAGTATCTAGATGATAGTGGAACCAGTATAAATATTGTGTGTCTTCTTTTTTTTATAGTTATTTACTATTTATTTGGAGTATAGAATAATTGCTGCTAGATTAAGTGATGTTCAAATTGGCAAATCTAGATCCTGTTTATTGTTTTTCCGCATTTGTGCAATTTTTGCACAACAGATTGGTATCAGAGCTAGGCGATTTGTTCAGATTTGTGCATCAATGGCTTCTAGAAAGAGCGGTAGATCTGGTGGTGATTATGCTATTACTCATTTGGATGGAAAAAGGAGATTTTGTGCAATATGGAGTGGAGGAGATTATGTTGAGAGAGAAGAGTGTTCCAGTCTTGGAAATTTGATGATAAGGAGTTTACTGTGTTGAAGAGACATCTGGATTTGGGAACTTGTATCTGCTTTATGGCTCGATGTTGATGTGAGAGTCTTATGTTGATTTCCATGGGAAATTTATTGTTTTGCAGATAAGGTATGTGGAAGGAGAGAGATTTGTCTTGTATACAGAGATTTGGCTCAGCCTTGTTATGTCTGTTGGCATTTTGTTTTCTAGCTCTGTATTTGATTGGTGATTGAGAGAATTTTTTGGCCTTGGTGGCTTTGAGATTATTTTGATATCTACCTTCTTTTGATTTTGGATATTTGCAACATTTTGTTAGCGAGCGGGGATATAGTCTGAGCTCGTTAGTAAGGTGTGATGGGGGGTGGCCTTGCCGGAACCCATTGGGTAAATATTCATTTTTCTTTTGTATCTCGTTAAGAGATTTTGGTTGAAGGTGGAGTTTGAGTTTAAGAGTTTTACGTTGAAAAGAGAATTTGACTCGAGGTGGAGTGTTGGAAATATGTGATTTTGCATCAAGGTGGAGTGTTAAATTTTGGTGATACAAAATCACAAATAGAAGGAAACAAATATGCAAAAGGGAAAGTAATCACGTTTGTTCATTATGGAAATGCATAATTGGATTGCATTTGAATGAGATGACAAGGAATATATGCATACGCATGTTGTGGAATAATATATATGCAAAATATGCATATTATTTCTTTCTTCGTAATCGCATTGCTTAGGGATTATTTTCTTCCATCTTTGGAATGAGTGAATTACTTGCTATGTTTGCGCGATTTGTTACCATTGTAATTTGCCTCCATTATCTTTTTACCATATCTTGGTAATTTGATAGATGACTCACATGAATTTACATTGGCTATATATTGAGGGTATACTTTATTGTAAACCCATCCTGGTATTTAGCGAGCGATCTCCAGATAGAGTGTCTTTTTTTGTTATCCCTAATTGGGGCTTTGGTATGTAAACTCTTATCTTGTAATCTCACTACGCCATAGATTGCATACTGCAATACCAAAGAAGTGATGCAGGAAGTGCCAAAAAATGTTGCTGTAGGCTAAAAAAGGGCAAAGGCAACACTTTCTCGGTGATGCATTTTGCCGCGTTGCCGCAGACCTCAAAGGCAACATTTTGACTATCTAAGGCAACATAAGAAATATTGTTGCAATAGAACCATATTTGGGTCTATAGCAACATCCATAGGTGTCTGTACCAACATTCCAAAATGTTGCTATAGATATTAACTTTCTGAATTTGTGGGGCCCACAATGTAGAGCATATTTGATTTTTTAATAGAAATAAATATTTATTTAATAAAATGCTATTGCACAGAATTTGATATTCAAACAGTAATTTATTTAAATAAATATTTTATTTCAACATTTGAAATAGTACAAATTCCTGACTCCACTATTTTACAATTCAATGATATATAACACTGATATTCACATATACAGATATTCCTCACTACATCACTCAGTTCACTCATTACATATGCAGTTTCAATTTATACAGACACCGACACTGACAAATATATGACGAGCTGAGTGCCGAGCCGAAGGCGAGCCGAGAAGCGGGTCCGGACGCAGCGCCGGAGGGGGTCCTGTTTATTGTAATAAACTCTCTCTTCTTTGGACTAGACGTACACTATCTAGATGATAGTGGAACTAGTATAAATATTGTGTGTCTTCTTTTTTTTATAGTTATTTACTATTTATTTGGAGTATAGAATAATTGCTGCTAGATTAAGTGATGTTCAAATTGACAAATCTAGATCCTGTTTATTGTTTTTCCGCATTTGTGCAATTTTTGCACAACATCTTGCACTTCCGCAAAATAATTCAAAAAAAAAAATTTAATTTCTTCGTATTAACCTTCTATTAAGTGTAATATGATTTTCGAAAAAATGGAAAAAATTCAAAAATAATTTTAGCGGGTATTAAAACCTGCTATTGAGAATGCTTTTTTTTGTATTAAGTTTGAAAATAATGGACTAATTCTAGTTTCCACTTTAACATTTTTGCGTCCCTCTTTGACTTGCATGAAAGCAATAACATATTTAAACATATGGTTGAAAAGCTAATATATAGTTTACCATTATGATATTTGTTTCATTAACACTTTTTGGACTGTATGACAGTTTGTTGAAGTGCAAACATTCGCACTCCTGCAAAAAAATGAAAAAAAAAGTTTAATTTTCGCAATATTGGCCTTGTTAAGTGCAAATGTGATTTTGGTAAAAATACGAGGAAAAAAGTTGTCAAAATTAATTTTGGTGGTAATTTAACACTTGTTTATCAAGAAGCGTTTTTCATGTTTTAAGTTTAAAAATAAACAACGGATCCTAATTTTCACTCACACTTTTTTGCATCTCTCTTCGACTTGCATGAAGAAAACCCTATTTAAGTAAATGGTTATAAAGGTAATATATATAGTTTACCATTACGATATTTGTTTCATTAACACTTTTCTGAACTATTTGACACAAATATAATTTGACGTGACAAATGTATTAGATCTTTACTGTTCATTCTCTTCAACTTTTAGAAAAGTTGGTAATTTTCATGTAAATATAGTTTAACATATCATGTTGGCTCGTCATGAAAACTATACACTTTAATCTGAATTGCGAAATATGAATATCTTAAGTCAAAATCCCGTAGAACTTCCCAAAGTTACAAATAGTATATAAGTATCATACACAACAAATTATTTAACAAATCGATTATTTAACTAATAGAATATATCCCTTAGTTAATGACAGGAGGACTTCTTATTTTAAAACATAAACGAACTTAATATTTTGTTGTTGTACTAAGTAATTTGAAACATCTCAACTTGATAAACCATATAAGAAAATATATAAAAAATTAGAAATGGAAGAGTTAGCCTAATATACCTTCTTTTTTACTTAGCATTTACCAAACCTGAAAGCATCCATTTATATAGATTACATTATTGACATAAGCTTGACGTATAATTTCAATAATCATCTAACACCACGTATTGAAACTTCTACTTTTAGTTTTATCCAGCTTTGAGAATACATACAAAGGCCGAAAGCAATTAAAAAAAGCAAGTCATTAAAACCATTTATTAAAATTACCTAGCATTTAGTAGTGACACATTAAATCACCAAAAGCATTTCTATTACACTTAAATTAAAAGATTTAAAAGGAGAAATATGCTAATGGGTATTGTAACGTGTTTGACTATAAGAACAAGCTTTGGGAATTGAAATGGATACTAAAGAGGCAAGTTGGAAACTTACAGATCTCCAATTTTAGGTTTTTGAAACCAATTAAACACACTGATGATCCAGTAGCTTTATTAAGAGAAATAAATTACATACTAGAGATAAAATTGGAATCGGTTAGAAGCAAAAGAGTTGACGACAACAGGCAAGAGAAATAAGAAAAATTTATTAATGCCTCTAAATAAAGTGGTAAAAAATTTGTCTCTAAGTGAGTGGAGAATACAAATGGGAAGGAAGTTTTCTGGAAAAAGAAAATATATGATGTCTTTTCTCATTCTTTGATGTTTCAAAATAAACCTGATATAAAATGGGTAAATAGAGGGCAAGGTAAAATATACCTCACCAATAAAGGATAATTGAGTATTCAAAATGAGAATGAATGAGAAATAAGAATTTAAATGGTCAATTATTCAATTTTATATATAATATAATAGATTTGGTTAGCTACTTATATTGCTCTACAAGGTTTATTACTGTATTTATCATATTGGCCCATAACTAAACTAAATATATGTGTTAAAAACATTGATAATTATATTGAAATCTATTACTTTCCATAAATATAAATTTCTTTTAATACAGTATTTTGTAAGGAATCACTCATCCATAAGATAGCCGATTTAATACATGTAATATATCTAATATAAACTTGGTAGTTTAAAACCAAAATATATTAAAAATGTCAACCAATTATGTTAGAATTGGCTGCTTTTGATGTTAATAAATTTCTTTAATGCATCTGATTATGTATAGTATCATCTTTCCATACGATATACACAAAGTCAATAGATAATTTGCTAAATATATCAATATTTGTCACTACTTGCGTTTATTGCAGGCATGTGTTAGTTTGGATCCACAATAAATATATTCAAAAGAAAACGTTAATCAATACTCTTCCTTATCAGTCAGCATAATAAATTTCTTTAAATTCTGTTTTGTGGGTATAATAAGATACACAAACTTAAATATTTACTGTGTCAGAAATATCAAAATTTAATAACCATAATATTACGTCAAAACATTCTAAATATAACTGGCTGTACCAAAAAGGTAATTAATATAGTTTGCCTTATTTGCTCTAAGCAACCTTCCATACTTTTATTCTACATTGCATCTTCTTCTCCATATGTATCTATATATATTAACAAAGCTTCTTGTTCGCAAAAAAACATCAAAACCCAAAATCCATAAAAAATGGAGAAACACAATGCTGCAAAATCTATTGTCGAAGAAAGAGATGCAACTTTAGTCCTTTCTAATGGCTCCCAAACTCCGGTCAAAAGTAAAGCCTTCTTCCTCAATCCAACTTCATCGGACTCCAACAAAGCTTTCTCAAAACCCAATTTCGTATTGTCAAAAAGGCTAAAAAACCCCAAATACCAAAGTAATTTCAGATGGTGGCCTGACCCTCAGTTATACTGGGATACATGGATCAAAAAGCTTGAACCCAAATACACCCATCTATGGCAAAAACTCGGCATCTTCCATGCTATCATGTCATCCAAATACAAATTCCCGAGAGAACAAAATGCTATTTTGGGCGTTTCTAGGTTTTGGTGCGATGAAACCAACACCTTTATGTTTCCATGGGGTGAAGCCACCATAACACTAGAAGACGTCATGATCCTTGGCGGGTTTTCAGTTCTCGGCGAACCCGTTAAGAATAGGGTCCGTAATGGAGGAGATGATATGGAATCCTTCCTGATCCAAGAACATATGGAATCCTTCCTGATCCAAGAACTATCCAACATTAGAAGGAGGAGAGCCTATCCTAGACAGAGTTTCTGGATCGATCATCATATGAATAGGGTCCGTAATGTAGGAGATGACATGGAACATGCTGCCTTTTTAGCCTTGTGGTTATCCAGGTTTGTGTTGATGTCAAGCGAGAGGAATGTTAATGATAATGTGTTTCAAGTAGCGGTTCGATTGGCTAAAGGGATTAAGGTTGCCCTTGCTCCTGCTGTTCTTGCTAGCATTTACAAAAGTTTGAGTACAGTGAAAAATCACGTATCCCGCAAGACAAGTGATGCCGCTCCTCTTGCTATATGGGCACCTATGCATATACTTCAATTTTGGGTGTGGGAGAGGTTTCCACGTTTGAGTCCTGGTGTGAAAGTTTTGACTAGTTTTGACGTCCCTAGAGCTGCTAGGTGGTTACATAAACTTGGTAAAATTAGTTCCATCTCGGAAACAATGCAAATATTAAAGTCACCTGATGAGTTTACTTGGAGGCCTTATGTTAATGATTTGGAAAATTGGCGCAAACCTTCGTTTTATTTGAACGAGGGTGAATGGTTGTGTAGTGGAGAGACTCGAGATGAAGGGTTGAGATCGTTTGCACAGTGCTTGATTGTTTCGTGGCTAGTAGGATTAGATTGTATTGAACAATATCAACCTCATAGGGTTGCAAGACAATTTGGTTTCAGTCAGGACATACCATGCTTTGTTCCTCCAGAGAATTTTAGATGGGAAGATGCTTGGGAAACTTATGATATTAGTTTGAAGAATGTGAAGTATTATATTCCTTCAAGCTTTTATATTGATTCTTATGTCACTGTGGAGTACTTTCAATGGTGGAGGAGATGGCAAGGTATTCGAGGTGGAAAAAGGAGGAAAACAAATGAACCTATATGTAATAAAACTGAGAAAAGGACAAGGATGAGCGTTGATGAACCTTCACGTAATCGTAGAGTTCATTTTGATCTGCCAGATTTAAAAGTTTCAGAAACCAGCAATGAGAAAAATATGACTAAGGAAGAAGAAGAGATGGAAGATGAGCAAGAAAAAATAGCTCGGTTAAAGGCAGAAATAGCTGAGATTGAGGCAAAAATAAAGAAGCTGGAATCTGAAGCTCAGGCGAATCCAAACCCCACAGCAGTATCTTTTTCCTTCTAGGTGAACATTTATGCATGTATGCATAGCAGTTAATTTACTAGTCATATCGTCTCTTCTTTAGTTATATGGTACTATCAGATATGTTGGATCAATGATACCTATTTTGCAGATATTTTAAAATTTTGTCTTTATATGTTATTCAAAGTTTAGAATTTTAATAACACAGTTTACACTTTACTAAGCTTTACATAGATTTTCAGCTTTAGTCAATCACACAAAATTTAGGCTAAAAAAATAGTAGATTAAGTTTATCTATCTTTTTGTTTAAAAGCTTATTGCAAACAAA
Source organism: Allium fistulosum (assembly GCA_030737815.1). NCBI lineage: Eukaryota > Viridiplantae > Streptophyta > Magnoliopsida > Asparagales > Amaryllidaceae > Allium > Allium fistulosum. Next base: position 473,182,589 of record CM060907.1, read on the forward strand.
ACATAAAATGTACATGATCAGTAAAAAGATAAATGCAAAAGCACAGTTTCACTGAAAGATAAAATTATTTATCATTTTGCTTCGTAGCTAAATAAAAAGATAAATGTAGAAATTTAAACATTTGTATATTTTTACTGTAATTTTTTTTTATATCTCCTATGTTTTAATGCGTGCTTTGGTTAAAACGGATTCGTATTCTTGTTATTTTACTGTGATGGATGTATATTTCTGAAAAAGAATTGCAGTATATCCTTTAATAGGAACATTTTGAAACATGAAGAAGAAGGATAAATGAAAAATGGGCATATGCACATGCATATGTGCTAACAACAAAAATAAATACTCGATAGATTTTTGACTAAAAATACGCAAAAGACTGTTTATATGAAAATCTATATATATATATATATATATATATATATATTTATCATTTTCTTTAATGCAGTATATTAATTAAGCATTTATGCTAGAAATATATGTGGGATTGCAACATGCTAGTCTCTGCAAAATTGGTGACCTGTTTTAGTTAGTTTATGTTTTATGAATTTGAAGTTGTTTAATTAGTCGGATTGCAACATGCTAGTCTCTGCAATATTAGTATGCCTTATGTTTTAGTTAGTTCACAGAATTTTGCCTCAAGGCAGAGAATCACTTATTGGTGTGCACAAGATACAGTTGAGATGAAACAAATTGTAATGTCATGGTGAATGAGATGAAACAACAATATGTACTATTTTTTTTCCCCTCTAATAACAAATTGTAATGTCATGGTTTGTTGCATTTTTGTTGTGCATAGTGCAGTGGTTACTCCTTTTAGTTATGTCTTTCAGCTTATAAACTAAATTTGGATACTGTAATGTTTAGTACATACATGGGTTTAATAACAACTGGTAAAAAGGTAGGTTGGAAAACTCATAAAATGATGGTCTCGTTTGTCTCTCATTGTCAAAAGATGTGCATACAGAAGAAATGCTGTGCAGAACTGTGAGATCTTTATATTGAATATATGCAAATAGGATATTCATGCAAATTTATTGGTAAATGTCTGAAAAGTCAAAACACAGGCTAAAATTATCACGCTTTATTTTTCTTCATAGCAACTAGCTAGGCTAAGTTTGACTGTTTGACATTCAGATGCAAATTTTCAATATAATGAATGTGGCATGCAAATATCATATCTAAACAGACAGGAAACAGTATATACTTCTTCAAACTTGATGATGTCTTATATTTCATTACACGTAATTTGAAAGGTAAAACTTACTATGTCCATTTTCATGCAATTTCATTAATAAATTTCAATATTACTCTTGACAGATTATAGACAACCATTCTTGCAAATAAAAAAGTTTGATATGATATACATGTAAAAACCATTATGCAAAAAGGAAAATAGAAATAATTATTTGCAGACAGCTGCTGCTTGTTCTCTATAATGTTCAATGTACGCTTCAAAAAACCGCCTGACTACAACCTATAAACTGCTGCTTGACTGCAAATTACAAACTATGTTCGCACACTGCTGCTGTATCGATCTTCAATCAATCAGGGATGCTGTCGGTACACTTTTTTCCATTGCATTCGGTCTCTGATCAATCACGACGGCTGGCTGCACACTAAATATTCATTGTTGCATTGAGCTGACACTACAACAAAAATACCCTATTACAACGCCCTTTTTACAACGGGCATTGACTGCCCGTTGTAATAGAAGGCTATTACAACGGTCCTTTCAGATCCGTTGTAATAGATGTCCTATACAACGCCCTTTTTACAACGGGCAATGTATGCCCGTTGTAATAGAATGCTATTACAACGGTCCTTCCAGGCCCGTTGTAATAGATGTCAATTTTACAACGTTCACAAAATGCCCGTTGTAATAGATGTCAATTTTACAACGATCATAAAATACCCGTTGTAAGAGGTGCCAATTTTACAATGGTCATAAGGCCCGTTGTAATAGGTGTCAATTTTACAACGGTCAAAACATACCCGTTGTAATAGGTGCCAATTTTACAATGGTCGTAAAATGCCCGTTGTAATCAATGCCAATTTTGCAACGATCATAAAATGCCCGTTGTAATAACTGTCCGCTGCCAATTTTCGATAATCAATAATCAATAATTACAATGCTTTCTTAAAATTAATATTTATTATTTATTAATATTTAATAATTAATCATTAATAAAATTATATTAATCATAGGTTACTAATCACTAATTATAATATTATATTACTAATTACTAATTACTAAGCATTGATAATATTATATTATTTATTAATATTTAATAATTAATCGTTAATAATATTATATTAATCATTTATAACTTATAATAATTAATGATTATTAATAAATAATCACTAATTACTAATTATTAGCCTTTTTAGTTTATACCAAACAAATGTTTAAATTTGAACATGTCAGTTTATGCTTATAAGTTATTATAATTAATGATTTATAATTTGCAATTCATAAATAATGGAGTATAATAGAAATTTAAAATGACTTCATTAAAGATTGAAAACTAATTTATATGTAATAAGTTCTTCCGCTCTGTGCTTTCATAACTTAATATATGTAAAAAAGTATAATTTTTAAATTTTCTAAAATAAACATAGAAATACTTATTTTTTTTGTTGAGATTTTTTTTAAATTCAAAAGTAAAAATTTATGATAATATTTGTTTTTTCACTTGTTTTGGTTAAGAAACTAGTTTGGCTCTGTTGCACCTAAAATTTTCATTTCCCGCTTCTCCCTTTTTCTTAACCTAGATTCCAATTTCCACCCGCGATCCATCCCTATTCCTCCACAATCTTCACCGCCTCCTTCATCGAGTTCCTCCTCTTCACCAACCCAAAAGGCCTCAACGAATCCACCATCCGACCATCTCGAAACTCAATTCACCGGTTTGATCCCTCCTTCCTTGTCCAAACGCACGCTGCTGAAGGAGCTGCATCTGGAAACCAACGTGTTTTTGGGGGAGATTCCAGATCTGGATCTTCCCAATCTGGAAACCAACCTCTAGTCATCACCGATCTTCGACCCCTTGGAGAAAGACGTGGGCAGAGGCAGTTCGTGGCCAGGCAGTTTCGAAGGCGGATTCTCAAGAGATTGACTTGCAGTTCATATCACCAATTCAGGAAAATGGCGATCATTTGTTCGTGATTCCAGAGACTAATAATCATGTTGCATTTGATAAGTGGAAATTTACTGTGGTGGCATACGTTATTGGAAGTAGACCGTTGTATAACAAATTTGTGGAATATGTGGATAAAATCTGAAAGCCTACAGGTTCTTATGATGTGTACTGCAAATAAGGTAGATTCGTTGTTAATTGATTTCATAATGAGGATGATTATATTAGAATCTTAAAGTCTGGTCCTTTTACATTTAATTCTAAAACAATCATTCTCAAAACCTTGAAAGATTGGTATGTGATTTAGTCGTGATTATTTTTCTACCATTCCTATCTGGATTAAGTTGCTTGATTTAAATCTGGAAATATGGAATAAGGATGTGATTAGTAGAATTGCTTCCACTTGGGAAACCTATTCGCATGGATACTAATACGCTGAAAGAAACTCGATTATAGTATGCACGTGTTTTAGAAGAAATTGGTGCATCTTTCTCGTATCCTCAAATGGTTCATGGACTAAACTACAATGGAGAAAAGTTGGAAGTTCAGATTTCTTATGAATATGAACCAAAACCATGCAAAAATTGTAGTGTTTTTGGACATAATACTAGAAATTGCATCTTTCATTAACATAAAGGGCTGGAGACGTGATGATGCTGACTTTGAAATATAGGTAATAAGCAATATTCAGATTTTCTTATTACTCAGATGACCCCTCAAGTTTTAATTTGCACATCTTAAGTCAATGTCACCCTAGCATCAAAGTATAGTGTACTAGAATCATCTAACGAGTCATGATTAAAGTTCACTAAAAATATCTTGATAAGAATCATAAGATATGATCCTTTTAAGTCTTGTTGAGAATATTGCAAACTAATGACTCCCTAAATGTCCATGGTAAATTGGTAATCTGAATTGGCCACCATACTGGCTCTACGAGAAGGTTCTAAATTGACCCCAATGGTGGTCTGGATACGCACGTTGGTTTTTACAGCATGTTCTTGGATTCTTATTCTTCTTCGTTATTTTTTTTTCTTTTTTTTTTGGATTTCGACCATGTAATTGACATAAACTAAAAGTGAAATGGCACATCTAAAATTCCTCTGAATACTGTGGTGTGAAGTTGTGAAACAGACCATGATCTTATACATTGTAACATAAGTTATTATGACATAAAAAAATGAAAACAGCTGCAAATAGTGTGATAGAACCAACCAACAGACTGCCCATATATCAGGCCAATGGTGAAGATTGTGTGATGGAAGCAAAGATATTCTCCACAGTTCTTACTCCTCACAACCTTCTTCTCTTGTTTTAATTGTCTCTGAGTGGTTAGGGACCACAAATGTAGTTATTTGTCTTCTGCATCTAACTAAACAGCATTTAATTAACCATTACATCATCTTTAACTATATCACCTTCATGTTCATGTACAATCTTCATTTAGTTTGGTTTGTAGGACCTGTTCATGTTTATTTAACTTTTAACTAATACTAATTTAGGTAATTTAATTTAAAAGACAAACTTGTAAAGTTTTTTGACTTTTAGAACAACATGTACAAAAATCAGCCAAAACGGCACATTCTTCACGCACATATCAAAATCATCGTTTCTCACGCCATCGCAGTCCACGCTGCCGCACCCATCATATTTTTACAATATGAAGGAAAAAAATATTATTTATTTTATCGTAGCCGTGTTATTATACTCCAACTATAAATAACTCGCAAACAAAATTCATTTCTTTTACACAAAAAAAATTAAAATAATGGAAGAATATGAAAACAAACAAGAGATACGAGAACAAGGGAGACGACAATAAGAGCTGAAAATAATTTAATTAGTATTTCCTCTCCATGATTAGTAACAGTTTGGCTATTCTGTTTTCCTCCAACGAATATCAATAACAATTTGATTGTGCATGATCATTATTTATTCGATGTTTTCTTACCTTAAGCAATTCAAAAAATAGGGTAATTCTTTTTTCTTATGTTTTTAGGTATTTTGATATAAATTTTAGTTGATAATAAATTGGTAGTTACTAGTTAGTAAACCAACTACCAGTTATATTTATTATTACCGACAGTTTGAGTTAGCTGGTATATATACTGATAGCAGATAAATGAAACAATAGTTGTATTGTGAAGTTTCTATGCCCGCCATACATTAATGTGTACTTTTTGTTTTAAATAGTGTGCATGTTTGAGCATCAAAATCTGTTCTTTATATTGCAAAAGCTTTAACATTGCAAACTAAATATGAGAATGAAAAAATAATAATTTTGGAATCCAACTGCAAAACAAAGGAAATGAGTCACATTCTGGAAAAACATGTTATGTTTTGTTATTGATGATCCCAAATATTAATTATTGTTGTAAGTGGTACTTGAAAAGTTTAGTGTAATTCAGTATAATCTATCAGCTTATTAAGGAACCTTGCATGTTTTTGGTTTATTATTTTAAAGTATGTTAAGCAGCTAAGGAAAAAAATCCGACATGGGTTTTAATTGTGGAAATTAAATTTTCAGTTTATTATTTTAAAGTAGAATTATTCCCAACTTTATGATTCATGGTGATTTCATCCTTAAGGATGGAAGAGGCGGTAGAGTCAAACATTTGTTAGCATACTGTTATGAAACATTTGTTTTAACATTTTTTAAGTTAACTAATGTGATTGGTTTTAGAGGATCGACTGTACGGGATTAACTATGTTCAACTTCGATTTGAAGATTCAAGCGCAGGTACATACACCAAACTGTAGTATTATAAGGCATGAATTCTAGAATAATTATATAAATTAAAATGAAATCAGCAAATTTGAAGTTAGGAATTCCCATACTGGTATGCCACTCTAGTGAGGAGAGAATCAAGTTTTAGAGGCTGTTGCGGTGAGCGGCGGGCGTGCGCTAGAGAGGAAAGATGCGGCTTTCAGGTGAGTACTCAATTCATTAAATCTTTGTCTATTTCTTCCTTTATCTTACCTATATAATGGAGTGTTGACTGAGTTTGTGTGAGTAGGTGGAGTTGATGTTTTTAGATGTGTGTTTACATGTGTCAGTGGCAGTGTGTAACTGGGTGTATGGCTGTGCAGTTGTGTGTTGTGTTCGTGTATGTGTGAGCCGATGTGTGTGCGTGTACTCTGTGTGTGTCTGGGTAGTGCGTTAGTGTGTTTACTGATATGAAGTTTTGTGTTGAGTTTGTATATGTAGTGTCCAGTCCCTGTATACGTGTGTGAGTAATTTTATAGGTGTTTGTTTTATGCGCATGAATATATATGTGCGTTGTACGTGTCCATTTAGTGTGTGTGTTTGGGATTAATGTGTTGCATACATGTATGTGCTGCCGTGCTTGTATTATCATGTGTAAGGGTAGGTGATGCTTTTATATTAGTGTTGTTGTGTAATATGTTGTCTAGTTTGCTACTGCTAATCAACTGTTACATCATTTTATAATCAACTTTGTTATGTTGACAAGTGATGAATATTTTCTTTCTTCTTAAATATATACATGTGTGCATTCCTATAGATATACATTATAGGCTAGTTATTTTTACATATATTTTGATAAATATGTGAAATTTTTTACATAACCATTTACATAAATATGTGAAATTTGTTCTTATAAATATGTGAATTTTTTTAGGTGAAAATGATGGTTGTGCTTGGCGAGCTTGGTGGGCGTGATGAATACTCATTAGTGGAAGCTCTAAAGGAAGAAAAGGTTCGAAAACCAGTTGTTGCTTGGGTTAGTGGGACATGTGCAAGACTTTTCAAGTCAGAAGTTCATTTTGGTCATGCCGTAAGTTCTTGAGTTTTGTTTTGTTTTAATCTTTCTTTCATTTTCGGTGAGTTATCACTAAAACATTGAGTGACTTTTTTTTACTGAAACCAGGGTGCTAAAAGTGGCGGTGAGATGGAATCTGCACAAGCAATAAATAATGCTCTTAAAGAAGCATGAGTAGCTGTTCCAACTTCATTTGAGGAACTAGAAAGTGCAATTAAAGAGACATTTGATAAACTAGTATGTTTATATCTGATTTGAGGATAATTTGTCAAGTTTTTCCTGGGATGTTTTTTTACATAAATAGACTTGTATGATAATGTCACTATTGAAATGTATGAGAAAAGTGAAAAATAAAGAAAGTTGTAAACAAAGAGTAGTGAAGTAAATAATATTTGTTTTGAAGGAAAATGTGTTGTTTTATAATAATATTTATTACTCATTAAATTATTCATTATTGGTATGGATATACTGCATGGATGTTGCTGTTGTTTTTTTTTAATTTGCATTTATTTTGCAACGGTCAGAGCATGCTGTTATACAACTTTTTTACAACGGTCAAAGCATGTTGTTATAAGAGATTTTTACAACGTTTATTGCTCGTTGTAAAATACAGTGGACCTATTACAACGAGGCCTAATACGACGGGCGCATGTCCGTTGCGAAACACATATTACAACGGGCATTGCCCGTTGTAGAAATGCTGTTTTGTTGTAGTGTGATGATGTCGATTGAGGTTCTTAATATTGTTTCTACTTAGCTAGTTCTGTAATCTTTATCTTGCAAATAACATAAACTCTAAGATCTAGAATTACATGATTATCACATATGTAATGAATCAATAAAACATTACTCTAGATATCTTGTATATGAATTAGCAATGGTTGTTGTCGAAAGTTATTTCAATGGAGAAAGGAAATGGTTTCTCTCTCTTTTCCTATATCTTTCTTTATGTGTTTTTCTATATCCTTTGTGATGGGCAAAAATTAATATTTATAGGTAGAGAGAGGACCAAATTTCCGGATTTGTAGACTTAGTCTTGATCGTCCATCAAAATAAAAATGAGGGAAATTAATGCTCTAGATTATAACCGTTTTATTAATTAGCATATTAATAGGAAACCCTATAGATTCTATTGGCCACAAAATGAGGAAGGAAACGTTTGAGGAAGGAAACAGTCAAATTTCCTTACAAAATAAGGAAGGAAAACCATTAATGTTTTCGTATTAATTTCCTTATAAAACGGTCAAATTTCCTTACAGTCTTCCACTTGGTCAATAGTAAAAGTCATTAATGTTTTCGTATTAAGATTATAAGACACGCATGATATGCTAAACTTTTCTTTAATCAGTTATCATAAGTGTCTTGGCTAATCCAGTGATCAATGGAAGTCATGACGTGTACATGTTATTTTGCAACATGCTTACTTCCATGTACTATGACATTGACAACTTTCATAACAGACCGTAGATGAGCATAACTTAATGGTTACATAATGTCTTGAAGTAAAAGATTGTTTCTGTTATCATTTATCTAAATATAAATGTGTACACATTTTAAAACAGAAATAAAAGATGTCCAAATTATTAAGAGCTCAATAATTGTTATGTCTAGCTAAGTACAAAATAAATGGCATAATAAGGAGATAATTAGGAACTATCTGCAAGACCCATGCTATCAGTATGTCTCTGAAAGGTCTTTGGAGGTAGTTATTTCGTTAATATGTCTGCCACTTGTAAGTCCGTACTTATCGATTCAACAACAGTTTTCTTTAGTTTAACATCTTGATTCAGTAGTAGGTATTTTAGGTACATGTGTTTGGAACCTTTGGTTATCCTATCATGCTTGGAGAAAAAAATTGCAGCTTCATTGTCGAAGTAGACAGTTAGTGGCTTAGAGATAAAACTTAAAGTGCCAAATTGTGAGACAGAATTACGCAGCCATGTTCCCTGAATTGAAGCCTCATAACATGCTACGTATTCAGCCATCATGGTGGATCCGAAAAGCATCTCAGATCTGGCTTCTCCATGATATTGCACCTCCACATAAGAGGTACACATAACCAAGAGTGCAGATCCTAGTGTCAGGACATCTAGCAAGGTCTGAATCAGAATAACCAGTTACTTGTAGTTAACTTGATTTTCTATAGGTGAGCATGTAATTCCTTGTTCCCTTTAGGTATCTCAGTACCTTCTTTGCAGCTTTCCAATGAGCAATTCCTTGATTACTTTGAAATCTACCCAGCATACCAACTGCATGACTGATATCAGGTCTTGTACAGATCTGTGAATACATCAAACTCCCTACAAGAGATGCATAAGGATATTTGGTCATTTCTTCTCGTTCCATAGGAGTCTTTGGGCACTGCTCAAGAACAAGTTTGTCTCCTTTCTGCAGTGGGACAGGACTAGACGAACAATTCGTCATGCCAAATCTCTCAAGAATTTTGTCAATATATGCATTTTGAGACAATCCTAGAATTCCTTGTGATCTATCACGGAATATTTCTATTCCTATCACATAGGAAGCCTCACCCATATCTTTCATTTCAAAATTCATTGAGAGATAATCCTTAGTTTCACGTAATAAACCAAGGTCCCTGGTAGCTAATAATATGTCATCAACATACAGAATCAAAAATATGAACTTGCTTCCACTGAACTTGAGGTATATACAAGGGTCAACTATGTTTCTGTGAAATCAAAAGCGATAATGATTTCATGAAACTTTAGATACCATTATCTAGAAGCTTGTTTCAGTCTATATATTGATTTCTTAAGTTTGCAGGCCATGTCTTCCTGTCCTTCAATTATGAAGCCTTCAGGTTGACGCATGTAGACTTCTTCTTCCAAGTCTCCATTTGTTAACCCTCTTTCAGTTCATAACCTAATGAGTTAAAAGCGCCACCGACTCAAGACAAAGACCGACCTAACAAATCTGATTTAAAGCAACATGCGACCTAAGCTACAGGACCGACTTAACAGTAGCCGACTCAAGGAAGGCTCCGACTTAAGAAAGGTCTCCGGTATAACAAGCCACGACCTAAGAAAGCTCTGATCCAACAGTTGCCGATCCAACTACTGAAAAAAGACGCCGACTTAAAACATGTGCCGACTCAACAGGTCACGACTTAAGGTAATTTGTGACTCAAGGGCTGAGACCGAGTTAAGAAGGATTCCGAGTTAAGTAATGCTCCGACATAACAGTGTACGAGTTAAGGAGTAGTTTGACTTAACCGGTTAGCAAGTTACGAAGGCCTCCGACTTAGCAGTTCGCGAGATAAGGAGGGGCTCCGACCTAAAGAAGTCCTCGACTTAAAGACCTACGACCTATCTCTTAAGTCGTCGCCGACCTACGACTTATACTGAGTCGTATGTAATCTCAGAACACCCTATATCTTCACCTCGTCACCGACTTACCTTAGATCTTCGACGACTTAGGACTTGAGCATAAAACCAGAAAAGGAGACGAACTACTGTGGAAGTGTTGATGAGCCGGCTGCGACCTACCATAAGTCGGCTACGACTTATACTAAGTCGGCGACGACTTAGGACTTAGGGAAATTTCCAGAGTCCAAATCAGCTCCTATAAATACCCCACCACTTCCAACATGAAGAGGACTTTGGGCAAATCATTTCTACAGCGCTATTACTCCGTCGAACTCTTCCTTCATTCAGCAATCAAGGATCCTTCAAGCATTCGCGACACTACAACAAGCTTCGAGAGAAACTCCTTACATCCGACATGGATTCATCGAGTTTCACCATCGAAGATTGAGCTAGTAGTCAAGATTGTTTCTTGTGATCGAATTATACTGTTTCATGAAAAGATTTGTATCAAATTGTAACCGAATCAGCAATAAGAAACTATAAAGTGGACGTAGGCTCAATTACGGGCCGAACCACTATAAATCTGTTGTTCATTTACTGCATTTTTGCTATTTTCCTGCTTGATCTCTGTTCCCGTCACACGGGTGGTGCTTTCACGATCTTATTACATACACCAGGTGTTATCGTTCATATTTTAACGTTAACATTTTGGTGCTTTCACTGAGAACCCAACTCAGGCTACCATTCACCATTGCTTCTCAGAAGTTTGCTGAAAGAATTTCCTACAAAACTAGAAATTTATCAGACATAATGGCTCCTGGAAGGAAACGAAAGTCTGTCAGAACTGACGATGACCGTGACAATACTGCCACTTCTCTCTCTCCAAATCAGACAGCTCCAAGCGTCGGTGTGACGCGACAAGAGTTAGATGCTGCTGTATCCGGGCTGTACCAGCAGATTGAAACTCAGAACAATCTGATGATGGAAAAGCTGAATGCTCTGTTTGGTACGAATCAAAGACCAGTAAATAATGAGGGAAACTTTGCTAATGCTGCTCCCAATTCCGAGGGAAGAAATATTCCTCACGGGGGATCAGGTGTTGCCAAAGGGGCACCCCTCCAGGCCGAAGGATCCAGGCCGTCACCAGTTCTTCATGAGCATTTACCTGGACAAACTCCCGAAAAGATGGCTGAGGTCTACTCTGCGAAATCTCTGAACAATGAGGAATATCTTTCTGGTATGATCAAGCAAATAATGAAAGAGAGCATGCAAAGAGATGAAGACGAAAGCGAATGGGGATTCGCACCAAGTAGAACTCCGTTTACCGAGAAGATTCTGAAAGCTGAATTTCCTAGAAAGTTTGTTCCCCCCACTATTCCTGCTTATCGGGGGACAAGTGATCCAAATCAGTTCTTGTATAAATACGACTGGCATATGACCGGCGCAAGAGCAACCGACGAGATAAAGTGCCGATATTTCCCAGTTTATTTAGAAGGAGTGGCGCTTCTCTGGTTTACCAAGCTTCCAGTCCGATCTGTAGATCAGTTTTCCGATCTAACCCGAAAATTCAAAGAGCAATTCAGGCTATACGCTTCAAAGGCAAAAGATATAATGTCACTGTCCAGTCTTGAACAAAATCCGGGAGAGCCTATTAAGTCATTCTTGAACCGCTTCAACCTAGCTCTGGCAGAAGTCGATAACGCAGAGCCACGAATGATCTTGACCTACTTGATGCGTGCTATCGACAAATCGAGCGAATTTGGAAAATGGCTGAAGATGAAGGAGCCAAATTCGCTCGAGAAATTCTACAAAAAGGCTGACGAATTTATACGCTTAGAGAATCTTTCCGCACCAGCTAAAGTTGTGACAACGGGGGTGGAAAATAATGCTACCGTTCAAAGCAAGAAAGAACCGGCAGATCAAAAAAGGGAAAGTAATGGTGGGAAAAGGCAGAAAGACTTCAAAAAGCCCCGCTTCCTTAAACCTTCAGACTTTACTCCTCTGACCGATACCCCGAAAAATATCTTCATCGCCACTAAGGATGCTGTTGAATTTCCAAAACCACCGGCCGTGAAAGTTGGGAAGAATGCTGTTCAAAGCGGAAGATTTTGCAAGTTTCACAACCAACCAGGGCATGATACCAATGAGTGCCGCCATTTGAAAAGTCTGATTGAAGAATTGCTAAGAGAGAATAAGTTGCAGCAATACGTCAAGAGGAATAGAAAGGACCCATCTTCATCCAGCCAAGGGCAGTTACCTCCAACTAATTCATCTGATTCAGGAGAGAGGCCTGCTGGAAAGGAAAGACCTGTTATTAATGTGATCACAGGGGGACCTCACCCGGCTGGCAGGAGTTGGGGTGAAATGGAAAGGTATGCAAAAGCTTTGAAGTATGTACCAACCGAAGAAAGTGTCTTAATCCTGGAAGATGCTTCACCTCTAAAGCAGCAAAAGACTTTCCTTGATGATATTATGTTCAGAGCCAGGGATTCTGTTAATGTGGAAGCTCCTACTGAGGACCCTTTGGTTGTCTCTGTCGGTATTGGGCCGGCTATTGTCAGAAGAGTGTTAGTTGATAGTGGTGCCTCATGCAACATCCTCTTTAAAAGGACATTTGACCAAATGAAAATTCCGATGACTGATGTACATGCTTCTTCACACAAGATTGCCGGATTTACAGGAGAGCTGAAACAACCAATTGAAACGGTGGACTTGTTTGTTGAAATGGGCGAAGGGCAGAAGAAGTTGGCTCGGAAGCAAACTTTTGTAATTGTTGACGGATTCTCCGCCTATAACGCTTTCTTAGGTCGGCCTACTCTTGCTGCTTTCAAGGCCGTCCTCGCTCCTTGGTGCTTAACAATGAAATTTCCTACTGATAATGGGATTGCTGTTATTAAAGGAGATCAGAACGCAGGACGAGAATGTTATCTTGTAGAACTCCGAGAGGCCAGAAAAAGAGAAATGGGGAAAGATGCGGCAGCTCCGCTCCGCATCAAGGAACCGACCCTGTAGCAACTACGGAACGGCCCCTGTACTGGTGAACACAGCAATGCAAGAAAAGAAATGGATCCCAGGAAAGCCAGTACAGGGGAGAATAGAGTGGTACCCGTGGAGGTAACGGTACCAGTATCTGTAGACCCGAAAGACCCGAACAAAGTACTCAATGTGGGTTCACAGCTAAGTATAACAGTTCAAAACACACTGATATCATTCTTAAAAGCCAATCTAGATGTGTTCGCTTGGTGTCACGCTGATATGTGTGGGATCTCCCCGAAAGTTGCTGTGCATACTCTGAACATAGATCCGAGATTCACACCAGTGAAACAAAAGAGAAGAACTCAAGGCCCAGAAAGATCGACAGCACTAAAGGAAGAGGTTGATCGGCTCATGGAGAACGGCTTTATCAGAAACTCCACTTATCCAAATTGGGTTTCAAATCCAGTATTGGTCAAAAAGGCAAATGGAAAGTGGAGAGTATGCATAGATTTCTCAGATCTAAACAAAGCATGTCCCAAAGATTGCTTCCCGCTGCCCAGAATTGATCAATTGGTGGATGGAACAGCTGGGCATGAGTTATTATCGTTTATGGATGCTTACACCGGATAAAATCAGATTATGATGCATGAACCAGATCAGGAAGACACAAGCTTCATTACAGATGTGGGTCTCTATTGCTACAAAGTTATGCCTTTCGGATTGAAAAATGCTGGGGCAACCTACCAAAGACTCGTCAATGCAATGTTCAAGCCTCAAATTGGTAGAACCATGGAAGTTTATGTCGACGATATGTTGGTAAAATCAAAGAAAGCTGTAGATCACATGGGACACTTGGAGGAGATGTTTACGATTCTTCGAAAATATGGAATGAAGCTCAACCCATTGAAGTGTTCATTCGGGGTAGAGTCTGGGAAATTCCTGGGTTACATCGTAAGCGCTAGGGGTATTGAGGCCAATCCTGCTCAAATCACAGCTCTGAGAGAAATTAAAGCCCCTAGAACAAAGAGAGAACTGCAAAGTCTCAATGGAAAAGTCGCTGCTCTGAGTCGCTTCATTTCCAAGGCCACAGACAAATGTATTCCCTTCTTTGATGCTTTAAAGAAAGGAAAGAAAAATTTTGAGTGGACTCCAGAATGCCAGAATGCTTTCGATAAACTAATTCATCAAATGGAAACACCTCCGGTTCTTTCCAAGCCCACTGATGGTGAAGATCTTTTCATCTATTTAGCAATTTCATCTCACGCTCTCAGCGCAGCACTTGTACGGGAAGATATGAAAATACAGCGTCTAGTCTATTACATCAGTAAACGGTTCACTGGGGCAGAGATGAATTATTCGAAGATAGAAAAGCTCGCCTATTGTTTGCTAATTGCTTCCAGGAAATTGAGGCCATATTTTCAAGCTCATCCTATCAAAGTTCTTACTGATCAACCGCTAAAGCAAGTCCTGTTTCGTCCTGAAACTTCGGGTCGTCTGTTGAAATGGAACATTGAACTTAGCCAACATGACATCACTTACCATCCCCGAAGAGCCATTAACGGACAAGCTTTAGCAGATTTCATTGCAGAGTCCACTGACAAAGGTGACATCAAGGAAGAAACCACTGACTGCATTCCGGTACAGTGGAAGTTGTATGTTGATGGCTCAAGAAATGATTATTGTTCTGGGGCAGGAGTTGTGCTTGAAACTTCCGAAGGACGATCATTATGTTATGCATTGAGACTAGAATTCCCTTCGACCAACAATGAAACAGAATATGAAGCCCTTATTGCCGGTTTAAAAATCGCCAAGGAACTAAACATCAAAGCGATACAGATTTTCAGCGATTCTCAGCTTATCGTTTGCCAGGTGAAAAAAGAATTTCAAGCCAAAGGAGGAAATTTGCCTGCATATTTGACAAAAACTTCCGAACTCCTCAATGATTTAGATCACTACTCAATAAACCACATACCCCGAAAGGAAAATATGAAGGCGGATTCTTTAGCAAAGTACTCAAGTTCCGGAGAAGCTCAATTACTAGGATTAGTTCCTGTAGAAGTTCTGTCAGCTCCAAGCATTGATGAAATGGATGTTGATTGGATTATGACTACGTCTCAAGAGCATGAATCATGGATGACTCCAATCAAAGAATACTTACTCAGTGGTTCCCTGCCAGAAAGTTCTAAGGAACGTCGAAAATTATTGAGAAAAGCATCGAGGTATATAATTCAAGATGGCCGATTATACAGGCGGGGATTTTCAACCCCACTACT
Organism: Allium fistulosum; assembly: GCA_030737815.1. Taxonomy (NCBI): domain Eukaryota; kingdom Viridiplantae; phylum Streptophyta; class Magnoliopsida; order Asparagales; family Amaryllidaceae; genus Allium; species Allium fistulosum. The sequence continues at coordinate 473,198,083 of CM060907.1, forward strand.
CCGATGTGTAACCAAGGAAGAAGCCAAGACAATCTTAACAGAGGTGCACGGAGGAGAATGTGGAGACCATTCAGGTGGTCAAACACTTGCAAAGAAAATTCTCCGATATGGATACTTCTGGTCGGATATCAATCGAGATGCTGCAACTTTTTCCAGGAAATGTGACAAATGCCAAAGATTTGCAAAAATCCCAAGAGCACCCTCCACTGAACTCACACAAATGGTCAGTCCATGGCCATTCGCCATTTGGGGGATAGACCTAATTGGACCATTACCGATCGCCAAATCAGGGATTAAATATGCTATTGTTGCCGTTGATTATTTCACCAAGTGGGCTGAAGCTGAACCTTTGGCCACCATCACTTCTAAAAAGATGATAAATTTTGTAACGAAGAATATCATTTGCAGATATGGTGTGCCACAAAAGATAATCACAGACAACGGTACTCAGTTTGAAAGTGAAGAATTCCAGGATTTTTGCAAACGATTCAGAATTCGAAAAAGCTTCTCAGCAGTGGCTCATCCGCAGGCAAATGGGCAAGTGGAAGCAGTCAATAAGATCATCAAGTCAACTATCAAAAAGCAGCTCGAAAAAGCAAAAGGTGGTTGGGTTGATAAACTTCCATTAGCATTATGGGCGTACAGAACTACTCACAAAACTGCGACTGGGCACACTCCATTTTCACTGGCATACGGATCAGAGGCAATGATTCCAGTGGAAGTAGAAGTTCCTTCACATAGAAGAGTTCATTTCAACGAAGCTGAAAATGATAAACTGCAATTTGAAGCACTTGATTTTCTTGATGAGAAAAGAGAAGAAGCTAGGCTCAGAGTTTCAGCTCATCAACAGAGAATTGCCAGGCATTTCAACTCTAAGGTTCGCCAACGCAGCTTTGAGATCGGAGACTTGGTTTTGAAAAGGATTATGACAGCAACTGGTGTGTTTGGGCCAAACTGGGAAGGACCATATGTCATAGGCACTAAACTTCTTGATGGCACTTTCAAACTCATAACTGTTGAAGGAGATCCAATCCCAAGAGCCTGGAACAGCAACCACTTACGTCCTTATTTTACTTAAAAGAAAAAGTTTGGTTCAAAATTGTAAAATAACGATGAATGTGTCAGTTGTATTGTAAGAAATTGTAAATCAGTGTGAATGAATGAAGGCTATAAAGTGGATGTAGGCCCGATTCTTGGCCGAACCACTATAAATCTTGTGTTCTTTACTATTTCATAATGCCTGTTTTATTTCGATATATAAATACTTTAAATGTATTGCTAAAATGTCGATTCAAAATTGCAGGACATCAAAACAATGCTTGCTCGTCGCAAAGCTAAGCGGCCTCCATAAATCAGCTATTACACGAAAACCAAGCCACAAATTTTTTTTCCAAACTCAAATCCCAAGCAAGGAAAACTTCACATAAAAAGTTGGCGACTCCATTGTGACAAACCTTCGTTCACTAGTCGAGATTGTCGCTATGAATAGACATCCAGCTAGATAACTTGCGTTTGTCTCGTGGAGTCATTCAACAGTGAAGTCCACTCCTTCGGATAAAGCAATTTACTTGTAAGAGGAAAAGAAGAAGATGTGCTTGGGAACGATAGTAAGAGATCGCTAACAGGCAGATGATGAGAGAAAGTTGCCAAGCAAACAAAGGAGCAGACAAAGGGAGGTATGCATCTCAACAGGAAGGCCAGAAGATCCACTAAAAGGACGCCTTCCCAAGCGGAAGTAACAGGACCCTCGCTAACTGGTCGTGATGCATCCGATCAAATAGCTTACGTCCATCCCGTGGATCCACTCACCCCTGAGACGCAACCTACCCGGCACACCAACCAACCAAAGCCCTCTAACGAGGCACGCCAATAAATGGGAGTGCTTTCCTCAATCAAAAAGATCGGTGGGACCACCGAAGGGGCATCTTGTTAATTGATTGCGGTCGTTTGTACAAACAAACATCCAATCAAGCAACTTACGCCTGCCCCGCGAACCCATCCGACCATGAGAAAGTAACTTCCAGGCACTCAAAAGCCCTTTTCGGAGGCACAAGCCCTCTTCGGAGGCACAAGCCCTCTTCGGAGGCACATGACCTCTTCGGAGGCAAAAGCCCTTTCCCAAGGCACCACAAGCCCTCTTCGGAGGCACATGACCTCTTTGGAGGCAAAAGCCCTTTCCCAACGCACCGCGAGCCCTCTTCGGAGGCACAAGCCCTCTTCGGAGGCACAAGCCCTTTTCGGAGGCACAAGACCTCTTCGGAGGCACAACTCTTTAAGAGGAGCCCTCTCCGGAGGCATGTCCCAAAAAAAAAAAGTTGAAATACTACAAAATTCTATCGGAAAAGTCCATTTCACTTCACAGGAAAATTCACTTTTTAATAAATAAAAGTGATTATCCCCGAAAGTTGAAGCGTTCTTCAGAAAGAGAAAATAGAAATTCCTCCAAAGACTAGATATACCCTATTAAAAGCAGAGTAATTCTTCCCTTAAAGGTGGAGTAATTATTCTCTGGAATGAGAATATCAGTCTTGAAAAAGCTAGGAATATTGCAATGCACTTGCGGTATGGGGGCAATACTACACGATTCAGTTACATGAACAAAGTAATATACAAGCAACATACCGCGAGTTCATCACAATATCATGGAAAATAAATGATGTGGAATAAATGCATTCTCAAACGCAGGCAAAAAGTTTGCACAAACGAGAAGAATCGTTAAACACATCGTTCTCACATACACAAGAGTTTGTACAAGTAAAATAATTGTTTTATTTAGTACTATGAAAATTCTTTACATGTGCAGATATCTCAAAAAGCAAAAGCAGGGACCGGTACCTGCACAATCCCCGGTCGATACATGCAAAAAGCAAAAGTAATGCAGTAAAAAAAAATAGCTCGTTATCCCTTCTTCTCGCCACCTTTGGATCCTTTCCCCGGCCTAATGATTAGTTTTTGGAGCCGTTGTGGACGGGACGGGGCGGAAGGAGAAAAAGGCGCGGCTGGATCAACTTCTGCTTCCTCCCCAGTTGAAGCACTAATCTTCTTCTTCCTTATGCCACGCTTCCCCTTCCTCTTTGAGGAAGATTCGCTCCCCGGAGTAGCAAGCAGTGTTGAAAGCTTCGTGTCATCATCAAGGGACTGCTCCGGGGTCTTCTCAACGTCTTCAAGGTCCTCCGCCTTCTGCTCCTGCGAAGCTGCCGGATCATCCAGGCCTTGAAGGGCTTCAATTTTCTCTACCTGTGATCCCGGTTGGGAAGCAGAAGGAGGAGTAACCTGTAAAGATGAAGGGATGGCAACTGAAGGAGTGGAAGCTTGTGCAATGACTGGTGCCTCAGCTGTAGAAGAAAAGAAGTTAAAATCAACATCTTCCGAAAATAGAGAAGGTATCGGTTCACCAAAGTTTAAGTAACAAGTAAGAAGGTCATCGAATTCGGCTAAGTCAAATGACTGGTTCATTAGACCCGAGACGACGCCAAAAGTACCTGGAGGAGTTGGCTTTGCAAGATCAACCTCAAACTTCTCGGCTTCAATATCATCCAGTGCCTCATCTTCAGTAGGAGTAGTTGCAGTTTCTTGGGCAACTTTAGCTAGATGTAAAGAATGAGAGCTGGAATCCATAATATTAACGTCGGCTGAAGAGGAAGTATGAACGGGGGCAGTTAAAGGAGCTTCTTCTTTTGGAGGCTCTTCTCCCGTTGTTTCAGCTCGTACTTTGGCAAGTTGTTCCTTCCCCTTAACAAGAGCGGCACGAGCCTCATCATCGAGATAGCGCTCCTCAAGTTCCAACTCATTATAGCCAGCCCCGCCAAGCAAATCCATTGCGACTTCCCACACTTCAGCCAATGTAATTTCATAATCGGGACCAAGAAAAGAGAGGCTCCCACGACCCAGAACGCTGTGTAAATAAAAGTCGAATAAGGTAGAGCTGATGTCTGCTTTCGTCGCCTCATGTGATTGCTCAGCCGCTTCCTTTTCGGCAACGGCAGCAACCCGGCCAGCGGTAGCCTCATCACGCTCTGCCTCAGCTTTAGCAAGTCGAGACTTTAGAAACTCAATCTCTACGTTCTGAGAGGTGACCTTTTCCCGCAAATCGGTGTTTTCTGTGCGGTATTTCTCAGTAATATGCTGTTCAGCGGCAAGCTTCATTTCAACATCTCTCTGTGCAGCATGCGCATCCCGCACTTGTTTTTGAAAGACTTCTTCTTTTTGAGTATGAAATGCAGAAGAAGAGGCAAGATCTTCCTTAAGTTTTTTAACCTCGGACTCAAGTTTTGCATAACCATCAGCAATGTTTGTCATCTCGAGATTATGCTGTTTGCAAATTTTGTCCCACTCCGCCTTGTCGTTTTCCATAGTCAGCATCGCCTCAAGGTTTGCACGATTAACCCTTTGGAGTTCATCGACAAGCTTCTGCCACTGCGACATCCTCTCGATATTAAGCCTGACTGCGTCAAGACTGCTAAGCATGTCTGGCTTATCAATCGGAACTAGGTCCAAGTCAAAGCGCACCCCTTTTAGGCACCAATTCGGAAAATGGCTCTGAAGTGTTGGGGGGCCGTCCTTGACTTGATATTGCGGTCTGTTAATGATAGTCTGAATGTCAGATTTCTTCAGAGGAGGAGAGCTGGCCAGAATATCGGAAGGAATGGAAGCGCCAGTCTTTTCAGAAATTTCAGACGCGTCAATCGGTTTAGATCGTTTGCTTGGTTCGTCGGCAATCTGAGTTTTTCCCTTATCATCGTAAGACTTCCGCTTATGAGAGTAGTCACTTCTATGCGAAGAGTCATATCGCTCGGCATCTTTCCTTCTTTGCCGCTGATCGTAATCCCGCTTCTCCTGGGCTTTCCTTCGAGCCCTCTCTTCATCTGTTTCTTTTGGGGTATCAAGGTACTTCCTAAAGTCATAGGAGCCGCGGCCTCCACGGTACTTGAATGAGTCATAATATGAACCTGTACGTCCCATTGGAGAACCTGAAAGCAAAAAAGGAGTAAAGTTTAGAAATTTCCAGGAGAAAGAGGATAAATGTTTATAAGTGCTGAAAAATCCTAAGTGTGTGTGGCGTGCAAGCTACATGCGTCAAACTACAGACCACGCTTTAGTGTGGAAACAGAGACGACTGGCGTAGTAGGCGTCCGGGTTTGTTTAAAGGTGGAAGTCGCCTCGACAACGGGAGAAGTTGCTTTTGGATTGTTATCCCCAAAAAGCTCTTGAGAAGTTATCATGATATCGCTCAAGCCATCAAAGGTGTCATCACCCAGGTGTTCAGCAGACTTCTCTTTTTCAACCTCTGTATCAATGGATTTCTCAAAAACTCGAGGATTCTCTTCCTCCTCAGTAATTGGGGTAAGCGCCGACTTGCTGACTAACCCTACGACATCGATGGATGCGGAACATTTTACCAAAGCAGCTTCTACAACGGGTGCTTTTGATGCGATTTCATCTACAGAAGCTGGGGCATTCGAGGCCTCTACTTGAGAACCCGAAGCAACTAACGTTTCCGCATCAGAACTAGAAATTTCATGAATTCGAGTCGATCTGGAAGGATGTAAAAGCCCAAATTGGTGCAAAAGCTCATCATTTAATAAAAACTGGATACTCCTCTCCTCTATCGGCACCGCCATAAGCCTTTCAAAAATCACTTTGTGACCAGGATCTTTAGAGGGAAGAGGAAGGGCTGAAAAGAAAAAAAAGAAAAAAGAAGGCAAAGTTAGCACTTGATAACTCGGACTTCAGTAGGTTTGAAAGAACATAAGAAACAGAGACAAGTGATCTTACTTCCTACCCTCCAAATAGCATAAAACCCTGGGGGACAACGAATATAGAAAAACGGGCTCAGGAAACTATGAACGCTTTCTGGGAGACCAGTGATCAACTTGCGATTTCTAGCACTCCTCACGACTATGATAGAGGGGTGATCTTTATTTTTGGCAAAAGTACACAAATAGCGAATTTCTCCAAAACTAGGAAAGCGGTCCAGAGTTCTCCTAAAAAGCACGCATAGTCCTAGTAGGATGGCGTAGCCATTGGGGTGTAATTGGAAAGGAGAGATAGTTAGTCGGAGAAGAAGTTCTCGAAGGCAGTCATTGAATGGGGGAACAGCTCCGCTCGAGAGCATTTGGCGGTTAACTGCGACAAAGCCATGAGGCGGCCTATCAGCAGTATCATTTATTTCGGGAAACAAAGCGTCAGCTTCGGCAATGCCAAACTGGATGCATAATTGACGAAAGGCTTTATGGATCAGGGTGGTAGGAGTCCTTTTTGGAGGATCATTTAGCGGGACAGCAACTGGAAACGCATCTTCAACTTGCTCCGTTCCTTCTTGTGGAGAAGACATTCTACACAATCAGCTGAATGTTCAAATGTGAAGGTGCACGTTTCCTAAAAAGTGTGAAGTGTTGTGCAAAGCTAATGAAAATAGAAGACAAGCATAACTGGAATTGAATTAGTCGACAATCGATCTATTACAAAATTTCAGAACTTGTTAATGTTCAAGTATAGTATTAATGCGGACAAATTAGTTTCATTTGACCATTACGATTTTGTTTTAATACTCCACTTGAATTGATTATTGTACAGCATCTCATTCATATTCATTTAATTTAACTTTCTCTTTACCAACTAATCTGTCATTCGATGTGGGCAGTCAGTGACAGTATATTCGTCCCAATACTTTGTGAATGTTGTGTTAAACAGGATTGTTAATTTGCAAATTGAAGCAATCTGTAAAAAGAAATACATGCAACGCAGTTCGTGGTTCAACAGTTCAAAGTCTGGGCAAAGTTCAAAAGTCATCTGCTTAGTCGCCGAAAAACCTAAGTACTAACTCGGAAGCGACTCAAAACCTGGGGAACGTGAAATTGCTAAGTCGGTTCCGACTCAAATCAATGAAATCACTAAATCGTGACTGAGCCAATACATCAACCCACTTCCTTCCCTAACTCTTAACTCGCTAGCCCAATAACTTCACAGTCAATGGCGATCCTAATTCCATCACACCATTGGATCGCCCAAGAAAACCAATTCGAATCGCCTCGGGTTTGTTGCAAATCTGATGTATTATTGCCCTATCACAACTATAACATGATCGATGGCAGTGGCAGAACAGTCGAAGGGTTATTCGTAACGAACCACGGCAGATTAATGGAAGTCAAAAACTGAGGAGTCATCGATTCGACAGTGGGCATGGGTAAACTCGGATCAGATTAACTTACGATGTATGACAGGAGGTTGATCGACGATTGGATGAACGGAATTTGTCTCTGAGGGCTCTAAACTGCGTCAATGGCGGAATCAGGAAGAAGAATAAGTGAGGAAGAGGAAGGATGACTCAACTATTTATTCGCAGGAAGGTGAGGCAACTTACACGCTGCCGACCTAAGACCTCTGTTAACTCGCTTCCGACCTAATCAAAGAGCAGGTTAAGAAAGTCGAAGCACACGACCTACGACTTAGGCGTATGCTTCGAGGGGCAAATGTTAACCCTCTTTCAGTTCATAACCTAATGAGTTAAAAGCGCCACCGACTCAAGACAAATACCGACCTAACAAATCTGATTTAAAGCAACATGCGACCTAAGCTATAGGACCGACTTAACAGTAGCCGACTCAAGGAAGGCTCCGACTTAAGAAAGGTCTCCGGTATAACAAGCCACGACCTAAGAAAGCTCTGATCCAACAGTTGCCGATCCAACTACTGAAAAAAGACGCCGACTTAAAACATGTGCCGACTCAACAGGTCACGACTTAAGGTAATTTGTGACTCAAGGGCTGAGACCGAGTTAAGAAGGATTCCGAGTTAAGTAATGCTCCGACATAACAGTGTACGAGTTAAGGAGTAGTTTGACTTAACCGGTTAGCAAGTTACGAAGGCCTCCGACTTAGCAGTTCGCGAGATAAGGAGGGGCTCCGACCTAAAGAAGTCCTCGACTTAAAGACCTACGACCTATCTCTTAAGTCGTCGCCGACCTACGACTTATACTGAGTCGTATGTAATCTCAGAACACCCTATATCTTCACCTCGTCACCGACTTACCTTAGATCTTCGACGACTTAGGACTTGAGCATAAAACCAGAAAAGGAGACGAACTACTGTGGAAGTGTTGATGAGCCGGCTGCGACCTACCATAAGTCGGCTACGACTTATACTAAGTCGGCGACGACTTAGGACTTAGGGAAATTTCCAGAGTCCAAATCAGCTCCTATAAATACCCCACCACTTCCAACATGAAGAGGACTTTGGGCAAATCATTTCTACAGCGCTGTTACTCCGTCGAACTCTTCCTTCATTCAGCAATCAAGGATCCTTCAAGCATTCGCGACACTACAACAAGCTTCGAGAGAAATTCCTTACATCCGACATGGATTCATCGAGTTTCACCATCGAAGATTGAGCTAGTAGTCAAGATTGTTTCTTGTGATCGAATTATACTGTTTCATGAAGAGATTTGTATCAAATTGTAACCGAATCAGCAATAAGAAACTATAAAGTGGACGTAGGCTCAATTACGGGCCGAACCACTATAAATCTGTTGTTCATTTACTGCATTTTTGCTATTTTCCTGCTTGATCTCTGTTCCCGTCACACGGGTGGTGCTTTCACGATCTTATTACACACACCAGGTGTTATCGTTCATATTTTAACGTTAACACCATTTAGAAAGGCTGTTTTCACATCCATTTGATGTTACTCGAGATCATAATGAGCTACTAATGCCACGATAATTCTAAGAGAATCTTTCCTGGAAACAGGAGCAAAAGTTTCATTATAGTCAATGCCTTCTTTCTGATTAAAACCTTTGAAAATAAGTCTGGCTTTATATCGTTCAATTTTACCATTGCAGTCACGTTTGGTCTTGAAGACCCACTTACGACCGACTGCTTTATGTCCTTGCGGCAATTGAATGATTTCCCAAACTTGATTATTATCCATAGATTTCAGTTCATCTTTCATGGCATCAATCCATTTAAGAGAGTTAACATCCTTAATGGCTTGTGAATAAGAAATTGGGTCCGTAGTTCCTTCAGATTCTATTCGATAAAGCATATAATCATCAGGAATAACTGATCTTCTTTGTCTTTGAGATCTTCTTAATACTAGTTCCTGTGGTACTTCATCAACATTATGATTGGTGATAATTTCATTACGGAGTTGTTGATCATTTATTGGATTTCTCTCATTGTGAAGAGGTTCAACAATGGGATGATTCCCAATATCTTTCGAAATAGAGGGTAAGACAATGGGTACCCTTATTTCATGAATGACCACTTCTTGTTGTTTTGTACTCCCACTGATTTCACCATTTTCATACAATTTGGCATTGCCGGTTTCAACAATTCTTATACTATGGTTAGGACAATAAAATCTATATCCTTTAGATTTTTCTGGGTAACCTATAAAGTAACCACTAATTGTCTTAAAATCCAATTTCTTTTCATTTTGATTGTACAGTCTAGCTTCAGCTGGGCAACCCCAAATTTTGAGATGTCTTAAACTAGGCTTCCATCCTTTCCAAAGTTCAAAAGGAGTCTTTGGAACGACCTTACTTGGAACTCTATTTAAGATGTAGACAGCTGTTCGTAATGCATCCATCCATAATGATATAGGTAAATTTGCATGACTCATCATGGATCTAACCATTTCCATGTATGTACGATTTTGCCTTTAGCTACACCATTCTGCCATGGAGATCCAGGCGTTGTGTATTGTGCAACAATTCCAAGTTTTTGAAGAAGTCTAGCAAAAGGTCTAGGATGTTGTCCCGTTTCATCATACCTTCCATAGAATTCACCACCTCTATCTGTCATAATGATTTTCACTTTTCTTTATAATTGCCTTTCGACTTCAATAATGAACACTTGTACAACATCCACTGACTGAGATTTTTCATGCAATAGATAAAGATAGCAATAACGTGAAAAATCATCGATAAAAGTGATGAAATATTTCTCTCCTCCAAAAGTTGGAACATCAAAAGGTCCACAAATATCTGTATGTATTATTTCAAGAAGTTGTGTACTTCTTGTGGCTCCTTTCTTTGTGTTTTTTGTTGTTTTTCCTTTAATACAATCAACACATGCTGTAATGTTAGCGAAGTCTAGGTCCGATAGGACACTATTTTTCACTAACCTCTTGATTCTTTCACTAGATATATGACCCAGTTTTTTATGCCACAAGAAGTAAGAATCATTCTTGGATGACTTTCCTTTAGTTTCTTTTCCATGCAGGGTGAGTTGGATTTCAGCATTTTGTTTAAGATGAAGTTTATAAAGTCCATCAATTAATATTCCAGAACCAATAAGATAAGAATGTTTAAATAAACTAAAATTTCCATTTCCAACTTCAAAAGAATATCCAAATTTATCAAGTACACTTACAGAAATCAAATTACGGGAAATAGATGGAACATAAAGAGTTTGAAATAAATCTAACTGATAACCGCTATCTAAAATGAGACGAAAAGTTCCAATAGCTTCAACTGGAGCTTTATCTTTATTCCCCATGAAAATGAAATTCTCACTTGGGTTTGTGGTTTGGATCGTAATGAATCCCTGCATACAAATCGAAACATGAACATTAGCAGCAGTATCAATCCACCAAGTAGAAGAAGGTACATTAGTAATATTTGATTCGAAATGACTTACGAAACCCATTGGGTTACCTTTCTTTTCGAACCATGCTTTGCGCTTAATGCAATCTGCTTGGAAGTGTCCATGTTTCTTGCAGAATTTGCAAACATCATCCTTCTTTTTCTTCTTGGATGGTTGAGTGGCGTCATCAGATTTGGGTGGTGCTCTTTTATGCTTTGAGTTGTTCCTTTTGCCAGCTTGTTTTCCAACCCCTTGAGTGAAATAAGCAACTTTAATGCCTTGCGAGCCCTGCCTAGACTCCTCTTGAACCAGTTTGTTCGTTAATTCATTTAGACTCCACTTTTTCGTAATAGTGTTGTAATGAATTTTGAATGGTTCATACTGAGGAGGTAAGCTAGTGAGAATGAATTGGACGAGAAAAGCATCGTCCATAACCAATCCCAAGTTCTTAAGTTTGGCAGCAAGGTTAATCATTTCAATGACATGAGCGCTCATTGAGCGAGAACCATCAAACTTCATGGTTACAAGGTCTGCCATAAGTTTCCCAACAAGGGATTTGTCTGTAGTCTTGAACCGATTTTCAATGGATTGCAAATATTCTTTTGCGCTTTCAGTTTTAGGTAGGGAGGTTTTGATGTTGGTATCAATCACCATTCGCATAAACATCATGCTGAGCCTATTAGATCGTTCCCAATCATTATGGAGTTTGTTTTCCTCAAGCGTACTTGTGTCAGTAAGTAGGGCTGGCTTTTCCTTAAGGAGAGCCATGTCCAGTTCAAGTACGCCCAAAGAAAACTCAACTTGCTCTCTCCATTTTGAGTAGTTGGTTCCATTGAGTCTGATGATAGACGTAGCGTGCGAATTAAGGTTTGAGGGTATTGCAACTGTAGATATAAAAGAAATGTATGCTTCTTTATCAGAATAAAACACATGTCATAATAAGAGGTTAGGTTTAGCGCCTCCTGTGGGTAGGTAGTAGAACCAAACTCATGGAAGAATGATAAACGTTAATGTTTCATGCATTATTGTGCAAGCAGCAGCCGCTTGTGGACGGGACTGCATGCATAGACCAGAGGAAACAAGGAAATTAAGCACGGAAGTTTTGTTTTTTTTTTCTGCATAAACATTTGCCATTCTTTCAAGTAATCCACAGCAAGGATAATAAATGTCTAGTAACTCCAAGTAAATTTCATACAAGAATTTAACATATAAACAATTATTTTGCAAGTTCCAGATCATGAATTTAATGTCAAACTAGAAAACAATTATTTTCAATATGTATACTTTTCGAAAAGTATTCGCATATAATAAGTTGTTCCATATTATACAGTAGGTCAAACATTAAGGTAGAAAAATTAACTTTTGCGGAAATATAAACTTTCTAGATCCAGATCTAAGCATACAGTAAATAGAATAATATTGATGATCATGATTACTATATCAACTTAAATAATATGAATATTAAACTTGAATCACATTAACACTAATAATCATCATCATTATTATAGTAAAATTACAAACATCATATCATAGATCTATGTTAGTTTTGTTTTATATATATTGATGGATAATCATGAATTCTAAAACCTTGCTCTGATACCACATGTAATCTTTATCTTGCAAATAACATAAACCCTAATATCTAGAATTACATGATTATCACATATGTAATGAATCAATAAAACATACCTCCAGACATCTTGTATATGAATCAGCAATGGTTGTTGTCGAAAGTTATTTCAATGGAGAAAGGAAATGGTTTCTCTCTCTTTTCCTATATCTTTCTTTATGTGTTTTTCTATATCCTTTGTGATGGGCAAAGGTTAATATTTATAGGTAGAGAGAGGACCAAATTTCCAGATTTGTAGACTTAGTCTTGATCGTCCATCAAGATAAAGATGAGGGAAATTAACGGTCTAGATTATAACCGTTATATTGAATAGCATATTAAAAGGAAAACCCTTTAGATTCTATTGACCACAAAATGAGGAAGGAAACGTTTGAGGAAGGAAATGGTCAAATTTCCTTACAAAATAAGGAAGGAAAACCATTAATGTTTTCGTATTAATTTCCTTACAAAACGGTCAAATTTCCTTACAAGTTCCTCTTTGTTGCCACTCATTTCAACTAGTGTTGTCACTACCCTTGTACTTTCCTGCTAACTGCAGCATATCTCTGCTAACTCTGCTGGCTACTATCTGATTTCATGTCGTCCCTTGCATCTTATTACTCTACTTGCAGTTGTTTTTCTCCTCCATGCTTCAGCTTCGACAACCTCTAGTATGCTGGTATTCTTATTGCGTTTTTTGCACTGAGTTTCTCATTGATGTTTGTGTTCTGATTCAAAACACAGTTTTCAGCCAAACCATTTGCATTCCTGCCTCTTTGCTTACATGGTGATATAGTTCAGCAGTTTATTGATCTTTTCTGCTCCGAATACAGGACTTTTCACTTGTACAACATTTTTCAAAGTTATTGCATACATTGTTACTAGCTTGCTCTTGCATTTTTTCTATAGCTGCCGTTTTTCATTTGCATGCAGTTTGGGTTGCTTCCAGCCTGCACAATCCTTGATCTTTCTTTCTTGCTTCTGCATGCCCTTGTACTTCCACTAAGACTTTATTTATTGCTGCTCCAAGGAATTGACCTGAACATGCTCTTGTAGTTTCGGATTTCATCTTTTGTTGCTATATGGGCAAAGACATTTCCATGATCACTTTAGTCTATTTCTTTTTTCTAGTCAATAAAACTTTTTCATCATTTCATAAAGATGATTTTTCTCCAAATTAAACACATTTATCTTTTTTCTTGAAAACAAAATGCATTTATCTTTACAACAAAATATTTATTTCCTTGTTAGAAGTGTTGAAGATATACAAATCACCATTATTATTTTGTATAGAGTTATAGTGATAAAAATATATAAATGATCAATACTATTACACAAATTATTACTCATCTTATTAGTTAAATATAAGAAATAATTGAAAAAGATTTAAAACATTTATCATTTTGCCTGTAACAACCTTGCATTTTGTAACTATTTTTATTGTATATTTTAATTATTTTAATTTGAATTTTTGATTTAAAAACTTTATTTTATTTTGAAATTATTTTTAAACTTGTTTTATTTCAAACATTTCATTTTAAATATAAATTTTTATTATCATATGAAATATAATTCCAAACTTGTATAAATTGAATATTTTCCTGAAAAGTGGATTTGTGGTCAAGCTGGTCAAACTTTGACTTTTAAATTTTAAAGGTAAATATTTAAATTCTTAAATTTTATCTTTTATTATGAAAATAGATTTAATAACATGAATACTACTTTTCGTTTCGTTGAAAACGGATTTAAATTGTGAAAGTTTTACTATTTTCAATATTGTGTGTAACTTGATTTATTTAGCAATATTGTCTATTTTAAATTATATAAATTATATTTTTATTTTCATATTTTGTTTTAATATGTGTTAATATGTTATTTTATGTTTTTTAAATATTTTTAAAGTGATTATAAATTTTTTTTAAAGCTTATTGAATTTATTTCTAATTTTTAAAGCCTAGTTTGCATTTTAAGCCATTTTCTTAATTTAATTATATTTAATTAAAATTTATTTATTTATTTTTGCATTTTATTTTTCATTTCTGAGTTTTTATCCTTATTTATCAGGAATTTATATGTATTTAAAATTTCAAAAGAAATGATGGAAATATGAAGAGTTTCTGACTTTTTATTTACTTTAGTCTTTTTGTATCTACACCCTTTTCAATTCATAACTCTTGCATTCAATTCTTTCTAGCCGTCCTGTAACGATCCTGAATTTTTGATATTTGAAATTGGAATATTTAATTGATTTAAATATTTGAATGTTGATTTAACCTGAATTTCAAATGTATCTGTTTATTTGGCTATTTAAATAATTGAATTTAATAATTGAAAATTGAATAAATTGCTGAATTGCTAATTTCGGACTTGTTAAAAATATTTTCAAGGTTTAGAAAATTCATATTGACAATACTGAAGATAATGGAAGCTTCAGAATTGAATTTGAAAAAGATTTGTTCGGTTTTGAAATTTTATTGTTTAAATTGAATTTGAAAATAACATTCCGAGGCACGATCTGGGAATTCGACGAAACCAGTTTCATTGGATCCGTAATATTGTATTATTATCGGATTTCAATTTTCGTAATGATTGGAGAGATCGTTTGGCCGTACGATAGGCAAACGCGCTGAAATTTAAATCGAAAATTTAAATAAATAATTGGTCAAAATTCTTCATATCACCGCTTCTTTTCTATCAGTTATTTTTTTCAAAACACTATAGCAAACAGAGCCTTCTCATTCCTTCTCAAACACGCCTCACTTCTTTTCAATGTCCAAATCCATCACTCACGAAATAAGATCGTATATCCTCCTCTGGGAAGCCAAAACAAAATAAATAAATGAAATCGGTTGCCCTCTTTCTCAATCCAGCGAAATCATCCCAAATCAAATAACCGAGCATCCCAGTTCGAAAATTTTAATCGCGCATCTCCTTCTCCTCAACAAACTTTTCCCTCTTTTCGAAATAAAGGCGGAGACTAGGGTTTGGGCTTGATTTTTGGAGCTCGAGAACGTTTCCAGGCGATTTCTCAAAGGCGGCGGCGAACGATGGGTGCAATGCCGATGTAGGAAGCATGGAGTTCGATCTTGAGGGCAACTCAAAGTTCATGATTTGGGCAAAGTGGCGATTCGTGTTGATAGTTCTGGCGGAGGCGTGAGTTTCTTCGGTGGACTCATGCTCAACAGCGGTGGCTCGTGAAGCATGAGCGCTCGAACTCGAGGTCGGGGACAAATTCGACTGGCAAAGTCGCGATGCTCGGCATAGTACAATAAGGTATATACTGTTCTCAGATTAAGGTTTATAAATAAATATATATATGAAATTGCAGTAAAGTATTAAATATATTTTAGTTAAATTCTATATATAAAGGTGGGTATATAGAAAATATTTTTGTTTTAGCAGCCTGTTGTGAATTTAAAATTTTATATTGAACAATAAATGACTATATTTATAGTTAAGTTTGAAAAAAATAAATAAAATACATATACCTATTTATCATTTACTAGTTTATTTTTAAATAACGTATTATAAAGATTAAATGGTTTAATTTAACTTATCTAAATTTTTTTAGATACTAAAAGTTTTTTAAATGGAATTTGTTTAAAATTGAGAGTATTAGTTTAAAATAAAATCACGGGGTAATTGAATTTAATAAATGGAAGTTTTTTATTCGATTTATTTCGAATATTAATCAATTGTATAAATTGATTTATACAAGGTCAAAAAAATTGCAAAGAAAACAAGCCGAAATGGAAATGGATGACAAATTAAAGCAAAGGTGAGATCTTCTCACTCAAAATGAAAGTGGAATTTGCAGTTATTGATTGCTGTTTGGTTGTGATATTAGATATAGTAGGATATATCTATATATATAGCAATATATATATATTGGAATATATATATTGGTGATTGATTTTCCCGCATTATATAGCGGATGAGACCCTATTGCGCTGCATAATAGCGAATGATATTTATAGAAATCCCATATACCGCGATATTCCACCTTGAAGTGGAATTGGTATTGTGCTAACATCTGTGGATGCAGGGCAACAGGTTGGAGGGATCCAACTGGATTCCTCAAATATTTGAATTTGTTTCATATGCTGTGTGATTATTTATTTATAATCTGTGAATGATTATATTTGTGATGGAATTTGTTGAAGGCTAAAATTTAGCCGAATGTATTTTTGGTATCGTTGGATACCAGAAATGAATATAAATTGGATTTTGAAATTAAAGTGGAAAACTTTAAGTGAATTTATTTTTAAGAATTGAATTTATTTGAAAGAAGGAAATTATTTAGAAGTGATAAATTTTAGAAATCAATTTGTAATTGATTTGGTATTTGAAAATGAATCTTTGAGAAATCGATATGGAAATTTATTTGGAGTTGAAAATAAATTTAGAAATCAAATTTTTAATTAATTTGGTGATGGAAAATAAATCATTGGAAAATTTGTTTGAAATTGATTTAGTGTTTGTAAAATAAATCAGGAAATCGATTTGCAAATGATTTGTTATTTGGAGATAAATTCAGAAATAAATCGCAATGTTTTGTTCTATTGAAATAAAACTTAGAAATCAATTTGTAATCAATTTGATATTGAAATAAAATTAGAAATCAATTTGGAATTTGATTTTGGGGTTAAAAGTGAATATTTGGGAAATGTAAATTCAAAATGGGATTTATGAAATGAAAGGGAAATTTGTTTAAAAAATAAATGCTGATTAATTTTTAAAGTGCGAAAGTAAATTTACGGATTTGGAACGTAAATTTAAAATAAATCGATAAGGATTTATTAAATTGGTTTAAATGGAACATTTTGAAATGGAAGTGTATTTCCTTGAAAAACCGAGTATATTCCAAAGTACATTTTAAAAATATAAATTAAAGGTTCTTAAGTTGGTTTTTAAAAGAAATAATTGGAAATATATTTCGTGTCAGAAAATTTATTTGAAATTTATTTTCAAAAGTTGAAAGGTGAAAATTGATTTGAAATTTGTTTTCAAAGTGTTGAAGTGTGGAAAAAAAATATAATATCTCGTGAAGATATTTTGAAATTAAATAATTTGGGAAAATTATCTAAATCTAATGATTGTTGTGAATATTGTTGATAGTTAAATCACCGACTATCAATATTGCCTTTGAAATGGCACTTGAATTTGTTTTTAAAACAAACGCTTATTATTCGGTTTTCCCGGGAAAAGACCTTCGTGTCAGATAACCCATTCCGAATAATGATACGACGTGTATGAATTGAAATTGAAGACCGGTGTGAAGATCGGGTATTTTCAAAAAAATGAAAGGACAACCTATCGAATGTCTCTGCACCGAGTTGCTCCGGTATAGAGATTTATATCACTCTTTTTGTGATGGGAAGTCCAATCGAGATTGTGAATACCCAGATTGCAAGGACTTCTTCGGAAGTGCCTTCGGTTCTGTTCGAACCCGGAACAGACTTGTATGGTTATGTAACGACCCATATTTTTACGGATCGAAACATCGTAAAACAGTTGTCATTAGGTCGTTAATGTTGATAAGTCGTCCAGAGATAAGTCGTGCAGAAGTTTAGGTTAGGTCGTAGACGACTTATAGGAGTTGGCCACCTAAGGAAGATAGTGGTAGCGGTTAACGACTTAAGGACCGGACGAGGTAAGGACTTAGGTCGTATGACAGTTAGGTCGCGTAGTGGTTTAGGTCGTATGATAGTTTGGGACGACCTATAGGATTTGACCGACCTAAGGAGTAGACGACCTAAGGAATAGGCGACTTAAGGAAAGTTGGCGACTTAAGATAGTGACGACTTAAGAGTTAGCAGCATAGGAATAACGACCTAGTAGACAGTGCGAGTTAACGACCTATAGTAGTTAGGTCGGTGGAGCGACTTATAGGAGTTGGCGACTTAGGGATATAGCAACCTAAGGGGAATGGGCAACCTAAGCGGGTTAACGACTTAAGAAAGTTAGGTCGTTCGAGCGACTTAAGGATTATAGGTCGTAAGCGACTTAAGGTAGAATGCTTAAGTCGTTATAGTTAGGTCGTTGTGACCCTGAGTATAGTTAGGTCGCGCAATGTGTTAAGTCGTGAAAGCGTTAGGTCGGCATCTTTGTTAAGTCGTGGGTCGTGCATAAGTGTTGAGGCTTAGGTCGTTGGGTCTGTAGGTCGCGCAGAACTGTTAGGTCGTTAAGTCGTAGGTCGGAGATAGTTAGGTCGTGGACGACCTAAGGGGGGCGAACGACCTAAGATTTTTCCAGCCTATAATTACACGTCCATTTCTTTACTTTTTGGGATCCGGATTTTGAAGCGACGAAGTGCTGCTATTTTGAGAGCTCTAGTTCTACACTTCTTCACTTCTTTCCTCCACTTTAGTCTTGTGATTCCTTCCATCCAAATCGAAGATCAAACCGAAGATCCAAAAGCTTGGATTGAAGATCTTCATCCATTGAAGAGAGATTTCATTGTTTGAAGCGGAGTTTTGATAGATCGAGTTAGATTCTTCGCTGTCCAGATCTGAAGTGTGTTGCTTTTAAGGTGTTTAGGTGATTCGGTGAGTGGTGGTTATCTCTCACACGGATCCAAAGGAGTATATCGGATTGTTGGCTTGATTTGGTGTTAAAATAGTGATTTCCATGCATTTTCTTAAACTTAAGTATAGATCTATTGTTCATGATGATTTGACATCCATTTTACTACATGATTAACCTATGCAAGTTCATTCATCAAGTTGTAGAGATATTGCTCATGATTCATGCTTGTTAGATTTGGACTCTTTATTTACAAGTTTTCCATTATTGTTATAATTGTTTATTAGATCATGTTTGAATGCTTGATTACTTGGATTAATGATTGACTTGATTGATTGTTATAAATTAGTTGATTGATGATTTGATTTGGACAAGTTAGTCGAAGATGATTCAAAAGCTAAGGGAAAGGCTCTTGAATTTGGAAAAGCTGCTCGTGGCATATGTGGCGGATGATGAAGCTCATATGGATAGATTTGATGATGTTGATGTTGAGATGAGGCTTTCCTATGATGAGATGAAGCGAGGCATGGTATGGGATAGCCTTGGTTTAATCCAGACGGGATCATTCCAAGCATGTTGATAACTCGGTGAAATGGTTCGAGTTGAGGATAATGGTTTGCTCGAGAGGCGCTTGAGCTAGTATGGAAATAGTCGTCGAGGAGGATGACTAGGAGGCTGAGATTTCATCGTTGTTGAAGGTTCTAGCAGGCTCAAAGCAAGAGTACGTTGGGTTGATTCGATAGTCCCTAAAGACTATGATTGTAGTCGAGTACTCTGGGCAGATTCGATAGTCCTAAGCACGGGCTGCGACGACGTGCGGAGTTCTATCTAGAACCGGGGTTGCCATTAACCCTTGACGGACGGCTGAAAGAATGTGCCGGTCATTCAATTAACGGTGGCATCGAAGCAATGATAACAGTGATAGCCAGAGTCATGGATGTTTGGTTGTATCGTCATTCGGTCTCAAGAGCGATGTTTTCTGGGTGCTTATCTGATCTTGGTTTAGGCCTTGGGGGTTTGTACTTGGGAAACACCGATCTTGACTCGAGTGATAATTGCTTTACTTTAATTGTCTGATTGCTATGTTTATTCTGCTTAGTGTGTCTGGGGCCTATCACTGTAGAAAGAGGTGGAGTGGGAGGGTTGGATTCCTATTCCTTTTTCCTTTATGCTCTTTTGGTATGTTGTTAGGTAATTTACCGCTCACTAAGACTGTTGTCTGACTCAAGGCTTTATGTTTAACTCTTATTGCCTTGGGTTGTTCATCCATTTTGGGATGGGCAGACTAGGTAGCAGGTGACAGGTGCTGATCTTAGTTTCTCACGATGCTAATGACGAAGACGAGCTAGAGGCTTGCATATTATTTTCTTACTATATGTACTGGATGTTCCGCTGCTTTGTATAATTCTCTGAGTGTTATGTAGTGAGGCTTGATGTATTGACTATTCAGATGTTTGTATTCATCTATTATGAGGTTTAATAGAGATTCTGTTCTGTAAAGCTTCACTATATATACTTTCTATTGTATTTTATCCATGCGCTGTGAGTTATACGATAGATTCTGCTGTTTTAATTTAACCTTGGCAATCGTCCATGGCTGCTTGGCACACTTTACAGCGCACTATTTCTATGTTCAGTGCAGGGGTCATGGGCGGTCGTCACATTTGGTATCAGAGCATTGGTTAATCGATTTTACCCAACGCTCGCTGACGTAACTAGGTATGAGAGACGTAATTGTATTTTGATGGATGATTACTATATATAATATAGTAGCTTATAAGAGTTTGAGTCCTTTATGCAGTTGTTTCTCAAGGTGTGCTGATCATTCCTTTTTATAGATATTAAGGATGAGTCGAAGAGGGAGACCAGCTGCTAGTGAAGGCCGTGCTGTTGAGGGGGCTGCTGATTATGTTGCTATGTTCGAGGCTATGATGACTTCGATCATGAGAAGGATGCCAGCTCCGGGGCCATCAGTAGATGTTGGAGTTCAAGTCCAAACTCCAAAACCGGTGGATTTTGCTAAGCTGTGTAAAGATTATACTGCTCTTGGAGGAAAGGTTTTCTTGGGAACAGAATCAACCATTGAAGTCCGAAGGTGGATAGATGCTTGTAGAAGGATCTTTGGTGATTTGGGAATTGAGGATGCAACAAAAAGGAAGTTAGCATCAAGACAGCTTCAAGGGAGAGCTTCTGATTGGTGGAACTCTATCACCATTGATACTCCGGAGGAAGAAATTACTTGGGAGAAATTCCAAGCCAGATTTGAAGCTAAGTTCATATCTACAGCTCAAAAGTCTGTTCTGTTCAAGAAGTTTATGGAGCTCAAGCAAAATGGAAGACCAGTTCTTGAGTGTGTTTCTAAGTTTGAAGCTTTGTCCAAGTATGCCCGGTCGTATATTGAATCTTCGTACCAGAAGAACGAGAAGTTTGTGACAGGCTTGGACATTTATCTTGGGAGGCAGTTGGTGGATCATTTGGACGATTCATTTGAGAAGCTTGTGGAGAAAGCTCTCAGACATGAGAATCTGTTTCCTAAAGAGGGATCTGTTGTTGCTGTGACCAAGGAAGAGTCTAGACCACAGCAGGGTGGAAACAAGAAGAGGAAGCAGCAGCAGCAAAAGGGTAAGGATGGCCAGAAGAAACCAAAGGGCGAAGTGACCTGCTACAATTGCCAGCAGAAGGGCCATTTCTCCAGGGATTGCAAGAATCCAAAGGTGCCGGTGAAGTGCCACAACTGTGACAAGCCGGGGCATATTAAGAAGAATTGTCCAGAACCGTGGAGGGACAAGCAGATTGTGCAAGCTTATGCTTTGGGAGCTGTTCCATCATCTACAAAAGCTCCTACTGCTGAAGAGAAAGGAAAGAGTGTGGTGGTTCAAGGTACTCTTTCCATATGTGGTGTTCCAGTTAGAGTGTTATTTGAGACTGGGGCGTCGCATTCGTTTGTTTGTAACGAACTTGTAGGTCGGTTGGGTTTAGAACCGGATATTGTTGATAGGCCATTGGTTGTGACAAATCCAGTTGGGGGTTCGTCTTGTTTGTGTATACTATGCCGTGGTCTGATTGTATCGAGTCATGATTGCTCTTTTGTTTGTGATTGTTTTGTTCTGAACTTTGCGGGGTTCGGAATTATTTTGGGTATGGACTGGCTTAGGAAGTATGCGGCAAAGGTTGATTATGAAAGGTTGGAGGTGACAGTCGAGAATGTGGAGGGGCGAAAGGTTGTGATACGATGTAAGCATGAAGAAGGCGTCTTCATGAGCTTCATGTATTAGCTGGTTGTTCCACGGGATGGACTGTCATCGTTGCCAATCGCTAATGGATTTGAGGATGTCTTTGACGAGGTCAAAGGGTTACCGCCGCATAGAGAGATCGAGTTTCGTATAGATCTAGTTGAAGGAGCCAGACCTGTTGTGATGCCTCTTAGGCGGATGGCGCCTAGGGAACAGCGGGAGTTGAAGGTGCAGGTTGATGATCTTTTACAGAAAGGATTCATTCGGTGTAGTGTATCCGAATGGGGTGCACCAGTTGTGTTTGCAACCAAAGCAGATGGATCATTGAGGTTGTGTGTGGATTATCGTGAGCTGAATAAAGTGACTAAGAAGAACAAGTATCCATTGCCGAGAATAGATGACTTGTTTGATCAGCTTCACGAAGCTAAGGTGTTTTCTCAGATGGATTTGGCAATGGGATTTCACTAATTAAGAGTGGCTAAGGATAGTGTGCCGAAGACTGCTTTTAGGACACCATCCAGTTTCTTTGAGTGGCTGGTAATGCCGTTTGGATTGACCAATGCGCCAGCATATTTTGTGGATCTTATGAATAGAGTGTTCAGAGATCAGTTGAACAAGTTCGTACTTGTGTTCGTGGATGATATTTTGATTTATTCCAGAACTAAAGAAGGGCACAAGATGCACTTGCGTATTGTTTTGGAAATCTTACGGAAACATCAGCTGAAGGCTAAGTTTTCGAAGTTTTACTTCTGGAAGAGTGAAGTGAGGTTCTTAGGCCATATTATCTCTGGAAATGGAATAGCGGTTGATTCCGCCAAGGTGGCAGCAATCCAGGATTGGGTTAAACCTAAGAATGCATCTGATGTGAGAAGTTTTCTTGGATTAGCAGGATATTATCGTCGATTTATCAAAGACTTCTCCAAGATAGCTGCACCATTAACAGGATTGACGAAAAAGAACCAAGTATTCAGATGGGATGCTAAGTGTGAGCAAGCTTTCAGAATCTTGAAAGAGCAATTGACAAGTGCTCTTGTTTTGACTATTCCAAGTGGGAATGATGAGATGGTGGTTTACACCGACGCATGTGGTACTGGACTTGGAGCAGTGCTGATGCAGAAAGGTAAAGTTGTTGCGTATGCAAGTCGACAACTGAAGCCGCACGAAAGGAATTATCCGACTCATGATTTAGAGTTGGCAGCGATTGTATTTGCTCTAAAGATGTGGAGACATTATCTATTGGGAGTTCAATTCGAGTTGTTTACAGATCATAAGTCGTTGAAGTATCTTTCTCCCAAAAGGATTTGAATCTTAGGCAGCAACGATGGCTAGAGTTTTTGGCATCATATGATTTTCGTATAGCCTATACTCCGGAAAAGGGTAACGCAGTGGCAGATGCGCTAAGTCGAAGACATGCAGGATTGGGAGTCATGTTTTCAGAGTGGAAAAATCTCGAGTATTTAGCTGGATTTGACTTCAGTCCCAGATGTGAATTGGAACCTGATATGTTGGCGAACTTATCGATAAGACCGACTCTTGTGGAAAGAATTGGCGAGAGCCAAAAGCGAGACGATAAGCTTGTCAAGATTATCCGTGATTTGGAATCTGGATTGGAACCAGAAAAGGATAAAGGATTCGAGGTCGATCGAGAGGGTTGGCTTCGGAAGCAAGGACGACTAGTTGTTCCCGATATAGATGAATTGAGAAGAGAAGTTCTAAAGGAAAGTCATCACTCAAAGCTGACAATTCATCCAGGTGGAAATAAGATGTATCGGGATATGAAGAGAACCTATTACTGGGAAGGTATGAAGAAGGATGTCGGAAATTTTATTTCCAAGTGCATGAACTGCCAGTTGGTAAAAGCTGAGCAGAAGAAGCCCAGTGGATTGCTTCAGCCATTAGAAGTTCCTACATGGAAGTGGGAACAAATATCGATGGATTTTATTGATGGGCTACCTAGAACAAGAACGGGAAATGAAGGGATTTGGGTCATCGTAGATCGTCTGACTAAGAGTGCAAGATTCATTCCTGTTCGATCGAATAGGACTGCATCAAGTTGGCTGAGTTGTATGTTAAGTGGATAGTTCGATTCCATGGTATTCCGAAGAGTATAGTAAGCGATCGAGACCCATTGTTCACTAGTGGATTTTGGAAGAGCTTCCAGGAAGTTTTGGGAACTGAGTTGTGTTTGAGTACAGCTTATCACCCTCAAACAGATGGTCAGACTAAGAGAGTCAACCGAGATTTGGAAGATCTCCTCAGAGCTTGTGTTTTAGATTTCGGAGGATCATGGGAAGATCATCTTCATTTGGTAGAATTTTCGTATAATAACAGTTACCAGTCAAGCATTGGTATGGCACCGTATGAAGCATTGTATGGAAGACCGTGTAACTCTCCGACATGTTGGTTAGAAACAGGAGAAAAGCTGATGCTTGGGCCAGAGATGATTCGACAGACTTCGGATTGCATAGAGATCATTCGGCAGCGAATGAAGGCAGCCTAAGACCGACAGAAAAGTTATGCCGATAAGCGTCGTAAGGATTTGGAATTCGACGTAGGTGATATGGTTTTTGTGAAGATTTCTCCACTGAAGAATATTATTCGATTCGGGAAGAAATGAAAATTGACTGCGAGATTTGTTGGACCGTTCCCGATCATCGAGCGAATTGGAAAGCTCACCTATAAATTGGAGTTACTAGAGAAGATGTCGGGTGTGCACAATGTTTTTCATGTATCATATTTACGGAAGTATGTGCACGACTCGAATACAGTGGTTTCTGCTGATAGCTGTGAAGATTTCGAAGTTGATCCAGTCGATAAGAGACCTCGTAAACCGCTTCGTGTTGTGGAAACCGACACGAAACAGCTTAGGAGGAAGGTAGTTAGGTTGCTCAAGATACAATGGAGTGATGATGATAACGACTGTACATGGGAGGTGGAAGAGAGGACGAAGGCAGCTCATCCTGAACTCTTCATGGTATGGCCATAGGGTGTCGTGTCATCTCACGACATTGTAACTTGTTCTAGTCTTAGAATTCTGCATGCTAGGCTAGAATTGGACGCATGGTTTGTTGATTGCTATGGATGATAGGCATGCAAAATAGTCTTTGATTGCTCTGGTTTGTTTGGAATTTTGGGGGCGAAATTCCTAAGGGGGAGAGAATGTAACGACCCTTATTTTTACGGATAGAAACATCGTAAAACAGTTGTCATTAGGTCGTTAATGTTGATAAGTCGTCCAGAGATAAGTCGTGCAGAATTTTAGGTTAGGTCGTAGATGACTTATAGGAGTTGGCGACCTAAGGAAGATAGTGGTAGCGGTTAACGACTTAAGGACTGGACGAGGTAAGGACTTAGGTCGTATGACAGTTAGGTCGCGTAGTGGTTTAGGTCGTATGATAGTTTGGGATGACCTATAGGATTTGACCGACCTAAGGAGTAGACGACCTAAGGAATAGGCGACTTAAGGAAAGTTGGCGACTTAAGATAGTGGCGACTTAAGAGTTAGCGGCATAGGAATAGCGACCTAGTAGACAGTGTGAGTTAACGACCTATAGTAGTTAGGTCGGTGGAGCGACTTATAGGAGTTGGCGACTTAGGTATATAGCGACCTAAGGGGAATGGGCAACCTAAGCGGGTTAACGACTTAAGGAAGTTAGTTCGTTCGAGTGACTTAAGGATTATAGGTCGTAAGCGACTTAAGGTAGAATGCTTAAGTCGTTATAGTTAGGTCGTTGTGACCCTGAATATAGTTAGGTCGCGCAATGTGTTAAGTCGCGAAAGCGTTAGGTCGGCATCTTTGTTAAGTCGTGGGTCGCGCATAAGTGTTGAGGCTTAGGTCGTTGGGTCTGTAGGTCGCGCAGAACTGTTAGGTCGTTAAGTCGTAGGTCGGAGATAGTTAGGTCGTGGACGACTTAAGGGGGGCGGACGACCTAAGATTTTTCCAGCCTATAAATACACGTCCATTTCTTCATATTTTGGGATCCGGATTTTGAAGCGACGAAGTGCTGCTATTTTGAGAGCTTAAGTTCTACACTTCTTCACTTCTTTCCTCCACTTTAGTCTTGTGATTCCTTCCATCCAAATCGAAGATCAAACCGAAGATCCAAGAGCTTGGATTTAAGATCTTCATCCATCGAAGAGAAATTTTATCGTTTGAAGAGGAGTTTTGATAGATCGAGTTAGATTCTTCGCTGTCCAGATCTAAAGTGTGTTGCTTTTGAGGTGTTTAGGTGATTCGGTGAGTGGCGGTTATCTCTCACACGGATCCAAAGGAGTATATCGGATTGTTGGCTTGATTTGGTGTTAAAATAGTGATTTCCATGCATTTTCTTAAACTTAAGTATAGATCTATTGTTCATGATGATTTGACATCCATTTTACTACATGATTAACCTATGCAAGTTCATTCATCAAGTTGTAGAGATATTGCTCATGATTCATGCTTGTTAGATTTGGACTCTTTATTTACAAGTTTTCCATTATTGTTATAATTGTTTATTAGATCATGTTTGAATGCTTGATTACTTGGATTAATGATTGACTTGATTGATTGTTATAAATTAGTTGATTGATGATTTGATTTGGACAAGTTAGTCGAATATGATTCAAAAGCTAAGGGAAAGGCTCTTGAATTTGGAAAAGCTGCTAGTGGCGTATGTGGCGGATGATGAAGCTCATATGGATAGATTTGATGATGTTGATGTTGAGATGAGGCTTTGCTATGATGAGATGAAGCGAGGCATGGTATGGGATAGCCTTGGTTTAATCCATACGGGATCATTCCAAGCATGTTGATAACTCGGTGAAATGGTTCGAGTTGAGGATAATGGTTTGCTTGAGAGGCGCTTGAGCTAGTATGGAAATAGTCATCGAGGAGGATGACTAGGAGGCTGAGATTTCATCGTTGTTGAAGGTTCTAGCAGACTCAAAGCAAGAGTATGTTGGGCAGATTCGATAGTCTCTAAAGACTATGATTGTAGTCGAGTACTCTAGGCAGATTCGATAGTCCTAGGCACGGGCTGCGACGACGTGCAGAGTTCTGTCTAGAACGGGGATTGCCACTAACCCTTGACGGACGGCTTAAAGAATGTGCCGGTCATTCAATTAACGGTGGCATCGAAGCAATGATAACAGTGATAGCCAGAGTCATGGATGTTTGGTTGTATCGTCATTCAGTCTCAAGAGCGATGTTTTCTGGGTGCTTATCTGATCTTGGTTTAGGCCTTGGGGGTTTGTACTTGGGAAACACCGATCTTGACTCGAGTGATAATTGCTTTACTTTAATTGTCTGATTGCTATGTTTATTCTTCTTAGTGTGTCTGGGGCCTATCACTGTAGAAAGAGGTGGAGTGGGAGGGTTGGATTCCTATTCCTTTTTCCTTTATGCTCTTTTGGTATGTTGTTAGTTAATTTACCGCTCACTAAGACTGTTGTCTGACTCAAGGCTTTATGTTTAACTCTTATTGCCTTGGGCTGTTCATCCATTTTGGGATGGGCAGACTAGGTAGCAGGTGACAAGTGCTGATCTTAGTTTCTCACGATGCTGATGACGAAGACGAGCTGGAGGCTTGCATATTATTTTCTTACTATATGTACTGGATGTTCCGCTGCTTTGTATAATTCTCTGAGTGTTATGTAGTGAGGCTTGATGTATTGACTATTCAGATGTTTGTATTCAACTATTATGAGGTTTAATAGAGATTCTGTTCTGTAAAGCTTCACCATATATACTTTCTATTGTATTTTATCCATGCCCTGTGAGTTATACGATAGATTCTGCTGTTTTAATTTAACCTTGGCAATCGTTCATGGCTGCCTGGCACACTTTACAGCGCACTATTTCTATGTTCAGTGCAGGGGTCATGGGCGGTCATCACAGGTTACGTGTCTGACATTACATTTTGAGATATAAAGCTGATTTCTTTCAAATACATTTCTGTTGGTGGCGGAGAATTTATTCTCTTAGCTTAACACCCTTCTCTGAGACGTACGAGCTCAGAGGTTATGTAGTTGAAGGTTATCAGCGATATATTCCCAATTTGGTAATGTGGTATGCTGAGTGTTGCTGTGTGATGATCATTTATTGATCATTTGTGATCAAAGCGTGGCTTTGTGAAAAAGCGTAGCTTTGTGGACGAGACTTCGTCAGACCTCACACCCCGGAAATGGTCGAAACATGAATGAAGCGGCAAGGTTATGAGGGTCGCGCCCTTTAGGGTATGTTATTTCCTTCTAGAAAAGGGTGGTATCAGGTATGGAGCCCTGGTATTTAACCTATGTGGATACTCCGATCTCATTTATTGTGTGATTGTGTGTTTATCAAGGTGCCACGGATAAAGGTCCCAAAGGATCGGGGGATGACATATTCGTGAGTTACCTGTTACAGGGGTAACCCGGCCTTGTGTTGGCAGAGAGCAGTTGTCTCTCGGGATGTCCAGCCAGAGGCGATCCCATGTGGCGGTAGGAAGTTCCTTATCCTGACCATTTGTTGGCAATCCATTTCCCAATATGAAACTTGTACGGTTTTAGTTGTAGAACCTGCCATTTACTCATGGTGGTCACCACTGTTTAGATGGTAGCTATAGTAGGCATAGTTCGGAATGTCTATGCTGGCTAAGATTAATATTATACTTTCGAAATGTTTTCTACACTAGACATTAATAATAATAATCCAATGGTTTTGCGTAGTAAGCATCTTTGACTATCATAAGAAGAAATCTCCACCAATTCTGCGTTTGCATTGTGTGTATGGCGGGAGGTCTTATGGCAGTTTCATTTTCCAAAAGCATTGCGAATTAATTTTATTTTCTTTGTGAAAATAACTGTTTTACGATCTCACACCAGTCACCATGACTGACTCGGAGTTTATTGTTTCCTTTCTAAACTCTAGGTGCCCATAATTTTCCACACGGGCAGCCTAGAGTTATGTTATCAGGATATTTTGGATATTCTGGAGCTTTGGAGATGAGCTGGATGGCGAGACGTACTCCCGTACTTGTTTATTTATTCCGCTGTGTATTCTGTATGAGGACAAGTTTCAATAATTGTCTATTGTTGTCTTGAGTTGTATATTGACTCTTATGTGATGTAATGTATAAACTGATATAGTTATTTATTTTAAAAGACTAGTGATTATCTATTGTATATTGTTCCGCTACGAATGTGAGATTCTGATGTTGTTTCTGCTTCTGTTTTTTTTCTGTTCCTTCTTTTCTTCTTTCTTCTTCTACCTCTTTTTTTAACCGTAATGGTTCGGTTTTCCGGCATTCGATTGCGCGGCATTTGATACAGTGGACGTATTAATGTCGACTTTCGAGCGTCGAAAAATCGTATCGTTACATGTGGTATCAGAGCAGCCGGTTAAGCGACAACCCTGGCTCTGTTGGGTGTTACTCATTAGAGATAGAGTCAGTAGTACTCTAGAATGAGTGTGAGCGTAATAATAGATATGAGCGCGTATTTGTTAGTGAATACAAAAAAAATTGTTTTGTATTGTGTTGACTTATCGGTTGATTGTTTATAGATTCTGGTCGGTGCAGTCTGGCCAACTGTAATCGATAGGGGTTTCTAAACTCTTAAACAAGATAAACTGACAAGTATTGTTTTAAATAGGGTAAATGAAATAATTTTCCCAAAACTATTTTTGTATAGAAAAGAGATGATTTTATATGAATTTTTATAGTATATGGATGCTTGGTTGTTAGGAAGAGATAATATTAAAATATTATCATTGTTGTATGGAAATTGAATAAGAAATAATGGTATAATTAAAGATTTGGAGATAAATTCATTTAACCAATGATGTTTATAAATATGAATTGAAAGAGAAAGAAATAAAATTCATATATGAATGTGATTTGTAAATGTAAATTGTAAATGTGATTTATAATTGGAAATAGAATTCCAGAGAAATATTTGAAAATAAATTCATTAATGGAATGTAAATAAGTTGATGACTTGTAAAATATTTGAAATGATGGAAAAAACTCTGGAATCTGATAAAAATAGTTATGGAATGAAATTTATTAAGGTGGAAAATAAATTCGTGAACAAGTAAATTAATTTACAACTGCAAGTAAATGAAATTGAAAACTGAAATGTTGGGATTCATTTTAAAATTGTAAGTAAATGAAAAAATTAGTCAAGTGGACTAAGTATTGAAATAAAAAAATTAGTAAGTGAAACTAATTGAGGAATGACAAATTTAATATGGTTTATAATGAATTGAATTCAATAATTATAAATGAAAGATAAATTGAATTGAAATGGAATCAATTTAAATGATTATTGGCATAAGTAATCATTTAGTTGCATGAAAGTTAACAAGTTTGACAAAAACGAGAATTAAATAAATCCTATTAATTGATAGAAGTGAAATAAATTGATTTTTGAATCGATTGAAATGGTATGAATTCGTTTCACTTAAAAATGAATTGAATGTAAGAAGGTGAGTTGTTAATCACTTGAATTGAATAGAAATTGAATGTAAATTAGATGAAAGCAATTTAAATTGTATCGAAACCTTATGAATTGCTAATAGAATTTATTTTGAATGTTTTACTTATGAAAACTACTTATTTGTTATTGAAAATAAGTGAAATGTAAATGAATTTCTTATATTTGTCACTTACGTGTTTAAACTGAGTAAGTACAGGTTTTTGGAAGCCGTTCGGCTGCATTTTTGGGTTGCGCAAAATGCTAATAATAAACTGCCTTGCTTAAAATGCTAAAAAGGTACGCCTATGCAATAAAAATAGGAAATATGAACTGTTTTTCTGCTTTTCCGTCCGAGTGGGTCGATGTATATATATTCATATCTTTTGTCAAATTGCAAAAGCTCCTCCGTACAAAGGAGACTCCGCCAAAATTTTCCGAAAATTTTGGGAGTTAGAAAAATTTTGAAAAATTTGGAAAATTTTCGTTAACGGAAAATTGATTTTAAATTGTAACGGAAATGTAAGAATTGAACTAGAAAAGTGAATATCGAGTTTTCACTAAGTGAATTTTTGAAGATAAAATGAATTCAAATGGAATTGAAAATGCAAAGTTGAATGGAAATGAATATATAACTTTGTTAGTGAAGTGAAAATGAATATTAGAAGTACGTAAATACTTATATTGAACTTAAAAAATAAAGAATGAAATTCTTAAGTCAAATGGGTATTTGGAATCCAATAAGTTAATTGGACATTATTGTCAAGTAAATTATACAGGGGTTATAAAGGAAAATGGAATTGGATTTTTGATTTTGAAGATAATTTGAATTTGCTTGACCAAAAGGTATGTATTTAAATTTCAGTATGAAATTTGATGAGTTTCTGATTTTTCCGCTTGGCATTTTGTTTTCAATTGAAATTTGAGGGTCCGTAAGGACATTTTGTAGTTGTACCGAGTCAGCCGCGCAAAGGAGACGCTGGCGAAATTTCTTGGAAATTTAGAGTGTTAGAAAAATTTTGAGAAAATTTTGAAAGTTTACAATTTGAATTTAAATTTAAATTTGAATTGTGAAGTAGAATAAGGTTGTTTAAAAACTATGAAAGTTTTTAGAAGGTTAACTGAAGTGATAACGAATCTTTAATAAAAAGATCTGTTTTGAAAATTTGATAAACTATTTGAATTTGAGAAAATAGTTAACGGGTGTTGGATCTTTCTTCTTAACTTGTAATTTTGGGACGAAATTCTTTTAAGGGGGAAAGATTGTAACGACCCTGAATTTTTGATATTTGAAATTGGAATATTTAATTGATTTGAATATTTGAATGTTGATTTAACCTGAATTTCAAATGTATCTGTTTATTTGGCAATTTAAATAATTGAATTTAATAATTGAAAATTGAATAAATTGCTGAATTGCTAATTTCAAACTTGTTAAAAATATTTTCAAGGTTTCGAAAATTCATATTGACAATACTGAAGATAACGGAAGCTTCAGAATCGAATTTGGAAAAGATTTGTTCGGTTTTGAAATTTTATTGTTTAAATTGAATTTGAAAATAGCATTCCGGGGCGCGGTCTCGGAATTCGACGAAACTATTTTCATTGGATCCATAATATTGTATTATTATCAGATTTCAATTTTCGTAATGATTGGAGTGATCGTTTGGCCGTACGATAGGCAAACACGCTGAAATTTAAATCGAAAATTTAAATAAATAATTGGTCAAAATTCTTCATATCACCGCTTCTTTTCTATCAGTTTTTTTTTCAAAACACTGTAGAAAATAGAACCTTCTCATTCCTTCTCAAACACGCCTCACTTCTTTTCAATGTCCAAATCCGTCACTCACGAAATAAGATCGTATATCCTCCTCTGGGAAGCCAAAACAAAATAAATAAATGAAATCGGTTGCCCTCTTTCTCAATCCAGCGAAATCCTCCCAAATCAAATAACCGAGCATCCCAGTTTGAAAATTTTAATCACGCATCTCCTTCTCCTCAACAAACTTTTCCCTCTGTTCGAAATAAAGGCGGAGACTAGGGTTTGGGCTTGATTTCTGGAGCTCGAGAACGTTTCCAGGCGATTTCTCAAAGGCGGCTGCGAACGATGGGTGCGATGCCGATGTAGGAAGCATGGCGTTCGATCTTGAGGGCGACTCAAAGTTCATGATTTGGGCGAAGTGGCGATTCGTGTTGATAGTTCTGGCGGAGGCATGAGTTTCTTCGGTGGACTCGTGCTCAACAGCGGGGGCTCGTGAAGCGTGAGCGCTCGAACTCGAGGTCGGGGACAAATTCGACTGCCAAAGTTGCAATGCTTGGCATAGTACAGTAAGGTATATACTGTTCTCAGATTAAGGTTTATAAATAAATATATATATGAAATTGCAGTAAAGTATTAAATATATTTTATTTAAATTCTATATATAAAGGTGGGTATATAGAATTTTTTTTAGCAGCCTGTTGTGAATTTAAAATTTTATATTGAACAGTAAATGACTATATTTATAGTTAAGTTTGAAAAAAATAAATAACATACATATACCTATTTATCATTTACCAGTTTATTTTTAAATAACGTATTATAAAGATTAAATGGTTTAATTTAACTTATCTAACTTATTTTAGATACTAAAAGGTTTTTAAATGGAATTTGTTTAAAATTGAGAGTATTAGTTTAAAATAAAATCATGGGGTAATTGAATTTAATAAATGGAAGTTTATTATTCGGTGTATTTTGAATATTAATCAATTGTATAAATTGTTTTATACAAGGTCAAAAAAATTGCAAAGAAAACAAGCCGAAATGGATTACAAATTAAAGCAAAGGTGTGATCCTCTCACTCAAAATGAAAGTGGAATTTGCAGTTATTGATTGCTGTTTGGTTGTGATATTAGATATAGTAGGATATATCTATATATATATATTGGAATATATATATATATATTGGTGATTGATTTTCCAGCATTATATAGCGGATGAGACCCTATTGCGCCGCATAATAGCGGATGAAATTTTTATAAATCCCATATACCGCGATATTCCACCTCAAAGTGGAATTGGTATTGTGCTAACATCTGTGGATGCAGGGCAACAGGTTGGAGGGATCCAACTGGATTCCTCAAATATTTGAATTTTTTTCATATGTTGTGTGATTATTTATTTATAATCTGTGAATGATTATATTTGTGATGGAATTTGTTGAAGGCTAAAATTAGCCGAATGTATTTTTGGTATCGTTGGATACCAAAAATGAATATAAATTGGATTTTGAAATTAAAGTGGAAAACTTTAAGTGAATTTATTTTTTAGAATTGAATTTATTTAGAAGTGATAAATTTTAGAAACCAATTTGTAATAGATTTGGTATTTGAAAATGAATCTTTGAGAAATCGACATGGAAATTTATTTGGAGTTGAAAATAAATTTAGAAATCAAATTTGTAATTAATTTGGTGATGGAAAATAAATCATTGGAAAATTTGTTTGAAATTGATTTAGTGTTTGTAAAATAAATCTGGAAATCAATTTGCAAATGATTTGTTATTTGGAGATAAATTCAGAAATAAATCGCAATGTTTTGTTCTATTGAAATAAAACATAGAAATCAATTTGTAATCGATTTGATATTGAAATAAAATTAGAAATTAATTTGGAATCTGATTTTGGGGTTAAAAGTGAATATTTGGGAAATGTAAATTCAAAATGGGATTTATGAAATGAAAGGGAAATTTGTTTAAAAAATAAACGCTGATTAATTTTTAAAGTGCGAAAGTAAATTTACGGATTTGGAACGTAAATTTAAAATAAATCGATAAGGATTTATTAAATTGGTTTAAATGGACCATTTTGAAATGGAAGTGTATTTCCTTGAAAAACCGAGTATATTCCAAAGTACCGTTTAAAAATATAAATTAAAGGTTCTTACGTTGGTTTTTAAAAGAAATATTTGGAAATATATTTCGTGTGAGAAAATTTATTTGAAATTTATTTTCAAAAGTTGAAAGGTGAAAATTGATTTGAAATTTGTTTTCAAAGTGTTGAAGTGTGGAAAAAAAATATAAAATATCTCGTGAAGATATTTTGAAATTAAATAATTTGGGAAATTTATTTAAATCTGATGATTGTTGTGAATATCGTTGATAGTTAAATCACCGACTACCAATATTGCCTTTGAAATGGAACTTGAATTTGTTTTTAAAACAAACACTTATTATTCAGTTTAGCCGGGAAAAGACCTTCGTGTCAGATAACCCATTCCGAATAATGATACGACGTGTATGAATTGAAATTGAAGACCGGTGTGAAGACCGGGTATTTTCAAAAAATGAAAGGACAATCTGTCGAATGTCTCTGCACCGAGTTGCTCCGGTATAGATATTTATATCACTCTTTTTGTGATGGGAAGTCCGATCGAGATTGTGAATACCCGGATTGCAAGGACTTCTTCGAAAGTGCCTTCAGTTCTGTTCGAACCCAGAAAAGACTTGTATGGTTACGTGTCTGACATTACATTTTGAGATATAAAGCTGATTTCTTTCAAATACATTTCTGTTGGTGGCGGAGAATTTATTCTCTTAGCTTAACACCCATCTCTGAGACGTACGAGCTCAGAGGTAATGTAGTTGAAGGTTATCATTGATATATTCCCAATTTGGTAATGTGGCATGCTGAGTGTTGCTGTGTGATGATCATTTATTGATCATTTGTGATCAAAGCGTGGCTTTGTGGACGAGACTTCGTCAGACCTCACACCCCGGAAATGGTCGAAACAGGAATGAAGCGGCAAGGTTATGAGGGTCGCGCCCTTTAGGGTATGTCATTTCCTTCTGGAAAAGAGTGGTATCAGGTATGGAGCCCTGGTATTTAACCTATGTGGATACTTCGATCTCATTTATTGTGTGATAGTGTGTTTATCGAGGCGCCTCGGATAAAGGTCCCAAAGGATCGGGGGATGACATATTTGTGAGTTACCTATTACAGGGGTAACCCGGCCTTGTGTTGGCAGAGAGCAGTTGTCTCTCGGGATGTCCAGCCAGAGGCGATCCCATGTGGCGGTAGGAAGTTCCTTATCCTGACCATTTGTTGGCAATCCATTTCCCAATATGAAACTTGTACGGTTTTAGTTGTAGAACCTACCATTTACTCATGGTGGTCACCACTGTTTAGATGGTAGCTATAGTAGGCATAGTTCGGAATGTCTATGCTGGCTAAGATTAATATTATACTTTCGAAATGTTTTCTACACTAGACATTAATAATAATAATCCAATGGTTTTGCGTAGTAAGCATCTTTGACTATCATAAGAAGAAATCTCCACCAATTCTGCGTTTGCATTGTGTGTATGGCGGGAGGTCTTATGGCAGTTTCATTTTCCAAAAGCATTACGAATTAATTTTGTTTTCTTTGTGAAAATAACTGTTTTACGATCTCACACCAGTCACCATGACTGACTCGGAGTTTATTGTTTCCTTTCTAAACTCTGGGTGCCCATAATTTTCCACACGGGCAGCCTAGAGTTATGTTATCAGGATATTTTGGATATTCTGGAGCTTTGGAGATGATCTGGATGGCGAGACGTACTCCTGTATTTGTTTATTTATTCCGCTGTGTATTCTGTATGAGGACAAGTTTCAATAACTGTCCATTGTTGTCTTGAGTTGTATATTGACTCTGATGTGATGTAATGTATAAACTAATATAGTTCTTTATTTTAAAAGCTAGTGATTATCTATTGTATATTGTTCCGCTGCGAATGTGAGATTTTGATGTTGTTTCTGCTTCTGTTTTTTTTCTATTCTTTCTTTTCTTCTGTCTTCTTCTACCTCTTCTTTTAACCCTAATGGTTCGGTTTTCCGGCATTCGATTGCGCGGCATTTGATACAGTGGACGTATTAATGTCGACTTTCGAGCGTCGAAAAATCATATCGTTACACGTCCCCTATCATTCTTCAGCTGCATTCCACTTCATTTTCGTAAATAAAACATCTCATTCACCAAAATAGCCGACCTCCATTGCTTGAGAAATTTTTGGGTAAAACTTTCTTCTTCTTATCTTGTTTTTCTTGATTTTCTTATGTTGGTTTGCTCTTGTTCTCAATAGATTTGCTTGGCTCTTCCTCCACCAGCCCTTTGCCGACCTCCACCACCTCATTCTCTGATCATCACCCCCTCCAATCCACCACCCCATCAGGTCGAGCAACCCCAAGGCAAGCCTCACCACAAAAATGCACAAAACCATCACATACTATGCAAACCAAGCCTAGAATTGCAACATCACCTTCCATCACCTTCTACCACCTTTAGCCGCCACTTCCACCTCCACCACCACCTCTGACCTGTCCTCCACCCTTTACCACATCATCCACCACCTCCTAGAGACACTGGCCATGCCCCATAGCTTCTGGCCGAGCCAAACTTAGTATAGAATTGATGTATGTTGCCTTGTTATTTGCCTTGTTGTTGAAGTTATGCACCTAGATCTTCACTACTTTGTTAACACATGCTAGGCCGACCTTTAGGAACCCAAACCAGATCCAAACCATGCCTTTAGCTGTGCCATTTCAGATCTGGAGCTGAAGCATAGATGGTAGAAAGCAAGTGCAAACACTTTGGCTTTGTTTCACGCATTCATTTCTAACATTCTTTATGTATAATTTGAGTTGAAAACTTATGTTATATATACTTGTTTTGTTTGCATGTGTGTAAGGAGATTTATCTTTGGCTTTCCCAGTCAAATCATATTCGTGCTCTCATGCCTTCGTAGATTCTGTGTTGTGTGTTCTGGTTGTCATCTCCAGCTTAAACAAGTGAGTAAATCTCACCAGACTAATATGTACTTATATAGTTGATAAACTGACATCACTTGAATCTGTAAATGCACATCATCCTATTATAACTATTATATTATGATCATATAATGTTTACCCCTGTTATTACATATGTTATATCATCTATTACTGTTATATGATGTTATTCTGTTCATTTTATCAGTTTATCACACTACAAGTTCCCTGTAGATTAGGTTCACTATGGGTTGAAATGATACATACCCGAACGGACTTTAGAATAGGGAAAGATCATTATGGGCTGAAATGATAAGCCTGAGCGACTTTTTATTTATTTTAATTAACTTGGGATGGAGGGTTTGAAATGATAAAACCCGGTTTTCTTTGTAAACCGCGGATTGAAATGATACATATCCGTATCACTTGACCAAGGCTATAAAATTATATACAGACCCGTGGTTTATATATTTTTCTGAAAATTTTAAAATATTTTAAAAATGTAAATATTATGATATTTTGATTTAAACTTTATTAAAATGATTTCTATAAAATATTGTGATTTTCTACAAATTAAACAAGTGAATTAAGTAAATGGTGAAGTAGAATTTGAAATATAAGTTAATTTTGGAATTTATGATTTTGTTTATAAATGGAATTTATGTAAAGTAAGAATATATGACAAATTTTGATTTGAAATGAATATAATGATTTTTATTGAGTAATAATAATTTTTAAAAGTGTTAATGATTTTGTATAAATTAAAATATGAAATAAATGAATGTTTAAGTTGAATTTTTTTGAAATATAACTTAAATTGGGAAATTGTAAATTTTGTTAAAAGTGAGATTTTAATTAAGTAAAATAAATGGAAATAAGTTATATTTTGAAAATTTAAACTTAGTTGTTAAGTTAAGAATTTAATTAAAGAAATGAAAATTTAATTGTTATTTAATTGGATTTTTGTATTGAAATTTGACTTTATAAAAATCATGGAAATAAAGGTATTTAAATGATTGTTTTTAAATGTGAAAATATATGATTCTATAAGTTAATGATTTATATTAAAAGTTAATTATGTGTGAAATTGTAAATTAAAACTCTGAATTTGATTTGACAGCATCTTTGAAATGTAATGTAAAGATATTACAACATTGGAAAATGCTGTAGTTGTTTTAAATGAACCAATAGCCAATTTGAACTAAGGGTTATTATAGCACTTTGTTAGTGCTATAGTTGTTAAATTTAACTAAATTTTTAATTGAAACTAAATTAAGATATTACAGCATTTTAAATGCCGTCTTTTGTTAATGAACTGTTTTTAAACATAACATTTTGTAGCATTTTTTAAGTGCTGCAAAAGTTGAATTTTCTTTGTTTAATAAATTCAAATGAATAAATGATCTTTGAAAAAGATTAAATTTTGGAAATTAAATATTTAATTATTAAATATAATGAATTGACTTTAAATGATTTAAATGGAATAGTTGATTTGGGAAATACAACTATTTTGAAATGTGATTAAATGGTATTTAAATTTAAATTAAATAAATGATATTAAATATTTGAATGAATAATTGAAGTTTATATTAGTATGAAAATTATTTGATTTACTTGTAATTTGAATCTATTTAAAAGATATTGGACTTATGAAATATAGGATATTAAAGCATTGGAATTTATTTTATAATTTGAATAGTTATTTTGTGGATTAAATCTATATTTGAAATTTATAAGATTTGAAATGGTCTATGGAAATTTAATTGAAATAAATGATTGAATTGAATAATTGATTTGAAATATAATACTTACACTTTTAATGAATTTAAATGAATTAATTTGTTGGAATATAAATTATTTAAAGGTGACTTGAAATGATAATAAATGAATGATATCTTTAAATTTAAAAAGTATTTAAAGTTGAATATTTAGATTTGAACTCAAATGATATTTTGGTATATTAAAATGATTTGAAATGAAGTTTTGGAAAGATTTGATATTTTGATATATTAAAATGATTTGAAATGAAGTTTTGGAAAGATATGATATTTTGATATATTGAAATGAAGTTTTGAAATGATATGATATTTTAAATATATTGAAATGGTTTGGAATTGATTTAATCTTCATTTTGATAAAGATTTGTATTTGAAATAATATTCTATTTTGAAGTATAAAATATTATTTTAAAATTACAACCACGGGTTATAATAACGATTGGTTGTTAAAGAGACCGGGATCAGATATGGACATAATCTCTGTCGATACCGAAAACCACTTTGACAATTGTGTACGCGGTGGAGTTTCCAGAATGAAGTAGGATGGTTGCGACGATCCTAAGGTATATACGTGGACCCAACTCCCGTGAGTTGGCATAAGGTGGCTAAAACAGGAGCGATCTCGGACCAGTGAGGTAGCACCTCTTATCGGACACACTTCTTCGATACCATTCTATTACTTGTGATTGATTTGGTGTGCACCCTTGATTTGGGAGTGTTGTTCGAGGTGGAGCGGTAGTGGCCGCTATGCGTTTCCATCAGTCCATGTGCGTAATTGGTATATCTACCCTGCCATTGCCTTGTGTGCCATGTCACCTACCATATCGAGCTTTACTACGAGTTTCTATTTGTGTCGTACCTATGGAGTATCTTCTCATAGCCTTGCGAGGTATGCATGTACTGTGTAGACTATTGGCATATTACATGTTAAGGTGGAAAATGTAAAGCCTTAACACTATTTAAAAGTATGTTTATTTTATATTAGACATTATTATAATAGCGAATATTACTACATAGTAGATAGTTTAACGGATCCTTAAAGAATGGGCGTTCCCAAGCATTCTTTAAGTTACTTGTACCTTATTACAGTTCACTTGAGTTGGTTTACATTATATAAGTATATATTGTCCTGACTCGAGTGTTTTGTGTTTTGCTTTACACTCGAGTCAGCCTGAGTTATTCACAGATTTGGATTTCCACTCTCTTGGAGATTTGAATCGCTGGAGATTATCTGCTTGTCTTGTCCTATCTATTTCAGTTCCGTTGTTCTACTCAGCTTGTACTTGGTTATTTTATTGAGACTTCTGTTGTACTCTATTTTTTTCTTTTATATCTTATGTAACTCTGATATATTTATATAGTAGCTTCATGAACTACTATTTCTTTTACTTCCGCTGTATTATTTTACTTTGTGTCTGTGATCTGTGATTATGTTTATCTACTGTATATTCTGAGATTTGCCAAATTTTATTTACAACGTGGTATTTTGAGCAATTCAAGTTCGACATGTGCGGATGCGAATGGTTGAAAATATCGGGTCGTTACAGTTGGTATCAGAGCTTTGGCTTTGAGGCAAAACTCAGCATATGGAGTAGATTTATTTACAGAATCACTTTCGTTCGAGTTTGAATCTTTTCCTCTTGATTCGAATTTCCTTTGAATTTTTGGAACGTTCCCTGCGGTTCCAAAATTCATTCTTGTCCCTCACTATTCATCTTCTTTTGATTTTGAAGTATCACATATCTCCACTTCGAATGAGCTTTATAGTGAATTGGCGGTCTCGCCAATATTCTAATGACTTGTAAAAAGGGAAATCCTTTACAATTAGCATCGATTCGCCAGAGATTTATATTTATCCTTGGTTTAGATGCTAATATCTTTTATTACTCCAAACTCTATCTCTTGAGATCAGATGTAGATTTACCCTAGAAAAATATAAACATTTAATCTTATTCATTAAGTCACGGTTGACCCGGTTAAGGTTGCCCGCGATTTATCTAAGCTTATCCATCTTCATATTTGATAATTAATCATCTTGTTTTGTTTCCAAAATATCTCCAAACATTTTGAATTGTACTTGTAAATCTATGTTTGTTTTATATATTGTGTTGTTTGAGTTGTTGATGTTGATTTGGTTTTCTGATCGATTCGTCTGATCAATGCTATTGATAGGATTTCTAAAACACTTTGACAGAACAAACTGACACAATATTATTTTAAAATTTGGTTAATGAAATAAATTTGGATATAAATAAACATTATGGAACTTAATAAGTTGATTAATTGAAATGATAATACTTGATTTATCATTCTATAAATGAATTCATAAATAGTTGTTTATAAATTTGATTTGGGAACTGAAATGAATTTAAATCAAGAACTTGA
This sequence comes from Allium fistulosum, assembly GCA_030737815.1. Classification (NCBI taxonomy): domain Eukaryota; kingdom Viridiplantae; phylum Streptophyta; class Magnoliopsida; order Asparagales; family Amaryllidaceae; genus Allium; species Allium fistulosum. The sequence continues at coordinate 473,239,418 of CM060907.1, forward strand.
GAATTTAATTTCCGACGGTTTCAAACCTTGTGTTTAAAGTTTTAAAAGGATATATTATTTAAAGTATTTGTGAATAGAAATTTGTTTCCAAAGAATTTTAAAGTTTTAAAATTTTAGTGCTTTTCTCTTTGTTGTTGGAAAATAATTTCGGTGATGACCGCGACATCATCGACGTTCATTTTCGAGTTTTGAAGTAAAGAGACCATTCTGTAGTCTTGCTACAGCTTTGTTTTGGGAAATGTAATTGATTTGAATTTCTAAAATATGATTTGATTTATAAAATATATAGATATATGATTTGAATTTGATTTGACAAATTATGTACATACATTTATTTATCTCTAAATGGTTTGAATGGAATCGGAAATTTTATTCTTGAATTCTGTCTTAAATAATAACTTCAAGTATAAAAACAAAATCAAAATTTTGAATAAATATTCAAGCTTGAAATGATTGAATTAGAACGTTTATATTGTATATTAATTTTAGAAAGTTTTATTTGTATAATTCTCAACTACATTCCAATATAACTTACCTTAATTTTTAGAAGTTAACAATGTAATTGGATAATATACAATATAAAAAGATTTTTATAAATAAAATTTGAGTGGTTATAATAAATGTTATACACTTAAATTTTAGTTATAAAAAGATTAACAGAGGAAAATTGAATAAAAGGGTTAATTGAATAATTTACAATATAAATGATGTTAAGGGAATTAGGAATAAATTAAAACCGTTATAATAAGTGTAAGTATATTTAACATAGGTGATAGAATATATTGAGAAGGATAGATTTAATTTTAATTAGGAATATAGAGGAATTAAATTTATTAAGTACATTATGAGTATAAATAATGATTTTGCAATTCCATGATTTTTGAAATTGTTAGTTTAAGAAAATTGGATGATAAGGTAATGAAATTTAAGATATTTAAGATTTATTTAACTTGTGTAAAATTAATTATCAATTTAAGTTGAAATCTCCATGGTTTCAAACTTATTATCTTATTTTGTTTTCAAACTGTCTAGTTGTCCTTATTTTCCACATTTTACTACAGACTTGTATAGACATCTTTCTATAATCTTTCTATTTAGAAATCTTTCTATAATCTTTGGTACTTATTTTGAATCTGAGCACTGCTTTCATCCATAGACTGTCGGTCAAGCGGAAAAAGTGAATCAGATTCTAGAGGATCTTTTTCGTGCTTGTGTCCTTGATTTCGGAGGATCTTGGGAAGACCACCTCCACCTTGTTAAACTTACCTATAACGATAGTATCAGGTATAATTTCATTCTCCTAGTCATCTTGTCTTAATCCTATTTCACTCTATCTTTTTCTGTGCTTTCCCGTACCTCATTCCTTTTCGAGGACGAAAAGTTTTGAGTGGGGGAGAGTGTAACAACCCTGCATTTTGTAACTATTTTTATTGTATATTTTAATTATTTTAATTTGAATTTTTGATTTAAAAAATTTATTTTATTTTGAAATTATTTTTAAACTTGTTTTATTTCAAACATTTCATTTTAAATATAAATTTTGATTATCATATGAAATATAATTCCAAACTTGTATAAATTGAATATTTTCCTGAAAAGTGGATTTGTGGTCAAGCTGGTCAAACTTTGACTTTTAAATTTTAAAGGTAAATATTTAAATTATTAAATTTTATCTTTTATTATGAAAAAAGATTTAATAACATGAATACTGCTTTTCGTTTCGTTAAAAATGGATTTAAATTGTGAAAGTTATACTATTTTCAATATTGTGTGTAAACTGATTTATTTAGCAATATTGTCTATTTTAAATTATATAAATTATTTTTTTATTTTATATTTTGTTTTAATATGTCTTAATATGTTATTTTATGTCTTTTAAATATTTTTAAAGTGATTATAAAATTTTTCTAAAGCTTATTGAATTTATTTCTAATTTTTAAAGCCTAGTTTGCATTTTAAGCCATTTTCTTAATTTAATTATATTTAATTAAAATTTATTTATTTATTTTTTCATTTTATTTTTCATTTCTGAGTTTTTATCCTTATTTATCAGGAATTTATATGTATTTAAAATTTCAAAAGAAATGAAGGAAATATGAAGAGTTTGTGACTTTTTATTTACCGTAGTCCTTTTGTATTCTACACCCTTTTCAATTCATAACTCTTGCATTCAATTCTTTCTGGCCGTCCCCTATCATTCTTCAGATGCATTCCACTTCATTTCCGTAAATAAAACATCTCATTCACCAAAATAGCCAACCTCCATTGCTTGAGAAATTTTTGGGTAAAACTTTCTTCTTCTTATCTTGTTTTTCTTGATTTTCTTATGTTGTTTTGCTCTTGTTCTCAATAGATTTGCTTGGCTCTTCCTCCACCAGCCCTTGGCCGACCTCCACCACCTCATTCTCTGATCATCACACTCCAGTCCACCACCCCATCAGGTCGAGCAACCCCAAGGCAAGCCTCACCACCAAAATGCAAAAAACCATCACATACTATGCAAACCAAGCCTAGAATTGCAACATCACCTTCCATCACCTTCTACCACCTTTAGCCGCCACTTCCACCACCACCACCACCTCTGACCTTTCGTCCACCCTCTGCCACGTCACCCACCACCTCCTGGAACCACTTGCCGTGCCCCATAGCTTCTGGCCGAGCCAAACTTAGTATAGAATTGATGTATGTTGCCTTGTTATTTGCCTTGTTGTTGAAGTTATGCACCTAGATCTTCACCACTTTGTTAACACATGCTAGGCCGACCTTTAGGAACCCAAACCAGATCCAAACCATGCCTTTAGCTGTGCCATTTCAGATCTGGAGCTGAAGCATAGATGGTAGAAAGCAAGTGCAAACACTTTGGCTTTGTTTCACGCATTCATTTCTAACATTCTTTATGTATAATTTGAGTTGAAAACTTATGTTATATATACTTGTTTTGTTTGCATGTGTGTAAGGAGATTTATCTTTGGCTTTCCCAGTCAAATCATATTCGTGCTCTCATGCCTTCGTAGATTCTGTGTTGTGTGTTCTGGTTGTCATCTCCAGCTTAAACAAGTGAGTAAATCTCACCAGACTAATATGTACTTATATAGTTGATAAACTGACATCACTTGAATCTGTAAATGCACATCATCCTATTATAACTATTATATTATGATCATATAATGTTTACCCCTGTTATTACATATGTTATATCATCTATTACTGTTATATGATGTTATTCTGTTCATTTTATCAGTTTATCACACTACAAGTTCCCTGTAGATTAGGTTCACTATGGGTTGAAATGATACATACCCGAACGGACTTTAGAATAGGGAAAGATCATTATGGGCTGAAATGATAAGCCTGAGCGACTTTTTATTTATTTTAATTAACTTGGGATGGAGGGTTTGAAATGATAAAACCCGGTTTTCTTTGTAAACTGCGGATTGAAATGATACATATCCGTATCACTTGACCAAGGCTATAAAATTATATACAGACCCGTGGTTTATATATTTTTCTGAAAATTTTAAAATATTTTAAAAATGTAAATATTATGATATTTTGATTTAAACTTTATTAAAATGATTTCTATAAAATATTGTGATTTTCTACAAATTAAACAAGTGAATTAAGTAAATGGTGAAGTAGAATTTGAAATATAAGTTAATTTTGGAATTTATGATTTTGTTTATAAATGGAATTTATGTAAAGTAAGAATATATGACAAATTTTGATTTGAAATGAATATAATGATTTTTATTAAGTAATAATAATTTTTAAAAGTGTTAATGATTTTGTATAAATTAAAATATGAAATAAATGAATGTTTAAGTTGAATTTTTTTGAAATATAACTTAAATTGGGAAATTGTAAATTTTGTTAAAAGTGAGATTTTAATTAAGTAAAATAAATGGAAATAAGTTATATTTTGAAAATTTAAACTTAGTTGTTAAGTTAAGAATTTAATTAAAGAAATGAAAATTTAATTGTTATTTAATTGGATTTTTGTATTGAAATTTGACTTTATAAAAATCATGGAAATAAAGGTATTTAAATGATTGTTTTTAAATGTGAAAATATATGATTCTATAAGTTAATGATTTATATTAAAAGTTAATTATGTGTGAAATTGTAAATTAAAACTCTGAATTTGATTTGACAGCATCTTTGAAATGTAATGTAAAGATATTACAGCATTGGAAAATGCTGTAGTTGTTTTAAATGAACCAATAGCCAATTTGAACTAAGGGTTATTATAGCACTTTGTTAGTGCTATAGTTGTTAAATTTAACTAAATTTTTAATTGAAACTAAATTAAGATATTACAGCATTTTAAATGCCGTCTTTTGTTAATGAACTGTTTTTAAACATAACATTTTGTAGCATTTTTTAAGTGCTGCAAAAGTTGAATTTTCTTTGTTTAATAAATTCAAATGAATAAATGATCTTTGAAAAAGATTAAATTTTGGAAATTAAATATTTAATTATTAAATATAATGAATTGAATTTAAATGATTTAAATGGAATAGTTGATTTGGGAAATACAACTATTTTGAAATGTGATTAAATGGTATTTAAATTTAAATTAAATAAATGATATTAAATATTTGAATGAATAATTGAAGTTTATATTAGTATGAAAATTATTTGATTTACTTGTAATTTGAATCTATTTAAAAGATATTGGACTTATGAAATATAGGATATTAAAGCATTGGAATTTATTTTATAATTTGAATAGTTATTTTGTGGATTAAATCTATATTTGAAATTTATAAGATTTGAAATAGTCAATGGAAATTTAATTGAAATAAATGATTGAATTGAATAATTGATTTGAAATATAATACTTACACTTTTAATGAATTTAAATGAATTAATTTGTTGGAATATAAATTATTTAAAGGTGACTTGAAATGATAATAAATGAATGATATCTTTAAATTTAAAAAGTATTTAAAGTTGAATATTTAGATTTGAACTCAAATGATATTTTGGTATATTAAAATGATTTGAAATGAAGTTTTGGAAAGATTTGATATTTTGATATATTAAAATGATTTGAAATGAAGTTTTGGAAAGATATGATATTTTGATATATTGAAATGAAGTTTTGAAATGATATGATATTTTAAATATATTGAAATGGTTTGGAATTGATTTAATCTTCATTTTGATAAAGATTTGTGTTTGAAATAATATTCTATTTTGAAGTATAAAATATTATTTTAAAATTACAACCATGGGTTATAATAACGATTGGTTGTTAAAGAGACCGGGATCAGATATGGACATAATCTCTGTCGATACCGAAAACCACTTTGACAATTGTGTACTCGGTGGAGTTTCCAGAATGAAGTAGGATGGTGGCGACGATCCTAAGGTATATACGTGGACCCAACTCCCGTGAGTTGGCATAAGGTGGCTAAAACAGGAGCGATCTCGGACCAGTGAGGTAGCACCTCTTATCGGACACACTTCTTCGATACCATTCTATTACTTGTGATTGATTTGGTGTGCACCCTTGATTTGTGAGTGTTGTTCGAGGTGGAGCGGTAGTGGCCGCTATGCGTTTCCATCAGTCCATGTGCGTAATTGGTATATCTACCCTGCCATTGCCTTGTGTGCCATGTCACCTACCATATCGAGCTTTACTACGAGTTTCTATTTGTGTCGTACCTATGGAGTATCTTCTCATAGCCTTGCGAGGTATGCATGTACTGTGTAGACTATTGGCATATTACATGTTAAGGTGGAAAATGTAAAGCCTTAACACTATTTAAAAGTATGTTTATTTTATATTAGACATTATTATAATAGCGAATATTACTACATAGTAGATAGTTTAACGGATCCTTAAAGAATGGGCGATCCCAAGCATTCTTTAAGTTACTTGTACCTTATTACAGTTCACTTGAGTTGGTTTACATTATATAAGTATATATTGTCCTGACTCGAGTGTTTTGTGTTTTGCTTTACGCTCGGGTTAGCCTGAGTTATTCACAGATTTGGATTTCCACTCTCTTGGAGATTTGAATCGCTGGAGATTATCTACTTGTCTTGTCCTATCTATTTCAGTTCCATTGTTCTACTTAGCTTGTACTTGGTTATTTTATTGAGACTTCTATTGTACTCTATTTTTTTTTCCTATTATATCTTATGTAACTCTGATATATTTATATAGTAGCTTCATGAACTACTATTTCTTTTACTTCCCCTGTATTATTTTACTCTATGTCTGTGATCTGTGATTATGTTTATTTACTATATATTCTGAGATTTGCCAAATTCTATTTACAATGCGATATTTTGAGCAATTCAAGTCCGACATATGCGGATGCGAATGGTTGAAAATATCGGGTCGTTACATTGCACATATTCAATATAGAACTTAACTTGTATTGAAATAACCCTATGATAGTTATACGAAATGAAAAAGTCATTAATCTTTTATAGAATGATGAAGAATTAAATAATAGCTTCTAAGTTTATGTATACAATTATGAAAGATAAATATGAATAGATTCTTCAATATCCATAAAAATGTAATTCCAAAAGAGTAATAAATAATTTATCATATTATAAGTTATTTCATATAAAATGAGATTCTTTTACCTAAATGGTAAATTTATTTATCCTTTTACATGTAACGGTAAATGATAAAAGTGACCCTATTTCTATAAGTAAGATAAAGGTACTGAATACGCTCACTCCATTGTCATGTATTGCTTCAGCTTCAGCTTCAACTATAGTAGATATGCCTGCATTTGGACTGCTGTCTGTCTTATATGTATTACCCCCATATAATATTTTGATTGTTCGAGTCATAGATTCAATACTTCTACTGGTACCAAGATGAGGAGAAGCAGAGCTCATTCCATTTGTGCAAATGCTGTATGAGATTAAAGTTTTACATGAGACCTTGTAATAACAAATAAGGAGACAACACTTATAATGTCGAATACACAGTTTAACAATCAAGGTAATAATTCCAGGCTTAACTAATGCTATTATGTCTATAGTAGTTTTTGGTGGACTATACTAAGACATGATTTCTACTCAAGTTTTGAGGGTCTTCACTTGATCAAAATAAGTAATAACCAATAAAATTTCAAGTGTAAGAGGGTATCTGTTGAGTATGTAGTTTTCAAAGAAATTATTGCTTCTATTAATATCATGGTTTGAAGTTCCTCTTTTCAGTTCCGTTCCGGTGTTTTAAATTTTCAAAATTTCGGTTTCGTTTCGAAAATTCTGGATATTTCGGTTTCTTTCCGGTTTCAGATTTTGCAATTTTTTTTCGTTTTTTTTCCTATAAATATATTAGTAGATATCATAAATTTGCATTAATATAGCAAAATGAGGATTGCATTTAAATATAAAAATAATATAAATTATTGCACTTGTCTGGATGTCTAAAATCCTATTTTGAAATCCAAACTAGTGCTTTAAAATTTAAAATAAATAGTTATCAATAGGCCTGATCAGAAGCTCACTTTCCAATTCTACTCCTCCTAAGTACAAATTCGCTACTATGCATCTCTGCCTCATCTCGTCTTGGATAATTTACTTGCAAACCCTAAATCTCATTCCTTTTTTACCTGTTGCTAAAAAAGGGGTACATTCAAATCCGCTTGGGTTTTGCCGCATCTACTTGAAAAAGGTTTTCTTTCCTCCTTTGGTTCTTCATTATTGAATATTTTCTTCTCTCTTCTAGCTCAAAAAATCAATTTTCTACTGTAATTTTCGTTTTCACATTTTTTATATGCAAAACATCAATTTCTTACCCCTTTCGATCTGGAATCGGGCTTTATCGTGAATTCCGTCTTGGTCAATGCCGGAACTAGAACAGAGCAGACGGAACTCCGACCTGCCGGATGGAATCTCGAACTTTGATTAATATGCTTGAAGAAATTTTTGATAGGTTAGAGAATTTGGATATAAATTCAATAAAAGCTGCAAATGCAACTAGTGAAGCAATGAAAGCTGCAAGTGTAACTAGTGAAACTAAAACTATGAAATCTAGTGGCAGGTCATGGACCACTAACTCACCAGAAAAACAATCTAAAAAACTTGTGAAAAAAATAACTGCCCTTGAAGTGGAAAAAAAGGGAGGTGCGTAGTTCAGTGTTGAGAAAAGCTAAAGAAAAGAAAGTGGAATTTAAAGGGAAGTCTAGTACAACAAACAAATGTACTCAGTTGCTTGCTGAAAGAAATAAGGCTAGAATTCTTGAAAAGAAAGGTGATCCTTCTTCTATCATAAAGCCTGCTTTAACGATATCACACGAAAGTTGTTGAGATCTCATCAACCAACACCTTTTAACAAAAGAAATCCCTTAACTTTGTTCCCGTGTTATTCTGCAACCTTAAGTCTGACTACTTAAGCCTACACTGCTAGCCACTACGATTTACAGATCTCTTATGCATTGTCGCAGGCGTTACCACCGGCTCTGATACCATGTTGAAATCACGTCCGCACATCCCATGTGGGGGCAACATATAAGTTTGACTAACACTTTTTAACAAAAGGAATCCCTTGTTGTTACATGCGACTAAACTCATATATATACCACTCCACCTCCATTATTATTCACAATGTGGAACTTTGCTTTTCCAATGTGCACCCATTACCCACACATAATGCGAGACAACCCAACAGATCTCCACCTTGGCTTGCATCCATATATGCGTCTTCTCCTAACTCCAACAAGATGCCTGCACAATGTCTCGTCTTGTGTATGGGTAATGTATGCATATTGAAAAGAAGAATAGTCCCACATCATGAAACATAATGGAGATGGTGTGGCATATATAAGAGTTTGGTTGCATGTAAAAACAAAGGGATTCCTTTGTTAAAAGGTCTTGTTAAAAGTATAGATTAGGCATTGAAGTCACTGAGATTTTCTAAGGAAAAGGTTCCGGCAAAAGGTTAAGAAATAGGAAAACCAAAAGGAAATGTGAGTGAGAAGACACTGTGTAATAATTTCCATAAAGTAAGCACCGACTCTGTTTTGACTTCCCTTCCAGGAGATTCTTCTACTTTGGGCATTAAATCGGCTTCCTTCATTAAAATTGCCATTGAGATTGGTTCCACTTCTATATCTTGTCCTTGATGTTGAGTAACTAACATTGTATTGAAATACTTTGCCTTGGGAATGTCTAGATTGACTTACCTATTTTATAAGTATGTCTCAACCCTCTCTTCATGGTTGTCCAGATCATGAATAGTTGAGTTTGGTTGTTTGGATCTGATGACTTTTTTCTACCTTTAGGACTTAGTATTTGGTATTCGATTTCAATGAGTTTCCACAACTATACGCTTGATATTTCTTTTTGCTTGTGCAATCCTAAATTTCTATCTTTTCAAACGAGATAAATACCATCAATTAATAATATACATGTCAAATTCCTTGGATTTGCTTTTATACTTTTGCTGAATATATTGGATGTTTAATCTTACGCTGTGAATTGGCTCAAATTGACTAATCTGAAGTTTCCCATTTGCAATATACCATATATCCTTTGAGTAAATGCAATCAAAAAATATGTGATCTATACCTTCAGTCTCACTTTTGCATAAAAAGCATTTGGTTTCCCCTTTTTGTTCCAATTTTTACGACTGTTCTTGTAGGCAGCCTCTTTAGTATTACAAAGTAAGTATAGTGAGTCATTTTTGGGCAATTTGCCATATTCTAAATTTTTTTGTACCAATCCACTTCAACATTTTCACGTCTAATATATTATCATGTTTTTTAAAAGAGAATTTTCCTTTTGTTGATAATTTCCAACTCCAGCTGTCTTTGTCTAGGCTTGAGCCTATTTCAATACTTCCCATTGCTGAGTTGAATATTGATGCAGCTGGTTGTAGATTTGTGTTCCATTTATGATTTTGAATTATGCTTTCCACTTTTGCATTTGTTTCTCAAAACTGCAACAAATTGTACAAGCCTAATAGGTTGACTGGAGATTTACCTTTTATCGATGGGTCAAACCAAAGGCTAGTATCTTTGTCATCCTTGAATTTTCTATCTACCGATTTGATGCATGTTTCTCTACACTTAAGAGTACTTTTCCAAGTGTGTTAGTAGTGGTTTTTTATTGGCATATTCCAAAAAAAATTGTTTTTGACATATTTCTCTTGCATCCGCTTTTCCTATAAAGAGTTTCCTTCATTAAACTTCCAAAACACCTTGAAATTGCATGCTTCAATCATGTCTTTAAAATTTCTTAGGCCAACTCCCCTATTATTTTTTGTTTTCCAGACCTTCTCATATGAGATTTTATGATATTGCCCTTCCAAATAAAATTTGCACACATTCTTTCTATTTTTTGAAATACTTTTAGTGGTATGTGAGTTTGTATCGAAAACATGATAATAATTGTGATGACAGTTTGTGCAAGCTCTAGTCTACCAACAATTGACACTAGCTTACTTGACCAACTTTTTAATTTGTCTTGGATAATGTCATATAATCTGGCAGAGTCTCTATTTGTAATCAAATTCATACTAAGATGAAGTCCTAAATATTTAACTTCCTTCTTTCTTGTACAGTTTTTGCTGAAATAAGCCTTGCTTTTGCTCCCATTTATTTGTAGTCCTGCATAATCTGATAGATTTTCCATTATTCTTTAACAGAGTTTGCACTGCATAAGTCTGCAATCAAAATAATAAAAGATCACCGGTATATAATAGATGAGAAATAGTATGTTTAGTTCTATTTGCAGATTTCAAATTTCCATCTAATTTCTCAATTTCTATTTATAAGGAAAAGTATTCCAAAGGAATGGAGAATAAATAAGGTGATAATGGATTTGTTTCATATTCCCATGTTACTATGTATAAAACCACAAAGGGAACCATTTATTAATAATGAATACGCAGTGCTATTGATGCATTTTTCAATTAACTTGCAAATTTTTTCTTGAAAGCCCAAATTGTGACATCATATGAATTATGAAATGTCTGTTTATTTTGTCAAATGCTTTCTGTAAATTTATTTTGGTGCATACTTTATTTTCATAAATATTGTTGCTAATGTTTTCTCGATATATGTAGTATATTATGCAGGATATTAGAAATATTTAACAGGTTTACAAAAAGTGTTGGTTGAATAAAAGTTTGATGAATTGATTAGTAGAAAGAATTCAAGAGTCGATCAAGATATATTTGAAGACTTTTTAGTTTTGAAGAGTTCAAGAATAAAAGCATGAAGAGCTTAAGAAATACGTGTTAGTTTTTATTCACTAGTAGTTTAAATGTTAAAGACCTAAGCGGTATCATATTTTGGCTATCTTTACTTCAAAAATTATTATTTAACGCTTAAAATATTTTTATAAATGAATAACATTTAATTTATATATTAAAATCAATTTTGATAGAGTTTTCATAATAATATTTATTTTGAAACATATTTAAAGAGTTTTTAAAAATATACAAATTATAATGTATATGTCAATATATAAATATATGTATGTCAACATATTGAAGGTTGATTAGTATTTTACAAATAAAAAAGAGGACATTTTTAGCCCCATATTTCAAGTAGACACATCTATTCAAACTCTATTTAAAGAGTTCTGAACTCAAATTTTAAACAATAATTTTCATTATTTTTTTGACTTCCTCTTCTCTTTGATTCTTCTTAATAGTTCAACGAAATTCTGCCAAATTCTACATCAATTCTCACTCTCTATCTACATATACTCAAAGGATCATATAATATTCACTTCTCTTCTACACCATTAACTCTTCAATCTTCACTCTTTTCTACTTGAAAGCAAATATATTCCACTACTAATGGTCTTTATGAAATTGTATCAACAAAATACTTGAGGTTGTGATCGAAAGGTTCGATTTTTGGTAGTCTACTACTACTATTTGATAATGGATGATCTTAACCACACGAGTGAAAGTTATGATGATTTTGTAAAGAGTGTTATCCTGCCTCTTGAGTTAAAGACAAGATAAGGGTTATGTTTTCCTATGTCAAATTCAAAAGGGTGTGCTAGTTACACGAGTCAAATTCCAATAGGTGTTTCCTACCACCAGAGCCAAAGTCAAGACTTGTAAAGGGTGTTCTTGCCATCTGGTTTAAAGTCAAGACATGATTAGTGAAATTATGTACATATTACATGACTAGATGTAGGATTGGGAATCCGAATCAATATAAAATTCTTGGTGTCTTTTTTACCTTTACCTTTACTACATTTGCTTATCATTCTCTGATTTATATTGTTAACCCGCCTTTTTTCAACGCAGTACACAGGCAGATTTAACTCAACGGACTTCACGAACATCAAGGTAGAAAGCCAGAAGTGATAGTTACCGGGATTGGAGATCGATTATATTTGGAACTATGGATGATAGTTTGATGGATTCAGATGGACAACACTCCAAAAATGGCTAAGTATGTAATCATACTTCCCTTAGAAGAGGGATCATAATAAAAGGATCAGATTAAACAGGATGCACACAACACAACTCAGTGATGATCACTCCATAACTCAACAACCACAAGGCGGATTGAAATGAAACTTTGGCAACAAAAATAAAGGACCCCAGGGAGTTTACCATAGGGATCGCACATCGATTGGAGGAGTTTAGAGAGATCGACCCTCTTCCCTACGAGGGATCGGCCATATGCAATGATCTGTCAATAACTCAAAATCCACAAATGCAATCAACATGAAATTTGGGGAGGAAGTACATTACAACATGGAGGACTCAATAAAGGGATAGCACTCCATAAATCGCGCAAAATAGGGATTGGCCCTGATCCCTGTTATGGGCTTCGGTAGGCCCCAAACTTTTTGGGCATGCTCGTTTTTGCTTCAAGGTTCTATATCCAGGTTTGTACGAGATATTTTCACATCTTTTCCTATAAAAATAGTGTACATGACATCAATAAAAGGATCTTCTTTCTATTTCATTCTATTTTATACCTAGATTATACTCTACCATTTTTATTCTGAGATTTCATGGATTTGTAACTGTAATAGCAACATAAATGAATAAAAGGAAAATCTTTGAAGTGGACGTAAACCGTAGTTAGCCGAACCACTATAAATATGTGTCTCTCTTTACTTGCATTTTGTTTTAATTTTATTATTCTTCAATTTATATTCTCTACGTTATGTTATCTGAGATCTGTGACTTGATATTGGTGCATTCACATAACTGGGTGTTAGTGGCCATTTTTGATGTCAACATTTTGGTGCTTCCAATGGAAAAGCTAGCCTCCACGGATTTGGAATTCAGATTTAGAGTTTGGTAAAGATCTAGAGCTTAGATTTGGAGAAATGGTGAGACAATTAACAAGGAGAGTGCTATTGGAAAGGTGCCACCGTGGAGGAAGTCGGGAGGCTTTCCCAGGAATTGGAGCTAATTAAGCATCTATCTACATCACCAGGTATGAAATGGAAATGATGATTGATGTTATGCAGAAAAGGATGTTGAAAAAACCGAAGGAGATGATATAGAATTTACTCCGACAGATTGGACAAATTGAAGGGCAGAACCAAGAGAATAGAGTGGCAGGAGCTAAGGACAACTTAAATCAAGGAGTTGAAGCAGCATTAATTGCTAGAGATCGGAATTGAGAACATAGAGATTGAGCTATTAGATAGAAGAATGAAACAGAGCAGCCGGGGTTAATCCCCGGCCACCTTAGAGGAGTTGTGACGACCCGGAATTTTTGGATGTTTGAAATCGGAATATTTAATTGATTTTAAATATTTAAAAGTTAATTTTGAACTTGAGTTCAATATCACCATTTATTGGGTAATTTAAATTATTAAGTTGAATAATTTGAAGTTGGGTAAAATGTTGAATCTGGAGTTTTAAGCCGGTTAAAAATAATTTGAAGGCTTGTAAAATTTATATTGATAGTAATGAAGATGGTAAAAGTGTTTAATTTGAATTTGGAAGTGTTTTGTTAAGTTTTGAAAATATATCGTTTAAATTGACGTTTAAAAATAACCTTCCGAGGCACAGTCTCAGAATTCGACAAAACCAGTTCCATTGGATCCGTAATAGGGTATTATTATCGGATTTCAATTTTTGTAGTGTTTGGAGTTGTTGTTAGAGTGTACGATATATAAATGCATTGAAATTTGAATCGAAAATTAAATATAATAACTGAATTCAAAAGCTATCTTCTCCATACGATCGAATTAGGACTCGAAACCTTTTCCATTTCGTTCGGAATAAAGGTATAACATTATTAACGCCTAGCGGTACGCCTCGATAGGAGGTCGAGTTTTTGAGTTTTAAATTCAAGACGATATAAAATATATATATATATATATATATATATATAAACATTGACCAGTCAAAGCTATATCAACATCAGAACTTTACTTGGCCTCAATTCAGATTACTATAGCAAGGCGTGATCTGTACGCAAAGCAATTTCTTCACGCAACCTTTTCTAGTCACGTCTCCCTTTAGAATTCTCAGCTGAGCATCTTTCTTTCAAATCAAAAATAAAATGGCCGTGTTCCTTTTGTTTCCTAAATTTTCGAAATCAATTTCGTTGGAAATCAATTCAAAGCAAAGTCGATTCACGATGCCGCAATGGAAGGAAGGTTCGTGGAAATCGAGGCTGCTCAATCTCGTGAGGGCTGGGTTCGCGTTCGAGTTAACAGGTTCTGGCGGCGCATCGTTAATTGTCAGAGGCGAGTCGCAATAAACGAAACCAATCAGGCATGGCAAAGATGAGCGCGGTCGAACGGCGAACTCGCGTCTGTCGCGATTGAGTCAGGGTCGGTCGCGACGTCGGAAATCGAAGGCGTGGTGATCGGGAATCGCAGTCGATGGTGGCCTGGGTTTGTTTGTTATCTGGGAGCTATTCGATATTTTTTATTTATTTATTTATTTTACTTATTTATTTATATTTATTTGCATTTGTTTCCAGTGAGGGATAAACAAATACTAAGTATATATTCTCATATATCCATATTTCAATTTATATATAGATACACATGTAGGTAGTCAGTAATATATATAGGAATTATAATGTTTAAAATAAAGATCTGTTTTACAGTAAGATAAAAGACCTTTGAATGAAATTTATTGTTTTTAAATTGCTAGGATTCTAAAAATAAAATTTTAAAGGAAATTTGGTTTTGAATCAAATTTCTAGTTAAATAAATTTATCGAAAGAAAGTTGTTTAAAACAAAATCATTAGTTTAAAATTATTAGTTGAATTAAAATTTATAAAATGGAAATTAATTGTTCGATTTTATTTCGAATATTGATGAATCATATAAATTGTGTATTCAAGGTCAAAAATCGAGAAACCAAGACAATGTTGACGTGGATTGCAAATAAAATCAAAGGTGAGGTAATCTCACTCATCTGGATTGTTATTTAAAATTTAAATGGTTAAATTTAAATATTTGGTTGAATGATTGAATTGATTGGATGTGATATTAATAATAGTAGTATATAGTATATATTGGAGTGATTGATTTCCCGCATTATATAGCGGATGAGACCCTATGCGGCGCATAATAGCGGATGATATTATATTAATCCCATATACCGCGATATTCTACCTCGAAGTAGAATTCGTATCTTATATTGTGCTAACATCTATGGATGCAAGGAAACAGGTTGGAGGGATCCAACTGGATTCCTCAAAATTATTTAGATTGTTCTAATAATTCTGTGATATGATTATTTGATATTCTGTGATGAATTATATTGATAATTGGAGATGATGGATGCTATGGTTTGATTGAATATATTTGGGTATACTGTGTTACCAAAATATACAGAAGTGGATTTTTGGAAAGTAATAAAAAAGCATATTTTTAAGCAAATAATTATAGAGAATTTAAATAAATTAAAGAATGAATTGGGAAAGGATAAAAGTAATTTTTAAATTCTGTTAAATAAATTCCGAGTATGGGAAAGGAGATTTTGAATAAAAGGGGAAATATTAAATTTTTATACCTAGGTGATATTATTTAAGGGAATAAAAGAATTTATTTTAAAAATTCAAGGTTTGAATTTATTTAAAGGGATAAAGAAGGATTTTGGAAAACCTGAAATTGATATTTTCAGTTTAAAAGATTTTAAATCATAATAAAGAAAGAAAAGATGAAGTTAATGGATTTTGAGATAAATGGAGTAAGTAAAGGAATTTATTTCAAAGTGAAGTAAATTGGAAATCAATTTGAAAATTGATTTAAGCGTTTGGAATTTGAAATTTTAAAGGAAGATGGGGCTAAGAAATTTATAAACTGGGTTTATAAAGGTGAAGTAATATATCAGTGGATATTTGGAAGAATAAATTCATGGTGGGAATTTATTAAAGGAATGGGTAAATTAGTTTTAAAAATAAATAGTGATTTATTTTTAAAGATGTGAGGGAAAGGTGGTTTTTGAAACCGTTTTCAAAAGGGTTGAAATGGAAATATATCTTGCAAAGATATTTGTAACGACCCTGAAATTTCAAAAATTCAAATTTAAAATATTTAATGAATTTTAAATATTGAATGATGAATTGATTCGAATTTCAACTTTTCAGAATAAATTTTGCGATTTAATTTTAGGATTTAATCTACTGAAAATTTAATAATAGATTTGAATCGGAATTTATATAATAATAAGACAATCTGCTTTAAAATTTTAAAATATAAAATCTTTGGATTTTAAAAATCGAATTTATCTTATTTAATAAAAATAAAAACACTACATTTTGATATGATAAGAAATATGCAAATAAATGTTATATAGAAAAGAGAAGTTATATCTACAAAATTTAATACCATAAGTTATTAGAAAATAAAGAAAAAAATTATAAAAACAAAACATAATAAAAGAAAAAAATATATACCATACCCTATTTCGTACCGGCCCATGCCTAAACCCATGCCCCCCACGATGTTTCTCTGCACAAATACGAACCTGACCCCCTCTCCTCATCTCATTCGAAAACCCTAAATAAAATCAAACAGACGAACAAAAATGGCGACGAGAGGAAGCTAGGGTTTCGGCGATCTTCGATTTTTTACGGCTTCAACTCGCGAGGGATTCAAGCTAAGGACTTCAGCCTCGTTCATTCCTCCTTCGATCTGCTCCAACTTTCGTTCTTCGATCGCGGCTGCCTCTCCGATCTAAGGTGAGTAGTACTATCTACTCACATCTATTTCATGCCGATGATGATGCCAGGGTTTTATATAGGAGTCGAACTCCATAATTTTCGTTCGTATAAAATTATTTGAATTTGGCAGCTTATATATTATGGCCACCGATTTTCGTATTGATAAACGAAATGATTTACGACTTGTTCAAAGTCGTATATATTTTCTGGTAGCTTGAATTTTAGGGCATGATTTCACTTCGTGGTCACCATGATTTTGACTTGATCTGGAACACGGCTTGACAATGTTGATTTTTTTCGTTCTGTGTTCTGACTTGTTCATTGCAGTTTTGAGTTTGACTAGACTTCGGCTATGTCTGTTCATCCCTATAACTACCTCTGTTTCATTCTTGTGCTTTATCAACTGCAGACTTTAATCCCATATTGTCTGTGCATATATTTGTGAATTTTCTTGGTTTTGTACTGCTTTTTATTTGCTTGGTCATGTTATTGATTCCTTAGTAATCTCGGCATTGACTTTGTAGTCTGCTCTATCTTGAAAATTCCTGTTAATCTTTTTCAAATTTGATTTTTAAGAAGAAATATACAGTCTTCGAGCTACACTTGGTCTTGCTTCATGTTGCACTGTTACTTGTTCATAATAAACCCGAGTTTGCATTTTGTAAACTTGGTCACTGTTGACTTTGTTGTGGCCTTTGCATTTGTGTACATGTACATAGTCTGGTCAGTGTACTTATTGTTGCCAGATTGGAGTGGGTCTGGTTCTTGCTTGATGTGCATTAAGTCATTGTTATTACAAGTACAGTTCATGGTGGCATTGTATTTAGTCTGGACTTGCAGTTGAATTTGGTCGAGTCCATTGCTTGGTTGGTGCATTTCTGGTTTGTTTTGCTACTGTCTTCTCTGATGGTATTACAGTACACTGGTAGTTGAGTTTTGAGCATGTGAGCATTTAGCATTGATATGGTTCATGAGTCTGGGTTCATCATGTAGTTGTTCGACCTAGCATTTGATTTGTAGTATTGGTCTGGGTTCTCGGCCACTGTCTGCATTCCTTTAGTAGCTTCGTTCAAGTTATTTTGGGCATTGTTGTTGTTGAGCTTCTTGTTTTGGTCATTGTTGTAGTCTGCAGTTGCAAGTTGTTCATCTCTGTCATGTATCAGTTGCATTGTTTCGGCCTTGACTTCTTTGGGACAAGTATGCATGTATATAAAGGTGATTGTAAGCAAATGATAAAAGTATCCATTTTGTTGCACTTGTTTCGTCGTCTTCATGTACCTGCCGAATCCTATTAACCTTACTAGTGCACTGTTGGTTCACGTTGCATTCACATACATGCTTGTTAATTATGTAGTTCTTGTATCAAGTTTTGCATGTGGCTATTGTAGTTTTGAAGCTGTTATACAAGTAATCTTTGCTTGCATATATGTTCACTGACAGCAGTATACTAGAGTCTGCATTGCCATGTTGTATTATTGATATGATATTCGACTGTTGAACTTGGTGGTCTTGTGGCCCTGTTTACTGTCATGTTGCATCTCTTCATGTTTATATGCATTAGCACACTTGAAGTTGTTTATGCAATTTGTCATTATATATGTATGACCTATTTTGCATTTGGGTTGTCACTGTTGCCTTGAACTGTTGCCATCACATTCATGTGCATTTCTATTCAGGTTGCAATCTCCAGTTCCATGCCCTTTTGGTCTGCATCATTGCGACCTGTTGCACTCGATCATATTTGAATATATATTTTGCACATTGGTTACTGTCACTTTGAATTGCTTACAGACTGACTTGAGTCTGCATCCATGTTGATATTTCCGTGTATCTTTTGCCTAATCTCTGAATTTGTTGAACTGGAGTCACTTGAAACTGGACATGTGCATTTCTTGGTTGTTGGAGCTTGTTGCATTTTTAGATTCATTGTTATGCATGCCTACTGATATGATTCGTAGCAAGCTCATATTATTAACTTGTACTGTCAGTTATATTGTATATCACTTGGTTGTAGATGCACAGTGCATTCAGGAGCTTGCTATGTTGCCATACTAGTCTACTTGCTGGTGTTATTAAGTAGTCTGAAGTGTTAATTGTCCATGTCTGCCTGCATTCGTTTTTCTTACACTGGAGTTGAACCCGATTTTTGGATTTGACCTTGGCAGTTTCTACGCACTGTAGTGGCGAGGCAGTGCACGCGTGCGTGCACTGCAGCCACCCAAAAATCGACAGTTTTGAATTGATATTTCTTTGCGTCGTGATGCATTGATCTTTTATGCTGTATTGGCGAGGCCGTACACGCGTGCATGTACGGCAGCCAATCGAATTTTGATGGATTTTAAAGTGACAATTTCAATTTTTTTAAATTGATTTTAGTCGATTGATAAATTGTTTATTTATCTTTGTTGATGATTTAAATCTGCTGATTTATTGTTTAACACTGTTAAGTGTTATAATTTCGTTATCTGATTTCTTTGTTAAAAGAGTCGGATAGACGAGAATTATTGTGACTGTCGTCTATTTAAATTATTACTGCCTCTATGCACTAATAAACTGGTTTGAATTAGACTGACCTGTGTATTATTTTCTTTTGAATATAATACTCGGGTCAGACCGAGTATTTTTACAGCTTGAAGATTTTGAGTAGCGAAGTTAGAGAGAGAGTAAAGAATCACTTTAGTTTTTCAGAAGAAAATTGTATTTTAAGATATTCCGCTGTATCAGTATTAAAATTGTATAAAACTCTGATGTATATAAAAAGATTTATAGTAATGAAATAAAGATTTCATTTGTTTTAATTCATTGTTATTATTCTGTGTTTCTGTGGCTGATTCTGTTTAAACGTTATAAACTAAATAACAATTCGTCTTTTTGAACGTTTCGAGTTGGTTTAATTACCGACTGGAGGCGGTCAGAAGGGCGAATGTTACAATATTTGTGAGGTAAATAAATAATTTGGAAAATTATTTATTATTTGATGGATGTTTCTTAATGTTAATTGATAGTTAAATCACCAACTATCAATATTGGACAATGTGCTGATCGTTTCGAAGAGACCGGGATCGGGATTTATCTTCCGAAAACCACTTCGACCCGGTTTGTACGTTTTCGTGGGAAAAACGAGTTTGGAGTCGAAGATGGAGCAATGAAGTGCAAGGGCTAATCGCAACTAATCCTGAGGGTGATTCCAAAATGGATGTAGTAGGAATAGTGCCTTCGGTTCCGTTCGAACCCGGAATGGACTTGCATGGATGAATGCTTTCAGAACATCGTCAGGTGGACGGTGAGCATTCTAAGTGAAATGTTCTAAAAAGGTAACGCTTAGCCTCGAGCCTCATCAACCAGGAATGACTGAAAATCAGGGGTTATGCAACAAGGCTAAGTGGGTCGCGCCCATTAGGGTGAGGTCATCCCTGTCTAGATGTTCCTTTTTATTTCGACTGTGTGGGCGGTTGCTGATCCCAACCGCGGGGTGATCTTACTCGGTCTATCCAGTAAGGGGTAGTCCGGTCTTGTGTAACAGGGGATTTAGGGTGGATCCTCGATACGCTGATCTAGACCAGGTACTGTGACAGGTGGTACCCCAGTGCCTACTCATTAGTTGGAAATCCATTCTCCCTACGCGCCTTTACGGTTATGATTGTGCCCAACTATTGCTGAAACGTGAGATGCAAGCATTTCAGCTAGATTCTATCTTACTTTCTATAGACACTATTATAATATCAGACGAATTTGATAAAAATGTTTTGGCTATCGTAAGGTAAAACCCGACATGTTTATTTATGGCGTGGTCTTACGAGATGCTTTTGATTTCAAAGGATTTTGAAACTTTAATAATCCAATTGACTGTGTTTTCTCACGCTGGTTTTCCAGACTGACTCGGGTGTTATTTTATTATAATGCTCGGGTCAGACTGAGTATTATAGATTACAGGAAAGGATGCTGTGGAGCTCAGGAGACGAGCTGGATGGCGATACGTACTTCTGTACTTGATTTAAATATTCCGCTGTGATGACTAGCTGTGTATCTAGTTTTGTGAGGACATGTTGTGATTAGTGTCCAGTAATGTATTATTGATTATGTTGTACTCTGATGATGAGATGTATAAACAGATATAGTTTCTTTTGTGTAAAGATCAGTTATTATCTATTATATTTTATTCCGTTGCGATGTGAGATTCGGATGTTGTTTTTCTATTTTCTTTTCTTCTACCTCCTTCTTCTTTAACCCTAATGGTTCGATTTTTCGGCATGGAAAATCAGGTCGTTTCACTTGGTATCAGAGCTTAGGCTGGTGATAACCTTGGTTTTGGTGGGGATTACTCATTGAAGTAGAGTCTATAGAACTCTGGAACAAGTTGAGTGTATTAATAGATATGAGCACGTATTTGTTAGTGAATAATCAAATTGTTTTATATTGTGTTGATTGGTTTATTGAGTAGTTTATGGATTCTGGTCAATATGAGTAATTAACGTTATTGATAGGTGTAACGATACGACTTTTCGACGCTTGAAAGTCGACATTAATACGTCCACTGTATCAAATGTCGCGCAATCGAATGCCGGAAAACCGAATCATTAGGGTTAAAAGAAGAGGTAGAAGAAGACAGAAGAAAAATAAAGAACAAGAAATAGAAACAATATCATAATCTCACATTCGCAGCGGAACAATATATAATAGATAATCACTAGTCTTTAAACAAAGAACTATATTTGTTTATACATACATCAATCAGAGTCAATATACAACACAATACAACAATGGACAGTTATATAACTTGTCCTTATACAGAATACACAGCGGAATAAATAAACAAGTACGGGAGTACGTCTCGCCATCCAGCTCATCTCCAAAGCTCCAGAATATCCAGAATATCCTGATAACATAACTCTAGGCTGCCCATGTGGAAAATTATAGGCACCCAGAGTTTAGAAAGGGAACAATAAACTCCGAGTCAGTCATGGTGACTGGTGTGAGATCGTAAAACAGTTATTTTCATAAAGAAAATAAAACGGATTCGCAATGCCTTTGGAAAATGAAACTACCATAAGGCCTCCTGTCACACACACAATGCAAACGCAGAATTGGAGGAGATTTCTCCTTATGATAGTCAAAGATGCTTACTACGCAAAATCAGTTGATATTATTATTAATGTATAGTGTGGAAAACATTTCGAAAGTATAATATCAATCTTAGCCAACATACAACCATTATAGTATGTCTACTATAGCTACTATGTTCAGTAGCAGGTTACCGCCACATTCCATGGTAGGTAATACAACTAAAAACCGTACATGGCGCGTATTGTTTCTTTGGATTCCCAACAAATGGTCAGGCAAAGGAACTTCCTTACACCGAAATAGAAACGCCTCTAGAAAGACGCCCCGAGAGTCAACCTGCTCTCTGCAAACACAAGGCCGACGCTACCTCACGCTGTACAGCTGTAACTTGGTAACTAACACACTGACGCTACCTCACGCTGTACAGCTGTAACTAGGTAACTAACGCACAAGTATGTCATCCCCCAGTCGTTACCGATCTTTATCCGAGGATCCTCAACCACAAAGCAACAACCACAAAGTGTAATAAATTTGCAGCATCAACATAGGTAAAATATCTGGGCTCCATACCATGATATCACCTTTTATCCAGAAGGAAATGACATACCCTAGGGGCGCTACCCTTAAAAACCTTTGCCGCAACATTCCTGTTTCGACCATTACCGGTTTGTGAGGCTCGACGAAGTCTCGTCCACAAAGCCATGCTTTTTCACAAAGCCACGCTTTTTCACAAAGCCACGCTTTTTCACAAAGCCACGCTTTTTCACAAAGCAACGCTTTTTCACAAAGCAATGCTTTGACCAACTAATGATCAACAGCACTTCGTATGCCACATTACCAAATTGGGAATATATCACTAGTAACCATCAACTACATAACCTCTGAGCTCGTACGTCTTAGAGAAGGGTGTTAAGCTAAGAGAATAAATTCTCCGCCACCAACATAAATGTATTTGATAGAAACCAGCTTTACATCTCAAAGTGTAACGTCAGACACACATCCATACAAGTCCGTTCCGGGATCGAAAGGAACCGAAGACACTTCCAAAGAAGCCCTTGCAATCCGGGTATTCACTAATCACGTCCGGACTTCCCATCACAAGAAGAGTGATATAAATCTCTATACCGAAGCAACTCGGTGCAGAGACATTCGACATGTTGTCCTTTCATTTTCGAAAATATCCGGTCTTCACCACCGGTCTTCAATATGATCCATATCGTCGTATCACCAATTCAGAATGGGTTATATGACACAAAGGTCTTTTCCCGGCTAACCCGAATAGTGAGCGTTTGTTTTAAAACAAATCAAGTGCCATTTCAAAGGCAAATATTGATAGTCGGTTATTTAACTATCAACAACATTCACAACAATCAACCAAATTTAAATAATTTTTCCCAAATTATTTATTTTCAAAATATCTTCACAAGATATATATTTTCCACACTTCACATTTGAAAACCAATTTTAAATCACATTTTCACACTTCACCACAAAATGGTCCATCTAAACCAATTAAATAAATCCTCATCGATTTATTCAAATTTACATTCCAAATCTGTAAATTTATTTCCACACTTCAACATTTGAAAACCGATTTCAAATCATATTTTTCCACACTTTAAAAATAAATCAACGTTTATTTTTTTAAAAAATTACCCTTTCCTTTATAAATTCTATTCTTAATTTACATTCTCAAATATTCACTTTTAACACCAAATCAACTTTCAAATTGATTTCTCAATTTTATTTCAAACCCCAAATCAAATTCCAAATTGATTTCTAAATTTACTTCAACACCAAATCAAATTTCAAATTGATTCTAATTTTAATCCCAAATACCAAATCATTTTTACAAATCGATTTCCAAATTTATTCTCAACACAAAAATCAATTTTCATTCAAACCCCAAATAAATTTTCATATCGATTTCCCAAATATTTATTTTCAAATACTAAATCATTTTATCAAATTGATTTCAAACCAATATATCACCTTTTTAAATAAATTCCTTTATCTCTCCAAATTATTCAAAATTCCATTTTCAAATAAATTCTTCAACTTTCAAACAATATTATTCAAAACCCATTTATTAATATCCTTTCCCATATTTTGGAAATAATTCGATAAGATTACAAAAAATCAACTTTACGCCTTTAAAATCCTTCTTTTAAATTCCACCAATTCTTTCAAAAGAATTTATTTAAAATTTCCAATTTAAATTTTCAAAAAAAATCCAATTTCATTTATTTCTGGTATCCAACGATACCAAAAATACATTCGGCTAAATTATAGCCTTCAACACAATCAATCACAGATATAATCATACACAGATTATAAATAATCAATCACACAACATATGAAACCAATTCAAATGTTTTGAGGAATCCTGTTGGATCCTTCCAACTTGTTTCCCTGCATCCACAGATGTTAGCACAATACCAATTCCACTTCGAGGTGGAATATCGCGGTATTTGGGATTTATAAAATATCATCCGCTATTATGCGGCGCAATAGGGTCTTATCCGCTATATAATGCGGGAAATCAACAACTCCAATATATATATATATATATGCCAACATATATATTGCTATATACTACAATATATAGTATCACATCCAAACAGGCAATCAACACAATCAATAATTTTAAATATAACCATTTAAAATTAAACCAAACCCTTTGTTTGAGTGAGAAGATCTCACCTTTGCTTTTATATTTTGCAATCCATTTCCCATTTTCGGCTATTTCTTGATTTTAAACCTTGTATAAACAATTTATACAATTTATTAATATTCGAACAAATCGAAAAATTAATTTCCATTTAATAAAATTTTATTCTATCCAATCAATTAAATTTCAAACAAATTTTCTTTTAATATAATATTTGAACTAATTGAACGGTTAATTACCATCTAATAATTTAATTTACTAATGATTTAAATTTAAATTTAATAAATTCTTCTTTTGAAACTACATATATACTAATCTATATAGATTCAAACAACAATATTTTTATATAGACGAAACATTTAGAAATTCCTACTCTTCCCAAATTTTCTGCAAAAATATATATGTATATATCCCTGTTAAAACTATTTTTTTTCTTCTTACATATAAATTTCAAATCTGCCTGTATCAAATCAAGAAAAAAAACAAGTAAATAAATTATATACCTTACTGCTCACGAATTCAAACTCGAAGATGCCATCGACGAACCCTAGCTCCTACCCTCGAGCTCCACCCTACTACTCGCGAAACTGCTCGCGAAACTCTCCAGCAAGCGCCGCCTACTCGCGAACGCCCCAACTTCCTACGCCAAAATCGTACTGACTACAAATCAATACGCGCGTGCCACCATCCCCTTCGAGATCACCTCACGCGACTTTGCCTTTCACTCCGAGAATTCCCAAACGAGCACAAAGCCTAAATCTCTCCTCGACCACGACGCGCGCACGGTCGCGACCATCGCGAGCCCCCAAATCGAAACTGTACCTCGCGACATGCCCTAACCCCACGCGCCTCACATTGCCGCGAATGCCTGGCTTCGCCCTCGTTCGAATTGAAGTCGAGAGCATCGCGATTGATTGGGTTTTATTTATCTTCTTTCAGACACCATTTTTTTACTTTATATTCGAATGAATTCGAATGAAGGTGGAAAGGAAGAGTGGTTTCGATTTTTGAACGAGAGGGATTTAGTTTTATTTGTTCGGCCATTTATTTTTCTTTTGAATGAAATGATGAAGTGGGCTGTTGTGAAATGAAATAAAGGGAACAAGATGGAACATTAGCGTGCAAAAATCAATTTGCTACAGTAATTCAAAAAAGTTCAGATGTGATAGAAATTCAGCTGAAGCTGACTGGTATAAATAAATATATATATTAAATTCAAATCGTCTCGAAAATCGCAACTCAAAATATCGACTTCCAATCGAGGCATGACGCTAGGCGTTTATAATGTTATACGCCTATTCCGAACGCAATGGAAAAGGTTTCGAGTCCAAATTCGATCGTATAGAGAAGATAGCTTTTTGGACCAGTTATAATATAAAATTTTCGATTTAATTTCAGCGCGTTTGCTTATCGTACGGCCAAACGATCACTCCAAACATTACGAAAATTGAAATCCGATTAATAATACAATATTACGGATCTAATGGAACTAGTTTCATCAAATTTCGAGACTGTGCCCCGGAACGCTATTTTTAAATATCGATTTAAACGATACAATTCAAAACTGAACAAAACAGTTTCAAATTCAATTCTGAAGCTTCCATTATCTTCAGTACCATAAATATGAATTTCCTAAGCCTTGAAAATATTTTTAACAGGCTTCAAATTGAAGATTTAATTTTTTACCCAGTTTCAATAATTAGATTCAAAAATTAAATCGCCAAATTTATTTCGATATCTCGAATTTCAAATTAAACTAACATTCAAATATTTAAAATCAATTAAATATTCAAATTTCAAATCTCAAAATTTCAGGGTCGTTACAATCTTCCCCCCTTAAAAGAATTTCGTCCCGAAATTACAAGTTAAGAAGAATGCCCAATACTCGTTTGTCATTTTTCCAAAACAAAACAGTTTTATCAAATTCTCAACCCAAATCTTTTTATAAAAGATTCGTTATCACTTTAACTAACTTTCCACAATCAACCATATGTTCCAAATAATATGGTTGTCTCAACAATTTGAATTTAAATTCAAATTCAAATTTTTGAATTCAAAATTTTCTCAAAAATTTTCTAACTCTCTAAATTTTCGAAAAATTTCGCCAGCGTCTCCTTTACGCGGCTAGCTCGGTACAACTACAAAATGTCCATACGGACTCCCAAATTCCAAAAGAAAACAAAATGCCAAGTGGCAAAATCAGAAACTCATCAAATTTCATACTGAAATTCAAATACATACCTTATGTTGAGAAAGTCAAATTCATCTTTGAAATCAAAATCCAATTCCATTTTCCTTTATACCCTCTATATATTTTACTTCACAACAATGACCAAATTCACTTATTGGATTTCCCAATACCAATTTACTTAAGAATTTCATTCATTCATTTCTTAAGTGCAATATAAGTATTACATACTCGTTATATTTGTTTTCACTTCACTAACAAAGTTATATATTCATTTCCATTCAACTTTGCATTTTCAATTCCATTTGAATTCAATTTACTATTTCAATTCAATTTGAATTCATTTCAAATCTCAATACTTTTATTTCCAACTTTTTCATTCAGATTTTCATTTCGAATTTTACTTGAATTCGATTCATCTTCTATTTCTGAATATTGAGTTTCATTTACCTTTATCTCAAATTCAATTTGAAATCACTTGTCGTTAAGTGAAAATTTTCAAAAATTCCAAATTTTTTCTAGCTCCCAAAATTTTCAGAAAATTTTGGCGGAGTCTCCTTTGTTCGGAGGAGCTATTGCAATTTGACAAAAGATATGAATATATATACATCGACCCACTCGGTCAGCAAAGCAAAAACAGTTCATATTTCCTATTTTGTATTGCGTAGGCGTACCTTTATTAGCATTTTAAGCAAAGCAGTTATTTATTAGCTTATTTACGCAACCAAAATGCAGCTAAACGGCTTCCAAAAACCTGCACTTACTCAATTTAAACACGTAAGTGACATATATAGGAAATTCATTTACATTTCATTTATTTTCAATAGCAAACACATAGATTTCATAAGCAATACATTCAAAATAAATTCCCATTAGCAATTCATAAAGTTTCGATGCAATTTAATCGCTTACGACCAATTCACATACCATTTTTATTCAATTCAATGGTTTACAATGCAATTCCTTATATTCAATTCATTTTTAACCGAAACGAATTCATATCTATTTCAATTGATTCCATTCAATTTAATTTGCATTCCATATTTACATTCATTTCATTTGAAACCATTTCACAAAACTCGACAACAACAATACAAATATTTATATACACTTCTTGTATTTATGTTCACTCTATTACTGAAGTTATATATTTATCACTATTCAATTTCACATTTTCAACTCATTAATCAACTAAGTTTCATTCAAACCATTTCAAAGTTTCACTTAAATTGAGTTATTATCCAATATTTACTTAAGCTATTTCAATTCAAAACTCAAGTTTATCATTTATTTATTTTCCTTCCTCATAAACAATTTCCAATTTATTTTCTTTGATTGGTTTTCATTTATCAAATTTATTCCATTTACTAATTTAATTCAATTAGTTTATTTAGTCATCCATTTTAAATTTCACATTTCCATATTCAATTCATGCCGAATTTATTTTATCAATAACAAGGAAATTTCAATTTATTTCTTTTACTTACTTGAATTTAATCCACTTTATTTTATTTTTCAAGTTTGGATTTCTATTCAACTTGATTCATATCAAATTTCATTCCATTATTCAATTCCAATTCATTTATTTACAAATGTAGCTCCATTTGTTCATTCACAAATTCATTCCATTAATGAATTTATTTTAAATATTTTTCCTGGAATTCTATTTTCAATTATAAATCACATTACAATTTACATTTACAAATCCCATTCATATATGAATTTTATTTCCTTATGCTTTCAATTCATATTTATAAATTTCATTTGTTAAATGAAATTATCTCCAAATTTTTTTGTTATACCATTTTTTTTTCTTATTCCATTTTCATATAACAATGATAATAATTCAATATTATCACTTCATAACAACCAAACATCCATATACTATGATAATTCATAGAAAATTATTTCTTTTCTATACAAAAGTAGTTTTGGGCAAAATTATTTCATTAACCCCATTTAAAACAATACTGTGTCAGATTATCTTGTTTAAGAGTTTAGAAACCCCTATTGATTACATTTGGCCAGACTGCACCGACCAGAATCTATAAACAATCAACCGATAAGTCAACACAATACAAAACAAATTTTGTATTCACTAACAAATACGTGCTCATATCTATTATTACACTCACACTCATTCTAGAGTACTACTGACTCTATCTCTAATGAGTAACACCCAACAGAGCCAGGGTTATCGCTTAACCGGCTGCTCTGATACCACTTGTAACGATACGACTTTTCGACGCTCGAAAGTCGACATTAATACGTCCACTGTATCAAATGCCGCACAATCGAATGCCGGAAAACCGAATCATTAGGGTTAAGAGAAGAGGTAGAAGAAGACAGAAGAAAATTAAAGAAGAAGAAACAGAAACAATATCAGAATCTCACATTCGCAGCGGAACAATATATAATAGATAATCACTAGTCTATAAACAAAGAACTATATCTGTTTATACATACATCAATCAGAGTCAATATACAACACAATACAACAATGGACAGTTATATAACTTGTCCTCATATAGAATACACAACGGAATAAATAAACAAGTACGGGAGTACGTCTCGCCATCCAGCTCATCTCCAAAGCTCCAGAATATCCTGATAACATAACTCTAGGCTGCCCGTGTGGAAAATTATGGGCACCCAGAGTTTAGAAAGGGAACAATAAACTCCGAGTCAGTCATGGTGACTGGTGTGAGATCGTAAAATAGTTATTTTCACAAAGAAAATAAAACGGATTCGCAATGCTTTTGGAAAATGAAACTACCATAAGGTCTCCCGCCACACACACAATGCAAACGCAGAATTGGAGGAGATTTCTCCTTATGATAGTCAAAGATGCTTACTACGCAAAATCAGTTGATATTATTATTAATGTCTAGTGTGGAAAACATTTCGAAAGTATAATATCAATCTTAGCCAACATACAACCATTATTGTATGTCTACTATAGCTACTACGTTCAGTAGCAGGTTACCGCCACATTCCATGGCAGGTAATACAACTAAAAACCGTATAGGGCGCGTATTGTTTCTTTGGATTTCCAACAAATGGTCAGGCAAAGGAACTTCCTTACACCGAAATAGAAACGCCTCTGGAAAGACGCCCCGAGAGTCAACCTGCTCTCTGCAAACACAAGGCCGACGCTACCTCACGCTGTACAGCTGTAACTAGGTAACTAACACACTGACGCTACCTCACGCTGTACAGCTGTAACTAGGTAACTAACACACAAGTATGTCATCCCCCCGGTCGTTACCGACCTTTATCCGAGGATCCTCAACCACAAAGCAACAACCACAAAGTGTAATAAATTTGCAGCATCAACATAGGTAAAATATCTAGGCTCCATACCATGATATCAACTTTTATCCAGAAGGAAATGACATACCCTAGGGGTGCTACCCCTAAAAACCTTTGCCGCAACATTCCTGTTTCGACCATTACCGGGTTGTGAGGCTCGACGAAGTCTCGTCCAAAAAGCCACGCTTTTTTAACAAAGCCACGCTTTTTAACAAAGCCACGCTTTTTAACAAAGCCACGCTTTTTCACAAAGCCACGCTTTTTCACAAAGCCACGCTTTTTCACAAAGCCACGCTTTTTCACAAAGCCACGCTTTTTCACAAAGCCACGCTTTTTCACAAAGCCACGCTTTTTCACAAAGCCACGCTTTTTCACAAAGCCACGCTTTTTCACAAAGCAACGCTTTTTCACAAAGCAATGCTTTGACCAACTAATGATCAACAGCACTTCGTATGCCACATTACCAAATTGGGAATATATCACTAGTAACCATCAACTACATAACCTCTGAGCTCGTACGTCTTAGAGAAGGGTGTTAAGCTAAGAGAATAAATTCTCCGCCACCAACATAAATGTATTTGATAGAAACCAGCTTTACATCTCAAAGTGTAACGTCAGACACACATCCATACAAGTCCGTTCCGGGATCGAAAGGAACCGAAGACACTTCCAAAGAAGCCCTTGCAATCCGGGTATTCACTAATCACGTCCGGACTTCCCATCACAAGAAGAGTGATATAAATCTCTATACCGGAGCAACTCGGTGCAGAGGCATTTGACAGGTTGTCCTTTCATTTTCTAAAATATCCGGTCTTCACCACCGGTCTTCAATACGATCCATATCGTCGAATCACTAATTCGGAATGGGATATATGACACAAAGGTCTTTTCCCGGCTAACCCGAATAGTGAGCGTTTATTTTAAATCAAATCAAGTGCCATTTCAAAGGCAAATATTGATAGTCGGTTATTTAACTATCAACAACATTCACAACAATCAACCAAATTTAAATAATTTTTCCCAAATTATTTATTTTCAAAATATCTTCACAAGATATATATTTTCCACACTTCACATTTGAAAATCAATTTCAAATCACATTTTCACACTTCACCACAAAATGGTCCATTTAAACCAATTAAATAAATCCTTATCGATTTATTTCAAATTTACATTCCAAATCTGTAAATTTATTTCCACACTTCAACATTTGAAAACCGATTTCAAATCATATTTTTCCACACTTTAAAAATAAAGCAATGTTTATTTTTAAAACAAATTTCCCTTTCCTTTGTAAATTCTATTCTGAATTTACATTCTCAAATATTCACTTTTAACACCAAATCAACTTTCAAATTAATTTCTCAATTTTATTTCAAACCCCAAATCAAATTCCAAATTGATTTCTAAATTTACTTCAACACCGAATCAAATTTCAAATTGATTCTAATTTCAATCCCAAATACCAAATCATTTTTACAAATCGATTTCCAAATTTATTCTCAACACAAAAATCAATTTTCATTCAAACCCCAAATAAATTTTCATATCGATTTCCCAAATATTTATTTTCAAATACTAAATCATTTTATCAAATTGATTTCAAACCAATTTATCACCTTTTTAAATAAATTCCTTTATCTCTCCAAATTATTCAAAATTCCATTTTCAAATAAATTCTTCAACTTTCAAACAATATTATTCAAAACCCATTTATTAATATCCTTTCCCATATTTTGGAAATAATTCGATAAGATTACAAAAAATCAACTTTACGCCTTTAAAATCCTTCTTTTAAATTCCACCAATTCTTTCAAAAGAATTTATTTAAAATTTCCAATTTAAATTTTCAAAAAAAATCCAATTTCATTTGTTTCTGGTATCCAACGATACCAAAAATACATTCGGCTAAATTATAGCCTTCAACACATTCAATCACAGATATAATCATACACAGATTATAAATAATCAATCACACAACATATGAAACCTATTCAAATGTTTTGAGGAATCCTGTTGGATCCCTCCAACCTGTTTCCCAGCATCCACAGATGTTAGCAGAATACCAATTCCACTTCGAGGTGGAATATTGCGGTATATGGGATTTATAAAATATCATCCGCTATTATGCGGCGCAATAGGGTCTCATCCGCTATATAATGCGGGAAATCAACAACTCCAATATATACATATGCCGATACATATATATATTGCTATATACTACTATATATAGTATCACATCCAAACAAGCAATCAACACAATCAATAATTTTAAATATAACTATTTAAAATTAAACCAAACCCTTTGTTTGAGTGAGACGATCTCACCTTTTCTTTTATATTTTGCAATCCATTTCCCATTTTCGGCTATTTCTTGATTTTAAACCTTGTATAAACAATTTATACAATATATTAATATTCGAACAAATCGAAAAATCAATTTCCTTTTAATAAAATTTTATTCTATCCAGTCAATTAAATTTCAAACAAATTTTCTTTTAATACAATATTTGAACTAATTGAACGGTCAATTACCATCTAATAATTTAATTTACTAATGATTTAAATTTAAACTTAATAAATTCTTCTTTTGAAACTACATATATACTAATCTATATAGATTCAAACATCAATATTTTTATATAGACGGAACATTTAAAAATTCCTACTCTTCCCAAATTTTCTGCAAAAATATAAATTTATATATCCTTGTTAAAACTATTTTTTTTCTTCTTACATATAAATTTCAAATCTGCTTGTATCAAATCAAGAAAAAAACAAGTAAATAAATTAAATACCTTACTGCTCACGAATTCAAACTCGAAGATGCCATCGACGAACCCTAGCTCCTAACCTCGAGCTCCACCCTACTTCTCACGAAACTGCTTGCGAAACTCTCCAGCAAGTGCCGCCTACTCGCGAACGCCCCAACTTCCTACGCCAAAATCGTACTGACTACAAATCAATACGCGCGCGCCACCATCCCCTTCGAGATCACCTCACGCGACTTCGCCTTTCACTCCGAGAATTCCCAAATCGAGCACAAACCCTAAATCTCTCCTCGACCACGACGCGCGCACGCGGTTGCGACCATCGCGAGCCCCCAAATCGAAACTGTACCCCGCGACATGCCCTAACCCCCCACGCGCCTCACTTTGCGGTGTATGCCTGGCTTCGCCCTCGTTCGAAGTGAAGTCGAGAGCATTGCGATTGATTGGGTTTTATTTATCTTCTTTCAGACGCCATTTTTTTACTTTATATTCGAACGAATTCGAATGAAGGTGGAAATGAAGAGTGGTTTCGATTTTTGAACGAGAGGGATTTAGTTTTATTTGTTCGGCCATTTATTTTTCTTTTGAACGAAATGATGAAGTGGGCTGCTGTGAAACAAAATAAAGGGAACAAGATGGAACATTAGCATGCAAAAATCAATTTTCTACAGTAATTCGAAAAGTTCAGATGTGATGGAAATTCAGCTGAAGCTGACTGGTATAAATAAATATATATATTAAATTCAAATCGTCTCGAAAATCGCAACTCAAAATATCGACTTCCAATCGAGGCATGCCGCTAGGCGTTTATAATGTTATACGCCTATTCCGAACACAATGGAAAAGGTTTCAAGTCCAAATTCGATCGTATGGAGAAGATAGCTTTTTGGACCAGTTATAATATCAAATTTTCGATTTAATTTCAGCGCGTTTGCTTATCGTACGGCCAAACGATCACTCCAAACATTACAAAAATTGAAATCCGATAATAATACAATATTACGGATCCAATGGAAATGGTTTCTTCAAATTCCGAGACTGTGCCCCGGAACGCTATTTTTAAATATCGATTTAAACGATACAATTCAAAACGGAACAAAACTGTTTCAAATTCAATTATGAAGCTTCCATTATCTTCAGTATCATAAATATGAATTTCCTAAGCCTTGAAAATATTTTTAACAGGCTTCAAATTGAAGATTTAAATTTTTACCCAGTTTCAATAATTAGATTCAAAAATTAAATCGCCAAATTTATTTCGATATCTCGAATTTCAAATTAAACTAACATTCAAATATTTAAAATCAATCAAATATTCAAATTTCAAATGTCAAAAATTTAGGGTCGTTACAATAGGGATCTCTAAACACTTGAATAGGACAATTCGACACAGTATTGTTTTAAAATAGGGTAAATGAAATAATTTTACCCAAATTATTTTTGCATATGAAAGAAATAATTTTCAGAAATTATTATAGTTATATATGGATGCTTGGTTGTTAGGGAGTGATAATGATAAATTATTATCACTATGGTGAGGAAATCGAATGAGAAATTGAAATCATAACTAAAAGCTAAGAAATAAATTCATAAACAAATAAAATTTATAAATGTGAATTATAAATGTGATTTATAATCAAAATGAGATAAAATTTCCATAGTAATGTTTGAATATGAATTGGATGGGTTTAGAATTTGGAATTTTTGGGAAGTTTAAATTCCTTTGAGTTTGAAAATGATTTTCAAATGCTTTAGAGAAATAATGATGATAGTATATGAGAAATATTTTGAATTGGATTTGAAATCTGGTGAGGTTTCGGATTTAAAAATATTTGAAATGCTTTTGATTGGGATAAAAGAACCAAACTCTCTTCGGTCGCTGGAAAATAATTCCGATGATGATCGCGACATCATCGCCGTACATTTTCGAGTTTCCAAGAGAGGAATTGCTACCTGGATGTTTTGGATTGGTGTTTGTTTGCAAAAACTGGGTTTTGGTTTGGAAATTCGAAGAAATAGTTGGTCATACCAAAGGATTTTAATATAATTGATTTCAAAGGTGATTTTGAAATGTTGCTTAAACTCTGGAAGATAATTTAAATTTCTTATGGAATTGAAATAAATCCGAAACTTAAGGATGTTTAAAATTCAAAATGGAAATTGTAGAATTTTTTCTCAAGCAACTGAAGCAAAAGTCTAGAAATAAACTTTTATTTAGATTTGTAAGTTGAATTTGATTGAAAATGGATTAAGCTAGTAAAGAAAACCAATTAGATAAAATAAATTAGAAGGATTTGTTAATAAATGAAATTAGATAAAGTAAACTAAAGAAAATTAGTAAAGTGGAATTGGATAATATAGTTTGGGTGGATTGAAAGAACAAAGTTCTAAAAATTAAAATTTATGGGAATTTGTAATAAATTAGTAAATGTAGCTAATTTAAAATAAGTTTGGAAACGAAATAAATTAGAAGAGTAAGTCGAATTTAATGAACTTAAGCTAAGTTTAATAATATTGTGATTCGATTTGAATTAAAGTTAAAATATAATTGAGATGGAATTGTATCATGTGGTGGATACATTAAATAAAATTTAGCTCTTACTTATAAAATGTAAATGAATTGTGTGAAGTCAAAGGAATAGTATGGGGTTAGATTTAAATGGAGTTAAGTTAAATAAGATTGAATTGAAAAAAAAATAGATTTCGATGGCTTGTAAAAGAATTGAGGATCCATTGGATTAAAATATATACTTGGCTAAATAAAATGTATAATTCCGGGTTAAAAGTAAATTATTTGATTTAATTTAAGCCAAGTAAAAGGAAGTGAGTTGAATTAAATGAACTTAAGCTATCAGTTGGATTGAACGGAAAATAAAGCCTAGTGTATTTGAAGTAAGTTGAAGTAAAAATTGAATTGGAATAAATAATCTTCGATGGCTGATAAGGAAATTGAAGGGAGTTGAATTAAATACTCTGGCTAAATAATCTCGAGTTAAAATCTAAAAATGGAAGGAGTAAGCCAAAATAAAAATTTATTTGGTATTTTGGAAAGTGAAATAGGAATCTAAACTTGTATTTTAAATTAGATTGAACTCAAGTAAAATAATGAAGTGATTTTGAAGATAGAAATCAAATAATGAATTGGAAGTAGGAATAAACTAATTTAGAATAAATTAGTAAATTGAATATGTTGGTGAGATATGGAAATGGAACCTAATTTGGTAAAATAGAAGTTGAATTTTGAAATAAACTCGGGTTATAAACAAAATTCAACTGGGATTGGAAATGAATTAAATGTAAGTGGAAATGTTGTCAAATGGAATGGAATTGGATTAAAATAGAAAATGATTTGGGTTGCAAATAAATCCAATTCAAATGTAAAAGAGTTAAATATAAACTTGGATGTTATTTTAACAAACTGAGAATGGGATTAAAACTAAAATGGATAAGGAGTGGGGTAATTGGATTTGATGAGAATCAAATTAAATAGAAGTGAGCTTAAGTTATGATGTTGAAATAATTTGAAGAGAGTAAATTAACTTAAGTTTAAAGTTAATAGAAGTTTGGCTTCAAGTAAGTATGGAAGACCATTAAATAAAAGTTTGGAATGAATTAATTTAGGAATGGTTAGTAGTATACAAGCATGGAATGTGTCGAGCTTAATAAAATGGTTGTGAATGAATTAAAATGGAAGTAATTAAATATAACTTGAGTTGGAATCAATTTAAAATGGTTATAAGCTTAAGTAATTATTTATTCACATGAATATAGTCGAATTGCATAGAAATAAATTGTCGTTTGACGGAAACAAGATTAAATAAAATTATATGAATTGATAGAAGTGAAAACAAATTGATTGTGAAACCAATTGATTTGAATATGAGCTTGTTTGGCTTAAAAATAAATTGAATGTAAGAAATTGAATTGTAAACCATTGAAATTGAATGTAATGGCATATGAATTGGTGGAAAGCAATTGAATTAGTTTTGAAATCATATGAATTGCTTGTGGAAAGTGTTTGGTGTATGTTTCCTATGAAATGCATGTGTTTAGTTATTGAAAGTAAGTGAAATTTTAATAAATTTCATATATTTAGTACTTACATGTTTAAATTGAGTAAGTACAGGTTCAAGGAAGCCGTTTGGCTGGATAGGGTAGTGCAAAGTGATAAAAAAATAAGCCGCTTGATTAAAAATGCTAAATAGAGGTACGCCTATGCAATAAAAATAGGAAATATGAACTGTTTTTGTTTTTCTGACCGTGTGGGTCGATGTATATATATTTAAATCTTTTGTCAAATTGCAAAAGCTCCTCCGTACAAAGGAGATTCTGCCAAAAATTTTCGAAAATTTTGGGAGTTAGAATTTTTTTTAAATTTTTTGAAAATTTTTGGAAATTTTTATTTTGTTAGTGACAAAACGATTTCAAAATTTGAATTGAAATAAAAGGATTTTGGAAATGGAGTTGAGGACAATTGTTTTGGTTGAAACTAATTGTTTAGTTGGAACTAAAGGATTAGAAAAGTGAATATGGGATTTTTACTAAGTGTTTTTTAGTAAGTTAGTGGGTTTGGGACATTCTTCTGCCTTAGCAATTTCGGGGACGAAATTCTTTTAAGGGGGGAGGAATGTGACGACTCGGAATTTTTGGATGTTCGAAATCGAAATATTTAATTGATTTTAAATATTTAAAAGTTAATTTTGAACTTGAGTTCAATATCACCATTTATTGGGTAATTTAAATTATTAAGTTGAATAATTTGAAGTGGGTAAAATGTTGAATCTGGAGTTTTAAGCCGATTAAAAATAATTTGAAGGCTTGTAAAATTTATATTGATAGTACTGATGATGGTAAAAGTGTTAAATTTGAATTTGTAAGTGTTTTGTTAAGTTTTGAAAATATATCGTTTAAATTGACGTTTAAAAATAGCCTTCCGAGGCACGGTCTCGGAATTCAACAAAACTAGTTCCATTGGATCCGTAATAGGGTATTATTATCGAATTTCAATTTTCGTAGTGTTTGGAGTTGTTGTGTGAGCGTACGATATATAAACGCGCTGAAATTTGAATCGAAAATTAAATATAATAACTGAATTCAAAAGCTATCTTCTCCAAAAGATCGAATTAGGACTCGAAACCTTTTCCATTTTATTTGGAATAGAGGTATAACATTATTAACGCCTAGCGGTACGCCTCGATAGGAGATCGAGTTTTTGAGTTGCAAATTAGAGACGATATAAAATAATAATAATATATATATATGAACATTGACCAGTCAAAGCTATATCAACATCAGAACTTTATTTGGCCTCAATTCAGATTACTGTAGCAAGGCGTGATCTGTACGCAAAGCAATTTCTTAACGCAACCTTTTCAAGTCACGTCTCCCTTTAGAATTCTCAGCTGAGCATCTTTCTTTCAAATCAAAAATAAAATGGCCGCGTTCCTTTTGTTTCCTAAATTTTCGAAATCAATTTCATTGGAAATCAATTCAATGCAAAGTCGATTCGCGATGCCGCAATGGAAGGAAGGTTCATGGAAATTGAGGCTGCTCGATCCCGTGAGGGCTGGGTTCGCGTTCGAGTTAACAGATTCTTGGCGGCGCATCGTTAAGTGTTAGAGGCGAGTCGCGATAATCGAAACCAATCAGGCATGGAAAAGATGAGCAGGGTCGAACGGCGAACTCGCGTCTGTCGCGATTGAGTCAGGGTCGGTCGCGACGTCGGAGATCGAAGGCATGGTGATCGGGAATCGCAGTCGACGGTGGCCTGGGTTCGTTTGTTATCTGGGAGGTATTCGCTGTTTTTTATTTATTTATTTATTTTATTTATTTATTTATATTTATTTGCATTTGTTTCCAGTGAGGGATAAACAAATACTAAGCATATATTCTCATATATCCATATTTCAATTTATATATAGATACACATGTAGGTAATCAGTAATATATATAGGAATTATAATGTTTAAACTAAAGATCTGTTTTATAGCAAGATAAAAGACTTTCGAATGAAATTTATTGTTTTTAAATTGCTAGGATTACTAAAAATAAAATTGTAAAGGAAATTTGGTTTTAAATCAAATTTCTTGTTAAATAAATTTATCGAAAGAAAGTTGTTTAGAAAAAAATCATTAGTTTAAAATCATTAGTTGAATTAAAATTTACAAAATGTTAATTAATTGTTCGATTTTATTTCGAATATTGATGAATCATATAAATTGTGTATTCAAGGTCAAAAATCTAGAAACCAAGACAATGTTGACGTGGATTGCAAATAAAATCAAAGGTGAGTTAATCTCACTCATCTGGATTGTTATTTAAAATTTAAATGGTTAAATTTAAATATTTGGTTGAATGATTGAATTGATTGGATGTGATATTATATATAGTACTGTATAGTATATATTAGAGTGATTGATTTCCCGCATTATATAGCGGATGAGACCCTATTTACCGCCTAATAGCAGAAGATATTATATTAATCCCATATACTGCGATATTCCACCTCAAAGTGGAATTTTTATCTTATATTGTGCTAACATCTATAGATGCAGGAAAACAGGTTGGAGGGATCCAACTGGATTCCTCAAAATTATTTAGATTGTACTAATAATTCTGTGATATGATTATTTGATATTCTATGATGAATTATATTGATAATTGGAGATGATGGATGCTATGGTTGATTGAATATATTTGGATATACTGTATTACCAAAATATATAGAAGTGGATTTTTGGAAAGAAATAAAAGAGTAAATTTTTAAGCAAATAATTATAGAGAATTTAAATAAATTAAAGAATGAATTGGGAAAGGATAAAAGTGATTTTTAAATTCTGTTAAATAAATTTGGAGTAGGGGAAAGGAGATTTTGAATAAAAGGGGAAATATTAAAATTTTAAACCTAGGTGATATTATTTAAGGGAATAAAAGAATTTATTTTAAAAATTCAAGGTTTGAATTTATTTAAAGGGATAAAGAAGGATTTTGGAAAACTTGAAATTGATATTTTCAGTTTAAAAGATTTTAAATCATAATAAAGAAAGAAAAGCTGAAGTTAATGGATATTGAGATAAATGGAGTAAGTAAAGGAATTTATTTCAAAGTGAAGTAAATTGGAAATCAATTTGAAAATTGATTTAAGCGTTTGTAATTTGAAATTTTAAAGGAAGATGGGGCTAAGAAATTTATAAACTGGGTTTATAAAGGTGAAGTAATATATCAGTAGATATTTGGAAGAATAAATTCACGGTGGGAATTTATTAAAGGAATGGGTAAATTAGTTTTAAAAATAATTAGTGATTTATTTTTAAAGATGTGAGAGAAAGGTGGTTTTTGAAACCGTTTTCAAAAGGGTTGAAATGGAAATATATCTTGCGAAGATATTTGTGAGGTAGATAAATAATTTGGAAAATTATTTATTGTTTGATGGATGTTTGTGAATGTTAATTGATAGTTAAATCTCCGACTATCAATATTGGACAATGCGCTGATCGTTTCGAAGAGACCGGGATCGGGATTTATCTCCCGAAAACCACTTCGATCTGGTTTGTACGTTTTCATGGGGAAAACGAGTTTGGTGTCGAAGATGGAGCAGTGAAGTACAAGGGCTAATCGCTACTAATCCTGAGGGGTATTCCAAAATGGATGTAGTAGGAATAGTGCCTTCGGTTCCGTTCGAACCCGGAATGGACTTGCATGGATGAATTCTTTCAGAACATCGTCAGGTGGACGATGAGCATTCTAAGTGAAATGTTATGAAAAGGTAACGCTTAGCCTCGAGCCTCATCAACCAGGAATGGCTGAAAATCAGGGGTTATGCAGCAAGGCTAAGTGGGTCGCGCCCATTAGGGTGAGGTCATCCCTGTCTAGATGTTCCTTTTTTATTTCGGCTGTGTGGGCGGTCGCTGATCCCAACCGCGGGGTGATCTTACTCGGGCTATCCAGTAAGGGGTAGTCCGGTCTTGTGTTGCAGGGGATTTAGGGTGGATCCTCGGTACGCTGATCTAGACCAGGTACTGTGACAGGTGGTACCCCAGTGCCTAGTCATTAGTTGGAAATCCATTCTCCCTACACGCCTTTACGGTTTTGATTGTGCCCAACTATTGCTGAAACATGAGATGCAAGCATTTCAGCTAGATTCTATCTTACTTTCTATAGACACTATTATAATATCAGACGACTTTGATAAAAATGTTTTGGCTATCGTAAGGTAAAAACCCGACATGTTTATTTGTGGAGTGGTCTTACGAGATGCTTTTGATTTCAAAGGATTTTGAAACTTTAATAATCCAATTGAGTGTGTTTTCTCACGCTGGTTTTCCAGACTGACTCGGGTGTTATTTTATTATAATGCTCGGGTCAGACCGAGTATTATAGATTACATGGAAGGATGCTCTGGAGCTCAGGAGACGAGCTGGATGGCGATACGTACTTCTGTAAGGACATGTTGTGATTACTGTCCAGTAATGTATTATTGATTGTGTTGTACTCTGATGATGAGATGTATAAACAGATATAGTTTCTTTTGTGTAAAGATCAGTTATTATTTATTATATTTTATTCCGCTGCGATGTGAGATTCGGGTGTTGTTTTTCTATTTTCTTTTCTTCTACCTCCTTCTTCTTTAACCCTAATGGTTGGATTTTTCGGTATGAAAAATCGGGTCATTTCAGGAGTCAGCCCCAATCCTTCTATGGGGATCGACCCCAATACCCAAAGGCTTGGGGGCATGCCCCTGGGTCTGGTCGATTGCAATGCTGGAGGACCTATGGTCGATCATATGGAGCTTGGTGCGAATCGAAATTTGGATGCTCATCCAAAGGAGTACGTTCCAGAATTCCCTCGTGGACTCAGGGAGTAGTTTGAAAATGGTGATAGGATAGTACCGCTAGATGACAATGACAAATTTGCAGAAATGATCAGGCGAGCTTTGCGTAGAGGATTAGTGAACAGGGATCTGGAGGATGTAAATAGAAGTCCATTCATTTCTAACATCAGGAATGCTAGGAATCCACCATAGTTTAAATTACCAATGCTAGAAGTATATGGCGGAAAGTCGGACCTAACTATGCATATGATGTGATATATTACAGCACATGAAAGTATTGAGCGCATCAGAGGAAGGCATGGCGTGTTTTCCCTTGTATCTAATGGATATAGCTATATTATGGTTTGGGAAGTTGGAAGTGGTTCTATTGGCTGATGGACAAAATTGGTCGAAAGATTTATGAGGCAGTTCAGGGTTCACATTTCAAGACCCAAAAACATGATGAATCTTGCAACACTGAAATAGAGACCGGAGAGTCTCTAAGGAGTTTTCTAACATGATCTAATGTTGTAGCGACATCGGTGGATCGGCTAGATCCATCCATGGTTTTGATGGCAGTTGTATCTAGAATTGACAATGGCACCAACTTCAAGGATTTATTGCTGTGGGATCCACCTATGGATCTCGTGGAGTTTTGTCATGAAGAAGAAAAGTTCATGCGGTAGGAAAACGCATGAGCTGACAATTGAAGGTGAACGCTGTGCAAAACAGAGGATCATCAGGAGATGCAAAAAAGAATGATAAAGGCAAATAGAAACTGGATGATGGATATGACGGGACAAAAAGGTGATGGAAGGAGCGGGAGTTAATGTTCTCCTACTTGGATTTGATGGAAAGCCTAGAATGGATTTATCTAGACACTATAGGGCAACTCCCATATCGAAAACCAGTAAATAAGGATCCCATAGAGCGCGAGCATACGTTTAGAATGTACTGCTTATTCCATGAATTGAATGGGTATACCACGGACGAATGCATGCATTTAAAGGATATTATTAAGGAGCATATTTGGAGTGAAAAACTGTAGCAGTATGTGAGGAATCAGACAACGGAGGCGGAACAGGAGCAGCTACCGCCTACATTAAATCGAAACAGGAATGACCCTGGATCGGGGCCACAGATCATCACCAGTTGATCGTGATGGTAAGGGTGGTGTTCAGGACTTGGACTCTAGCTATAATAATAATAACAATAAACTCTATAATAGGAAGGCCAATTCACTTATACATGTACGAAATCGAGGTGTTCCTTAGGCATGCTCTGAGATGATATTGAACCGTCATGCTCAAAGAGGCACCCTTTGGCTTTTTTAGTTTTTTGGATTTTTGGGTGTATGAATTTTTATTTATTCAGTTATTTACAATTCGCATTACTGCGATAAAATAAAATAATATGTGATTATTGTCCCGACTAGAGTGACGGAGCGGTGGTCACAAGGTGCGAGTCCCTTTCGTCGGAGAGCGATAGAATGGACTCATACATGGATTAAGTCCTCGAGTGGAGAGTCAAGGTCGAAGAATAAAACCCAACAGGATGTCAGGTTGGATTATGTCTGACAAGGAGTAGGTCGCTCCATCGGAGAGCGTCATGATCGGCCTACTCAAGTCGTCGAGTATGGATTATGCTCGACAAGGGTCCGAAGAGACTACCATCAACCTAGGACTTAGGCTAAGACACCACTTAATGTTCATGGATAGTTAACCGGAGTATAGGAAATAATGCCGCTTTATCGGAGAGTGATAGGATCGGCTTACTTGGAAGTCGAGTATGGATATCAGCTTCGAACAGCTATGGATTTGGATATGCACTTGGAGCGGTCTTGGATTTGGATATGGACCTAGAGTGGTATCAGATTTGGCTAACGACCTGGTATGGTCGAGGATTTCGAGAAAACGATCCGAAGAGATCGCAGATTTGCAGTGGAACGAAATTAGATATTGACTAAAAATGGTCATGGATTTCACTAACGATCCATGGAGATCGTGGATTCGGATTGGATAGTATGGCTATCGATGGATTATGGATTTCGAATTTTGGATTTATTGCAATTCAAAACACAGCTTACTATCGCAAGGCATGTTTTTGGGGGCTAAGTGTTAACCTGCCTTTTGTCAAGGAAGTACACAGGCGGATTTAACCCAATCGACTTCACGATCATCAAGGTAGTAAACCTGGAGAGATGGTTACCAAGATTGGATATCGATTATATTTTGAATTATGGACGATAGTTGGATAGATTTGGATGGACAACACTCAAAAAATGGCTAAGTATAAAACTAATACTTCCCCTAGAAGAGGGATTGGAATAGAGGGATCAGATTAAATATGATGCACGCAACCCAACTCAATGATGATCGATCCATAACTCTACAACCACAAGGCAGATTGAAGTGAAACTTTGGAAACAAAAAGAAGGGACCCTAGAGAGTCTATCCTAGGGATCACATATCAAATGGAGGAGTTTAGAGGTATTGGTCCTCTTCCCTATGAGGGATTCGCCTTGTTCCTTATGAGGGATCGACCATATCCAATGATTGATCAATAACTCAAAATCTACAATTGCATTCAACAAGAAATTTGGAGTGGAAGTACGTTACAATATGAGGAGCCCATCTATTATGGGCTCCAATCGGCCCTAAACTTTCTAGGCAAGCTCGTCTTGGCTTCAGGGTTCCAAATCCGGGTTTTGAGCGAGATATTTTCACGTC
This sequence comes from Allium fistulosum, assembly GCA_030737815.1. NCBI lineage: Eukaryota > Viridiplantae > Streptophyta > Magnoliopsida > Asparagales > Amaryllidaceae > Allium > Allium fistulosum. Next base: position 473,284,059 of record CM060907.1, read on the forward strand.
TTCTCCTATAAATACAGCAGATAAGGCATCGGCAAAAGGATCTTCTTCCTGCTTCATTCTATCTTCTACCTAGGCTATACTCTCCCATTTTTACTTTGGGATTTCATGGATTTGTACATGTAACTACAGCATAAACGAATAAAAGGAAAATCTTTGGAGTGAACATAGGCCGGAGTTAGCCGAACCACTATAAATATGTGTCTCTTTACTCTCTTTCTATTTTAATTTTATGGTTCTTTAATTTATATTCTCTATATTATATTATCTGAGATTTATGACTGTATATTGGTGCTTTCACATAACTGTGGGTTAGTGGCCATTTTTGACACCAACAGGTATATGATTATATAATTTGGCCATGTTTTGAATTTACTGTAATAAAGTTTGAAATCTGCATGTATATTTTTAAAAAAATTAAATAAATTATTCATCCCCCCTTTAGTATGAATAGCCTTAAGATCCATTCTATTGTAATGTATATTTTTCTATATCATCCCATCTCATTTGGTATCAAAGCATATGCTTTTCAAAAACTCATAATCTGATTTTTAAAATTATTTAAATGGCTACTAACATTAGTAACACACTGTTTAACACATTTGTAGATAGCCAATCAACTTCTAGACTCCACTATTTAATGGTAGTTATTATGCATACTAGTTATATAGAATGATAATTTACTTATAATACAATGGCTCTTAAATTTGAAATATTACCCAAAGTGAGTATATGAAACCCAAAATTGCATTCGCTCAGTGGAAGAACTAGCAAAAGGCATAGGAACTTAGTAACTCAAAAGCTATGAATATATTATTTTGTTCACTAGATAAAAATGAATATAAAAGAGTCTCTATATGCAAAACTACTTATGAAATATGGAAAACATTTCAAGTTACACATGAAGGCAAGAGTAAAGTTAAACAAACCAAGATAACTATATTAACCAACTAATTTCAGTGATTTAAAATGAAACCAAATGAGTCCGTTTTTGGCATGTCTTCTGAGTTTTAAGACATACTCCATGCATTAGTTTCATTAGGAAAATATTACACTGAAGAAGATCGAGTTCGAAAGAATCTTAATTGACTTGCAAGTGAATGGGATCAGAAGTCTCTAACTATAGAAGAAGCCAATGACATCAACGTAATGAAAGAAGAAGTGTGACGACCCGAATTTTTCGACGTTTAATTTTGAAATATTTAAATGGTTTTAAATTATTGAATTTGAATTATTGATTAATTTTGAATATGGAAAATTTTGGTTTTTATTTATAAAAACAAATTCAGAATTTAAATATAGCGATTTGTTGAATAATTTAATTATTGAATTTTATAATTGAATATTGGGTAAATTATTGTATGTTGAGTTTTAAGCTCGATAAAAATAATTTAAAGTTTAAAATTTATATTAATAATAATGAAGATAATAAAAGTTTTAAAATTGAATTTAAAGGTGATCTGTTCAATTTTAAAAATAGTTGTTCAAAATGACATTTAAAAATAGCGATCCGAGGCATATTCTTTGAATTCGACAAAATCAGTTCCATTGGATCCACAATATTGTATTATTTTCGGATTTAAAATTTCATAGTGTTTGGAGTTACCGTTTGGTCGTACGGGATATAAACTCGCTGAAATTTATATCGAAAATTCAATATAATAATGGAGTCCAAAATGATATCTTCTCCATACGATCGAATTAGACTCGAAACCTTTTCCATTGCGTTTGGAATAGAGGTATAACATTAAAAACGCCTAGCGGCACGCCTCGATAGGAGATCAAAATTTTGAGTTATTAAAATGAGATATTTTATAATTAAATAAAATTATATAAAATCAAATCAAAATCCAATCAACCACCCTTCTCCAATCAAACATGCCACCCATCACACCTTTCAATTTTTTTATATCACGTTTTCCCTCTTTAAATCTGTCTGTTCTAAATCAAACGAGATAAAAATCATTTCTCTCCTTCTTTTTTCAGTTAACGAAATCGAATTCGTTTTGTTATACCGCCTTTTGGCAAGGCTGAGATATGAAGGAGTCAACTGGTAGAAAGGATCGTACATCCTCAGTTCGGGCAACTACAGGTTTAGTATGGATATCGATGAATTTTGTCCAAGCCCAGATCGAGCTACGATCAATGAGACATGCCAAGCGAAGCCGAGAAAGCCAGCATTCCAAGTTTCAAGTCGATCCGGATTCGTATGCTGAAGATATGATCGATGAAAATTGAAGGAAAAAGCCTAACTTCGTATCGATCGTCCATCATCTACTTCATATCCATTGGCCGGAGTCATGTTCAAATCCCTCAATTATCCCTAGTTCGTATCAATCAATATGGCCACATTCTGTATCCATTAGTTAACTACTAGCTCGTATCCTCCAAGTAAAGTCCTGTTCGGACCCATCGGCTTGAAGTCTTCCGTATCCATCAAGATACCTTGCTTCGAACCCATCAAGATGCCCCGCTTCGAATCCATCCTACTACAACAATTTCGTATCGATCGACTGGAGCACATCACAATCGATACGAACAAAATCCTATGATCGAATCCGTGCATGATTGACGCTTTCGAATCCTTCGAGTTAGAGAGCCTTGGGTCAACACGGTAAACATGGATACGAACGCGATGAAATCTCTGGAACGACTCGATCAACCTGGCGAAAAAGGCGGGTCGATGCTAAAGTTACGCTCCACGTCATCATGAAGTCACATGCCATAATCGATTCGAAGGAATCGATGCGAACGGATGGATTCGAATGAAGCAGCCTAACGAAGACCACCATTTCGAGTCGACAATATCTGGAGATCTACAAATCCAAATGCTATGAAATTTTCACAGAAGCTTACGCACACGTTGAAGAATGTCCACACCAAATTTCAACTCGATTGGACGTTTTCTTGATCGATTCGAATGGACTTCGAATCGATCCCAAAGTGGGCCTGGATTTCCTGAAGGTGGGCGCGTGGGCCCCCTCACGTGCCAGAAGTGGTCTCCCGAAATTTAGGCGAAATATCAGCCTCCTACACCTATAAATAGAGCCCCTGGTCATTTAGAAAAGGGGTCGGACAATTTTAAGAGCTAAAAAGTGCCCAGATTCTGCCAGATTTACTCCAGATAACCATTGCTGCCTTAGATTCAGATTATAATCATAAAATTTGTTGTACTACGCTATAAGAAATTGTAATCTTCAAGTATCGAGCAATAAAATCATCAAACTTCATAGTGGACGTAGGCAATATGCCGAACCACTCTAAATCGTTGTCTTCTGTGCAATTTACTTTCTGTTATTTGGAGTTTTTGTTAGATAACCCTCATTTTCAATTTTCTTTCTTCACTTTTATCTCTTCAAAAACTTCCGAAGAGTGTTGTGCCTATTTTTGGTACAAACACTTTGGTGCTTTCACTGAGAGAAACCAGTTTTTCTCCTGCTCCTTGGATCTCCCATCGACAACGGATTGCATAAATCCAAGAGGAAGATCCAGATCTCTAATTCGGAATCCTTCAATCCTATTCAGATTTGCATAAAGTCTAGGCAAGGACTCCACCGCTCAAGATGGTTAGCTCAAGAACTACCTCTACGGCTGCCGATCAAGAAAGTCGGGATAGACAGAATCCTACACAGCAACCACAATCCAATCAAGACAACACTGCTCACTCAGATCCGTCAGGACCAGTCACCAGACAAGAGTTCCAAGTGTTGCTTCAAGAACTGACTCAAAGTCGGCAACAGTTAACTGAACAGTTGCGCGCTAACGCTGAATTGACCAACCAATTAAACCGCCGAAGGCGTAGGAGGACCAGGAGAGATGATGCTTCCCACTTGTCCACTGAAAGTTCTGCTTCATCTGACTATCACGGCAGATCTACACATCCCCGGTTAGACGCGAGTCACACACAAGCTACCGGATATCAACCTGCCTTGACCGTAGGACAATTGAGGGTTGGACCATCAACCAGCCTCCAGACCAGGCCCTCATCACGAGGAGGTGCTGTTCCACAGTATACCACAGACAATCGCACTGCAACCGCCGCGGTAGAAACAAGGGTTGATACCCGGAATCTGTCAGATCCGAATAATCAGCAACGTGGGCGTACTCCTGAACCATACGTCCCGGAAGATGCCGAGCCAAGGAGGCAAGACATGGGCCGTCGACAGCATCCGGTCCAAACTCGCACTGTGGAACCCGACCACACCTTAGCTCAGCATGCTCAGAATGTGGCTATGCCCGATATTTCAACCATGATACGTCAGATGATTCGCGAAAGCCAAGGGCTTACCATTGACGATTGGGGAATCTCCCGTAGTCATACTCCTTTCAAAGATGAAATATTATACGCTGATCCTCCTCGGCGATTCAGAATGCCAACTCTCCCAATGTACGAAGGAAGTAGTGACCCCAATCAGCATATTTTGAAATATGAATGGTCAATGAGCGCTGCAAGGGCTGATGATGCAGTGAAGTGCCGAAGTTTCCCCATCTCTCTGGGAGGAATCACAACAATGTGGTTTACGAGGTCGTCACCTAGATCTATCTCTTCGTTCGATCAACTGGCTAAGAAATTTGTCGAACAGTTCCGTATGCATGTTGCTAGACCAAAAGACGTTAACACCCTATCTAGTGTCACTCAAGCTCATGGAGAAACACTCAGATGTTATTTGGAGAGATTCCATGCAGCATGTGTGGAGATTAGTAATCCCAACGATAACTCGATTTTGATGGCATTAACCAAAGGGATCGATCCTGATTCCGAGTTTTGAAATTGGTTAGCTAGGAAACCACCCGCATCGTTGGATCGTTTCTACTCCAAAGCCACTCAATTCTTACTGCAAGAGGACGCGAAACAGTCTAGGAAGCAGGACGATATGAGGCCCAGAAGTGAAGGAATACAAAGTAACGTTGCAGTTAAGCAGTCCGGTGAGAGTGCCGGAAAAGTTCAGTTAAATATACAGAACAAACAAACTCAGCCAGTAGGTAATAATGGCCAGAATAAGAAAAGTGATAAGAACCGAGGTCCACAGCGTAGGGCTCCAATGTTTGATAATTACACGCCGTTGATACGTCATTGGAAAACGTATACCTACAAACTTGCAACACTGTGCAATATAAGAAGCCTGCTCCGAAGCAATCGTCGGAGAGGCAGATTCAGACAGGGAAGTTTTGTAGATTTCACGAGAGTTATGGCCACAATACCAATGAGTGTCGACATTTGCAGGACCTCATTGAGAAGTTGATCAGGGAGAGGAAGTTAGATCAGTTTGTGCGGGCGCCGCAGTCTGGTGGGGCGGGCCCTTCAAATCAAAATCGTGCGCAGGACCAAGAAAGACAGGAAGAACCCGCTCGTACGGGCGGAAGGCTAGTGATAAATACAATAAGTGGTGGTCCCCACCCAGCAGACCAAAGCTGGAGGAAAATGGAGTCGTATGCTAGCTCTATCACGCATGCGGAATTCGAATGTTGAAGTAATTGTGAAGACGGGGCTCCGGCCAAACAACAGAAAACGATGTCTGATGATATTGTATTCAGAAACCGAGACGCTGATAAGGTCGAAGCCCCCACGATCGATCCACTGGTCATATCTGCCCAGGTAGGTTCTGCTTGGATGAAGAGGATCCTGGTTGACAGTGGGAGTTCCGTAAATATCTTGGTAAAACGGGCTTATGATTTAATGAAAGTGGAAGCGAAGGACTTGAAACCCTGCCAGTCCCGAGTCCACGTCTTCAACGGAAGTGCTACAATACCCACTGGAGTGGTGGAACTGCCAGTGGTGTTGGGAGTTGGAGAACGCCGTAGAGTCCGGATGTTGCAGTTTGTCGTTTTAGATATTGATTCACCTTACAATGCGTTTTTGGGTCGACCGGCCCTTGCTGAGTTCAGGGCAGCCATTGCCCCATGGTGTTTAACTCTGAAATTCCCCACTGATCATGGGGTTGGAGTCGTTTAATGAGATCAGGCAGCAGGAAGAGCCTGTTATGTTGCAGAACTGCGCGAGCCGCAGAGAAAGGAGAAAGGAAAGGGCGTAGAGGAATCTCTCTACATCCATTTTGCTGATGATTAACAATTAGTGCCTGGGCCCCGGCCCGGGCACCACGACCAATTCCATAAAGATCTTGACCCTAGAGATAATGAAGATAAAGACGAATCTAAAGAGAATCAAGCTTCCCCGGCCGAACTAACTGTGGACGTCCCAATCAGTGAGGGTGATGATTCGAGGATGCTAAAAATTAGATCTCAACTGGGCAAGCAGACACAACAGGAATTGGTTGAATTTCGCCAGGCGAATCTCGACGTTTTTGCCTGGACACACTTTGACATGTGCGGGATCTCACCGGACATCGCAAGTCACTCCCTGAATATTGACCCGCGGTATGTCCCAGTCAAGCAGAAAAGGCATGGTATGGATCCAGAGAGATCTGCCGCCCTTAAAGAGGAGGTTGATAAGTTACAATCGAATGGGTTCATCCGAGATGCTTTGTATCCAGAATGGGTGTCAAATCTCGTGTTGGTTCGGAAACCGAATGGGAAATGGAGAACTTGCATCGATTACTCTGACTTAAACAAGGCTTGTCCAAAGGATAGTTTTCCACTTCCCCGAATTGACCAGCTCGTAGATTCAACGGCTGGGTATGAATTATTATCTTTCATGGATGCTTATTCTGGCTACAATCAAATACCTATGCATTTGCCTGATCAAGAACATACCAGTTTCGTGACCGATCTGGGACTCTACTGCTACAGAGTCATGCCTTTTGGTCTAAAAAATGCCGGAGCAACATATCAACACTTAGTCAACCGGATGTTCGCCGACTAGATCGGGAAGACCATGGAGGTTTATGTGGATGACATGCTAGTAAAGTCTCGATTCTCCACAGATCACGTCAGAGATTTAGATTCAATGTTCTACATCCTTCGAGAATATGGAATGAACCTCAATCCATTAAAATGTCATTTCGTCGTCGCATCTGGAAAGGTCCTCGGGTTCATCGTTAACGCTCGAGGGATAGAAGCAAATCTCGAAAAGATCTGGGCGATACGGAACTTACAAACTCCAAAAACCATAAAGCAAGTCCAGAGTCTCAACGGGAAGATAGCAGCATTGAGCAGGTTCATATCAAAATCCACCGATAAATGCATTCCCTTCTTCGATCTGATCCGAAAAGGAAAGCGAAACTTTGAATGGGCCATGGAGTGTGAAGACGCATTCCGATCGCTGGTTCAACATCTTTCCACACCACCGATCTTATCAAAGTCGGTTGACCACGAGCAATTGTACCTTTACCTGGCAGTATTAGAGCATGCAATCAGCGCTGCTTTAGTTAGGGAAGAAGACCGAGTGCAGAAACCAGTCTATTATGTCAGCAAACGATTGACTGGAGCTGAGAGAAATTACCCGAAACTAGAGAAGTTGGCTTATTGCCTTGTCATCGCATCAAGAAAACTCCGACCATATTTCCAGGCACATCCTATTATTATTTACACCGACCAGCCTTTACGACAGGTCCTTACGCGGCCTAAGACGTCTGGTAGGTTGCTCAAGTGGAATATCGAACTGAGCCAGTTTGATATTACTTACACTCTAAGACGAGCCATTCAAGGACAAGTCCTAGCCGATTTCATAGCTGAATTTACCATTCCAGAGGACTTGCCCGAAACAAGTAAATCCCCCGAATACATCTGGAAGCTGTATACTGATGGTGCATCAAACGACCGGTGTTCGGGCGCTGGTGTTGTACTTTAAACTCCCGAAGGCCGATCTATATGTTATGCTTTGAAGTTCGGTTTTCATGCAACCAATAATGAAGCTGAATATGAATCCCTCTTAGCTGGACTAAAACTTGCCAGAGATTTGAGAATTATCGCTGTGGAAATTTATTGTGATTCACAGTTGGTTGTGTGTCAAGTACGGGGAGAGTATCAAGCAAGAGATCGAAGGCTGGCTGCTTACTTAGCTCAAGTTCAGGAAGTACTGAATCAGTTTGATTATTATGCCATTTATTGTATTCCTCGAGAACGCAATCAAAAAGTCGATTCATTGGCGAAGCTAGCCAGCACAGGTGAAGCACAACAAATGGGACTTGTTCCCGTCGAAGCTTTGTCCTCCCCAAGCATCGATCAAATAGAGACGAATTTTGTGTTTGAAACCGCTCCCAGTAGAGAATCATGGATGACTCCGTACCGAAATTACATCGAGAATGGGACGTTGCCTGAAACGAGAAAAGACAAATTCTACGAAAAGCTTCATGTTTCGTCATTCAGAACGGTGTCATGTATAGAAGAGGATACTCTGTTCCTCTCCTCCGATGTATCGCGCACGATGAAATCAAACGAGTGTTATATGACGTACACGAAGGAGAATGTGGCGATCACATCGATGGGCAGGCTCTCGCTAAGAAGATACTCCGATACAGATACTACTGGCCGACTGTTAACCGGGATGCAGCGAACTATGCCAGAAAATGCGATAGGTGCCAGAAACATGCCCGAATTCCAAGAGCCCCACCTACCAAGATAACCCAAATGGTCAGCCCCTGGCCATTTGCAATGTGGGGCATCGATATCATTGGCACACAACCCCTGGCCAAAGGTGGGGCAAAATATGCCATCGTTGCAGTTGATTATTTCACCAAATGGGCTGAAGTTGAACCCCTTGCAACCATTACGACAAAGAAAGTAATCAATTTCGTAGTTCGAAACATCATCTGTCGATTTGGACTCCCGAATACCATCATCACCGATAATGGAGCTCAATTCAGCAGTGCGGAATTCAAGAATTTCTGTCAACGGTTCCATATCCATAAGAAATTCTCGGCAGTTGCACATCCTTAGGCAAACAGTCAAGTCGAAGCTGTCAATAAAGTCATAAAATCCATTCTAAAGAAACGACTGGAGAAGGCCGGGGGCAAATGGGTTGATGAACTGCCTATGGCTTTATGGGCTTATCGAACGACTCACAAGACTGCGACCGGACACACCCCGTTTTCCCTATCTTATGGCTCTGAAGCCGTTATTCCAGTCGAAATGGAAGTGTTTTCCCATCGCGTGACTTGTTATGATCCAAAAACAAACGCTATATTACTTGCTGAATCTTTGGATCTACTGGATGAAAAGAGGGAAGAGGCCGATTTGAGAGCGGCCGCACATCGAAGTCGAGTCGCTCGATTGTACAATGCCAAAGTTCGACCTCGAACCTTTGAACTCGGCGATCTCGTCCTCAAGAGAATATATCGGGTCCCTTTACACATGAAACCAAACTGGGAAGGACCATACGTGATTGCACAAAGACTCGGAGATGACACATTCAAACTATCGATAGTTGACGGTCTTGACTTGCCAAGGGCCTGAAACAACGAGAGTCTCCATCGCTATTATACATGACAGGCTTTATTTGTTTCATCACATCTTTCCATTTTTTGCAATTTTGCTTTTGCATTTAGAAATTAGAACTTGTAGTAAGGCAACTGACTTTGCCATATTTTCTTATTTCAGCAATAAAATGCCATTTCTTTGAGCCAGCGCTGTGATTCATTGAATACAATGTACAACATCACGATGCACAGAGAGCTGAATTCCATCATACAGTGGAATTTATTCAGGTAGGGAGTGGCTGTGATACGACCGGCCACTCGCTAAGTGAAACCCGAGCTCGGGGGCAAGCCATCACATCAAGGCTAAAAATGGGGTGATACACGACAATCCATCACTCAACTCCGTACTCCTAGAGTGCGAGACGGAGTATAAACATCAACTCCGAGTTCCCAGAGCATGAACCGGAGTATAAACATCAACTCCCAGTTCCCAGAGTGCGAAGCGGAGTATAAACATCAACTCCGAGTTCCCAGAGCGCGAACCGGAGTATAAACATCAACTTCGTACTCCTAGAGTGCGAGACGGAGTATAAACATCAACTTCGAGTTCCCAGAGCATGAACCGAAGTATAAACATCAACTCCGAGTTCCCAGAGTGCGAAGCGGAGTATAAACATCAACTCCGAGTTCCCAGAGCATGAACCGGAGTATAAACATCAACTCTGTATTCCCAGAGTGCGGGACGGAGTATAAACATACGTCAACTCCGTACTCCCAGAGTGCAAGACGGAGTATAAACATTAAACCACTCTGTCCTCCCAGAGTGGAAGGCGGAGTATAAACATTCATCAACTCCGTATTCCTAGAGTGCGAGACAGAGTATAAACTTTACTCAACTCCATACTCCCGGAGTGCGAGACGGAGTATAAACATAAAACAAACCCCAGAGTACCCCGAGAGCGCGAGCTGGGTGTAAGCGTTAACAAACTCCAAAGTATGAAAGCGCAAACCGGAGAATGAATAACCAAATGCGGTTTCGAGGAAGGAGAATTCGTCCGCCAAGCGACTTCAACCGCACCTCAACAGAGTTGCATCACACGTTCGTGAACCAAGTTATTAACCAAAAAGCAAAATCCCCAGGGTATGGATGTTAACATTAAACCATGGATAATTCCGCGAAACGCCTATTACGGCTTATCCCCGAGGCTGGGGGCAGAACCAAAACAAATATTGAATTGAAGACAAAAGAGAATATGTTTTCATTTCAATTACCAACAAAAGGAATCCAATTACAAGCCAATTCAAAAAATTCCTACTAGCGGGGGCCGAGCCCGCATCTATACACGGCTACAGAAAACCAAAAAGACAAAACAAAACACTACCCCCAAATATGACAACACAAACTAGAGAAGAGCTCAATCTTTCTTCTTCCTCGGTTTCTTTTTCGGGGTAGTCCCGCTGGATCCACTACCTGACAACCGCCGCAATTTTTTGCTCTTCTCCGGTTTGTCTCCCGGTTGTGGCATGATGTCAACATCCTCCTCAGAGCTCGAGGCGACAGAAATTCCTTTGGAAGAAGGAATTGAAGGCATGGGAGCGGTGACAGGAAGTGGAGCGGGAGCGCTTGCGATAACCACAGTGCCACCTGGCGATATCATCATTAATGGAGCTGGGCCAGACGGTGTCGTGCCACCCTCAGAAATACTACCTACTGTTACATCCGCCATCTCAGCATTGATCTCGGCAAGAATCTCGTCATCATGAGGTGCTTGGGCCGCGCCGGACGTATTGGTGGCTGGCATGAAAGAGCTAATAGCTGGAGTATCCCCGCTTATGGCGAAAGATGGATCTGCAAAGGGGTCGCTGGGTTGACTAAGAAGTTCCTCAATCATCTGAGCATCGAAAGATAATATGCTCGTTTCTCCTCCTTCGCCGACCACGGTAGATGTCATAATCGCCTCAGTAACAATAGCCTCATGTGCTTGATAAAGGACTTGAGATGCAAGGCGCAGAGATAACAGCCTTGGTCACTGGATGTAAACAAGTGAAGATTGTTAGCTAAATATATTGCCTCAAATTCACCACTCTGAGTATATGCGGGAGATGTTCAAATACCTTCCTTAGCATGACTCGTAGTGTGGGCAGGTACAGAGGCAGATGCTCCGATGGGAGACAACTATGGCTGATCCGGATTATAAGCAGGGATAGGCTGGAGATCAACCGCAGCAGTGGCTACGGGCAATGACAGAATTGGAACTTCAGCACTTGTTCCATGGTGTTCAACCCTCGAGCCTTCACCGGCCTCCATCTGCCTAGCACCAAGCCTCTCTTTTTCCACGGAAATCATCACCTCGTGGAGAACCTTCCTCTCCTCCTTAGTGAGCAAGTGCGTCTCAAGTTCGAAATCATCCAGCGTTTCATCCGGACGTGCTGCTTTCCTTTCCTCCATCAGCCTAGTCCAGGCGTTGTACAAGAGCATAGAGTAATCCCCAAGCCAAGATAAATTTCTGTGTTCCAGCACGTTGGCGTTATATGTGACCAAGAGATCGTCAAAATCAGCCTCAATCCGGGACCGCTCCGCCATAATTTTTTCCTCAACTTCTTCTTCCACAGTCTTAACCTTTGCCACCGCCGTACCAAGTTCAGCTCGGAGTGAAACAGCTTGATCGCATGCCTCCTGAGCAGAGGTGTTTGCATCATCTTTTTCTTTCACCATTTCAGCGAATTTGGCTTTAAGCTCATTCAGCTCTTTAACGGCGGTGTCCCGTTCAGCTAAGACGGTGGTATAGCGATGGCCCATCCCTTCTACTAAGGCACAATGTGCCTGCTGCATCTTTGCCATCTTCGCCACGGCTTCGTCAGCCTTTTTGAGCGCTTGGATTACCGAACTTCGAGTTGACTCGACCTCTGATTGGAGAACCTAGATGATGCGATCTTTCTGGACAAGGTCAACATCGCGTTTCTCAATAATTTTTGCCCGGTCAAAAGCTACTTTTGAAGCTTTCACCGCTGCCTTGTACCACTCTTTGTATTGAGCGTAAAAATCACGAATGTAATTATGCGCGATAATCTCGGCATCCGGAGGAATCCTCTTGAGATGAGGAGGGAAGACATATGCGTCCAGACAAATTTCTGGAAAATCCTTTTTCATCTGAGCAAGCTTGATGGCTCCTTCACTAGTCAATTCTGCCAGAGCCTGTTCAACAATGACAGATGTCTGTGGTTCAACTCTTTGCCGCTGAGTTTCGGGCCTTGAAGATTGAGAAGGCTGTTGTTGCTGCGAAGACTCAGGGGGATCTATAGGGGCCCTAGGAGGCAGAGGAGAACGAGACCGTGATCGATATTGATGGCCTCTGTCTCTATCAGTACGCTCTTGACCGTAATGACCATGCTAGTAATCTCGGTCTCTGTCATAACGCTCCTGGCCGGTATAGCTTTGTCCGTGATCCCTATCTGATTCCCTCTAACGGGACTCATAATATGAGGAAGATCGGCGAACGTTGTGGAGCCTATCTAGTGTGGATCCACGACCTGACATTTCACCTGCGATAAGAAGAAACTACAGTTAAGCACCCTATAAAAATAATGTCCAGTATGCTGAAATCGTGTAGTGTTGTGGAAGTGTGTGTAAATGTGAAAACCCCCCTGACCAACCGGAAGTGTTCACCGCACAAAAAGGAAAGGGCTCGCTCATATTTAAAACATCAAACTCTTCCAACCCGGGATTGTGATGAATTGGTATATAATCCGGGATGGGAATATCATCAAGCCTTTTGAAAATATCTCTCGATATAGAAGGGGCGGCCTCGGAAATTATGATTTCGGAAGTGGGAGGAGACACATCTACAGACTTCCATCCCTTAGATTTAAGTTTTTTGGAAATGACAGCCTTGCTTTTCCGTCTCTCTCCCAATTCTTCAAAATTGTCCGAAAGATCAGCCATCGGCTCGACGTCTGTGTGAGTCCGTTCTTCGTCACTCACTTCGGTTATCACCACTCCAAGCGTTTTCTTCGCCATTTTCTTCTTCCTTTTCTTTTTCTTCTTCTTTGGAACAGGCCTTAGCATCCCTTCGGTGACTATGCTTTGATTTACTTCAATCAAGCCAAGAGCTCTTAAGTTATAGTCAGTCAACACCAAGTCGATGTTCCTCAAATCGCTTGGGACCTCTTGAATGCTCCGAACCATGCCCTTGTAATACCCGCCGTCGGGTCTGGAAATAATAGCTGTCAGAAAAGTAGAATGTCAATACCAGTGCTAAAAAACCATTAATCAAGTAGATCATCGACGGGTTACGACACTTACGCCTAGATAGCCACCGCCTGGCGAAACTTGGAGGACACCGGATATAAAACCATTCATTCTTGAAGTAGCTGAGTCTGGTCCAAGCTCCGGTTATGACTTGGCTGTTCCTGACTGCCTCCATAAACGTAAAGGATGGACTATCGCCTCTGCTCTTGAAATTAAATAGATATCTGATTTCCGTTGGCCTTGGTGGGCGGAAGAGATGTTCCATAAATACAATGAACACACTGTTAAGTAGTGCGTGCCTGTTGGGGTGTAATTGAGAGGGAGCGATTCCAAGAAATGATAACATCTCCCTAATGTATTGGTTGAATAGAGGGAGTGTTCCGGCCGCACAAGCATGACGATAGAAGGCGGTATACCCTTCCGGCGGACAGTGAGGTCTGTCACTAGATCCCGACAATAGCACATCGTCCAAAGAAATGTTATGTCTTGTGCATATCCTGCCCAACAAGTTTTCAGAAATATTTGGACTGAACAGAGTCTATAGGGTCCTCAATAAATATAGCGTCTTATAGCTCATCAGTAGTTGGATCTACTATCTCCACTGGGATGTCAGGAATTTCGAGGACCGGAGGAGGAGAACTCTGAATCTCCTGCTGTTGAGAGCTCGAAGACTCCATCACTGACTAACTCATCCGAAAGTAGCGTTAAACAAACAATAAGCCCGTGCGTCACGCAGTGTGAAATGCGTGAATATGTTGTGTAGTGCAGTGCTGTATATTATTTGAAAAATTCCATGGAGTTAAGGAAAGCATGTAAACAATGAGACTTCGAAATTCACTCGGAATGACCGTCATCGTTGACCGTCACAACGGGTCATTCAGATGTTAGGGATCGATCCAGGTTAAAATTCTTTAAAATTTTGTTAAATTATAGTTCCACCGACGAGCTTCGAAAGGCAGTCAAGTATACAGTTCTACAGTCTAGTCCAGTTATGCAAAGCTGAAGCTCGTCGGAGTCAGGTATTTGGTGGTGTAAGGTTTCGAATCCATCAGGACTAAGACATAGATCGATCGCCAGAGGTGCAAGTCATAACAGTCCGGAATGTAGCTACTCGTATCAATCAAGGAGGGCCATTTTAGTACTGGTCAAGTTCGAATTGATACATCTCATATCGATCGTATTCGATTCGATCATTTTGTATTGATCCTTCGATTCGATATGCTTCGTATCGATCAAGGGAACGAATTCTGCATCGATCATAGGCATCGATTTCGTATCGATCAATGTTGGCAACTTCAAATCCACTTATAATGCCCATTTCTTATCGATTGCAAGTAATCCACTTCGAATCGATCGTCGAAGTCAATTACGTATCGATCGACATGAACTCCAGCCACTGCCCATCGATACAAAATCGTTTCATCCCTCCACTTGATATTCTCTCAACTACGGATCGATACAAGATTTCATCATCTCCAGACCAATACGAAGAAAACCTTTTCCTTAATAGATCGATGCGAACATATAACTAATATCTTACGAACACTTTGGGATCGATTACGTGTGTAAGGAGATTTGCAATTGATGTCGAATTCCATCGCTACAACATGGGTTAGATGTCCCATTACCTGATTTTGATAACTGGTTTAAAGAATTGAAGGAGGTGATTCGATTCGAAGGCGAAGAGCAGTTTTTCTTTCTTGGTCTCTGGAGCGATACGAAGACGAAGATAAAAGTAAAAAGTGAAAAGTGAATGGCATCTCAGTATTTATAGGAACTTTATGGCGAATCGTATCCCAGTAGACGAAACCGGTAGTAGTCGGTGGAACCAGTGGACGATTCGAAGCGTGCGATTCGAATCCATAGACTAGAAAACCATAATCGATTCGAATGGAGGCAGACACCTGCTTAGAGCCGCGTTTCGAATCCATCTCTTCGACTCCATCAAAATGATACGAAGAACAATGTTAAATAGATCTAGAGGTCGTTCGACTGGATCGATCCAAATTGCCCTATTCGAATCCATCAACCTGAACATTTGACTGAGACGAAACCAACGCTTGCACTCACCAGGTTGAAACCACCCATCGATTCGACTCCATCCCATATGCTCCGGGTTCATCAGTACGAAATACATAATAAAGGTAGTCTTAAAAACACTCGACTCCATCGATTCGAGGTCATCGATTCGAATCCATCAAGGGACGACCCACAGTGACAAGAACTCATCGATATGAATCAGAATTTCGTATCCATCAAAGATTTCTTCGTGTCTATCGAATCAGTGCATCCTAATTCGAAAACAATCCAACAGACTTCTACATCGGTCCAAGAGACGATCGATACAGTATTCGATTCCATAATTTGACGACAATTTGTAAGCATGCAACGTGTACTAAATGAATAACAAATCGTTAGCACTCAACACTTGGCTACAACAATGCAAAACATAATTATCAGCAAATCAGCCTTCACATTACTGAAAATCAATCGAAGGTTACGTATTCTGACAAAAAGATAAGCAACTACCCAACGAATTAGATAGAGCTTTTTTAGGATGAAGGATGCTGCATTTCAAAGCACGTCATGTTTCCACAAGACATACTTTGGGGGGAAAATGTTATCCTGCCTTTTGGCAAGGCTGAGATATCAAGGAGTCAACTGGTAGAAAGGATCGTACATCCTCAGTTCGGGTAACTACAGGTTCAGTATGGATATCGATGAATTTTGCCCAAGCCCAGATCGAGCTACGATCGATGAGACATGACAAGCGAAGCCGAGAAAGCCAGCATTCCAAGTTTCAATTCGATCCGGATTCGTATGCTCAAGATATGATCGATGAAAATTGAAGGAAAAAGCCTAACTTCGTATCGATCGTCCATCATCTACTTCGTATCCATCGGCCGGAGTCATGTTCAAATCCCTCAGTTATCCCTAGTTTGTATCCATCAATATGGCCACATTCCATATCCATTAGTTAACTACTAGCTCATATCCTCCAAGTAAAGTCCTGTTCGCACCCATCAGCTTGAAGCCTTCCGTATCCATCAAGATACCTTGCTTCGAACCCATCAAGATGCCCTGCTTCGAATCCATCCTACTACAATAATTTTGTATCGATCGACTGGAGCACATCACGACCGATACGAACAAAATCTTATGATCGAATCCGTGCATGATTGACGCTTTCGAATCCTTCGAGTCAGGGAGCCTTGGGTCGACACGGTAAACATGGATACGAACGCGGCGAAATCTCTGGAACGACTCGATCAACCTGGCGAAAAAGGCGGGTCGATGCTAAAGTTATGCTCCACGTCATCATGAAGTCACACGCCATCATCGATTCGAAGGAATCGATGCGAACGGATGGATTCGAACGAAGCAGCCTAACGAAGACCACCATTTCGAATCGACAATATTTGGAGATCTACAAATCTAAATGCTATGAAATTTTTACAGAAACTTATGCACACGTTGAAGAATGTCCACCCCAAATTTCAGCTCGATTGGACGTTTTCTTGATCGATTCGAATGGACTTCGAATCGATCCCAAAGTGGGCCCGGATTTCATGAAGGCGGGCGTGTGGGCCCCATCACGTGCCAGAAGTGGTCTCCGGAAATTTAGGCGAAATATCAGCCTCCTACACCTATAAATAGAGCCCCTGGTCATTCAGAAAAGGAGTCGGACAATTTTAATAGCTAAAAAGCGCCCAGATTCTGCCAGATTTACTCCAGATCACCATTGCTGCCTTAGATTCAGATTATAATCATAAAATCTGTTGTACTACGCTATAAGAAATTGTAATCTTCAAGTATCGAGCAATAAAATCATCAAACTTCATAGTGGACGTAGGCAATACGCCAAACCACTCTAAATCGTTGTCTTCTGTGCAATTTACTTTCTATTATTTGGAGATTTTGTTAGATAACCCTCATTTTCAATTTTCTTTCTTCACTTTTATCTCTTCAAAAACTTCCGAAGAGTGTTGTGCCCATTTTTGGTACAAACACGTTTGAGCATACATAAAGAAAAATCGCATCTCCTCTTCTCATCTATACAAATTCACGGAAATAAAAGTTGAAAGCAAAAATTTGAACGAGAGGCGAGGAAAGAGGGCAGCGAATGATTTTTCTTCGAAGAGTGGCTCGCGATCAATCACGATGAGGGGTGAAGCGATGAGCAGTTTAGCTTTGGATCGTGAGGTGTTGGAGGTCGCTGGTTGGGGCAAAAAGAGGGAGCACAGAGATTACCACGACGATCGACGAGGGATGAGGCATGTTCATGCTAATTGTAAGGCACGAGTGTTCGAACAATTGGAGCGGAGTATCCATGGCGGCTAGGGTTTCGAATTTGGGAAGGAGCACAAAGTCGCGGCTCTAGATGGGAGGTCGCGAGGTTGTTCTGGCGATGGTGGTCTGGAAGCTTGTCGTAGTCGCGAGGCTTGATCGAGTTATAGGGTTTGGACGAGATATAGGGGCAGCAAGGAAACATACGGCAATGGTGGATTTAGGGTTCGACGTGGTGGTGGAAGATTAGCGAGGTTATTTATCGAGGCAGGGTGATTTCTAGTGGGACGGAATTTGATTTTCGGTAATTAGCTTAATTGAAAATTTTTGTTTACTCATTAAACAAATTTATATTATCTCGTTATAATAATTAATAAAGTATCTATTCATACGAGGATCAAAACCAATGAATGCGACATTGGGATTTGAAGGATTTACAAATTCGAAAATCAAGGTGAGAAAAATTCTCACTCTTTCGGATTGCTAAAATTTATTTTAAATAGATAAAATAAATTATTGGATGCTTGGATGAGTTTATATAATTATTATCTGTTGGTGTTAACTATATATATATATACACAGTAGTATATATATTAGTATTTGGAGTGATATTCTCACACATTATTGCGGATGAGACCCTATACGCCCAGCATAATAGAGGATGACCCTATATACCGCTATATCCCCCTTGAAGTGGGATTGGCATTGTATTGTTGTCTAACATCTGTGGATGCAGGGAAACAGGTTGGAGGGATCCAACTGGATTCCTCAAATATATTGTTTATTTTTCATAAGTAGTGATATATGATTTGTGTAGGATAATCTATTATAGATTATTGTAGTGATTGGAATTATTGGATGTTATTGTAACACTGGCCTGAATTTTGATAATTTTAAAAACTATAAACATATTTTTAAAATTTATGGAATTGAAGGGAATTTGATAATAAAATATATATATTAGAATTGGAGTTATTTTAAAGAAATTGAATTAGAAAAATATAATTGATTTGGCTATACTTAACTATTGCGGATAAATAAATGGATATTTTTAAAATGAATTATATAAGAGAATTTATAAATGATATTCTAGAAATAATATAAAAAGGATTCAAAATCAATATTGAAAATAGATTGGAAGTGTAAAAGAAATTTATAAGAAATGAATGTATATAATGGAATTTTTTTTAAAATAAGATTTGTTTTATAAATAGGTAAAATAAAAAGGGGTTATAAAATTGATAACAATATTTATAAATAAAGGAATTCGATGTCAGATGATAATTGGAAATATAAGTTCATAGGGTGAATTTATGTAAGAATATGGAAACACGGTTGAGAAAAATAATAGATTCTATTTTTGAAATAGGAATGGTAAGGAAATCGATAATGAGTCGATATGTTGTGGAATCGAAAGGAGGTTATAAATTAAATTGGTTATTGAGATTTTAAAATTATATTTTTAATTTTTAAGAAGTGAGTTTGTTTTAAAGGAAAATTTTATTATTTTAAAACTATGGAATTTTAAACTAGTTGAGATTGAAATACTAAAGTAAGTAGATTTTTCAAATATTAAGTATTTAATTTATTAAATTTTAACTTTTAAAAACCAGCTTTGAAATTTATTTGTTTAACTAGAAATGAGTTACTGATGTTTATAAAAATGTTTTTGATATTCAAATAATTATTCAAACTTGTTTTTAAAACTAAATCATTTTTCTTTAAAATACTTATTATATATATATATATAAAGTTTGAAGCGATTGAAAATTTTATTTTATAAATCCTTTCGAGATTCTAAAATGGGCTTATAAAAGGATATGATTTTTAGGAGAGGAAATTTATTTGCAATTCTGGAGATTTTTGGAATAAGTTACGGAATAATTTTCTGAAACGTTAATATTGAAAGGATTTTGGAAAATAAGACAGGTAATATTTTCCAAAGTATAGAAAATAGAAATTTGGGAATATTTCTAAGTGTTGAGATGTGTTGGAAGTATCCTGTTACGGATTTAAGTATTTGAAAAAAATTGGTTTTCAAATGTTGAGAGCAACTGATATATATTTTAAAGATATTTTGAAAGTAAATGTTTTGGAAAAATTTATATTAAGGCCAGATGATTGCTTATGGATGTTTAATTTAATATTTAAATAACCGACTATCAATATTGGCCAATTTCGTTAATTGTTTCGAAGAGAGCGGGATTGGATTTAATTATCCGAAAACCACTTCGATCTGGTTCGAACGTACGAATGAATACCGTGAAGATGATGAAGACGGTGATTCGGTTTGTCCAGACCCATGACAACTTGTATGGACGAATGCTATCAGAACATCGTCATTGGAGGACGATGGGCATTCTAAGTAAAATTGATCTTGAAAGGTAACGCTTAGCCTCGAACCTCATCAACCAGAATTGACTAAAACATGGGAGATGCAGCAAGGCTAAGTGGGTCGCACCCAAGTAGGGTATGTTATCACCTTTCTAAACGTCCTTGGAAAACCTATTTATTATGGATATGGTTGTGCATGGAAGGAGCGCTCGGTGGTAAGGGTGGGAACCCCCGTGGTGATAACATATTCGGTCTACCCAGGTCAGGGATGGGCCAGTCTTGTGTAGGAGGGGATCCCAACATGGTCCTTGGTACATTGTTCTTGAGGTCTACTATGGTGGGTGGTACCCTAGTGGCCTAGTCATTCATTGGAATCCATTCTCCAATACGAGCTTACGGTTTTGTTGGTAGAGCCTAGTATGATGGAATTTAATTATTGTAACAATTTCATCTATTTGAATAAGTACTTGTATTTAGACACTATCATAATATCATTGGATTTTCTATAAAGTATTTTGGTTATCGTAAGGTAAAAACCCGTCGTGTTTATGTGTGACGCGGTCTTACGAGATACCTTTGTTTTTCAAAGGATTTTGATAAATGTAATAATTCAAATTGAGTGTGTTTTCTCACGTTGGTTTTCCAAACTGACTCGGGTGTTATTTTATGATAATGCTCGGGTCAGACTGAGTATTATAGATTCAGGTTAAACGTTATGGAGCTCAGGAGACTAGTTGGGGGCATTTCAGATGTATTTCCGTACTTAGCTTATATTCCGCCGTGTAAGGACAAGTTATATAACTGTCCAGTTTGATGTATTGATTGTTGTACTCTGATGATTGTAAATATATAAACTGTTACAGATTCTTTTGTATAAAATATGTTACTATATATTATATGTTGTTCCATTGCGATTGTGAGATTCTGTGTTGTTGTTTCCATTTTTCTTCTACCTCTTTCTTCTTCTTTACCCTAGTTATTCGCTCTTTCGTACACTTTGGGTTAAGCGAGGAAGAATTATTATCAACTCAAGGGGTACAGAACTACGGGCCGCTACAAGAAGAATCAATAGGTAATTTATTGTCATATGAAAAATTAAAGGGAAGAAAGGAAAGTAGTAAAGTGAGAAGAAAATATTGGCATTCAAATTGCTACTTATGACAATCAAGGATTAAAAGATGACGAGGAAATGGCATTTATGACTAGGAAATTCATAAAATTCCTGACGACTTTGTTTGATTCCATTTTTCTCTTCGTCTTCCCTTTCGTAAAAATGGAGAAATGAATTTCTCAATTCATGAATATCAAAAAAGGAACAAGTTCAAAAGGACCGATGGAAACACGAACAAATCAAGGAGCGAAGATACCATCAAATGCAATAGATGCAACAAAACGGGACACTTTCAAATGGATTGTCCAAACCAAAAGAAATCGATGTTCTCTCCCAACATTGACTCCTTTAATAAAAAGTGGAAACAAGGTTACAATGCAC
The DNA here is from genome assembly GCA_030737815.1 of Allium fistulosum. Taxonomy (NCBI): domain Eukaryota; kingdom Viridiplantae; phylum Streptophyta; class Magnoliopsida; order Asparagales; family Amaryllidaceae; genus Allium; species Allium fistulosum. The sequence continues at coordinate 473,305,732 of CM060907.1, forward strand.
ATGGAATGATTCAAACTCTACATCAAGCTGCAGTGACTCGGTGACAAAAAATGCAGATCTTTGCTTCCTAACAGAAGATGAATAGACACGGGTTGATCTCAAAGTAAAAGCTAAAGACACTGAAGAAAATAGAGAGTAATTCCAAAAAAAATTGATATTAATTAATTTATTCACTATAATAAAATTCATTAATCTAGATGTTATACTTTTGTAAATAGATAATATGTGTTTCTGATTTTATTATTAGTTCTTTTAGAAACTTTGTTTGAAACACTAAAATTGCACTTCAAATTAATAGTCTTTATATTTAAAACAAAACTCGTTTAATTTGAAAAATAATAATTTCAAAATATTATATAAAATGTATAATAAGAGATAAAAATCTAAAGATATTAAAATAATAAAATATACAAATATATTAATAATTATATGTTTTAATAAAGAATAAAGTTAAAAATATTGTAACATAGATAATAATTGATAATAAGATGGAGGTATTTTTGAAAAGTAAGTATTCTTTAATACAATTATTCGTAGAATAACTTAATCTAGTAAATAGAATTTTTACTGTATTAGTTTTTTTTAAATATTGACTATCATAGTAATCTATCACCTGTAACTATCTTACAATAGTAATTAATTCGAAAAAAGGGTGGTTCAAATTTATAGTCCTAATATTTGAAAATTAAAAATTAGTGTAAAAGCCATGTAAATTTAAGCAAAAATTTAATAAGTGAATTAAATTTAAATGTAACAAGGGTAGAAATGGAACTTTCACAAACGTTCGAATTCAGCTATGAATCTTGTAGCATTGTGTTCTTAGCAATTTTTTGGACAGTTTTCTTATGTAACCTTTTGAAATCGAGCTAGTATGAGAAATATATATGTTTGAAAGCTCACAGTTGAAAATAATTAAATAAGTAAATTTGGAAAGTAATAACCGTTAAAAATTAATTAACCAAATTAAACAATGATTGACACCCTAAGTGCGACAGGTTGACATGTAGCGGTCGACCGCCCAAGAACCTATGGTCGACCGATGGGCATTCTATGACTAGGTTCGCCTAGGCCAAACAACCCATATTTATTCGTATATTTTTTCAACATTTGGGATTTGATTGTATATTCTTGGATGGAGGAAAATGAATCCTATGCCTATAAATAGAACGCTAATGTAAGCCCTAATTTACAAATTACAACCAATACATCCAAACTCTACTTCTTTGGAAACTATAATCCTCGTTCTCCCTAATTAACAAATTTCTTCAAAAGTTAAATTAAAATAAAAGTTGAGAAATTGAAGAAGATTAGATCTAGTGAAGTGGGAGATTGATATCGAGAAGAGGGACGATTCCGTGTAAACAAAAGGGGATAGCTTTTAAAAAGTGCATGGGTTCATTATTAATTAGATGATTTGCATACAATTAATTTCAGTTATTCTATTCGATCTAGGTTGTTAAAAATTGAATTGGAAATTTGCTAGTTATTATATGAATATGATTCCTCTTTTCAAATCTAAATGTGACAAATGTTAACCTATAAATTTAGAAATTTACTAAGTATATCCATTTTTTTTAAGTTGATAAAAATTGATATAATTTGTTAATGTTGATGCTAAACCTAGGTTAAACTGATTTACGGCAAATTGAAATTGTATATGAAGTTCCGATAATGACAAATCACAAATTCAGAGTTGATGTAATGATGTAACTCATTCGCCTGACTTTTTTCTGGCCTACCCTTTTTCATTTCTTTTTCCCCACCATAAGTGGACATGGTAGCAGGTAATAGGCCCAACAATAGTACATGGAGAGACGAGCTTGGCATCAGAGTTGCTTTTTATTTCCGATTACTCTTAGTGTACTGTTTTTCATATTTAGTGTTTCATCTGACTATGTGATGTATCTCTGTCATACTATGGATTTAACTACACGCTGTTTTGAATATTTTCTGAGATGACTATTTTCAGTATTTATATTTTTATACCTTCCGATGTAAGATCTGAAAGTGTAGAATGTCTTAGATTTTACCATTATATCTTTAGTCTTTGAAATATTTTTAAATCCCAATAGCTCATAATTCTTGACAACGACGCGAGTCCGAAAGTCGCCTTAGACTTTGGATCGGTGTGCCAAGAGGTGTGGTTTGTCACAGTTGGTATCAGAACTTATGTATGAAATCCTTAGGGATTAGGGGCGTATTTAAAGAATGCACTTGAAAAAAATTTCATGTCTTTTCAAATGTTTTCCAATAAGTTTTCTAAATGGTTTTCAAAAATAGGTTTCCAAAGTGTGTGAGTATGTGTGCGTGCATATATATATATGTGTGTGTGTGTATGTATTCTTTTCAAAGTTCTATGTATAGAAGTGTAATTCGAATAACATTTCCCTTATTCTTGCTACTACTATATTTGAAAAAGTTGCCAATAAATTCCTAAAATCACAAATAGAAAGGATGAGCAATCTTGCTGACTTTGGCGATGCAGTTGAGATTCGAGGTGTGAACATCTCGAATTTATTTTGTTAGTATCTACAAGCAAGAGGACAAGCCGAGCTTAACCATAATAGAGGACCAACGGAATGAGCACCAGGTGTAGTTCCCACCCACCTACCACCGAATTTGCTACCATGTAAGGACTTTGCGAGCCTAAGAAGGAAGCTATACGTAGGGACTGAGTTGTTTGTAGATTCAAGGACATAGCTTCATATTTGTGAGAGGATTTTTGGACTGATGGGTCTTAAAGATGATGTTAGGAGATAGCTTGCCACTTGGCATTTATAGTGGAAGGCTCTGGATTTGTGGATGTGCTAGTTGCTGAGACGATTGAGGAAGAGATTACTTAAGGGAGTTTAGGAGACATATGAGGTGAAGTTTCTATCCAAGGCTAAAGAGAGGGTATAGTTGGTGAAGTTTATTCATTTGCGGTAAGAAATGATGTTGGTGAAAGAGAGTATGTTAATAAGTTCAATGAGTTGGCTAGATTTGGAATTGAGCTGATTAATACCCTTCACAAGAAGGATTTGATAGTTGCAAAGGGGCTGAATCAACCGCTTTAGAATTTGACCCGTAGTCACACTCCCATAGTTGCGACTTTTAAGGAAGGGTGTGGAAATCACTTTGTTGAATGTCGTTTCGAAGGAGGAAGTGAAAAGTGAGCAAAGAAGACAAGAGGAAAGGCATCCCAATAGAACAAGCGCAATGGCAGAATTGGACCCAAGAGAAATATCGTGAAGTAAGAATTATCGTGTAGGAAGTGCAGTGAGAAAGGGCATTTTGTGAGCATGTGCAAGACGAACAGTTCGAAGATCAAGTGTTACAACTGCAATTAATACGGGCAAATGAGGCGGGAGTGTCTAGGACATCACCTACCCAGGTGATTTCAAATTACGCACTGGACATTGTTCCTAGCTCGAGTGCGCCTCCAGTTGTGGACAAGGGGAAGAAGGTCATAATCAAAGGTATGTTAACTTTATCCAATTTACATGTTCGTACCTTATTTTATATGAGGCCATCAAACTCTTTTACCTCAAGTAGACTTGTGGATGAGCTACACTTAGACACTAGCATAGTTACAGACCCTGTATTTGTATCAAACCCTATAGGAGGATCGACTTACTTATCTATGATATTAAGGGTTTGAAATTGTTTATTTTGGTGGTCGATTTCAATTGCAATGTTTTGTCTTAGGATTTATTAGGTTTGGTTTAATTTTGGGCTTGGATTGGATGGTGATGCATGGGGTGATCCTAAAATGCAGAAGGAAGAAGGTAAAGTTCGATATTTGTAGTGGATGTAGTCTAGAGGTTTATTACGATCCCAGAGGTTTAGTTATGTTGAGTTGCCTATATTCATTAGATCTATCACATGGTGAGTTAGATTCAACGCCTTAGTCGGAGACAATCCATATGTCTTTTCAAGGTTACCGACCTCTACTCCTAAGAGAGATCGAGTTCTGGATTTATCTTATGGAGAATGCTGGACCAGTTGCCTTGCCTTTGAGGCATATGACGTCAAAGGAGAGAAGCGAGTTAAATAAGCAAGTGAATAAATTGTTGGAGAAGAGCTTCATTAGGAGGAGTATTTCAGAGTGAGGTGCACTATTTATCTTGCTCCCAAGGCAGATGGTTCTCTAAGGCTTTGCATCGATTATCGAGAGCTGAATAAGCTAACAAAGAAGAATCATTACCCATTTCTCCGCAAAAATGATCTCTTTGATTAGTCGGTTAGAGCGAAGTTGTTCTCATAGCTTGACTTAGCTATTGGATTCCATAAGTTGCGTGTGCTGAGGATAGTATTCGGAAGATTGCTTTTTGTACATGCGACGAACTGTATGAGTGGTTAGTCATGCCATTGGACTAACCAATACACCCGCCTACTTTATTGTTTTGATGAGTCGAGTTCTTAGAGGGTTGCTTAATAAGTTTGTGGTGGTCTTTGTAGATGACGTTTTAGTTTATTCTAAAAGTGAGTAGGAGCATAGGTTGCATTTATAAGAAGTGCTCAATACACTCCATGGACATAAATTGAAGGTGAAATTTCACTTTTGGCATGAGGAGGTAAGCTTTTTGGGACACGTCGTCCCGAAAAGTAGGCTAGCGATCGATCCTTGCAAAGTAGATGTAGTATAGGATTGGTATGTGCCAAACATTGCCACGGAAGTGAGGAGTTTCCTTGGTTTGGCGGGATACTATAGGAAGTTCATTAAGGACTTTGCTAAAATCTCTATCCCTATAACCTACCTCATCAGGAAGAATCTGGTTTTCTCATGGCACTCGAAGTGCGAGGATGCTTTTCTTAAGAAAAAGGAGGCATTGACTAGTTTACCTGCTCTAGTTTTACCCGATAGCACAAAGGCATTCATAGTATATACCGATGCTTATGGTACGAGGTTGGGAGCGGCGTTCATGTAGGAAGGGAGAGTGGTGAGCTATGTTAGTCGACAGTTAAAGGTCCATGAGAGAAATGATCCTACCAAAGATCTTGAGTTGGTGACCATTGTCATTGTAGTCAAGTCATCGATACACTATCTTTTAGGAAAGCAATTTCAGTTGTATACAGATCATAAGTCCTCAAAGTATTTATTCTTCCAAAAGAATTTGAATTTAAGGTGGCAAAGGTGGATGGAGGTTTTAGCATTGTATGACTTCAAATAGGTTGCATGGAGTTTTTTGCATTCTATACTCCAGGCAAAGGCAATGTTATGGTCGATTCCATGAATAGGTTGCATGTAGTGCTGAGTCTTTTGCTTTTAGAGTGGAATCATTTGGAGTTCATTTCTATGTTCAATTTCTGACCATCATCAGATATCACTTCAAGAATATTGATGACTTTGGATGTGTAGCCTACACTTATGGACCGTGGTGGGTTAATTGAGAAGCAAGACATGAAGCTCTTTGATATTTCAAGAGGGTTAGTGGAGTAGAGCAGTCGAGTCATTTGAGGTGTTATGCCGGTGACTTGAAGGGATTGTTATGGAGAGATGGTAGGTTATGTACTCCTCTCATTATGGATTTGACTGATATGGTACTAGCTGAGTCTTATCGTTCTAGGATGACCATTCATACCGGTTGAGAAAAAATGTACCGTGACATGAAGGAGTCTTTTATTAGCTTGGTATGAAGAAGCATGTAGTAGAGTATGTAGCTCAAAGTATTACTTGTCAAAGGTTAAAGGCAGAGCAGAAGAGGCCAGGAGGATTATTGCAGCCATTGGATATTCCTCAGTGGAAGTGGGAGAGCATTTCTATGGACTTCATCGATGCACTACATGGGATTAGATGAGGAAATGAGAGTATTTGGGTCGTAGTTGGCAGACTAATCAAGTGCGCTCATTTTATTAGGAGTACGAGGATGCCTGCATCTTTTGCGACACCATACTTGAGAGAGATTTTTAGGTTACCCGGATTTCCTTCTAGCATCATTAGAGTAAGAGATTTGCTTTTCACCAGCAAGTTTTGGAGGAGTTTATGGAGGTTTTGGGCACCATGTTGAGTTTGAGTACCACTTATCACCCATAGATGGATGGATAGACGGAGAGGGTGTACGGAGTGTTGGAGGACCTACTTTGGAAGTTATCTTGGACTTTGGAGGTCTTAGGAGGATCACCTACCTATAGTAGAGTTTACTTATAATAACAACTATCAAGTAAGTATCAGGATGGCATCATTGGAGATGTTATATGCAAGCCCATGTAGATCGTCGTCGTGTTATTGGGACACTATAGCTAGGATCATTGTTGGACTGGATATGGTGTGGTGATATCAAGTAAGGTAGACTTGATCCGTAGGAGGATGAAAACCGCACAGGATAGACAAAAGTCTAATCATGGTAGGAGACAGATAGATTTAGAGTTCGTAGTGGGCGATATGGTTTTTGTGATGGTCTCACTACTTAGGCATGTTATGAGATCCGGTGGTTCGGGAAATCTAGCAATGAGGTTTGTAGGGCCTTTTTCGATTATTGGTAGAGTTAAAAAGTTAGCTTCTAGGGTGAAGTTTCATGATAAGTTAGTGGGAGTACATGACGTTTTCCATGTGTCATACTTGTGAAAGTGCCTACATGATACTGGCATTGTAGTCGAGCTGAGTCAACTAGAGGAGGTTGAGGTAGAGAAGGAGTCACTTGTTCATTGCGCACCCATTCCTATTCTTGAGCAAGGTATAAAGCAATTCTGCAACAAAGTTATCTAGCTTGTGAAATCCAGTGGGGAAATGATCCAATGGGGATTGCATGGGAGCTTGAGGAGGGGATCCAAGCTACCCACCGCAACTCTTTTCTTGTACTTTTCCATTTTATATAAATGAGTATAGGTCACTTATGTATTTTAGGTTTTAGTTTAGTATACCCCATAAGTAGAGATAACTGGATAGTAGGAATGTGTCGATGCCTAAAATGGATCAACACCCAAAGACTGATAGAAATGTTAAGATCTGTCAAAAGCTATAAGAAAAGTAAAGAGAACATCAGAATTTTATAGTGATTCAGCAATCTTTGGCCTACGTGAAATGTAGTTTTTATTGATTATAGTTTTGAGAGATATTAAGAGTCACTAGTACAAGGGATTCACTAAGTTAAAGCTAAAAACAGTAAATAGTAGCTTCGTTATTGACTCATTGTGGAAGACATAGGAGATGAAGTGCCAAAATTCTTTTCCAGTAGTCGTAAGGTCTGTATTTATAGGGAAATCGCTTAGTAGAACCGGGAGCCTTGAAGTATAAGGTCCAAACCCAAGTCCAAGCATGTAGAAGCAAGTTACAGGGACCATAAAGCAATAAAAACCACTCAATACCGAGTGGTTTCACTAGGTGCCAATCATTTTTTATCGAAGGAAACCTTCCCTATTTATTCCACCTGTTCTTTTATCTCCAATATATTGCTTTTCAAACACTTTTCCTTTGAGATTGAGTTATTTCTACGAAGTTCTAATACCGCTTGTCCTTGCCTACTTTCTTCCAAAAAATCCATATAGTTGTTTGTTTATTCCTTAAGAAAAGCACTCCATTATGATCACTTGTGTTAGAGTTTCACATTGTAACGAGTAATCTATAATATACATAATGATCTTTGCAAAGGAAAAACTGTAATGTACATACATCAACCGGAGTAAACCAATCATATCATTAGCCTGGACAGTTATAACAGCCTATCCTTACAATTGCCGATAAATACAACAAGAAAATGCAGCAGAAATAAAAGGTACATGAATATGTCTTTGAGACATCGGGCTCTTTCTTGAAGCTCCAAACCATCTAGAAAAAATTTGAAAAATACTCGGACTTACCCGAGCATTGTAAGAAAATAATGCCCAGATCAATCAGGTAAACGAGCACGAGAAAACCCTATCAAATGATATTCATTTCTATGTTTATAAATCCTTTGAAAATAAATGGTATCCCATAAGACCATGTTACACATAAACATGGAAGGGTTTTCATCTTATTATAACCAAAACATTTCTATAGGAAATCCTCAGATATTATAATAATGTCTGGGGTTTAAAATAAATATTGAATCATAGATGAAATTGTTACATTAATTAAATTCCAGCATAATAGGTATACAATCAAGTCTGAAGGCTTGTATTGGAAATTGGATTCCAACCATGATAAGGTAAGGGTCGACCCACCAAATCAGTACACCTCTAGATAAAATGTACTGGAGGCTACAACACATTGCACCTCCGGTACTCAGGATCGACACTACCTCTTACTGGATAGCACCGAATATAATCATCCCTTAGTTGCAACCAGACAACCATAACAGGCCTCAAAGGATATATATATATATATATATATATATATATATATCAACTCTAGATTAGGTGATGATCATAACCTAATGGGAGCGGCCCATATAGCCCAACCCTATGTCCCTGCTTTAGTCATTTTTCGGGGTGTGAGGCTAGAGGCAACGATTTATCTTCTTTTAGAAATTCCCACTTATGATGCTAGCACTGCCATCTAGGCAGAAATGCAATGCCAGCAATCATCCATACAAGTTCGTTCTGGGACTGAATGAAACTGAAGCCACTACTTCTACAACATCCATTTTGGAATCATCCTCGGGATTAGTAGTAAGTAACCCTTGCACTTCAAAGAAATCCGTCTTTGAAATCATCATAAAGATATTTTCCATTCGAATGCCTATGTCGGTTCAAAGTGGTTTTCCGATAACATATCTTATCCCAGTTCCCCGAACCGACAACGATAGTTTAAAAAACTGGCCAAGTGTGTGAAAATGACTAAGGAATGTACAATATGGAATATTAACTAAACTATTTACTTGTGCGGAATAAAAGTAAAATAATAAAGTAAATGACACCAGAGATTTTTATACTGGTTCGAACTTCGTAGAGATTATATCGTAAATTTACTACAAAACTCAGACCTTAGACAAAATATTTTGCTGAAGCTTCAATCCGGAATCTGGTCTACGAATAATTAGACTATTTCTCGGGTAAAAACAATATCTTCTCCTACAAGTATGGTTAATTCATATAATATTTACTATAGTTGTCCCAATCAAAACATCAAAATTCTGGGTTCTAACACTCTCCCCACTTTTGATGATGACAACTATGTAAGTTTTTAAATATATAAAGTAATTTACTCTCCCGACTAAATACTCCCCCTATCAATTATATTCTCCCCTTTTGTCATCGACAAAAAGGAAAAAAATAATTGATATGAGAAATATAAGCAATTTACATAGACATATAAGCTTGTAGATATGAGAAGCAAATATCTTAAAACATATAAGCATCATAAAAGTATGCCATCACATAAACATTAAACACATATATGCATATAGATATGTCATCCTTAAAACACATAAACATCATAGAAATAATAGCACTACAAATTGTCATCAGTTAAATAGCATAGTTGTGACGTCCTGAAAATCCAAACCATTTGAGTCGACAATAAACCACATATGTCTAACCGAAAGTGAACAGAAAGTCAGATCATCAAGGGTAAAATAAAGAAAGTAGAAGAACAGAATAGAATCTCATCGAATGGAATAACATATAACATCGAACAAATATCTTTACAGCGGAAAACTTTTAAAATACATATATCAGAGTCTAACCTAAATTCAACTTGGACAGTTATAAACATCTGTCCATACAAATGCTGACAATCAACAATCAATGTAGAATAAGAAAAGCGGATAATAGAATACGTCCATACGTAGGTAAATATCTCCAACTCCCCTCTGGAAACTCCAACTGTCTTCAACTAAACCTGAAACTACTCGGATCTAACCCGAGTATTGAAAATACCTGGACCAGGCTTGATAAACCAGTGTGAGAAAAACTCAATAATAAATGACAATGTCATATATCAGCCCTTGAATAAAGTCCTTTGAAAAGAAAGAGTATCTCATAAGACCACATCAACACATAAACACAGACGGATTTTTACCTTATGATAACTAAATCGCTTTTATATATCAAAACATTTGGTATTATTCCTAATGACATTTCTTTGGAAACATTTGCAAGTAAACTTATTAATCTTAGCCGAAATTGTTACATTATTAAATTCTAGCATACTAACCATAAACGCGCGTTCTACAAACAAAATGGCAGACACTTATTGGAGAATGGGTTTCCATACAAATGACTAGGTGAAGGGACTACCTTTCGATGGGTACACCTCTAGATGGATGTCCCAAGGACTACAGAACATCTGCCCCGCCAACAGAAGACCGACCTATCTCTACACTTAAATTGTACCGAATATGTCATCACCCGATCGTTACCGACCTTTATCCTAGTGCGTTCTAGCGTACATCCACATTAATTTAAACCTAAATGTCATAGCATGTTGAAATATATCTAGAAGGGAATGATCATACCCTAATGGCTGCGAACCACTTAGCCTTACCGCATCTAACCCTGTTTCGATCATTTCCCGATTGATGAGTGTTAACTCATATTTTTCAGCCAACCTAAAACTCTGCGACCTAACGAAGCTAGCGATCTAAGGAAGTCTGCGACCTAAGGAAGCTAGCGACCTAACGAAGTGAGCGACGTGACCTAGCGAAGTTAGCTATCTAGCAGAATACACGACCTAACTCCTGAAGTGACTCAGCGACCTACAACTCAAGAGGCAAACGAGCTAAAGAAGTAACGACCTAAAGCTTGCCGATCTAAGAACTCCACGACTTAGCAGACTCTACGACCTAACTGCTGAAGGAACTCAGCGACCTAACGCTTTAAGTAAGATAGCAACCTAGTGGCTCCAGACTTCACGACCTAAGAACCTTGCGACCTAAGAGTCCTAGCGACCTATGGAGTATCACGACTTAGGTTCATAAAGCATTCCAGCGATTCAAAGGCTTCAGCAACTATTCCTTAGGTCGCTCACGACCTACGACCTACCTTAGGTCGCTCGCGATCTAAAACTTGCCCAGTTTAAACAAGTTCACACAACTCCTTATGGGCCTATTCCTTAGGTCGTTCACGACATACTACATGAAACCTTGTTCAGATAAGACCGAGAGCAACCCCATCAGGCTAACTGCTTAAGTCGAGAAGTGGGCCACGACCTAACTTAGGTCGCTCGCGACCTACGACCTAACTAAGGTCGTACGCGACCTAAGACTTGGGGGCAGAAAATTCGCCCAAAACCAATCCTATAAATAAAGCCTCAACTCCAACATTCAAGTGAGTTTTGGCCGATCATTTCTTCAAGCGTCGTTACTCTGCCGTGCTCTCAACTCATTCAACAATTAAAGATCTTCAGATATTCGAGACACTACAACAAGCTTCGAGAGGAATTTCCTACATCCAACACGGATTCATCAAGTTTCGTCATCGAAGTTTGAGCTAGTAGTCGCGATTGTCTTTGTGATCAAACTGTATTGTTTTCATAAGAGTATTGTATCGTCTTGTAATCAGATTCAGTAATAAAGAGATTCAAAGTGGACGTAGGCTCAATCTCAAGCCGAACCACTATAAACTGTTGTCGTTTACTGATTTTTCACTATTTTACTGCTTACTTCTTGTTCCCGTCACACGGGTGGTGCTTTCACAATTCTACTACACACACCGGGTTTTACCGTTCACTTTTCAGCGTTAACAATGAGACTTAAGGTAACAATTACCTTTACACATAGCACATCCATTTCCACTTTGAATGCCACACTTCCATTCCATAGTCACATGACTGATTTCTACAAATGTATAACTTCCTGAGCTCGAATGTCTCGGGAAAGGGTGTTAAGCTAAGAGAAGGTGTCTTCTCCGCCACCGACTGATATACATTATATAGCGACGACTCATTGTGATTTAGAATGCAAGGTCAGACACTAGCCCATACAAGTTGTTCAGGAACAAGATAAACCGAAGGCACTCTCCTACCACATCATAAGATTGACAGCGATAGTACTTGTGTTTCTGAGATTTTTCGAAACAAAGAGACCACCGCTACTATAAGTTTTTCGGAAGTTATCCCTAATCAAATCAACAAGCAGTCCTTTGTCACTATTCGTCTCAATATCTTCAACTTCTGATCTTTTACTTAGAATACATAGATCGGTTCGAAGTGGTCTTCGGATAGGAATCACCCAAATACGACCCTGGTTCCTTCAAAAACCAATTATCGATAAACATTGAATATGTTTACACAGGATTTATTAAGCCTTTTTCCATTCATTTCTTTTGAGTTAATTACCAAAATTCGTTTTTGATTTTAGAGTAATTCTAAGGTAATTCTCTTCTCTTAGGAAAATATTTCCAATTTCTTACTTAACATTAAATCAATATTTCTTCAACTTTTAAGCGGGTCAAAAACAATGTCATTTAAGACATTGTTTATTGTAAACCCAAAAATCAATCTTAGAAAACATTACTGAGCAAATAGGATCATGGAAATTATTCTACTTTTACTCACTATCAATTTCCGTATTCAATAAGTTCTATGGACGGAATAACGGTGAAATCACCTTTTAAATTTCATAAATAGGACAAGTCCCCTCTTCGGACTTTAATATCAAGTATAACAAGATCATTCCTATGCAATCCAAGTTGTAATTTATAACTCAAAATCTTCTATAATTAACTTGCTTAATTTCTGGAAAATTAAATTCTCTTTTATTATGAGAAAACTTAATATGATCTTTTTAGAGCATCTGGGCTTTCACTTCGATCTGTTCCACCTCTCGTCTAAAATATAAAGCGAAGGCCAGGTATGTTCAGGGCATTGATTGCTCCATCCCTAACCTTGGTTAGACACCTTTTTTTATCGTTTAGCTCTCACAGACGGGACAAATTTACTAGTCATTTCCGCATACTCAATGATTAACTTTTATTTTAGAATCAATTATAAAGTTCCCAATTCATCATTAAAAACACTTAATTATCTTTGTAAAAATGATTATAAAAGATTCTAAAAAGAATCGCCAAGTTAATATGTCTATTTCATATGTTACATAAGATTGCCACAAAATGCGTTGCAAATAGTGTTTAAAGCTATACTGACCAAATTGACTTTTCTATCATTTAAAATCCCATTTTTTTTGACTTAGATCACTTTTAAAACATTTTAAAGGAATTTTTAGAATTTATTTCATATTTTTTAAATAGTAAAATTATCAGTTTCTAACTTTGGCCACTTTACTGCAATAGGGTGATTTTTCTGAAAATTTGTTTTGGATTTATTTCAAAATATACAGGATGAAATCTTGATTTTCTTTCTTCACTTAAAAACTATGGATATAATAGTTCGGACATTTCTTCTTTCGAAGAAATACGAGTCATATTTCATTATGTATATTCATTTAAGTATTTTCGGCGCGAAATCGTGAACCACCGTTGCACAATGCGCCTAGTTTTAACTTGATTTTCAAAACTTGAAATAAAATCTCCAAATTGAACTTAATTACTTATAACAACATTATAAATCATTTTAAATCAATATTTTCACTTATTAAAGTATTTAATGTATATTTTCACTATTATCATATTATAATATTATTATATTCCTAATATTTTAATATTAAATATTTAAAACCAATTTCTGTTCAATTTCAATTCTATCTCCAAATTAAACTTAATTAAAAATTAAATTTCAAATCTAATTTCGACTCTAATTTAAATTTCAACCTTAATCTCAATTTCAATTTTTTTCAAATCGATTTCAATTTCAATTCCACTATTCATCTCAATTTTTGATTTCAAAATCAATTCCACTTACAATTTCAAATTCGATTCCAAATCCAATTTCGATTTTGATTTCAAATCCAATTATACCTCAATTCCGTTTGAATTTCATTTTCAATTTTAAATTGAATTCCACTATTCAAAAAGTGGCTAAATAATTCCAACACATACCATATTAATAAAATTGATCATATTTAACAAAGGGGATTACTTAATCACAAATGGGCATAATCACTTTCAATATTCATCAATAACATAACATCCATTCTCATAACATAGACTAGAGATTATCAATAAGTAAGTATATTATCATAACTTAACTATTCAACCGACGTATTCAAACATTCATTTCAGCCAAACGTCCATATTATCAAATGGTGATAATTAACATAACATATAAACGAGATAATCATGATTATTTAAACATAACAAAACATGATTTAAAAAGCGGTGAGAATTTCTCACCTTCATTTCCACTCCGTCAATCTTTATGCGAACCAGCGTGCTTACGTCTAACGAACTAACGTGTGTTCCTATCTTTCCTTCTTTCATTTCTTTTCTTTTTTTAATATATTGGAGGAGTGTGGGAGGGTGCAGACTTGGATATGAAGGGTGTGGGTGTTTAAGTGGGGGTACGTGAGTGTGGGAGGGGGTAGTGCTCGGGTAGGTGGGTGTAGGCCTTGGGTTTGGGTCTAGTGGGCCTATAAAGGAGGGCAGTGGCTCTGGTTTGGGCTTATGGCTGTGGGTAGGTAGTGTGGAGGGTGGGTACGACCTTGGGTGGTGGAGTTTGGCTTGGGTGTGGGTGGAGGAAGGTGGTGGAGGGAAGAACTATGGAATAGAAAGTAATGGAGGAGGAATAAAAGTGAAAAAAAGGAGAAAGAACTTGTAACAACCCGCATATTTTACGATTTGTATATTTAAATATTTTATTTAAATATTTCATCATTCGTCGGATTTTAGTCCAAAAAGCTACTTTTTGCAAACAGTCGAATTAGGACTTGAGATCCCTTCCATTGAGTTCAAAATGCCGTTTGCGACCTTTTTGAGTATAAACTTCGATATGTTTGGAGCTGAGTGGAATTTTGACATTTTTCACTTAGGCCTTTGGGTTTGGGTTCAGCCCATTTGCCCAATTCTGGTTTTATCAACCCAACTCCACTCCCTCTCCTCTTCATTACTTCACTTTCATTTCCTAACACTTAAGATTCATCAAAAATGGAGAGTGGAATGGGAAATTAAAACTCCAAGCCCTAATCATCTTTGCAAATCCAGGTTCTAGCTCCAAATTCAAAGAAGAAGCTTTGGTAAGCCTTCTCTTCTTCTTCTCCAACTCATTCTCTTATCAATTTCAGAAATTCCTAAACCTAACTTAGGAAATATTTCTCTTTTTAAGCTTAGATTCAAACTTGTTGGGTTGGAATTGAAGAGTGATTGTTCTTGCCATTTCTCTATAGCTTCTTCTTCATTTGTTTTGGGTTTAAAGGTGAGATTTTTATCTCACATCTATGTTTATAATTATCTTTGGTTGTTAGGTATGAATTCCTAACACTTCTTCATGTGCATTTGCTCTTGATTTGGATTGGTTTTGTGAATATTTCAATTTTTGGTTTGTGAAGTTAAATTTGTGTGTAAATCCTTTTATGGATGTTTGATCATGGTTTGGTAATGCATCGAAGAGCTTATAGGGCTAGGTTGTCGCTTAGCATAAATCCTTTGTCACCGTTGCTCATTCAATCATTCCGAATCCGAGAAGTTGTGTAGGTTTGCCCATTTAAGGGCTTTGAAAATTCTATCCCACTACAGGTGACAGACGTCTGTAGGAAATCCACAGACGTCTGTGGCTTCAGGAAAAACATTTCCTGAAACAGGCGACGGACATCTGTGGATTAACCACAGACGTCTGTGACTTCATGGTTACAATTTCCCGAAACAGGGGACAGCCGTCTGTGGCTGTCGAATTCTGAAAATTTGGTTATTTTTATGTAGATTTCCAAATTTATCGATTTTTGATTATCCATATAGTTATTGTCAATTAATATCAACTTTGATGATTTCTTTTCTGGATTTTTGGTGTTTCTATTTGATCGATTTGAATATCGATTTCCATGGTTTGTTTCACGTTATCGAAATGTGAATTTTTGGTGATTGATTGTTTCTACAATCATTTCTGTGATTTGTCACTTTAAAATATAAAGGTTTTCTATACTAGTAGTAAATATTCAAACTCTTTTACTAAAATGATTTCAACTCTATTTTAATGCAAAGTTCGTTTATAAAACCATTTTCTAATATATTAGTATATACAAACCTTTACCTCATTCGTATGAGAAAATCTAATTAAACGGCTTAGCAAAACAAGTGGTATGAAACGCTTGCGTTTACTTCGTCGGTTAATTTATGGACTTGTTCGATTGAAAATCTTGTGACAATTTTCGAGTGGAAATCTACAATTTGTTCGTAAATATTTAAGTTAAGCTGGTGGTTATGGGACATGAAGCTAAACTCATATATTTACTAGCTTAGTGTAATCAACACTTTTTGTTGATCAATGATGATCATTTTGTGATTTAGACTAGCGATGTGCGATGTCTATTTGTCTGCGAGGGAGACTAAACCCCGTTTTGTGGAACTTCGGTTCAATTTGGCGGGGTAGCGACCCGTGGTCTTTGGACCGTTTGTGGAGCTTCGGCACAATATTTATGGTTAGCAACCATGGAATAGCGTTCCGTTTGTGATACACGTGTTGGTGAGATTTCATGCTCTCGTTTGTGATAGGCCTCCCCCCTTTGTGATTTTTGGATTTCTAATTGATGATTTCTAGAATTTGTGTTTCACTAATTTTGGTGATTGGCAATGATATGTTTGTCAATATTTGCGGTTTGGTGAATAAAATAAAGAATATGACATTCTTTTTGATGCTTTGAGATTTCTTGAGATATTGTTTGATTTTGTTGTTGTTTAAAACATATTTGTCACAGCTTGACACCATTTTTATCATACGTTCTTATTATATCTCTGCTTATATTTCATTCCTTTATCTGATATTTATAGCTAGACTGATCCGTTTATTATTTTCTTATTAAATAATACTCGGGTTAGACCGAGATGTTACAGGTGCTTCTACTTGACTCCTCATCTGGGATCACCTTCTGACTTTTGCCTAACTACATTACAATTGTAGTTTTTGTTGTTATAAGTTTGAGATAGAGACTCCTTGATGTATACATATTCTTTTGTCTAGCACTTGTATCTATTCTTTTGTGATATTGTGGATCTTGTTTGACCACTACTCTGATGTACACTTTTATGTGTTATATTCATATTTGTTTCCTCCTTTGAGATATGAACATCTATGACTGATTTATGTTATGTTTATTTCTATATTCGTTTCTGAGGTCCACGTAGCCACTGTGTGGTAGCTTTTAGTTTGCATCGGTATGTCGGATTTCCTCTTGAAACGAAATGTATGTTATAATATCTGACATATCAGTGCTCGCACAAAGCAATTACACGGATGGTCGCTCCTCAACAGCCTTATTCTTCGCGCTAGTTGACGGCATTACTCCGTATTGTCCTTGGCTAGCGTAAGTATAGAGGTGTGGCGTAACAGCTTGGTATCAAAGCCAAACTTCGGAACAATGTAGAATAATTTAGCAAGGATCATGTCCTAAATCTTTCTTAGGAGTCGTGCTTTAGGATTTTATTCGAGTCGATTGGACCCGATCTATCCTATTTTCTTTTATGATTCCTTGTTTTATCTATCATGATGGTTTGATATTCATTCTAAGAAAAACCTTTTCTTCTTCTTTTCTTTCTTTCTTAAAGAAAAGAAATGGTTGGTTCTGGCAGTCCTAGCGCTGGTCAATCCAGTAGTCCTTCTCTGGATGGCGTAGTCATGTCGGCCCAAAAACTTTTGGATCTTGTAAAGAATCAAAGGTTTATCTGTGCTTTGCGTAAGAACACTGAAAAGATTTTACCTTTGAAACTTGAAGTTCCTTTCAATCAGCTTGTGGATATCACTCTTCGACATGAAGAGGTTGATAAAGGAAGTGTTTGTGATATTGGGACTTCCAAGAAGAGGCATATTAAGTTCAAGAGCCCTAATCCCAACAAGAAAGGGAAGTAAGAAACTTCTGTAGCAAAGTCTCCTACCTTTAGTCGTGGACGATGCTATAATTGTGGTCTTATGGACCACTATGCAAATGAGTGCCCGAAACCATTTTTTTGTCTTTATTGCAAAGGTTCGGGACATCTTTTATCTTCATGCCCCAAACTTCCAAAGAAGAGAGAGGGAAAGCTAAATGTTGTTCAAGCCTCTAGTGACCCTTCTCTTGGTCAAGGTATTTCATTTTATCCTTGACGATATTTTTTTTGGTATTATCTTATTCGAGTTCTTTTTGATTTGGGTTCATCTCATTATTTTATATCAAAAGAACTTGATAAATTATTTCTCTTTTAATTTTTAAGGGTTTGATGACTTCATTGAGTATTGCTAATTCGATTGATGGATCCGCAACACTCAATTTACTTTGTGAAAATGTCGAGATTATTTTTGTGATTTTTCTTTCCAAGCCGATTTGCATGTCATGCATTACTTAGGCTTAAGAATTAATTTTTATTTTAAAAGGGTTGGCTTAATCATTATGAAGCCATATCCTATGTCTCGAGTGGACTATTCATCTTCGACATTGTTAATCTATTAAGTAGATATCTATTTTCCTTTGTGATTTCGATTCCAATTTGATGACATCATTTTATTCCTTAAACCCACATGATGAGGAAAACGGTATTTTTCATATTCGGGTAGTTTGTGGAATTTTCCGGTATTTTTGAGCTTGTCTTAGGATTATCACCTAAGTAGTCTTTTGAGTGGTGTTAATGTCTTTTCAGCTCGACCTTGCCATCGGTTTTCATTTGCTATGAGTTGCGGATGTTGGCATTCCACTTACCGCATTCCGCACTCGTTATGATTCTTATGAGTGACTTATTATGTCATCCAGCTTGTCCAGCTTATTTCATCCATTTTATGAATCGAGTATTCTACGAATATCTCGATGACTCCATTCTTGTATTTATTGATTTTGGATGGAAACAGCAATTTAAAATTTTGCAAATCTTTTTCGTAAGATTTATTTATATGTATGATTGGATTTTGTTCTTAAAACGAGCAAAGAATATTTGTAAAATTTTATAAGAGACATGGTTAACATATTGTTAACTCTCTTTTGATTCGTGACCTAAAGAGCTGCCGACCTAAGAGCTGCCGACCTAAGAGCTGCCATGACCTAAGAAACTAACGACCTATGAGAAGTTACGACCTAACGACATATGGGAACTTACGACCTACCGGGTTAAGAAGTTAACGACTTAAGAAATGAAGCGGCTTAATGTCTTCAGCGAGTTAACGACTTCAGATCTGGGCGACCTACGAATTAAGGGAATGTGATGACTTAAGTGGGTTAACGACCTAAGGAGATAAAAGGATTTATGACCTACCGACCTAAGGAGCTAACAACCTAAGTGGATGAACGACTTAACAAGCTAAAGCAAAGTGAAGTTATGTTCCATGCCGCATCTCCTAGGTCGTTGCCGACCTACGACTTATACTAGGTCGCACACGACCTATTAACTCGTTGAGAAGAAACCAAATGCAATCGAGATGACCCAGGTTGCATCCCCTAGGTCGTTGCCGACTTACGACCTAATAGCGCGTTCAAGTCAAGTTCAAGAACAACTAATACAAGTGATCCCTTATGTCGTCGCCGACTTACGACCTAACCGCTTACCTTAGGTCGTTGACGACCTAACACTTGTGTAAACAAATTCCGCCCAGAATCAACCCTATAAATACCCTCTAACTCCAACAATGAAATGACTTTTGGATCATTCTTTGAAGCGCCGTTACTCTGCAGAATTCTTATCTCATCCAACACTTGAAGAACTCCAAGCATTCAAGACACTACAACGAGCTTTGAGAAAGATCTTGCATATCCAACATGGATTCAACAAATCTTATCATCGAAGCTTGAGCTACTAGTCTAGAGTGTTTTGTGATCGAAGTGTATCGTATATTGAAGTGCATTGTATCAACTTGTAACCAAAATCAACAATAAAGAAATTCAAAGTGGACGTAGGCTCGATCTTAGGCCGAACCACTATAAAACCGCTGTCTCTTACCGTTTTCTGCTATTTTACTGCTTATTTCTTGTTCCCATATCACGGGTGGTGCTTTCACAACATTACTACACACACCGGGGTGTTAGCATTCACTTTTTAGCGTTAACATATTTGGTGCTTTCACTGAGAAACCAACTTAGGAATACATTCACCATTGCTTCACAAAAGTTCGTTGAAAAAGTTTCTTTCAAGACCAGAAGTCTGCTGGATATAATGGCTCCTGGAAGAAAGCGCAAATCTATCAGATCTGAAGATTCTCATGATAATACTGCCACTTCTCCTTCTCCAAGTCAGGCAGCTCCAAGCGTTGGAGTGACGCGAGAAGAGTTAGATGCTGTAGTGTCTGGGCTGTATCAGCAAATTGAAACTCAGAATACTCTAATGATGGAGAAGTTAAATACTTTGCTCAGGGCTAGTCAAAGGCCAGTAAATAATGAAGAAAACATTGCTGATGCTCTTCACAACTCCGAAGGAAGAAATATTCCTCAAGGGGGGTCAGGTGTCGCTGAAGGGGTACCTCTCCAAGCTGAAGGATCTAGGACATCGCCAGTTTTTCGCGAACATTTGCCCGGACAAGCTTCCGAGAAAATGGCCGAAGTCTACTCCGCAAAGTCATTAAACAATGAGGAATATCTCTCCAGCATGAATCGTCAAATAATGAAAGAAAGCATGCAGAGAAGTGAAGACGAGAGCAAATGGGGATTTGCTCCGAGTAAAACTCCGTTTACTGAGAGGATTCTAAAAGTTGAGTTTCCTCGAAAATTTGTTCCCCCTACCATTCCTGCTTATCGGGGGACAAGTGACCCGAATCAATTCTTGTACAAATATGACTGGCACATGACCGGCGCCAGGGCGACTGATGAGATTAAATGCCGGTATTTCCCGGTATACTTGGAAGGAGTGGCACTTCTTTGGTTTACCAAGCATCCCGTTAGATCTGTAGACCAGTTTTCCGACTTAACCCGGAAATTTAAAGAGCAATTCAGATTGTATGCTTCAAAGGCGAAAGACATAATGTCGTTGTCTAGTCTTGAGCAGAATCTGGGAGAGTCAATTAAATCCTTACTGAATCGCTTCAATATAGCTCTGGCTGAAGTTGACAACGCAGAGCCACGAATGGTTTTGACTTATTTGATGCGTGTTGTCGATAAGTCAAGTGAATTTGGGAAATGGCTGAAAATGAAGGAGCCAAATTCACTCGAAATTTTTTATAAGAAAGCTGATGAGTTCATACGCTTGGAAAATCTTCCAGCACCAATGAAAGTGGTGGCGACAAGAGTGGAGAATAACATTGCTGCTTCAGTTAAGAAAGATTCCTGAGGTCAGAAAAGGGAAAATCATGATGGGAAGAAACAAAAGGATATAAAGAAACCTCGCTTCTTTAAACCCTCAGATTTTACTCCTTTAACCGACACTCCGGAGAATATCTTCTTTGCCACCAAAGATGCTGTGGAGTATCCTAAACCAGCTGAGATAAAATCTGGAAAGAGTGCTATGTGAAATGGAAAATTCTACCGATTTCATAACCAACCCGGTCATGATACCAACGAATGTCGTCATTTGAAGAGCTTAATTGAAGAATTGTTAAGGGAAAACAAGCTGCAACAGTATGTTAAGAAGAACAGGAATGACCCAACTTCGTCTACTCAGGGGCAACAACTCCCTACTCATCAATCTGGCTCGGGTAAGGGCACTACCGCACACGAATCTGAAAGACCTGTTATCAATGTGATTACAGGAGGCCCACACCCAGCGGGCAGAAGCTGGGGTGAGATGGAACGATATGCTCATGCTTTGAAATATACCCCAGCAGAAGAAGATGTTTTTGTTTTAGAAGACGTTGTACCCCTGAAACAACAGAAAACTTCTAATGATGATGTTGTATTCAAAGCCAGGGATTCTATGGGTAATTGAAGCTCCAACCATAGATCCATTGGTCATTTCTGCAGGAATTGGGCCAGCTATTGTAAGACGAGTGCTTGTTGATTGCGGTGCTTCCTACAATATACTCTTCAAGAAGACATTTGATCAAATGAAGATTCCAATGGCTGACATTCAGGCTTCATCGCAAAAGATTGTTGGGTTCACTGGGGAACCACAGCAGCCAATTGGAACTATTGACTTGTTTGTGGAGCTTGGAGAAGGACAGAGAAAAGTAGTTCGGAAATAGACTTTTGTAATTGTCGATGGATTTTCTACCTACAATGCCTTCCTGGGCCGACCAACTTTAGCTGCGTTCAAAGCCATTCTCGCCCCGTACTGCCTAACTATGAAATTTCCCACAGATAATGGTGTTGATGTCATTAAAGGAGAGCAAAATGCTGGGCGGGAATGTTATCTCATAGAGCTTCGAGAGGCAAGGAAGAGAGAGATGGGAAAAGATGCGGCAGCTCCGCTCCGCATCAAAAACCCAACCCTGTAGCAAGTACAGGGTGGCCCCTGCACTGGCGAGCATAGTGGCGCAAGGAGAGAAATGGACCCCAGAAAGGTCAGTGCAGGGGAAAATAGAGTGGTGCCAATGGAAGTAACAGTACCAGTACCTGTTGATCTCAAAGACCCAAACAAAGTGCTAAATGTGGGTTCGCAACTCAATGTAGCAGTCCAAAATATGCTAATATCATTTTTAAAAGAAAATCTGGACGTATTCGCTTGGAGCCATGCCGACATGTGTGGGATATCTCCAGAGATTGTTGTACATACTCTGAATATTGATTAGAAATTCATGCCTATGAAACAGAAAAGGAGAACCCAGGGTCCAGAAAGGTCAGCAACACTAAAGGAAGAAGTAGATCGGCTCATGGAGAATGGTTTCATCAAAGAGTCCACTTATCCAAATTGGGTTTCAAATCCGGTACTGGTTAAAAAAGCAAATGGAAAGTGGAGAGCATGCATCGATTTCTCAGATTTAAACAAAGCTTGTCCCAAAGTCTGCTTCCCGTTGCCAAGGATTGATCAGCTGGTAGATGGAACAGCCGGAAACGAATTGTTGTCTTTTATGGATGCTTACTTCGGGTATAACCAGATTATTATGCATGAGTCGGATCAGGAGGATACGAGCTTCGTCACAGATGTTGGTCTTTACTATTACAAAGTCATGCCCTTCGGGCTGAAGAATGCAGGGGCAACATATCAAAGGCTTGTTAATGCAATGTTCAAATCACAGCTTGGGAAAACTATGGAAGTCTATGTCGATGATATGTTAGTGAAATCAAAGAAAGCAGTTGACCATATGGATCACTTATCAAGAAATGTTCACAATTCTCCGAAAATATGGAATGAAGCTCAACCCTTTGAAATGTTCATTTGGAGTAGAGTGTGGGAAAGTCTTGGGATTTATTGTAAGCGCTAGGGGCATTGAAGCTAATCCTGCTCAAATTACTGCTTTGAGAGAAGTCAAAGCCCCTAGGACAAAGAAGGAACTGCAGAGCCTCAATGGGAAAGTCGCTGCTTTAAGTCGGTTCATTTCTAAAGCCACTGATAAATGCATTCCCTTCTTTGACGCTTTAAAGAAAGGAATTAGTACGAGAGGATGCGAAAGTCCAGCGCCCGGTCTACAATATTAGCAAAAGACTCACTGGGGCAGAAATGAATTATTCAAAGCTAGAAAAGCTCGCCTACTGTTTACTGATTGCTTCCATAAAGTTGAGGCCGTATTTTCAAGCTCATCCTATCAAAGTTCTCACTGATCAACCCCTAAAGCAAGTCCTATTTCGCCCTGAAACTTCGGGCCGTCTTCTGAAATGGAATATTGAACTTAGCCAATATGATGTCACTTATCATCCCCGAAGAGCGATCAACGGACAAGCTTTAGCAGATTTCATCGCAGAGTACACAGATAAGGGTGACAGTGAGGCACTACACCACAAAGGCTAATTAGGCAGTGCTTAGGGCCATATCAAAAGTCATTAGGCACGGCCAAAAGCCGTATCAAAAATAAGCGTGTTTAATATTTAGATACGGCCCAAGACCGTATCTATTTCTCCAATTAGATACGGCCCAAGGCCGTATCTACTTGTCGAAATAGATACGGTCCATGGCCGTATCTATTTCTCCCAATAGATACGGCCATGGACCGTATCTATTTCGACAGGTAGATACGGCCTTGGGCCGTATCCATTTCTCCCATTAGATACGGCCATAGGCCGTATCTAATTAGAGATTTAGATACGGCCACGAACCGTATCTTAGAGATTTAATACTTCAATTCAGTATATAGTATTCCATTCAGCACGGTAGGAAAATCTATATAACATAGTCGAAACAAAGCAACATCAAACTAACATGGTAGGAAGCAAAGGGGACAACACCGAACGACATAGTCAAACGAACATCAAACCAAACAACGTAACAGCATCAAAATGTTAAAAAAAAAGCTTGTTCCACAACTATCAAACAAAAATTAAATGAAGTACTCAAGATCCAAACACAAGTGACACAAGTTGCAAACACAAATTACTACATGTCCAAACACAAATGAAACTAATATAGTTAATGCCATGTGAAGTGCCCAACTTAATTTTGCACTTCTTTCAAGCTTCTCCTCATATATTTAGGCATGCCAATGTTGATTGAGTTGAACTGATTTCCCAGCATTTTCTTGGAGCACGCCATGAAGCCATGTGCACAGCTCAAACTCTACAAATTGAATTTCATATATCATTATTTTAAACTATGCAGTAATATATGTCTAATAAATAAATAGAGCAAACATAATACCAATTGAATTGTATTTTTAATACATGAAATGTCAATACACTGCTATGAATAATGTAACAACATGGTATGTGATGCAGTGGACACTGTAGGTATATTTGTTTATAGACTTAAAAGGCACTTGTTTATTCATACTTCATAGCACTTGAACATAAGACAAATGGATAAAAGATACAGTGATGAAAATGGTAACTTGATGAACCCAGTATATAATATTATCCATAGATAAACTCCAAACACATTGTCATACGTTTAAACTGTTTTAGAAAGTTCCCAGATTAAAAAAATATAACGGCATTCACCGAAAATAGGGTTGTGCCTTGATGAAGTTGAGCAGATAGGTGGTATGGTTTGATGTATGTGTTATGGTTTTGATGCATATTTCCTCCGGCTGCATACATCCATTTATTTGAACATCTTAACAAGAAAGACATTTTGCATTTCAATTACTGTGCATTTGGTCTGCATTCTGCTGGTTTGCATTTGGTTTGAATTCTGTTAGTTTATAAAAAAAAATAGCAACACCCATTGCATTTGCTTTCATATTTGTTTTACTTGCAATTGCGTTCATTTTGTTTCACATTTTGTTACATTTCTTTACATTTTTACTCAACTTCCTCCACCTGAAACTCACCTCATTCACAGAACCATCTCAACCGCCCAGCACCACCCAATCAAGCTACTCCAACCACCTGAACAAATCAACCTACAGCAAACAAACTCGTAATTCCTCCTATAGCAACCAATCCCCTAATCCGCCTGAACAAACCTATAGCAACCTACCCGCACTTCCTTCTCAATCTCAAACAAACCTGCAAGTTCCTATCTTTAACCACCATCGCCACACTTAATCTCCATCCACGAACTGCACATACCCCACACGCACATCCAAACTGCTACTTCACCTCCTACAGATAGAAACTGCAACCATCATACACATCTCCATGTCAAACACCTTCACAACACCCAAACCTATACTGTCTTCTCCACAAAGTTCTCCACTCACCACTAAAATAGGGTTTTTTAAGTTTTTCAAATGCAATTGGGTTGGATTTCTTTGAGAATGGATTTCCAATCCATAAGAAGTGTGAGCATGCACTTTCAATCATTTTGATGAGGGCTTTAGGATGGATGAACATCCTTGAATAATACTTCTCATTGAGAAGATTATAAAATTGATG
Source organism: Allium fistulosum (assembly GCA_030737815.1). NCBI lineage: Eukaryota > Viridiplantae > Streptophyta > Magnoliopsida > Asparagales > Amaryllidaceae > Allium > Allium fistulosum. Next base: position 473,331,468 of record CM060907.1, read on the forward strand.
ATTTTCAACTTCTAGCATGGGAAATGAATTTATTATTCCAACGGTTAAGTTTAACGGCAATTTTATCATAAAGTGCAAGGCAGTGGTCTTTCTTGATTATGGTAGACGTAAGAGGAATACCCAGGTAAGTAAGACCTTGATGCATTATTTGTAGATTAGCTTGAGCAGCTATACATGTTTTCTAAGCCTCACTCACCCAGCTATAAGAATGGTAGGTTCATGGAAGTTGACTTGTAACCTAGTGGCTTTGTGGTAGCTTTCATGGGACTTGGCAAGTGTTGAAAGGTAGAGTTGGGATAGCTAGTAAGATTTCAATGTCATTAGCAAAACATAGGTTTATGATGGAGGAATCTCTACATTTAGGGTGATGTTCAAGGAGATTACTCTTGGCTTGATAGTCAAGCATTATGGTTAGAGCTTCCATTAGAATAATGAAAAGGTAGGCACTAATGGGGTCAGCTTTTCCTCAGACCTTGATACTCTTTAAATGATCCATGAAGCTCACCATTTACAATGTTGGAGAAGGAAGTGGTTGATATGTAGGTGTTAATCTAAGAGATAAAGTTACAGGTGATAGGAGGTGGAGTGATGTAATATGGCAAGGTAGGTTTGTTGCAGCGGTAAGATGACATGTGGCTCGAGTTTCCTATTAATTAATTAATGATGAATTTGTTAAACAATAGGTCCCTAACCACAATTTTTGAAATGAGCTCGAGTTTCCTATTAATTAATGATGAATTTCTTTATTGAATGGGTTTCTGGTCTTATTTATTATACCTTGTATGGTAAAGCTCCTACTATCAAAATGCATACCTCTTAACGTGAAGATAACAATATTTCTAAAACAATACATTGATACGTCCTCCTATTTCAGGCAAACTGCTAGAAATGTTAAAGAGGACTTTATGAATTCTTGGATTCTTTTATTAGAAATGAATTACTATTTAATAATGAAGTTCAAAGCATAGCTCTTTCAGATTATGATGGTACTCATTAGAAAAGAAATAGTTCATCTTTGCATAGTCAATGTGGTGATAAGATTTTGTTACCAAACGTAGGTCCTTGTCTAATAATGAGGTTTAGAAGTGTCATCTTTTAGTCTAGTCTAATTAAGAGATCCAACCTTCTATTTTGGAAGAAAGAATTGAATCATCCATTATAATGGATTTTTGTATGAAAATACATTTTATAAAAGCATGCAACCACTCATCTCAGCTCTCTGCAATCCTCTGCTTTTCACAATCGGAGTAGAAGTAGTTCTCCTTTTTGTTACAAAAAATAAAAAAAATTGCTAGATGTTTGTTGTTATAGTCCTTTATATGTTTTCATCAACCTGTGAATGTGATCAATTATATATTGTGCATAATAGCTATTTCTATCGAATACTAATGTACATAACTGAAATTAGTTATTTACCGTTCAAAGGGATACATCCATCTATATCTGACAGGACCACAAATTAATGCTTCATCGGCTAAATGAACCATAAGATGGATACTGATATCAAAAAATGCAGGTGGAAAATGTTTTTCAAAAACACACATTGCTTCTACCAAACTAGCCTTTGCTTTTATAAGGTGTTCCCTATTGATCACCTTTGAGCACAAAATGTTAAAGAATAGACTAATACGATGAATAGCATTTCGCAGATCCTTATGTTGTGGATAAGAATGTTGAAGCAATACCGGAAGCAAATGTTGCATTATGACGTGGTAATCATGTGACTTCATATTTCTTAGTTCGGGAGGATTGATGCTCACATTGTTGTGGAAGTTTGAAGAGAATTTGTTGGGCACTTTTAGGTTTTTCAAAACGGTGCAAAACCGTATCTTTTCCTCTTTGCTCAAAGTGAAAGTTGCCTTTGGTATGATTATTTTATTTGTTTCAGGATCTTCCATCACCCACAACTTTTGTTTTATACCCATGATTTTCAAATCCTTGCGTGCATTGATGCCATCTTTTGACTTATCTTTATGGTCCATAACGGTGCTGATGAGATGCTCTGTGACATTTTTCTCCGTATGCATAACATCAATATTATGGCGAATCATATTTGCTTTCCAATATGGTAAATCAAAAAAGATAGACCTCCTGTACCATGCAGAAACATTGTCAACTTCTTCATAAATTGACTTTTTCCGTTTTCGACTAATTTCTTCTTTGTGTTTACCAACTTTCATTTTGATATTTGCTACTTTCTTTTCAACTTCAAAACCGGTCAATGTCCGTTTAGGACGTTGAAATTCTTGTTCGTTATTGAAATTTGTCTTGTCGTATCGAAACTTGTGTTCTTTAGGAAGAAACATTCGATGTCCCATGTAACACATTTTCTTACTTTCAGGAAGATGATAAGAACAAGTGTTTTCCCCACAAACCGGACATGCAAAATAACCGTGAGTTGTACATCTCGATAAAGTCCCAAGAGCAGGGTGATCATGGATTGCCCACAACACCCTAGCTCTCATTATGAATTCGGATTTATTTAATGAATCATATGTAACGACTCCTTCCCATAGCTGCTTTAACTCGTCTATCAACGGCTGTAAATAAACATCAATATCCTTCCCTGGTTGTTTTGGTCCAGAAATCAACAGTGTTAACATTGAAAACTCTCGTTTCATGCACATAGACGGTGGAAGATTATATGGTACTACAATTACTGGCCAACAACTGTAAGGGTTAGATAGAGAAGCATGTGGACAGAAACCATCTGTTGCTATTCCAAGTGTGACATTTCGTGGCTCGACAGCAAACGTTTGGTCAAAATAATCTACGGCTTTCCATTGAGAAGTGTCACATGGATGACGCATTACGGTTGGATCAGACTTGGCACGACCATGCCAGGTCATCGCATCTGCTATCCATGGTACACTATACAATCTCTTCAATCTAGAAATTAAAGGAAAATGTCTTAATGTCTTTTGAGGTACTTTGATGCATTTTCTTTCTTCGTTGAATGATGTCATATATCTTGGTTCGTTGCAATTTGTACACGAAACTCTATTCGCATCATCTTTCCAGTATAATATGCAATCATTGATGCATGCATCATAAGTTTTGTAATTCATCCCAACTTGCTTAATTAACTTCTTCACGTCGGAGTACTTTGTCGGCAGCGTGTTACCTTCTGGGAGTAACTCCTTTATTAGTTCGAGGAGTGCAGTCACACCATTATTTGAAAAGCCGTATTGGGTCTTCAAGCTATTCAGTTTCACAATGGCATACAGCTTCGTCAAACCTTTTGAACATGAAGGATACAGTGGCTCTTTTGCGCTACCAAAAAGTGATTTATACTTCTTACTTTCATTGGCCTGCCAACTGCCATTAACCGTAGACGGCTCTCCAACATTAGCATGATCAGACAACGGATTTTCAGGTTGAAAATGATGAAATCTATCTACATCATTGACTAGATCTTCCATCATAATAGGTTCGGACTCGTCGGTACTTGTGGCATGACTAACTGGTTGTTGTTTTTCCTTCTCTACCCTTTTTTCCCCATGAAAATACCATACGGTATATGATTGGATAAAACCCCATCTAAGCAAATGAAAATGAATGTCATCTAATTTGATCGTCTTCATATTTTCGCACCGAGTGCAAGGGCATAAATACACTCCTTTCTTACCACCATTTTCATCAACAAAACTAATAAACTTCTTCACCCCGTCTATATAGTATGTAGATCTTTGATCAGATTCATTTATCCACTTTTTGTCTATACTGGAAGACATATTGCCCTCCTATATCATATATAGTAGAACATTAGATGTAAATATAATATATATATATATATGAGCGTATATATAGGACGTACTCTAAAAGTCCCAAGTTTGATTTTATTGGCCTTAAATAATTGTTGCTTTGCATTTGTTTGAGTGTATGTTCGCATTTGTTACTTTTTATTTTGCATTTGCAATTTTCATTTCAAAAAAAAAATTCATCTCATTTCCATTTCATACATTTACATTGTCTTTTCTTCTTTTTACATTTTTCATTTAAAAAAATAAACAATACTTAAGAATAAACAATTGTTTAATCTCATCTCATATATAAAATAAATAGTGTCAATTGCAAACTCATAACTTTGATCTAATTTGATTGAATAGAAAATTTAAAAATTTAAAAAATTTCCTATGGATCGACGGTACTCGTCACGTACTAAAATTATACGTCATGCGCTTACGGCTATTTTTATTATAAAATCGTTCGACGATTTTCTAAACCGATAGAATTTCCGTCGACGAACAAGTTTTTGGCGTCATTGCCGGGAAGTTGATTTCATTTTAATTTTCTATTTTTCATATTATTTTCATTTGATTTTATCGTGTGTTTGTTTTGTGTGCTTTTCTGTATTTTTTTTTTAAAAAAAAATTGTTGTGTGTACGTGTGATTGTTGCTTGCATTTGTTTGTATTTTTTGCTTTTCTACTTTGCATTTACATTTCTATTTAAAAAAATTACACAATTTCATTCCTAAAAGAAAAAAAAAATCTGTTTAGTAATTTTTTACATTTTCAATTAGGTTTCATTTCCCACCCTTCTCTGCCAAAATTTCACTTTTCAATTTACATTTTTAATTTTAAATTACAACTTCTGCATTTTGCATTGCTACCAAAACACCTCATTGATACTACTTATCAGTCTTGCTTCATCCAATATTTCTCACCAATCACCATCTAACTATGCATATCTTTGGGCACACTGCCTCCCTCACCACTGTATACAGCAGCCTACTACTGTCAATTGCAAACTCATCACAAACTGCCATTATTCTTCCCCTTACCACCCAACAGATCATCACACTATACAAACGCCAGCCCCATCAAACTACACCGTCAACTTCACTTCTCTGCAAGGCCAACAAGTTTTCTCTGTCTACCCATTTTAACTCACTGTCACAAACCTCCATACAAGTTTCTTCCTACGACAACTTCTTCCTGCCAACCACTGTTACATTCATATCTTACCCCTACCGCCCTACTATTAGTAAGCAAATTCCTAACACCATACAACCCATCACCAACAGCCTCCACTTACTACAAACATCCTTACTGCCTGAACTCCAATAATACATCTCCTCCACTTAACAGCAACCATTCAAACACACCACTGAAAGCTACCAACAACAACCATCACCAAACTTCATAGTTAGCATTAAACATGACCATCACCACTGATCATTTACTATTGTCTGTCAACACCTACTAAACTCATTGCCAACAATTCTGTTCACCACTTCTTGCTTAACTACAACACCAGAGAAACATCAGCCAACTTCTGCTTATCACAAAACCTGACCATACCATCACAAACTCTACAAAGCAGCTGCATTACTACTCTACCATCCAACCAAACTACTGCGACACCCATTCCCCCTGCCATAACTACACCACTCCACCGTTTACTTCCTGAACATTACCAACCAGCAATTATCACCACAACCATCACACTTACATCATCTCATACATCAAAAACTTCTACATCAAGCAACACTGACTTCATCACACAACAATCACCCACAAACACCTTCTGGCCTCCTTTGCCCACCACATCAAAAACAACAGACCACCGTCTACTGCTTCACCACTTCCATTACTCCATCACAGTCAATAATCAATCACAAGGCAATCACCATCTTCCTGTTCTTCCCCTACTCTCCAATGCCACATTACTGACCACCATTTCAACCACAACTGCCTTTCTCCAATCCCACAGCAGCTCCTCTAGCCTGAGCAACTACAAGGCAAACGATCAATGTCAACTCAAACCTTCATCCTTCTAAACATCCATTTCAAACCCCAAAAAAAACCTGCTATGCACTGTTCCTCCAAAACATCACTTACAACTAGAACTTCACATTACAACATTTGCTTTTGTCACATACCCCTTACTGCTCTACCTTGCACACCATTCATCAAACAAGTGCACACTTCAAAGCACAATCAAACTACTGCCTAACTTCTAAGTTCTGCTGCCACAATACCATACAATAATACATCACATTCAAATACTTCAAACCACAAAACTATACCCCTCTGCCCTAATCATAACAAATCGACCACATCTACATCAACTTTAGACTAACATCACTTGCCACAGTGCTTCCTATACTACTTCATTAACCACCAAACATCCATCTGTATCAAGAAAACATCTTCCCCTGTCACTACAAACACACTGTACATTTCCTTCGGCCACTACCAGAAATCCCTGACCATCTCATTGACACTATTATACTACTGACTATCTGATATAAAATCACTTCCCCTCCTCAACCACCACCTTCATCCTACTACTGCCTGGCGACTCTACACTTCTTATACAATATATATATATATACATACATAACAATATTTAATAAGATTAACAATACAGAGGAAAAGTAAGCATCAATGTAATTAGCATGATTTTTCTTTGTATTTTTATTAGTTATGGATTTCTTGTAGAATTGTTAAGGTTGACTCAGAAAGTGTCACCTTCTAATTGAACTTGAGGTTAACGTTTATATTGTAAGATAGCATTGTATATAGACTGACTGGTGATTATGCCAGAAATAACAATAATAGATGAATTGTAGACAGGCTCCCGTTGGTGCAAATTGTTATAAATGGATGCTATACATGTTGAGATAATTTGCAGTTGGTACATCTTCTCATGCAATATATTCTGAGCCAGAAAATTATGCTAATTGTAGAAGTGTAACTAAGCCAGATAAACATTTAACACTTTTTGATTTAATATTAGAGTAAAATTTAAACTTATTCTCAAAATTATCAAAATGATGAAGTGTATTGTAATTTATATTCTATTATTTATATATATATCTGTTTCTTGCTATACTTACAAAATTTATGTAGAAATTAATTTTTTTTGCTACACCAAACTGTTTCCAAAAAATTTGCCATTACAACGGCGCTATTTTATAGCACCGGAGTAATGTCTACGCATTACCCCTCTCCTGATACTTGGCTTGCGCCATTAACAATACTTTTATCCACTTATACAACAATATCAAAACCATATATAATGCCAGAACCATATACAACATAACTCCCAAATTGAATTTGATTATTCCCCAAAACACAAACATAACACATGGTTCACATCATTCAGCCCCAAGTTTATGCCTCTTAGGCAGCAGCATAAAGCTAACAAATGACAATGTAAATTTCTAGTTTCTTTACTCTATCAGTTGAGTAATTTAGGGAAAATTTTCTGTCCAATAACATACACTTTATACGATTCCATCAGTTCCGTGTATTCTTTTTACTAGGAAACAACTCTCCTAGAAATTATATTTTAACTGCAATGATTATTCCTTTATCTACTGGCTAACACAATTATACACATAATATATAAAATGCCCAAAAATTTAAGAAGCAGTACCATAAAGAATTAAATAGATAATTAGTGCCACAGTACTTCATGCATCACTGCTAATGCTTCAGTGTAAATTAAACAGATAATTAAACAAATAATTAGCAAACGATTATCAATACCTCAACAATATAATTTAGTTTTTCAATACCTCAACAATCTGAAGCTGTAGCAGAAGCAGAAGCTGGGAGAGATCGTGCCGATGAAAAACCCTAAATTAGGGATTGCGTTTGCGTGATTTTGGATGTTAACGGACGCGAATTTGGGAAAAAGAGACTTGGGAGAACGATATTTATGTTTCGGAGGGAGAACGAAAAAAACGAGGGAAGGAATGAAAGTTGGGGGAGATCGTGCTTTGCAGGGTGTATGATTTTCCAGCCAAAATAGGCACGAATTTGATACGGCTCAAAGCCGTATCAAATTTGATACGGCTAAAAACCATATCTAAACGTTTTGATACGGTTATTAGCCGTATCAAATTTGATACGACTTTGAGCCGTATCAAATAAGGCGGATAGGGGTGTGGCTAAAACAGCTTTGTGGTGTAGTGAGGAAGAGATTACATTTGACATCCCAACCAAATGGAAGTTATATGTTGATGGCTCAAGAAATGATTATTGTTCCAGAGCTGGAGTTGTGCTTGAAACCCCTGAAGGACGATCATTATGTTATGCATTTAGATTGGAATTCCCTTCTACAAACAATGAAGCAGAATATGAAGCTCTAATTGCTGGATTAAAGATTGCAAAGGAACTAAACATTAAAGCATTACAGATCTTCAGTGATTCTCAACTTATTGTATGTCAAGTCAAGAAGGAGTTCCAAGCTAAAGGAGGAAATCTGCCTGCTTACTTGTCAAAGGCTTGTGAGCTTCTTGACGATTTCGATCACTATTCGATAAGCCACATACCTCGAGAGGAAAATATGAAGGAAGATTCCCTTACAAGGTATTCAAGTTCCGGAGAAGCTCAGTTGTTAGGATTGGTTCCTGTGGAGGTCTTGTCAGCTCCAAGCACTGATGAAATGGATATCGACTGGATCATGGCTGTCTCTCAAGAACAAGAGTCATGGATGACCCCGATCAAAGAGTATCTACTCAACCGCTCCCTACCAGAAAATTCTAAAGAACGCCGAAAGCTGTTAAGAAAAGCATCGAGATATATAATTCAAGACGACCGGTTATACAGACGAGGATTCTCAATGCCATTACTCCGATGTGTAACTAAGGAAGAAGCCAAGACAATTTTGGCAGAGGTGCACGGAGGAGAATGTGGGGATCATTCAGGTGGCCAAACTCTTGCCAAGAAAGTTCTCCGGTATGGGTATTTTTGGCCAGATATTAATCGAGATGCTGCTATCTACTCCCGAAAATGCGACAAGTGCCAGAGATTTGCAAAAATTCCAAGAGCACCTTCCACTGAACTAATACAGATGGTCAGTCCATGGCCATTCGCCATTTGGGGGATAGATCTAATCGGACCTTTACCAATTGCCAAATCGAGAATCAAATACGCTATTATTGCTGTGGATTATTTCACTAAATGGGCTGAAGCTGAACCTTTGGCTACTATTACCTCTAAGAAAATGATAAATTTTGTAACTAAAAATATCATTTGCAGGTATGGTGTGCCACAAAAGATAATCACAGACAACGGTACTCAATTCGAAAGCGAAGAGTTCCAGGACTTTTGCAAGCGATTCAAAATCCTAAAAAGCTTCTCAGAAGTGGCTCATCCGCAGGCAAACGGGCAAGTGGAGGCAGTAAACAAAATTATCAAGTCAACCATCAAAAAGCAGCTTGAAAAAGCAAAAGGTGGATGGGTTGATAAGCTACCACTAGCACTATGGGCATACAGAACAACCCATAAAACTACAACCGGGCACACTCCATTCTCATTGGCATACAGATCAGAAGTAATGATTCCAGTAGAACTAGAAGTCCCTTCACACAGGAAAATCCATTTCAACTAGGCTGAAAATGAGAAATTGCAACTTGAAGCACTTGACTTTCTTGATGAAAGAAGGGAAGAAGCTAGGCTCAGGGTTGCGGCCAATCAGCAAAGAATAGCCAGGCACTTCAACTCTAAAGTTCGTCAACGAAACTTCGAGATCGGGGATCTAGTCTTGAAAAGAATCATGACAGCAATTGGAGTGTTTGGACCAAATTGGGAAGGACCATATGTTATTGGCGATAAACTTCTCAACGGTACCTTTAAACTCACAACTGTCGAAGGAGATCCAATCCCAAGAGCCTGGAACAGCAACCATTTGCATCCATATTTTACTTGAAAGTGCTGCTTGGAATTGTAAAATGATGACAAATGTATCAGTTGTATTGTAAATCATTGTAAAATTAGTGATAATCAATGAAAGAGCTATAAAGTGGATGTAGGCCCAATTTTTGGCCGAACCACTATAAATTCTGTGTACTTTATTATTGTAAAATGCATGTTTTATTTCGATGTGTAAATACTCTAAATGTATTTCTAAAATGTCGATTTAATATTGCAGGCCATTAAAACAAAGCTTACCCATCACAAGGTCAAGTGGGCCCTATAAATCACTCAATAAACAAATTTCGAGTTATAAAAGTTCAAGATTCGAACTCTACATAAGCTTGATTTCACATAAAAAGTTAATGATTTTGCCAAAGGGACATCTTCCCAAAGCAAAGGAATCGGGCCCTTGTTAATTAATTATGATCGTCTGTTCGAACGGACATCTGATTAGACAACTTTCGCCTGCCCTGCGGAATCACTTAACAGTGAAATACACTTCCTCAGACAAGGCAGACCAATTGCTAAAGAAAGGAACAACAACTTGAAAACGATAACAGGGAACCATTGATGAGCAAATGACAAAAAGACATGGGCGAGCGAACGCAAAGGCAGCCAAAAAAGGATGGAGAGATGCAACTTTCCTGGCGAACCGATCAACAAAAGCCCTCTTCGGAGGCACAAGACCTCTTCAGAGGTGCAAATCTTCGGAGGATAAAGACCTTTACGGAGGCACAAGCCCTTTTCGGAGGCACGCCAATAAATGGAAGTTCTCTTCTCAACAAAGAGGTTGGTGGAACCACTAAAGGCGCAGGGCCTCTGTTAACTAGTTGCGATCGTTCGTGCAAACGAACATCCAATCAAGTAACTCACGTCCGCCCTGTGGAACCATTTAACTGTGAGAAAGTGACTTCCAGGCAATCAAATAAAGACCTCTTCGGGGGCACAAGAACTCTTCGGGGGCACAAGACCTCTCCCGAGGCACCACAAGCCCTCTTACGAGGCACAAGCCTTCCCCAAAGGCACACACTGCCCTCTTCGGAGGCAGAAGACCTTCCCCAAGGCACACAAGACCTCTCCGGAGGCGCAAGACCTCTCCGGAGGCACAAGACCTCTTCGGAGGCACGTCCTAGAATGAAATACTCTTCTCAAACAGCAAAGTTGACAGAACCACCGGAAAAGCGCCTTCACAACATGAAGGCGCAGGGCCCTTATTGATTGGCTGTGATCGCTTGTACAAACGAACATCCAACCAAGTAACTTACGCCCGCTCCGTAGTTCCACTCAACTGCGAGAAAGTAATTTCAAGCGAACACGACAAATATAAAAGAAGAAAGAAAGCCCTCCTCAGAGGCACACTTCAATACTCGAGGAAGATCTACTTGTTTATCTTGAAAAATTCTTCCCCAGAAATTGAAGTGCCAAAAAAAAGAGAAGAGACTTCTTTAGAAGCCTGCTTTATCGCGTAGGAGAATATACTTCTCAAAAATACGAAGTAATCATCTCCGAAGGTTGAAGCGTAAAAACTTCTCCAAAAATGAGACACGCTCCATTAAAGCAGAATAATTTTTCCTTAAAAATGGAATAGTTATTCTCCAAAATAAGAGTATAAGTCTCGTCGAAGCAAAAGATATTACGATGCACTTGTGGTATGGGGGAAATATCATACAATATAACTACATTAATAAAAGTAGTATTCAAGCAACATACCACAAGTTCATTATAATATAGCACAAAGAAGACGTGGAATAAATGCATTCTCAAACACAGACAAAAATTTGTACAAGTAAGAAGAATCGTTTATTCTACACTAAAACAAGAAGTAAATGCATTCGTTTACATACACAAGAATTTATGCAAGTAAAAGAATTATTTTATTCAATATTATCAAAATTCTTTACATATGCGGAATTCAAAAAGCAGGGACCGATACCAGCACAATCTCCGGTCGACACAAGCAAAAAGCAAAATAAGGAAGGTAGAGTCCAGCTTATCACTCCTTCTTCCCGCCGCCTTTAGTGCCCTTGTCCGGTTTGATGACTAGTTTTGGAATCCGGTGTGGACGGGTCAGAGAAGAAGGAGAAGAAGGTGTGGCTGGATCTTCTTCTACTTTATCTTCTCCAGCAGAAATGCTTCTCTTCTTCTTCTTCTTTATGGCGCGCTTTCCTTTCCTCTTCGAAGAAGACTCACTTCCCGGAGTAAGCAGCGCAGAAAGTTTCGTGTTATCATCAAGAGACTGCTCCGGAGTCTTCTCACTGTCCTCAAGATCTTCTGCCTTCTGCTCTTGTGAAGCAGGCGGGTCCTCCAAGCCTTGAAGGGCTTCTATTTGCTCTTCCTGCGAACCCGGCTGAGAAGCAGGAGTGACTTGAAGAGTTGGAGGAGGAACAGCTGGAAGAGGAGAAGTATGAAAAGCGCTCGGTGCCTCCGCTACAGAAGAAAAGAAGTTAAAATCAGTACTCTTCGGAAAAAGAGAAAATGTTGGTTCATCGAGACTTAAGTAACAATCGAGAAATTCATCAAACTTGGTTGAAGCAAATAAGTAGTCTACTTGAGCTAGGTCAGGCTTGGAGTTACCTGGAGAAGTCGGCTTTGCAAGATCAATCTCGAATCTCTGAGCCTCAATATCGTCCAGGGCCTCCTCCTCGGTTGGAGTGGTCACAATTTCTTTGGCGACTTTAGCAGGAGGCGAAGAGTGTGGACTGGAGCCAATAATATCGACATCAGCTGAAACCGAAGTACAAACGGGGGCAGTAGGAAGTACTTCTTTTTCGGAATGCTTCTCTCCCGTAGCTTCGGCTCGCGCTTGGGCAAGTTGCTCCTTTCCCTTAACAAGTGCAGCACGGGCATCTTCATCTAAATAAGTTGCTTCAAGATCTGTTTCGGCATAACCAGCACCACCAAGCATATCGATTATCGCCTCCCATACTTCGGCCAAGGTGACTTCATATTCCGGCCCCAAAAACGAGAGGCTTCCGCGCCCCAAAACGCTGTGGATATAAAAGTCAAATAAGGTAGAACTGACTTTGGCTTTCGTTGCCTCATGCGACTGCTCAGCCGCTTCTTTTTCGGCGACGGCGGCAACTTGGCCGACAATTGCATCATCCCGCTCTTTTTCGACTTTAAGAAGTCGAGCTTTTAATGATGCAATCTCCAGATCTTGCGAGCTAACTTTCTCCCGCAGTTGAGCAGAATCTTCGCGATATTTTTTAGTAATATGCTTCTCTGCGTAAAGTTTCGACTCAGCATCTCTTTGAGCAGCATGAGCATCTCTCACTTGTTTTTGAAAGACTTCTTCTTTCAGAGAGTGCAAAGCGGGAGAAGCGGCGAGATCTTCCTTGAGTTTCTTAACTTCGGACTCAAGTCTCGCATTGTCGTCAGCAATGCTTGTCATCTCTGCATCATGATGCTTGCAAATTTTATCCCACTCAGACTTGTCATTCTCCATGGTAAGGATGGCTTCAAGGTTCATGCGATTAACTCTTTGAAGTTTGTCGATAAGTTTCTGCCAGCCAGACATCCTATCAATATCAAGTTTGACAGCGTCCACGTTCCTCAGCATAGCTGGCTTATCGATAGGTACCAAGTCTAAATCGAAACGAACTCCCTTTAAACACCAATTTGGGAAGCGGCCTTGAAGTGTAGGAGGAGCGTACCTAACTTGGTACTGAGGCCTGTTGATAATTGTTTGAATGTCAGACTTCTTGAGAGCTGGAGAATCGGATGGAATTTCTGCAGAGGTAGGAGCATCAGACTTTTCAGAAGTAGCAGGCGCGTCACCAAGATTGACCCGCTTGCTTGGATCTCCAGTGATGTGGCCTTTCCCCTTATCATCATGGGATTTCCTCTTATGAGAATCATCGCTTCTGTGAGAGGAGTCGTGTCGATCATTCCTTCTCCTTTGCTGCTCCTCGTAGTCCTGCCTCTCACGAGCTTTTCTAACAGCTCTCTCTTCATCGGTTTCTCTATGAACAGGAAGATAGCGCCTAAAATCATAAGTGTCGCGGCTTCCATGGCGCTGGAATTTATCGTAGTATGAAACACTTTGCCCCATTGGAGAAACTGAAAATAAAAAAGATAAGTGTTAAGAATCCTCAAGGTAAAGAAGCCAAGTGCATTTAATTGTAAAAAATCCTAAGTGTGTGCGATGTGCAAGCTACGCGCGTCAGACTACAAACCACTCTTTGGTGTGGGAATAGTGACGACTTGTGTAATATGCGTTGTAATTTGCTGTAAAGATGAAGTCGCCTCGGCAGCAGAAGAGATAACTTTTGGAGTGTCATCTTTGAAAAGCTCCTGTGAAGTTATCATTAAATCACTCAACCCTTCAAAGATATCATCGCCATTATGCCCGGTGGCACTTTCCCTTTCGATTCCCACATCAGCCGCCTTTCCGGAATGCTGAGAAGGCTCCTCTTCTTCGATGACTGGGGAAAGTGTTAGTTTGCTTGACGAACCAGCAAGGTCAATAGAAGTAGAACACTTCACCGGTGAGGTCTCAGAGGTAGGATCTTTCGGTGTAAATTCTTCAGCAGGAGCTGGGGCATCTGATGTCTTTGCCGGAGAATCAGTGACTTCATGAGGCTGAATAGAATGGGAAGAATGTAGAAGTCCGAATTGATGTAAGAACTCATCTTTCAACAGAAATTGGATGCTCCTCTCCTCAACTGGCACGGCCATGAGCCTCTCAAAAGTAGGTTTGTGACCAGGATCCCTAGAAGGAGGAGGAAGCGTTGAAAAATGAAAAGCGAAGTTAACCCTTGACAACTCGTCTTCGAAAAGTTTAGATATATAAGAAACGAAGATAAGTGATCTTACTTCCTACTCTCCAGATAGCATAAAATCCCGGGGGACAACGAACGAAGAAGAATTGACTTAAAATCCCGTGAACGCTATCCGAAAGGCCAATGATCAGTTTGCGGTTTCTAGCGCTTCGCACGACAGTGATGGAAGGTTGATCTTTATTTCTGGCGAAAGAGCATAAGTAACAAATTTCATCGAAGCTCGGAAGACGATCCAGCGTCCTCCTAAATAGCACACATAGTCCCATCAGGATGGCGTAGCCATTGGGATGTAACTGAAAGGGAGAGATAGACAGTTGAAGGAAAAGCTGCTGAAAGAAATCGTTAAAAGTAGGAATGGCTCCATTCATGCACATTTGGCGATTAAAGGCAACGAAACCGTGGGGTGGTATGTCAGCAGTGTTGTTTTTCTCAGGGAATATGGCATCAGCTTCAGCAATCCCGAGCTGAGTGCACAGTTGGCGAAAAACTTTATATGATAATGAGGTCGAGATTCTCTCTGGAGGATTAGCCAAAGGAGCAGGAATAGGAATAGCCTCTCCAGCTTGAACTATTACATCTTCTGGCTGAGAAGTCATTCTACACAAGCAACTGGATATTCAAATGTGAAGGTGCACGTTTCCTAAAAAGTGTGAAGTGTTGTGCAGAACTAATTAAAATAGAAAGCAAACATAACTGGAATCAGACTAGTTGACAATTGGTCGATTGCTAGATTTCAGAACTTGTTAATCTAAAAATCAAGTGCAGTGTTAATGCAAACAAATCAGCTTTAGTTAACTATTATAGTTTTTCTTTAATACTTCACTTGAATTGGTTAGTTTACAACATTTCGTTCACGCAGTTCATTTAAGTTGATTTTTCTTTATTGACTAATCTGTCATTTGATGTGGGCAGTCAATGGCAGTATATCCGTCCCAGTTTTCTACAAATGTTTTGTTTAACAGGCAATTAGCATTAGAAATAATCTGTAAAGAAGTTCAGACAATTCAAAGTTCAAGGCAATACAAATATGTCAAGTTCTAACTCGGCTGTGACCTAGGGCCTATGCTGATGAAATTAGGTCGATTAAATTGTTCAAAGTCCTAGGTCGGAAATTCCTCAGGTCACAATGTGCAAGTTAAGTTGTCCACGACTTAAAGGATATGCAACGAGTTAAAGTTAAGTCATTGACCCCAGGTCGTAATGCATATAAAGGTCTCAAGACAGAACGGCACAAATTTTCCTAAGTCCTAACTCGGCCACAAGCTAAGGCCTATGCCGCAAGCTAATTAGGTCGCAGAGAAAGTTGGGTCGTTCAAATCAGTTAAGTCGCAAGAACTTCTGAACCAGACAAGCTGTTAGATCGTGAATGTTTTAGGTCGTCTCCGAAGGAATCTCAATTTATTTCCTGTTCGAACCAAAGCCTCACTTCCCTTCACCAATCTCCTCCCTCTCCATTGAGGAGTTCAGTAACTCGCCAATTCGAGATCCATAAACCCAATAAACTCGAACTATCCCCTATAAAAAAAAACCCAGGCCACATTCTCTAATCACATCCCACAACATCACCAAATCATCCCAAGTCCATCATGAAATCAGTATGCTGCAGTATTTTCGAGAAAATCACAATGACATAGCAACTAGAGGAAGTTAAGGATCGGTTGCGACACAGCTCATGGTGAAGCATAGTATACAAACTTGGATTAGGGACGACAAATAAGGGACTCGTGATTCGATGATGGTAATGATTGAATATTGGATGGATACACTTACGAAATATGATGATGGAGATGATTAACGGTCGAGTAATCTGGAATTCGTCTTCGAAAGCTCGAAAACTTGTTAATGGCAGACGAAATGATAGAGCAGGTAAAGGAAAAGAGAGAACGAACTAAGCTATTTATACGCTGTGGTAGTGAAAGGCGAATCGACACATACGACCTACGACTTAACTTAAGTCGCTCACGACCTAACAAACTCATCAAAGAGCGAACTAAGGAAATCGAAGAACACGACCTACGACCTAGGCGTATACTTCGAGGGGAAAATGTTAACCCTCTTTTGATTCGCGACCTAAAGAGCTGCCGACTTAAGAGCTGCCGACTTAAGAGCTACCGACCTAAGAGCTACCGACCTAAGAGCTGCCATGACCTAAGAAACTAACGACCTATGGGAAGTTACGACCTAACGACCTATGGGAACTTACGACCTACTGGGTTAAGAAGTTAACTACTTAAGAAATGAAGCGGCTTAATGTCTTCAGCGAGTTAACGACTTCAGATCTGGGCGACCTACGACTTAAGGGAATGTGACGACTTAAGTGGGTTAACGACCTAAGGAGATAAAAGGATTTATGACCTACCGACCTAAGGAGCTAACGACCTAAGTGGATGAACGACTTAACAAGCTAAAGCAAAGTGAAGTTATGTTCCATGCCGCATTTCCTAGGTCGTTGCCGACCTACGACTTATACTAGGTCGCACACGACCTATTAACTCGTTCAGAAGAAACCAAATGCAATCGAGATGACCCAGGTTGCATCCCCTAGGTCGTTGCCGACTTACGACCTAATAGCTCGTTCAAGTCAAGTTCAAGAACAACTAATACAAGTGATCCCTTATGTCGTCGCCGACTTACGACCTAACCGCTTACCTTAGGTCGTTGACGACCTAACACTTGTGTAAACAAATTCCGCCCAGAATCAACCCTATAAATACCCCCCTAACTCCAACAATGAAATGACTTTTGGATCATTCTTTGAAGCGCCGTTACTCTGCAGAATTCTTATCTCTTCCAACACTTGAAGAACTCCAAGCATTCAAGACACTACAACGAGCTTTGAGAAAGATCTTGCATATCCAACATGGATTCAACAAATCTTATCATCGAAGCTTGAGCTACTAGTCTAGAGTGTTTTGTGATCGAAGTGTATCGTGTTGGGTACATTTCCTACGCACCACCGATCCAGGAAGAGTAGACCACCGGTCCACCATACACCTTCCACCGAACCAAAGTACACTAGTCCACCATTCACCTTCCACCGAACCAAAGTACACCGGTCCACCATACACCTTCCACCGAACCAACCTCACCACCGAACCAACTTCACTACAGGTCCAAACTCCACATCCATGCATACCCGAATCAGAGTGCTACCGGACCAAGACGTGCCAGGCCAGATCACATCAGCCCAGGCCCACCGGCAGCTATGCACATCCAAGACCCCTACCCCCAGCCTCACTCTATAAATAGAGGGGCAGGGGTACGACAACGAGGGACAAGTTTGAGAGCTCAAGCACGGAGAGAACTTTCAAACAACTTTCTTTTACTTGTATCAAAGCTTTGTACTTGTAATCTAAACAAGAAAATAGGAATAACATATAAAGTGGACGTAGGCACATTCTAGCTGAACCACTATAAATCTGCGTGTCTTTATAGCTTAGCCCCTGCTTTTCATATATTTGCATAAATAACCCAAACCACTAAGAACAACATAAAATCTATTAAATCATACGACTTTGAGGTGTTTGTCCATTTTTTGTGCAACCATTTTTGGTGCTTTCACTGAGAACTAGAAGCTCGAAGCTTCAGCTTCTTCCACTTAACCTTTTTCCTAACAGCATCATCCATCGTTTGGAAAACACGCCTCCCAAGCAGAAAAAAGATGTTCACAAAGGACAAAACATCGCATCCAGCAGTCTTCCCAATCCAGCGGTCACGGATCAAGTAAATCGTCCTCCTCTAGCAGCAGTACCAAATGAAGGCCAGGCTAATCCGACCACTCCTGCCATAGAACAGCCCGTAGCAATTACTAGGGCAGATCTAGATAGGGTTGTGGTTGACGTAACTAACCGCTTCCCGTCCCAGCAGGAAGCCTTGGTGGACCATCTCATGTCACGCTTAAGGGACGCTGAAGAGTCCAACCGCAAGACTGAATAATGGGGCGAGTCCCAGTCTGGAGGATCTCAGAGACAACAAAGATCTTCCTTCTTCGAAGGAGCTAACGGCAGAAGCAGCCATGGTAGGAGCCGAGATCGAGCACAGCCCGAAGTTAGGCCTGAGGAAACGCTTGGAACCGAACCCAACGGGGGAGGTACCGGGCGGAGGTCAACTATAGCTGAGCCTGTCATACTGCCTAATCATGGAAACGCCAATGAACGGGGCCGAGCTAGAGTCCAGCCCGAAGTTGGACCCGAGGAAGTGCTTAGATCAGAACCCAGCAGGGGAAGATCAAGGCAAGGGCCAACTGTGGCTGACCCTAGCATGCTCCCAGAAGACCAAAGGCAGCCACTGGAAAATATGAGGAATGATAGACGATACCATCCCTATAGGTCATCTGGACGGAATCAATCCCACAGAACAGAACCAAACTCGTTCCTATCTGCTCCAAATTCTGATGAAAGGATGGCACGCTTATTCAGAGAGTGCGTCCAACGGGAGCAAAGGGATCGAGGGATATGCGCTAGGGTAACCAGCCCTTTCGCCCGCAATATCGAAACTGCTATCACCCCCCGAGAATGGAAGATGCCAGCAATGGAACCTTACAAAGGAACCTCCGACCCCGTTGTACACTTACAGAGATACACACAACATATGCTCATGAGTGGAGCAATAGAGGGAGTACTGTGCAAATGCTTTCCACTATTCTTAGCAGATCTCGCTACCTTCTTGATTCTGTCATTTACCCCAGGGATCCATCAGCTCGTGGGAAATGTTGAAAGAAAAGTTTATCAGTCAGTTCCGCATTCATGTGGAACAACCTAAGGATGCTTATTCCTTGTCCAACATCAAACAGAAACCAGGAGAGAAACTGCAGCAATACCTAACCCGATTCAATGCCGCAGCGGCCGTAGTCTAAGATGCCGATGAGAAGCTTATCCTAATGGCCCTCTGTAGTGGTGTGCATCCGAACACTAAGTTTGCTAGAAGGTTGACAAAAGAAAAACCAGCTACTTTACCCGATTTATTCCATGAAGCCGGGAAATATATGAGGCTTAAGGATGCTGCCGTTGAGGGGCAGTCAGGACAACAAAACAAGGCAACCCACAGCAACGCGCCTACTGGGGCAAGGGACGTTCGAAGAAATGATTCCAGAGACAATGTTGGGGGCAAGAAGGGAGAAAAGCGCCTATATCGACCAGGACCAAGATTCGACACTTACACTCCTTTGAACGAAACCATCAAAAACATCTTCCTTGCCACCCAAGGCGAAGTTAGATACAAACGCCCACCATACAAGAAGGAATCAGATAACACGCAGAAATCTGGAAAGTTCTGCCGCTTCCACGAATCTCATGGGCATGATACCAATGAGTGCCATCATCTTCGGGACTTGATTGAAGAACACATCAGAAGGAAGAAACTGGAACGCTATGTAAAAGGTCAGGACAAGACTCCAGCTCCTGCCAATGAGAACCCAAGGCTACCCTCACCGGAGATCGGCAGAGGAAACCGCAACACTAGCAGCTCTAGTCAAGAGAAGATAGTGGACCATACCATCTCAAGAGGACCGCACATCGCAGACAAAAGCTGGAAAGAGATGGAAAGATATGGAAAGTCGCTTAGAGACAATAAAGACTGTGTCAATTCAGTTATAGAAGAGCGCCACCCGAAACGGAAAGAAAGTGATGACATCACATTCGGTAAGCGTGACCTAGAAGGAAGGCAATACCCTCACATGGATCCCATGGTTATCTCTGCCCGGCTCGGTCCCGCCGAAGTTTACCGAATTCTAGTAGACACTAGAAGCTCAGTAAATATCCTGTTCAAACATGCATTCGACAAAATGAAACTATCAATGAAGGATGTATCTCCCTGGGATAAACCACTACACGGTTTCACTGGAGATGCGAAGATGCCCCTTGGGCAACTGGACCTCTTTGTTGAAATTGGAAGCCATCCCTGCTCCGTTGTACGGAAACAGACGTTTGTGCTAATAGAAAACCACTCGGCCTACAACGCCTTCTTAGGAAGGCCAGCCTTGTTTGACTTCCAAATTGTCCTAGCCCCATGGTGCCTAAAGATGAAATTTCCAACGGACAATGGAGTAGGAGAAGTAGAAGGAGACCAGGACGTTGCTCGAGACTGCTATGTGACTGAACTTCGCAACAACCACAGGAAGGATAAAGGGAAGGGTGTAGAGGTTGCCCTCTGCACGAAAAGTCTAGAAGCATAGCAACTAAAGAAAGCCCCTCCTCTTCGATATACCAGCGACCCTTTCAATGAATTAGACCCCAGGGACAAAATGGAGGAGGCCACCACCGAGCCTGCGGAGGCTATGGAGTTTGTATCTGTAGACTAGCACGACTCGAGTAGACTATTGAAAATTGGGTCCCAACTAAAAGCAGAGTTGAAGGAGCAACTCATCGACTTTCTCCGCCACAACTTGGATGTATTTGCATGGTCACACGCTGACATGACCGGAATCTCCCCCGACGTAGCATGCCATGTACTAAACATTGATCCTACCAAGGCGCCCGTAAAACAAAGAAAGAGAAGTATGGGGGCAGAACGATCAGCAGCCCTCGATGAAGAAGTAAAGAATCTACTTGCCAATGACTTCATACGAGAAGCCATCTACGCAGAATGGATCGCCAACCCGGTACTAGTAAAGAAGGCTAATGGGAAGTGGCGAACATGCATTGACTTCTCCGACTTAAACGATGCCTGCCCAAAGGATTGCTTCCCACTCCCCCGAATCGACCAACTTGTAGACAGCATAGCCGGGCACGAACTCTTATCTTTTATAGACGCATACTCAGGATATAACCAAATTCCTATGCATGCTCCCGATCAAGACCACACTAGGATCATCACTGACCGGGGTTTATACTGCTATAAGGTAATGCCTTTCGGACTTAAAAACGCAGGAGCCACTTACCAGCGCCTCGTCAACAAGATGTTTGCAGGGCTAATAGGACAAACTATGGAAGTGTATGTAGATGACATGCTGGTAAAGTCAAGGAAAGCCGACGGTCACGTAAGCCATCTGGGCGAGATGTTTCAAGTACTTCGCCAATATGGAATGAAACTCAATCCTCTAAAATGCTCCTTCGAAGTATCATCAGGAAAATTCTTGGGATTCATCGTCCATGCCAGAGGGATTGAGGAGAACCCTGAACAAGTCTGAGCGCTAAGGGATATCAAGATACCTTCCACTCGAAAGGAAATGCAAAGCCTGAATGGAAAAGTGGCCGCCCTAAGCCGATTCATCTCCAAAGCAACGGACAAGTGCGTCCCATTTTTTGAAGCTCTAAAGAAAGACAAAGGAAAGTTCGAATGGACTGACGAATGCTTAACCGCTTTCCTTAACTTAATCGAACACCTCCAGAAACCACCGGTACTCTCGACTCCAAGAGAAGGCGAAGAGTTATACCTATACCTTGATGTGTCATCTCACGCCCTAAGCGCTGCCCTGGTAAGGGAAGAAAACCGCACGCAGCGGCCAGTTTACTTCGTAAGTAAGAGGTTTACGGGGGCAGAAGTCAGATATCCTAAACTTGAGAAGCTAGCATACTGTTTACTAATCACATCACGGAAACTGCGTCACTACTTCCAGTCCCATTCCATCAAAGTTCTGACCGATCAACCACTGAGGCAGGTACTCCATCGTCCCGACACTTCTGGGCGACTACTTAAATGGTGCATTGAACTAAGTCAGTATGATATCACATATCACCCTCGCACCGCCATCAAGGGACAAGCCATGGCTGATTTCATTGCAGAATTCACTACCAACGAAGATAAGGAGCGATTGGAAATAGCAGAAGACATGAAGTGGAATCTCTTTGTGGCTGGTGCATCTAACGAACAAGGCTCGGCGGCAGGTGTGGTAATAATCACTCCCAGGGGAAATAAGCTGCACTATGCTATAAGGTTGGAGTTTGCTGCCACCAACAACGATGCAGAATATGAAGCAGTGATAACTGGATTAGAACTTGCCATAGAAATCGGAGCCAATTCTTTATGTCTTCATAGCGATTCTCAGCTTATTGTTAATCAAATACTAGGAGAATTCCAAGCTCGAGAAGAACGACTCATAGCATATTTAAAGAAGACCAAGTTACTTCTTAGCCGATTGGACCACTACTTAGTCAAACACATCCCTCGGGAAGAGAACCAAGAGGCCGACGAATTGGCAAAGCAAGCAAGTGTGAGAGACAGTGCCATCTTCGGAGCAGTAACCATCTCAAAGCAACTGACTCCAAGTTTTGAGCAAGTGAATCTGATAGCTGCAACCGGAGAAGCAACTTGGATGACTCCCATCAAAGACTGCCTACAAAGCGGTGCACTACCCAACGGGCGTAACGAAGTCAAGAAAATCTCGAGGAAAGCTTCCCGCTACACAATATAAGAAGACATCCTCTATCGGTGCGGATTCTCTAACCCGTTATTAAGGTGTGTCGCTGGGAGGGAAGCCAAGGAAATCTTATCCAACATTCATCAAGGAAGCTGCGGAGATCACACCGGAGGGCAAACATTAGCAAAAAAGATACTCCGATATGGATATTTCTGGCCCACCTTAAGCAAGGACGCCTTAGATTTCGTCAAAAAGTGTGACAGATGCCAGAAGTTTGCTAAGATTCTGCGGCTACCAACAACTGAGATTACTTAAATGACCAGCCCTTGGCCCTTCTTAATATGGGGAATTGACTTAATCGGGGAGCTACCAATGCGCCGAGGCGGGGCCAAATATGCTATAGTGGCAGTCGACTATTTCACCAAATGGGTGGAAGCGGAACCTCTGAATAAAGTATCTTCAGCAAAAGTTATTAACTTCTTGATCAAAAATGTTCTGTGCAGGTACGAAGTCCCACTCAAAATCATATCAGACAATGGACTTCAGTTTGACAGCGAGGAATTCGCCAACTGGTGCCGAGAGCACGGAATTCACAAAAGCTTCTCATCCGTAGCGTATCCCCAGGCAAACGGACAAGTCGAAGCCGTCAACAAAATTCTGAAAACTCTAATAAAAAAGAAACTTGAAAAGTCGAAGGGCGCTTGGGTGGATGAACTCCCTACGGCACTGTGGGCCTATCGCACATCCTTCTGAACATCAACGGGGCATACTCCTTTCTCTTTGGCATACGGATCGGAGGCTATGCTCCTAGTTGAAACCATTGTGCCTTCCCACCGTAGGATCCACTATAACCCAGAAGAGAACGAAGAACTCCTTCACATGTCTTTGGATCTAGTTGAGGAGAGAAGAAATGATGCAGTCCTTAAAGCAGCGGCCCACAAGCAAAAAGTGGCAGCACAATACAACTCCAAAGTCAAGCATCGTACCTTACAAGAAGGGGATCTTGTCCTCAAACAAGTTTTCCCTCGCCCCGGAGCACTAGATCCAATCTGGGATGGACTATATGTAATTCATAAAGATCTCCACAATGGAGCTTATATTTTGTCAACAGTGGACGGAGAGGTGTTCCAGAGGGCATGGAACATCCAACACCTCCGTCGATACTTTTCTTAACTTGTACTGCCCATATGAAGTGAATTAACAAAGAGAATCAGTGGACGTAGGCCTTTTCGTGCCGAACCACTTTAAAAAACCTTGTCTCTTTTTTAACATGTTCCTTTATATCTTGGCTGCTTGTTAACTTTATCCTTTTCCGTTGAACAAAATCCTATGCATATAGCATTTCCATTCAAAGCACTCCACAGCGCAACTTCATCTGGACAAGACCTAACAGGTACTATGCGAATCTATGCCCTCGCCAATGAGACACTTTTGCTCCAGCATCCCTCTGCTGCGGGTTAACTCATTGCTCTCGACGGCCCTTAAAGCCAACTGTAATGAGCCGATTATAAGCCACCGAGATGGCCGACTATAGCCGAGGCAGCTCATTACGGCGTTCGGCTCGTCGGCAACTGTGAACCGACTATAAGCCCCAACATAAGGTGTGGCCAGCCAGGGGTAGTTCACGGTTGACGATCGGCACTCACGCTAGCCGGCCACAGTAAATCGAATAATACCCGCGATTACGGGCCATAATGGCCCGGGTAGTTACTGTGTGCGATCTCGACTCCGATGTGTCTTAAGTGCGGCGGTGGTAAAAAAGAATTAACTCCCCGCGGAGGCGTAAGATGGGTGACAAATGTCTCCAAGACCCACGGCTAGGGAAAGTGACTACAAAACCCATTTGCCATGAACTTAAGCACATCGAAGGCCTTTCGTGATTGGAAGTTTTACTTTTTCACATATTTCAATTTTACTTAAGAAATTTTCTCCTATCCTCTGTAACAATCCCTGAAGTACAGGACACAGAACATGAGACATTCACTAATAGAAGCGGATACTCACAGCAAGATACTGGACCGCATCCCTTACTCGGTCACACAGGATATTCAAAGCTGCCATCCACAAGCAAAGTATAAAGGGCGGTATTTCTTTCTTTCATGTATAAACACATGACTGTAATTTATTCACACCTCACGCTAACATTGCAAGTCATGAAATTATGTTTTAAACAAGAACCTAACATCAAACACAATTTAATTACAAGAATATGCATAGCTATATTTCTCATACAACATGTCAAAATAGCAAAAACATTCAAAAGACGACAGAATCAGCTTAAGTTAAAGAATTACACGTCAAGAATAGAGCTATTTATTACAAGTAGCAAAATTTACAGCCTAAGAGTTACTTTACTGTTTTAAGACTAACATATACAACCATGTCAAGTCCACAAAAAAAAACATTCCAGGTCGAATCAAGGAGCGGGTTGCGTCGGAGTCTTATCCTTGTCCTGTTTCCCACCTGTCCGGTCAGAGAAAGAATTCATTAGTGATAAGCAACCAAGTTAACGGAAAGACTAGAAAGGAAGACTTACCAGCATCTGCTCCTTGATCAACTTGATCATCATCCTCCACTTGCACACCTGCCTCCTCAGCTGCAAGCAACCGCATGCCCTCCTTCACCGCCACCTTCTCCTCCTTGGTAAACTGGGCCGTAACAGCATCCATCCTAAAGGCCACACCACCCTCCTTATCTGCCTCAGCCTGGGCCTTCTCTAGAGCCCTGAGATA
Organism: Allium fistulosum; assembly: GCA_030737815.1. Taxonomy (NCBI): domain Eukaryota; kingdom Viridiplantae; phylum Streptophyta; class Magnoliopsida; order Asparagales; family Amaryllidaceae; genus Allium; species Allium fistulosum. Next base: position 473,356,932 of record CM060907.1, read on the forward strand.
GATCCTAGCCATAACCCTGGGGTAATCATCCATCCAGGACAAGTTACCCTGCCTTCAAGTGCGGAAGTACATATCCTGGAGCATCCCCTCCATCAGCCCCTCGTTCTCTTCAAACTCCATCATCCGGGCCTCGGAATCCGACAACCTTACGACAGCGGCGTCTCTCTCCAATTGGTATCTCGAGCAGTCAGCCTGAAGGGATTTCCGCATCGCCTCCATCTCCTCCCTCAACTTGGCTTGAGCAAGCTCTGCAGCCTCAAGCTTCCTAGATAACTCCTCTAACTACTCAAGATCCGCTTTCCGAACCTCGTCCACCGTAGCAATGGCCATATCGATCCGTTCCTTGCAAGTAGCCTCCATTTTCCGCAGTTCGGCCCGGCTTGCCTCTTCCATAGTTTTCTTTAGACGTCCGAAGGTGGCCTCGTGCTGAGAGATCTGGATGGCCTGATCAGCGAGTTGCTTGGCCTGGTCGGAAACCACTAACCGCAATCTTATGTTGGCACTCCCAATTTTCTCCCTGGCCTTAACCAGTCGGGCATGATGCCCCCTCAACTTCCTGGTCTCCTCAGCAACCCGGTCGATATTTTCTTTAGCTTCGTTCCCCATAGCAACAACCCGAGTAGTAAGCAAATCAAGGTCCAGGGACTTGGCCTCATCAAGCACCCTTACCATAGGAATGCGAGGAAGAAGGTGCTCGCCAGTAACCTCATCAAAAGAGATGTCATGAGATGCCGGGTCCAGGTCCAGATGACCCGCAAAAGGATTGCGTGCTAAGCCAGGATGATCTATTGGGATGACAGTTGGGTTCTCAAACAGATGGGGAGAGGGCATAAGCTCGGTATCCTCCTCTGTAATGTCGTGAATAGGCTGGAGTGGGGCCGGGGGTTCAAGAAGAGGTTCAGACGAAGATCGAATCCTCTTCCTCTTCTGTATATCTTCTTCGATAACTCCGAGAAGAGAACGATAGCCGACTATGTCTCCCGGGCGGTTAGTAGAAGGCTTCGGCTTGGCGGAAGCTTTGGAGAGCTTGTATTGTTCAAGCCTGTGCCGAAGATCTGAGGTCTTGGCCGTTTTACCCACTTCTGATGTGAAAACCAAGTGTCACCAATATGTATTAAGCCATCATTCAAGAATTGAAAGAGTAAAGAGAAATTCACCTTGAACCACCGAAGTTGCTTCAGTAGAGGCGCTCCCGGAAGATAAATCAACGCCGGTCCCAACTTTATAGACTCTCTTGGACTTCTCCGTCCCCTCCAAACCTTCGAAGGCTTGGCGGAAAGCGTCATCCGTCCACTCTTGCATCTCGCCTACCTGCCCAGAAGACAATGCCCCGACACCATCGCCACCTCCAGCGCCTTCTCCTCCATCTTCGCCTTGCTCCTCCTCCACCTCTCCCTCCTCCGGGATGTCTGGACATGTGCTGGGAGAGGGACCGTCAAACTTTTTGAGCTTCTTCCCCCCGGCAACCGGGTGTTTCGGAATGGGCCTCCTTTTACTGCCCTTCGACTCGGCCCCTTCTTTAGCTTGGGCAGCCTTCTCTTCAGCCGTGTCCCTCTGCTTGACCACGGACTGCTGTGGAAGGATCAAGTTGTACTCCAAGAGTGTAGCGTTCCTAATCAGGAAGGCAGCCGACCTATCTCTCCCAGTAATAGCTTTTATTTCTGCTGCCGTCTGAACCAGGCGATCATTCTCCATGACCGCAAAACCACTTGTCGCTAGCAAAAAATAAAAACACATAAGAAAGAGTATTGCAACCAGAACGGGAATTAAAAATAAAGCTTTGACTTACATCCGGAGGTGAAGCGCCGAATAGAAACGGAATCATCCTTGACAAAAAACCATTCCTTCTTGAACATGCTGTACTTGGAGTATAAATCCAGGACCGGCTTAAAGGTTACGGCCGATTCCAAGCTGACGTATGGAGACCCCTTCTTATAGCCTCTCAGGTTGTACAAATACCGGATCTCTCGGTTGGAAGGAGGACGCCCATATCTCCTCTGAAAGATGACGAAGAGACTCACCAGAATGGCATAAGAGTTGGGCTGAAGCTGGAATGGAGCTACCTTTAGATATGTAAGAAAGATGACTACCCAGGCGTTGAGAGGCGGGATGGCACCACACATGCAATGGTATCTGCTGTAGGCAAAATATCCTTCGGGAGGATCATACGGCATCACTCCCGCATCCGGCAATAACATGCGTGCTCGGTCGATCCCAAAGGAGCGAGATATAACATCAAGTTGCTCGCCCTTGAGTAAGCTAGGGAAGCAATCAGGAGGCAAGTTAAGAAGTTCCTGAGGACCGTATCCATCCACCAATGATCTCAGGGTGGGCCCATGACGGGCAGGTCCTGGTTGAGCCGGGGGCACTGAGGAAGGCTCTTCTCTATCGTGAGATCTCTTTTTCTCTGATCGGGTTTCCACTTTGTGAGACATTTATCTACAAACACAAAAATGCACATTGTTAGAACGAAGGATGTAGAAGTATAAAACAAGCAAGTTTACATCAAGACCATCCGGTATTAGGGTTCATTCGGTAATTCTAGCCCAGGTTTCATTCGGCAATTCTAGCCCAGGTTTCATTCGGCATTCCAACTCTCAGTTTCATTCAGCGGTCCAAACACCCATCTCCGTTCGGCAATTCAAGTGTAAGAGTATCATTCGGTACTCAGAACCCTAAAGCCCATTCGGTAGTAAAAAAAAATTCGGCGGTAAAGAGGTATTACCTGGTTCGGCTAGCACTTTGATTAGGCGAAAACGAGAGTTTGATTCGGCAAAAGATTTGGCTCGGTTAGTAAGAAATGACGAAGGCATGTGGTCCCTATTTATAAGCGAACCGGTTGGCTTGGCGTCAAAAACCGGACCATGCTAAAACAAAGCACGCCATATTCAGGAATATGCCCTACTTTGGGGGGCAATTGTTGGGTACATTTCCTGCGCACCACCGATCCAGGAAGAGTAGACCACCGGTCCACCATACACCTTCCACCGAACCAAAGTACACCGGTCCACCATTCACCTTCCACCGAACCAAAGTACACCGGTCCACCATACACCTTCCACCGAACCAACCTCACCACCGAACCAACCTCACTACTGGTCCAAACTCCACTTCCATGCATAGCCGAATCAGAGTGCTACCGGACCAAGACGTGCCAGGCCAGATCACATCAGCCCAGGCCCACCGGCGGCTATGCACATCCAAGACCCCTACCCCCAGCCTCACTCTATAAATAGAGGGGCAGGGGTACAACAACGGGGGACAAGTTTGAGAGCTCAAGCACGGAGAGAACTTTCAAACAACTTTCTTTTACTTGTATCAAAGCTTTGTACTTGTAATCTAAACAAGAAAAGAGGAATAACATATAAAGTGGACGTAGGCACATTCTGGCTGAACCACTATAAATCTACGTGTCTTTACAGCTTAGCCCCTGCTTTTCATATATTTGAATAAATCACCCAAACCACTAAGAACAACATAAAATCTATTAAATCATACGACTTTGAGGTGTTTGTCCATTTTTGTGAAAACATATCGTATATTGAAGTGCATTGTATCAACTTGTAACCAAAATCAGCAATAAAGAAATTCAAAGTGGACGTAGGCTCGATCTTAGGCCGAACCACTATAAAACCGCTGTCTCTTACTGTTTTTTGCTATTTTACTGCTTATTTCTTGTTCACGTATCACGGGTGGTGCTTTCACAACATTACTACACACACCGGGGTGTTAGCGTTCACTTTTTAGCGTTAACACATATATAAGATGATTTTGTGTTGTTTTTCCCATTGAGTGCTTTAAGAATTCTAGTCGATGCGCTTGATCAACGTTATCGATAGGAATCTCCTAAACGCTTTGATGAGACGGTTAGACACAATAAATTGACTTATAATAAATAAACTTTTCTAAAAAGATGATTACATAAAGTTAATGGTAATTTTGAATGTCTTAGCTTTTCGGGAAAGAGGATCAATTAAAAGAACTCTTTTCCGATACTCTTATTCTTGTGATTCCTGAAGGGAACCAAGACTTTATTGTTTATCCTGATGCTAGTCATATTTGTAATGACCCCGGATTTTTATGAATTTAAATTGATAATTAAATTTAATTTTGAATAAATTATTGTGTAATAACTGGTAAATTTATAGAATTTATAAAATATATCTATGTAATTCATTTAATATGTGTTTAATTTCAGAACATTGTCTTTTAAATAATGTGTAAAGTAAAACTAATAACAAATATAAAAGTTAGAAATAGAAATTGATTTATATCACCACAAAGTAATAAAGCTTAAGACAAAGAAAAATAAAATAAAATAAAATAAGGCAAAATAAGAAACAAGTTAACTGTTTCCATCTTTGCCAGGCAAGTAAAAATGCAACATCACTTTAGCCACCAAAATATGTAAGTGTAACTTGCAAAATAGTTAAGGTGGAAAAGCATAAGGTACATAGGCATTAAATGCAAGTATCTCTAGCCCATAACTAACATCATCTTCAGCCATGCCCTGTACAAAATTAATACATCACCTGTACAACTCATTTCTTTTATATATCAACTTCTTTTACCATCAGTTCATTTTCGTTCCTTCAAAGCTAAGAAAAACTGAAATGAATATCAACTCAAACATAAACAAAAAGCTTCAGACTTAAAACATTTATCAAGCAATCAAAGCCTGACAGTCTTGAAGCAAAGTAAAGCTTCAGATAACCCAGACTTCAACTTGTAAACTCCTGGAGTCAAAATGATTAAGATGAGTAAACATATTCTTTAAAAAAAGTTTTAAGTTTATTTAAAACAGTTCAAACTCCATTTGTAAACTGTTTCGTATATGCTTCAGTTTGCATATGTTTTGTTATGCTCTGCCTTCTCTGAACTTGATACAGATTTTATATTGGTTCGAATACTCAAACTCCTTATTTAAATCATTGTGAAGTTTTGACTTCTCAACAAACAAGATGATAAACTTCAAATTAAGATTTTTAGAAGTTGATTAAACCAACTTTATAAAGATTACCACTGTAATATTGATGTACATGAAGCCAAGTGATAATTAGAAATATTCGATTGTTGTAAAATGTTGATTCAAGATTATAAATTGGATTCATACTGTAAGACATGAATTTTAAAACAAAAACTTTGATTTTTGGTTTAGTATTCTCAGAGCAATTTGTATATGAACAAAAATTGCATTTTTTACGAATTTCAGACAATCGAATCAATAATAAATACTAAAATTTGGTTTGAAGCATGCTGAAACATTAAGGATCTCAGGAAAATTATAAATTGATTTTTCTATTGTGTAAGATTTGGATACGAGGTCACATTAGGGTTTTAGCTCCAGCTTTGAACGTGTTCAGTAAAAAAGTGGATTTTGTCCTCTTGGGTCGATCGAGTTGTTCGAGGCTCTAGGGGAGGGTTGTTGGGAGTGTTGTCGAGGAGTGGACGAATTTTTGGCGTCTCCGGTGGTTTGAGGAGCGCTGGCGGAGTTTTTTTCTCGTGGTGATGTCAGGTTGCAGTTTTCGACAAAGAGGCAAGATTTCGTTGTCGAGTTTTTCGTGTAGAATTGAGCTTCGGTTTCGAATAGGGGGATGAAGCACGACTTGCTGGCGATCGCGATGGCCATCGGAGTAGCGCCGCGATGATGTACACATGCATGTGCACAGAGGCGACATTGGTGATCTGGGGTTGTTCATCTGGGTGCTGGGTAATTCGCGTGTTTGCTCGAGTATTACTCGAAGCACTAGGTAGTTTTGCTCGGGGCAGTGGGGCATTGGACTCGAAGTAGAAGGGGGAAGGCTCGGGTATAACCTGTTTTCCAGGTTTGGACATAATCTGTTAATGTTTTGGAAATTTAAAAACTAAAATTTGAATCTATAAATCCAGGTTTAAACTGAGTTTAAATTCAAGTTAAAATGTAAACTCAAGTTCAGTTTTGAAACATAGTTGAAAATTTAAATTTAAAATTGTTCTAAATAATTTGAATGATTAAGTGTATTTTTAAATTAATTTGAATTTAAAATTTAAAGGGTAATGTTAAAAATACACTTAAATATTAATGAAGCCATTAATAAAGAAATTAATTATCTTAGAGATAGTTAAGGTAATTAAGTGATTTAACTAATATGATAATTAGGAAAGTAATTAAAGAAATGTTATTAGTTAATGAAGTTAATTAACTAAGGATTATTATGTATTGATTAAGGTGATATATTTTAATAATTAAATTGGATTAATTAATTTAGATAATCAGTTATAAATTGTTTAAATGAAATTACTAAATGAAAGTAATTAAGGATTAATCACTTATAGTAATTAATTGTGGATATTTTGATTATTTAAAGTTAATTAATTATGTAATTGGTTTAAAAGGTTGATATAATTAATATGATTAATTAAGAATAATTTAATTTATTAAAGTGTTTGATAAATAAATTTAAATCAAATGATTTGTAATTAATTAATCAGAATATGATAATCAATTCATAAGTTATTGTTAACGTAAAGAATCGACGCTAACACCCTGGTATGTGTATGAGTTATGTGAAAGCACCACCCGTTGGTACGGGAACAGAAATAAGCAGAAAATAGCAGAAAAGTAACGAGACAACAGTTTTATAGTGGTTTGGCTTAAGATTTAGCCTACGTCCACTTTAATCTTCTTTATTGATGATTCAATTACAATTCTTTACAATACACTTCGATTACAACAAACTTTAGACGAGTAGCTAGAACTTTGATGGAAGATAGCTCTTTGAATCCATGTCGGATGTGTTAGATCTTCTCTTGAAGTTCGTTGAAGCGTCTTCGGTGTTTGGAGTGCTTGAAGTGTCAGATGAGTCGAGAAAACAGTAGAGTATCGGCGTTCTAGCAATGAGCCCAAAAGTCCCTTTGAAGTTGGAGTAGGTGGGGTATTTATAGGGTGAGTTCGGAGTTAGGTCGTAGATCGTGAACGACCTAGGGGTAGGTCGTAGGTCGTGGGCGACCTAGTAGGCACGTTTTACGACTTAACAGTTGCACTTGACCATTTGATCATATTGACAAGTCATAGGTCGTGAATGGGTTAAGGTAGGTCATAGGTCGTTGGCGACCTAGTGGGCATGGTTTGTGACTTAGCAGTTTTGCATTTATTCTGTCTGAATGAGTTGTAGGTCGTGAGCGACCTAAGATAGGTCGTAGGTCGCGTGCGACCTAAAGGAAGAGGTGATGTGCGTGCGGATTATGTTCAAAGCCTGCTGAGTTGTTAAGTTATAGGTCGTGAGCGACCTAAGATAGGTCGTGAGCGACCTAAAATAGTTCGTAGGTCGCTCTAGCCCTTAGGTCGTTATCCCTTTTTCTGGAATTAGGTCGCTGCATCTTTTAGGATTTAGGTCGCTGGGTCCTTTAGGATTTAGGTCGCTGGGTCCTTTAGGATTTAGGTCGCCGGACCCCAGACCAATTTTGTACGTCGTGCTTCATTTTTTAAGTCACGTTGTGGTCGATTTGATCGCCATTAGTTGTGATTCATGAAAGCACAGCAATGAGTTGAATCTATGATGGATCGGAGATGCTTTGAATCGATTTTTTGGATGATTCGGTGGTATGTAGGAATGATGAATTTCACGAAGAGGATGATGGATTTCATCGTGAGTGGTAACGAGTTACCGGGTCACAGTTTTAACGAGATGGTGAGCTATTGCGTGGAGAGGAAGTCAGCGTTTTAACGAATCTGAGCGACTTAGCAGCCTTCGGGACCTAAGAAGCCTAGCCAACCTAAGAATTCTCATGACCTAAGGATCTTCCGAATCTGCGACTTAACTTTTAGATCACGCTAGGATTCCAGCGACCTAGGACTTGGTTAAATTTGCATATGAATTCCAATCAGAACGACTTAACAAATTTACGACCTAACTTTTAGGTCGCGCTGAGATTCGAACGACCTATGACTTAACAACTTGGACATGAATTGCACGACCTAACTTTTTGCGGCATAGGCTTTAGGTCGCGGCCGAGCTAGGACTTGAACAAATTTGTATTGCCTTGAAACTTTTGACTTGCACAATGCGACCTAAGGAAGCTTTGACCTATGCTAGGTCGCTGGACGACCTAAGACTTGTAAAATTTGGGTAGAACTTGATTGAACTGCTTGGACTTTGTTACACTTTCTTACAGATTGCACTAACTTTTAATCTAACAACCTGTTAAACACAATATTTGCAGAAAACTAGGGCGAATATACTGCCATTGATTGCCCACATCGAATGACAGATTAGTCGATAAAGAATAATCAACTAAAACGATCTCTGTGAATGAAATGCTGTGAATTAACAAGTTCAAGTGAAGTATTAAAGCGAAGCTAAAATGATCAACTAAAACTGACTTGTTTGCATCAACACTCTACTTGGTCCTGAAATAACAAGTCCTGAAACCTTATAATTATCAAATGTCAGTTAACTTGATTTCAGTTATATCTGCTTGTTACTTTAATTAGTTTCACACAACACTTCACACTTTTAGGAAACGTGCACCTTCACATTTGAATATCCAGTTCCTTGTGTAGAATGACTTCTAAACAAGAAGAAACAGGACCAGCTGGAGAAGTCTTTCCAATTGCTAATCCATTGATTGATCTTCTAGAAAGAAGCCCGACTTCCTTAACTCATAGAGTTTTCAACCAATTGTGCATTCAGTTTGGTATTGCCAAAGCGGACGCTCTGCTTCCTGGAGTAAACGATACTACTGACAGGCCACCCCTTGGTTTTGTCGCAGTTAATCGTCAGATGTGCTTAAGTGGAGCTATTCCTCCCTTTAACGACTTTCTTCGACAGCTTCTTCTTCGATTGACTATCTCTCCATTCCAGCTACACCCCAATGGTTATGCCATCTTGATAGGGTTGTGTGTGCTGTTCAGGAGGACGCTTGACCGTCTTCCAAGTTTTGAAGAGATCTATTACTTATGCACATTCGCAAAGAATAAAGACCATGCTTCTATTATACTTGTGAGAGGTGTTAGAAACCATAAATTGATTCTGGTCTTGCCCGAGAGTGCACACGGGTTCTTAAGTCAATTCTCTTTGTCCGCTGTCCCCCAGGATTCTACGCCGTTTGGAGAATCGGAAGTAAGATTGCCTATTTCCGCTCGCTCCATTTTTCCTAAATTTTTTGAAACTGGAATTGTCAAGTACTGAACCTCATTCTTTACTTTTGTAGCACTTCCTCCTCCGCTTCGAGATCCCAGCCATAAGCCAACCTTAGAAACTTTAAGTGCTGTGGCTGATGAAGAGAGAAGTGCCAAATTCTTGCTGAAAGACGAGTTTTTACACCAGTTCGGACTTTTACACTCCTCTCGATCTACCCAGATTCATGAAGTGTCTAGTTCCGAGACTGAATTATTAGCTGCCCCCAGTTCTCAAACAGAGACATCAAATGCCCCAGTTTCTGTAGAATAAACTGCATTGGGAGAACCTGCTGTAGAGGCTGCATTGGTGAAGTGTTCTACTTCTGTTGATATTGCAGGATCATCTAGTAAATTTCCACTTTCCCCGGTGATCGAAGAAGGAGTTGAAAAAGAAGACTTCGCTAAGCATGATGGTGGAGATACTTTTGATGATCTGAGCGACTTAATGATAACTTCACAAGAGCTCTTTAAGGATGACCCTATTTCTACTAAAGTTATTTATTCAGCAATTGAGGCGACATCTGCCTTGCAGCAAACTCCATCAACCCAAGAGTTAACGCCAGCTGCAAAAGTTGACGTTACCCCCAAGCCGAAGAGTGGTTTGTAGCTCGACGCGCATAGTTTACACGCCACACAAACTTAGAATTTTTGGCACTTATATGCACTTAACTTCTTTACTCTGAAATTTTTTAAGACTTGTCTTTTTTCACTTTCAGATTCTCCGATGGGGCGATCTGGCTCGTACTATGACAATTTCCAGCGTCATGGAAGCCGCGAAACTTATGATTATAGGCGCTATCTCACTGCCCCGAGGGAAACAGATGAAGAAAGAGCTGCTAGAAAAGCTCATGAGAGACAAACTTATGAGGAGTGGCAAAGAAGAAGGGATAATGACTCCCACAAAAGAAAATCTTATGATTTTAAAGGGAAAGGTCATTTTGCTGAAGATCCGAGCAAACGGGCCAAACTTAGTGAAAAACCGGTGTCTGCAATTTCTGAAAAGACCGATGCTCCTACCTCTCTTGACATCCCCTCTTGTTCTCCTGCTCTTGGGAAAACCGGCATTCAAACAATTATTAACAGGCCTTAGTATCAAGTCAAGGATGCTCCACCTACACTTCAAAGCCGATTTCCAAATTGGTGCTTAAGAGGAGTGCGCTTCGACTTGGATTTGGTTCCTATTGATAAGCAGGCTATGCTAAGGAACCTTGATGCCGTTAAGCTTGACATCGAGAGAATGTCTGGATGGCAAAAACTTGTTGACGAGCTTCAAAGGGTCAATCATATGAATCTCGAAGCCATGTTAACTATGGAGAATGACAAGTCAGAGTGGGATAAAATTTGTAAGCAACATGATGCAGAAATGAAAAGCATTGCGGATGATAACACGAGACTTGAGTCTGAAGTTAAGAAACTCGAGGAAGATCTTGCCACTTCTTCCGCTTCGCATTCTCAAAAAGAAGAGGTCTTTCAAAAAAAATTGCGAGATGCACATGCTGCTCAAAGAGACGCTGAGACGAAACTTGAGGCAGAGCGGCATGTAGTTGAAAGATACCGCAAAGATACTGCTCAGTTGCGGGAAAGAGTTAACTCCCAAGACTTGGAGATTGCAGCGTTAAAAGCTCGACTTTTTAAAGTTAAAAAAGAGCGGGATGAGGCAGTTGCCGGCCAAGTTGCATCCATCGCCGAAAAAGAAGCGGCTGAGCAATCGCATGAGGCGACGAAGGCCAAAATTAGCTCTACTTTATTTGATTTTTACATGCATAGCATCTTGGGGTGCGGGAGCCTCTCATTTTTGGGACCGACATATGAAATCACTTTGGCCGAAGTGTGGGAAGAGGTAATTGACATGTTCGGAGGTGCTGGCTATGCAGAAGCGAATCTTGAGGCAACCTATCTGGATGATGAAGCACGTACCGCCCTTGCCAGGGGAAAAGAGCAGCTTGCTAGGGAGCGAGCCGAAGTGGCAGGAGGAAAGCGTTTAGAGAAAGCGACTTTAAATGACCCCACTCGTCCTCCGGCTTCGGTCGACCCTGATACCATCGGATCTAGTTCTTATTCTCCATCTCCTGCAAAAGCCGAAGTGAAAACCGCAATTACCGAGCCTCCCACTGTTCAGGCCGAGGAGAAGACCTAGGATGACATCAAAGCCGAAAACTTTGAAATCGACGTGAATAAACCAACTTCTCCAGGTAACTTCGATGTTGATCCAGGTCAAGCGGATTATTTGCTTGCTTCACCTGAATTTGATGAATTTCTCGCTGATTACTTAAGTCTCGATGAACCAATATCTTCTCTTTTTTCGGAGAATACTGATTTTAACTTCTTTTCTTCTATAGCGGAAACACTGAATGCTGCACAAACTCCTCCTCTTCCAGCTGTTCCTCCTCCATCCCTTCAAATCACTCCTGCTTCTCAGCCGGGATCGCAGGAAGAAAAAATAGGAGCCCTTCAAGGCTTGGACGATCCACTTGCTTCACAGGAGCAGAAGGCTGAGGAACTTGGAGGAGGTGAGAAGATTCCGGAGCCTTGTGATGATGACACATAGCTATCTGAGCTATTTACTCCGGGCAGTGAGTCTTCTTCAAAGAAGAAGGGGAAGCGCGCAATTGCCAAGAAGAAGAAGAAGAGCGCTTCTGCTGGTGAAGAAAAAACAGAAGAAGATCCGGCAAAACCATCTTCTCCTTCTTCCCCGACCCGTCCACGCCGGATTCAGAAACTAATCATTAAGCCGGGCAAGAGCTCTAAAGGTGGCGGGAAGAAGGAGTTATGAGCTGGACTTTAGGCTTATTGTTTTGCTTTTTGCTTTTTGCATGTATTGAACGAAGTTTGTGCGGATACCGGCCTCCGCTTGTTGAAACCTGCATATGTACAAAAATTTCATAGTATGGAATAAAATGGTTCTTTTTACTTGTATAATTTCTTGTCAGTATATGTGTGAACGGATTTATTCCTTGTTTCTGCACAAGTTTCCTTATTTACTTTATATGATACTGCAGTGAGCTCATGGTATGATGTTTGAGCGTTGTTTTTACTAACATAGTTATATGCCCCCATACCACGGCTTACTGCAATATTCTGAAAAGAATTGTACTCTTATTTTAGTGAATAATTCTTCCGTTTTGAGGAAATATTATTCTGCTTTTTAATAGAATACGTTTTGTATCGGAGAAGTTTTTCTTTCTCTTTCTTTTTAAAGAACACTTCTACTTTCGGGGATGATCACTTTTATTTGTTGAAAAGTGGATTCCCCTATGCAGTGAAGTGAGCTTCTGAAGAATGTTTTGATCTGTTGGACGTGCCTCGTTAGAGGGCTTTGTTTAGCACTTCACTATTGAGAGTAAAAGTGTGCCTCTGAAGAGGGCTTGTTTGACATGCCTTTGGGAAGGGATCTTTTGTTGTGCCTCGGGAGAGGGCTCCTCCGAAGAGTTGTGCCTTCGAAGAGGGCTTCGTTTGTGTTCCTCCATAGAGGGCTTGTGCCTCCGAAGCAATTTTTTTTTGCCTACGAAGAGGTTTTCGTTTGTGTGCCTCCGAAGAGGGCTTTGGTCTGGCACTTCAAGCTTGGTGAAGTGTGCCTCCAAAGAGGGCTTGTGCCTCCGAAACAATTTTTTGCCTACGAAAAGGTCATCGTTTATGTGCCTCCGAAGCAATTTTTTGCTTACGAAGAGGTCTTCGTTTGGTTTGCTAGGAAGTTTGCATCTCACAGTTAAGTAGGTCCACGGGGCAGACGCAAGTTACTCGACTGGATGTTCATTTTCACAAATGATCGCAATCAAGTAAATCAAGGGCCTGGAACCTTCTATCTTGGGAAGGTGCCCCCTTGGGTGGTCCCACCAACATTCTTGGGTGAGAAACAAGATTCCATTTTGGCTGTTTTTTTGTCTGCTTATCCGTGTCTTTGCATCCACTGTTGCCGAGCGATTCCTCGTTATCATTCTCAAGTCTATATTCTTTTCTTTGACAAGCCGTTTGATTTTTCCTGAAAAATGTATTTCATGGTCGAGTGAATCCACGGGCAGACGCAAGCCACTTAACCGGATGTCTGTTTATAAAAACGATCACAGTTAGTTAGCAAGGGCCTGGTGCCTTCCTTTTGGGAAGGTTCCCCTTAGGTGGAATTACCAACCGTTTGTAGGAATTAAGTCTGGAAGTTTTAGTCGCTTGACATTTTTTGTTGAGTGATTTATGGGAATCGCTTGAGTTTGTGACGTGTTGGATAGGTAATTTTTGCTTTGATTGCCTACAATATTAAATCGATATTTTAGCAACACACTTAACAATATTTGCACATCGAAATAAGATAGGCAATTTAAAATAGTAAAAGACACAAGATTTATAGTGGTTCGGCCAAGAATTGGGCCTACGTCCACTTTATAGTTTTCATTATCACTTTGCACTGCTTTTACAATGGCTTACAATACAAATATGATACATTCATAATCATTTTACAAATTTAAGCATTGCTTCTAAGTAAAATATGGACGCAAGTGATTGCTGTTCCAGGCTCTCGGGATTGGATCTCCTTCAATAGTTGCGAGTTTGAAAGTGCCATCGAGAAGTTTTTCGCCTATGACATACGGCCCTTCCCAGTTTGGCCCAAACACTTCGGTTGCTGTCATAATCCTTTTCAAGACTAGATCTTCAACTTCAAAGCTGCGTTGGCGAACTTTAGAATTGAAGTGCCTCGCTATTCTTTGCTGCTGAGCTGCAACCCTGAGTTCGGCTTCCTTCCTTCTTTCATCAAGTAAGTCAAGTGCTTCAAGCTGTAGCTTTTCATTTTCAGTTTGGTTGAAATGAACTCTCCTGTGTGAGGGGACTTCTGTTTCCACTGGAATCATTGCTTCCGATCCGTATGCTAATGAGAATGGAGTGTGCCCAGTCGCAGTTTTGTGGGTAGTTCTGTATGCCCATAGTGCTAGTGGTAGCTTATCAACCCAACCACCCTTTGCTTTTTCTAGTTGCTTTTTGATGGTTGATTTGATGATTTTGTTCACTGCTTCCACTTGCCCGTTTGCCTGCGGATGAGCCACTGCTGAGAAGCTTTTTTGGATTTTGAATCGTCTGCAAAATCCTTGGAATTCTTCGCTTTCGAATTGAGTACCATTGTCTGTTATTATCTTCTGAGGCACACCATACTTTGCAAATGCTATTTTTTGTTACACAATTTATCATCTTTTTAGAGGTAATAGTAGCTAATGGTTCTGCTTCAGTCCATTTAGTGAAATAATCAACAGCAACGATGGCATATTTGATTCCGGATCTGGCAATCGGCATAGGCCCAATAAGATCTATTCCCCAAATTGCGAATGGCCATGGACTGACCATCTGTGTTAGCATGGTAGAAGGTGCTTTTGACATTTTTGCAAATCTCTGGCATCTATCACACTTTCGGGAGTAGCTAGCAGCATCTCATTAATATCCGGCCAAAAATAACCATAGCGAAGAATTTTCTTTGCAAGAGTTTGACCACCTGAATGATCTCCACACTCCCCTCCGTGCACTTCAGCCAAAATTGTCTTAGCCTCTTCTTTAGTTACACATCGAAGTAATGGCATCGAGAATCCATGTCTGTAAAGATGGTCGCCTTGAATCACATACCTTGGAGCTTTTCTTAGGAGCTTTTGACGTTCTTTTGAATTTTCTGGCAAGGAGCCGTTGAGCAGGTATTCCTTGATTGGAGTCATCCATGATTCCTGTTCTTGAGATACAGCCATGATCCAATCAATATCCATCTCAACAATACTTGGAGCCGTCAAGACTTCTATAGGGACCAATCCCAATAATTGAGCTTCGCTAGAACTTGAATATTTCGCGAAAGAATCCGCCTTCGTGTTTTCTTCCCGGGGGATATGATTTATTGTATAATGATCAAAATCATCGAGAAGTTCACAAGCTTTTGACAGGTAGGCAGGCAGATTTCCTCCTTTAGTCTGAAACTCTTTCTTGACTTGACATACAATTAGTTTGGAATCACTAAAGATCTGCAACACTTTGATGCTCGGTTCTTTAGCAATCCTTAGACCGGCAATAAGAGCTTCGTATTCGGCTTCGTTATTTGTCGAAGGAAATTCTAATCTTAATGCATAGCATAACGATCGTCCTTCGGGGGTTTCGAGCACAACCCCAGCTCCAGAACAGTAGTCGATTCTTGCACCATCAACATACAATTTCCACTGGATCGGAATATCAGTCGTCACTTCTCCCTCACTGTCACCTTTATCTATGCATTCTGCAATGAAGTCTGCTAAAGCTTGTCCATTAATTGCTTTTCGGGGATGGTAGGTGATATCATACTGACTTAGTTCAATATTCCATTTCAAAAGATGACCCGAAGTTTCTGGGCGGAATAGGACTTGTTTCAGAGGTTGATCAGTGAGGACTTTAATAGGATGAGCCTGGAAATATGGCCTCAGCTTTCTGGAAGCGATCAATAGACAATAGGCGAGCATTTCTATCTTTGAATAATTCATCTCTGCCCCAGTGAACCTTTTGCTAATGTAATAAACTGGACGCTGAACTTTTGCGTCTTCTCGTACCAACGTTGCACTGAGAGCATGGGATGAAACTGCTAAGTATATGAATAGATCTTCACCATTGTTCGGTTTAGAAAGTACTGGAGGCGTTTCCATATGATGAATCAGCTCCTCAAAAGCTTTTTGACACTCGGGAGTCCATTCGAAATTCTTCTTTCCTTTCTTTAGAGCATCAAAGAAGGGAATGCATTTATCTGTGGCCGTGGAAATGAATCGACTCAGAGCAGCGACTTTCCCGTTCAGGCTTTGCAATTCTTTCTTTATTCTAGGGGGTTTGACTTCTCTTAAGGCAGTGATCTGAGCAGGATTAGCTTCGATGCCCCTAGCACTCACAATGAAACCTAAGAATTTTCCGGACTCAACTCCAAATGAACATTTCAGAGGATTCAATTTCATTCCATACTTTCGGAGGATTGTGAACATTTCTTCCAGATGGTCCATGTGGTCTACTGCCTTTTTTGACTTCACTAGCATATCATCAACGTACACTTCCATAGTCTTGCCAAGTTAAGGTTTGAACATGGCATTCACGAGTCTCTGATAAGTTGCCCCTGCATTCTTTAATCCGAAAGGCATAACTTTGTAGCAGTAAGGACCCACATCGGTGATGAAGCTCGTGTCCTCCTGATCTGGCTCATGCATCATGATTTGATTGTATCCTGAGTAAGCATCCATAAAAGACAATAATTCATGCCCGGCTGTTCCATCCACCAACTGGTTGATTCTGGGCAATGGAAAACAATCTTTAGGACACGCCTTGTTCAAGTCTAAAAAATCGATGCATACTCTCCACTTTCCATTCGCCTTTTTAACCAACATCGGATTAGAAACCCAATTTGGATAAGTGGATTCTCTGATGAAGCCATTCTCCATGAGCCGATCTACTTCTTCTTTCAATGTTGTTGACCTGTCAGGACCTTGGGTTCTTCTTTTTTGTTTCACGGGTGTGAACTTCGGATCAATATTTAAGGCATGTGATGCAATTTCTGGAGATATTCCACACATGTCAACATGAATCCAAGCGAATACATCCAGGTTTGCTTTCAAGAATGATATCAGCGTATTCTGAACCGTCATACCGAGTTGTGAACCCACATTTAACACCTTGTTTGGATCATTCAGTTCAACAGGTAGTGGCACCGTCACTTCCATCGGCACCACTCTACTCTCCCCTGCACTGGTTTTTTGGGATCCATCTCTTTTCGTGCATCACTATGCTCACCAGTGCAGGGTCCACCCCGTAATTGCTACAAGGTGGGCTCTTTGATGCGAAGCGGAGCTGCCGTAACCTTCCCCATTTCTCTCTCCTTTGCCTCCCGCAACTCTATGAGATAACATTCCCGCCCAGCACCCTGATCTCCCTTTAAAATGCCAACCCCGTTATCAGTGGGAAATTTCATAGTTAGGCACCAAGGGGCGAGAATAGCTTTGAATGCAACGAGAGTTGGTCGTCCCAAGAAGGCGTTATAAGCAGAAAATTCATCAACAATGACAAATGTTTGCTTACGGACCCCTTTTCTTTCCCCTTCACCAAGTTCTACAAATAAGTCAACGGTTCCGATGGGTTGTTTCGGTTCCCCAGTGAACCCAACAACCTTGTGTGAAGAAGCTTGAACATCAGCCATTGGAATCTTCATTTGGTCAAAGGTCTTCTTGAAGAGGATATTGCAAGAAGCACCGCAATCAATAAGGACTCTTCTCACAATAGCTGGTCTGATACCAGCGGTTATTACCAACGGATCCATGGTAGGAGCTTCAACTCCCATAGAATCTCTGGCCCTGAATATGATGTCATCGTGACAAGTTCTTTGTTGTTTCGAAGGCACAGAATCTTCCACAACAAAGACAGTTTCCTCTTTTGGGGTATGTCTCAGAGCATGAGCATATCTTTCCATTTCTCCCCAACTTCTGCCTGCGGGATGTGGACCTCCTGTGATTACATTAATTACAGGTCTTTCAGATTCTTGAACAACAGCCTTTTCACCTGAACCAGATTGACGAGCAGGAAGTTGTTGCCCCTGAGAAGATGAGGCATGATCACTTCTATTTCTCTTAACATACTGTTGCAGTTTATTCTCTCTCAACAGTTCTTCAATCAAGTTCTTTAGATGGCGGCATTCGTTGGTGTCATGGCCAGGCTGATTATGAAACCGGCAAAATCTTTCGTTAGGCATGAAATTGTTTCCAAGCTTCGTCTTAGGTGGCTCTGGGTAGTTGACGGTATCCTTTGTTGCGAAGAAGATCTTCTCTGGACTCTCAGTCAAAGGGGTAAAATCTGAAAAACGACGTGGTTTCGTCAGGTCTTTCTGTTTTTTCCCACCATTATTTTCCCTTTTCTGATCACCATATTCTTTCTTGTTAGAAGTTTCAGCCATATTGTTGTTTTGAATTTCAGCAACAACCAACTTTGCTGGTGTAGGAAGATTTTCCAGACGTATAAATTCATCAGCCTTCTTATAAAACTTTTCCAATGAGTTTGGTTCTTTCATTTTCAACCATTTTCCAAACTCGCTCGTTTTATCAATGGCACGCATTAAGTATGTTAGGATCATTCGAGGCTCAGCATTATCTACTTCGGCCAAGGCTATGTTAAAGCGATTCAAGAAGGATTTGATAGACTCGCCAGAAGCTTGTTCTAGGCTGGACAGTGACATTATGTCCTTGGCCTTTGTAGCATACAATCTGAACTGATCCTTGAATTTACGGGTCAAATCAGAGAATTGGTCCATAGATCGAACCGGTAGCTTTGTAAACCAGAGTAGAGCCACACCCTCCAAATAGACAGGGAAATACCTGCATTTAATTTCATCTGTTGCCCTGGCACCTGTCATGTGCCAGTCGTATTTGTACAAGAACTGATTTGGATCGCTCGTCCCCCGATAGGCTGGGATTGTAGGAGGAACAAACTTCTTTGGAAACTCTGCTTTTAGAATTCTTTCGGTAAACGGAGTCTTACTTGGAGAAAATCCCCAGTCATTTTCGTCTTCATTCCTTTGCATACTTTCTTTCATAATCTAGCGAACCATTCCTGATAGATATTCCTCATCATTAAGAGAACTTGCCGGGCAGACGTCAGCCACCTTTTCTGAAGTTTGTGTGAACAAACGTTCGCGAAGAGGCGGCTGTGGCCTTGATCCTCCAGCTTGGGGAGGTGCCCCTTCGGCGAAGCCAGCTGCTCTTTGAGGAATATCTTTGTCTTGGGAATCATGAGTTTGTTCAGCAAAGGTTGGTTCAGCATTTTCTAGTTGTCGGTTTTCCCCGAGCAGGGCGTTCAACCTTTCCATCATAATATCGTTTTGAGTTTCCATTTGTTGGTATAGTCCAGAAACCACATCATCAAGTTAGGCCCTCGTGACTCCAACAGTAGGAGTCTCCTGATTCGGGGCTGGAGAAGAAGCAGCTCCATCATTAGCATTTACTGACATCGTAGATCTACTCTTTCTTCCAGGAGCCATGATCTCAGACAGACTTCTGGTTTTTAAGGAGATCCTTTCAACAAGTTTTTGTGAAGCAATGTTGAAAATATCCCTGAGTTGGGTTCTCAGTGAAAGAACCAAAATGTTAACGTAAAAAATCGACGCTAACACCTTGGTATTTGTATGAGTTATGTGAAAGCACCACCCGTTGGTACGGGAACAGAAATAAGCAGAAAATAGCAGAAAAGTAACGAGACAACAGTTTTATAGTGGTTCGGCTTAAGATTTAGCCTACATCCACTTTAATCTTCTTTATTGATGATTCAATTACAATTCTTTATAATACACTTCGATTACAACAAACTTTAGACGAGTAGCTAGAACTTTGATGGAAGATAGCTCTTTGAATCCATGTCGGATGTGTTAGATCTTCTCTTGAAGTTCGTTGAAGCGTCTTCGGTGTTTGGAGTGCTTGAAGTGTCAGATGAGTCGAGAAAACAGCAGAGTATCGGCGTTCTAGCAATGAGCCCAAAAGTCCCTTTGAAGTTGGAGTAGGTGGGGTATTTATAGGGTGAGTTCGGAGTTAGGTCGTAGATCGTGAACGACCTAGGGGTAGGTCGTAGGTCGTGGGCGACCTAGTAGGCACGTTTTACGACTTAACAGTTGCACTTGACCATTTGATCATATTGACAAGTCATAGGTCGTGAATGGGTTAAGGTAGGTCATAGGTCGTTGGCGACCTAGTGGGCATGGTTTGTGACTTAGCAGTTTTGCATTTATTCTGTCTGAATGAGTTGTAGATCGTGAGCGACCTAAGATAGGTCGTAGGTCACGTGCGACCTAAAGGAAGAGGTGATGTGCGTGCGGATTATGTTCAAAGCCTGCTGAGTTGTTAAGTTATAGGTCGTGAGCGACCTAAGATAGGTCGTAGGTCGCTCTAGCCCTTAGGTCGTTATCCCTCTTTCTGGAATTAGGTCGCTGCATATTTTAGGATTTAGGTCGTTGGGTCCTTTAGGATTTAGGTCGCTGGGTCCTTTAGGATTTAGGTCGCTGGGTCCTTTAGGTCGTTAGGTCGCTTAACCTTTAGGTCGTTAGGTCACTGAGTGCTAGGTTGCAGAGTTATAGGTCGCTCCAAAAAGAGGAGTTAACAATTATAAATTTTATTTGAAATAAATTGAATTAATTAGGATTAAACTATTAATTAAATCCAGCTTATAAATGTTTATTGAATGCTTGTTATGAATGATTGTATTGTATGAGATGCCTTGAATTGATTGTCCTATCTGATCTATGATATTTTGTTCTGTGGATTCAGTTGTGTGTAATTTATTCATTTACTTATGATATATCTGTATATATCTGTGATCTGTGAATGAGTGATAAGCATTATAGTTTATATCGCTTATCAGCTATATTTCGGTATTTTAATATGTGATAAATTGAATGATGTTGCACTATTGTGTTGAACCCCTGGACCACATTCTTACACACACAAATATGGATTTCACGAGGAAATCGATTAAGTCACAGATTTTTGAAGTGATTTTTAAATAGACAAATTGAATTCAAATATTTTGAAAATGGATTGGGTTTAAAGCGAAAAGCTTTTGAAATGGGATTTCAAAGATGAAATTTATTTTGAGTAACTTGATTAAATTTTGAAATTTAAATATGTGATTTAAATTTGAATTCAATATTTGAAATTGAATTCTATGATTTGAAACTAGGGATTAAAGATGTTTATATATGGGTTAAACTATTTTTAAAATATTGATTTGGGAATGTGAATATAATTCAAGGGCTTTACCTTGTGCAAATAAAATTGGAATTTTCTGAAACGAAAACTATTTGTTTTTAAATAATAACTGCTTTCATATAAGAAGTGAACTTCCAAATTGTGTTAAAAGGAATTTAAAAGATATTAAATGAAAATGATTTCCAAGTTATGGAAACGGTTTGAAAGCTATAAGTTAAATCTTTAATTTAAAGATTTTAAATGAATTAATCCAATTGACATGGAATTGTTTTGAAATCTATGAATGAATCTTTGTGAAACTGGGTGAACTTGTGAAATGAATCTTTTTGTTTAAAGATTTGGAAATCGAAATTTATTTAAACCATTTGAAAGAAAAGTTTTGGGTAATAAGTTGTGACTTAATTGAAATCCCAATATCCATATGTTTCTTGTAAATATTGCGCTCACTATTCGGTTTAGCCGGGAGAGGACCTTTGTGTCATATATCTCATTCCGAATATGTGATTTGACGTTATGGATAACATTTGAAGACCGGTGGTAAAGACCGGGTGTTTGCGAGAACGAAAGGATAACCTATCGATTGCCTCTGCACTGAGTTGCTTCGGTATAGAGATTCCCTAAGTGATGGGAAATCCGATCGGGATTGTGAATACCCGGATTGCAAGGGCTTCTTCGGAAGTGCCTTCGGTTCTGTTCGAACCCGGAACAGACTTGTATGGTTACGTGTCTGACATTACACTTTGAGATATAAAGCCGATTTCTTTCAAATACATTTCTGTTGGTGGCGGAGAATTTATTCTCTTAGCTTAACACCCTTCTCTGAGACGTACATGCTCAGAGGTTATGTAGTTGAAATTTATCAACGAGATATTCCCAATTTGGTAATGTGACATGTTGAGTGTTGCTGTGTGATGATCATTGTTTGATCATTTGTGATATGATCATTTGTTGATCATTTATCTTTGTGATCATTACTTTGATCATCTGTTGACCCAAAGCATGGCTTTGTGCCAAAGCATGGCTTTGTGCCAAAGCATGGCTTTGTGCCAAAGCATGGCTTTGTGCCAAAGCATGGCTTTGTGGACGAGAGTTCGTCGAACCTCACGACCCGGTATGGTCGAAACAGGAATCGTGGCAGCAAGGTTATTTGAGGGTAGCGCCCTCTGAGGGTATGTCATTTCCTTCTGGATTATGAGTGGTATCATGGTATGGAGCCCAGATACTTACTTTGTGGTTTCTACGAATCTATTACTTTGTGATTGCTTTATGGTTGTTGGATTAGAGGTACCTCGGATAAAGGTCGCTAACGACCAGGAGGTGGCATACTCGTGTCAGTAGTTACCCAGCTAGAGGTGTGATATCCCGGAATTTTGGGCAACACTTATTTGATAATTTCCATTAATAATTATTTTAAAATATGTAATATTAATTTAATAATCTAATTATCTTTTCAAAAATTAAAAATGAACTAATAATTTAATTTGGAAATTTTATTCTTTTCAAAGTTAATAATATATTTAATTGATAAAATTTATTTCTAAGCTAATTAATATATATTCTATTTATAATGTATATCTGACTGTACACATTGTGAATAGGAAGTATGGTTTTAATTTAAATTTAATAAGAAATGTTTTGGAATGTATAATATATATATATATATATATATATATGTATGTATATATTGTGATTTGGGAAATTTGATTGAATTTAATAGAAACTTTTCAAAAGCTTATTTAAAAATCTATCTTATACTTTCAAAAGTACTTAAAGTAAATATTTATTTTGTTTAAAAATATAATAGCTTAAATTAGTAAATTTTAATAAAAATTTAATTTGTTTTTCCTTTAAAAAAATTGGTTTTTGAAATAAATTTAGTTCATATATATTTAAGTACAATAATTTAGTTTGAAACTCTAAAATAATATTTAATTCAATATCCTTTTTTTTTAATTTTCTTTCTTTAAAATTTAGCATTTGGAAATTATATTTTTAAAATATAAATAAAACATAAAAGTGTGTAAATTGTATAAACGTAATTTATATATGAAAATATTAAAGCTAAAATGGAAATAAACATTTAAAACAAGTTAATATAAATAAGAAATCAATTTAAGAACATTTATAAAATTAAGTAATTATTTTAATATTGAATTGTAACATGGGTAAGGCATTTAACTCTTGAAAATACACTTGTAAACATTCTAATAACTCAAAGTAACAAGTGGCATTTTTAGATTTAATTTCCTTTTATTTTTAATAAATTATTTTCAGCCTATATAAACATTGTTCTTTATATTCATTCTTTTCTAATCTTCATTTTCAAAAGATAATAAACTCAAACCCTTTCTCAAATACAAATCTGAAAATCAAATTAGTAACCATTTCTCAAACAAAATTTGTTCATGTTCAAATCTGATTTTTCAAATACTCAAACTCCTCACAAAACCAAAATTTCAATTCATTTCAAAGCCTGCATGTTTTAATATGAACATCTGCAACTCAGTTTTTAAATTCCAAAAGCATGCAAATCATTTTCTTCAATCTATGAAGCATCCTCAAAAACAAATCTAATCAAGCCTGCATTTTCTTCCATCTGTCTATAAACCTACAAGCATTTTCAAATGAAAATCTGTGAAGCATTCCAGTTCTAAAGTTTTCAAGAGGCTTTTCAAAACAAAAAGGTGATGCTCTGTCATCACCTTCAAAAGCCTGCCTGGAGTTCATTTTCTTTCAACCTGAGTTTTAAAGTAAAGCATTCAAATTTAAAGTTTTCAAATGCAATATGGAATCAAGCCTGCATACAAATTTAAACAGCAAGCAACTCAGTTTTAAAACCAGTTTTCAAAAGCAAAAGCTTTTCAGATTTGTGCTCTGATTTATCACTATTTCCAGGTGAGTAACATCACTATTTTTAAAAAGTTTAAGTTATGAATAAGGTTGCATGTTAAATCTCTGTGATAAATATGTATTGTATTTATGTATAAGTGAAATCTGCTGTGAATATAATGGATGTATTGTGTGCATATGTGACTATGTACTCTGTTCTTGTTTTGTTTGCCCAGGCTCAAAATTTCATTTAATCCCTTACCACTTGATCTAGTTTTGTTAGGACTTAATTTACAAACAAGAGTTGCTTGATTTATCATAGACTAATGTTTAAAATTTTTAATTAAGTCAAACTTCAAGCCGAGTGTCTCTGTAAACCAAAAACAACCGTGCATGTATATAAAAGTGAAAACTCAAACTTTGTAATTCATAAATCCAGGATTATAAATTGAATACCTAAACTATAACATGATTTTTAGCATTAAAATCATAATTTTTAGTTTAGTAATGAAGGTGCAGTTCTGGTTTTAACTAAATATGAATTTTGGGTAACTCTGTTGATCTCGGAGGATTTGGAATGTTGTAGTTTTCAGTAATAGTAGTGGGATGATCAGGGATGGTAGGAAAATTGTCAGTAAGGTGTTTAATTCATTGAGGAGGTAGCAGCAGTTGATTCTTTTCTAGAACCCTAGTTTTATCTAGTCCTGATAATTTGATCACCACGGTATCTTTAGTCGATCGAGTGCAAAAGGGTTTTGAGAGATGAAAGCTTGGTCGTAGATGAGGGCGTGGCCGGAGTTGCAGAGTTTCTGGTGGTCGGAGGGTCGTGGTTGAGGCGTTGCCAGGTTTGGTCTGTGTTCCAGTTTTGGAGCTCGAGTACTTGATTTCGATTTCGAATGTTGATCGAAGATTTGATGGTCGTAATCTGGTTTGTGGTTAATCGCCGATGTGGTGGAGTTGTCGTGGATGGTCGGAGGAGGTGGAATCTCTGGTGCACGTGCACGGTGCAATGGAAATTTCTGGTGAAGTTGGGTGATAACTGGAAAGTGGTACTCGGGGTTTTTCTCATGTCATTTGGATTTTTGATCGAAGCGTTTAGGGTATCGACTCGAAGTAATTTAGTATGGGCTCGAGTACATTAGTGTTGCCAGGTTTTAAACCTGTCTGTTTAAATTTAAACTAAATTTAAATTTGTGAAGTAATATTTAAACAGAATTTTAAATCAAAGTTTTAATATATAGATTCAAGTTTAGTTTAAATTTTAGATTGGAGATAAATAAGTTTTATAAATTTAAATGTTTTAATAAGTTTAAATGTTAGTTATATTTTAAATGGTTTGAATTTAAAAAGGAATTTGATTTAAACACTTTTAAAAATTCTTTTATAAGATATAAGAATTCTTTAACATGTAAAGGTTTTTTAATTGGTTTTAAACTTTGTTAAAGATAAATTGGTATTTATTTTAAATCCCGAATTTAAAATGAAATTTAAAAGTAAATTTGAAAATGGATGTTTTCAAATGTATTAGTGAATGATAATTTAACCATAGATAAGAAAATGTTTTATCTTAAAGTTAAAATCATTAAATCTTTAAGGTAATTAAAATGGTTTAAATAATCTAATTAATTAATGATTTGGATTAATTAATTAAGTAATTAAGGGTTTAAATTTATTAATTAAGGTTTAAGTTAATTAATTAAGCAATAATTAATTTGTAATTAAGAATCATAGAGTTGATTTTTAAATTAATGATTAGAAATTAATTAATCAAGTAATTAAGTTACAGTTAACACTTAATTAATTAAATAATTAGGATTAATTAATGGGTTATTAATGGTTAAATAAATTTATAATTAATAATAAGAAATGTACGTTTTAATTACTTTAGAAAAGTAATTAATGAATCTTAAATAGTTAATGAAGATCATTAACTAAGGATTATTAAATAATTAATTTATGTGATAAATTTTAATAATTAATTAGATTAATTAATTTAAAGATAATCATTTATGAAAATTGTTTAAATGAAATTACTTAATGGAAGTAATTAAGAAATTAATTACTCATTGTAATTAATTAAGTTAATTTGAGTAGTTTAAGTTAATTAATTAAGTTTAATTAATTTAGAATAATCAATGGATGATTTGATAAATAATTACTTAATGTAATTAATAAGGTATGGTTATTTAGGGAAGTAAATAATAGATAATTACTGGAAGTAATTAATTGAATGGCGATGTATTAATGGAAGTAATTTGAGTTTAATTACTTGTGAATTAATCAAGGGATTAATAAAGAAATTAATTAAGGAGTAATTAATTTAGTTAATAAAAGTAATTAAGGGTAGTTAATTACTGAATGAGATTAATCAAGAGTGATTAATAAATATGGTTTAATTAAAGGTTAATTACTTAATGTAATTAATTTAATTATAGTAATTAATAATAAAAATGTAATTAAGAATCATTAATTAATATAATTAATGATGTAATTAAGAATTGATTAATTAAGAAATAATTAATAAATAAAGTGATTAATTAATGTAATTAATTAAGGATTAATGTAATTAATTATAGTTGATTAATTTAATTAATTATAGTTAATTAATTAATGAAGTAATTAAAGGTTAATTACTATAAATGGTTAAGGATAATTAATTTGAGAAATTAATTAAAGGATAAATTACATGAATGCAATTAAAGGGTAACTAGAGGATAATTAATGGATTTGTAATTAATTAATGGTTAAGTAAGTAGGATTTATAGAATGAAGTAATTAATTTAATTCACTTTAAATTAATTAGAGATGGTATAAATCATTACTTATGGATGGATGAATAATATTGAATGCTTTGCATTGTTTGATATCTCTGATGAGATATGTGCTGATTTGTGATATGGATGTTCTAGTTGAATTATGATGATAATATGGATTATCTGCTTATATTGTTAATGTTGATTATCTATTGTGATATTGTGAATTATCTATCTATGTGAAAATAGATAATGAATTGAATTGTTTTAACCTTAAAACAGCATGGCCTTAAAAGATACGTTTTGGATTTCGATGAGACCGGGATCGGGTTTCCAGATTTGGATATCCGAATACCACATCGATCCAAATTAACGATAGGTCGTGAATCTCAAGTGAAGATGAAGATTCAAAGTGCAAGGGTTATTGTCGTTAACTCTGAGGGTGATTCCAAAATGAGTGTAACGAAATAATGCCTTCGGTTTCGTTCGAACCCGGAACGAACTTGTATGGATTGAATGCTTTCAGCACATCGTCAGGTGGACGATGAACATTCTAAGAGATGTGTTCTCTAAAGGTAATCGTAGCCTCAAGCCTCATCAACCGGGAATGACTAAAACAGGGGAGGTGCTGCAAGGTTAGTGGGTAGCACCCAAGTAGGACAAGATTACCTCTGTCTAGATGTCCCTTATTATTTCGGTTTAGTATGCGGTTGGTCATGAAAAACGTGGGGTGTCTTGTGCGGGAATTATCCAGTAAGGGATGTTCCGGCCTTGTGTTGCAGGGGATTAGGAGTGATCCTCGGTATGGTGATATAGGCCATGTACTGTGACGGGCGGTACCCCAGTAGCCCTGCCATTGTATGGAATCCAATCTCCAATAAGTGATAACGGACTTGATTGTATAACCCACTTTGTAGCTAGTATGCTGGAATTTAATAATGTAACAATTTCAGCTATTTCATATTTATTTGAAAATCCTAGACCTATTATAATATAACTGGATTTCCTATCAATGTTTTGGTTATCGTAAGGTAAAAACTTTTCCGTATTTATGTGCGGGAAGTCTTACGAGATACTTTTCCTTTCCAAATGGTTTTCGAAGTTAAGCAACTTTAACCTGTTACTCACACCAGACCCATGTTTGACCCAAGTGTTAATTTTCTGTTTTATAAACTCTTGGGTACTCAAATTTTTACGAGTAGCCAAGGGATTCAGGTTAGCTTTGACGAATTGTGGAGGAGCAATGGAGCAGGAGGCTTCAGCGTTGTAGATATATATAGTAGTTCCGCTGTGTTGATCTTTGTATTGATCTCTGTATTGTATTGAGTTGTAATAACTAGACAGGTGTTTATAACTGTCTAGTATGTGTTGTATAAGTTGTGTAACTCTGATAGTCATTGTATATTATGTAATACTTATGTTATTAATATAATTTATTCGTTCCGCTGTTAAGATTCTGATGTTGTTTCTTTCTTTCTTCTCTTCTTTTCTCTTTTCTGTCCCTTTCTTTCTTATTAATGATGCGTCATTCTATGGAATGAATGGCGGGTCGTTACAGTTTGTATCAGAGCTCTTGGTTGAGCGAATACCTAAGCTCTGGAGTGGTGTCTATCTTGAGAGAGCGTATTTGTAATTTTTATATAACTATATATATATATATATATATATTTATGTCTACCTATTTGTTGGGTTACTTGTTCGGGTTTTCCAATATGAGTTATAAAGGTAGATAGGGTAGTAGTGTGTGTAACACGACTACTACAAATGGTTGGAGTCTGAAGTATTTAGGGTTGGATGTATCTGTCGAGACTGTAAACCCAATACCATCTCGAGTAAGCTTTGCAGTGGTGTAAGGATTTTTCTGATCTCTGTAGGAAACCTGTTAAGGTTTGGAGTCTATCTTTGAAGTTGATGAGTAGAGTTTGGATCTGTCGGTTGGGCAGAAACAAGTAATGGTATCTTGGTAACTTCTGGAAGAAGTAGCTGTGTGATGAGATGCAGTGACTATGGATGTTCCCAAAGATGTTTTCTCTGGAACAAGTTAAGGAAGTGTGTATGTTTCGGTGATTGTGGCTGAGTTCAGCATGGTGTTTCTGTTTGGTTTGGGGTTCGAGTTTCTCGAAGAGCTTTTGGTTAGGAAGTCTTTGGCATCTGTGGCAGCAGTGCAGCTCGGAGTATTCTGTGCATGGGCAGGAAAGTTTTCTAGCTAAGCAGTTTTTCTGAAGGTGAAGTTCAGAAGCAGCAGAGTGGATCCATTTCTTCGATGGATTGGATAGTTAAGTATGAGCTGTTCTGATTTGTTAAGAGAGAATAGTTTTCTTTGGAATTAGGTTGGGTTGATCGCAAAAGTGACTTGCGATTGCTGAGTGTTCTCTTGGGTTATCAGAGATTTTCTGGATGTCTTCAGGGATGTCAGAAGTTTGTCGGCATTAGAGATTGAGTTTTCTGATCGACTAGGATTCCAGGAGTGAAACCGGTGGTTCAGCCTAGTGGAAGGATGGTTCCTAGAGATAGAGTTTGGTGAAGCAGCTCAGGTTTTGATGGAGTATCTGAGTTTTCTTTATGGATCTGTTGAACCATTTTTCTAGGATGTGTTGTCCAGTTTGTGCTCGTGTTCTTCATCAGCATTTTCATTCTACCTCAGATCAGAGTGATGTAGCGAAAGCAGTTTGGGAGTGCATCTTTGGATAGGAGAAGTTAGTTTGGAATCTACTGATAATTGTGAAATAGAGTTGTGTTTTGGATCTTTTTTGTATTCTCTTAAGAATAAGTGTTTGGTCTTCAGGATTGAATGGTCAGTTTGGATGACTGGAATTCATTGTGTTTTACGTATCTCTGAGGGAGTACGTGTTTGATCTATCTCTGGTTTTGGAATCAGCAGTTCAGGAAGTTTGGTAGTTGAGTCAGACTCGTCTGTAGTCTGATATCCTATTTAGTTCTGTAGATCTAGATGAGTAGGAGCTCTATAGCTTAGTAGTATTGATTGTTTGGATTCTGTAGAGCGAGTATCCCATATTTTTATCTAGGAAACTCTAAGGAATTCTATCCAGAATTTTTTTCTGGATAGTTAGAATTGTTTGATTGAGTGAATTGGTTGTTATGGTTGTTAGCATATGGATGATAATATATGCTTGTGGTTTAAATTAAAATCTTAAATAGATTATTAAATTACCTTTGTTTAAAATTTCGGGGACGAAATTCTTTTAAGGGGGGAGGAATGTGATATCCCGGAATTTTGGGCAACACTTATTTGATAATTTCCATTAATAATTATTTTAAAATATGTAATATTAATTTAATAATCTAATTATCTTTTCAAAAATTAAAAATGAACTAATAATTTAATTTGGAAATTTTATTCTTTTCAAAGTTAATAATATATTTAATTGATAAAATTTATTTCTAAGCTAATTAATATATATTCTATTTATAATGTATATCTGACTGTACACATTGTGAATAGGAAGTATGGTTTTAATTTAAATTTAATAAGAAATGTTTTGGAATGTATAATATATATATATATATGTATATATTGTGATTTGGGAAATTTGATTGAATTTAATTGAAACTTTTCAAAAGCTTATTTAAAATCTATCTTATACTTTCAAAAGTACTTAAAGTAAATATTTATTTTGTTTAAAAATATAATAGCTTAAATTAGTAAATTTTAATAAAAATTTAATTTGTTTTTCCTTTAAAAAAATTGGTTTTTGAAATAAATTTAGTTCATATATATTTAAGTACAATAATTTAGTTTGAAACTCTAAAATAAGTTTTAATTCAATATCCTTTTTTTTAATTTTTCTTTCTTTAAAATTTAGCATTTGGAAATTATATTTTTAAAATATAAATAAAACATAAAAGTATGTAAATTGTATAAAGGTAATTTATATATGAAAATATTAAAGCTAAAATGGAAATAAACATTTAAAACAAGTTAATATAAATAAGAAATCAATTTAAGAACATTTATAAAATTAAGTAATTATTTTAATATTGAATTGTAACATGTGTAAGGCATTTAACTCTTGAAAATACACTTGTAAACATTCTAATAACTCAAAGTAACAAGTGGCATTTTTAGATTTAATTTCCTTTTATTTTTAATAAATTATTTTCAGCCTATATAAACATTGTTCTTTATATTCATTCTTTTCTAATCTTCATTTTCAAAAGATAATAAACTCAAACCCTTTCTCAAATAAAAATCTGAAAATCAATTCAGTAACCATTTCTCAAACAAAATTTGTTCATGTTCAAATCTGATTTTTCAAATACTCAAACTCCTCACAAAACCAAAATTTCAATTCATTTCAAAGCCTGCATGTTTTAATATGAACATCTGCAACTTAGTTTTT
This sequence comes from Allium fistulosum, assembly GCA_030737815.1. NCBI lineage: Eukaryota > Viridiplantae > Streptophyta > Magnoliopsida > Asparagales > Amaryllidaceae > Allium > Allium fistulosum. The sequence continues at coordinate 473,387,740 of CM060907.1, forward strand.
AAATTCCAAAAGCATGCAAATCATTTTCTTCAATCTATGAAGCATCCTCAAAAACAAATCTAATCAAGCCTGCATTTTCTTCCATCTGTCTATAAGCCTACAAGCATTTTCAAATGAAAATCTATGAAGCATTCCAGTTCTAAAGTTTTCAAGAGGCTTTTCAAAACAAAAAGGGGATGCTTTGTCATCACCTTCAAAAGCCTGCCTGGAGTTCATTTTCTTTCAACCTGAGTTTTAAACTAAAGCATTCAAATTTAAAGTTTTCAAATGCAATATGGAATCAAGCCTGCATACGAATTTAAACAGCAAGCAACTCGGTTTTAAAACCAGTTTTCAAAAGCAAAAGCTTTTCAGATTTGTGCTCTGATTCATCACTATTTCCAGGTGAGTAACATCACTATTTTTAAAAAGTTTAAGTTATGAATAAGGTTGCATGTTAAATCTCTGTGATAAATATGTATTGTATTTATGTATAAGTGAAATCTGCTGTGAATATAATAGATGTATTGTGTGCATATGTGACTATGTACTCTGTTCTTGTTTTGTTTGCCCAGGCTCAAAATTTCATTTAATCCCTTACCACTTGATCTAGTTTTGTTAGGACTTAATTTACAAACAAGAGTTGCTTGATTTATCATAGACTAATGTTTAAAAATTTTAATTAAGTCAAACTTCAAGCCGAGTGTCTCTGTAAACCAAAAACAACCGTGCATGTATATAAAAGTGAAAACTCAAACTTTGTAATTCATAAATCCAGGATTATAAATTGAATACCTAAACTATAACATGATTTTTAGCATTAAAATCATAATTTTTAATTTAGTAATGAAGGTGCAGTTCTGGTTTTAACTAAATATGAATTTTGGTAACTCTGTTGATCTCGGAGGATTTGGAATGTTGTAGTTTTCAGTAATAGTAGTGGGATGATCAGGGATGGTAGGAAAATTGTCAGTAAGGTGTTTAATTCATTGAGGAGGTAGCAGTAGTTGATTCTTTTCTAGAACCCTAGTTTTATCTAGTCTTGATAATTTGATCACCACGGTATCTTTAGTCGATCGAGTGCAAAAGGGTTTTGAGAGATGAAAGCTTGGTCGTAGATGAGGGCGTGGCTGGAGTTGCAGAGTTTCTGGTGATCGGAGGGTCATGGTTGAGGCGTTGCTAGGTTTGGTCTGTGTTCCAGTTTTGGAGCTCGAGTACTTGATTTCGATTTCGAATGATGATCGAAGATTTGATGGTCGTAATCTGGTTTGTGGTTGATCGCCGATGTGGTGGAGTTGTCGTGGATGGTCGGAGGTGGTGGAATCTCTGGTGCACGTGCACGGCGCAATGGAAATTTCTGGTGAAGTTGGGTGATAACTGGAAAGTGGTACTCGGGGTTTTTCTCGTGTCATTTGGATTTTTGCTCGAAGCGTTTAGGGTATCGACTCGAAGTAATTTAGTATGGGCTCGAGTACATTAGTGTTGCCAGGTTTTAAACCTGTCTGTTTAAATTTAAACTAAATTTAAATTTGTGAAGTAATATTTAAACAGAATTTTAAATCAAAGTTTTAATATATAGATTCAAGTTTAGTTTAAATTTTAGATTGGAGATAAATAAGTTTTATAAATTTAAATGTTTTAATAAGTTTAAATGTTAGTTATATTTTAAATGGTTTGAATTTAAATTGATTTAAACTCTTTTAAAAATTCTTTTATAAGATATAAGAATTCTTTAACATGTAAAGGTTTTTAAATTGGTTTTAAACTTTGTTAAAGATAAATTGGTATTCATTTTAAATCCCGAATTGAAAATGAAATTTAAAAGTAAATTTGAAAATGGATGTTTTCAAATGTATTAGTGAATGATAATTTAACCATAGATAAGAAAATGTTTTATCTTAAAGTTAAAATCATTAAATCTTTAAGGTAATTAAAATGGTTTAAATAATCTAATTAATTAATGATTTGGATTAATTAATTAAGTAATTTAGGGTTTAAATTTATTAATTAAGGTTTAAGTTAATTAATTAAGCAATAATTAATTTGTAATTAAGAATCATAGAGTTGATTTTTAAATTAATGATTAGAAATTAATTAATCAAGTAATTAAGTTACAGTTAACACTTAATTAATTAATCCTGAACTACTGCCTATATAACCTACAATACACAGGGAACATAGTCAATATGTGCAATACCTCTCTGCCATCCAGCTCATTTCCAGGCTCCAAAATGCCCTAACTTGTAATTTTGTAATACTCGGTCTGACCCGAGCATTACAATAAGGTAACACCCAAGTCAGGCTGGAAACCAGCGTGAGTAAACACACTTAATTTGAAATACTCAAGTTATAAAACTCTTTAAAAACCTAAGGTAACTCATACAAAACTACGAGTTATCACCCCATTTTAACCCAAACCATTTTATAGATATCCATCGATATTATAGTAGTGTCTAAATACCATTACTTATTCAAAATAGTAGAATTGTTAAATCAATCTAATTCCAGTCCATTTAACTTTATAATCAAACCCATAAAGGTTTGTAGTGACTTACAAATTGAACTGGTTTCGGATATACGATCCCGGTCTCTTCTAATCTAAGCAATAAATTTTACAGGGTAAATTGTTTAAAATAAACAATTTCTCTTTAGAGTGACAACAATCAAAAATGGGAATTTATACAGACGTTTATTTTCAATAAACTGTATCATCATTTAATCTACTACTACTTGTCTGACCACTCGATGGTATGGACAAAATAATTGAAATAAATGTTCCATAGGGTTAAGCCAAGATATGGGTTGTTAACTGATTTAACGATCAATAATTAATTATCAAAACAGTTCATGCATCAGGATTCTGTTAACTTTACTAAGCCGATTTCATTTATATTTTAATCAAATTAATTACAAATTAAACAAATTTATTAACTAATAATAATTTATAAAATATCATTAATTACTCATAGGATTAAGTCAAATAGTAATTTTATAATTAGTTAGCATTAATTTATAAATACCATTGAACTTAAAATTGCGGATTCAAAATTACAATAGCCTTTTGGTTAAAGAAAGAAAATATAAATTAGCTTATAAATGTATATGTAAAATTTCATTTCTTCTCTTCTTTTCTTCACTTTTATTCCTTTTCTTTTCTTTATTTCATTTTCTTTTCTTTTGGTTTTTCTTTTCCCTTATTTTCTTTTCGGCCTATAAATTTTCCCGACCCATTCCTCTTTTCCTCCCCTTCCCTTACTTCCCAGTTCTTTCCTCTGCTCCCCATCTATTTTCTCACACTCCACCGTGCACGTACGCTATGCACGTACACACCTCCTCCGACCAACCACTTCCGCCGCCAACCCCCTACACGAGTCACGCCTAGCCACGACATTCCATGCCAACCCTTGGAACCCCGACAACCCACCGGTTTACGAATCTAACCATCAACCCAAACCTGGAACGAACGAACCCACCCTTCAAACCCCTCGCTTCGCCAACCACCACCGCCATCAACCACCATACTCCGCCAAAACAATCACCACGTCGTCCTCCTCTTTTTCCACCCGGACCGCACCCTTCCCCTTTCGCCTCGCCGTCGCCATTGACACCGAACCCAGCCCAACAATTCCACTGTTAAACCCTACTTCATCCATAACCGGCCACCACACCCCTCTTAAAAATACTCCACCATTTTTTCTGAACTTCCCGACCATTGAACCTCCTCCATGCCAGTGCTCGACTCGCGAAACCGACCGGTTCGCCGAATTTGACGAATTTTTGAAATCTCGTTCATCCCCTCCCTTTCCCTAAATACTGAATTAAAAATGCCTAAACCCATACCAAAATTACTCGTTTACAAGGACGAACACGATCATGAAATCAGATGGGTGAATTAAAATGTTTGAATTTCTTCCTTTTTGGGTTTGCTCACTGTAAATAAAAACTTTTTATCTCCCATACCGTTTTTAAAATCAACTATTCTAAAAAACAAACAGGTTTTCCTTTGAGTTCATAGCTTTATATTCAATTCTTAGGGAGATAATGATTTTTTTACAGGTTAGGGGTCTTAACTTTTCAAGAACAGGGTGATGTTCATATGCCCTTTTGGGTTACAGGTATATATAACCAAACTAACACACACTCGTACAAAGTACATCCACTTATTTACATATGATACTTGACAACAAGGAGAGTTTTCTTCAGAACCACAAGCACATGGATGTATATAAACTTCCAGAAGTACATTTTTGAGTTGTACTCACAGTTATATACACTGCCTAGCTTTACCTTGGTTATAACTTAACATATGTTCATGTACAAGCATTCTTATATTACTGTTTTTCAGGCATACTTGATAACAACACTTCAAGGCATAATCATAATTTTCCTGTATCTAAAAATAAATATTTTACTCACTATTATAGGAAGATGCACACTGTTGATCTTCCTCGGGCTTTAGCTTCTTTTTTTTCTTGCATCTAGCTTTTTAATGCTTCACTTGTCTTAGTTTGTTTCTTTTCAATGGCAGTCTCTTTACTTTGTTATTGATTTTTTTTTTCGTATATACAAGTGTGTAAGTGGCTTTGCATATATATAGAGCTGAAAAAGATAGTGAGGCAATATGGTGGCTGAAGATTTGTACAGGCTATGTTTTTTATTTTCTTTTTAATTTATTTTCCTTTTGATTTAATAAAAAGGCTGATTTGATCTTTGAATGATATGATCTTTTATGAAAGGCTTGATTTTGATCTTTGTTTTGACAATGATAAATTGTTTTGTAAGCTTGAAATGAAATTTTCCATGATGACGTCTCCTAGCATGTTTACATGTACATTCATTGATATAGATATATATCCTTATGTATATATTTGCCTTTTCCATTTCCTAATAATGTATAGATACATGTATGCCTCATATACACTCACTTATATATATCTTTCATCACTTATATATATGTTTACACTTATTCATATACACATTTACACATTTATTCACCCTAAACACTTATATATATATACACACATATACAATATACATTCTTACTTTGTCATGTTTACCTTTTATTTTATATATTTATGTATACACGTGCTTATACATATATGTATAGATATTTATTATTTCCATAAGCATTGTTTTTATAACATATATACACATATTCATACATACAATATCTTTATGAACATATACCTATCCATATATGCTGTTGTCATCATATATAGATATATATTTGCATTTATCACCTTCACTATCCCAAATAACATATATACATATATGTATACATATACTTATGCATATTTTATCATTACATGTATTTATATATATATATATATATATATATATTTTCACATTATTCCTCATTTACATGTATTGCACTTCATATGGGCATATACATACATACATATATATATACACACACACACACACACACATTTATATACTTATATATTATCAACATCATAAAGCTTGTATATATTTATCTATATATATTTATGGATTTTTAATCTTAATTTCAAATGGTAGAATTTATATATATTATTTATTTTTTTCTATAAGATTCAAAATGTCCAAAGATTTTATAACTCACTATTTAGTATAGTGGTTTTTAAAAACAATTTATATATTCAGATATTTTAATATCAGAGAATTTATTTGTTTGACTTATAAAATCAATGTTTCAATAAAAAATAAGATAATCACCCAATAACAAATGTTGGAAAATCCGGGTTGTTAAATTCCTCCCCCCTTAGAAGTTTTCGTCCTCGAAAAGGAACGAAGCGAGAATTTTAATTTTAATGTTTATTATTAGTTAAATCATTCCTTAAACATTTTAACTATTTACTCTTTTTATTTTAAAATTTTAAAACACTTTTAAAACTACATAATATTACCAAACTAGCTTTATATAAAAATAACTTTCATAACTCGATGCCCAAACAAGTCCATCCTTGTTCTCACATAAATTCAGTCATAGGTTGATCAGGCGTAGGACTGTAAATCTATAAGTACTTAGTAGACCCGTTTTCAACACCCAGTGAAAATACTTGGAAAACCTTTTGCAAGAATGCTATGGAAATCATCACCCCTCTATGGGTCGTAGTTAGCACGATGATTGCGTCGCCATCCCGGCGAAATCTATAATAAAACCGTAGGCATCCGCACCTCTCGACTTTTGCCATGGAATTACAACAGATCGCAGCTACACCAAGGGTTGCGTTGCCATCGCAGCAAAAACCATGTAACTGTAGGCATTAGCACCACTCGAATTACGCTGCCAAATGAAACTTCACCACATAGATCGCAGACTACACCAATCGAATCCCAATGTAGCCTGTAGACACTCACTGCCATACGACTTTCGCTATGGACCACATAGATCGCAATCTACCAATGTTATGTCACTCTCCCAGCGAAATCAAACGTAGATTTTAGGAACTCGCTACCACAGGACATACGCTATGGAAAGCAGTAGATCACAGTTACACCAGTGTTACGTTGCCGTCATAGCATAATCCCAATGTAACTGTAGGCATCAGCGTCACATGAATTACACTACCCGAAACACAATCCTCAGGAACTAAAGTTTTGTTCGGACGTCCTCTGGGATCAAAATTTAGAACCCCCCTTAGGGCTCAAGGCAGAACCACCCTGTGACTCCCCACCTCTATGCTCATGCTAGCCAAGAACACCACTAAGTAATGCTGTCGACTAGCATGAAGAATAAGGTTGTTGAGGAGCGACCATCTGTGCAATTGCCTTGTGCGAGTACCGATATGTCAGATGGTATAACATGAATTTTGTTTCAAGAGGAAATCCGACATACCGATGCAAACTCAAAGCTACCACACAGTGGCTATGTATATATACTTCGGAAACAAATATAGAAGTAAACATAACATAAATCAGTCACAGATGTTCATATCTCAAAGGCGGAAACAGATATGAATATAACACATAAAAGTACACATCAGAGTAGTGGTCAAACAAGATCCACAATATCACAAAAGAATAGTTACAAGTACTAGACAAAAGAATAAGTATACATCATGGAGTCTATTTCTCGAATGTATAACAACAAAAAATACAAATGTAATGTAGTTAGGCAAAAGTCAGAAGGTGATCCCAAATAAGGAGTCAAGCAAAAGCACCTGTAACATATCGGTCTGACCCGAGTATTATTTAATAAGAAAATAATAAACGGATCAGTCTAACTATAAATATTAGGTTAAAATGAGATAGAATATGAGATATCACAGAAGACGTATGATAACATTAATGCTATACTATAACTAGTATGCATATAAAACACCAAAATCATACAATACCTCAAGAAATCTCAAAACACCGAAAAGAATGTCATATTCTTTTTCACTTTCACAAACCGGAAATATTGTCAATTATATCAATGCCAATCACAAAATGTTAATGACACACAAATTCACCAATGCAAAAATATTGATAAAACTTATCAAATCAAATCACGAAAATTGGTGAAACATAAATTCTAGAAGTCGCCAATTAGAAATCCAGAAATCACAAAAAGAGTGGGGGATGCCTATCACAAAATGAGAGCATGAAAACTCTCAACACGTGTATCACAAAATGGAACACTATTCCATGGTTGCTAACCATTAATTTTGAGCCGAAGCTCCACTAAAACGGTCCGAAGACCATGGGTCACTGCCCCACAAATTTGAGCCGAAGCTCCACAAGACGAGGTACAGTCCCCCACGCGGACAAAGAGACATCACACATCGCTAGTCTAATTCACAAAAATGATCATCATCGATCATCAAGAAGTGTCAATTACACTAAGCTAGTAAATATATGAGTTTAGCTTCATGTCCCATAACCATAGCTTAACTTAAATATTTACAAACAGATTGTAGATTTTCACTCGAAAATTGTCACAAGAGATTCAATCGAACAAGTCCAAGAATTAACCGGCGAAGTAAACGCAAGCGTTTCATACCACTTGTTTTACTAAGTTGTTTAATTAGATTTCCCATATGAGTGAGGTAAAGGTTTGTATATACTAGTAGAATGGAAAACGGTTTAAGAAATCGAGCTTTGTAATAAAATAGTGTTGAAATCATTTTGATGAAAGAGTTTTGATATTTACTACTAGCATTGAAAACCTTTATATTTTTAACATGACAAACCATAAAAATGATTGTAGAAACAATCAATCATTAAAATCCACATACGAAGACGTGAATCAAATCCAAAGAAACCGATAAAGAATCCATCGAAATGGATATTAAAAAATCCCTAAAAAAAAGGAGTCATCAAAGTCATAATAAATGATAACAACAAATAGGATCATCTCAAATCGATTCAAATTGGAAATTCAATCCCAAAAGACAAAGTGGGCAGAAATAACAAATTCAGTTGACTGAACAGAGATTTTCAGTTGACTGAATTCTGCCTGGAAACTTTCTGTTTCCAAGTTCAGTCGACTGAACAGAGATTTCAGTCGACTGAATCATGCCTGGAAACTTTCTGTTTCCAGGTTCAGTCGACTGAAAAAAGATTTTCAGTCGACTGAATCATGCCTGGAAACTTTCGGGTTCCAGATACAATCGACTGAACAGAGATTTCAGTTGACTGAATCATGCCTGGGCTGTTTTTCACCCTATCCAAATGAAGAGAAAACTCTTCCAAAATGCAACCGGACGAACATTGGCGCTAAGAGTTTATGCCAATCGACAACCCGACCCTATATGCTCCTCGATGCATCACCAAAAGCATGATCAAACATCCATAAAAGGATTTTCACACAAATTTGACTTAAAAACCCAAAAATTGGAATATTCACAAAACCAATCCAAATCAAGAGCAAATGCACATGAAGAGGTGTTAGGAATTCATACCTAGCAACCAAAGATAATTATAGTCATAGATGTGAGATAAAAATCTCACCTTTTTACACAAAAACAAGGAAGGAGAAGCTTGAAAACAAAGGAGGATCAACCACTCTTCAATCCCAACTCAAGAAGCTTGAATTTAAGCTTAAAAGAGAAACAATTTCTAAGTTAGGTTTAGGAATTTCTGAAATTGAAAGGAGAACGAGTTGGGAAAGAAGAAGAGGAGGCTTACCAAAGCTTCTTCTTGAATTTGGAGCTAGAACTTGGATTTGCAATGGAACTAGGGCTTAGTAATTTCCTAATTCTTTTTCTCTTCCCCCATTATTCTCTTTAGAACTGAAAAGATAAGGAAGAGGGGATGGATGAAGAGAGGTGGTTCAGTTTTGGGTATTAAGTTGGCTAGTGGGCTCAACCCAAACCCAAATCCAAAGTGAAAAAGGTCAAATTTTTAGCTAGCTCCAAACATATCAATGTTTATACTCAAAAAAGTTGCAAACGACATTTAGAACTCAATGGAAGGGGTCCTGAGTCCCAATTCGACTATTTGCAAAAAGTAACTTTTCGGACTAAAATCCAACTAACGATACAATAATTAAATAAAACATTTAAATAGATAATTGTAAAATATGCGGGTTGTTACAGACTCCCCTCCTTAAAGAAATTCCGTCCTCGCAATCATAAGAAATATTTGAACAAAAAGTAACAACCATAAAAGCATATCAACACAAAAGAAGAAATTTGAAATAAGAAGTTCACCTCAAAGAGCTCAAGAGAGTAAGTCCAGATGTGTTCGCTCGATGAATTCTCTAGATTCCTAGGAGCAATCCTTAGGATTTGAGGACCATTGAACTTTCACAAGCGGGACATCTTTATTTCGAAGGCGTTTAACCTCCGAAGCAATAACATGAATAGGATGTTGCTCATATGTTAAATTAGGCGAAACTTCAATTTCTTCAACAATACCGGGCTCGAGAATAGAATCGGAATCTCGTAAGCATTTCCGTAATTAAGAAACGTGAAACACATCATGAATAGTAGAAAATTGAGCCGGTAACGAAAGGCGATAAGCCACGGAACCAATGCGTTCGGTGATGGGAAATGGGCCAATATATCGAGGTGCTAATTTTCCCGATCGATTGAAACGCACAACACCCTTCATAGGTGAAACATGAATGAACACATAATCTCCCACAGAAAATTCTAATTTCCTTCTTCGATTATCGGCATAAGATTTTTGTCTACTTTGAGCTTCTTTCATCCTATGACGAATAAGGTCAATCTTTTCTGTGGCATCACGAATAAAATCTGGTTCTAAAACCAGCTTCTCACCGGCCTCACGCCAACACATAGGAGATCGGCATGGCCTTCCGTATAGTGCCTCGAAAGGTGCCATACCAATACTAGATTGGAAGCTATTATTATAGGAAAATTCAACTAGAGAAATATGATCTTTCCAACTTCCACCAAAGTCAAGAACACAAGCACGGAGAAAATCTTCAAGAGTTTGATTCACACGCTCGGTTTGTCCATCGCACTGCAGATGATAAGCGGTGCTAAAATTAAGCTTCGTTCCCAGAGCTTTTTGAAGACTCTTCCAAAATCCAGTAGTAAACAATGGATCACGATCACTAACAATAGAAGTAGGAACTCCATGCAATTTAACAATTTCTTTAATAAAGAGTTTTTCCAAAAGAGGAACGGTCCGATTAGACCAAACGGGAATAAAATGGGCAGATTTAGTAAGTCTATCAACAATCACCCATAAGCTATCATGACCTAAATGAGAACGGGGAAGGCCATCAATAAAATCCATGGAAATATGATCCCACTTCCACATTGGGATGTCTAAAGGTTGCAATAACCCACCGGGCCTTTGATGCTCGGCCTTAATGAGTTGGCAAGTCATGCAACGCTTAACGAAGTTAGCGATATCAAATTTCATTCCCTCCCAATAATAAAGTCGCTTCATATCCGCGTACATTTTACTACTACCAAGATGAATGGTGAATTTAGAACGATGGAAATCTTCTAATATGTCTTTGCGAAGATCACTAATATTTGGTACGACAATTCTACCAAATTTTAGAATACCACCACGAGAATCAATATCAAAGTATTTCATACCTTCAATATCAATTTTATCCCCCAAATTTTGGCCAAGAAGAACCAATTCGGGATCTAGTTTTTGAACTTCAAGAATGCGGTCCAAAAGAGATGGATGAGCCTCAAGGCTACATAAAACAAGAGATGAACATAAATCGGATACACGATCTCGAATCTCACATGTAGACAAAGTCTCTAGATCGTTTCATTCGGATATCATCATAGAAACAACCGCTTGTTGCTTTCGGCGAAGGGCGTCTGCAACACGATTTCCGTTTCCGGGAGTATAAAGAATATCAAGATCATAAGATGCCAAGAACTCGAGCCAATGTTGTTGACGCAAATTAAGTTCCTTTTGAGAAAATAAATACTTCAAAGATTTGTGATCGGTGTAGAGAACAAATTTCTCTCCCAAAAGATAATGACGCCAAATTCTAAGGGCGAATACGATAGCCACGAGCTCTAAATCATAAGTGGCATATCTAGTCTCGACAGGCTTTAGTTGCCTAGAAGCATAAGCAATAACACGTTCTCTTTGCATAAGAACGGCACCCAATCCAACACGACTAGCATTGGTATACACAACAAAATCTTGGTTTCCTTCGGGAATCACAAGAATAGTAGCATCGGAAAGGAGTTCTTTTAATTTCTGAAAAGAAGTTTCACATTTGTCCGACCAAATGTATTTAACGCCTTTCTTTGTTAAGCTAGTAAGAGGCACGACAATTTTAGAAAAGTCTTTGATAAAACGACGGCAATAACCCGCCAATCCAAGAAAGCTACGGATTTCCATCACACTCTCTGGTCTCTTCCAATTTTGAATCACTTCAATCTTTGAAGGATCCACGGAAATTCCGGATTCGGAAATAATATGACCGAGAAACTTCACACGAGATTGCCAAAAGTGGCATTTAGAAAATTTTGCTTTTAATTGATTACTCCTAAGAGTTTCCAACACAATCCGAAGATGCTTTTCATGTTCCTCCTCGGTTTTTGAATACACAAGAATATCATCAATAAAGATGAGAACAAATCGATCGAGGAACTCTTTGAAAACTCGATTCATGAGGTCAACGAAATAAGCTGGAGCATTCGTTAAACCAAATGGCATAACAAGCCATTCATAAGATCCATAGCGAGTACGAAACGATGTCAAAGGAATGCTATCCTCTGCAATACGAAGCTGATGAAAACCAGTTGCCAAGTCCAATTGTGAAAATACTCTAGCCCCACTAAGTTGATCGAATAGATCATCAATCCGAGGTAAAGGGTATTAATTTTTGATAGTAAGATCATTAAGCTTGCGGTAATCAACGCAAAGCCTAAGTGTACCATCGGATTTCTTCACAAAAATAGCTGAAGCTCCCCAAGGCGAGGAACTAGAGCGAATAAATTGCTTCGTCTCCAATTCGGATAATTATTTGCGCATCTCCTCGTTTTCTTTATTGGACATGCGATAAGGAGGACGAGTGATAGGTTGAGCTCCAGGGACAAGATTAATTTTGAACTCAATTGCTCGCTTAGGTGGCAATCCTAGAACGGGCTCGAATATGTCGGAAAATTCACGAACAACGTGAATAAGAGAAATGACATCTTCCTCATCATCATTATCGTCATCATGAGGGTTTAGAGAATATAAGGATGCTGCCAAAGTAGAATCCGAATCTTTAAGAACAATAGAAACCTGCTTAACAGATTGAGGATGTCGAAGATAAATAGTCTGCTCAGGACATAGGATATGAGCTTCATAACGGTTAAGCCAATCCATTCCCAAAATCATACCAAAGCCTAAGTAACGCCTGACATGCAAATCGGCTAGGAAAGAAAAATCACATAAAACAATCTCGACATCTTTACAAAGTAGACTAAGAGTTGCAGATCCATCAACCAGATTCGCAATTGTCAAAAAAGTCATCAAACACATAACATCCAAAGAAAAAGTATCAACAAGTTCTTTTGAAATAAAAGAGTGGGACGCACCCGTATCAAAAAGAACTCGAATAGGATGATCACGAAACACAATAATGCCATCAAGGATAGAATGACAAATACCTTGACCACGAAAAGTATTACCAGAGGCTTTTGCCACATTAAGCTTTCCCTCCTTCTTGTCTTGAAGTTTGGGACACAGATATATAATGGTCCGGGCTTTTGCAATAGCGACAAGCACGGGGCTTTGAACACTTATATTCACATAATGGTCCTTAGAACCACAGTTGTAGCATTGCCCACCACTAGAGGTAGAAGTCTTAGTTGCCGGAGATGCTTGTTTCCCTTTCTTATTGTTGGGATAAGAACCTTTGTTGGTGAAGTTCGGTTTAGCACTACCAACCTCAACATCACTTGCTCTATCTGCCTCTTCAAGTCAAAGAGCGATGTCAATGAGTTGATCAAAAGAGACTTCTAATTTTAGAAGTAATGGCTTCTTGAGATTTTTCTTCAAACCATAGACAAATCTTTGGTTCTTCTTCAACGGGGTGTTGATGTACTTAACCCCATATTTAGAAAGTGACTCGAAAGAAGCGACGTAGTCTGTCACAAAAGATTCACCTTGAACAAGGTCGATAAAGCGTCGAGCAAGAGATACTTTTTCCGCTTCCGGCACAAATTTTAATTCGAATCTTTCCCGGAATTGCTCCAAAGTAATGTCCGCTTCAATGATTTTGGAGATAAGAAGCTCGTACCAGTCCAATGCTCTTTCTTGGAGCATACTAGAAGCCATCTGGACTCGGTGAAGATCAATAAGATTCATGCGAGAGAAGATGCGGTCGCATGTTCGAAGCCAAGCCTGGACTTCAATAATGGTTTCAGAACCTTTGAATGGCTTTCCACCCAAATTTGTATAGTCACTGCATAAGCATGCAAACCCAGACTTAGGATGTGTGGGCTCAGGAATAGGTCCGATAGCTTGAGCATTTCTTACAAGATCAAGAAGTTGCTGAGCAGACATGAATACTCCATCCTGGGGAGTAGCACTAGATTGACCGGCACTGGGGCGCCCTGGTCTAACCATTTCCCTCCTTTAAGAAAGAAAGAAAGAAAAAGATAAGGTTATTCTCAAAACAAATATCAAGCAAACTTGATTGATAAAACAAGAAATCATACAAGAAAATAGGATAAAACGGGTCCAATTGACTCGAATAAATTCCTAAGGCACGACTCCTAGGAAGGACTTAGGACAATGATCCTTGTTAGATTATTCTACATTGTTCCAAAGTTTCGCTCTGATACCAAGCTGTGACGCCCCACCTCTATGCTTACGCTAGCCAAGAACACCACTAAGTAATGCTGTCGACTAGCGCGAAGAATAAGGCTGTTGAGGAGCGACCATCTGTGCAATTGCCTTGTGCGAGTACCGATATGTCAGATGGTATAACATGAATTTCGTTTCAAGAGGAAATCCGACATACCGATGCAAACTCAAAGCTACCACACAGTGGCTATGTATATATACTTCGGAAAAAAATATAGAAGTAAACATAACATAAATCAGTCACAGATGTTCATATCTCAAAGGCGGAAACAGATATGAATATAACACATAAAAGTACACATCAGAGTAGTGGTCAAGCAAGATCCACAATATCGCAAAAGAATAGTTACAAGTACTAGATAAAAGAATATGTATACATCATCGAATGTATAACAACAAAAACTACAAATGTAATGTAGTTAGGCAAAAATCAGAAGGTGAACCTAGATAAGGAGTCAAGCAGAAGCACCTGTAACATATCGGTCTGACCCGAGTATTATTTAAAAAGAAAATAATAAACGGATCAGTCTAACTATAAATATCAGGTTAAAATGAGATAGAATATGAGATATCACAGAAGATGTATGATAACATTAATGCTATACTATAACTAGTATGCATATAAAACACCAATTAAATCATACAATACCTCAAGAAATCTCAAAACACCGAAAAGAATGTCATATTCTTTTTCACTTTGACAAACCGAAAATATTGTCAATTATATCAATGCCAATCACAAAATGTTAATGACACACAAATTCACCAATGCACAAATATTGATAAAACTTATCAAATCAAATCACGAAAAATAGTGAAACACAAATTCTAGAAGTCGCCAATTAGAAATCCAGAAATCACAAAAAGAGATGGGAGGCCTATCACAAAACGAGAGCATGAAAACTCTCAACACGTGTATCAAAAAACGGAACGGTATTCCATGGTTGCTAACCATTAATTTTGAGCCGAAGCTCCACTAAAACGGTCCGAAGACCATGGGTCGCTAACCCACAAATTTGAGCCGAAGCTCCACAAGACGAGGTACAGTCCCCCACGCGGACAAAGAGACATCGCACATCGCTAGTCTAATTCACAAAAATGATCATCATCGATCATCAAGAAGTGTCAATTACACTAAGCTAGTAAATATACGAGTTTAGCTTCATGTCCCATAACCACTAGCTTAACTTAAATATTTACGAACAGATTGTAGATTTTCACTCGAAAATTGTCACAAGAGATTCAATCGAACAAGTCAAAGAATTAACCGGCGAAGTAAACGCAAGCGTTTCATACCACTTGTTTTACTAAGTCGTTTAATTAGATTTCTCATACGAGTGAGGTAAAGGTTTGTATATACTAGTAGATTGGAAAACGGTTTAAGAAATCGAGCTTTGTAATAAAATAGTGTTGAAATCATTTTGATGAGAGAGTTTTGATATTTTCTACTAGCATTGAAAACCTTTATATTTTTAAAGTGACAAACCATAAAAATGATTGTAGAAACAATCAATCATTAAAATCCACATATGAAGACGTGAATCAAATCCAAAGAAACCAATAAAGAATCCATCGAAATGGATATTCAAAAATCCCTAAAAAAAGGAGTCATCAAAGTCATAATAAATGATAACAACAAATAGGATCATCTCGAATCGATTCAAATTGGAAATTCAATCCCAAAAGGCAAAGTGGGCAGAAACAACAAATTCAGTTGACTGAACAGAGATTTTCAGTTGATTGAATTCTGCCTGGAAACTTTTTGTTTCCAGGTTCACCGACTGAACAGAGATTTCAGTCGACTGAATCATGCCTGAAAACTTTCTGTTTCCAGGTTCAGTCGACTGAACAGAGATTTTCAGTCGACTGAATCATGCCTGGAAACTTTCGGGTTCCAGATTCAGTCGACTGAACAAAGATTTCAATCGACTGAATCATGCCTAGGCTGTTTTTCAGCCTATCCAAATGAAGAGCAAACTCTTCCAAAATGCAACCGGACGAACATTGGCGCTAAGGGTTTATGCCAATCGACAACCCGGCCCTATATGCTCCTCGATGCATCACCAAAAGCATGATCAAACATCCATAAAAGGATTTTCACACAAATTTGACTTAAAAACCCAAAAATTGGAATATTCACAAAACCAATCCAAATCAAGAGCAAATGCACATGAAGAGGTGTTAGGAATTCATACCTAACAACCAAAGATAATTATAGTCATAGATGTGAGATAAAAATCTCACATTTTTACACAAAAACAAGGAAGGAGATGCTTGAAAACAAAGGAGGATCAACCACTCTTCAATCCCAACTCAAGAATCTTGAATTTAAGCTTAAAGGAGAAACAATTTCTAAGTTAGGTTTAGGAATTTCTGAAATTGAAAGGAGAACGAGTTGGGGAAGAAGAAGAGGAGTGTTAACTCCCATTTTTATGCCAACCTAAAACTCTGCGACCTAAAGTTCTTCACGACCTAAGGGACTTCAAGACTTAACAGACTCTACGACCTAGCGACCTAAGGAAGTTAGCGACCTAACAACCGAAGGAAGTAAGCGACCTAACGATCTAAGGAAGTTAGCGACCTAACGACCTAAGGAAGTTAGCGGCCTAACGACCTAAAGCTCTTCACGACCTAAAGTTCTTCATGACTTAACAGACTCTACGACCTAGCGACCTAAGGAAGTTAGCGACCTAACGACCTAAGGAAGTTAGCGACCTAACGACCTAAGGAAGTTAGCGGCCTAACGACCTAAAGCTCTTCACGACCTAAAGATCTTCACGACCTAACAGTCTTCACGACCTAACTCCTGAAGCGGCCTAGCAACTTAACGAGCTAAGGAGATAGCGACCTAGTGGCTCCAGTCTTCAGCGACCTAAAAGCTTCGCGATCTAACTTCACAAGGCAGCACAACGACCTACCACTCCATCAGGCAAACTTCTTAAGTCGTGAGTGGGCCACGACCTAACTTATGTCACTCGCGACCTACGACCTAACTTAGGTTGTACACGACCTAAGACTTGGGGGTTAAATTTCGCCCAGAACCACTCCTATAAATACAGCCCCAACTCTAACTAGCAAGGGACTTTTGGCCAAACATTTTCTGAAACGCTGTTACTCTACCGAATTCTCATCTCATCCAAGACTCGAAGAACTCAAAACATCGAAGATACTACAACAAGCTTTGAACGAGATTCTACATACCCGACATGGATTGGACACATCTCATCGTCAAAGTTTGAGTTACTAATCTGAAGTGTTTGAGTGATCGAAGTGAATTGTATTCGAAGTGCATTGTATCAAATTGTAACCAGATCAGCAATAAAAGACTATAAAGTGGACGTAGGCTCAATTATGGGCCGAACCACTATAAATCTGTTGTTCCTTTACCGTTTTCTGCTATTTTCAGCTTATATTCTGTTCCCGTACCAACGGGTGGTGCTTTCACGTTGTTATTACACACACCGGGTGTTAGCGTTCAATTTTCAGCGTTAACATTTTGGTGCTTTCACTGAGAACCCAACTCAGGAAGATTGTCATCATTGCTTCACGAAAGTTTGTGGAAAAAGTTTCTTTCAAAACCAGAAGTTTGTTGGATATAATGGCTCTTGGAAGAAAACACAAGACTGTCAGATCTGAAGATGCTCACGATAACACTGCTACTTCTCTTTCTCCAAGTCAAGCAGCTCCCAGCATTGGAGTGATGCTAGAGGAGTTAGATGCTACAGTGACCGAGTTGTATCAGCAAATTGAAACTCAGAATACTCTAATGATGGATGTTGGGTGAATTCTCACCACCGGACCAGCATAGCCGGACCAAACCATCTCCATACCATCTAGATGCCGGACCGACTCAACGCCATACCATGCTTCTCCAAGCTCCCACCGGACCACTTGCCTCCGGCCCAACTCCACTACCAACCGAACCAGAATGCTACCAAACCAGCAACCCTCCATCCACTACCGGTCCAAACACTGCCGAACCAACCACTCAACCAAAGTCCCACCGAACCAAAGTACTACCGGACCAAGACCTCATCTCCAACCAACTACTACCGAACCAAGGCATTGCGAACCAAATTTTCCAGGCCAGATTGTTTCAGCCCGGGCCCATCAGCAGCTGTATACATCCAAGACCCCTACCCCCAGCCTCACTCTATAAATAGAGGGGCAGGGGTACAACAATGGGGGACAAGTTTGAGAGCTCAAGCACGGAGAGAACTTTCTAACAACTTTCTTTTACTTGTATCAAAGCTTTGTACTTGTAATCAAAACAAGAGAAGAGAAATAACATATAAAGTGGACGTAGGCACATTCTGGCCGAACCACTATAAATCTGCGTGTCTTTTTACAGTTTAGCCCCTGCTTTTCATATATTTGCATAAATCACCCAAATCACTAAGAACAACATAAGATCTACTAAATAATACGACTTTGAGGTGTTTGTCCATTTTTTGTGCAAACATTTTTGGTGCTTTCACTGAGAACTAGAAGCTCGAAGCTCCAGCTTCATCCACTTAACATTTTTCCTAACAACATCGTTCGCCACTTGGAAAACATGCCTCCCAAACAGAGAAAAGATGTTAACAAAGGAAAAAACATCGCATCCAGCAGTCTTCCAGGTCCAGCTGTCACGAATCAAGTAAATCGTCCTCCTCCAGCAGCAGTACCAAATGAAGGACAGGCTAATCCGACCACTCCTGCCACAGAACAGCCCGCAGCAAATACTAGGGCAGATTTAGACAGGGTTGTGGTTGAAGTAACCAACCGCTTCACGTCCTAGCAGGAAGCCTTGGTGGATCATCTCATGTCACGCTTAAGGGATGTTGAAGAGTCCAACCGCAACACAGAATCATGGGGCGAGTCCCAGTCTGGAGGTCTCAGAGACAACAAAGGTTTCCTTCTTCGAAGGAGCTAACGGTAGAAGTAGCCATGGTAGGAGCCGAGATCGAGCACAGCCCAAAGTTATGCCTGAGGAAACGTTTGGTACCGAACCCAACAGGGGAGGTACCGGACGAAGGTCAACTGTAGCTGAGCCTGTCATACTGCCTAACCACGGAAATGCCAGTGAACGGGGCCGAGCTAGAGTCCAGCCCGAAGTTGGAACCGAGGAAGTGCTTAGATCAGAACCCAGCAGGGGAAGATCAAGGCAAGGGCCAACTGTAGCTGACCCTAGCATGCTCCCAGAAGATCAAAGGTAGCCACTGGAAAATATGAGGAATGATAGACGATACCATCCCTACAGGTCATCTAGACGGAATCAATCCCACGGAACAGAACCAAACTCATTTCTATCTGCTCCAAATTCTAATGAAAGGATGGCACGCTTATTCAGAGAGTGCGTCCAACAGGAGCAAAGAGATCGAGGGATAGGCGCTAGGGTAACCAGCCCTTTCGCCCGCAATATCGAAATTGCTATCACTCCTCGAGAATGGAAGATGCCAACAATGGAACCTTACAAAGGAACCTCCAACCCCGTTGTACACTTACAGAGGTACACACAACATATGCTCATGAGTGGAGCGACAGAGGGAGTACTGTGCAAATGCTTTCCGCTCTTCTTAGCAGATCTCGCTACCTCCTGGTTCTGTCATCTACCCCAGGGATCCATCAGCTCGTGGGAAATGTTGAAAGAAAAGTTTATCAGTCAGTTCCGCATCCATGTGGAACAACCTAAGGATGCTTATTGCTTATCCAGCGTCAAACAGAAACCTGGAGAGAAACTGCAACAATACCTAACCTGATTCAATGCCGCAACAGCCGCGGTCCAAGATGCCAATGAGAAGCTTATCCTAATGGCCCTCTGTAGTGGTGTGCATCCGGACACTAAATTTGCTAGAAGGTTGACGAAAGAAAAACCTGCTACTTTACCCGATTTCTTCCATGAAGCCGGGAAATATATGAGGCTTGAGGATGCTGCCGTTGAGGGGCAGTCAGGACAGCAGAATAAGGCAACTCACAGCAACGCCCCTGCTGTAGCAAGGGACGTTCGAAGAAATCATTCCAGAGACAATGCTCGGGGCAAGAAGGGAGAAAAGCGCCTATATCGGCCTGGACCGAGATTCGACACTTACACTTCTTTGAACGAGACCGTCGAAAATATCTTCCTTGCCACCCAAGGCGAAGTTAGATACAAACGCCCACCATATAAGAAGGAATCAGATAACATGCAGAAGTCTGGAAAGTTCTGCCGCTTCCACGAATCTCACGGGCATGATACCAATGAATGCCATCATCTGCGGGATCTGATTGAGGAACACATCAGAAGGAAGAAACTGGAATGCTATGTAAAAAGTCAGGACAGGACTCCAGCTCCTGCCAATGAAAACCCAAGGCTACCCTCACCGGAGACCGACAGAGGAAACCGCAACGCTAGCGGCTCTAGTCAAGAGAAGATAGTGGTCCATACCATCTCAGGAGGACCGCACATCGCAGACAAGAGCTGGAAAGAGATGGAAAGATATGGAAAGTCGCTTAGAGACAGTAAAGACTGTGTCAATTCGGTTATAGAAGAACGCCACCCGAAACGGAAAGAAAGTGATGACATCACATTCGGTAAGCGTGACCTGGAAGGAAGGCAGTACCCTCACATGGATCCCATGGTTATCTCTGCCCGGCTCGGTCCCGCCGAAGTTTACCGAATCTTAGTTGACATTGGAAGCTCAGTGAACATCCTGTTCAAACATGCATTCGACAAAATGAAATTATCAATGAAGGATGTATCTCCCTGCGATAAACCACTACACGGTTTCACTGGAGATGCGAAGATGCCCCTCGGGCAACTAGACCTCTTTGTTGAGATTGGAAGCCATCCCCGCTCCGTTGTACGAAAACAGACGTTTGTGTTAATAGAAAACCATTCGGCCTATAATGCCTTCTTAGGAAGGCCAGCCTTGTCTGACTTCCAAATTGTCCTAGCCCCATGGTGCATAAAAATGAAATTTCCAACGGACAATGGAGTAGGGGAAGTAGAAGGAGACCAGGACGTTGCTCGAGACTGCTATGTGACTGAACTACGCAACAACCACAGGAAGGATAAAGGGAAGGGTGTAGAGGTTGCCCTCTGCATGAAAAGTCTAGAAGCGTAGCAACTAAAGAAATCCCCTCCTCTTCGATATACCAGCGACCCTTTCATTGAATTAGACCCTAGGGACAAAGGGGGAGGAGGCCACCACTGAGCCTGTAGAGGCTATGGAGTTTGTATCTGTAGACAAGCACGACTCAAGTAGACTATTGAAAATTGGGTCCCAACTAAAAGCAGAGTTGAAGGAACAACTCATCGATTTTCTCCGCCACAACTTGGATATATTTGCATGGTCACACGCTGACATGACCGGAATCTCCCCCGACATAGCATGCCACGTATTAAACATTGATCCTACCAAGGCGCCCGTAAAACAAAAAAAGAGAAGTATGGGGGCAGAGCGGTCAGCAGCCCTCGACGAAGAAGTAAAGAATCTGATCGCCAATGAGTTCATACGAGAAGCCATCTACCCGGAATGGATCGCTAACCCAGTACTGGTAAAGAAGGCTAATGGGAAGTGGCGAACATGCATTGACTTTTCCAACCTAAACGACGCCTGCCCAAAGGATTGCTTCCCACTTCCCCGAATCGACCAACTTGTAGACAGCACAACCGGGCACGAGCTCTTATCTTTTATGGACGCATACTCAGGATATAACCAAATTCCTATGCATGCCCCCGACCAAGACCATACTAGTTTCATCACCGACCGAGGTTTATACTGCTACAAGGTAATGCCTTTCGGACTTAAGAATGCAGGGGCCACCTACCAACGCCTCGTCAACAAGATGTTTGCAGGGCTAATAGGGCAAACTATGGAAGTATACGTGGATGACATGCTGGTAAAGTCAAGGAAAGCCGACAATCACGTAAGCCACCTAGGCAAGATGTTTCAAGTACTCCGCCAGTATGGAATGAAGTTGAATCCTCTAAAATGCTCCTTCGGAGTATCATCAGGAAAGTTCTTAGGATTCATCGTCCATGCTAGAGGGATTGAAGCAAACCCTGAACAAGTCCGAGCGCTAAGGGATATCAAGATACCTTCCACTCAAAAGGAAATGCAAAGCCTGAATGGAAAAGTGGCCGCCCTAAGCCGATTCATCTCCAAAGCAACGGACAAGTGTGTCCCCTTTTTCGAAGCTCTAAAGAAAGACAAAGTAAAGTTCGAATGGACCGATGAATGCCTGATCGCTTTCCTTAACTTAGTCGAACACCTCCAGAAACCACCGGTACTCTCGACTCCAAGCGAAGGCGAAGAATTATACCTATACCTTGCTGTGTCATCTCACGCCCTAAGCGCTGCCTTGGTAAGGGAAGACAACCACACGCAGCAGCCAGTTTACTTCGTCAGTAAGAGGTTTACGGGGGCAGAAGTCAGATATCCTAAACTTGAGAAGCTAGCATACTGTTTACTAATCACATCCCGTAAACTGCGTCACTACTTCCAGTCCCATTCAATCAAAGTTCTGACCGATCAACCGCTGAGGCAGGTACTCCACCGTCCCGACACTTCTGGGCGACTACTTAAATGGTGCATCGAACTAAGTCAGTATGATATCACCTATCACCCTTGCACCGCCATCAAGGGACAAGCCATGGCTGATTTCATTGCCGAATTCATTACCAACGAAGATAAGGAGCAATTGGAAATAGCAGAAGACATCAAGTGGAATCTCTTTGTGGATGGTGCATCAAACGAACAAGGCTCGGGGGCAGGTGTGGTAATAATCACTCCCAGGGGAAATAAGCTGCACTATGCTATAAGGTTGGAATTCGCTGCCACCAACAACGATGTAGAATATGAAGCAGTGATAGCTGGATTAGAACTTGCCATAGAAATCGGAGCCAATTCTTTGTGCCTTCATAGCGATTCTCAACTTATTGTTAATCAAATACTAGGAGAATTCCAAGCTCGAGAAGAACGACTCATAGCATATTTAATGAAGACCAAGTTACTTCTCAGCCGATTGGACCACTACTTAGTCAAACACATCCCTCGGGAAGAGAACCAAGAGGCCGACGAATTGGCAAAGCAAGCAAGTATGAGAGACATCGCCATCTTCGGAGCAGTAACCATCTCAAAGCAACTGACCCCAAGTTTTGAGCAAGTAAATCTGATAGCTGCAACCGAAGAAGCAACTTGGATGACTCCCATCCGAGACTACCTACAAAGTGGCACACTACCCAACGGGCGTAACGAAGTCAAGAAAATCTTGAGGAAAGCTTCCCGCTACACAATACAAGAAGGCATCCTCTATCGGCGCGGATTCTCTAACCCGTTATTAAGGTGTGTCGCTGGGAGGGAAGCCAAGGAAATCTTATTCAACATTCATCAGGGAAGCTGCGGAGATCACACCGGGAGGCAAACATTAGCAAAAAAGATACTCCGATATGGATATTTCTGGCCCACCTTAAGCAAGGACGCCTTAGATTTTGTCAAAAAATGTGACAGATGCCAGAAGTTTGCTAAGATTCTGCGGCTACCAACAACTGAGATTACTCAAATGACCAACCCTTGGCCCTTAGCAATATGGGGAATTGACTTAATCGGCGAGCTACCAATGGGCCGAGGCGGGGCCAAATGTGCTATAGTGGCAGTCGACTATTTCACCAAATGGGTGGAAGCGGAACCTCTGAATAAAGTATCTTCAGCAAAATTTATTAACTTCTTGATCAAAAATGTTATGTGCAGGTACGGAGTCCCACTCAAAATCATATCAGACAATGGACTTTAGTTTGACAGCGAGGAATTCGCCAACTGGTGCCAAGAGCATGGAATTCACAAAAGCTTCTCATCCGTAGCGTATCCCCAGGAAAACGGACCAGTCGAAGCCGTCAACAAAATTCTGAAAACTCTAATAAAAAAGAAGCTCGAAAAGTCAAAAGGCGCTTGGGTGGATGAACTTCCTACGGCACTATGGGCCTATCGCACATCTTTCAGAACATCAACGGGGCACACTCCTTTCTCTTTGGTATACGGATCGGAGGCTATGCTCCCAGTTGAAACCATTGTGCCTTCCCACCGTAGGATCCACTATAACCTAGAAGAGAACGAAGAACTCCTTCACATGTCTTTGGATCTAGTTGAGGAGAGAAGAAATGATGCAGTCCTTAAAGCAGCAGCCCACAAACAAAAAGTGGCGGCACAATACAACTCCAAAGTCAAGCATCGTACCTTACAAGAAGGGGATCTTGTCCTCAAGCGAATCTTCCCTCGCCCCGGAGCGCTAGACCCAATATGGGATGGACCATATGTAATTCATAAAGATCTCCACAACGGAGCCTATATTTTGTCAACAGTGGACGGAGAGGTGTTCCAGAGGGCATGGAACATCCAACACCTCCGTCGATACTTTTCTTAACTTGTATTGCCCATATGAAGTGAATTAACAAAGAGAATCAGTGGACGTAGGCATTTTCGTGTCGAACCACTTTAAAAAAAACCTTTTCTCTTTTTTAACTTGTTCCTTTATATCTTGGCTGCTTGTTAACTTTATCCTTTTCTGTTGAACAAAATCCTGTGCATACAGCATTTCAATTCAAAGCACTCCACAGCGCAACTTCACCTGGACAAGACCTAACAGGTACTACGCGAATCTATGCCCTCACCAATGAGACACTTTTGCTCCGGCATCCCTCTGTTGCGGGTTAACTCATTGCTCGCGACGGCCCTTAAAGCCAACTGTAATGAGCCGATTATAAGCCACCGAGAAGGCCAACTATAGCCGAGGCAGCTCATTACGGCGTTCGGCTCGCCGACAACTGTGAACCGACTATAAGCCCCAACATAAGGTGTGGCCAGTCAGGGGCAGTTCACGGTTGACGATCGGCACCCACGCTAGCCGGCCATAGTAAATCGAATAATACCCACGATTACGGGCCATAATGGCCCGGGTAGTTACTGTGCGCGATCTCGGCTCCGATGTGTCTTAAGTGCGGCTGTGGTAAAAAAGAATTAACTCCCCGCGGAGGCGTAAGATGGGTGACAAATGTCTCCAAGACCCACAGCTAGGGAAAGTGACTACAAAGCCCGTTTGCCACGAACTTAAGCACATCGAAGGACTTCCGTGATTGGAAGTTTTACTATTTCACATATTTCAATTTTACTTAAGAAACTTTTCTCCTATCCTCTGTAACAATCCCTAAAGTACAGGACACAGAACAAGAGACGCTTGCTAATGGAAGCAGATACTCACAGCAAGATACTGGACCGCGTCCCTTACTCGGTCACACAGGATAGTCAAAGCTGCCATCTACAAGCAAAATATAAAGGGCGGTATTTCCTTCTTTCATATATGACTATAATTTATTCACACCTCACGCTAACATTGCAAGTCATGAAATTATGACATCAAACACAATTTAATTACAAGAATATGCATAGCTATATTTCTCATACGACATGTCAAAATAGCAAAAACATTCAAAAGACGACAAAATCAGCTTAAGTTAAAGAATTACACATCAAGAATAGAGCTATTTATTACAAGTAGCAAAAATTACAACCTAAGAGTTACTCTACTGTTTTAAGACTAACATATACAACCATGTCAAGTCCACAAAAAGAATTTTCCAAGTCCAATCAAGGAGCCGGCTGCGTCGGAGTATTGACCTTATCCTGTTGCCCACCTGTTCGGTCAGAGAATGGAATCATTAGTGATAAGCAAACAGAGTTAACAAAAGAAGAAACTAAAGAAAAAAGGTTACCAGCAACTTCCCCTTGATCATCTTGGTCGTCATCCTCTACTTCCACGCCTGCCTCCTCAGCTGCAAACAACCGCATCCCCTCCTTCACCGCTATCTTCTCCTCCTTGGTGAACTGAGCGGTTACCGCATCCATCCTAAAGGCCGCTCCACCCTCCTTATCCGCCTCAGCCTTGGCCTCCTCTAAAGCCCTGAGGTAAATCCTAGCCATAACCCGGGGGTAGTCGTCCATCCAAGATAAGCTGCCCTGCTTCCAAATGCGAAAGTACATATCCTGCAGCATATCATCCATCATCCCCTCATTTTCCTCAAACTCCCTCATACGAGCCTCAGAAACCGATAGCCTTGCAATGGCAGCATCCCTCTCCAGTCGGTATCGCGAGAAGTCAGCCTGAAGGGACCTCCTCATCGCCTCCATCTCCTCCTTTAGCCTGACCTGAGCAAGCTCTACAGCTTCAAGCTTCCTCGACAGCTCCTCTACCTGCTCAAGATCCGCCCTCCGAACCTCGTCCACTGTCGAGATGGCCATATTTATCCGCTCCTTGCAAGCAGCCTCCATCTTCCGCAATTCCGCCTTACTAGCCTCCTCCATAGTCTTCCTCAACCGCCCGGAGGCAGCCTCATGCTGAGAAATCTGAATGGCCTGATCAGCAAGTTGTTTGGCCTGGTCCGAAACCATCAATCGTAGTCGGATGTTGGCACTCCCAATCTCCTCTCCAGCCTTAACCAACCGGGCATGATGCCCCATCAGCTTCCTAGTCTCCTCCGCCACCCGATCAATATTAGCCTTGGCCTCGTCTCCCATGGTAACTATCCGAGTAGTAAGTAAATCGAGATCTAAGGACTTGGCCTCATCAAGCACCGTACCATAGGATTGCGGGGAAGAAGGTACTCACCGGTAACCTCATCAAAGGTAATATCATTGGAACTTGGATCCAGATCAGGATGACCCGCAAATGGATTACGAGCCAAGCCAGGACGATCAATCTGAGTAACGGTAGGATTTTCAAACGGGTGCGGAGAGAGTGCGAACTCAGTATCCTCCTCCGTGATATCATGAAGAGGCTAAACTGGGGGCTGAGGACCAAGTTAAGGTTCGGATAAGGGATGACTCCTCTTTCTCTTTTGAATACCCTCTTCAATAACCCCGAGAAGAGGACGGTAGCCGACTACATCCCCGGAACGATGGGTCGAAGGCTTCGGCTTGGCGGAAGCTTTGGAGAGCTTGTATTGTTCAAGCCTGTGCCGAAGATCTGAGGCCTTGGCTGTTTTACCTGCTCCTGATATGAAGAACAAGTGTCACAAGCTTACATTGATCCATAATTCGAGAAACGCGGTAAATTAAAAGTTAAAAGAAGAAATGAAACACATTAGTTATACAAACCCTGGGGAGGAGTAGGATACTACAATGAGTCCTGGATTTCATTCCAGGACGGGAGCGGATCATAAAATATTCCTAAGTCCCTATCATAAATGGAGCCTGCAGGAGTCAAAAGTTCATCTTGAGTCGTCGGTGCCACCTTGGCTGGAATAGTCTGAGAAGACTCGCTTGCACCGGTCCCGGCCTTGTCAGCTTTCCCGGATTTCTCTACCAAAGCCGGTTCTCCGTCCAGCCCCTCGAAAGCTTGGTGGAATGCATCATCCGTCCACTCCTGAATCTCGCCTGCTTGCCCAGGAAGCAAGGCCCCGATGCCATCGCCACCATCACCACCTTCCCGATCATCTCCACCCTCACCTCTCTCCTCCTCCACATCTTCCTTCCCCGGAGTAAGTGGACAAGTGCTGGGGGAAGGACCATCCGACTTCTTAAGCTTCTTACCTCCGACCATTGGAGATTTTGAGAAAGGTTTCCTTTTGCCACTCTCTACTGTGACACCTCCCTTAGCTTGAGCAGCCGCCCTCTCCTCCGCCGTTTCCCTCTGCTTGACTACTGACTCTTGTGGAAGGATCAAATTACACTCCAGAAGAGTCGCATTTCTGATCAGGTAAGCAGCCGATCTATCTCTCTCGGGGATAGCTTCTATCTCAGCCGCCATCTAAACCAGACGATCAGTCTCCACAACCGCAAAGCCACCTGTCGCTAGCAAGAAATGAAAACGTATGAGAAGAAGCATCACAACCAGAATGGAAATTATAAATAAAGCATCGACTTACATCCAGAGGTGAAACGCCGAATAGAAACAGAGTCGTCCCTGACGAAGAACCATTCCTTCTTGAACATGCTGTACTTAGAATACAGATCCAAGACCGGCTTGAAGGTTACAGCTGACTCCAAGCTGATGTATGGGGACCCCTTCTTATAGCCCCTCAGATTATATAAGTATCGGATCTCCCGGTTGGAAGGAGCACGCCCGTGCTTCCTCTAAAAGATGACGAAGAGGCTCACCAGTATAGTATAAGAGTTGGGTTTAAGCTGGAATGGGACCACCTTTAGATATGTAAGAAAGCTGAGTACCCAAGCATTAAGAGGCGGGATGGCACCACACATACAGTGGTATCTGCTGTAGGCAAAGTACCATTCGGGAGGGTCATATGGCATAACTTCTCTCCCTGGCAACAGCATGCGCGCCCTATCAATTCCGAAAGAACGGGAGATGACATCAAGCTGCTCTTCCTTAAGGGAGCTTGGAAAGCAATCGGGTGGGGAGTTCAGAAGTTCCTGAGGGCCATACCCGTCCACCAATGATCTCGGGGCAGTTCCGTGACGTTCCGGTCCTGGCTGAGCAGGGGGCACTACGGAAGATTCTCCTTCGCCCTGGGATTTCTTTTTGTCTGATCCAAAGACATGTGGAGGAGCTCTTCGTTCTCTTCTGGGTTATAGTGGATCCTACGGTGGGAAGGCACTATAGTTTCAACTGGGAGCATATCCTCCGATCCGTATGCCAAAGAGAAAGGAGTATGCCTCGTTGATGTTCTGAAAGATGTGCGATAGGCCCACAGTGCCGTAGGAAGTTCATCCACCCAAGCGCCTTTTGACTTTTCGAGTTTCTTTTTTATTAGAGTTTTGAGAATTTTGTTGACGGCTTCGACTTGTCCGTTTGCCTAGGGATAAGCTACGGATGAGAAGCTCTTTTGAATTCCATGCTCTTGGCACCAGTTGGTGAACTCCTCGCTATCAAACTGAAGTCCATTGTCCGATATGATTTTGAATGGGACTCCGTACCTGCATAGAACATTTTTGATCAAGAAGTTAATAACTTTTGCTGAAGATACTTTATTTAGGGGTTCTGCTTCCACCCATTTGGCCCCGCCTCGGCCCATTGGCAGTTCGCCAATCAAGTCGATTCCCCATACTGCAAAGGGCCAAGGGCTGGTCATTTGAGTAATCTCAGTTGTTGGTAGCCGTGGAATCTTAGCAAACTTCTGACATCTGTCACATTTTCTAACGAAATCTAAGTCGTCCTTGCTTAAGGTGGGCCAGAAATATCCATATCGGAGTATCCTTTTTGCCAAAGTATGCCCTCCAGTGTGATCTCCGTAGCTTCCTTGATGGATGTTGGATAAGATTTCCTTGGCTTCCCTTCCAGCGACACACCTTAATAAGGGGTTAGAGAAGCCACGCCGATAGAGGGTGCCCTCTTGTATTGTGTAGCGGGAAGCTTTCCTCAAGATTTTCTTGACTTCATTACACCCATTGGGCAGTGTGCCACTTTGTAAGTAGTCTCGGATGGGAGTCATCCTAGTTGCTTCTTCGGTTGCAGCTATCAGATTCACTTGCTCAAAACTTGGAGTCAGTTGCTTTGAGATGGCTACTGCTTCGGAAATAGTGTCGTCTCTCATGCTAGCTTGCTTCGCCAATTCGTCGACCTCTTGGTTCTCTTCCCGAGGGATGTGTTTAATTAAATAGTGATCCAATCGATTGAGAAGCAACTTGGTCTTCTTTAAATATGCTATGAGTCGTTCTTCTCGAGCCTGGAATTCTCCTAGTATTTGATTCACAATAAGTTGATAATCGCTATGAAGACACAAAGAATTGGCTCCGATTTCTAAGGCAAGTTCTAATCCAGCTATCACTGCTTCATACTCTGCATCGTTGTTGGTGGCAGCGAATTCCAACCTTATAGCATAGTGTAGCTTATTTCCCCTGGGAGTGATTATTACCACACCTGCCCCCGAGCCTTGTTCGTTTGACGCACCATCCACAAAGAGATTCCACTTGATGTCTTCTGCTATTTCCGATTGCTCATTACCTTCGTCGGTAGTGAATTCGGCAATGAAATCGGCCATGGCTTGTCCCTTGATGGCGGTGCGAGGATGGTAGGTGATATCATATTGACTTAGTTCAATGCACCATTTAAGTAGTCGCCCAGAAGTGTCGGGACGATGGAGTACCTGCCTTAGTGGTTGATCGGTCAGAACTCTGATGGAATGAGGCTGGAAATAGTGACGCAGTTTCCGTGATGTGATTAGTAAACAGTACGCTAGTTTCTCAAGTTTAGGATATCTGGCTTCCGCCCCTATAAACCTCTTGCTTACAAAGTATACTAGCCGATGCGTGCATTTGTCTTCTCTCACCAATGCGGCGCTTAGAGCATGAGATGACACAGCAAGGTATAGGTATAGCTCTTCGCCTTTGTTCGGAGTTGAGAGTACTGGTGGTCTTTGGAGGTGTTCGATTAAGTTAAGGAAATCTGTTAAGCATTCGTCAGTCCATTCGAATTTTCCTCTCTCTTTCTTTAGAGCTTCGAAGAAGGGGATGCATTTTTCAATCGCTTTAGAGATGAATCTGCTCAGGGCGGCCACCTTCCCATTTATGCTTTGCATTTCCTTTCGGGTAGAAGGTATCCTGATATCTTTCAGAGCTCGGACTTGTTCAGGGTTTGCTTCAATTCCTCTGGCATGGACGATGAATCTTAGAAACTTTCCTGATGATACTCCGAAGGAGAACTTTAGAGGATTCAGCTTCATTCCATATTGGCAAAGTACTTGAAACATTTCAGCCAAGTGGCTTACGTGATCGTCGGCTTCCCTTGACTGTACCAGCATGTCATCCACATAAACTTCCATAGTTTGTCCTATTAGCCCCGCAAACATCTTGTTGACGAGGCGCTGATAGGTGGCTCCTGCGTTTTTAAGTCCGAAAGGCATTACCTTGTAGCAGTACAATCCTCGGTCAGTGATGAAACTAGTGTGGTCTTGATCGGGAGCATGCATAGGAATTTGGTTATATCCTGAGTATGCGTCCATAAAAGATAAGAGTTCGTGCCCGGCTGTGCTGTCTACAAGCTGATCGATTCGGGGAAGTGGGAAGTAATCCTTCGGGCAGGCGTCATTTAAGTTGGAGAAGTCAATGCATGTTCGCCACTTCCCATTAGCCTTCTTTACCAGCACCGGGTTGGCGATCCACTCTGGGTAGATGGCTTCTCGTATGAAGTCATTGGCAAGTAGGTTCTTTACTTCTTCATCGAGGGCTGCTGATCGTTCTGCCCCCATACTTCTCTTCTTCTATTTTACTGGCACCTTGGTAGGATCAATGTTTAGTATGTGGCATGCTATGTCAGGGGAGATTCCGGTCATGTCAGCGTGTGACCATGCAAATACATCCAAGTTGTGGCGGAGAAAATCAATGAGTTGTTCCTTCAACTTTGCTTTTAGTTGGGACCCGACTTTCAATAGTCTACTCGAGTCATGTCTGTCTACATATAAAAATTCCATAGCCTCTACAGGCTCGGCGGTGGCCTCCTCCTCTTTGTCCCTGGGGTCTAATTCATTGAAAGGGTCGCTGGTATATCGAAGAGGAGGGGCTTTCTTTAGTTGCTATGCTTCCAAACTTTTTGTGTAGAGGGTAATCTCTACACTCTTCCCTTTATCCTTCCTGTGGTTATTGCGAAGTTCAGTTACATAGCAATCTCGAGCAATGTCCTGGTCTCCCTCTACTTCCCCTACTCCATTGTCCGTTGGAAATTTCATCTTCAGGCACCATGAGGCTAGGACAATTTGGAAGTCAGACAAGGCTGGCCTTCCTAAGAAAGCATTGTAGGCCGAGTGGTTTTCTATCAGCACAAATGTCTGTTTCCGCACAACGGAGCGGGGATGACTTCCAATTTCAACAAAGAGGTCCAGTCGCCCGTGGGGCATCTTCGCATTTCCTGTGAAACCGTGTAGTGGTTTATTGCAGGGAAGAACATCCTTTAATGACAGCTTCATTTTGTCAAAGGCATGCTTGAATAGGATATTCACTGAGCTTCCAGTGTCTACTAGAATTCGGAAAACCTCGGCTGGACCGAGCCGAGCAGAGATAACCATGGGATCCGTGTGAGGGTACTGCCTTCCCTCCAGGTCACGCCTACTGAATGTGATGTCTCCATTCTCTATCCGCTTTGGGTGGCGTTCTTCTATAATAGAATTGACGCATTCTTCATTGTTTCTAAGTGACTTTCCGTACCTTTCCATCTCTGCCCAACTTCCGTCGGCGATGTTTGGCCCTCCTGAGATGGTATGGACCACTATCTTCTCTTGACTGGAGCCGCTGGTGTTGCGATTTCCTCTGCCTATTTCTGGGGAGGGTAGCCTTGGGTTCTCATTGACAGGAACTGGAGTCCTGTTCTGGCCTTTTACATAGCGTTCTAGTCTTCTTCTTCTGATGTGTTCTTCAATCAAGTCCTGGAGATGATGGCATTCGTTGGTATCATGCCCATGGGATTCGTGGAAGCGGCAGAATTTTCCAGACTTAATTGCATTATCTGATTCCTTCTTATGCGGAGGGCGTTTGTATTTAACTTCGTCTTGAGTGGCCAGGAAGATGTTTTCGATCGTTTCATTCAATGGGGTGTAAGCGTCAAATCTCGGTCCTGGCCGATATAGACGCTTTTCTCCCTTCTTGCCCCAGCGTTGTCTCTAGAATCATTTCTTCGAACGTCCTTTGCTACAGCGGGCGTGTTGTCGTGAGCTGCCTTATTTTGTTGCCCTGTCTCCCTCTTATTGGCAGCGTCTTCAAGTCTCATATATTTCCCAGCTTCATGGAAGAAATCGGGTAAAGTAGTTGGTTTTTCTTTGGTCAATCTTCTAGCAAATTTAGTACCCGGATGCACACCACTACAGAGGGCCATTAAGATAAGCTTCTCATCGGCATCTTGGACTGGGGCTGCTGCGACATTGAATCGGGTTAGATATTGCTGCACTTTCTCTCCAGGTTTCTGTTTGATACTGGATAAGGAATAAGCGTCCTTGGGTTGCTCCACATGAATGCGGAATTGGCTGATCAATTTTTCTTTCAACATCTCCCATGAACTGATGGATCCTTGGGGTAGATGGCAAAACTAGGAGGTAGCTAGATCTGCTAAGAATAGTGGAAAGCATTTGCACAACACTCCTTCTGTTGCTCCACTCATGAGCATATGCTGTGTGTATCTCTGTAAGTGTACAACGGGGTTAGAGGTTCCTTTGTAAGGTTCCATTGTTGGCATTTTCCATTCTCGGGGGGTGATGGCAATTTCGATATTGCAGGCGAAAGGGCTGGTTACCCTAGCACCTATTCCTCGGTCTCTTTGATCCCGTTGGACGCACTCTCTGAACAAGCGTGCCATCCTTTCATCAAAATTTGGAGCAGATAAAAATGAGTTCGATTCTTCTTTGTGGGATTGATTCCGCCCAGATGACCTGTAGGGATGGTATCGTCTATTATTCCTAATATTTTCCAGTGGCTATCTTTTGTCTTCTGGGAGCATGCTAGGGTCAGCTACAATTGGCCCTTGCCTCGATCTTCCCCTGCTGGGTTATGATCTAAGCACTTCCTCGGGTCTAACTTCGTGCTGGACTATAGCTCATCCCCGTTCATTGGCGTTTCCATGGTTAGGTAGCATGACAGGCTCAGCTACAGTTGACCTCTGCCTGGTACCTCCCCTGTTGGGTTCGGTTCCAAGCGTTTCCTCGGGTCGGCGTTCGGACTGAGTTCGGTCTCGGCTCCTACCACGGCCGCTTCTGTCGTTAGCTTCTTCGAAGAAGGAAGATCTTTGTTGCCTCTGAGATCCTCCAAATTGGGACTCAGCCCATGATTCAGTGTTGCGGTTGGACTCTTCAGCATCCCTTAAGAGTGACATGAGTTGGTCCACCAAGGCTTCATGTTGGGATGTGAAGCGGTCAGTCACTTCAGCCACAACCCAGTCTAGATCTGCCCTAGTAATCGCTACCGGCTGTCCCGTGGCAGGGGTTGTCGGATTTGCCTGACCTTCATTTGGTACTGCTGTTGGAATGGGATGATTTACTTGATCTGTGACCACTGGATCTGGAACACTGCTAGTTGCGATGTTCTTTCCTTTGTTAACGTCTTTTTTCTGCCTGGGAGGCATGTTTTCCAAGCAATGAACGACGCTGTTAGGAAGAAGGTTAAGTGGGAGAAGATGAAGCTTCGAGCTTCCCTTTCTCAGTGAAAGCACCAAAAATGTTTGCACAAAAATTGGGCAAACACCTCCAAGTCGTATGATTTAGTTGATTTTATGTTGTTTTTGGTGATCTAGGTGATTTATGCAAATAAAAAAAATAGGGACTAAACTGTAAAAGACACACAGATTTATAGTGGTTCGGCCAGAATATGCCTACGTCCACTTTATATGTTATTCTCCTTTACTGTTCAGATTACAAGTACAAGGCTTTGATGCTAGTACATGAAAGTTGTTTGAATGTTCTATCCGTGCTTGAGCTTCCAAACTTGTCTGCCATTGTTGTACCCTTCCCCTCTATTTATAGAGTGAGGCTGGGAGTAGGGGTTCTGGATGTATATAGCTGCTGTTGGGCCTGGGCTGCTGCAATTTGGCCTGGCAATGTTGGTTCGGCAACGCTTTAGCTCGGTACTAGGTGGTTGGAGTTGAGGCCTCGGTCCGGTAGTACTTTGGCTCGGTGGGACTTTGGTTCGGTAATGAGTTGGTTCGGTGGTAGTGCATGTAGGTTGGACTGGTTCGGCAAGGCCTTGGAGACATGTTGGTTCGGTGGTGACCTCCCCCGCTTCTTGGTTCGGCAGTGGATGGAGGTAGCTGGTTCGGTAGTGTATATCTAGCTTTGATTCGGCAGTGTGGTTCGGTGATGAGAGGGGAGTGGAGTTGGGATTGATTCGGTGGTCTCGGTCCGGTGGGACTTCGTCCAACAATATATATGTAACATATCTTAAATATTTTGTAAATGTAAGTATACAGAAAACGATTTTGTAAATGTAAGTATACAGAAAACGATTTTAAATATTTTGTAAATGTAAGTATACAGAAAACGATTTTAAATATTTTGTAAATGTAAGTATATATAAAGCCAACATCAATGTAAGTGTACATAATATTTCCGACAAATTTTAGTCGATGAAAAGTCGAAAATTCAGAAAACAATTTTCAATCTCATTTTCGATTTTTCCT
The DNA here is from genome assembly GCA_030737815.1 of Allium fistulosum. Lineage (NCBI taxonomy): Eukaryota > Viridiplantae > Streptophyta > Magnoliopsida > Asparagales > Amaryllidaceae > Allium > Allium fistulosum. The sequence continues at coordinate 473,423,002 of CM060907.1, forward strand.
CGAACTAATCATTTTTTAAACTAGTTTTAAAATCATTTCATTATCACTAGTTATTATTCAAGATAGTTTTATTTTGATTAAAAACCTATTATTTGAATATTTAAAACTAATTGAATATTTAAAACTAATTAAATATTCGTAAATCAAAGCGGTGAAATTTTGGGTCGTTACACTCTCCAACCCTTAAAAGAATTTTGAGCCCGAAATTTTACCATAACTCAAACCGAGAAAACACTTAACACTACTCATCAGTCTGTATAATGTACATAGATCATTCCAATGCAAATTATGATTTGATCACTCACTCGAATACATAACTTTAATGATGAGCTAGTATCGCTCACCTGAATTTCTAGTATGGACCCTAATCAAGGTTCTTAATTAGAAACTTCCATTCTCCTTACATAGCCATATACTATGATAGAAAACTTTGGTTCCATATTTGGAATCTTCAACCCTCACTAAGTGTTCGTCGTCATAAATCGAGTGATAGATCTTTATTTGGAATGGGGTGGGAAACCTAAGTCATGTAGATAAATCTTTGATCGAGAATTATGTCAAAAGATGGAAGGATCTACGTACATCTTACATACTTATCTAAAGGTTCCTATTCACCCACTTACCTTCTACTCTCCCAAAAATATTTATGAAAACATTTCATAAAAATTTCAACTTAGATTCAAATATTTTTAAATGATACTGTTAGAACCTCTATTATGTGGTTTCAATGACAACAACTGTACAATCACGTATTGTTAACTCCTCTTCGTATGCGACCTAACGGCTTAAGACGATAGTGACTTAACTACTTAAGGAACCCTAGCGACCTAACGAGATGAGCAGGCAAGCGACCTAACTTCTGAAAGAGGACAGCGACCTAGCGACTTAAGGAGTCAACGACTCAATAGATCAAGCGACCTAAAGCATATGCGACCTAAGGCATATGCGACCTAAAGCATATGCGACCTAAGGCATATGCGACCTAAAGCATATGCGACCTAAGCAATGCCACGACCTACCGACCTAAGAAGCGAGCGTCTTAAGGGACCCTACTACCTAACGACTTAAGAACGAAGTGGTCTCAGCGACCTAATTTAGGTCTCAACGGATCTCCTAGGTCGCCGCCGACCTACGACCTATATTAGGTTGCGCACGACCTATTAACTCGCTCAGAAGAAATCAAGATCAAACGAGATGAGCCAGGTTATATCTCCTAGGTCGCTGCCGACCTACGACCTAACTTAGGTCGTTCACGACCTAAGACTTAGAGATTGAATCTTGCCCAGATTTTTCCCTATAAATACTAGAGCTACTCCAACGGCAAGGGGACTTTTGGAAGATTCTCTGGAGCGCCTATACTCTGCTGCTTTCCCAACTCAATACTTTAAACACCGAAGATACTTCAAGGAACTTCAAGAGAAGATCGAAGACATCCGACATGGATTCGAAGAGCTCTCTTGCATCAAACTTCTAGCTACTTGTCTCAAGTTTGTTGTAATCAAATTGTAATCGAAGAATTGTTGTAAAGATTGTAATTGAATCAGTAATAAAGAAGACAAAGTGGACATAGGCTTAATTTCTAGCCGAACCACTATAAAACCGTTGTCTCTTTACTTTCATGCCATTTTCTGCATATTTCTGTTCCCGTACCAACGGGTGGTGCTTTCACATAACTCATACACACATCGGGGTGTTAGCGTTCAATTTTCAGCATTAACATTTTGGTGCTTTCACTGAGAACCCAACTCAGGAATATTGTCATCATTGCTTCACAAGAGTTTGTGGAAAAAGTTTCTTTGAAACCCAGAAGTTTGTCGGAAATAATGGCTCCCGGAAGAAAGCGCAAGTCTACCAGATCCGTCAATACTCATGATAATACTACTACTTCTCCTTCATCAAGTCAAGCAGCTCCAAGCATTGGAGTGACACGAGCGGAGTTAGATGCTACTGTGTCTGGGTTATATCAGCAAATTGAAACCCAGATCACCTTAATGCTAGAAAGGTTGAATGCTATGCTCGGAGCTTACCGTCAACCAGCGAATAATGAGGAAAATTTTGCCGATGCTGTCCACAACTCTGAAGGGAGGAACATTCCTCCAAGGGCAGCTGGCACTGCCGAAGGGGCACCTCCCCAAGCCAGAGTGACAAGGCCGCATCCAACTCTCCACGAACGTTTGTTTAAGCAAACTTCCAAGAAAATGGCTGATGACTGCTCCACAGAGCCTCTGAACAATGGGGAATACCTATTAGAGATGATACGACAATCATGAAAGAGAGCATGCAAAGAAATGAAGATGAGAATGACTGGGGGTTTGCTCTAAGTAAGACTCCGTTCACTGAGAAAATTCTAAAAGCTGAATTTCCAAGAAAGTTTGTTCCTCCAACCATTCCAGCTTACCGAGGGACAAGCGACCCAAATCAATTTTTGTACAAATACGACTGGCACATGACGGGTGCCAGGGCAACAGATGAAATTAAATGCCGGTACTTTCCGGTGTACTTGGAAGGAGTGGCACTACTCTGGTTTACAAAGCTGTCGGCCCGATCTATAGACCAGTTCTCTGATTTAACTCGGAAGTTTAAAGAGAAATTTAGACTTTACGCTTCAAAAGCGAAAGACATAATGTCATTATCTAGCCTTGAGCAGAATCCGGGAGAGTCTATTAAGTCCTTCTTGAATCGCTTCAATATAGCTCTGGCTGAAGTCGACAACGCGGAGCCATGAATAGTTTTGACTTATCTGATGCGGGCTATCGATAAGTCAAGTGAATTTGGGAAATGGCTGAAAATGAAGGAGCCAAATTCACTCGAGAAATTTTATAAGAAAGCTGACGAGTTCATGCGCCTAGAAAATCTTCCTGCTCCAGTGAAAGTGGTGGCGATAGGAGTGGAGAATAACATTGCTGCTTCAGCTAAGAAAGATTTTGGAGGTCAGAAGAGGGATAATAATGATGGGAAGAAACAAAAAGATATAAAGAAACCTCGCTTCTTTAAACCCTCAGATTTCACCCCCTTAACCGACACTCCGGAGAATATCTTCTTTGCCACCAAAGATGCCGTGGAGTATCCTAAACCAGCTGAGATAAAGCCTGGAAAGAATGCTATGCGAAATGGAAAATTCTATCGATTTCATAACCAACCCGGCCATGATACCAACAAATGTCGTCATTTGAAGAGCTTGATTGAAGAATTGCTAAGAATAAACAAGCTGCAACAGTATGTTAAGAGGAACAGAAATGACCCAACTTCGTCTGCTCAGGGGCAGCAACCCCCTACTCATCCATCTGGCTCGGGTGTGGGCACTACCGTACATGAATCTGAAAGGCATGTTATCATTGTGATTATAGGAGGCCCACACCCAACGGGCAGAAGCTGGGGTGAGATGGAAAGATATGGTCGTTCTTTGAAATATACCCCAGTGGAAGAAGATGTTTTTGTTTTAGAAGACGCTGCACCCCTGAAACAGCAGAGAACTTCTAATGCTGACATTTTGTTTAAAGCTAGGGATTCTATGGGTATTGAAGCTCCAACCATGGATCCCTTGGTCATTTCTGCAGGAATTGGGCCAGCTATTGCAAGACGAATGCTTGTTGATTGCGGCGCCCCTTGCAATATACTCTTCAAGAAAACGTTTGATCAAATGAAGATTCCAATGTCTGACGTTCAGGCTTCATCGCAGAAGATTGTTGGGTTTACTGGGGATCCACAGCAGCCGATTGGAACTGTCGACTTGTTTGTGGAACTTGGAGAGGGACAGAAAAAGGTGGTTCGCAAACAGACTTTTGTAATTGTTGATGGATTTTCTGCCTACAATGCCTTCCTGGGCCGGCCAACTCTAGCTGCATTCAAAGCGTTCTCACCCCGTGGTGCCTAACTATGAAATCTCCCACAAATAATGGTGTTGGTGTCATCAAAGGGGACCAAAATGCTAGGCGTGAATGTTACCTTATAGAGCTTTGGGAGGCAAGAAAGAGAGAAATGGGAAAAGATGCGGCAGCCCCGCTCCGCATCAAAAACCCAACCTGGTAGCAAGTACAGGTTGGCCCCTGCACTGGCGAGCATAGTGGTGCAAGGAGAGAAATGGACCCCAGAAAGGCCAGTGCAGGGGAGAATATAGTGGTGCCGATGGAATTAACGGTACCAGTACCTGTTGATCTTAAAGATCCAAACAAAGTGCTAAATGTGGGTTCGCAACTCAGTGTGGCAGTCCAAAATATGTTGATATCATTTTTGAAAGCAAATCTGGACGTATTCGCTTGGAGTCACGCTGATATGTGTGGAATATCTCCAGAGATTGCTGTACATACTCTGAGTATTGATCCGAAATTCACACCTGTGAAACAAAAAAGGAGAACCCAGGGTCCAGAAAGGTCAGCAGCACTAAAGGAAGAAGTAGATCGGCTCATGGAGAATGGTTTCATCAAAGAGTCCACCTATCCAAATTGGGTTTCAAATCCAGTACTGGTTAAAAAAGCAAATGGAAAGTGGAGAGTATGCATCGATTTCTCAGATTTAAACAAAGCTTGTCCCAAAGACTGCTTCCCGTTGCCGAGGACTGATCAGCTGGTAGATGGAACAGCTGGGCATGAATTGTTGTCTTTTATGGATGCTTACTCTGGGTATAACCAGATTATGATGCATGAGCCGGATCAGGAGGATACGAGCTTTGTCACCGATGTTGGTCTTTACTGCTACAAAGTCATGCCCTTCGGACTAAAGAATGCAGGGGCAACATATCAAAGGCTCGTTAATGCAATGTTCAAATCACAGATTGGGAAAACTATGGAAGTCTATGTTGATGATATGTTGGTGAAATCAAAGAAAGCAGTTGACCATATGGATCACTTAGCGGAAATGTTCACAATTCTCCGAAAGTATGGAATGAAGCTCAATCCTTTGAAATGTTCATTCGGAGTAGTGTCCGGGAAATTCCTGGGATTTATCGTAAGCGCTAGGGGCATTGAAGCTAACCCTGCTCAAATTATTTCTCTGAGAGAAGTCAAAGCCCCTAGGACAAAGAAGGAACTGCAGAGCCTCAATGGGAAAGTTGCTGCTTTAAGTCGGTTTATTTCCAAAGCCACCGATAAATGCATCCCCTTCTTTGACGCTCTAAAGAAAGGAAAGAAAAACTTCGAATGGACCCCTGAATGCCAGAGAGCTTTCGATGAACTAATCCGTCACATGGAAGTGCCTCCAATACTTTCCAAGCCCAACAATGGCGAAGACCTTTTCATATACTTGGCAGTTTCGTCTCATGCCCTGAGTGCGGCATTAGTGCGGGAAGATGCGAAAGTTCAGCGCCCGGTCTACTATATCAGCAAAAGATTCACTAGGGCAGAAATGAATTATTCAAAGCTAGAAAAGCTCGACTATTGTCTATTGATTGCTTCCAGAAAGTTGAGGCCATATTTTCAAGCTCACCCTGTCAATGTTCTCACTGATCAACCCCTAAAGCAAGTTCTATTTCGCACTGTAACTTTGGGCTGTCTTCTGAAGTGGAATATTGAACTTAGCCAATATGATATCGCTTACCATCCCTGAAGAGCAATCAACGGACAAGCTTTAGCATATTTTATTGCAGAGTACACAGATAAGGGTGACATTGAGGAAGATGTTACAGTTGACATCCCAACCTGATGGAAGTTATATGTTGATGGCGCAAGAAATGATTACTGTTCCGGAGCTGGGGTTGTGCTTGAAACCCCAGAAGGGCGATTATTATGTTACGCGTTGAGGTTGGAATTTCCTTCTACGAATAATGAAGCAGAATATGAAGCTCTAATTGCTAGATTGAAGATTGCAAAAGAACTGAACATCAAAGCATTGCAGATCTTCAGTGATTCTCAGCTTATTGTATGTCAAGTCAAGAAGGAGTTTCAAACTAAAGGAGGAAATCTGCCTGCTTACTTGTCAAAGGTTTGTGAGCTTCTCGATGATTTCGATCACTATTCGTTAAGCCACATACCTCGAGAGGAAAATATGAAGGCGGATTCTCTCGCAAAGTATTCAAGTTCCGGAGAAGCTCAATTATTGGGATTGGTTCCTGTGGAGGTCTTGTCAGCTCCAAGCACTGATGAGATGGATGTCAATTGGATCATGGCTGTATCATAAGAACAAGAGTCATGGATGACCCCGATCAAAGAATATCTACTCGATGGCTCCCTGCCGGAAAATTCTAAAGAACGCCGAAAGCTGTTAAGAAAAGCATCGAGATATGTAATTCAAGACGGCCGGTTATACAGGCGGGGATTCTCAATGCCATTACTCTGATGTGTAACCAAGGAAGAAGCCAAGACAACTTTAGCAGAGGTGCATGGAGGAGAATGTGGGGATCATTCAGGTGACCAAACTCTTGCCAAGAAAGTTCTCCGGTATGGGTATTTTTGGCCAAATATTAATCGAGATGCTGCTATTTATTCCCGAAAATGCGACAAGTGCCAGAGGTTTGCAAAAATCCCAAGAGCACCTTCCACCGAACTAACACAGATGGTCAGTCCATGGCCATTTGCCATTTGGGGGATAGATCTAATCGGACCTTTACCAATTGCCAAGTCGGGAATCAAATATGCTATTGTTGTTGTTGATTATTTCACTAAATGGGCTGAAGCAGAACCTTTGGCTACTATGACCTCTAAAAAGATGATAAATTTTGTGACTAAAAATATCATTTGTAGGTATGGTGTGCCGCAGAAGATAATCACAGACAACGGTACTCAATTCGAAAGCGAAGAGTTCCAGGACTTTTGCAAGCGATTCAGAATACGAAAAAGCTTCTCAGCAGTGGCTCATCCGTAGGAAAACGGGCAAGTGGAAGCAGTAAACAAGATTATCAAGTCAACCATCAAAAAGCAGCTTGAAAAAGCAAAAGTGGATGGGTTGATAAGCTACCACTAGCACTTTGGGCATACAGAACAACCCAAAAAACTACGACTGAGCACACTCCATTCTCATTGGCATACTGATCAAAAGCAATGATTCCAGTAGAACTAGAAGTCCCTTCACACAGGAGAATTCATTTTAACCAGACTGAAAACGAAAAATTGCAACTCGAAGCACTTGACTTTCTTGATGAAAGAAGGGAAGAAGCCAGGCTCAGGGTTGCGGCCCATCAGCAAAGGATAGCAAGGCACTTCAACTCTAAAGTCCGTCAACGAAGCTTTGAAATCGGGGACTTAGTCTTGAAGAGGATCATGACAGCAACTGGAGTGTTTGGACCAAATTGGGAAGGACCATATGTCATAGGCAATAAACTTCTTGATGGCACCTTCAAACTCACAACTGTTGAAGGAGATCCAATCCCGAGAGCCTGGAACAGCAACCATTTGCGTCCATATTTTACTTAAAAAAGCTCTGCTTGGAATTGTAAAATGATTATGGATGTATCAATTGTATTGTAAACCATTGTAAAATCAGTGATAATTAATAAAAGAGCTATAAAGTGGATGTAGGCCCAATTTTTGGCCGAACCACTATAAATTCTGTGTCCTTTATTATTATAAAATGCCCGTTTCATTTCGATGTGTAAATACTCTAAATGTATTGCTAAAATGTCGATCTAATATTGCAGGCCGTTAAAACAAAGCTTACCCATCACGAGGCTAGGTGGGCCCTGTGAATCACTCAATAAACAAATTTCAAGTCATAAAAGTTCCAGATTCAAATTCTTCATAAGATGCATTTCACGTAAAAATTTAATGATTCCGCCGAAGGGACATCTTCCTAAAGCAAAGGAACCGGGCCCTTGTTAACTAATTACAATCGTCTGTATAAATGGACATCTGATTAGATAACATGCGCCTACCCCGTGGAATCGCTTAACAGTGAAATACACTTCTTCAGATAAAGCAAACCACTCGCAAAAGAAAGGAACACGAACTTGGAAGCAATCATAGGGAACCACTAAAGAGCAGATGACAAAAAGACATGGGGGAGCGGACACAAAAGCAGCCAAAAAGCCAATCAACAAGAGCCCTCTTCGGAGGCACAAGACCTCTTCGGAGGTGCAACTCTTTGGAGGATAAAGACCTCTACGGAGGCACAAGCCCGCTTCGGAGGCATGCCAAAAAATGGAAGTTTTCTTCTCAACAAAGAGGTTGGTGGAACCACCGAAGGCGTAGTGCCTTTGTTAACTAGTTGCGATCGTTTGTGCGAACGAACATCCAATTAAGTAACTTGCGTCCGCCCCGTGGATCCATTTAACTGTGAGAAAGTAACTTCCAGGCAATCAAATAAAGACCTCTCCGGAGGAGCAAGACCTCTTTGGACGCACAAGACCTCTTCGGAGGCACAAGACCTCTTCGAAGGCATAAGACCTCTCCCGAGGCACCACAAGCCCTCTTCAGAGGCACAAGCCTTCACCAAAGGCACACACTGCCCTCTTCGGAGGCAGAAGACCTTCCCCATGGCACGCAAGACCTCTCCGGAGGTACAAGACCTCTCCGGAGGCACAAGACCACTCTGGAGGCACAAGACCACTCCGGAGGCACAAGACCTCTCGGAGGCACGTCTCAGAATGAAATTCTCTTCTCAAACAACAAAGTTGACGGAACCACCGGACGAGCACCTTCACGACATGAAGGCACAGGGCCCTTGTTAATTGGCTGCGATCGCTCGTGCAAACGAACGTCCAATCAAGTAACTTACGTCCGCCCCGTGGTTCCATCGACTGTGAGAAAGTAATTTCAAGCAAACAGAACAAAAAGACCTCTAGCGAGGCACAATAAAAAAAATAATATAATAAAATATAAAATAAAACCCTCTTCAGAGGTTCGCTTTACTACGTAGGAGAGTCTACTTCTCAGAAATAAAAAGTGATCATCTCCGAAAGTTAAAGTGTAAAAACTTCTCCAAAATGAGGCACGTTCTATTAAAGTAAAATAATACTTCCACAAAAACGGAATAATTATTCTCTAAAATAAGAATACGAGTCTCTTCGAAATGAAGAATATTACAATGAGCCATGGTATGGGGGCAATATGATATAATATAGCTACATTAATAAAAACGATACTCAAGCAACATACCATAAGCTCATTACAATATTACGCAAAGTAAACAAAGAAACTTGTGCAAAAACGAGGAATAAATGCATTCACACACATACTGACAAGAAATTGTACAAGTAGAAAGAACCATTTTATTCCATACTATAAAGTTTTTGTACATATGTAGGTTTCAAGCGAGGACCGATACCCGCACAATCTCCGGTCAGTACATACAAAAGGAAAAAAAGCAAAACGATAAGCATGAAGTCAGTTCATCACTCCTTCTTCCCGCTACCTTTGGAACTCTTGCCCGGCTTTATGATTAATTTTTGAAGCCGGCGTTGGCGGGTCGGGGAAGAAGGAGAAGGAGGTATGGCTGGGTCAGCTTCCGCTTCCTCTCCAGTAGCAGAAGCACTTTTCCTTCTCCTCTTCGCAATTGCGCGCTTCCACTTCTTTTTCGAAGAAGACTCACTACCCAGAGTAAAAAACTTAGAAAGCTTTGTGTCGTCATCATAAGTTTGCTCCGGGGTCTTTTCGCCTTCTTCAAGTTCCCCAGTCTTCTGCTCTTGCAAAGCGGGTGGATCGTCCAAGCCCTGAAGAGCTCCTATTTGTTCTTCCTGCGATCCCGGCTGAGAAGCAGAAGTGATCTTAAGGGATGGAGGAGGAACAGCTGGAAGGGTAGAAGTTTCCACAGTCTTCAGTGTTTCTGCTACAGAAGAAAAGAAGTTAAAATTAGTATTCTTCGAAAAAAGAGAAGATATTGGCTCATCGGGACTCAAGTAATAAGCAAGAAATTCATTGAACTCAGTTGAATCGAACAAGTAGTATACTTGAGCTATATCAGACTTGGAGTTACCTAGAGAAGTTGGCTTAATCACATCGATTTCAAATTTTTCAGCTTCAATGTCGTCTTGGGTCTTCTCCTCCACTTGAACAGTGGGAGGCTCGGTAATTGCTGTTTTAACTTCGACTTTTGCAGGAGGTGGAGAATAAGAACTAGAGCCGATGGTATAAGGGTCGACCGGAGCCGGGGACAAGCGGGGTCAGTTAAAGTTGCTTTCTCTAAACGATCTCCTCCTACTGCTTCGGCTCGCTCCCTAGCAAGCTGCTCTTTTCCCCTGGCAAGGGCGGTACGTGCTTCATCATCCAGATAGGTCGCCTCAAGATCCGCTTCTGCATAGCCAACACCTCCGAACATGTCAATTATCGCTTCCCACACTTCGGCCAAAGTAATTTAATATGTTGGTACCAGAAATGAGAGGCTCCCGCGCCCCAAGACGCTATGGATGCAAAAATCAAATAATGTAGAGCTAATTTTGGCCTTTGTCGCCTCGTGCGATTGCTCAGCCGCTTCTTTTCCGGTGATGGCTGCTTCTTTTCCAGCAACGGCCTCATCGCGCTCTTTTTCAGTTTTTGACAGTTGAGCTCGCAACCGCATAATTTCCAAATCATGGGAACTTGCCTTCTCTCGTAGCTGGGCAATGTCATTGCGATAGATTTCCACCATCTTCTTTTCAGCTTCAAGTTGAGCCTCAGCATTCCGTTGAGCAGCATGAGCATCGCGAACTTGTTTTTGAAGTACTTCTTCCTTTTGAGTGTAGGAAGTAGAAGAAGTAACAAGCTTATTTTTGAGTTTTCCAACTTCAGCCTCAAGTCTCGCGTTATCATCAGCGATGCTCGTCATTTCTGCATCATGTTGCATAAGAATCTTCTTCCACTCCGAATGATCGTTCTCCATGGTTAACATGGCTTCGAGATTCATATGATTAACAAGTTTCTGCCAGCAAGACATCCTCTCGATATCAAGTTTGACAGCATCAATGTTTCTTAACATAGCTTGCTTATCAATCGGCACCAAGTCTAAGTCGAAACATACTCCCTTTAAACACCGATTTGGGAATCGGCTTTGAAGTGTAGGAGGAGCATCCTTGACTTGATATTGAGTCCTATTGATAATTGTCTGAATGTCAGATTTCTTAAGAGCAGGAGAACCGGAGGGGATGTCAAGAGGGTTAGGAGCAACGGTCTTTTCAGAAATTGCAGACGCTGATCGATCGCTAAGTTTAACCCGTTTGCTCGGATCGTCAACAACGTGACTTTTCCCTTTAACATCATAAGATTTCCTCTTGTGGGAGTCATCATCCTTTCTTCTTTGCTGCTCCTCATATTCCTGCCTTTCACGAGCTTTTCTAGCGGCCCTTTCTTCATCTGTTTCCCTATGGACAGTGAGATAACGCCTATAATCATAACTGCTGCGACTTCCATGGCGCTGGAAATTGTCATAGTACGAGCCACTATGCCCCATCGGAGAATCTGAAAATGAAAAAGAGATAGAATTTAGAAATCTCCAGGAAAAGGAAATTAAGTGCGAGTAACTGCTAAATATTCCTAAGTGTGTGTGGCGTGTAAACTATGCGCGTCGAGCTACAAACCACTCTTCGGCTTGGGGGTAACGTCAACTTTTGCAGCTGGCGTTAACTCTTGGGTTAATGGAGTTTGCTGCAAGGCAGATGTCGCCTCAATTGCCGAAGAAATAACTTTGGTAGTAATAGGGTCATCCATAAAGAGTTCTTGAGAAGTTATCATTAAGTCGCTTAGATCATCGAAAGTATCTCCACCGTCGTGCTTAGTGGAGTCTTCTTTTTCAATTCCTTCTTCGATCACCGGGGAAAGCGAAAGTTTACTAGACAATCCCGCAATATCAACAGAAGTAGAACACTTCACTAATGTAGCCTCTACAACAGGTTCTCCCAATGCAGTTTCTTCTGCAGAAACTGGGGCATTTGATTTCTCTGTTTGAGAACCGGGGGCAGCTAATAATTCAGTCTCGGAACTAGACACTTCATGAATCTGGGTGGATCGAGAGGAGTGTAAAAGTCCGAACTGGTGCAAAAACTCGTCTCTAAGCAGAAATTTGGCGCTTCTCTCTTCAGCAGCAACAGCACTTAAAGTTTCTAAGGTTGGCTTATGGCTGGGATCTCGAAGCGGAGGAGGAAGTGCTACAAAAGTAAAGAATGAAATTCAGTACTTGACAATTCTAGTTTCAAGAAATTTAGGAAAAATGGAGCAAGCGGAAATAGGCAATCTTACTTCCGATTCTCCAAACGGCATAGAATCCTGGGGGACAACAGACAAAGAAGAATTGACTTAAGAACCCGTGTGCACTCTCGGGCAAGTCCAGAATCAATTTACGGTTTCTAGCACCTCTCACAAGTATAATAGAAGGATGGTCTTTACTCTTTGCGAATGTACACAAGTAACAGATCTCTTCAAAACTTGGAAGACGGTCAAGCGTCCTCCTGAACAGCACACACAACCCCATCAAGATGGCATAACCATTGGGGTGTAGCTGGAATGGAGAGATAGTCAATCGAAGAAGAAGCTGTCGAAGAAAATCATTAAAGGGAGGAATAGCTCCACTTAAGCACATTTGACGATTAACTGTGACAAAACCAAGAGGTGGCCTGTCAGCAGTATCGCTTACTCTAGGAAACAAAGCGTCTGCTTCAGAAATACCGAACTGGATACACAATTGACTGAAAGCATTGTGGCTCAAGGTGGTTGAAGTTCTTTCCGGAGGATCAATCAGTGGGTTAGCAATCGGAAAAGCCTCCCCATCTTGTCTTGTTTCTTCTTGTTGAGAAGTCATTCTACACAAGGAACTGGACCTTCAAATATGAAGGTGCACGTTTCCTAAAAGTGTGAAGTGTTGTGTAAAACTAGTAAATTGACAAGCAAATATAACTGGAATCAAATTAGTTGACGTGTGTCGATTATTGAGTTTCAAGACTTGTTATTTTAAGTCCAAGTACAGTGTTGATGCAAACAAATTAGCTGTAGTTGATTACTGTAGTTTTGTTTTAATACTTCACTTGAATTTGTTGATTCACAGCATTTCATTCACAAAGTTCATTTAAGTTGATTATTCTTTATCGACTAATCTGTCATTCGATGTGGGCAATCAATGGCAGTATATTCGTCCTAGTTTTCTGCAAATGTTGTGCTTAACAGGTTGTTAGATTAAAATATTAGTATAATCTGTGACAAAGTTCAAAATAGTTTAAAGTCCAGACAATTCAAAGTTCAAACAATTAAAAATTCAGGCAGTTCATTTCGGCAATTCAAGTTGAGAATTCAAGTCGAAATTATGCTTCAAGACAGGAAGAACATTTTTTAATTAAGTGTTAGCTCGTCCACGACCTAAAGGATATGCGGCGAGTTAAGTTAAATCATCGACCCTTTAAGTCGTAATGCGTATGAAGGAAAAGGTCTCAAGTCAAAATAGCGCAAATTTCTCCAAGTCCTAGCTCGGCCGCGACCTAGCCGCAAGCAAGTTAGGTCACAGGAAAGTTGGGTCACAAGCGAGTTAGGTCGTAGTTATGATAGGTTGTACAGTTCACGTTCGAACCAACTCAAACAGCCTACATAAGTCAAGCCCTTCTAATTCACAGTATTCAAGCCAAAGAATTCAAGGCAGAGCAAAACTGGCTAAGTCCTAGGTCGCTTAAACATATACGCGACTTAAAAGTTATATCATCACAAAGTTGGGTCGTTCGATCAGTTAGGTCGCAAGAGTTCTTGAACCGGACGGGTTGTTAGGTCAGCCTAATTTATTAGGTCGTGTATGTTTTTAGGTCGTCCAATCTGCTAGATCGCTTGATGAGTTACCCAATAACCTCGAGCTATCCCCCATCAGATATCCTAAGCCATATTCTCCAATCATACTTCGCCACATCACCAGAAGCGCCCTAACCTAACCCGTTATCTTTCAAAATCACCAAATCATTCGAAACCAAGCCAAATCACCCCAAATCCATCATGAACATGATGCGTTGCCATGATCTCGAGAAGTACAATGGTAGCACAACCATGGACGAGCAAAGATTGACCACGGTGTGGCTCTTAGTGAAACGCAACGCATGAAATCGTATTAGGGCCGAAAAATGGGGGAGGGTTTGCGTTTCGATGATGGCCGTGATTGAGTAGTGATTGAATTTACTTACGTAGTATAATGATGGGGATGATTGATGGTCAAGTAACTGAATTCGCCTTCGAGAGCTTGGAAACTTATTAATGGCAGGATGGAGTGATAGAACAGATGAGATGAAGGAGGAACGACCTAAGCTATTTATACACCGGGGCAGAGAAATGCGAATCGGCACCACACGACCTAGTTTCCTCGCTAAGTCACTCGCGACCTAACAACTCATCAAAGCACGAGTTAAGGAGATCAAAGCACTCGACCTACGACCTAGGCGTGTACTTCGAGGAGCAAATGTTAACTCCTCTTCGTATGCGACCTAACGGCTTAAGAGGATAGTGACTTAACTACTTAAGGAACCCCAGCGACCTAACGAGATGAGCAGGCAAGCGACCTAACTTCTGAAAGAGGACAACGACCGAGCGACTTAAGGAGTCAACGACTTAAAAGATCAAGCGACCTAAAGCATATGCGACCTAAAGCATATGCGACCTAAAGCATATGCAACCTAAGACATATGCGGCCTAAAGCATATGCGACCTAAAGCATATGCGACCTAAGGCATATGCGACCTAAAGCATATGCGACCTAAGCAATGCCACGACCTACCGACCTAAGAAGCTAGCGACTTAAGGGATCCTACTACCTAACGACCTAAGAACGAAGTGGTCTCAGCGACCTAATTTAGGTTACAACGGATCTCCTAGGTCGCCGTCGACCTACGACCTATATTAGGTCGCGCGCGACCTATTAACTCGCTCAGAAGAAATCAAGATCAAACGAGATGAGCCAGGTTATATCCCCTAGGTCGTTGCCGACCTACGACCTAACTTAGGTCGTTCACGACCTAAGACTTAGAGATTGAATCTTGCCCAAATTTTTCCTTATAAATACTAGAGCTACTCCAACGACAAAGGGACTTTTGGATGATTCTATGGAGCGCCTATACTCTGCTGCTTTCTCAACTCAACACTTCAAACACCAAAGACACTTCAAGGAACTTCAAGAGAAGATCGAAGACATCCGACATGGATTCGAAGAGCTCTCTTGCATTAAACTTCTAGCTACTTGTCTCAAGTTTGTTGTAATCAAATTGTAATCGAAGAATTGTTGTAAAAATTGTAATCGAATCGGTAATAAAGAAGATAAAGTGGACGTAGGCTTAATTTCTAGCCGAACCACTATAAAACCATTGTCTCTTTACTTTCCTGCCATTTTCTGCATATTTCTGTTCCCGTACCAATGGATGGTGCTTTCACATAACTCATACACACACCGGGGTGTTAGCGTTCAATTTTCAGTGTTAACACGTATATTATATATCTTATCAAGATTACATGTATATACTTGTAACAAACCTTCTTTTTACCATCGAAAGTCAACACCCACTTCCCCTGTGTTCTTATGTTGTGCATCCAATCAACAAAAGGGCAGATTGTTAGGGTAAATAAAAAGAAATGAATAGATAACAGAGAAAAACAGAATCTCATAGCGGAATCGATAACATATAATATATCAAGGACAATACAAACTATCACACCAAAATACGGAGTATATCAGAGTTAAAAACAAACCTTATCAGCTGAACAGTTATAAAATCCTGACCTTACAAATGCCGATAGGTATGCTAGATAATACAGAGAAAAATAAAATACTACGATAGGTAAATCTTCAGCACCCCTCCACGATCTCCAAAACTTCAAAGACAACCTGGGAAAATATTCGATCTGACCCAAGCATTATAAATAAATAACACCCTGATCAGTCTGAAAATAGCAGCGCGAGATAATCAAACAATGGGCAACATACAATAGTTCAGTGAGACCGCACAGTTAACGTGGAACGGTTTTTACCTCACCATAATAACATCCGTACATGCAAGAGTAGAAATAAATATCAGGAAACAAATCCAAATATTAATAGGCATAATTAATATTAAAACCAGCCTTGAAAGAATGGAAATAAACCGAGTAAAATCCAAACTAGACAGAATGGATAGAACAAGGAAAATAGTCCAACTTGGTAGAATGGACTAAATAAGGTAACAATCCAGACTTGATAGAATGGACTGAATTAAGTACTTAAATGCTGTTATGAGGAGTTGGCTCTACTCATGACAATTTAAAGATAAACAGATTCAAGGATTCGAGTCAAATAAAGAAAGAAAAATTTCCAACAAAAGAGGAGTAATGTGCACCCCCTATGAAGTATACCTCTATTAATATACTCCTAAGCTCGACCGCATGTTGTGTGACACTTCTCGAAAATGTACCAGTCGGACCCTGCCGGACGCCGACAGACCTTACCGTTTATCCGAATATTTCACATCTAAAGTCAAACCAATTTTCATGTGACGGTACACAAAAATCTAAATAAAATGTGAAATACCCTTTTGATGGGAGCAACCCACATAGCTAGATGTCCTTTCGCTTTCGGTTTAGTCATTTCGAGAAAAGGATAATAAAGCTCAAAGAGAAGCCAATCATTTTTAAGGTGACCCTACACCATGAAGAAAGCTGAATTCAATAAATAATAAATCAACTATCACGATACTTAAAATCATCATATATGGAAACTAAATCTCATATATTTACCACTACTCGTTGATTCCAGACAAATCCTATCTCTCAGTTGAAAATGAAGCTAGGCAAATTGAGGTATTGTTACCCCTATGCATCGCCTTGACGACATTTATAGCCTTCGAGATAGAAACGAGTCCAAACCTCAATGTTTAGCGTTAAAAGTATGACCAGATCCCTTCCATATAAGCGATATCGATTACAAAACTATTTTTCCTTGACAAAAAATGAATCTTTTCTTTTAAAAATTGAACATGTACTTGATTTCCATATTTCCATATTGCTAAAACACTTTTAGAATTAGTTCTTGGTTGTTAAAATGTTAAGAGAATAATTTTTTCAAGTGCACAACCCCGAAGGCCTAAACCAACATCAGACCGAACACCTAGAAGATTATCCAACTTAACATCCCAATAATCGAGTTCCAATTCCTTTTTATAACTTTAAAACAATATTAATTATCTCGAAAGATAATTAATCATATTTAAAAGTTCTTTAAAATAAAGAAATCCATTATCTATAATAAAATAGATAATTGTTTCCAAACTTATATAACATTAGTAAATTAACTTTAAAATCTTTATTAAATCAGTTTGTTAACCATTAAATTAGTTTATAGACTTCAAACTCTTTTATTATATTATTTCATTTACTTTAATCACTTTTACTAAATCAGTTAATTAATTTTAAGTTCAACAGTTAAAAGGACTTATTAAATTCAAATTAACATTAATTAAATGAATAATTAACCTCAAACATCATTAGTTAAAATTTTAACTAAACTCCTAATATCATTAGTTAAACAATTAGTTAAATTTAAAACAATCATTAATTAGATGATTAATTAAATTCAAATACCATTATTTAAAATGATTTATTACTTTTAAGTATCATTATCTGAAATGATTATTAAATTCAATTATCATTAATTAAAATAATTAATCAAACTTAAGAAATCATTAGTACAAATGATTAATTAAATCCGATCTTATTTAGATCAAAAGTTAAATCAATTTTAAACATTGCTAATTAAATTGGTGAATTAAATTAAAAATAATTATTTAAAATGATTGATTAATCAACATTATCATTAATCAAAATTGTAACAGCCCGCAAATCCGTACCGCTTTGAGTCGACAAAATTATCCAAGTTCAAGGTGGACGGAAATACAGACCATTATGGTTAAAGAAGAAAGAGGAAGAAGAAGAAAATAGAAAACAACATCAGAATCCCACAATCGTAGCGGAACAAAATATAATATATAACAACAGATTCTTATACAAAAGAATCTGTAACTGTATAATACTTACAATCATCAGAGTACAAAACAAACCATAGCACACAACTGGACAGTTATAATAACCTGTCCTCACAAAAGCTGACTATACAGCTTACACTGCACAACGCAATATAAGTCAAGTACATGTGATACGTCTCGCCATCCAGCTCGTCTCCTGAGCTCCACAGCATCCTATCATGTATCTGTAATACTCGGTCTGACCCGAGCATTATAATAAAATAACACCCGAGTCAGTCTGGAAAACCAGCGTGAGAAAACACACTCAATTGAATTATTAAAGTTTTTAAAAACCCTTTTGAAAATAAAAGGTATCTCGTAAGACCACGCCACAAATAAACATGCCGGGTTTATACCTTACGATAACCAAAACATTTTTATATCAAAACCGTCTGATATTATAATAGTGTCTATAGAAAGTAAAATAGAACCTAGCTGAAATGCTTGCATCTCACGTTCCAGCAATAGTTGGGCACAATCAAAACCGTACGGGCGCTTATTGGAGATTGGATTCCATACAATGGCAGGGCTACTGGCGTACCGCCCGTCACAGTACCTGGCCTAGATCAGAGTACCGAGGATCACTCTCGACCCCCTACAACATAAGACCGGAGCTACCCCTTACTGGATAGTCCGAATAAGATCACCCCTTGGTTGGGATCATCCACTGCCACTAAGCCGAAATCAAAAAGGGACATCTAGACAGGGATGATCTTACCCTAATTGGTTGCTAGCCACTTAGCCTTGCTACACCTCCCCTATTTCAGCCATTCTCGGTTGATGAGGCTTGAGGCTATGCGTTACCTTTTTAGAACACATTTCACTTAGAATGCTCATTGTCCTCCTGACGATGGTCTGATAGCATTCGTCCATACAAGTTGCCCAAGGTCTGGATAAACCGAATCACCGTCTTCATCACCTTCACGGTATTCATTCGCAAATGTTCAAACCGGATCGAAGTGGTTTCCGGGTAATTAAACCCGATCTCGGTCTCTTCGAAACGATCAGTGTATTGGCAAATATTGATAGTCGGTTATTTAACAATCAAATTCAACCAATCATCCAACCAATTGTTTTATTTCCCCTAAAAAGCACCAAGTCTATTAAGTCTAGATTTTAAACAAATTAAATCACTTTGTCCAAAATATACACTTTTAAACATTTAAAATAAATACTTTAAAATACTAGTTATGAAATTCTATAATAATTTTCCAAGTAAAACTTAAGCCAAAACTACTTTTGAAATAAAGCTATTTTATAAAATATAAATATTTAATAATTTTCCTTTAATCATAATACCACTTTAAATCTTCAAAACAATTAACTACTATACTTAACTTAATAAATATTTACCATTAAATTTTAAAACAATTTAAATAATAAATTTCTCTAAAAACATTCTTTTTAAAACAATTTTAAAACTTCTAATTTATACTTTAAAATCCTTATTTGAAAATATACTTAGCTTTTTAGGAAACTACACCTCCCATTCCAATAAATCCAGTCTAACCATATTAAAATCCTTCTTGATTTATCCCACTTTAATTTACGTTCCAATCCCGTAAATTCTTTCCACACTTTTAAAAATAAAACCACCTTTTATTTTTAAAACAATTTACCCTTTCCTTATAAATTCCCGCCGTGAATTTAAAATCTCAAATATCCACTGATATTTATTTCACTTTATTTATAAACCCCGTTTATAAATCCATAGTCTCATTCTCCTTTTAATCACTATTTTCAAAACACTTAATCGATTTTCAAAATTAACTCCATTTTAAAATACATTCCTTTACTTACCCAAATTTTATTCCAAAACCCATTAATTCCATATTCACTCCTTTATTATAATTTAAAAACTTATTTAAATCTGAAATATCAATTTCCTACTTTATTCCAAAATTCTCTTTTTATTTCTCCGAAACATTTAATTCCTGAATTAAAAATAAATCCTTTAGTTCTTCAAAAATATCGCTTAAGTCCTCCAAACTCCTTAATTTCCATTTATTTAAAATCTTTAGTTTTCCCCATGTTTGAGATTTATTTAATAGGATTTAAAAATCAAACCTTTTACCCTTTCCCAATTCATTATTTGAAATTTATCCAAATTCACTATATTTACCTTACTTAAAGTTCTCTCTTTTATTTCTCCTTTCAAAAACCCGATCTTTATATTTTTGACATCTTAAAAATATCAAAATATCCAGCCAACCATATCATTCAATATTTTCCATTTTAAATATAATCTATCACAGATTATCAAATAAATCACATAACTGAATATGAAAATAAATTCAACATTTTTGAGGAATCCAGTTGGATCCCTCCAACTTGTTTCCCTACATCTATAGATGTTAGCACAATATAAAATACCAATTCTACTACGAGGTGGAATATCGCGGTATGGGGGGTTATATTCATATCATCCGCTATTATGCGGCGCATAGGGTCTCATCCGCTATATAGTGCGGGAATATCAATCACTCCAATATATATACTACTAGATATATATATAATATCACATCCAAACTGATAATAAATTATCAATTCAAGCAATCAATCCAATAATTTAATTTTTAACTATTTAAATTAACCGATAATCCAGAAGTGAATGAGATTAACTCGCCTTTGCCCTTTAATTTGCAATCCGATCCAAACTGGCTATTTCCTTCACGATTTTGGACCTTGTATAAACATTTACAGTTTATTAACATTTGAACTAATCGAACAATTAATGTTCCATTTTATAATTCAATTAACTAATAGTTTTGATTTTAAACTAATCGTCCTTTAACAATTTCTAAAATAATTTAAATAAGTTAATTAAGCAAATTAATCTCCATTATTTTAAAATTAAACTAGTAGATTTAAAATGTATATTTATTTTATATTTTATTTTTTGAAACTACATATATGTTTATAAAAATAATCTATATAGATTTTAAAAATCTAATTTTATATTCTCTTATATTTCCCAAAATCTTATCCATGTATTTTCTTTTCTGTTTCACCTACATATTAAAAAACATGCAGGAATATATTTTCCTTGAATCAAGTTGAATCGAAAAAGAAAAAAGAATCGAATACCTCACTGCCCTCAAGCCCTGGCTCGGCCTCATCAAGAAGCTCCACCCTCTTCGATCACGAAGCCGAACCCTCACCGCAAAACACAGAGCCATCAAGCCTTAAATCATGTACGAGAATGATGTCCTCGTTGAGCCAAACTCCACTGCGACCCACAACCATCAACACCTCGACCAGCTTCCTCCTTGAATTCGCGACCACCTGCATCAACGAAAAAAAACTACTGTCATCCATCAAACCTCGCGAGCATCGAAACACCCACAGGTCGATCGCCAGACGTCACTCCAATTCCACCACGCTGACTCATGGGACCCCCTCAGCCTTCACCAATCTCGATCCAGCAACCAAAACCCACGGTGAAGTCCCAAGGTTTGTCAAAACCCGAACCCTAGTTATCGAACTCGACCTGCTCCCTTCGTGATCCCTTCCCCAAACGTCGCGACACTCCTGCGTGTGCGATGCTCCTCTTCGTATCCTCCAATTCGACACTCCAGAAAGCTGCGCCTAGACCTCGCAAATCCTCCCAAGAATAAAATTATGAACTGCGATTTCTTTCGGGGAGAAATTGTTTCTATTTTTTTCGAATTGGAACGAGGAAATAGAAAGAGTATCTTCTGTTGCTTTTGAATTGAACTGGAAAGTGAAGTTTTTGTTTAGAACGAGAAAGTGATTTATTCGGCCATTGTTTTTGTTTTCTTGAGTTATGAATTTATTTTCTGCCATTTCTTTTTGATTTTGAATTCGTCTGCTTGCTGTTTTAAAAAGAAGTGGTTGGAGACACGATTCGATGTTAACGTGTTGGAACAAACTAGCTATAGTGATTTGAAGGCAAAATGTTACGACGTGAAGGAAATACAGCTGACAATTGACCAGTATATATGTAAATATATATTTTTAATTAAATTCAATTTCAAATTGCCTCGATAAATGCAACTCAAAATCTTGATGTCCTATCGAGGCTTGCCGCTAGGCGTTCATAATATTATACCCCTATTCCAAACGCAATGGAAAATGTTTCGAGTCCTAATTCGATCGAATGGAGAAGATAGCTTTTTTGAACCCAGTTATTATATTGAATTTCGACATAAATTTCAGCGCGTTTACCTACCGTACGACCACACGATAACTCCAAACACTACGAAATTTGAAATCCGGTAATTATACACTATTATGGATCCGATGGAACTGCTTTCGTCAAATTCCGAGACTTTGTCCCAGAAGCTATTTTTAATTATCAATTTAAACAATATATTTTTAAAACTGAACAAAACACTTTTAAATTCGATTTTAAAAGTTCTATTATCTTCAATATCATTAATATGAATTTTATAAGCCTTTAAAATATTTTTAACAAGCTTGAAACCCCTGATTCAGTATTTTATCCATTTTCCAATTATTAAATTCAATAATTAAACCATCTAATAAATATTGATACTTGAAATTCAAGTTAGAAATGAACTTTTAAATATTTAAAATTAATTAAATATTCCAATTTCAAATGTCCAAAATTTCGGGTCGTCACAAAAATGATTAATGAATTCTCAATATTCTTTTTAGCAGGAACACAAGCTCAAGTTCATAAGATAAGGTTTTGTGTATGAAATTGAATAAATGACGATATAGTGAAATTGCAATAACAACACTTAACAATTTAAATGGAATATCAATATTTATTTTAATTAACCATCAATATATCAGCATAAGGACTTAAATAAATAATTATTGGCAAGAAACCCCCTTTGGGTCTCTCCATGGATTTTTCCTACAAAACGATGGTTATGGATAATATATAGGTAATCATATGGGTTTATAACGATCAAATTAATAAGTCATCCATATTCCACATGGAAATTCAACCAAACAAGCTATCAAACAATTTAATTAACATCCAAACAATCAATAAATGTTTATAACTTCATTGATATGATATAATAAAAATTAATGTGAGTTAAACTCATATTGATTTTCGTTTTCGTCGAAACGTCCCATTTTGGACTTCAACCAAATGGTCGTCTGATTTTAGCCTAAATTTCAACAACCTCAAAATCCAACCAAACCAATTCCATCGTGTAGATCTTGACAACATGAGTCCAATGCAAAAAATAGCATTCGAATCCGACATAGTATGAGTGAGATACAAGATTTATAAGTTATCGTTGAGATTTAAACAAAAAATGTAAACACCTTTAAAGTATTTACAAGATTGCCCCTCACCTTCTTCTCCTCCCCGAAAATAAAATTTTTCACAGACATCACCCAAAACCAAATCATGCGTGCACATATATGCACGGATATGGAGCTACGGACCTCTGTTTGACGAACTGTATTCGCCGTTGCATCTCTCTTCACGATCACAACTTGCCCGAATCCTCGAATCCATGTCCAATGCTCACAAAAAATGACCTGACAGAAAAAACTCAGTCTACGCTATGACGCATTGCACAATGCTCGACCAGAGTTCAAGAAATTAAAGGAAATCGTGCTATTGTCATGAGAAACTCGAATCTCACCTCGTTGTAATCAATCGTCGACCGTAGCCTTGCTCCCTCTAAACCCTAGCTGTTGTCCCTAAAATGACTACCGCCTAGAACATAGCTGCGAGCTCTATCTTGGGTATGGGATTGAAGCCTACGACCATACGAATCCAAATATAATTTTTCCATGATTTATCATTGAGTGGATTTTAAGTTATTGATTTTTAAACTTGAATTGAAGAGGGGAAAACTAGTTTTCTAGTTATAGGTAAGTTTTTATAGAGGGAATAGGTATGGTCATGTTGTATGTATTGGGTATGGCCAGAACAGTGAAGGCCTGGGGTGAATTGATAGGGTATAGAGTTGAAACATGTACATATATTATTATTTTAATTTTAAATTATTCAACAAATCATACCCGAAAATTTCGAACTCCAAATGACACGTGCCGCCTTGTGTTCTATATGTTATAACCCTATTCCGAACATAATGGAACTAGTCTCGAGACCTAATTCGATCGTACGCAGAAGATAGGTTTTCAGACCCAGTTATTATATTAAATCTGACATTAATCTCAACGCGTTTCGAACTCGGACGACCAAACGATATGTCCGATCACCATGAAATTCGATGGCATACTAATTCTCTATTATGGTTTCAATGAAACCAGTTTCGTCAAAATCCGAGACTATGCCCCGGAATGACAATTTCATAGAATTAAATATTTAATTATCGATACTTATCCAATTTATTTATATTTGTAAATAAATTTATAAATTTAATTCACCAATATTATTTATTAATTAAAAGGAGTAAAATAAAATTATTAATCCATTTAATTAAAATTTAATACAATTCAAATATTTAATTATTCCCTATATTTAAATTATAAGTTATTAAATTCCAAAATTCAAATTTTTAAATATTTAAAATTAGTTAAACATATAAAATCAAATAACCAGAATTTTGGGTTGGTACATTCTACCTCCTTAAATGAATTTCGTCCCCGAAACTCCTAAGAAAGAAAATGTTTTCAAACCCTAAGTTTAAAACTATTAATTGAAATGAGTTATTAACCTTATTTTCAAAACCAATTAGCTGGAATGGATTCGAAAGTTTCCAAGTCTTTTAAATTCATTTACTTATACCAACAAATTTCTAGTTTTCAAACATTTTCCAAAATTCTCAAAAAAAATTCTAACTCTTAAAATTTTGGAAAATTTCACCAGTGTCTCATTTGTGCGGCTCAATCAGTACAACTACAAATGGCCTCTACGGGCTCCAAACCAATCAAAGAAAACAACAGCCAAGTGGCCTTCCATATATGAGGCATAAAATCATCAACCAATTTAAATTTTCTGAATTTATAACGTACCTTTTGGCGTTTGATTTATATTTTGGCAAGTAATTTATTATCTCTATGCAAATGCAGGTGCGCAACAATCAAATAGTAATCTATTGCGTACATGTAAATACATTAATCTAAATGAAAATCAGGTTAACAAAAGAAATGTGATGTAACTCTACATGCAAACCCTAGTCTGATTTAAATCTACATGCAATCAACAACCATATCTCAATCATATGCAACAAAGTACAGAGAATATTCCGTAATCGATCATATGCATTAAATTATTTCAAATGATAAATTTAGATCTAAATACTTGGGTTTTTCAATTCAAAATTTATTTTCAAATTTCTAAGACAAGAAAAAATCAAAGATCAAAAGGACAAGGAGGGAACTCCTCCTAGTAAAGTATGGTGAAACTTTAGAATCAAAACCACATGGAATGTCCAGTGGTATTCCGGTTCCTCCAAAAAACATCAACTAGAGTGAATAGGTATCATTCCTTTCCCAAAATCTTCAAAAATTGCCTTTTTCAAAATCACCAGAATTAGGTCCTAATAACAACAATTTAAAATCCTTGGTCTATAAATTTTGTAACGACCCGGAATTTTCGAACCCGAAAATTCCAGATAGTTAGAAGAAAAAGAAAGAGATAGAAGAAAGAAACAGAAAGAAGAAAGAAGAACAGAGAACACAACATCTCACATTCGCAGCGGATTAAATATAATAACAAATAATAATATCAGTTATACAAAGAAAACTGTATTTGTTAATTACATTTTAACACATCAGAGTTACAACATTCACAAATGTACTAGACAGTTAAAATTAACATGTCTCAGACAACTATAATATCACAGCAGAATATACTCCATACGTTCCTGCCATCCAGCTCGCCTCCTGAGCTCTAGAACGTCCTTACCTGAAATCTGTAATACTCGGTCTGACCCGAGCATTACATCAAAGTAACACCCGGGTCAGGCTGGAAACCAGCGTGAGTAAACTCATCTAACATGAAATACCAATCCATAGAACTTATTTAAACCCGGGGTAACTCGTACTTTACTATAAGTAAACAACTTATATAGTTAACACTTATTTTCACAGAACAATATCTAAGTATCCAATTTAGTTTAAATGGTCCATATTATCCTAAACCGGCCTATTGATTTCACATATCAATCTATAAAGAGTTTTAGAAGATTTCAAATCGAAGTGGTTTCGGGTATTTACTAATACCCGACCCCGGTCTCTTCGAATTCAAATGTCATCATTTTTAAATGTCCAAGTTGTTTAAGGGTTTAAACATTTAAACTTATATTCAGGATGATATAAACAGATAGATAAATCACAATATCACAATAAATAATTCATATCAAACATTCATCTCACAAAGCAGCATATATAATAGATATCATACCCAAATCATCCAGTATTAATATCAATCAATCATCCATAAGCAAGTTTGATTAACTCTTAATCAATTTAATTAACCTTTAATTAAATTAATTACTATCCTTTAATTACTTGGATTACCTTAATCCTAATTAATTACAAATAAATAAATTATCTCTTAATGATCTTCCTTAATTAATCTCCTTTGATTAATTATCTTTAATTACATTCAAGTAATTATCCTAAACCATACACAATAATTTACTTTTAATTATTATCATTAAATTACTATCATTAAATAATTAATCTTTAATTAACCATATTCATTAATTAATCTTAATTAATGAACCCTTAATTATTTATTATATAAATTAATGATCCTTAATTACTTCCTTAATTAATTACTCTCTTTTAATTAATTACCTTAATTAGTAATTAATCACATTATTAATTAACCTTAATCCTTTAATTAATTAATCTTTAATTAATTAACTTCAATTCAATTATATTAATTATCCTTTAATTAATATCATCAAGTGATTAACCCTTAATCACTTCCATTAGTTAATTACCTTTAACTAATTTTATTCATTTATTAAACTTTAATTAATCACATTAAGTCATTAACTATCCTATAATTAATTACATTCAGTAATTACTCTTTAATCACTTATACTAAGTAATTAACTATCCATTTATTACATTAAGAAATTATATTTCAATTTGTAAATCTTAAACAATTAAGATAAACCATATACTTTAATTAATTACTTAGTTTCATCATTACTTATTTGAATTCAAAAGTTTGAAATTAATTCATTCAAACATCTCATAATTAAAGTTTTTAATATACTTATATTTTGAAACCTGTTTGATAATGGTTTTGAAAACTTGTTCATTCTATTTACTTTGAAAACTGGTTGCAAATTTTCCTTTTGTTTTTACTTTCAAATCTGGTTTTCTATTAAACATTTGAAACCTGGTATGATTTGCTTCAGATTTTAAAACCTGATTTCCTTTTTGAATTTTATAACCTGGTAACTTAAAATAAACAACCAGAGCCACTACTAAATTTTCCCTAGAAATCCCCGAGTATAACTTCGAGGCCATCAACCAAAAACCCGAGGTCAACTCCGAGTCGCAACCCTCCTTCCCAAACTCAACATCACAGCAATGGCCACAGATACAATAGGAACTCGTGAAAGTGCACGCCTAGACTTCGCCACTCCGATCATCATTCTGGCCTTCAACCAATCGACATCAAGCTCGACATATTCCTCAACCACCCAGATCTCCAAATCGGCCACGAGAACAAATTCGACTCGATCGAACCAGAATAGGGTCCAAACCCAATACACTGAATTCCTCGCCGTCGACGAACTACACCACCAGAAAACCGCAACACCCTGTCTTGAACTTCGCCTACGACTAACACTCCTTTTCCCCTCTTCCTGACCAAGTCCGATGTACCCCAGCCCTCGCGACGAGCCTAAAAACAACGACGACCCACCCAGGTCTTTAAACCCTACAATCAATTCATCCAGCTACCATGTCTGATGAAAAATACTCCGACCATTTTTCCTACCATCGTTGACCATCAACCTATCTCCTGCCTCAATCCCTAACCTTCCATCCTACGCGATCATCAAAAAAAAACTCGAAACGTATTTCCTGATCAACTTCGAATATCTCATTCGAAATTCAACTTAAAAATTTTGATTTTCATGTTAAAAATCCTAGTTTTAAAAGGGGATTCGGGTTATATACATGAATCAACAAATCGTGATAATTGATTTTTAACATATTTTTAACTTCCACTGTTTTTCTTGATTTCCAGAAAATTCCTAAATTTATTTCACATAAATAAATTTTAAAAATCTTGATTTTACTTAAACAAAGATATCTTGTTTAAATTCTTCAGCCTATTAGAGATTGTAAAATAAAAAAAAAACTTGATTTTGTTTAAATCTTTACCCTGTTAAAAATATAAACAGAGACATTCCAGGTTCCAGACATGCATGCACTTTCTATGTACTTATTTACATACATTCAGCTTAAAACAAACATGCAACATAAATTCAAACATGCATCACAAATTTTACTTCAACATTTATCACATGCATTAGACTTAAAAATGTTTAAAGCTTTTAGTTTACTCACCTGTCTTGTAAAAGCAGAGAACAGGCTCCCTGATTTTGATCTGATTTCCTATTTGAAACTGAGTTGAATTGATTTGTAGCTTAGTTTGCTTCAGGTTGAACTTGAAAAGAGGTTGCTTGCTGTTTTGAATTTGAATCGATCTGATTTGAAATCTTGATTGTTGAGATGAATTGAACTTGATTTTCATCTTTGTTTTTGTTTACAGATTCTACTTCTTTTCTGGTTTTGTATCTCAGATTTATAGCTTGCATTTTATTTTGTTTAGTTTGAATATGAGGAAAAGAGAATAGAAGAAGAAATGGTGATGTATATATAAAACTTTGTTTTAATTTTAATTCTTATTTTTGGAAATAAAAGAAAATTGACACTTGTTTACTATGCATAATATTATTCTTACAAATGTTAAATTGATGACAAGATTGACTTACACTTGTAAATATGTATATTTTATGCCTTTTACATGTTTACATAAAGATTTATGTTATGATTATCATTTAGTTTGTATACATATATATATATATATATTAATTTTTATTATATTTAGATTAATGTGCTTTTATATTAATAAATATATTTACAATCCATACTTATCATATATAAACTTAAAAGAAGAACTTAAACCTTTTTATTAAATTCTTTTTAAGCTTATCATATATTTAAATGTTCATCTCATGTTTTGAAAATATAAAGTTTACACATATCTATTTATATATTTATTAATTTACTATAAGATTCATCATTTCCAGATATTTAATTCAACATTTATTATAGTTTTCAAATCCACTTATATACATCCAGATATTTTTATTTAACAAAATTTATTTGTTCATTTATAAATCAATATTTTATTAATTCAATAAAGTTAATTATCAATTAACAAATGTCCAAAAATCTGGGTTATCACATTCCTCCCCCCTTTAAATCTTTTCGTCCTCGAAAAGGAACGAAGCCAAAATTTATTTATTTACTTATTATCAGATAAATTTCTTGTTGAACATTTTAAACTATAAACTCCCTTTATATTAAATTTTTAAAATACTTTAAAATCTATATAATATTACAAAAATAGTTTTTTTTTTTAAAAATACTTTTATAACTCAATGTCTTAACAAGTCCATCCTTGTTCTCACAGAAATTCGGTCATACGTTGATCAGACGTAGGACTGAAAATCTATAAGCACTTAGCAGACCCGTTTTCAACACCCAGTGAAAATACTTGGAAAATAATTTATTGAAATATAGAAAACATTTTTGAAATCGAGGAAATATCTTTGGTAAGAATGCTCTGGAAATCATCACCCCCGTCCATGGTCACAGTTACATCACGGGTTACGTTGCCATCGCAGCAAAAGTCCATGTAACTGATGACAGCATGGAACCCACAACAGATCGCAGTTACATTCCAGGGTTACGTTGCCATCGCAGCAAAAGTCCATGTAACTGTTGGCTCTCAGCGGCACACACGATTTCGCTGTCAAAATAAAACTTCTCCAACATAGGTCTCAGTCTACCGATATAGAATCAAACGCAGACTGTTGGCTCTCAGCGGCACACAAGACTTTCGCTATGTTACCATAGTTTCGCAGTCTATCGATATAAAATCAAACATAGACTGTTGGCTCTCAGCGGCTCACACGACTTTCGCTATGGTCTGCAGTAGATCGCAGTGACATCGAGTTACATTGTCGTCACAGCATAACCCAAATGCCTCTGTGGGCACCAGCCCCTCGATTTTCGCTACACAAATAATCCTCAGGAACTAGTTTATTCCGGACTCCTCACAGGATTAACTTTAGAAACCCCCCTTGGGGCTCAAGGCAGTACCACCCAGTGGCACTCCTGAGAAGTTCATTTCAAGGGAGCGCCTTTTTCCCCAGAGCTATTCACAAAACACTTTATACTATACACTTATAGTATCTTCAAATCATACCCTTTATGATTTATATCAAAATCTCCTTTACACAAAATCGATTATCAAAATCGATACTTCTCAAACTAGGCTTTCCAAAATCCAAAATTGATTTTCCCAAAAATCAAAAGCCCTTTCCAAAATCCATAGGTTTCCAAAACCTTTTCCAAAATCATTCTCATAAGATCCTTTATATATATATATAGATATAGATATATATAACTTTGAAAATCTTTGGATCATTTCAAACTTTGTATAAAACCTCTTTTATACTTCAAATATTTCAAAACCCTTTTCTTTTAGCAATAGATTCAACAAGGGAAGATTTACCTTATATAACAAGGATATATAACTTTATTTTATTCTAAATCAAATATTCACATTTGATAAATCTTTTATAAAGTTATTAACCATATTTCTTTTCAAAAACCATTTTAGATTTCTTATCCACAAATCTTCAATATCAATTTCATTCAAATCCGTACGATGTACACATATCATCCGTACACAATATCAATCTGATCGCTCAATCGATCACACAATTTCACTTCCGAACTAGTATCGTCCACCCGACTTCCTAGTGCGGACTCAGATCTGGTTTCTTGGTCAGAAACCGTCATTCTCCTTGCATAGTCACAACTATGATAGAGAATATCCAGAATCAATCAAAAATCCATATCCAGGTTCGCCGTCGAAAATCGAGCGAAAAATCCCAACTCGGATCGATAATACTATCTCGAAATTCTGTGTTCGAATCTGGGTCAAATCACTATGCGAATAGAATAATATATGTACATCCTACGTATTTATCTTTATTGGTTATTAGCCAAATCAATTCTCTTTTCTATTCACATTTCCTTTAATTCCATTCACTTATTCTCAATTGCTTCATTACCAATTGAGTTATTACTTCAATTATAAACAGTTTGAACTCTGACCTATTTAAATTTAAAAATAGCTTGAAAAAGTTTAAAATATATAAGTAGTTGAAAAATAGTTATTAGTTTGTAAAATAGCTGTAAAATAGTTAAGTAGGTATAAAATAGTTAGATAATTGCAAAATAGTTTTTTTTAAAATAGTGATTAGATATAAGTAACTGAAAAATAGTAATTAGTTTATAAGTCAGTTTCAAAATAGTTCCAAAATAATTGTACAATAAGTATAAGATAGTTTGGGGTTTAAGAAGAAAGATTATATAGTAAATTGTTTGGAAAAATAGATTTGTATTTAAACAATTTATTTTGAAAATAATCCAGAGCTAAACTGTTTAATTTTCCAATCTCCATTTCCAATTATTTTTCCATCAATTAAATTTAAATTTCCACTTCCATTTAAATTGACTCAATACTTCAATTTCCATTGAAATTGATTTAACCCCAATTCAAGTTGAATTAACCATAATTCCTTTCCAAATTCAAATCAAATTCCATTTGATTTTTAAACTTATTCAACTTTAATCACAATTCCAAATTATTTCAAATCAATTTGGATAGATTTCAAATTGAACCGGCTTCAATTTCAAATCATTTCAATTCTAATTTACCATTTGAATTTTTAAAGTTATACATCTTCAATCACAATTCCAATTAATTCAAATCAAATTCAATTTGAACAAATTTTATTCAAATCTCAACTTAAAACCATCTTGAATTATATAAATTCGAGTTAAACATTTTAAATGTTGATTAAATCCTTTAAATCAAATTAACCCTTACCTTAAAATCAAATCAATCTTTATTTTTATTTATTTATTTAACAACTTAAATCTTTAAACCATTTAATTCTAAATCCAAATTTCAAATTCCATTATAAAGTTCAAATAATAATTCAAAAACAATTTAACCTTCAGATTCTAATTTATTATCCATTTCTAACTTCAAAATCAATTTTGAGATCACTCATAATTCTTATTTAAAATCAACCTTTTAACTTCCCGAGTTAAATTTTAATTTCATCTTGAAATTTCTAATTCAAGTTGTTCACTCTAAACTCATTTAACTTTCCTTAAGTTAAATTCAATTTAATCCAGTCAACTTTACCCAATTTGTATTTCCATTTAAAATTTTAAATTTTATATTTAATAATCTTTCCACTTATAAGTTCAAAAACTTATCACTTTGGGTTTTCATATCACATTCCAAGGAAAAATTTAAAACTCAACACTTAGAGTTTATTTCAAATTATCTTTGATATTATGTATATACCATATTTATTTCCTTTACACTTTAAGTCATACTTAAAATTTTAAACCATTCTTGGTTTTTAATTTCAAAACAAATTCCCTTAAAACAATTTCCAGTTTTCTGGGTTTAGATTTAAAATTTCACAATTTCAAATTATCTTCAATTCCAATTTATAAGTCATATTCATCTAAAAGTTTACTTCCCTAAAACATTTCATTATCAACCATCTATGATAATACCCAAGATTATCATATATGGAAATCAATTCATTATTATCTTTATTTCTACAAATTCAAGATTTAAATTTCATTTTGGATTCATTTCAAATTTATCTTCATTCAATTTTAATTTGGTTGTATTTCTATTACCACTTAATTTAATTCCAATATTTTAACAACCAATTACCTTAATATTTATTAGAAAGAAATATCATTTTATATATCAAAATATATTTTTATATAAAATCATTTAAAATCCTTATATAAGAAAATAACAATTACGCTCTCATATATATATTTACACTCAACTCGTTCTAGGGTACCATTGACCCTATCCTTAACGAGTAATCCCAACAGAGCCAAGGTTCTCGCTTAACCTTCGCTCTGATACCAACTGTAACGACCCGGAATTTTCGAACCCGAAAATTCCAGATAGTTAGAAGAAAAAGAAAGAGATAGAAGAAAGAAACAGAAAGAAGAAAGAAGAACAGAGAACACAACATCTCACATTCGCAGCGGATTAAATATAATAACAAATAATAATATCAGTTATACAAAGAAAACTGTATTTGTTAATTACATTTTAACACATCAGAGTTACAACATTCACAAATGTACTAGACAGTTAAAATTAACATGTCTCAGACAACTATAATATCACAGCGGAATATACTCCATACGTTCCTGCCATCCAGCTCGCCTCCTGAGCTCTAGAACGTCCTTACCTGAAATCTGTAATACTCGGTCTGACCCGAGCATTACATCAAAGTAACACCCGGGTCAGGCTGGAAACCAGCGTGAGTAAACTCATCTAACATGAAATACCAATCCATAGAACTTATTTAAACCCGGGGTAACTCGTACTTTACTATAAGTAAACAACTTATATAGTTAACACTTATTTTCACAGAACAATATCTAAGTATCCAATTTAGTTTAAATGGTCCATATTATCCTAAACCGGCCTATTGATTTCACATATCAATCTATAAAGAGTTTTAGAAGATTTCAAATCGAAGTGGTTTCGGGTATT
Source organism: Allium fistulosum (assembly GCA_030737815.1). Lineage (NCBI taxonomy): Eukaryota > Viridiplantae > Streptophyta > Magnoliopsida > Asparagales > Amaryllidaceae > Allium > Allium fistulosum. The sequence goes on from CM060907.1 coordinate 473,456,649, forward strand.
TACTAATACCCGACCCCGGTCTCTTCGAATTCAAATGTCATCATTTTTAAATGTCCAAGTTGTTTAAGGGTTTAAACATTTAAACTTATATTCAGGATGATATAAACAGATAGATAAATCACAATATCACAATAAATAATTCATATCAAACATTCATCTCACAAAGCAGCATATATAATAGATATCATACCCAAATCATCCAGTATTAATATCAATCAATCATCCATAAGCAAGTTTGATTAACTCTTAATCAATTTAATTAACCTTTAATTAAATTAATTACTATCCTTTAATTACTTGGATTACCTTAATCCTAATTAATTACAAATAAATAAATTATCTCTTAATGATCTTCCTTAATTAATCTCCTTTGATTAATTATCTTTAATTACATTCAAGTAATTATCCTAAACCATACACAATAATTTACTTTTAATTATTATCATTAAATTACTATCATTAAATAATTAATCTTTAATTAACCATATTCATTAATTAATCTTAATTAATGAACCCTTAATTATTTATTATATAAATTAATGATCCTTAATTACTTCCTTAATTAATTACTCTCTTTTAATTAATTACCTTAATTAGTAATTAATCACATTATTAATTAACCTTAATCCTTTAATTAATTAATCTTTAATTAATTAACTTCAATTCAATTATATTAATTATCCTTTAATTAATATCATCAAGTGATTAACCCTTAATCACTTCCATTAGTTAATTACCTTTAACTAATTTTATTCATTTATTAAACTTTAATTAATCACATTAAGTCATTAACTATCCTATAATTAATTACATTCAGTAATTACTCTTTAATCACTTATACTAAGTAATTAACTATCCATTTATTACATTAAGAAATTATATTTCAATTTGTAAATCTTAAACAATTAAGATAAACCATATACTTTAATTAATTACTTAGTTTCATCATTACTTATTTGAATTCAAAAGTTTGAAATTAATTCATTCAAACATCTCATAATTAAAGTTTTTAATATACTTATATTTTGAAACCTGTTTGATAATGGTTTTGAAAACTTGTTCATTCTATTTACTTTGAAAACTGGTTGCAAATTTTCCTTTTGTTTTTACTTTCAAATCTGGTTTTCTATTAAACATTTGAAACCTGGTACGATTTGCTTCAGATTTTAAAACCTGATTTCCTTTTTGAATTTTATAACCTGGTAACTTAAAATAAACAACCAGAGCCACTACTAAATTTTCCCTAGAAATCCCCGAGTATAACTTCGAGGCCATCAACCAAAAACCCGAGGTCAACTCCGAGTCGCAACCCTCCTTCCCAAACTCAACATCACAGCAATGGCCACAGATACAATAGGAACTCGTGCACGTGCACGCCTGGACTTCGCCACTCCGATCATCATTTTGGCCTTCAACCAATCGACATCAAGCTCGACATATTCCTCAACCACCCAGATCTCCAAATCGGCCACGAGAACAAATTCGACTCGATCGAACCAGAATAGGGTCCAAACCCAATACACTGAATTCCTCGCCGTCGACGAACTACACCACCAGAAAACCCCAACACCCTGTCTCGAACTTCGCCTACGACTAACACTCCTTTTCCCCTCTTCCTGACCAAGTCCGATGTACCCCAGCCCTCGCGACGAGCCTAAAAACAACGACGACCCACCCAGGTCTTTAAACCCTACAATCAATTCATCCAGCTACCATGTCTGATGAAAAATACTCCGACCATTTTTCCTACCATCGTTGACCATCAACCTATCTCCTGCCTCAATCCCTAACCTTCCATCCTACGCGATCATCAAAAAAACTCGAAACGTATTTCCTGATCAACTTCGAATATCTCATTCGAAATTCAACTTAAAAATTTTGATTTTCATGTTAAAAATCCTAGTTTTAAAAGGGGATTCATGTTATATACATGAATCAACAAATCGTGATAATTGATTTTTAACATATTTTTAACTTCCACTGTTTTTCTTGATTTCCAGAAAATTCCTAAATTTATTTCACATAAATAAATTTTAAAAATCTTGATTTTACTTAAACAAAGATATCTTGTTTAAATTCTTCAGCCTATTAGAGATTGTAAAATAAAAAAAAAACTTGATTTTGTTTAAATCTTTACCCTGTTAAAAATATAAACAGAGACATTCCAGGTTCCAGACATGCATGCACTTTCTATGTACTTATTTACATACATTCAGCTTAAAACAAACATGCAACATAAATTCAAACATGCATCACAAATTTTACTTCAACATTTATCACATGCATTAGACTTAAAAATGTTTAAAGCTTTTAGTTTACTCACCTGTCTTGTAAAAGCAGAGAACAGGCTCCCTGATTTTGATTTGATTTCCTATTTGAAACTGAGTTGAATTGATTTGTAGCTTAGTTTGCTTCAGGTTGAACTTGAAAAGAGGTTGCTTGCTGTTTTGAATTTGAATCGATCTGATTTGAAATCTTGATTGTTGAGATGAATTGAACTTGATTTTCATCTTTGTTTTTGTTTACAGATTCTACTTCTTTTCTGGTTTTGTATCTCAGATTTATAGCTTGCATTTTATTTTGTTTAGTTTGAATATGAGGAAAAGAGAATAGAAGAAGAAATGGTGATGTATATATAAAACTTTGTTTTAATTTTAATTCTTATTTTTGGAAATAAAAGAAAACTGACACTTGTTTACTATGCATAATATTATTCTTACAAATGTTAAATTGATGACAAGATTGACTTACACTTGTAAATATGTATATTTTATGCCTTTTACATGTTTACATAAAGTTTTATGTTATGATTATCATTTAGTTTGTATACATATATATATATATATATATTAATTTTTATTATATTTAGATTAATGTGCTTTTATATTAATAAATATATTTACAATCCATACTTATCATATATAAACTTAAAAGAAGAACTTAAACATTTTTATTAAATTCTTTTTAAGCTTATCATATATTTAAATGTTCATCTCATGTTTTGAAAATATAAAGTTTACACATATCTATTTATATATTTATTAATTTACTATAAGATTCATCATTTCCAGATATTTAATTCAACATTTATTATAGTTTTCAAATCCACTTATATACATCCAGATATTTTTATTTAACAAAATTTATTTGTTCATTTATAAATCAATATTTTATTAATTCAATAAAGTTAATTATCAATTAACAAATGTCCAAAAATCTGGGTTATCACAAATTTTTACTTTATAGACAATGGTATATGAAATCACACAGTTAATCCACTCAACTCAATTAAATCAAATCAATCAAATTCTTGAGGGTATAAACTAACTCTAACAGTCAATCTAATTCCATAAGGTAAAACTTATCACTTAATATTGTTTTAAAATGTTAAATGGCTATCGAACAAATCTTAGCTTAGGTTCAATGCTTTCTTGATTGTCCACATATATAGATAATTATCCCAGCGTTCTATTTGGCTCATTAGCCTTTGGTTATTGCTTAAAATATTATCCAAACTCAATCAGACAAAATGGAAAGTTATACTTTATATTGTATTAGTTTCTTAATTAAATTAAAAAATTTCAAATTCACTTATATTTTCACTTAGTATTTTATTCAGTACTAAAATTATTTATGAATTATTTCATAAATCTTTCACCCAAGTTTAAAAATATTTTATAAAGTTATTTCTTTATAAAACATTAAATAATATCTTATTCCACTTTATTTACTTATATAGTACTTTCCTATATCCTAAGAGTACATACAAATTTTATTTTACTTTTTCAAAGAATCTAGATGGAGATCAAATCAATCATGGTTTCTTAAAACTGTGTCAACCTATTAACCTTTTTAACTTAGAGTGTTAAAATGAATAATACTTATGGTTTGACCCAATCAACAAATAGTTTACATTACTAAGATTTTATAAACAACTATATGGTTTAATAAAAATATTTTTTATCAAAACCTTCTTATTTAATTTAACCTATTTTAAAACCGTGTTAAATTATCCCATACCTTTTCTAAGTGAGAAATCTCATTTATCAAAACAACCTTTTATTTGAAATACCTTTTGTTTTAAAACCAATTCCCTTTTAGGGATATTAAAAATTAGATACTCGATTTTTATTTCAAAACTTATCTTTGAAAGCATACTTCATATATTTTTATATATAATAAATTCAAATAATTTATTTATTAAAATTCACTTTGGGTTTATTCAGATTTGAACTCATTTCGATCGCACAATCACAATGAGAATAATTTACTAAGTACTCCACAAGGTTCGCCCAAGCAAACATCAAACCATTACTTAGAAGATTTTTTAGATTACCACAAAACTAATCGAAACAATTACCTTCTAATAATCCCTAAGAAAATACATTCCATTTAAAAATTTTAATTCCCAAATTATTTTTTTACTTTCAATTGTTTTAAAAAGTACTACTATTTTATTTCTCAAAAAACTTTTTGACATTATTTTCAAAAATTCTGGGATTTAAATTAAAAATCCTTTTTAAACACATTTTATAAACTAAATTTATATAAAATGTTCTTTATATAAAATCATTTCATATTATAATAATCCTTCTTTATTATAATAGAATTATCTTTAATATTTATTGTCTAAATATCCCATCCCACTATATAGATTATATTAACAACTTTTTATTAAAGTTTAATCCTTAACCCACCATTATTAAAAGGTGAATTTTCAAGTAAACATTTTCTTTGAACAACTATATAGTCAAATTGTGAAAATTAATTCACAAAGTATTCATATTAAATCAAGCAATAAATGCTACAAATTAGACCAAGCGCAAGTTAGCAATTAACAAAAAACAGTCAATGCTTCTCATTTAAGTTAAGCATAACCGAACAAACAACCGTAATAATAAATAAATATTATCACATTTCAACCAACACGATCTATAGCTATATAAAGTTTTTGAAAATTATTCCTTTATATATTTAAAATATAATCCTATGCAAAAATATTTAATTTGACTTAATTTTCAAAATTTTCAATACCATGTCCTTTGGCCTTGGTCAAGTGTTTAGAAACCCCTATCGATACCTTGGCATCCCAGTCTGGACCAAAATTCATAAAAACTCAATATACCAATTAACATAATACGTTTTATAACATTACCAAATATGCTCTTGAATATATAATAATCTCAAACTCATTCTACGGTGTCACTTACCCTATCTCTAATGAGCCAAACCCTCCAAAACCAAGGTTCTCGCTTAACCATACGCTCTGATACCAAATGTAACGACCCATCTTTCACCATCGAAAGTCGACACCGAACACTTCCATTGTGTTCCAATGTTGTGCATCTAATCAAAAAAAAGGGCAGATTATTGGGGTAAATAAAAAGAAAAAATATAGAAAAACATAATCTCACAGCGGAATCGATAACATATAATATATCAAGGACAGTACAACTATCACTCCAAAATACAAAGTATATCAGAGTGAAAAACAAACCTTATCAACTTGACAGTTATAAATTCCTGACCTTACGAATGCTGATAGGTATACTAGATAATTCAGCGGAAAATAAAATACTACGATAACCGCTCCCCTCCACGATCTCCAAAACATCGAAGACCACCTGGGAAAATACATGGTCTGACCCGAGCATTATAAATAAATAACACCCAGATTAGTCTGGAAATAATGGCATGAGATAACTCAAACAATGGGGAACATATATGAAATACCCCACAACCCTTAGTATACCCAAACGGACACACTAAAAGATGTGGTGCGTTGTAGGTATAACTAAAGCTAACGGAGACTAAGATTCACTAGTCAAAATAGATTAGAAATTTATAACACTACGGAAGTAATTAAAAACAATAAGTGATTTTAAAAATTAATACTTCATAAATACTTCAGACAAACCATATATGTTCCAAATACCAAATACAATTGTCTTATGAAAATAAAATCTCAGTCTCATCAGAAAAACAAGAGTACAAACACTAATTATCCCTCAATACAGTGCTAGTACAACAAAAGAACAGAAAGCTGGAAATAAAAAGAAGGAATACATGATAGGGTCTCCAAGTCCCCAAGAAGCTGCGGTCTATCTTCCTTGCCCTTGACTGCCTATCGGGGGAGAAAAAGAGGGAAAAATAGAGGAGTGGGTTAGGCTAAAAGTCTGGTGAATGATAAAAGTAATAGACCTTACAACAGTTCTAGTATATAAAAGGAAACAAAGGAAATAGGGATAAGGAATAAGCTGGAAATAAATACGAATTAACATAATTGATTAACTTTGATTATTTTCACTTATCTTTGATAGCTTCTTTGCTTAGGATGAATTCCTAATCCTATAATTAGGTTGAAATCCTACTTCTACCCCATGATCGGCCTGCTACTCCATAGACCTTACTTCATACTAGATGCTATATAACTCCCTACATAGAAATGGTGTCTACGAATGACACGAAAAGTATCAACTGTGGACTAGATGCTATATAACTCCCTACACAGAAATGGTGCCTACGAAAGGCACATATACTATGTGCTTGGAACTCATAACGATTACTAAGCACCTGTGGAAGTCGCACGCGTATCCACCACCATGCTCATGTTACCTGTTGTTCCACCCATTGTGTCTTCTTATTACCTCAAGCTTCAGCATAAGCGTGCCCCTCATCCCATTTCAGGCTCATGTGAGATCACTATGTCCATAGAAAATAGGGAAAATGCTGTTGGTACTGGCCCGTCATCCAAACAATATCTAGTTGTGCCCCTTGCCCAAATCCCCATGATTTGGACTTCTTTGTATTGACCAATTACTACCATTATTAGCATAAGCGTGCTCCTCGTCTTAGTTCAGGTTTATGTGAATCACCGTGTCAATTGAAATAATAGGGGAATGCTGTTTGGTACAGGTCCTACTCTCATCTTTGCTTATTAACTTAGATAAATTATTTAAATAAGCCTTTACAATTTATCTCTACTATCTTTGCTTATTAATTTATCCTAAGTCTTAAAATAAGCCTCATTCTGTTCTATTTCTTATTATAACCTACGTTATAATCATGCTTATTACTTAACCCAAGGTCTAAGTGTGAAAATAAGCTTTTTTCATCTTATACTCCTTTTAGTTATAATTCTAAGTTATAACTAGGCCAATTATCTTTAATTAGTCAATTCTAACATTAATATCATAATTAGACTCAAATTCAGTCTTAATTCCATTTTTATTAGTCTTTCCAATTTACATCTTATCTTCCGTTATTTCAGTATTCTTATAATTTTAATCCATAGTCATATGTAATCTATTCTAATTCATGCGTGAAGAAGAATGGGAAATAAAAGAAAACTGAGAATAGAAGAAACTCCAAAGCGTAGGAAAAAGATGTAAATAACGCACAAATAACAGTAAATAAATTAAAATACCGTAAATAAACTATAAATAAATGGAAAAGCTATAATTAGCAGAATTAGACTAAAATTAACTGAAAAAATAGCTAAAAGAAACAGACTGAAAATAATTCTAAAAACTACAAGTAAATTACTAAAAGGGTTATTGCAAAAATTGTAGTAAAACTACAACTATTGGAAACCCTATTAATTTAAATTACTTAAAGAAATCTAAAATAATTACAATCACTCACCTATGGTCCTAAGCTCCTCCCTTTTGGTCTTCCCAGATCCACTTAAGGGTATTAGAATATTTTTATTAAAAAGATTCTCTCCTTGAAAAATTATTCCTTTTAAGGTCCTTTCTGAAAAGGTGAACCCAAGCGGAGAAAATCTAGAATGAGAAAAAGTGTTAGTGCCTAGGGTTCTATTTATAGGTGTAGAAGTGGATCTCGGACTATTGGATATGAGGATTGAACAGGATGCAACCACATCGTAGGCTGAATAGGAGCCATCGGATGCAAGAACGAAAGGACTGGATTGGTTAAAAGAATGCAAATGACGCGTACAACGTTCGAACGAATGAAACAAACTTTCGTTCGTTCAAAAGGTGAGGCGGTCGACCGCCCTGGTGCCTTGGTCGACCGGAAGTCGACCTAGCCCATATATTATTATTATTATTTCTTTTTCTTCTTCTTTATTTTTGTTTAATTCATAACTTGCTCATATTAGCTCGGATTCTGAAGTTCTATATATGAAAATTGATCAGAAAATTACCATGGACACAATTGTGCAACTACCGTGGCTCAATTCTGATGATTTCACAAAGATATTTTATTATTTTATTAATTATCGAATTAATTATTATGGGTTAAATTTCGGGTTGTTACATTCTCCCCTCCTTAAGGGATTTCGTCCCCAGAATCTCTAAGGATAAAAGAATGAACTAAATGTTTTCATTCAAGTTCTACAACCAACCACCCAACCTTCATCCATTCATCCATCGTCCTTGAGCTTTTCTAATGCAATTATGATACTTAAGTGATTACTGTAGTGTCTATGTCCCAAACTAATGGAAAAGATTAGGTGGTCCACTGATTTAGTTGATCTCCTTTTACGCAATCATGTTCATACGATGTATCCAAATGAATGCAAATTCCCTAATGATAACTGATAGTTCTATATGCGTACTACAAACATCATCCAAATGCAACAATCATGTGAAAATCATCAATTTTTAGCAACCATGGAAAATAAAATAAAATAAACACACATCCATATGCATATGCTCTAGTGTCCTAGTTAGGCCGATCCCTAAGAGATAATAGTGCCTAGTGTAAGTATATGCGTCCATTAGCATCCCCTAGCAAACACTTGCAACTACTAGCATACATCATTCATAACATGTTCTATTAACATGTTTACATCAAATCCTATCATCCACAGGTTAAATTCTAAGTTCTACCTTCCCAAAGGATAATAAAGGAAAGAACCTATTTAGAACTAAAGATGGAAAATAGGAAATTCAAAAACTTACTATCGAAAAGATGAGGATAAGAAGTACGAATCTTCTCTTCAGTCTCCTACGAAGCATCTGCAACATCGTCTCCTCATTGCACCTTTACTAACAGAACTTCTTTATTCCTAATTCGCTTGGTGTCTCGTCCAATGATCTTTGTAGGAATACGCCGAACCAATGCTTCCCTTTCTACTTCCACCTCCTCTAACTGACTAGGCTCTACAACCTCCGCTAAGTCATGTAAGCACTTTTGCAAGTGTGAAACATGGAAAACGTCGTGCACTCCTGCGAGCCTCTCCGGTAGCTTCACTTGGTATGCCATCTTCCCAATTTTCTCTAAGATAGGAAATGGTCCTACAAATCCGGGGCCTAACTTTCCATTCAACCCAAACCTTACCACCTTCCTAAGCGGGGGTACTTTGATAAGCTACAACCTCAAATTCAATGTCTCTCCTCCGCATGTCCGCATAAGATTTCTGCTTGTCTTGAGCTATCTTCATCCTTCGCCGAATCAAATCCACTTTCTCCGATGTCTCCCACAGCATGTCAGGCCCAAGCAACAACTTCTCTGTAGACTCCACCCAACATGAAGGTGACTTACAAGGTCACCCATATAAAGCCTCAAATAGTGCCATTCCTATGCTTGCTTGGTAACTGTTATTATATGCGAACTCCACCAACGGAAGATGATCCTCCCAAGCTCCTCCAAAATCTAAAATGCACATCCGCAACAAGCCCTCAAGCACTCTATTAACTCTCCGTTTGGCCATCAGTCTGAGGGTGATAGGCCATGCTCAATCTAAGCTGCGTCCCTAAAGCCCCTTGCAAGCTTCTCCAAAACTCGCTGGTAAAAATAAGGTCTCTATCGCTCACAATGCTAGAGGGAATTCCCTGAAGTCGGACTATCTCATGAACATATAGGGATGCCAAATAAGATGCCATCCTCTTTCTCTCAGCAGTAATGAAGTGGGAACTTTTGGTTAAACGGTCTACGATTACCCAAATGCTAGTATTCCCTTTTCTAGAACGGAGTAAACCATCTATGGAATCCACCGAAATGTTGTTCCACTTCCACTCTGGCACATCTAAGGGCTGAAGTAATCCACCTAGTTTCTGCTGCTCCACCTTAACCCTTTGGCAAATAAGACACTTAGCTACGAACTCCGCCACATCCTTTTTTATGCCATTCCAATAAAACATCCTCTTCATGTCCCATACATCTTGTCACCACTCGGATGAATAGTCATACGGGAATGGTGTGCTTCCTCTAAAACCGCTTTTGACAAATCACTAGTACGGGGAACACAAAGCCTCCCATCTCTCATAAGCCATCATTTGCCATCCAGGAATAACGTTGGACATGTCTAGAGACCTCTCCTCGGCTAATCCTATACATAATGTCCATGAGCTCCGAATCCTCTCGATGTCTCGAGCCAATCTGATCCATAAGGGTAGGCCCCACTTCAAGCGTAGCTAACAATCCAGGGGTAATGTCTGTAGAGGGCTTAAAATTAAAAGTAGAAATAAACTCCAAGCTCCTCCACTCTACGAACAAAGGACTAAGGGTTTCTTTCTTCCTACTCAATGCATCCACAACCACATTACCCTTGCCAGGGGTATAAGCTATCACAAAATCATACGACGCCAAAAACTCCATCCACCGCCGCTGCCTTAAGTTCGAATCCTACTGTGAGAATAGGTACTTCAATGGCTTGTGGTCGATGAAAAGCTCAAACCTCTCTTCAAGCAAATAGTGCCTCCAAGGCTTGAGTGTAAAAACTATGGCAGCTAACTCCAAATCATGGGAAGGGTAGTTCTTCTCATGTGTCCTCAACTGCCAACTCCCATAACATACCACCCTTCCTTCTTGCATCAACACCGCTCCTAGACCCTTCCCACATGTATTAGTGTATACAGTAAAAGGCTTAGCTCCATTGGGTAGAACAAACATTGGTTCACTAATAAGGGCTCTCTTAAGTTTCGTGAAGGAATCCTCACAATCCATGTCACATGCGAAAGTTTTATTCTTCTTAGTAAGGTGTGTAAGTGGTCCCAAAATCTTGGCAAAGTCTGTAATGAACTTCCTATATTAGCCCGCCAATCCTAGGAAGCTCCTAACTTCAGTGACGTTCTTGGGTGCCTTCAAATCTTGCACGGCCATCACCTTAGCGGGGTCAATAGCCAAACCTTCCTTCGAGACCACGTACGCAGGAAACGTACCTCCTCTCTCCAGAAGTGACACTTCGAAAAATTAGCTCTCAAATGATGACTACGAAGTGTGCGAAGAACCTCCTCTAAATGAACAGCATGCTCCTCCATATTCTTGGAAAATACCAAGATGTCATCCACGAATACCACTACAAACTTATTTAGGACCTGTCTAAAGACGTGGCTCATAAGTAGGCTGAGGTATTATTTAGCCCAAAAGGCATAATCAACCACCCATAAATCCGTCTAGAGTCCTAATCGCAGTTTTATCTATGCTATCATCGGCGACCCTATGCTGATGGAATCCTATGGCTAAATCAAGCTAGGAGAATACCAAAGAGCCAACTAACTGGTCAAAATGATCATCAATCCTAGGGAGTGGATATCGGTTCTTCTTTGTGAGCTTATTTAGGAGCTTTACACATCAGGTCCCTATTTCTGATGTTGTTATAAGAAAAGTCCCTGTAGATATGAGTATGTAAATTAGGTCCCTATTTTTCTAAATTAGAAACTGCAAAATACATTGCAGTTTCCGATAGAAATGCAAGTTAACTTGCGCTTTTCAAAATGTTTTTCAAAAATTAAAAAAATCAAATTTCTTTATTCGTAAATAATAATAATTATTATTTAAGTACAATTTTAATAAATAACTACAGCTTTTCACAATTAAAAATTTTTATAGAATTTTATATTTTTTTTCAAAAACTTCAAGTTCCCTTGCATTTTCCTTTAGAAAAATGAAACTTATTTTGCGTTTTTATTTTTCGAAAATAGAGACTTAATTTACACATTCATTTCAATAGGGACTTTTCATATAACAACATTAAAAACATGGACATATAGCTTTTTTTCTTAGCTTATTTAATTCTCTATAATCAACGCAAAGTCAACGAGAACCATACGCCTTAGTAGCGAAGAGGACTGGCGCTCCCCATTCCGATATGCTCCTTCTTATGAGACCTTTCTCCAAAAGCCCACCAATATGATTGCTCAATTCCTCCCTCTCCCTAGGTGTCATATGCCTCACGGGTAATGCTACTGGCTTAGCATTCTCAGTCAAATAAATCCTGAAGTCAATCTCTCTCTTAGGGGGTAGTCACCTAACCCCCTCAATGATGTCTGGAAAATCTCTGACGACAAGAACCGAATATAACCCTAACGATGAAGAATCGAGGGATAAAGAAACTCAACATGACTTACCCCTACGGGCCTCAAGAAACCTCGAGAGTCCTACCGCTGCATCTCTCTAGTCTAATGACTCTCCTCTCGCAGTCTAATATAGCTCCATATGTGGATAGCCAATCCATCCCCAAGATCATCCCATACCCCGAAAATCCAAATACATAGGCATCACAGTCAAATTCTATACCTAGGATATAAATTTTCAAACCCCTACAAACCATAAATAACTATGCCGATCCTTCTATGGGGTTTGAAACAATGATGGGGTCCACTACTAAAGAAATGTCTAAGTGCAAACAATCAACATGAGAACTAGAGACAAAAGAGTGTGATGCTCCAGAATCGAATAAAGTTTGAATGGGAAAATCAGAAATGGAAATCAAACCTTAAACTGTGACTTTCCTACCTCTATTCGGAATGCCGCCCGAAGGTGCTGCGTCTAACGCTTGAATCTACGCAACTGGTGTACTAGCTCCCTGTCCCATCCTCTAGGTACAATTCCTACTCAAGTGACTGGGCTGCCCGCAATCCATAGCTATTGCACCTCAATCCTTTCTTAATCTGCTTCCAAGGGCCATCGCCTTTCTTCATCTCTTTGTTGTTCCTCCACCATTTCTTCTTTGGACCTTTCGACTTAACAACTTCCTTAGACTCTCCTTCCTTGACTACATCAGACATAAGTGCCATCTCTACTAAAGACTCGTAAGTAGCTCCCATCGGTATGTGAGTCAACAACAATCCCTGAAGGGGCTGATTCAATCCCTTCGCAAACTTCATAGCTTTCTTGTGCGGTGTATTCACAAACTCCATTCTGAACCTAGACAATTCATTAAATTGATTGATGTACTCCTTCACCGACAAACTCCCTTGCTTTAAATTAATGAATCGCTCCAGCTGAACACTCTCCTCTACTTGAGACAAAAACTTCCTATCAAATCACTCTCGAAACTGTTAACCCTTAATATTTGACGACTTACGTACTGGTCGACTCAAGGACTGTACGACTCATACGACTCAAGTATTGCATGACTTAAGCGGATTATGCGACTTAGCGACTTAAGGGATGGATGATCTAAGAAAGCTTACGACTCAGCGAGTTAAGGGAGCCCACGACTCAGCGAGTTAAGGAAGCCCACGACTCAGCGAGTTAAGGAAGCCCACGACTCAACGAGTTAAGGTCTAAACGACTTAAGGGAGGTACTGACCTGAGGAATTAAGAAGATTCACGACTTAAGGCTATCAGCGACCCACGACTTAGCTTAAGTCGTCCACGACCTAAAAGTTATCGAGTTAAACTCCAATGCCTGCACCTATGCCACCTTTATTTGATAAGTCGACCACGACTTAGGACTTGTCGTCTACCAAGCCACAAGCTGAACTCAGTAAGACGCCCACAAGTTACCTTAAGTCAACCACGAATCACGACTTATCTTAAGTCGGCCACGACTCATGACTTGGCAGAAACTTCTGTTCAGAATTTAACTCCTATAAATAGACCACCACTTCCAACATGAAGAGGACTTCTGGCGGATCATTTCTAAAAGCGTCGTTACTCTGCCGAACTCTCAAATCACTCGACAATTGAAGATCTCCGTACATTCGTGACACTACAACAAGCTTCGAGAGGAATTTCTTGCATTCTACACGGATTCATCAAGTTCCATCATCGGAGTTTGAACTAGTAGTCGAGATTGTCTTTAAGATCAAATTGTATTGTTGTCATAAGTGGATTGTATCGTCTTATAACCAGATTCAATAATAAAGAGATTCAAAGTGGACGTAGGCACGATTTCAAGCCGAACCACTATAAAATGCTGTCTTTTACCGCTTTTTCGCTACTTTACTACTTACTTTTTGTTCCCGTCACACGGGTGGTGCTTTTACGATTCTACTACACACACACACACCGGGTGTTAGCGTTCACTTTTCAAAGTTAACATTTTGGTGCTTTCACTGAGAACCCAACTCAGGCTACCACTCACCATTGCTTCACGGAAGTTTGTTGAAAGAATTTCCTACAAAACCAGAAGTCTATCAGACATAATGGCTCCTGGAAGGAAACGAAAGTCTATCAGAACTGATGATGACCGCGACAATACTGCCACTTCTCTTTCTCCAAATCAGGCAGCTCCAAGTGTCGGTGTGACGAGACAAGAGTTAGATGCTGCTGTATCCGGACTGTACCAGCAGATTGAAACTCAGAATAATCTGATGATGGAAAAGCTGAATGCTCTACTTGGGGCTAATCATAGACCAGTAAGTAATAAGGAAAACTTTGCTAATGCTGCTCCCAATTCCGAAGGGAGAAATATTCCTCAAGGGGGATCAGGTGCTGCTGAAGGGGCACCCCTCCAGGCTGAAGGATCCAGGCCGTCACCGGTTCTCCGTGAGCATTTACCGGGGCAAACCTCCGAAAAGATAGCCGAAGTTTATTCCGTGAAATCTCTAAACAATGAGGAATATCTCTGTAGCATGGTTCGGCAAATAATGAAGGAAAGCATGCAAAGAAACGAAGATGAGAATGATTGGGGATTCGCTCCGAGTAAAACTCCATTCACTGAAAGGATCTTAAAAGCTGAGTTTCCGAGAAAATTCGTTCCTCCCACCATTCCTTCTTATCGAGGAACGAGTGATCCAAATCAGTTCCTATACAAATATGATTGGGACATGACTGGTGCCAGAGCAACTGACGAGATTAAATGCCGGTATTTCCCGGTATACTTAGAAGGAGTGGCGTTACTTTGGTTCACCAAGCTTCCTGTGCGATCTGTCGATCAATTTTCTGATCTGACCCGAAAATTCAAGGAACAATTCAGATTGTACATTTCAAGAGCAAAGGATATAATGTCTCTCTCAAGTCTTGAACAGAATCCTGGAGAACCCATTAAATCCTTCTTGAATCGCTTTAATTTAGCCCTAGCAGAAGTTGATAACGCGGAACCGTGAACGATCTTAACCTACTTAATGCAGGCTATTGACAAGTCTAGCGAGTTTGGAAAATGGTTAAAAATGAAAGAACCAAACTCGCTCGAAAAATTCTACAAAAAGGTTTATGAGTTCATGCGCTTAGAGAATCTCTCCGCGTCAGCTAAAGTTGTGACAACAGTGGTGGAAAATAATGCTACAGTTCAGAACAAGAAAGAATCTGCAAATCAGAAGAGGGAAAGTAATGGTGGAAAGAAGCAGAAAGATCTCAAAAAGCCCCGCTTCCTCAAACTTTCGGATTTTACTCCTCTGACTGGTACCCCGGAGAATATTTTCATCGCCACTAAGGATGCTGTTGATTTTCCAAAACCATCAGCAGTAAAAGTTGGGAAAAATGCTGTTCAAAGCGGAAGATTTTGGAAATTTCATAATCAACCAGGCCATGATACCAACGAATGCCGCCACTTGAAAAGCCTAATTGAAGAATTGTTGAGAGAGAATAAGTTGCAGCAGTATGTGAAAAGAAATAGAAAAGACCCGTCTTCATCTAACCAGGGGCAACTACCCCCAGCTCATTCATCTGGTTCAGGAGAGAGGCCTGCTGAAAAAGAAAGACCTGTTATCAATGTGATCACAGGAGGACCTCATCCAGCTGGCAGGAGTTGGGGTGAGATGGAAAGGTATGCTAGAGTTTTGAAGTATGCTCAAACTGAAGAAAGTGTCTTGATCTTGGAAGATGCTGCACCTCTAAAGCAGCAGAAGACTTTTCATGATGATATTATGTTCAGAACCAGGGATTCTATTGATGTGGAAGCTCCTACTAAGGACCCTTTGGTTGTCTCTGTCCGTATTGGGCCGGCTATTGTCAGAAGAGTTCTGGTTTATAGTGGTGCTTCGTGTAACATACTCTTTAAAAAGACATTTGACCAAATGAAAATTCCAATGACAGATGTACAAGCCTCTTTACACAAAATTGCCGGATTTATAGGAGAGCTGAAACAGCCAATTGGAACGGTGAAATAGTTTGTTGAAATGGGCGAAGGGCAGAAGAAGTTGGTTCGGAAGCCAATTTTTGTAATTGTTGATGGATTCTCCGCCTATAATTGTAACGCCCCACCTCTATACCCACGCTAACCAAGAACACTACGATGTAGTGCTGTCAATTAGCACGGAGAATAAGGCTGTGGAGGAGCGAACATCCATGTAACTTCTTTGTGCGAGCACCGATACGTCAGATAGAATAGAATGCATATCTTTTAAGGAGGAAATCCGACATACCGATACAAACACAAAGCTATCACACGGTGGCTATATATAATCTTCGGAAACAAACATAGAAATAATCATAACATAAATCAGTCACAGACATCCATATCACAAAGGCGGAAGAAGATATGAATAAATATATAACACATGAAAGTCTACATCAGAGTAGTGGTCAGAAAGATCCACGATAATACAAAAGAATAGCATCACGTGCTATACAAAAGAATAGATACACGACATAGAGTCTATATCTCAAATGTGTACAACCAAAAACTACTAATCTAAGTAGTTAGCCAAAAGTCAGAGTAATCCAGAAGAGAAGTCAAGCAGAAGCACCTGTAACATCTCGGTCTGACCCGAGTATTATTTATAAGAAAATAATAAACGGATCAGTCTAACTATAAATATCAGATGACATGATATAGGATAAGGGGTATGGCATAAACATATAATAACCATTGTGGCATACTACTATAAGTATGTAAATGATAATCAACAAGGGATTAATCAATATCACAAGAATCTTCTCAAAGATCCAAACACATAAAAAGGTAATGACACACTAATTCACCAATACACAATAACTAATATCATATCAGTGAAAACCACAAAAGTTGGTGAAGCACTAAATCCAGAAATCAACACACGAAATCCAGAACAAATCCCAGAAATCAACACACGAAATCCAGAAATCACTAAAAGGGGGAAGTCCGAACACACGGACGAGAAGCTATCTCATGGAAGCTATCCATTTAAATTTTCCGAACACACGGATGGCCCGAAGGCAAGTCCGACACACGGACGAAGAGACATCGCACATTGCTAGTCTAAACCATAAAATGATCATCATCGATCATAAAGAAGTGTCGATTACACTAAGCTAGTAAATATATGAGTTTAGCTTCATGTCCCATAACCACTTGCTTAACTTAAATATTTACGAACAAACTGTAGATCTTCACTAGGAAATTGTCACAAAAGGGTTCAATCGAACAAGTCCAAGAGCTAACCGACGAAGTGAACGCAAGCATTTCATACCACTCGTTTTACTAAGTCGTTTAAGTCGATTTCTCATTCGAGTGAAGTAAAGGCTTGTATATACTAGTAGATAGAAAATCGGTTTGAGAAAACGAACTTTTGATATTTAAAATAGTGTTGAAATCGCTTTGATGAAAGAGTTTTGATATTTACTATTAGTATTGAAACCTTCATATATCTTTAAAGTGACAAGTCATAAAACGATTGTAGAAACAAATCAATTCACGTTCGAAGACGTGAGTAAAGTCCAAAGAAGTCGATCCCAAAACCATCAAAGTAGAAATTCTGATAAATGTTTTTCAGAAGAGATTGCCTACGCAGAGTAATACGGGGTTCGACCTGCCCGGTCAGGTCGCGGGGGTCCAGGGGCAGCACCCACGGCGGGGTGCGGGGCAGCGCCCCGTCACGGTACGACTTAGCGAAGGCAAGCTGGTCCAGCGACCTAAGGAAAAGTAGGTCATACGACCTAAGAGTTCACGCGAAATAACAAGGCTAAGGACAAGGTCGGAGACGACCTACGACTTAACAAAGTCCTGCGACCTAAGTGGGATGCGACTTAGTGGGGCATAGGTCGGAGACGACCTACGACTTAAGGTCAAGCGACCTAGTGAAATAGCAGGGGAAACATTAGGTCGGAGGCGACCTACGACTTAAGGTTTTAACTCGCGAACGACTTAGTACTTGCTTATCTCGCGAACGACTTACGACTTAAGAGGGTGTACGACCCAATGACTTAAAGTCGATATGACTTAACGACTTAAAGTCGATACGACCTAACGACTTAAGCTCAAATACGAGCTACGAGCTAAGGTCTATACGACCTAACGACTTATCTCAGTACGACCTAAGCCAGGACGAGATAGCAGAAGGCAACGACTTAAGTCTTAACTCGGGGACGACCTAAGATGTTAACTCGTGGACGACTTAAGGGGTTAACTCGTGGACGACCTATGGCTTAACTCGTGAACGACTTAGCACAGGCGAACAGAAATACAAAGGCGGTGACTTTTCAACGCGCGTGACTTAAGCCCTTAACTCGCGAACGACTTACGACTTAGGCTTAACTCGTGGACGACTTAGCGATGGCCAGAAACGACTTAAGGCCAGAAAAATTACCAAAACACTGAAAATTGAAGTTTTTCGCCAATCCAATCCAAACCAAATGCAAATGTTGATGCTAGAGTGATAGGGAATCATTCCCAACAGTCCAATGACAATCATAGGCAAGATGTGAGATCAAAAATCTCACCTTTTCCACGAAATTGATGAAGATGAAGATTGAAAGCAAGGAGAAGCAATCCAAAGCTTGAATCCACAATCTTCTACTTGAATTTGATGTTGAATCTCGGATTTGCAATAGAATTTGAGTTGGGATTTTTAATTTCTCTTTCCCACCACCATTTTTGACAAAGCTTGAAGTGTTTGAACAAATGAGAAAGAGGGTTGGGCTGAACTAAAGGGGTGCAGTCCAAACCAAAGTCAAAGGCGGGAAAAAGTGCCGAAAAGTTCACTATCTCCAAACATATCGAAGTTTACACTTATAAAGATCGCAAATGTCATTTTGAACTCAATGGAAGTGGTCTCGAGTCCTAATTTGACCATACGTAAAAAGTAGCTTTTCGGACTAACATCCGACTAACGATAAAATATTTAAATAAAATATTTAAATATAAAATCGATAGATATGCGGGTTGTTACAGACTCCCCTCCTTAAATAAATTGCGTCCTCGCAATATATATGGTGGAAATAAAAAGTAACAACCATAAAAGCATATTAACACAAAAGAAATTGGAATTAAAAAGTTTACCTCAAAGAGCATGAGAAAGTAATTCCGGATGTGTACGCTCGATGAATTCTCTAGTTTCCCAAGAGCAATCCTTAGGATTTGAGGACCATTGAACTTTAACAAGCGGAACATCTTTACTTCGAAGCCGTTTGATCTCCGAAGCAATAATTCGAACAGGATGCTGCTCATAAGTTAAATTAGGTGAAACTTCAATCTCTTCCACAACACCGGGCTCAAGAGTAGAATCGGAATCCCGAAGGCACTTCCGTAATTGGGAAACGTGAAACACGTCATGCATAGCAGAAAACTGGGCCGGTAATGAAAGGCGATAAGCCATGGAACCAATACGTTCGGTGATAGGAAATGGCCCAATATATCGAGGCGCTAACTTTCCCGATCGACTGAAACGTACAACACCCTTCATTGGTGAAACACGAATAAATACAAGATCACCAACAGAAAATTCTAATTTCCTTCTTCGGTTATCGGCATAGGATTTTTGTCTACTCTGGGCTTCTTTCATCCTATGTCGAATAAGTTCAATCTTTTCTGTGGAATCTCGAATAAAGTCTGGTCCTAAAACCAGTTTCTCACCGGCCTCAAGCCAACAAGAAGGAGATCGGCATGGCCTTCCATAGAGTGCCTCAAAAGGAGCCATACCAATACTAGATTGGAAGCTGCTATTATAGGAAAATTCAACAAGTGAAATATGATCTTCCCAACTTCCACCAAAGTCAAGAACACAAGCACGGAGAAGATCTTCAAGTGTTTGATTCACACGCTCAGTTTGTCCATCGGACTGGGGGTGATAAGCGGTGCTAAAATTAAGCTTCGTTCCCAAAGCTTTTTGAAGACTCTTCTAGAATCCACTAGTAAACAATGGATCCCGATCACTAACAATGGAAGAAGGAACTCCATGCAGTTTAACAATTTCTTTAATAAAGAGTTTGGCCAGAAGAGGAACGGTCTGGTTCGATCGAACAGGAATAAAATGGGCAGACTTAGTAAGTCTATCAACAATCACCCATAAGCTATTATGACCCGAACGAGAACGGGGAAGGCCATCAATAAAATCCATGGAAATTTGATCCCACTTCCATACTGGAATTTCCAATGGTTGCAATAACCCACCGGGCCTTTGATGTTCAGCCTTAACAAGTTGGCAAGTCATGCAACACTTAACAAATTTAGCGATATCAGATTTCATTCCTTCCCAATAATAAAGTCGCTTCATATCAGCGTACATTTTACTGCTACCGGGATGAATGGAATACTTGGAACGATGGGAATCTTCTAGAATGTCTCTACGAAGATCACTAATATTTGGTATGATAAGTCTACCAAATTTTTGAATGCCGCCACGAAAGTCGATATCAAAGTCTTTCAAACCTTCAATATTGGTTTTATCCTTAAGATTTTGGCCAAGCAAAGCCAATTCAGGATATAGCTGTTGAGCTTCAAGAATGCGGTCTAATAAAGAAGGACGAGCCTCAAAGCTACATAAAACAAGAGATGAACACAAATTGAAAACGCGATCTCGAATTTCACAAGTGGATAAAAGTTCGAGATCGTTCCATTCAGATATCATCATGGAAACAACCGCTTGTTGTTTTCGACTAAGTGCGTCGGCAACACGATTCCCCTTTCCGGGTGTATAAAGAATGTCAAGATCATAAGAGGCAAGAAATTCGAACCAACGCTGTTGACGCAAATTAAGTTCCTTTTGAGAAAATAAATATTTCAAAGACTTATGATCAGTATAAAGTATAAATTTCTCTCCCAAAAGATAATGTCGCCAAATTCGAAGGGCGAAAACGATAGCCGCGAGTTCTAAATCATGTGTGGCATATCTAGTCTCAGCCGGCTTCAATTGCCTAGAAGCATAAGCAATAACACGTTCTTTTTGCATAAGAACGGCACCTAAACCAACGCGACTAGCATCGGTATAAACGACAAAGTCTTGATTCCCTTCGGGAATAATAAGAATAGGAGCATCAGAAAGGAGTTCTTTTAATTTATGAAAAGAAGTTTCACATTTGTCCGACCAAATGTATTTAACACCTTTCTTTGTTAAGCCAGTAAGAGGAACGGCAATCTTAGAAAAGTCTTTTATAAAACGGCGGTAATAACCAGCCAATCCGAGAAAGCTATGGATTTCAGTCACGCTCTCCGGTCTCTTCCAATTTTGAATCGCTTCAATCTTTGAAGGATCCACTGATATTCCGGATTCGGAAATAATATGACCGAGAAACTTCACACTAGATTGCCAAAAATGGCATTTAGAAAATTTTGCTTTTAGTTGATTGCTTCTAAGAGTTTCCAATACAATTCGAAGATGCTTTTCGTGTTCCTCCTCGGTTTTAGAATACACAAGAATATCATCAATAAAGATGAGAACAAACCGATCGAGAAAATCTTTGAAAACTCTATTCATAAGGTCAACGAAATAAGCTGGAGCATTCGTTAAACCGAATGGCATAACTAACCATTCATAAGATCCATAACGAGTACGGAACGAAGTCAAAGGAATGCTATCCTCTGCAATACGAAGCTGGTGAAAACCGGTAGCCAAGTCCAATTGTGAAAAGACTCTAGCACCAGTAAGTTGATCAAACAGATCATCAATCCGAGGCAATGGATATTTATTCTTAATAGTAAGATCATTAAGCTTGCGGTAGTCGACGCAAAGCCTAAGTGTACCATCGGACTTACTTACGAAAATAGCTGAAGCTCCCCAAGGCGAGGAACTAGAGCGAATAAGTTGCTTCGTCTCCAACTCGGATAGTTGTTTGCGCATCTCTTCGTTCTCCTTATTAGACATGCGATAAGGAGGACGGGTAATAGGTTAAGCTCCAGGTAAAAGATTAATTTTGAACTCAATTGCTCGTTTAGGTGGTAATCCTAAAACGGGCTCAAAGATGTCGGAAAATTCACGAACGATGCGAATACGAGAAATGACATCCTCCTCATCATCATTGTCATCATCACGAGGATTTAAAGAATATAATGATTCAACTAAAGCGGAATCCGAATCTTTAAGAATAATAGAAATCTGATTAACAGATTGCGGATGACGGAGATAAATAGTCCGCTCAGGACATAGGATATGAGCTTCATAACGAGTAAGCCAATCCATACCCAAAATCATTCCAAAGCCTAAGTAACGCATGACATGCAAATCGGCTAGGAAAGAAAAATCACACAAAATAATCTCTACGTCTTTACAAAGCAGACTAAGAGTTGCGGATCCACCAACTGGATTCGCAATTTTTAAAGAAGTCATTAAAGCAACAGTACTTAAAGAAAAAGTATTGACAAGTTCCTTTGATATAAAAGAATGGGATGCACCCGTATCAAAGAGAACTCTAATAGGTTGATCATGAAATAGTATAATGCCATCAAGGATAGAATGAGACATACCTTGACCGCGAGATGTGTTGCCAGAGGCTTGAGCCACATTAAGCTTTCCCTCCTTCTGTTGAAGCCTTTTGCATTGGTGCATAAAATGATCTGGACTTTTACAGTAGCGGCAAGAGCGGGGCTTTGGACACTTGTCCGAAAAATGTCCCCTAGCACCACAGTTATAGCATTTTCCATCACTAGAGGAAAAAGTCTTTGCAGCAGGAGTTGCTTCCTTGCCCTTTTTGTTGGGATAAGGACCTTTGAATTTGTTTGGCCTCTTCTTGTTGTTGGAGTTTGGTTTGGAAGCCACCACTTCAACCTCACTGTCCTTATCTGCCTCTTCAAGACGAAGAGCGATATCGATGAGTTGATCAAAAGAAACTTCTAATTTTAGAAGTAATGGCTTCTTGAGGCTCTTGTTTAAGCCATAGACGAACCTCTGGTTCTTCTTTAGTGGAGTATTTATATATTCGACCCCATATTTGGAAAGGGATTCGAATGATGCGACGTAGTCCGCCACAAAAGCCTGACCTTGAACAAGGTCAATAAATCGCCGAGCCAAAGTTACCTTTTCAGCCTCGGGTATGAATTTCGATTCGAAGCGTTCCCGGAATTGCTCCCAGGTGAGATCAGCTTCATTAATTTCGGAAGTAAGCAGTTCATACCAATCCAATGCTCTCTCTTGGAGCATACTGGAAGCCACTTGAACGCGGTGCAGGTCGATAAGGTTCATGCGGGAGAAAATTTGATCGCATGATTTTAACCAAGCTTGAACCTCGATAATAGGTTCGGAACCTTTGAAGGGCTTCCCACCCAAATTGGTGTAATCGCTGCACAACCGTGCAAATCCCGACTTTGGGTGAGTAGGTTCTGGGTTAGCTCCAGCTGCTTGAGCATTCGTCACTAATTCAAGAAGCTATTGAGTTGTCATAAAAACTCCATCTCGAGGAGCCGCAGTAGATGTCCCAGCTCTGGGATGGCCTGGTCTTGACATCCTCTTCCTTTATAAAGAAAGAAGAGAAAGAAGAAGGTTATTCACCAATGAACATCAAGCAATCTTGAATGATGAAACAAGGAATCATAAAGAAAACAGGATAAATCGGTTCGAAGACTCTCCTAAGGTGGACTTAGGACGATGATCCTTGTTAAGTTATTCTACATTGTTCCGAAGTTTGGCTCTGATACCAAGCTGTAACGCCCCACCTCTATACCCACGCTAACCAAGAACACTACGATGTAGTGCTGTCAATTAGCATGGAGAATAAGGCTGTGGAGGAACGACCATCCATGTAACTTCTTTGTGCGAGCACCGATACGTCAGATAGAATAGAATGCATATCTTTTAAGGAGGAAATCCGACATACCGATACAAACACAAAGCTATCACACGGTGGCTATATATAATCTTCGGAAACAAACATAGAAATAATCATAACATAAATCAGTCACAGACATCCATATCACAAAGGCGGAAGAAGATATGAATAAATATATAACACATGAAAGTGTACATCAGAGTAGTGGTCAGAAATATCCACGATAATACAAAAGAATAGCATCACGTGCTATACAAAAGAATAGATACACGACATAGAGTCTATATCTCAAATGTGTACAACCAAAAACTACTAATCTAAGTAGTTAGCCAAAAGTCAGAGTAATCCAGAAGAGAAGTCAAGCAGAAGCACCTGTAACATCTCGGTCTGACCCGAGTATTATTTATAAGAAAATAATAAACGGATCAGTCTAACTATAAATATCAGATGACATGATATAGGATAAGGGGTATGGCATAAACATATAATAACCATTGTGGCATACTACTATAAGTATGTAAATGATAATCAACAAGGGATTAATCAATATCACAAGAATCTTCTCAAAGATCCAAACACATAAAAAGGTAATGACACACTAATTCACCAATACACAATAACTGATATCATATCAGTGAAAACCACAAAAGTTGGTGAAGCACTAAATCCAGAAATCAACACAAGAAATCCAGAACAAATCCCAGAAATCAACACACGAAATCCAGAAATCACTAAAAGGGGGAAGTCCGAACACACGGACGAGAAGCTATCTCATGGAAGCTATCCATTTAAATTTTCCGAACACACGGATGGCCCGAAGGCAAGTCCGACACACGGACGAAGAGACATCGCACATTGCTAGTCTAAACCATAAAATGATCATCATCGATCATAAAGAAGTGTCGATTACACTAAGCTAGTAAATATATGAGTTTAGCTTCATGACTCATAACCACTTGCTTAACTTAAATATTTACGAACAAACTGTAGATCTTCACTAGGAAATTGTCACAAAAGGGTTCAATCGAACAAGTCCAAGAGCTAACCGATGAAGTGAACGCAAGCGTTTCATACCACTCGTTTTACTAAGTCGTTTAAGTCGATTTCTCATTCGAGTGAAGTAAAGGCTTGTATATACTAGTAGATAGAAAATCAGTTTGAGAAAACGAACTTTTGATATTTAAAATAGTGTTGAAATCGCTTTGATGAAAGAGTTTTGATATTTACTATTAGTATTGAAACCTTCATATATCTTTAAAGTGACAAGTCATAAAACGATTGTAGAAACAAATCAATTCACGTTCGAAGACGTGAGTAAAGTCCAAAGAAGTCGATCCCAAAACCATCAAAGTAGAAATTCTGATAAATGTTTTTCAGAAGAGATTGCCTACGCAGAGTAATACGGGGTTCGACCTAAGGTCGCGGGGGTCCAGGGGCAGCGCCCCGTCACGGTACGACTTAGCGAAGGCAAGCTGGTCCAGCGACCTAAGGAAAAGTAGGTCATACGACCTAAGAGTTCGTGCGAACTAACAAGGCTAAGGACAAGGTCGGAGACGACCTACGACTTAACAAAGTCCTGCGACCTAAGTGGGATGCGACTTAGTGGGGCATAGGTCGGAGACGACCTACGACTTAAGGTCAAGCGACCTAGTGAAATAGCAGGGGAAACATTAGGTCGGAGGCGACCTACGACTTAAGGTTTTAACTCGCGAACGACTTAGTACTTGCTTATCTCGCGAACGACTTACGACTTAAGAGGGTGTACGACCCAACGACTTAAAGTCGATACGACTTAACGACTTAAAGTCGATACGACTTAACGACTTAAGCTCAAATACGAGCTACGAGCTAAGGTCTATACGACCTAACGACTTATCTCAGTACGACCTAAGCCAGGACGAGATAGCAGAAGGCAACGACTTAAGTCTTAACTCGGGGACGACCTAAGATGTTAACTCGTGGACGACTTAAGGGGTTAACTCGTGGACGACCTATGGCTTAACTCGTGAACGACTTAGCACTGGCGAACAGAAATACAAAGGCGGTGACTTTTCAATGCGCGCGACTTAAGCCCTTAACTCGCGAACGACTTACGACTTAGGCTTAACTCGTGGACGACTTAGCGATGGCCAGAAACGACTTAAGGCCAGAAAAATCACCAAAACACTGAAAATTGAAGTTTTTCGCCAATCCAATCCAAACCAAATGCAAATGTTGATGCTAGAGTGATAGGGAATCATTCCCAACAGTCCAATGACAATCATAGGCAAGATGTGAGATCAAAAATCTCACCTTTTCCACGAAATTGATGAAGATGAAGATTGAAAGCAAGGAGAAGCAATCCAAAGCTTGAATCCACAATCTTCTACTTGAATTTGATGTTGAATCTCGGATTTGCAATAGAATTTGAGTTGGGAGTTTTAATTTCTCTTTCCCACCACCATTTTTGACAAAGCTTGAAGTGTTTGAACAAATGAGAAAGAGGGTTGGGCTGAACTAAAGGGGTGCAGTCCAAACCAAAGTCAAAGGCGGGAAAAAGTGCCGAAAAGTTCACTATCTCCAAACATATCGAAGATTACACTTAAAAAGATCGCAAACGTCATTTTGAACTCAATGGAAGTGGTCTCGAGTCCTAATTTGACCGTATGTAAAAAGTAGCTTTTCGGACTAACATCCGACTAACGATAAAATATTTAAATATAAAATCGATAGATATGCGGGTTGTTACAATAATGCTTTCTTGGGTCGGCCTACTCTTGCTGCTTTCAGGGCCGTCCTCGCTCCATGGTGCTTAACAATGAAATTTCCTACTGATAATGGGATTGCTGCCATTAAGGGAGATCAGAACGCAGGGCGAGAATGTTATCTTGTAGAACTCCGAGAGGCTAGGAAAAGAGAAATGGGGAAAGATACGGCAGCTCCGCTCCGCATCAAGGAACCAACCCTGTAGCAACTACGGAGTGGCCCCTGTACTGGCGAACACAGCAATGCAAGGAAAGAAATGGATCCCAGGAAAGCCAGTACTGGGGAGAATAGAGTGGTACCCGTGGAGGTAACGGTACCAATATCTGTTGACTCGAAAGACCCGAACAAAGTACTCAATGTAGGTTCACAGCTGAGCAAAGCAGTTCAAAACACGCTGATATCATTCTTAAAAGCCAATCTAGATGTGTTCTCTTGGTGTCATGCTGATAGGTGTGGGATCTCCCCGGAAATTGCTGTACATACTCTGAACATTGATCCAAAATTCACGCCAGTGAAACAGAAAAGAAGAACTCAAGGCCCAGAAAGGTCGACAGCACTAAAGGAAGAAGTCGATCGGCTCATGGAAAATGGCTTCATTAGAAACTCCACTTATCCAAATTGGGTTTCAAATCCAGTATTGGTCAAGAAGGCAAATGGGAAGTGGAGAGTATGCATAGATTTCTCAGATCTGAATAAAGCCTGTCCCAAAGATTGCTTCCCACTGCCCAGAATTGATCAATTGGTAGATGGAACAGCTGGGCATGAGTTGTTATCATTTATGGATGTTTAATCCGGATACAATCAGATTATGATGCATGAGCCGGATCAGGAAGACACAAGCTTCATCACAGATGTGGGTCTCTACTGCTACAAAGTTATGCCTTTCAGATTGAAGAATGCTGGGGCAACCTACCAAAGGCTCGTCAATGCAATGTTCAAGCCTCAGATTGGTAGAACCATGGAAGTTTATGTTGACAATATGTTGGTAAAGTCAAAGAAAGCTGTAGATCACATGGGTCACTTGGAGGAAATGTTTGCAATTCTTTGAAAGTACGGAATGAAGCTCAATCCATTGAAATGTTCGTTTGGAGTAGAGTCCGGGAAATTCTTGGGTTTCATTGTGAGCGCCAGGGGAATTGAAGCCAATCCTACTCAAATCACAGCTCTAAGGGAGGTCAAAGCCCCTAAAACAAAGAAAGAAATGCAAAGTCTCAATGGAAAAGTCACTGCTCTGAGTCGCTTCATTTCCAAGGCCACAGACAAATGCATTCCCTTCTTTGACACTCTAAAGAAAGGAAAGAAAAATTTCGAATGGACTCCCGAATGCCAGAATGCTTTCGATGAACTAATTCGTCATATGGAAACGCCTCCAGTTCTTTCCAAGCCTAGTGATGGTGAAGATCTTTTCATCTATTTAGCAGTTCATCTCATGCTCTCAGCGCAGCACTTGTACGGGAAGATATGAAAGTACAGCGTCCACTCTATTATATCAGTAAACGGTTCACTGGGCAGAGATGAATTATTCGAAGATAGAAAAGCTCGCCTATTGTTTGCTAATTGCTTCCAGGAAATTGAGACCATACTTTCAAGCCCATCATATCAAGGTTCTTACTGATCAACCTTTAAAGCAAGTCCTGTTTCGTCCTGAAACTTCGGGTCGTCTTTTGAAATGGAACATTGAACTCAGCCAATATGACATCACTTACCATCCCCGAAGAGCAATCAACGGGCAAGCTTTAGCAGATTTCATTGCAGAGTCTACTGACAAAGGTGACAGTAAGAAAGAAACAACCGACTGCATTCAAATCCAGTG
Organism: Allium fistulosum; assembly: GCA_030737815.1. NCBI lineage: Eukaryota > Viridiplantae > Streptophyta > Magnoliopsida > Asparagales > Amaryllidaceae > Allium > Allium fistulosum. The sequence continues at coordinate 473,485,240 of CM060907.1, forward strand.
GAAGTTGTATGTTGACGGTTCGAGAAATGATTATTGTTCTGGGGTAGGGGTTGTGCTTGAAACCTCCGAAGGACGATCATTGTGTTATGCCTTGAGATTGAAATTTCCTTCAACAAACAATGAAGCAGAGTATGAAGCTCTTATCGCCGGCTTAAAAATTGCCAAGGAACTAAACATCAAAGCGTTACAAATTTTAGCGATTCTCAACTCATTGTTTGCCAGGTAAAGAAAGAGTTTCAAGCTAAAGGTGGAAATCTGCCCGCATACTTGTCAAAGGCATGTGAACTTCTCGAAGATTTCGATCATTACATGATAAGTCATATTCCTCGGGTAGAAAATATGAAAGCGGATTCTCTTGCAAAGTACTCAAGTTCTGGAGAAGCTCAATTACTGGGATTAGTTCCTGTAGAAGTTCTGTCAGCTCCAAGCATTGATGAAATGGATGTTGATTGGATTATGGCTGCGTCTCAAGAGCATGAATCATGGATGACTCCAATCAAAGAATACCTACTCAATGGTTCCCTGCCAGAAAGTTCTAAAGAACGCCGAAAATTATTGAGGAAAGCATCAAGATACATAATTCAAGATGGCTGATTATATAGACGGGGATTCTCAATGCCATTACTTCGATGTGTAACCAAGGAAGAAGCCAAGTCAATTCTAGCCGAGGTACACGGAGGAGAATGTGGGGATCATTCAGGTGGCCAGACTCTAGCCAAGAAGGTTCTTCGATATGGGTATTTCTGGCCGGACATTAATCGAGATGCTGCCATTTACTCCCGAAAGTGCGACAAATGTAAGAGATTTGCAAGAATCCCAAAAGCACCTTCCACCGAACTCACACAAATGGTCAGCCCATGGCCATTCGCTATTTGGGGAATAGACTTGATTGGACCCTTACCGATCGCTAAATCTGGAATCAAATTTGCTATTGTTGCCGTTGATTATTTCACAAAATGGGCTGAAGCTGAACCCTTAGCCACCATTACCTCTAAAAAGATGATAAATTTCATAACTAAAAATATCATTTGCAGATATGGTGTGCCACAAAAGATAATCACAGACAACGGTACCCAGTTTGAAAGTGAAGAATTCCAGGATTTTTGCAAACAATTCAGAATTCAAAAAAGCTTCTCAGCAGTGGCTCATCCGCAGGCAAATGGGCAAGTGGAAGCGGTGAACAAAATTATCAAATCAACCATCAAAAAGCAACTCGAAAAAGCAAAAGGTGGTTGGGTCGATAAGCTTCCATTAGCACTATATGCATACAGAACTACTCACAAAACTACGACTGGGCACACTCCATTTTCACTAGCATACGAATCAGAAGCAATGATTCCAGTGGAAGTAGAAGTTCCTTCACACAGGAGAATTTATTTCAATGAAGCCGAAAATGAAAAGCTGCAACTTGAAGCACTTGATTTTCTTGATGAAAAAAGAGAAGAAGCTAGGCTCAGAGTTTCAGCTTATCAGCAAAGGATAGCTAGGCACTTCAACTCTAAAGTTCGCCAACGCAGCTTTGAGGTCGGAGAATTAGTTTTGAAAAGGATCATGACAGCAACTGGTGTGTTTGGGCCAAACTGGGAGGGACCATATGCCATTGGCAGTAAACTTCTTGATGGCACTTTCAAACTCATAACTGTTGAAGGAGATCCAATTCCAAGAGCCTGGAACAGCAACCACTTACGTCCTTATTTTACTTGAAAAAAGCTTTGCTCAAAGTTGTAAAATAGTGATGAATGTATCAGTTGTATTGTAAAACATTGTAAATCAGTGTAAATGAATGAAAGCTATAAAGTGGATGTAGGCCCGATTCTTGGCCGAACCACTATAAATCTTGTGTTCTTTACTATTTCATAATGCCTGTTTCATTTCAATAATTAAATACTTTAAATGTATTGCTAAAATGTCGATTCAAAATTGCAGGACATTAAAACAAGGCTCGTTCGTTACAAAGCCAAGCGACCTCTATAAATCACCTATTACGCAAATACCAAGCGACAAAAAATTCCAAATTCAAATCCTATACAAGAAGAACTTCACATAAAAAGTTGGTGACTCCACTGTGGCAAACCTTTGTTAACTGGTTGAGATTGTCGATATGAACAAACATCCAACTAAGATAACTCGCGTTTGTCCCATGAAGTCGTTCAACAGTGAAGTCCACTTCTTCGGATGAGGCAATTTTCTTGTAAAAGGAAAGAAGATGCGCTTGGAAACGATAATAAAAGATCGCTAATGAGCAGATGATGAGAGAACATTGCCAAGCAAACAAAGAAGCAGCCAAAAGGAGGTATGCCTCTCAATAAAAGGGCCGGTAGAACCACCGAAGGGATACCTTCCCAAGCAGAAGGATCAGGGCCCTTGCTAACTTATCGTGATGCATCCGATCAGGCAGCTTGTTTCCGTCTCGTGGATCTACTCGCCCCTGAGACGCAACCTTCCTGGCACACCAACCAACCGACGCTCCATCCCAAAGGACAACAAAGCCCTCTAACGAGGCACGCCAAAAAATGAAAGTACTTCTCTCAATCAAAAAAGATTGGTGGAACCACCGGAGGGGCACCTTCCCAAGTTGAAGGAACAGGGCCCTGATAATTGATTGTGATCGCTTGTGCAAACAAACATCCAATCAAGCAACTTGCGTCCGCCCCGTGGATCCATTCAACCATGAGAAATAACTTCCAGGCAATCAAAAAGCCCTCTTCGGAGGCACAAGCCCTCTTCGAAGGCACATGACCTCTTCAGAGGCAAAAGCCCTTTCCCAAGGCACCACAAGCCCTCTTCGGAGGCACCTGCCCTCTTCGGAGGCAAAAGCCCTCTCCCGAGGCACCACAAGCCCTCTTCGAAGGCACAAGCCCTCTTCGGAGGCACAAGCACTTTTCGGAGGCACAAGACCTCTCCGGAGGCACAACTCTTTAAGAGGAGCCCTCTCCGGAGGCATGTCCCAAAATAGAATACTCAAATAAAAAGCCTTCTTCGGAAGCACAGTTCAACTCTCAAAGGAAGGTTAACTTGTTCATCTCAAAAAAGTTCCTTCTAAAAAAGTTGAAATGCTACAAAAAGACCCCTTCGGAGGCACACTTCACCTTGCTTGAAGTACCAAACATTTTCTTCAGAAAGTTCATTTCACTGCATAGGGAAATCTACTTTCTTTTTTGAAAAATGAAAGTGATCATCCCCGAAAGTTGAAGTGTTCTTCAGAAAGAAAGAGGAAGAAAAAATTTCTCCAAAAAAAAACGAGATATGATCTATTAAAAGCAGAATAATTCTTCCCTTAAAAGTGGAATAGTTATTCTCTGAAATAAGATTATCAGTCTTGTGAAAGTTAGAAATGTTGCAATGCACTTGTGGTATGGGGGCAACACTATACAATTCAATTACATTAATAAAAGGAATATGCAAGCAACATACTGCAAGTTCATTGCAATATCATGAAAAATAGATGTGGAATAAATGCATTCTCAAGCACAGACCAGAAAGTTTGTACAAGTAAGAAGAATTGTTTATTCTACACTAAAATGAGAAACAAATGCATTCTCACATAAACAAGAATTTGTACGAGTAAAATAGCTATTTTATTCAATACTATGAAAACTTTTTACATTGTACAGATCACAAAAAAGAAGCGGGACCCGCACAATCTCCGGTCGATACATGCAAAAAGCAAAAATAAGAAGTAGAAGATCCAGCTTGCTATTCCTTCTTCCCGCCACCTTTGGAGCCTTTACTCGGCCTAATGATTAGTTTCTGAAGCCGTTTTGAACGGGTCGGAGCAGAAGGAGAAAGAGGCACGGCTGGATCAACTTCTGCTTCCTCTCCAGCGGAAATATTCTTCTTCTTCCTTATGGCACGCTTCCCCTTCCACTTCGAAGAAGATTCACTCCCCGGAGTAGCAAGAAATGTCGAAAGCTTCGTGTCATCATCTAGAGACCGCTCCGGGGTCTTCTCGATGTCATCAAGATCCTCCGCCTTCTGCTCCTACGAAGCGGCCGGATCATCCAGGCCTTGAAGAGCTTCAATTTTCTCTACCTGTGATCCCGGTTGGGAAGCAGAAGGAGGAGTAATTTGCGAAGATGGAGGAACGGCAATTAAAGGAGTGGAAGTTTGTGCAGTATTCGGTACCTCCGCTGTAGAAGAAAAGAAGTTAAAATCAGTATCCTCCGAGAAAAGAGAAGGTATCGGTTCACCAAAGTTTAAGTAATAAGTAAGAAGGTCATCAAACTCGTTTAAATCAAATAAATGATTCACTGAACTCGGGTCGATGCCAAAATTACCTGGAGAAGTCGGTTTTGACAAGACAATTACAAATTTATCAGCCTCAGTGTCTTCTTGGCTTTGCTCCCCGATTTGAGTAAGGGGAGACTCGGTTGTGATGAGCTTAGCCTCGACGCTTTTTGCGGGTGAAGAAAAGTGAGAGCTGGAACCAACGATATCGACGACGGTCGAAGTCGAAGTGTGGACAGGGGCAGTTAAAGATATTTTCTTCTCTGGATGTTCTTCTGCCACTATTCCAGCTCTAGCTTCAGCGAGTTGCTTTTTTCCCTTGACAAGAGCAGCACGAGCTTCTTCGTCAAGATAGCGTGCCTCAAGTTCCGCCTCATCATAGCCTGCCCCGCCAAGCATGTCAACTGCTGCTTCCCATACTTCAGCCAGGGTAACCTCATAGTCGGGGCCCAGAAAAGAGAGGCTCCCGTGACCCAGAACGCTGTGTAGATAAAAGTCAAATAAGGTGGAGCTGATGTTAGCTTTTGTTGTTTCATGCGATTGCTCGGCCGCCTCTTTTTCGGCGACAGCTGCAGCTCGACCAGCAACAGCCTCATCACGCTCTTTCTCAGCATTAGCAAGTTGGGACTTTAGAAATTCAATCTCCACGTTCTGGGAGTTAACTATTTCCCGCAGCTGAGTGTTATTTTTGCGGTATTCTTCAACAACGAACTGCTCAGCTGCAAATTTCATCTCAGCGTCCCTCTGAGTAGCGTGCGCATCCCGCACTTGTTTTTGAAACACTTCTTCCTTTTGAGATTGTGAAGCGGAAGAAGCGGCGAGATCTTCCTTGAGTTTTGTTACCTCGGACTCAAGTCTTGCATTATCATTAGCAATACTCGTCATCTCGGCGTCATGCTGTTTGCAGATTTTGTCCCATTTCGTCTTGTCGTTTTCCATGGTCAGCATGGCTTCAAGGTTCGCATGATTGACTCTTTGGAGTTCATTGACGAGTTTCTGCCATTGCGACATCCTCTCAATGTTAAGCCTAACTGCATCAAGACTTTTAAGCATGTCTTGCTTGTCGATTGGGACCAAATCTAGGTCAAAGCGCACTCCTTTTAAGCACCATTTCGTAAATCGGCTTTGAAGCATTGGAGGGCCATCTTTAACTTGATACTGGGGTCTGTTGGTGATCGCTTGGATATCAGACTTCTTTAAAGAAGGAGAGCCGGATGGAACATTAGGAGAAATGGGAGCATCGATCTTTTCAGAAATTGCAGATGCGTCACTTGGCTTGGATCGCTTGCTCGATTCGTCAGCAATATGACTCTTCCCCTTGTCATCTTAAGACTTTCGCTTATGGGAATCGTCACTTCTATAAGAAGAATCATATCGCTCAGCGTCTTTTCTTCTCTGCCACTGCTCGTAATCCCGCCTTTCTTAAGCCTTCCTTCGAGCCCTTTCCTCATCTGTCTCTCTCTAGTCACCAAGGTATTTCCTAAAGTCATAAGATCCACGGCCTCCATGGCGCTGAAATGAGTCATAGTATGAGCCAGTATGCCCCATCGGAGAATCTAAAAACGGAAAAGAAGTAAAGTTTAGAAATTTCCAGGAAGAAAGAATAAGTGCTTATAAGTGCAGAAAAATCCTAAGTGTGTGCGGCGTGCAAACTACGTGCGTCAAACTACAGACCACGCTTTAATGTGGGAACGGAGACGACAGGTGTAGAAGGTGTCGAAGCTTGTTTAAAGGTAGAAGTCGCTTCAACGACAGGAGAGGTCGCTTTTGAAGTATTATTCTTGAAAAGCTCTTGAGAAGTTATCATTATATCGCTCAAGTCATCAAAGGTATCATCACCATGACACCCAGCAGAACTCCCTTTTTCGACTTCCACATCGGCTGATTTTTCATAAATTCGAGGATTTTCTTCCTCTTCAATAATTGGAGCAAGTGCCGGTTTGCTGGACGGTCCCGCAACATTGTTAAGTGTGGGGCATTTTACCAGTGGATTTTCAGTGGTAGACTCCTTCAGCATGGGTTCTTCAACAGAAGGTGGGACATCCGGTACCTCCGTAGGAGAATTTGGAATTTCGCGAGGCTGAGTGGAGCGAGAGGGGTGAAGAAGTCCGAACTGGTGAAGAAACTCGTCTTTCAACAAAAATTTCGCATCCCGCTCTTCAACTGGAACAGCCATGGGCCTCTCCAGAGTTTGCTTGTGACTGGGATCCCTAAAGGGAGGGGGGAGCGCTGAAATAAGAAAGCAAAGTTAACACTTGGTAATTTGGACTGCAAAATACTCAGAGAATAAAAAGCAGAAAAGATAGACAATCTTACTTCCTTCTCTCCACACAGCATAAAACCCAGGGGGACAGCGAACGTAAAAATACTGAGTCAAAAACCCATGAGCACTATCAGGGAGGCCGACAACCAATTTACGATTCCTGGCACTTCTTACAACAATGATCGAAGGATGATCTTTGGTTCTGATAAAAGAGCATAGGTAATAGATCTCGTCAACACTGGGGAGACAGTCAAGCGTTCTACCGAATAATACACACAACCCCATTAGAACGGCATAGCTGTTGGGGTGTAGTAGAAATGGAGAAATTGCCAGTTGGCGAAGAAGATGTTGAAGAAAGTTGTTGAAAGGAGGAATGGCCCCACTTAGGCACATTTGTCGGTTGACCGCTACAAAGCCAGAAGGTGCTACATCAGCAGTGTTACTCCTCTCAGGAAGAATGGCGTCAGCTTCAGCAATGCCAAATTGAGTGCACAATTGCCGAAAAACTCTGTACGATAGAGTGGTAGAGGCTCTTTCTGGAGGATTGACTAAAGGAGCTGGAATAAGAGTGGACTCTCCAGTCTGGATTGTTACATCTCCTTGCTGAGAAGTCATTCTACACAAGCAACTGGATATTCAAATATGAAGATGCACGTTTCCTAAATAGTGTGAAGTGTTGTGCGAAACTAGTAAAAATAACAAGTAAATACAACTGGAATTAGGGTAGTCGGTAACTAATCGATTATCAAATTTCAGAACTTGTTAATTTAAAGTTCAGGTGCAGTATTAGTGCGAGCCAGTCATTTTTCAGTTGACTGTTTCAATGTTGCTTTAATACTTTGCTTGAATTTGTTGATTTAAAGCACTTCGTTCACACAATCTATTTATGTCAATTATCTGTTATTAACTAATCTGTCATCTGATGTGGGAAGTCAGTGACAGTATATTCGTCCCAATTTTCTGTAAATGTTGTGTTAAGCAGATTGTTGGTTTGCAAGTTAGAGTGACCTGTAAAAGAAAATGCAACAATTCGAAGTTCAACAGTTCAAAGTTCATGCAAAGTTCAAGTGCTAAGTCGCCAACGACTTAAGTGTTGACTCGCCGACGACTTAAGAATGTGTTCCATGGGCTAAGTTGAGCTGTTGTGTTTTTGGCTAATTCGTCCACGACTTAAGGATCTTAAGTCAAGCCAGAACAGGTCGTTTCAGTTTTAAGTCGCTGATACTTTAAGTCGGAAGTACTTTGAGTTGTAGGTCGTGTAAAAGAAGAAAAAGGCTTCAGTTCAAAACGGTGTAAATTTCCTAAGTCATAAGTCGTCCACGATTCAAGGTTATGTCGCAAATGGATAAGTCGGTAAAGATTTAAGTCGAGAAAGGCATAGGTCATACAAGGCTGATAGATCGTGACCAAGCTAACACCTCACTTCCTTTGACCCATTGACTTTTCTCCTAACTCCTAACCAGTTATCCTCCTAACCCGTTATCCTCCTAACCCGTTATCCTCCTGACCCGTTAACCCATTAACTCCTCCGTAAATAAAAGCTTCCGTTTTCCATACTGGTTGTATCATTGAAAAACCGATTCGAGATCGCCAAAGCCTCGCCAATCCACTTGGTTAAGCCTAAAACACAGTAACCCATCGCCTTCATCGCCTCAATCATCTAAAGCTAAATCGAGTAAAAATCGAGTTCATGGACTGTCGATACAGGGGAACTTGCAACAAAGCATTGCACAAGGGGATGGATTAAGCACAAAAAGGAGAATTCGCAGATTAACGATGATCAAGGATCGGGGGGAAAGTAGGATCACTTACGCAATGAAGAATCGAGAATCGGTGATTGATTGATTGTTTAAAATAAGGAAAAATTTGCCTTGAGGAAGCTCGGAAGAACGTTAATGGCAGATACAACTCAGGAGATAAGCAATGAGAAGAAGGAAATAAGGGGAACGACTCAAGCCTTTTATATCTTGGGGCAGTGGAACTCGAAGCGGCATACACGAGTTAAGATAAGTCGAAGCACACGACCTACGACTCAGGCGTGTACTTCGAGGGGCAAATGTTAACCCTTAATATTTGACGACTTACGTACTGGTCGACTCAAGGACTGTACAACTCATACGACTCAAGTATTGCATGACTTAAGCGGATTATGCGACTTAGCGACTTAAGGGATGGATGATCTAAGAAAGCTTACGACTTAGCGAGTTAAGGGAGCCCACGACTCAGTGAGTTAAGGAAGCCCACGACTCAGCGAGTTAAGGAAGCCCACGACTCAACGAGTTAAGGTCTAAACGACTTAAGGGAGGTACTGACCTGAGGAATTAAGAAGATTCACGACTTAAGGCTATCAGCGACCCACGACTTAGCTTAAGTCGTCCACGACCTAAAAGTTATCGAGTTAAACTCCAATGCCTGCACCTATGCCACCTTTATTTGATAAGTCGACCATGACTTAGGACTTGTCGTCTACCAAGCCACAAGCTGAACTCAGTAAGACGCCCACAAGTTACCTTAAGTCAACCACGAATCACGACTTATCTTAAGTCGGCCATGACTCATGACTTGGCAGAAACTGCTGTTCAGAATTTAACTCCTATAAATAGACCACCACTTCCAACATGAAGAGGACTTTTGGCGGATCATTTCTAAAAGCGTCGTTACTCTGCTGAACTCTCAACTCACTCGACAATTGAAGATCTCCATACATTCGTGACACTACAACAAGCTTCGAGAGGAATTTCTTGCATTCTACACGGATTCATCAAGTTCCATCATCGGAGTTTGAGCTAGTAGTCGAGATTGTCTTTAAGATCAAATTGTATTGTTGTCATAAGTGGATTGTATCGTCTTATAACCATATTCAATAATAAAGAGATTCAAAGTGGACGTAGGCACGATTTCAAGCCGAACCACTATAAACTGCTGTCTTTTACCGCTTTTTCGCTACTTTACTGCTTACTTTTTGTTCCCGTCACACGGGTGGTGATTTCGCGATTCTACTACACACACACCGGGTGTTAGCGTTCACTTTTCAACGTTAACAGAAACCCATTCCAAGCACCTCTCTTCCTTCTAACTCAATGACCTCCCACCAATACGAAGCCTCCTCTTTCCACTACCAAGATGCTAGCTGAACTCGCTGCTGATCATCCAATCCCAATAGTCCAAGTATCCTCGCTGTGTCTCTAAACCAAGCTCTCGCCTCCACAAAAGTCTCCTTACCAGAAAATGTCTTTCCACCGAAACTTGCAAAATCCTTACAAAGCTTAGTGAAATTGAAGGCGGCATGTGGGTTGATGGGATTCTCACCCGCTGGTGCTGGGTTGGGCGCTTACGCATGCCCCTCTTGAGTTTTGGCTTGTAGATACCTATAAAACCAGGCTAGGACTGGAATGCCCTCGGGAAGGTTCGGGGAATCCGCCGTTCTATGAAAAGAAAAGGATAGTTCAGAAAAGAGTCGAAGGGAGATTGAAATGGACTTTTGAGGGGATTTTAATAAAATCTCTTTTATACTTTAAAAATCACTTTTAAGAATTCTTTTCAGAAAAATACTTTAAATCAAGTTATTTTAAAAAATACTTTACTTTTAAAATAAATTTTTAGGAATCCTGTAACCTTAGGCTCTGATACTAAGTACAACACCCCACACCCCTTAGTATACCCAAAAGGAGACACTAAAAGATGTGGTGTATTTTAGGAATAACTAAAGCTAGTAGAGACTAAGATTCACAAGACAAAATAGATAAATAATAATAACACGATGGAAGTAATTAAAAACAATAAGTGATTTTAAAAATTAATACTTCATAAATACTTCAAACAAACCACATATGTTCCAAATACCAAATACAATTGTCTTGTGAAAATAAAATCTCAGTCTCATCAGAAAAACCATAGTACAAACACAAACTTTCCCTCAATATAGTGCCAGTACAATAAAAGAACAAAACGCTGGAAATAAAAAGAAGGAATACATGATAGGGTCTCCAAGTCTCCAAGAAGCTGCGGTCTACCTTCCTTGCCTCTGGTTGCCTATAGGGGAGAAAAAGGGGGAAAATAGAGGAGTGGGTCGGACTAAAAGTCTGGTGAATGATAGTAATTACTAGAATCTTACAGCAAGGTAAAAGTAATAGACCTTACAACAGTTCTAGTATATAAAAGGAAACAAAGGAAATAGGGATAAGGAATAAGCTGGAAATAAATAGGAATTAACATAATTGATTAACTTTAATTGTTTGCACTTATCTTTGATAGCTGCTTTGATTAGGCTAAATTCCCAATCCTATAATTAGGCTGAAATCCTAATTCTACCCTTTGATCGGCCTCCTACTCCATAGAACTTACTACGAACTAGACGCTATATAACTCCCTACATAGAAATTATGTCTACGAATGACACACAAAGTATCTACTGTGGACTAGACATTATATAGCTCCCTACATAGAAGGAAATGGTGCATATGAAAGGCACACATACTAAGCGCTTGGAACTCATAACGATTACTGGGCACCCGAATGGAAGTCGCACGCGTAATAGCCACCAGGCTTATGTTACCTATTGTTCCACCTATTAGGTCTTCTTATTACCTCAAGCTCCAGCATAAGCGTGCCCCTCATCCCACTTCAGGCTAATGTGAGAACACTATGTCCATAGAAAATAGGGGAAACGCTGTTGGTACTTGCCCGTCATCCAAACAATATCTAGTTGCGCCTCTTGCCCAAATCCCCATGATTTGGACTTCTACGTATTGACCAATTACTACCATAATTAGCATAAGCGTGCCCCTCATCTCACTTCAGGTTTATGTGAAACACCATGTCCATAGAAATAATAGGGGAATGCTATTTGGTAAAGGTACTACTCTCATCTTTGCTTATTAACTTAGATAAATTATTTAAATAAGCCTTTACAAATTATCTCTACTATCTTTGCTTATTAATTTATCCTAAGTCTTAAAATAAGCCTCATTCTGTTCTATTTCTTATTATAACCTACGTATAATCATGCTTATTACTTAACCCAAGGTCTAAGTGTGAAAATAAGCTTCTTTCATCTTATACTCCTTTTAGTTCTAATTCTAAGTAATAACTAGGCCAATTATCTTTAATTAGTAAAATTCTAACATTAGTATCATAATTAGGCTCAATTTCAGTCTTAATTCCATTTTTGTTACAGTTTTTCCAATTTACATTTATCTTCCGTTATTTCAGTATTCTTATAATTTTAATCCATATTTGCGTTTAATCAATTCTAGTCCATACGCGAAGAAGAAGGGAAATAAAAGAAAACTTAGAATAGAAGAAAGTCCAAAGCATAGGAAAACGATGTAAATAATGCATAAATAACAGTTAATAAATTAAAATACCGTAAAAAACTATAAATAAATGGAAAAGCTTTAATTAACAGAATTAAACTAAAATTAACTAAAAAAACAGCTAAAAGCAATAGACTGAAAATAATTCTAAAAACTGTAAGTAAATTACTATAAAGGTTATTCCAAAAATCATAGTAAAACTACAACCATTGGAAACCCTATTATTTTAACTACTTAAAGAAATCTAAAATAATTATAACCACTCACCTGTGGTCCTAAGCTCCTCCCTTTTGGTCTTCCTGGATCCACTTGAGGGTATTAAAATATTTTTATTAAAAAGACTCTCTCCTTGGAAAATTATTCTTTTGGGTCCTTCCTAAAAAGGTGAACCCAAACGGAGAAAATTTAAAATGAGAAAAAGTGTTAGTGCCTAGGGTTCTAATTATAGGTGTGGAAGTGGATCTCGGACCGTTGGATTTATGGATTGAACATGATGCAACCATGTGATAGGCTGAATAGGAGCCATCGGATGTAAGAACGGAACGACTGGATTTGATAAAATAATGCAAATGATGCGTAAAACGTTCGAACAAACGAAACAAACTTTTGTTCGTTCAAAAGGTGAGGCGGGTCGACCAGGCGGTCGACCGCCCTGGTGCCTAGGTCGACCGGACGGTCGACCAAGCACATATATTATTCTTTTTCTTCTTTATTTTTGTTTAATTCATAACTTGCTCATATTAGCTCGGTTTCTGATGTTCTATATATAGAAATTGATCAGAATATTACCACGGACACAATGGTGCAACTTCTGTGGTTCAATTCTGATGATTTCAAAACGTTATTTTATTATTTCATTAATTAATGAATTAATTATTATGGCTTAAATTTGGGTTCTTACAATATAATAGTTTAGTGAGACCACGCCGCTAACGCGGAACGGGTTTTACCTCACTAGAATAACATCTATACAACTAAAGTGGAAATAAATATCAGGAAACAAATCCAAATATGAATAGGCATTGTAACGACTGCGATTTTTCGTCGCTCAAAAATCGACATTTATACATTCACTGTATTAACTGCCGAGCAATCGAATGCCGGAAAACCGAATTGTTATGGAGAAAAAGAAGAGGTAGAAGAAAAGATAGAAGAAAAAGAAAAAAAAACACAGAAACAGAACCAATATCATAATCTCACATTCATAGCGGAACAACATATAATAGATAAATGAATAATCTGTAAATCAAAGAACTATATCATTTTATACATTACATCATCATCAGAGGGTACAACAACAACATACAACACAACTGGACAGTTATATGAACTTGTCCACATACAGAATACACAGCGGAATAATACTATCATATACAAGTGGTACGTCTCGCCATCCAGCTCGCCACTGCTCCACATCATCTCCTGAATCCAGAATGACCTAATAACCTAACTCTAGACTGCCCGTGTGGAAAATGATGGGCACCCAGAGTTTAGGAAGGGAACAATAAACTCCGAGTCAGTCATGGTGACTGGTGTGAGAACTAAAACAGCTTATCTTTAAAACAAACAACATGAAAATTTTAAAGTCAATTTCGCAATGCTTTTGGAAAATGAAACTACCATAAGACCTCCCGCCACACACACAATGCAAACGCAGAATTGGAGGAGATTTCTTCTTATGATAGTCAAATATGCTTACTACGCAAATCATTGGATTTATTATTATTAGTGCATAGTGCAGAAAAACATTTCGAAAGTATAATATTAATCTTAGCCAACATAGACATTCCGAACTATGCCTACTATAGCTACCATCTAAACAGTGGGGCGCCACCATAAGTAAATGGCAGGTTCTACAACTAAAACCGTACAAGGTTCGTATTGTTTCTTTGGATTTTCCAACAAATGGTCAGGCTAAGGAACTTCCTTTCCTCCTGCCGAATAGGATCGCCTCTGGCTGGACGTCCCGAGAGACAAACTGCTCTCTGCCAAACAAGGCCGGGTTACCCCTGTAACAGGTAACTCACGAATATGTCATCACCCGGTCCTTTGGGACCTTTATCCGAGCGCTCGGTAGCATCATCACACATAATAAATAAGTGTATCCACATGAGTAAGTATTTGGGCTCCATACCATGATACCACCCCTTTCCAGAAGGAAATGACATACCCTAAAGGGCGCGACCCTCATAACCTTGCCGCCACATTCCTGTTTCGACCATTTCCGGTTTGTTGAGGCCCTGACGAAGTCTCGTCCACAAAGCTACGCTTTGTCACCAAAGCCATGCCTTGGGTCAACAAATGATCAACCTATGATCACAAAGATAAATGATCAAACAATTGATCATATCATAAATGATCAAACACTGATCATTTCACAGCAACACTCAGCATGCCACATTACCAACTTGGGAATATATTGCTGATAACCTTCAACTACATAACCTCTGAGCTCGTACGTCTCAGAGAAGGGTGTTAAGCTAAGAGAATAAATTCTCTGCCACCAACAGAAATGTATTTGAAAGAAATCAGCTTTATATCTCAATTTGTAATGTCAGACATACAATCCATACAAGTCTGTTCCGGGATCGAACAGAACCGAAGGCACTTCTCACGAAGCCCTTGCAAATCCGGATAATTTCCAATCACGTCCGGACTTCCCGTCACTAAGGGTGATAAAACCTCTAAATCGAAGATCAGTCGATGTAGAGTAACTCGACGGTAATCCTTCCATTTTCAAAAATATCCGGTCTTCAACACCGGTCATCAAATGCAATTCATAACGACGTATCACATATTCAGAATGGGTTATACGACCCCATGGTCCTTTCCCGGCTAACCCGAATAGTGAGCGCTTATTCAAAAATAAGTGTGGCATTCAAATTCATCCAATTCACAACAAATACCCATTCAAGGTAATTATTGATAGTCGGTTATTTAACTATCAATAGAGATGCGCAACATCATCAGATTCCAAATAATTTTCCAAATTATTTATCTTTCAAAAATATCTTTACAAGATATAAAATTTCCACACTTAACCATTTGAAAACAATTTCAAATCAATTTCCACATTTCAATTTATCTCCAAAAAATAAAATTTCAAACCCTTTATTCATATTGGGAAAGCATTTCCATACCTATTTAATAATAGGTAATTCACAAATCCATTTATTTTCAACATTTGAAAATATTCAATATACTTAAATCAAAATTTAGTATATATTTCATTCTTTAAGAAAATCATCCTCTTAAGCACATTTACTTGAGTTAAAACGAATGTTACGTAAAACATCATTACGACAACTCAAAATCACTAGTATAGGGATTCGAAATTTAGATAGATATATAAATCCCAATACTACATAAAATATTTCCTTTCGGAAACCATTTACTATAAAAACAGTGTTATAGTCCACCATTTCCTTATTTCTCGAAAACGTCTATTTCAACAATAAATGTTGAAATCTATGTTTTCGATACTTAATACATTTTAAAACATCTTTTAAAACAACTACTTCATTTAACAATATTCATTTTCCCAAAATATATTGATTTTATTCAATAATATGTATTCACTGTCCAAAATCGTGAATATAATCACTATCCCAATTTTAACAATTTATACATCATTTATTTCAATAATAATTCGCTATCCAAAATCACGAAT
The DNA here is from genome assembly GCA_030737815.1 of Allium fistulosum. Classification (NCBI taxonomy): domain Eukaryota; kingdom Viridiplantae; phylum Streptophyta; class Magnoliopsida; order Asparagales; family Amaryllidaceae; genus Allium; species Allium fistulosum. Next base: position 473,500,715 of record CM060907.1, read on the forward strand.
ATACTTCCTTTAATAAATTTCTATATTCAATTTATCAAATTCCATTGATTTCGATTTTATAAACAATGTCTATAAATTCTTTCCTTATTTATAAACTTCGATTTAAAAAAAATCCCTGAATTAACAAATTTAATTCATAACTCGATTTCATATCAAAAATCTAATTTATAAGTTAATTACTTATAAATCTTTTATTTTACAAAATCTATTTATTTTATAACTTCACATTGTAAAACTTCTAAATTTCATTAACTTATGAAATCCAATTATACTCCATTGTAATACTTATAAAAACTCGTTTTATAATTCCAACATTTTAATTTATAAATATCCATTTTACAATCTTTTATATAAACCGTTTGGAATAATTCAAAAATCCCAATTTAAAATCAATTCGTTATTTTTAAACTTCAAAAATGGATCCGATGATGCAACGACATCAAATAGTCAATCACAACATTCAAACATCATATATCATCATATGATAAAAGAATATATCACAATATCTGTAAATAAATCACTACGGTGAGGAATCTAGTTGGATCCCTCCAACCTGTTTCCCTGCATCCACAGATGTTAGTACAATACCAATTCCGCTCCAGTACGGAATTATCGCGGTATATGGGTTTAATAAATATTATCCGCTTACTAACGGCGCAATAGGGTCTCATCCGCTATACAATGCGGGAAATCAACAACTGCAATATATACATATGCCAATATATATATATATATATTGCTATATACATATATAATACCAATTCCACTTTAATGTGAAATTATCGCGGTATATGTTTTTAATAATTAATATCCGCTTAATAACGGCGTATAATGTCTATTTCAACAATACAGATAAAATTTATCATCCAGACATACAATCAACAATTTTAAATCTCAACTATTTAAAATTTAAATCGAAACAAAACATTCGATTGAGTGAGGAGTTCTCACCTTGATTTCAATTTTGTTCCAGCTTTTTATTTCGAATAAAATTAAACGGACGTTTAATTTCACTCAAAATTTTCACTGACTCCAAACGCTTCCAATCCTGTTCCATAGCGTAGTGTTCGACCATACGATTCCAACGCAACTGATTTCGCATTTTTTCGATCTCGTATGAAAGAGATATGCAATTTTAAACATTGAACAAATTTAAAATAAAATAATTTACATTTTCTTTTTAAATTTATAACCTTCCTACATCCTGGCCGTCCATTTTGCAACTGCAGATCGTGGCCATTCCACATCTTTCTTCCCAATCGCGTGATACCCCAGGTCACGTTCGTGAAAACCCACCTGCCGCCCTCTAAACCCTAAACCACGCGGCCACATCTTCCACTTCCCCGATGATCAGAGTGTTCCAAATGAAAGAGCATCACCACTCCTGCCTTCGACCGGAATATGGCCAAGCTCGGCCTCGTCTTTGCCTCAGAAAACGTGCCTAAAGTCGCTGCCATCTTCTCCATTTTGCCATCGAACCCCTTAATTAAAATCCATCATCACCGTTCATTTTATAGAGCTTACTATCCTCTACATCTTTCATGTAGAAAGTTTCGCGAATCATTGCTTGGATTTGAAGAAATCTGAGGGAGAAGAAGAGATAGTTTCAGCCATTGATAACAAGGGTGGCGGCTGAAAGAAGATAGACTAGGGTTTCCCTTGAACGTATATATATACGTATATAAATTAATATTAATTTTAAAACGACTTTTTCCAACGATCTCCAAATCTGACGTGCCGCCTGGCGTTCGTAAGGTTTACAACGCGTTCCGAACTAAATGGAACGTGTTTCGGAGGCTAATTCGATCATATGTGCGAGATATGACAATAAACGATCTATTTAAATTAAACCGATTTAAATCGATTTCGAGGCGTTTTGGCTTGCCCCGGACAAACGGTACATCCAATTAACACGAAATTTGAAACCTTACAATAATATCACATTACGGATCCGATGAAACTGGTTTCGTGGAAATCCGAGACTATTTGAAAATTGACTATTTTAACTCGCCAAATTAATATTAAAACAATTTCGATGCGTTTCGAGCTGCCATGGTCAAACGACAACTCCGATTGCTACAAAAATTGAAATCCGATAATAACAAACTATTACGGATCCAATGGAACTAGTTTCGTCCAATTCTGAGACTGTCCCAAAAATGGCTAATTTCACTAGTCGATTTAAATATTAAAATATTCAATTTTCACAGATTAACTTAAAATTCAATTTTCAAAGTCCTATAACATCACTATAACTTCAACATGATTTAAAATAACTTTATAAATCATTTTCCTTCACATTTAATCCAGATTTCAATTATTTCTGGAATTTCAACTATTAATTTATCGATTTAATTATCCAATTAAATCCAGATATTCGAATTTTAAATTATTCGACTTATTAATTTCACTTATTAATATTTAAAATCAATTAAATATTCAAGTTTTAATTAATACAAATTCTGGGTCGTTACAGGCATAATTAATACTAAAACCATACTTGAAATAATGGAAATAAACTAAGTAAAATCCAAACTGGACAGCATGGATAGAACAAGGAAAACAGTCCAACTTGATAGAATGGACTAAATAAGGTAACAATCCAAACTTGGTAGAATGGACTGGATAAAGTAGTTAAATGCCATGTTGAGGAGTTGGCTCTACTCATGGAAATTTAAAGATAAATAGATTCAAGGATTCGAATCAAATAAGGAAACGAAAATTTCCAACAAATGACAAGGAAGGAGCATCCCCGTTGAAGTATATCTCTAGTAATATACTCCTGAGCTTGGCCACATATTGTCTGACACTGCTCGGAAATGTACCAGCCGGACCCCGCCGGACCTTATCGAGTATCCGAATATTTCACATCTAATTTCAAACCGTTTTTCATGTGATGGTACACAAAAATCTTGATGAGATGTGAAATACCCTTTTAATGGGAGCAACCCCATAAAGTTGGACGTCCTTTTGCACTTTTGGTTTAGTCATTTCGGGCAATGGATAACAAAGCTCAAAGAGAAGCAAATCGTTTTTAAGGTGATGGTACACCATGAAGAAAGTTGAATCTGACAATTAATAAATCAACTATCGGGGATACTTAATAGGATCGTATATGGAAATTAAATTTCATATATTTACCACATCTCGTTGATTCCAGACAAGTCCTATCTCTCGGTTGAAAATGAAGCCGGCCAAGTTGGGTAGTTTTGACGCCCCACCTCTATACTCACGCTAGCCATGGACACTACGGGGTAATGCCGTCGACTAGCACGAAGAATAAGGCTGTTGAGGAGCGACCATCTATGTAATTGCTTTGTGTGAGTACCGGTATGTCAGATAATATAACTTACATTTCATTTCAAGAGGAAATCCGACATATCAAATACAAACTCAAAGCTACCATACAGTGGCTATGTGGACTTCGGAAGCAAATATAGAAATAAACATAACACAAATCAATAACAGATATTCATATCACAAAGGCAGAAACATATATGAATATAACACATAAAATTGTACATCAAAGTAGTGGTCAAACTAGATCCACTACATCGCAAATGAATAGGTGCAAGTACTAGACAAAAGAATAAGTATACAACAAGGAGTCTAGTTAGCCAAAAGTCAGGTGACGGACCCTGATAAGAAGTCAAGCAAGAGCACCTGAAATACCTCGGTCTGACCCGAGTATTATTTAAGAAGAAAATAATAAACGGATCAGTCTAGCTATAAATATCATATAAAATGAGATAAGATAAGAGATATCACAAAAACGAATGATAACAATAATGCCATGCTGTGACAAGTATACATCAGGTAACAATAAAAATCATACAATATCTCAAATCATCTCAAAACACCAAAAAGAATCATATTCTTTAAATTACTCACCAAAACACAAATATTGATAGAGCTTATCAATGCAAACCACGAAAATTGGTGAAACACAAATTCTAGAAATCACAACCAAAAATCCAGAAATCACAAAAGGGGGAAAGCCTATCACAAACGGGAGCATGAAAACACACCAACACGTGTATCAAAAACGGAACACTATTCCATGGTCGCTAACCATCAATTTTGAGCCAAAACTCCACAAATGGCCCGAAGACCATAGGTCGCTACCCCACCAAATTGAACCGAAGTTCCACAAATGGGGTTTTTAGTCCCCACAAAAACAAATACACATCGCACATCGCTAGTCTAAATCACAAAATGATCATCATCGATCAATAAAAAGTGTGAACCACACTAAGCTAGTAAATAAATGAGTTTTGCTTCATGTCCCATAACCACTGGCTTAACTTAAATATTTACGAACAAATTGTAGATTTCCACTTGAAAATTGTCACAAGAGTTCAATCGAACAAGTCCAAGAATTAACCGACGAAGTAAACGCAAGCGTTTCATACCACTTGTTTTACTAAGCCATTTAATTAGATTTCTCAATAGAATGAGGTAAAGGTTTGTATATACTAATAGATTGGAAAACGATTTTATAAACGAGATTTGTATTAAAATAGAGTTGAAAACATCTTTGTGAAAGAGCTTGAATATTTACTACTAGTATAGAAACTTTTGTATTTGAAAGTGACAAATCACAAAAATCATTGTAAACACAATCAATCACCAAAGATTCACGTTCGAAAATGTGAATCAAAACCATAGAAATCGATATCAAATCCATCAAATGGATATTCCCAAAAATCCAAAGAAAGAAGTCATTAAAGTCAATAATAAGTGATGACAACTATCTGGATCAACAACAATCGATTAAAAATAGGAAATCCACTCAAAACAGCCTAAATAGGCAAAAATGAACGTTTCTAAACATCTGGTTTGGAATCCAGACGTCTAGATTTGTTTTTTGGAAATAGTTCAGAAAACCACCCAAACGTCTAGAATATCGAAGCATACGTCTAAGCCATGACCAGACGTCTGGATTTGTTCTCTGGAAATAATCCAGAGAACCCCTAGACGTCTGAAACTTCAAGTCAGACGTCTGAGACTCATCCAGACATCGGATCCTAAATTTCAGACGTCTGGAATTAGTCTCTGCCTTTTTTTATTATTCCGCGTGCATATATTTTTGCTCCAGGTCCAAACCAGACGTCTGGACTTGGTCACCAGACGTCTGGTCACCTGGTCTGGGCAACAATTTTCCTAGGCCAAAGTGGCCAAAACGTATCGGAAGGGATCAGACGAGCAACGACGACTAAGGATTTTCGCCAAGCAACAACCCAACCTTAAAGGCTCTTCGATACACCCCAAATATCAATATCCAAACATCCATAGTAGGATTTTCATAAATTTGGACTAAAACACCAAAATTTGGAAAATTCACCAAATCAATTCAAAAAAAAAGCAAATGAATATGCACAAGTGTTAGGAATTCATACCTAACAACAAAGAGAGTTATAGATGTAGATGTGAGTTAAAGAACTCACCTTTAAACTCAAAAACAATAAACGAGAAGCTCTAAAGCAAAGGAAAGATCAACTACACTTCAATTTCAACTCTAGAAGCTCCAATCTAAGATCATAAGCAATATTTCTTAAGTTAGGTTATATGAAATTTCTGAAATTGGAGAGAGATTGAGATGGAGAAGAAGAAGAGGATGCTTACCTCAGCTTTTCTTTGATGTTGGAGCTAGAATTTGTATTTCCTAATTAAACTAGGGTTTGGAATTCTAATTTCCTTTCTCTTCCACCATTTTTCCTTTGACTTGAGAGTGTTAGGAAAATAATAGAATGTTAAGAAGAGGGAGTGGAGTGTTAGGGTATTAGATGGGTTGATGGGCTGAAACCCAAACCCAAAGCCCTAAATGAAAATATCAAAATTCTACTCAACTCCAAACATATCGATGTTTATACTCAAAAAAGTTGTAAACGCTATTTTTTACTCAATGGAAATGGTCTCGAGTCCCAATTCGACTGTTTACAAAAATTAACATTTCGGACTTTAATCCAATTAACGATGCTATATTCAAATAAAACTTTTAAATATACAATCATAAAATATGCGGGTTGTTACAGTAGTGTTACCCCTAGGCATCGCCTTGACGATATTTTTAGCCTTCGAGATAGAAACGAGTCCAAGCCTCAATGTTTAGCATTAAATGTATGAATAGATCCTTTCCATATAAGCGATATCGATTACAATACTATTTTTCCATGACAAAAATCGAATCTTTACTTTTAAAAACTGAACTTGTACTTGACCTCCATATTTCCATATTAGTAAAACACTTTTAGAATTAGTTTCTGATTGTTGAAACATTAAGAGAATAATTTTTCCAAGTGCTCGACCCCGAAGGCCAAAACCAACATCAAATCGAACACCCAGAAGATTATCCAACTTAACATCCCAATAATCGATGTTAACTCCCTTTTAGCAACGAGTTACGAGTTAAGAAATGAGCGACTCAGATTATGCCGCGTCTTATAAGAAGCCAACGAGTTAAAAATCCTAACACCTAAGTGGACTCGACGACTTACGACTTAGCTGCTGAAAGAGGATCTACGACTTACGACCTATCGGGTTAGGGAGCTACGACCTAAGGGAAGTCTGCAACCTAACTACAGGAACTTCACGACCTAACTGCTGAAGATAACTACGCGACCTAGCAGTGTTGCAACCTAAAGACTTCGACTTAAGAAGGATACGAATTAACAGTCTACGACTCAACAGGCCACAACTTAACAGTTTACGACTTAGTGGGTGTACGACTTAAGAGCTCCACAGTTTACGACTCAACGAGTTAAGTCTTCTACGACTTAAGGACCTTACGACTCAGGAGGATGCTACGACTTAAAGGCTCTACGACTCATGAGGTCTTACGACTCATGTGGTCTTACGACTCATGAGGTCTTACGACTCATGAGGTCTTATGACTTAAAGGCTCTACGACTCATGAGGTCTTACGACTCATGAGGTCTTACGACTTAAAGGCTCTACGACTCATGAGGTCTTACGACTCATGAGGTCTTACGACTCATGTGGTCTTACGACTCATGAGGTCTTACGACTCATGAGGCCTTACGACTTAAAGCCCGTGCTTATGCTACCTTTATTTGGTAAGTCGGCTACGAGTTAGCACTTGTCTTCAACTGAGCCACAAGAAGAACCCAGTATGGCGCCCACGAGTTATCTTAAGTCGGCTACGAGTTAGTGCTTACCTTAAGTCGGTCACGACTCATGACTTAGCCAATTTTCTATCTAGAATTCAGAGCTGCTCCTATAAATACCCCATCACTTCCAACATGAGGGGGACTTTTGGCAATTCATTTCTTCAAGCGTCCATACTCTGCTGCACTGAAAATTCACTCAACAAGTAAAGATCTTCCAACACTCAAGGCACTACAACAAGCTTCGTGAAGGACTTCATTCATCCGATACGGATTTAGCAAGATTCATCACCGAAGATTGAGCTAGTAGTCTAGATTGTTGTGTGATCAAATTATATTGTATTTGACAAGTAATTTGTATCGATTTGTAACCGAATCAGCAATAAAAGAATATAAAGTGGACGTAGGCTCAATTACGGGCCGAACCACTATAAACCTATTGTTCATTTACTGCTTTTCTGCTATTTTTGGCTTATATTATGTTCCCGTACCAACGGGTGGTGCTTTCACGATTCTATTACACACACCGGGTGTTAGCGTTCACTTTTTACCGTTAACATTTTGGTGCTTTCACTGAGAATTGAACTCAAGCGATCATCCACCATTGCTTTGCAAAGAATCATAAACAGAACCTCTCTTAAAAACCAGATCCGAAATAATGGCTCCGGGAAGAAGAGGTAGACCTATCAGATCCGGAAATGCTCACGAAGGGACTTCCGCTTCCCTAATAACAAACCAAGCAACTCCAACCGTTGGAGTCACCAGGGCTGAATTGGACGATGCAGTTTCTGGATTATACCAACAAATTGAAACTCAAAACGCTTTGATGATGGATAGATTAACTGCTTTGCTCGGGGCAAATCGTCAACCAGAAAACCATCAAACTACCCTTCCTGAAATGCCACCTTTCCAAGATGATGGTTCTATGCCGCAACCAACTTGTCATGAACATATGCCCGGGCAAACTTCCGAGGGAAGAACTGATGCTTGCCCGGGGGTGTCTTTGAACAATAAAGAGTACCTGTCTGAAATGATTGGCCGCGTCATGAAAGAGAGCATGCAAAGGGAAGAAGATGAGGCTGACTGGGAATTCGCGCCAAGCAGAACTCCGTTTACTGAAAGGATCCTGAGAGCGGAGTTTCCAAGGAAATTTGCACCTCCTACTATCCAAGCCTATAGGGGAACCAGTGACCCTAATCATTTCTTATACAAATACGATTGGCATATGACCGGTGCAAGAGCATCAGACGAGATCAAGTGTCGATACTTTCCAGTATACTTGGAAGGTGTGGCTTTACTTTGGTTCACAAAGCTTCCAGTTCGGTCTGTAGATAAGTTCTCCGACTTAACGCAAAAGTTTAAAGAATAGTTCAGATTGTATGCTTCGAAAGCTAAGGATATAATGTCACTGTCTAACCTTGAACAAGCGCCCGGAGAATCAATCAAATCTTTCTTGAGCCGTTTCAATATAGCTTTAGCCGAAGTAGAAAATGCGGAACCACGCATGATCCTGACTTATTTGGTGCGAGCCATTTATAAATCGAGTAAATTTGGGATATGGCTAAAGATGAAGGAACCGAACTCACTTGATAAGTTTTATAAAAAGGCCGATGAGTTCATTCATCTTGAAAGCCTTTCTACGACATCGAAAGTGGTTGCTGCCCAAACTAATAATAACAATGTCCCATCTAATAAAAGAGGATTTGAAAGTCAGAAAAGGAAGAATGAAGGAGGAAAGAGCCAGGGAAACGAAAAGAAACCTCGCCGCTTTAATCCTTCGGATTATACTCCTTTAACTGATACACCAAGAAATATCTTTTTTGCAACAAAGGACGTTGTCAGGTATCCTAAGCCACCTGAGATGACAAGAGGTGCAAAGCGTAATGGAAAATTCTGCCAATTTCACAATCAACCTGGCCATGACACTGACCAATGTCGCCAATTAAAGAATGTGATTGAAGAATTGCTGGAGCAGGGTAAACTCCAACAATACGTTAAGAGGAGCGGAGTCGCTCCAACCTCATCCACTCAGGATCAACAACGTCCAACCCGTCAATCCGATTCTCTCAACAACACTGCAGTGCAAGATTCAGAAAAGCTTGTCATTAATGTTGTCACGAGAGGTCCACACCCAGCATGCAGAAGTTGGGACGACTGCTAATGGTCCACAAAACTGCAACTGGGGCATCTTTCACTTTCTCTGGCATATAAATCCGAAGCTGCAAATCTAGCACAAATGGAAATCCAGCTTGGAGATTCTGAAACTACAATAACTAGCATCCATTTTTTACTTAGCAGCATTGCTTGAATTTGTAAAAATGATAATGGATGTGTAACTTCTGCATTGTAAACCGCTGAGAAATCAGCGTGACTGAATAATGAAAAACTATGCATTCTGTGTTTTCTATTATAAAATGCCTGTTATATTTCGATGTGTAAATACTCTAAATGTATTGCTAAAATGTCGATCTAATATTGCAGGTCATTAAAGCAAAGCTCACCCATCGCAAAGCTAAGCAAGCCTTACAAATCACTTATTAAAGCAAATACCAAGCAACAAAAAATTCCATATTCAAATCCTATACAAGAAGAACCTCACATAAAAAGTTGGCAACTTCACTGGGGCAAGCCTTCGTTAACCAGTTGTGATTATCAATATGAACAGGCATCCAGCTAGGTAACTCGCGTCTGTCCCATGAAGTTATTCAACAGTGAAGTCCACTTCTTTGGATAAGGCAATTTACCTACAAAAGGAACGAAGACACGCTTGGAAATGATAATAAAAGGTCGCTAATGGGCAGGCGATGGGAGAACATGGCCAAGCAAGCACGGAAGCAACCAAAAGGAATATTGCTCCTCAATAAAAGGGCCGGTAGAACCACCAAAGGGCACTTGCTAACTGATCGTGATGCATCCGATCAGGCAGCTTGCGTCCGTCCCGTGGATCTACTCGCCCCTGAGAAGCTACCTTCCTGGCACACCAACCAACCGATGCTCCTTCCCAAAAGTCAACAACGCCCTCTAACGAGGCACGCCAATAAATGGGAGAGCTTTCCTCAATCAAAAAGATCGGTGGGACTAACAAAAGGGGCACCGTGTTAGTTAATTACGATCGTTTGTGCAAACAAACATCCAATCAAGCAACTTGCGTTCGCCCCGTGGACCCCTCCGACCATGAGAAAGTAACTTCCAGGCAATCAAAAGCCCTTTTCGAAGGCACAAGCCCTCTTCGGAGGCACAAGCCATCTTCGGAGGCACGCTTCACCATGCTTGAAGCACAAAATCAAAAGCCCTTTTCGGATGCACATTTCACCCGTGTAGAAGTGCAAAATGCTTCTCTTCGGAGACCCACTTCACCAGTGATGAAATGCTAAAAAGCCCTTTTCGGAGACACATTTCCCCCGTGTAGAAGTGCAAAATGCTTCTCTTCGGAGACCCACTTCACCAGAGCTGAAATGCCAAAATTGCTTCTCCTCGGAGACCAAAATTGCTTCTCTTCGGAGACCAAAACTGCTTCTCCTCGGAGACCAAAATTGCTTCTCCTCGGAGACCAAAATTGCTTCTCTTCGGAGACCAAAACTGCTTCTCCTCGGAGACCAAAATTGCTTCTCCTCGGAGACCAAAATTGCTTCTCTTCGGAGACCAAAACTGCTTCTCCTCGAAGACCAAAATTGCTTCTCCTCGAAGACCAAAATTGCTTCTCTTCGGAGACAAAAACTGCTTCTCCTCGGAGACCAAAATTGCTTCTCTTCGGAGACCAAAAATGCTTCTCCTCGGAGACCAAAATTGCTTCTCTTCGGAGACCAAAATTGCTTCTCTTCGGAGACCAAAATTGCTTCTCTTCAGAGACCAAAAGACCTCTGCAGAGGCGTACTTCACCTTGCTTGAAGTACCAAAAATAAACCCTTTACTGGGGCAAAAAAAATCAAAATCTTCTTTAGAAGATCATTTCGCTGTGTAGGAAAATTCACTTTTAAACAAATAAAAGTGATCATTCCCAAAAGTTGAAGTGTTCTTCAGGAAGAAAGAGAAAGTAAAAACTTCTCTAAAAACGAGATATACTCTATTAAAAGCAGAATGATTCTTCCCTTAAAAGTGGAGTAGTTATTCTCTGAAATAAGAGTATCAATCTTGAAGAAGCTAGAAATGTTGCAATGTACTTGCGGTATGGGGGCAACACTATACGATTCGGTTACATGAATAAAGTAATATGCAAGCAACATACCGCGAGTTCATTACAATATCGTGAAAAATAGATAAAGAATCATTTGTTCTACACTAAAAAAGAGAAACAGATGCATTCTCACATACACAAGAATTTGTACAAGAAAAATATATAATTATTTCAACACTATGAGAAATTTTTACATTGTACAGGTTACAAAAAGAAGCGAAGACCGGTATCCGCACAATCTCCGGTCAATACAAAAAGCAGAAAAGACAAAATCAAACTCATTTCTCCTTCTTCCCACCCTTGGAGCCTTTACCCGGCCTGGTAATTAGTTTCGTAGGCCGTATCGGAGAGGAAGGAGAAAGAGACTCAGCCGGATCGATCGCTGCTTCATCCCCAGCAGCAGAAGAACTCTTCTTTCCTTTCTTCGAAGCCACGCGTTTCCCCTTCTTCTTGGAAGAAGACTCACTCCCCGGAGTAAGAAATGTAGAAAGTTTTGTGTCGTAGTCAAAAGACTGCTCCAGGGACTTCTCGCTATCTTCCAGATCTTCTGCTTTCTGCTCCTCGGAAGCAGGTGGTTCGTCCAAGCCTTGAAGGGCTGCTATTTGTTCTTCCTGTGGACCTGGTTGAGAAGCTGGAAGAGAAGTAACTTGAGAAGGAGGAGGAACGACAGCTGAAGAAGGAAGAATTGGTGCAGTTTCCGGCACGTCTGCTACATAATAAAAGAACTCAGAATCAGTATTCTCCGAGAAAAAAGAAGACCGTGAATCGTCAAAGTTACCTGGAGAAGCCGGTTTAGCGAGATCAATCTCGAATTCCCGAGCCTGGAAGTCCTTCATTGCCTCTTCTTCTGTAGGAGTGGTCACAACTGGATGTGAAGGATGAGAGCTGGAATCCATAATGTTTGCATCAGCCGAAGTGGAAGTATGAACAGGGGCAGTTAAAGGAGCCTTCTCTTTTGAAAGTTCTTCTCCCAGTGATTCAGCCCGCGCTTTAGCAAGCTGCTCCTTCCCTCTAACAAGAGCGGCGCGAGCCTCATCATCAAGATAGCGAGCCTCAAATTTTGCTTCCTCGAATTTTGCTTCATCATAGCCGGCACCTTTAAACATATCAAGTGCGGCTTCCCACACTTCAGCCAGAGTGATTTCATAATCTGGACCCAGAAAAGCAAGGCTCCCACGACCCAGAATGCAGTGTAAATAAAAGTCGAATAAGGTAGAACTGATATTTGCTTTCGTTGCCTCATGTGATTGCTCAGCCGCTTCTTTTTCGGCAACGACAGCAACCCTACTAGTAATAGCCTCATCACGCGCTGTCTCAGCTTTAGCGAGTCGAGACTTTAGTAACTCAATCTCTACGTTCTGGGAGGTGACTTTTTCCCGCAGTTCGGCGTTTTCTGTGCAATACTTCTCATTAACATGCTGTTCGGCGGCAAGCTTCATTTCTACATCTCTTTGTGCAGCAAGTGCATCCCGCACTTGCTTCTGAAAGACTTCTTCTTTTTGAGTATATGATGCCGAAGAAGAAGCGAGATTTTCCTTAAGCTGCTTAACTTCAGACGCAAGCTTTGCATTGTCGTCTGCAATGCTCGTCATCTCCGCATCATGCTGCTTACGCCATTTGTCCCATTCTGATTTATCGTTCTCCATGGTCATCATCGCCTCAAGGTTAAAATGGTTGACCCTTTGAAGTTCATCAACCAACTTCTGCCATCCAAACATTCTTTCAATATCAAGCTTGACAGCATCGACATTTCTCAGCATTGCCTGCTTATCAATGGGAACCAAATCTAAGTCAAAACAGACTCCTCTTAGACACCAATTCGGAAATCGGCTCTGAAGCGTTGGAGGGTCGTCTTTAACTTGATATTGTGGCCTGTTAATAATGGTTTGAATATCAGATTCCTTTAGAGGAGGAGAGCCGGCCGGAATGTCAGAAGAAATGGGAGCGTTAGTCTTCTCAGAAATAGCAGACGCGTCACTTGGCTTAGACCGTTTGCTCGATTCATCAGTAATATGAGTCTTCCCTTTGTCATCATAAGACTTTCGTTTATGGGAATCGTAAGTTCTGTAAGAAGAATCATATCGGTCAGCATCTCTTCTTCTCTGCCGCTGCTCATAATCCCATTTTTCTTGAGCCTTCCTTTCGGCCCGTTCCTCATCTGTCTCTCTCTGGTCACCAAGGTATTTCCTGAAGTCATAGGATCCACGGCCTCCATGGCGCTGAAATGAGTCATAATATGAGCTGGAGCGTCCCATTGTAGAACCTGAAATTGAAAAAGAAAGGCAAGTCTTAGAAATTCTCAAATTAAAGGAGCTAAGTGCATATAAGTGCCAAAATCCTAAGTGTGTGTGGCGTGTGGGCTATGCGCGTCGAACTACAAACCACTTTTTTGTGTGGGAATGGTGACGGCTTGTACAGAAGGCGTTGTGGTTTGTTGCAAGGAAGAAGTTGCTTCAATAACAGGAGAGATCACTTTAGAAACATCATCATTAAAGAGCTCCTGGGAGGTTATCATAATGTCGCTCAGACTGTCAAAAGTATCATCGCCATGATGCACGGGAGAATTATCTTTTTCAGCTTCCACCTCAGCTGTCTTTTCAAGAATATGAAGACTTTCCTCCTCTTCAATAACCGGGGCAAGTGCTAACTTACCGGACGACCCCGCAATGTCGGTAAGAGTAGAACACTTTACCAATGAAGTCTCAACGGTAAGTTCTTTCGGTGAAGGTTCTTTAGCAGAAGTGGGGGCATCTGACTCCTCAGCAGGAGAATCAGGGACTTCATGTGGCTGGGTGGAACGGGAAGGATGTAAGAGTCCAAATTCGTGGAGGAACTCATCTCTCAATAGAAATTGAACACTCCTCTCCTCGACCGGCACGACCATAAGCCTCTCGAGGGTAGTTTTGTGACGAGTTTCCCTAGAGGGGGGAGGGCGCGCTGAAACAGTAGAAAAAGAAGTTAACATTTGACAATTTGGACTTCGAAGAATTTTAGAAAACACAGGGAAAAGATAGATAGTCTTACTTCCCACTCTCCAAATGGTGTAAAATCCCGGGGGACAGCGAACAAAGAAAAACTGGCTTAGAAACCCAGGAACGCTTTCAGGAAGACCAATAATCAGTTTACCGTTCCTAGCACTCCTTACAACTGTGATAGAGGGATGGTCTTTGTTCTTTGTAAATGAGCACAGGAAGCAAATTTCTCCAAAACTGGGAAAACGGTCCAGCATTCTCCTAAAAAGCACACATAGTCCCAGCAGGATGGCGTAGCCATTAGGATGTAGTTGAAAAGGGGAGATAGATAATCGAAGGAGAAGTTCTCGAAGACATTCATTAAACGGGGGAATCGCTCCACTCAAGCACATTTGGCAGTTCACTGCGACAAAGCCGTGGGGCGGCCTATCAGCAGTGTCATTTACTCCAGGGAGCAAAGCGTCAGATTCAGCGATGCCAAACTGGGTGCATAGTTGACGGAAGATTTTATGACTCAGAGTGGTAGGAGTCCTTTCCAGGGGATCATTCAGCGGGGTAGCAATTGGAAAAGCTTCTCCAGCTGGTTCCAAGTCTTCTTGATGAGATGCCATTCTACACAGTCAGCTGAATGTTCAAAAGTGAAGGTGCACGTTTCCTAAAAGTGTGAAGTGCTGTGCAAAACTAATGAAAACAAGAAAAAACAAGTATAACTGGAATTAAACTAACTGACAATCAGTCAATTACGAGATTTCAAAACTTGTTAATACTCAAGTGTAGTGTTAATGCAGACAAATCAGTTTTAGTTTACCATTACTATTTTGCTTTAATACTTCACTTGAGTTGGTTATTGTGTAGCATTTCACTCATACAGCTCATTTAATTTAATTTTCTCTTTATCAACTAATCTGTCATTCGATGTGGGCAGTCAGTGGCAGTATATTCATCCCAGTATTCTGTGAATGTTGTGTTAAGCAGGTTATTAGCATTAAAGTCAAGACAGTGTGAGAGGTCGGGGCTTTTAGGTCGTGTTGTGCGAGTCAAGATGTTCTGCGTATTCTCTTAAGTCAGATTATTCAAGTCCAAAAATTCGAAGTCATGGAGTTCAAGTTATTAAGTCGTTCGGATGGATTCGCGAGTTACGAGTTAAGGGCTATCTCATCCACGACCTAGTCATTCAGATGTGCTCGCAAGTTAAATCCTTAAGTGCTACCTCGTCCACGACCTAAGGGCAAGCTACGAGTTAAGTTAAGCCATCAGTCTATTAAGGAGTGCTGCATAAGAAAGGTCCCCAGGCAATGAAAAATTATCATGTCTTAGGTCGTTACCGACCTACGACCTACTTTAGGTCGTATATGATTTGGGACTTAGGTCTCAAGATTTCTATTCAAAACGCAAAGGCTTTAAGTCGTTCGTCTTCTCCCCAATACATCAATTCGCTAACTCCTTAACCCGTTAACCCATTAGCTTCTCCTCCAACCAAAACTCTCGTTCCCTCAGCGCATTTAATCATCCCGAAATCACCATAAACCCGGTCTGATGTCATTCCATCACAAACCACGAATCAATCAAACTGAAATGCTGTTGTTCATCGTCTTGTTCTAACCGACTATCCAAAACCAGGACAAGCCGCCTCAAACCCATCAGTAATCAATTGAAACAAGGATTGCAGGGAAGTACGGCATGAGAAAAGGGGGTCGATGGTGAAAATGGGATTCGTAATTGGGTAATAATCGAGGAATGAATAGCAATCGAATCCACTTACGCAATACGAAATTGAAGATGTCTGGCGATCGAGTAATTGAGTTTGTCTGAGAAGAACTTGAATGCTTGCAAATGACGGAATGAAACAGGTGAAGGAGAAGAAGGAACGACCTAAGCTATTTGTACCCTAACACAGTGAAAGGTGAATCGACACATCTGACTTACGACTTATACTAAGTCGTTAGCGACCTACGACTCATCTTAAGTCGGTCGCAAATTAGCGCACTCATCAAGAAGCGAGTTAAGGAAATCGAAGCACACGACTTACGACTTAAGGCGTGTACTTCGAGGGGCAAATGTTAACTCCCTTTTAGCAACGAGTTACGAGTTAAGAAATGAGCGACTCAGATTATGCCGCGTCTTATAAGAAGCCAACGAGTTAAAAAGCCTAACACCTAAGTGGACTCGACGACTTACGACTTAGCTGCTGAAAGAGGATCTACGACTTACGACCTACCGGGTTAGGGAGCTACGACCTAAGGGAAGTCTGCGACCTAACTACAGGAACTTCACGACCTAACTGCTAAAGATAACTACGCGACCTAGCAGTGTTGCAACCTAAAGACTTCGACTTAAGAAGGATACGACTTAACAGTCTATGACTCAACAGGCCACAACTTAACAGTTTACGACTTAGTGGGTGTACGACTTAAGAGCTCCACAGTTTACGACTCAACGAGTTAAGTCTTCTACGACTTAAGGACCTTACGACTCAGGAGGATGCTACAACTTAAAGGCTCTACGACTCATGAGGTCTTACGACTCATGAGGTCTTACGACTCATGTGGTCTTACGACTCATGAGGTCTTACGACTCATGAGGTCTTATGACTTAAAGGCTCTACGACTCATGAGGTCTTACGACTCATGAGGTCTTACTACTTAAAGGCTCTATGACTCATGAGGGCTTACGACTCATGAGGTCTTACGACTCATGTGGTCTTACGACTCATGAGGTCTTACGACTCATGTGGTCTTACGACTCATGAGGTCTTACGACTTATGAGGCCTTACGACTTAAAGCCCGTGCTTATGCTACCTTTATCTGGTAAGTCGGCTACGAGTTAGCACTTGTCTTCAACTGAGCCACAAGAAGAACCCAGTATGGCGCCCACGAGTTATCTTAAGTCGGCTACGAGTTAGTGCTTACCTTAAGTCGGTCACGACTCATGACTTAGCCAATTTTCTGTCCAGAATTCAGAGCTGCTCCTATAAATACCCCATCACTTCCAACATGAGGGGGATTTTTGGCAATTCATTTCTTCAAGCGTCCATACTCTGCTGCACTGAAAATTCACTCAACAAGTAAAGATCTTCCAACACTCAAGGCACTACAACAAGCTTCGTGAAGGACTTCATTCATTCGATACGGATTTAGCAAGATTCATCACCGAAGATTGAGCTAGTAGTCTAGATTGTTGTGTGATCAAGTTATATTGTATTTGACAAGTAATTTGTATCGATTTGTAACCGAATCAGCAATAAAAGAATATAAAGTGGACGTAGGCTCAATTACGGGCCGAACCACTATAAACCTGTTGTTCATTTACTGCTTTTCTGCTATTTTTGGCTTATATTCTGTTCCCGTACCAACGGGTGGTGCTTTCACGATTCTATTACACACATCGGGTGTTAGCGTTCACTTTTTACCGTTAACAATCGAGTTCCAAATCCTTTTTAAAACTATAAAACAATATTAATTATCCTGAAAGATAATTAACCACATTTAAAATATATTTTAAATAAACAAATCCATTATCTATAAATAGATAATTATTTCCAAACACTTATATAACATTGGTAAATTAACTTTAAAATCTTCACAAAATTAGCTTATTAACTTTTAGATCCGTTAATAGACTTAACACACTTTTATTGTGTTATTTTATTTACTGTAATCACTTTTATTAAATCAATTAATTAAATTTAAATATCAACATTTAAAAGGATTTATTAAATTCAAACAATCATTAATTAAATGAATAATTAATCTCAAACATCATTAATTAATTGATTTTACTAAATTCCAAATATCATTACTTAAACAATTAGTTAAATTCAAAACAATCAGTAATTAGATGATTAATTAAATTCAAATATCATTGTTTAAAATGATTTATTACATTTAAATATTATTAACTAAAATGATTATTAAATTCAATTATCATTGATTGAAATAATTAATTAAACTCAAGAAATCATTAGTAAAAATGATTAATTAAATCCGATCTTATTTAAATCAAAAGATAAACAAATTTTAAACATTGTTAATCAAATTGGGGAATTAATTTAAAAATCATTATTCAAAATGATTAATTAATCAAAATTATCATTAATAAAAATGATTAATGAATTCTCAGTATAATATTTAGCGAAAACACAAGCTCAAGTTCATATGACAAAGTTTTGTGAATGAAATTGAATGAATGACGAGATAGTGAAATTTCTATAACGACACTTAACAATTTAAATGGAATATCAGGATTTATTTTAATTAACCATCAAAAATTAACATAATGATGTAAATAAGTAATTATTGGTGGGAAAACCTTTTCGGTCTCTCCATAGATTTTTTCCTGCAAAACAATGGTTATGGATAATATATAGATAATCATATGGGTCTATAACGACCAAATTAATATGTCATCCATTTTCCAAACAGAAATTAAACCAAACAAGAAATTAAACAATTTAACTAACATCCAAAAAATTAATAAACTATTATAACATCATTGATATGATATAATAAAAAATAATGTGAGTTAAACTCACATTGATTTTCGTTTTCACCAAAACGTCCTAATTTTGGACTTAAAACGACCGTCCAATTTTAGCCTAAATTTCAACAAGATCCAAATCCAACCAAACTAACTTCATCTTGTAGCTCTCGATGACACGAGTCCAACGCAAAAAAGCAGCGTTAGAATCCGACCTCCTATGAGCAAGATACAAGATTTGTAAGTTATCGATAAGATTTAAACTAAAAATGTAAAGAACTTTAAATTATTTACAAGATTACCCCTTACCTTCTTCTCCTCCTCTAAAATAAAAATGGGCACAGACATCACCCAAACCCAAATCACGTATGCACATATGTGGACGGAAACAGAGCTATGGACCTCCGTTTGATGAACCGTCTTTGCTGTTGAGCCACTTTTCGCGATCTTAACTTGCTTGAACCCTCGAATCCATGTCTGATGCCCTTAAAAAAATGACTTGATTGCAAAAACTCAGCCTGCACCATGACGCATTCCCAATGCTCGATCGGTGTTCAAAAAATTAAGGGAAATCATGTTATTCGTCATGAGAAACTCGAATCCCGTCTCGCCGTAACCTAGCGTTGACCGTAGCCTTGCTCCCCCTAAACCCTAGCTATTGTCCCAAAAATGGCCACCGCCTAGAACATAGTTGCAAGCTCCATCATGGGTATGGGGTTGAAGCATATGGCCATATGAATCCAACTATACTTTTTCCATGATTTATTATTGAGTAGATTTTAAGTTATTGGTTTTTAAACTTGAATTGAAGAGGGGGAAACTAGTTTTCTTGTTATAGGTACGTTTTTATAGAGAGAAGGGGTATGGTCATGTTGTATGCAGAGGGTATGGCCAGAACAGTGAAGGTATGTGGTGAATTGATAGGGTATGGAGTTGAAACATGTACATATATTGTTATTTTAATTTTAAAATATTCAACAAACATACCCAAAATTTGTTAACTTCAAACGACATGTGTCGTCTGGCATTTTATAAGTTATATCCCTATTCCAAACACAATGGAACTAGTCTTGAGACCTAATTCTATCACATGTAGAAGATAGGTTTTTAGACCCAGTTATTATAGTAAATTTCTAATATTAATTTCAATGCATTTCGAACTCGCACGACCAAGCAGTACGTCTGGTCACCATGAAATTCGACAGCATACTATAATTCTCTATTATAGTTCCAATGAAACTGGTTTCGTCGAAATCCGAGATAGTGCCCCGAAATGACAATTTCATAGATTTAAATATTTGATTATCGATATTTATTCGGTCTCTTTATATTTGTATATAAATTTACAAATTAAATTAACCAATATTATTTATGAATTAAAAGTAGTAAAATAAAATTCTTAATCCATTTAATTAACATTTAATTCACAATTCAACTATTTAATTATTCCCTATATTTGAATTATAAGTTATTAAATTCAAAAATTCAATTATTTAATATTTAAAATTAGTTAAACAATTAAAATTAAATAACCGGAATTTTTGGTTGTTAAAATACAACAAGAGATCATCATGTTCAAACATATTGGGACTCGAAGACAAACAAAGACTTATGGACCATACTACGATTAGTAAGGTTATTCTAGTGTATTAAGAGCCTTAGTTGAACATTGTAAGGTATCCTTGAGTATATATGCACACACGAATTCATATACATAAAATTAGTATTAAAAAACATTCAAAACCGGCATTAAATATTTGATAATATGGAATTGCCGTCCATGGAAGTCTGTGGAAAATTCACAAACGTCTATGAATAGTTTTGGGAAATTCTTTCCTTAAGCCACAGGCATCTGTGGAAAATCCACAAATGTCTGTCGTCTCGCAACTGCTCTAATCTAAAAGGATGTTTCATTTCATAATAACATCTCTTCTTCAATGTTTATAGCCATTAAAACAAACAAGTTTGTTTAATAGTAACAACTCCTCATCATATAGATCATCCTTTAAGGGTTCTCGGGGGTGGATAATAGGAATCATTCCCTTCAGAATAAGGAAAGTATCTTTTCGAATTCCAGGAATGTTTTCCTTCGTTTCCACACTTTGATGTCCCTATTATCGAATCATATGATTCCTTAGCAATTTTTTATCCAATCTTATCTATTTTGGAAGTGTAGTTGGCTGGCAGCTGGGTCACTCATTCTAGTACTGGCCTATCTCGCAAGCCAAGTTGAAACATAGTACTTTGTCCATCCAGCAAATCATGAAATTTTTGGTCGATCTTTTTATGATCAGAGTTGCACAGCAGAAGCAGACGAAGGTTCCGTTCGGTATATTATCTTGTAAATATGTGATTGGTTTGATTGGTTGATTGAATTATGTTTGCATAAGGTTCCTAGTGATAATTCTAATTCAAATAGGAAATATTCCTTGATTATTATAATCCTAATTGAAGATAAATAAATAAATCATGCGGTATCTCCATATTGGAAATCCCCGCAAGAGAAATTGAATTTCTCGGGTATACAAATAACAAGGATCAAATCTTGTGGTCATAAATATTAATCAATTAAAGATAAATTTGATAAAGAATTGTTTTAATGAAATCATCGCCTAATTAGGAAACATCATCCTATGAAGTTTTCTATAAGGTGGTTAATGGTGATGATTATAAGCTTGTAGAAACTGAAGTATATAAAGATATATGTATTCTTTGTTTTAAAAGAGGATTTTTGAAATTTATATTTTTAAGAGTGTTAATTGCTCGTTGGGTGCTTTAAAGATTCTGGTCACAGACATCTGCCAACGTGCTTGACAAGAATTCCTAAACATTCAAATGAGACTATTGGACGTACACTTTTATTAAAATAAGAGTTTCAGAAAATCATATTTAGAAATATGTTAGTTTAAGAAGGAATAAAAACATTTTGAAACTTATATGGTTTAAAATAAAATGATATTTCGATATGCATACAAAGGTATATAATTATAATTAAATATTAAGGTTTTGGAAATACAAGGGTATTTCTATAATATAGAAAGCATAGAAATATCAATAAAGATAAATATTATTTAGAAATCATTTTTATATGAAATAGTATATTATTGAATTTCTAAATTATAATCTTATAAGGAAAATGTTCTGAGAGCCTTAATTTGTAATATGGGAAAAGTACTAACAATCGACTTAGTGTTATAAATAGATTTAAATGCTCTCGAGTAAAGCATCATCGAAGATAGTATAACTCAATAAATGGAATGTTTGAGTGGAACTTATTGGCACATTAGTGAATATTCGAATATCACCAGGTAGTATGGGATGCCTTGGTTAAATTCTTGTAATTGCTATTACGAAGTATTTAACACTTTAGGGCTGTATTCTCTTTCGTTTTCGGTAGGATCGATAGATCCTTAAAGGAATGTAGTTTAGGTTGTCCAGTGGTATCCATAACAAGTGAGATTTACTAGCTTCTAGTAAATAATTGAATTTCAACTAGCGGTGTAAGACGTTTTGGTTAAGTTCTAGTAAATACTGAAAGTGATAATATTTTGCACCTTAGATTATATTTCCATTTTGTGTTTGACCAGGGGCCGATAGATCCTCAAGAGGTATGATTTGGATAGGCTTTGAAAGACCATTATAATCAAGGTATAAACATATGTGTAAATCCTTAAATAGCCAAATCGCAAAAGCTAAAGAGAATGTAACAACCCAAGTTTGGAGATTACCTGTCAATATTGAATTATAATGATAATTATAATTTAATATTGTGATTTAAATTAAAATTGGAGATTTTAAATTGTTTATTTGGAATAAACAATGAATTCTGAAAATAAATGTGAAAATAAAGTTTGGAAACTTTAGTTTGTTTGTTTGGGTTAATAATGAATGGAAAATGATTTTTATTTAGAGAAAATGCAATAATTTTATTAATTATTGCCAATTACTTCTTTTAATAATTTTTAAAGGAAGTATTTTTTTTAAAGGTTGTTTATTTAAATAAAAAGGGTGAAGTTTGGTTTTAAAATGAGTTTTGGTTATAAAATTAGGTTTGAAATAGTTTTTCATATTTTTATATGTAAGAAAATAATTTTTGTGGAATTTTTGAAGTTAAAAATAAGGATTTATACATTCATTTGTGTAAATTGTGTATTTTTGTAAAATAAGGGTTAATTTTAATAAAAATGTTTTTAAAACTAAAATTAACTTTTTATATGTTGTAAAATATTTTATTTAGCATGCAAGTATGTTTACATGATTTGTTTGTGTTAAAAACTTGAAGAAAATATCATTTGTTTTATTAACATAAGTGTATATATTTAGTTTTAGTGTTGAATTAATTAACATAGGCTTAATTAATTGATTTGGGTCCAAAGCCCATTAATTAGTACAAAACGGAAGAAAAGAGAAACATTTTCTCTTTTCCTGTACGTACCTTTCTTCCTCTTTCTATAAGAAAACAGAAAACAAAGAAAGCTCCACCATTTTCAAACCTAAGGCTTCTACTCTGTAATTCGTTCAATATAATTGTTGTTTTAATAAATCTAAAGAGAAGTCAACATGTAATCAACTCCAAAATACAAATCATTTCATCAAAATCTAGTTTTGAGATTGGGTTTCTATGTAATCTCTTCTTTTGGGTTTGCATGGCTCTTTTTTGTTTTTTTACAGGTTCTTGAAGCCAAATCCATCTCAAAGCTTCAATCTTTTTGCTTAAATCCGGGTATTTGTGCAACTACAGCAAGGTGAGTTGTAATACTCACAAATTCTAGCTGAGCCAAGCTCAAAATTGCAAGAAATTGCAATAAAATTAACTTTTGTTGATAAATTTTTGTAGTGGTCTCTGTTTGAAATATGTTTCATATTTCCTCTTTGAAAGCCTAGAACTTTTGATTCTGATAACGAAACGCTGCCGGATTTCTTGTATTTTGTAGCTTGCATGTTGAACTTCATTTTCTGCAAATTTTGGTTGAAAAATATTGTCATTTGGATGTTCAAAACAGTGGTAGAAAATCAACTCGAAAGCAGATTTTTGCCTGTAGAAATTGTTTGCTGAGTTGCTGCAAACATGGCCTGAGTCCATTTTTGAGATAGCATAACACTTTCATTTCTTACTGAAATTGCGTGATTCTTTTTTTTTGTTTGAAAGATAAAGTTTTCTAGTATAATCATACAAAATTTCAGGTTATTTCGAACTATATAGCTTATAGAAATATGCTGCCAAACTTTGATCCGGAGCATGTTTTTGCCCAGAGTTTTACAGTGAAAACACTGCTTGGGTTCAACTTAGAGACATCATAACTTTCTGATACTTTATCCAAATTACATTATTATTTTTTGTTTGAAAGCTAAAGTTTTCTATTATATGCCTACCAATTTTAGGTTCAATAAGCGGTAATTTGGTCCTTTGTTTCATGCTTGGAAGTTGAACCCAAGATGACTTTCAGGCCTGTGCATTTTTGGTTTTTGAATTCTTGCAAACATTGCCCGCGTCCATGTTTGAGACAGTGTAACATTTTCATTTCTTGTCGGAATTCATTGATTCTTTGTTGTTTGAAAGAAGAATTATTCTACTATGCGCATACCAAATTTCAACTCAATATGAGGTCATTTAGTCCTCTGTTTCATTCCTGGAAGTTGAACCCAAGATGGTTTTCAGGCCTGGGCATATTTTGTTTTTGAACTGTTGCAAACATGGCCTGAGTCTATGTTTTGGATAGCGTAACTTTTTCATTTCCAGTGGGAATTAATTGATTCTTTTTTTTAAAGATGAAGTTTTCTACTTTGTGCACACTAGTTTTTAGTTCAATCAAAGGTCGTTTGGCCACCTTTTTTAAGTTCGAAAGTTGAACCTAGAGAAGATTTCAGACCTGGGTATTATTTTGCCTAAGCGTTTATGTTCTTTTTCCATCTGACTTCTGACTTTTACTTCTTGTGTTTGGTGATATTTCTAAAATGTTTTGATAGCTATGATAGCTATCAATAGGCTAGCCAAGTTTTGATGAATTTTAAATTCGAATTCGAATTTGAATTGAATTGAATTGAATTTGAATGACAGTTTTAAGTGATTTCTTTGATTTTAAGCACAGATTTTTCCAAACAATTTTGAAAATAAATTGGCATTTAAAATAATTGTTATGTAATATTTTTAAATTATTTTAAGCTATAAAATCTATTTATTCTCTATAATAAGGGAATTTTCAAATATTGTCTTCAAAAGTGATTTCGGAAAAAGGTTTTAAAAGCTTGTTTTCTCAAATAAATTATTTTATATATAAAATACACGTTTTGCACTATTCGAGCGATTGAGAAGGAGAATTGAACGGTATGGTAAAACACGTGGTATGGGACACATGCGTTTATCTTATCGGTTAATTCTTGACTTGTCCGTTTGATCGTTTTGACCTTCGGGTCGAGTTTACCGATGAGATGAGGTAAAAATTTTACTCCTTTGAGTGTGAAATTTACTATCGGTTAGTAAATCGTTTAGTGTGAATGTGTGGTATGGGACACACGTTAACACTATTCGGGTTTCTATTCGAGAGTTTGTGACACATTTGTCATTGTTGCGTGATAGTACTGGACCTTCGGTTCATTGCTACTGCGGCGTTTGTCATTGCAGCGTATTTGTCTTCGAGACGTTTGCCATTATGGTGTATTTGCCATTGCAGCGTATTTTCCATTGCGGCGTATTTGTCATTGTGACGTTTTGCTTTCGGGTGACGTAACTATTTGAGATAACAGTACTTGGTAAGGCTTCGGCCACATGCACGTGCAAACACTTTTGAGATGGTTTCTTTGACTATTTTCCCTAGTGTATCGCCCCTTTCTAGAATTGGTCCTTTGAACCATTTGATAAATATTTGTGGCGATTACCTTTTGGGAATTTAAACTCTTGGAAGTTTTATTTTTGAGATTTGAATTAACTACACTGGCGCTATATGAGATTTGCCTTTTGGCCTTTACTTGAGATTTTATTCTCCACTTTGGAGATATATTTGCCTTATGGCGTGTTTGAGATGGGATCTCTTTATGCATGTTTTGGGTTTTCCAAGATAGCGGGTTTAGGTTTTCCCCTAAACCATATTTGATGTTTTATGAATGTCGATTATACGTGGCTCGCTACTTTTAGCGTTGTATGGGTTGTTTTATCTCTTTTGAGATTATATGTTTGTGTAGTGATATCGTATTATCACTTGATGTAATCATACACTTTAATTGTCCCTTCTCACTCGAGAATATTATCACATTATCCTTCTGCTCATATTATCGCTTATCCCTATTAACTAATTTGTTTAACTAGACTGACCCGTGTATTTTATACTAGGGTCAGACCGAGGTGTTTCAGGTTAGGTACATTTGGACTTAGCCTATTCTGCTTCTGCATGGACTCTATTCTACTAGCTCTTTTTGTTATAGCTTTTTGTGTAGTCCTTTTTGGTTTGCTAATCTGATATGTATATTCTTTTGACTCGCTTGTATTTTGTGGTTGTTATACCACTTGACATGTATCATTTTGTATACTCTGTGATGTATCTGTATATGTGTATATATATATATATATGTGTGTGTGATGATCTACTGTTCGGTGATGTGTTTTACATTCAAGTTGTTGTATTTTGTTCTGATAGATCCTATAGCCACCTATGGCTTTGTATTAAGTATTTATTGGATAGGTCGATCCACTTGAGATAGAAAAAAAATATGGCATTTGTCAACGTATTCAATAGATATTTAAGACAAGCCTATAGATGATCACTCCTATCAATCCCTATTCTCTGCATGAGCAGTCAGTATTACCTAGCAATACTCTTTGTTAATGTAGGTCTCGGGGTGAGGCATCATAAAGAAGCATGATTCTTTTTTTTTAAATCAATTAGAAACAAATTTTGAATGCTTAAGCATAGGTTAAATGATATGTGAGTTAAGATGCCATCTCTAACTGTATTTGAAGTAACAATTTGGGGAAATGACTTTATGAGTTTATTTATCTCTTGGATATTAATTAAAATATTTAGAGGAAATTGAATACATTCTTATGAAGAGGTTAGTGAATTGATCCGTAGGATATATGTATTTTGTGTGTGTGTATAAATTCAATATTAAATTTGATAGTGTCTAAAGTTTCAAACTTGCACTAAGGAAAGGATTTATTTCAAATAAAAAACTAATTAAGGGTTTTTATTTGATATAAAAAATAAGTAAGAGATAAGTTTGGAAAGAAAATGATTTGTATTGGGTTCGTGTGAATTTTGAAAATTTAGAAACCCATTTGGGGATAAAATTTCATGATGGGATAAATTTATATTAAGAATCTTAAAATTTAAATGAGCAAAATCCCTAGAATTAATTTACAAATATGATTAATTAAGCAAGTCTCTTGGAACATTGAGAATGTTAAGTTTTTTGAATAGAAAAAATACTTTTAATAAATTGAGATATCAAAATTTAGATTAAAAACTTGCTTGGAAATTTACAACTAAGGACCACTTTTGGGTTATGACCATTATCAACAGTTGTGGTTGGAATTTTTAAATTTTAATCTTTTAAGCAAGTTATAGGCATAATCTATAGTAAGATCAAAGAATGAGATAATTAAAAAATTTCTAGAAGGACGAGATTATAGAAATTCTCAGAAGTCAAATCAATCATTTGAGTTTATCACAAATAAAGTAATAAACAAAATTGTATTTCATAGGGAAAAATTAAACGGGGAGCTTCTAAGAGGTTTGAATGTGGATAAGCTCTTAGAAATCTACCTTGATTGAATTTTTCCTATTACTGATAGTTTCTAATCTAGTATTGGCATGGCTCCTTCTGAGACTTTATTTGAGAGGCCGTATCGATTACTGTTTTTTTAGCCTGAGTCTAGGAAAGAAATTGATCTTAAGTCCCGACTCTATTTGTGAATTTTTTAGAAAGATTTTGGAATGTTTATGTGGGATCAGATCTTTATTCGTGTTTCTTCCTTATTATATGATTGGTATCTCAGTAAATTTGTGATAGTAGCTCATTGATATACAGGACCCTACCTAACCATTCCTCATATGTTTCAACTTTGGAAACATTTTAGAAATTCTGATTCTATTATTAGGCATAGAATTCTTGTTGCACTTGAAATCTCACAAATGCTAACTTATGAACATAGCCTTGTTCTTTTACTTGCCTTGGAGGTGGAATACCTTCGAGATATAGTTGTTCCCTCATCTAAGTCCAATGGATCAATGATCAAATGGACTATTCTTGTGGGACTAAAGAGTTCCCCGAGTGAACACATCTTGTGTGCTTTCCTAAATTCATTTGTGATAAGTCTCTTGTTTTGATTTATCCTTCTACCATAGCCAAATTTCCTTTGAGAAGGCATATCCTTTGTTAATTGGTATAGACTTTTCTCTTAAGAAAATTGCAGGGACACAGTTTTTGTAAGTGGGAAGTCTTTGACGAACCTAGTCGAGATTGCTTGAAATTAAATTTAAAATATGATTCAAAATTATCTTAATCAATTTTAAATTAATTTGAGGAACTTTTAATTGTCAACTTTGAAAATCAAATAGATTTGGGTTTAATTAAATTGGATATTTTATGAAATATCATTTTGTGTAACTTAGGTGAGTAATCCTCACACTTCTAGACTACATTGGATGATTGTGTTGTTTTTCGATTGCTTGTACATATGATGAATTTGGATCCAATTTTTTGTATGATATCTCTAGCTATATGAAACTTCCTTCTCAGTTTACCAGAAACCTTGTCAAATGGTCTTATAAATCATCAATTTAAAGTTGTTTGATTGCTCGTATGATAGATAATTCAGTATAATAGAATCTAGGCTCAATTCCGCGAAGAAATCACATCCAACGGATAATCGGAGCACCGCCGGTGATACTTGGGGCTCAGCCCAAGCGTGCCAACTGGTTCAATGATCATGATGACCGGTGGACCGATCATGACCTGGGGGAGACCCGGGTCATGCTTTTTCAGGCCACGTTTGCTTTAGTTTCCTCCTTCGTTCGCCCTTTTGATCGCTTTAACCCAATTGTTTGATTTTGGTGATGTTTTCTATGCCAATTTCAATGTTATTTAAATATTTTAATTTATGAATTTGAGAATTCATTTTAAAGTTATTATACCATAGAAATGCTCTATGGGTTAGTGGAGGTTATACACAGTTTTCTAGCACAATTTCAATCAGAATTTGAAAAAGACCGATTTCCAAACTAAAGTGTTTTATCCAAATCTCTTCTATTACAACTTGTTTCTATAATAAGTTTATATACATATTTTATTATTTATTATATTAATAATGGTCTTATATTAAGATGGGACAATAATCAAAATTACTCCTATTTATACTTATGTATAAAGTGATTTTTCAAGGGCTTTCCAATATATAAATGTGTGTATGTGTATTAGCTTACTATACAATGTCTAAATATATTTATGAATGTAAAAGTTTAACAAACTCCTTTTTCTCATATAAATTTTTGCTTATAAACTAATATGTAGTTTTAAGGAGGTTTTTCAAAGCTTAATACTTCTATAAAATTGCACAACTTCGATCGAGTGAGGAATTGATTAAAACGGATTAAGAAAATAAGTGGTATGGAACGCTCATGTTTATATTACTAATTAATATCTAGACTTGTTCGATTGAGCCATTTACACACATGAATGGAGTTTACTAACCTATAATAAACGTTTAAATAAACCTGAGGGAACATACGGTTGTTATTTATTCGGTTACTATTTAAGGTATATGACACTAATCGAAGAGTTTCTAACTCGCCCTTGGAGTTTATAGACGTTCGCCTATTTTGGAGTTTATAGCTTTATAGCTATCTTGGATTTTTCATAGGTCTTGTACCTATCTTGTAGTTCATAGGACTTGTTTCTATCTTGGAGTTCATAGGACTCACATATATCTTGGAGTTTTATAAGCTCTCGCCTATCTTGGAGTTATTATTGGAATTATACCCATCTTGGAGTTTATAGACATACGTCTGTCTTGGAGTTACATGCATGTAGGTGAATTTATTCACCAATCATAGGTTTGGTGCGGTTTTACTTTTTGATGTGATTTCTGGAATTTTATTTATGATTTCTTGATTCGATGTTATTGGATTGTCACTAAATGGTTTCGGCGATTTTGCTTTTGAAGCTATCTTTGGTTTGATATTTGGTGATTACATTCTTAAATTTATTGAAATATGCTTGATATTATCGATACTTGACTTGATGACTATATTTGAGATCTAGTTCATTTTACATATTAATTATCTTGTCAACTCATCTATTTTAGTCTAGACTGACCCGTTTATTATTTTATAATACTCAGTTCAGACTGAGATGTTTCTGGTCCTTTAGCTTGATGCTTTTAGAGTGTATCTATGGGATGTAGTACTTGTATATTCTATAGCTTGTAGAGACCATTATTTTGTAGTCGACTTTATGTACCTATTCGAATTGATCATCTTGTATCTATTTGTATTCCGTTTTGTATATTCCGCGATCTGTGATTTTGTGATTTGTATTTATCATATATTATTCTGGATTATTATTATTATAGCTACCGTAGTTTTGTTTTAAGCCAAGATTGCACATGTTGATTCCATGTAAAAAAAATATCGTACTAATCGACATATCAATGTCTCTTAAAGCAAAATTCACGAATGGTCTCTCCTAACCAGCCCTATTCTCAGCGTTAGAAGACGATATTACTCGGTAATATCCTTTGTTAGAGTGGGAAATCGATGCGCATCGCAGCTTGGTACCAGAATGAGGTCCAGAACAAAATATGATATTACAAACACAACTCTTGGCCTATGTGAGTCTTATAGACCGTCCATTAAGGGTTCTTGGGGTAGATAGTAGGAATCATTCCCTTTAGAACAAGGAAAGTATCTTTTAGGATTTTAGGAACGTTTTCCTTTGTTTCTACCCTTTGATGTCCCTATTATCGAATCATATGATTCCTAAGACATTTTTGATCCAATCTTATCTATTTCGGAATCATAGTTGGCTGGCAACTGAGTCACTCATTCTAGTGCTAGTCAATCTCACGAGTCTAGTTGAAACGTAGTACTTTGTTCATATAGCAAATCATGAATATTTAGTCCATCTTTTTATGATCAGATTTGCGCAAAGCACGCATATGAAGGTTCTGTTGTGTATATTATCATGTAAATTTGTGATTGATTTGATTGGTTGGTTGAATGTATATTTGCATAAGATTCCTAGTAATAATTCTAATTCAATTAGGAAATATTCCTTGATGATTAGATCCTAACTAAAGATCAATAACTAAATCTTGTTGTATCTTCGTATTGGAAATCCTCGCAAGAGAAATCGAATTTCTTGGGTACACAAATGACAAGGGTCAAATCTTGAGGTTATAAATATTAATCAATTAGAGATAAATTTGATTAAGAATTATTTTAATGAAATCATCTCCTAATTAAGAAACACCAACATATGAAGTTCTCTATAAGGTGGTTAATGGTGATGATTGTATACTTATTATCATATGTATGTAAAAATAGGAGTATATGAAGGTATAAGTATTCTTCACTTTAAAATAGGATTTTTGACATATATATTTTTATGGGTGTTAAATTGTTCGTTGGGCGCTTTAAGGATTCTGGTCAAGGACGTCTGACCAACGTGCTTGATAGGAATTCCTAAACATTCAAACGAAACTATTGGACATACACAATTATTAAAATAAGTGTTTTGGAAAATATTATTTTCAGAAATATGTTAATTCAAGAAGGAATAAAAACATTTTGAAACTTATGTGGTTTAAAATAAAATGTTATTTGGATATCCATTGAAAGGTAAATAATTATAATTACATATTACTGTTTTGGAAATACAAGGGAATTTCTATAATATAGAAAGCATAGAAATATCAATAAAGATAAATAATATTTAGAAATCATTTTCTATATGAAAGAATATATTATTGGATTTCTAAATTATAATCTTATAAGGAAAATGCTTGAAGGGTCTTAATTTGTAATATGGAGAAGTAATAGTAATCGACTTGGTTTTACCAATTGGTTTAAATGCTCTAGAGTAACGCATCATCGAATATAGTATAACCCAATGAATAGATAGTTTGAGTGGAACTTACTAGCGCATTGGTGAATACTCGAATATCACCGAATAGTATAGGATGCCTTGGATAAATTTTTATACTAGAAAGTATTTAACACTATGGGATTGTATTCTCTTTCGGTGTTCAGTGGGACCGATAGATCCTTAAAGGAATATAGTTCAAGTTTTCTAGTGTTATCCATAACAGGTGAGATTTACTAGCTTCTTGTAAATACTTGAATTTCACCAAATGGTATAAGACATTTTGGTTAAGTTCTAGTGAATACTGAAAGTGGTAGTATTTGGCTCTTTAGAGTATAATTCCTTTTGGTGTTTGACCAAAGGTCGATAGATCCTTAAGTGGTATGCTTTGGACAATGTAACGACCCGTCAATTTATCACTTTAATAAATTATATTTATTTTTATAGTTATTCAAATAAAAGGTTGATGATACAAATAATATTTTTTTGAGTGATAATAAATAATAACAGTCTTGTTTTAAATAAATATTTAAAAAATATTTTCCTCAAAATTTATATCGATAAAATGGCATCATATAGATTTAAGAATTTAAATTAAGATTTATGATTTAATAATTATTTTAATTGTCCAAATAATTATTTTAAATGATGATAATTCATTTTGAATAGTTATAAAGTGATAGTAAATCATTTATAATAGTTTTATAATGATATATGTTTGATAGGAAAATTCGATAACGGTTTATTAGTATAATGGCAATTATTGTACACAATTTGCAATAATAATTTATATGGTTTTATAATTCAAATGTGATAATTTTAACTAGTTTAAAATGATAAGAAATTTATTTTTGAATTTTGTTTACATATATATACGTTAATAAATTAGTGAAAATGTGACCGATAATCGGTTCTCTGGATTTCAACGATTTACCAAACAAAAGTTATTCGAAGACATTTGAAGTATTATGCACCTTCTTGTACATACATATATATGTCACATGCACATACATACACAAATACATATATATAATACAAAAATGATTTAATAATTCCTAAGCTCAACCTTTAAGTTACCATAGAGCACACATCACTTCATTGTACCACACCATCACCTAAAATCAACCACCACATGGCTTTGCGGAGGGAGCCATGCGCTAAGGGCTAGAGGAGCGATGTGGGCTAGGGGTATTTAAGTAATTTTCCATTTAATATTTTATTCTTAGGTTTTTTCTATAAATAACACCCCTCTTCTCACAAAAATACCAATATCATTCCACTTCTTCTTCCTCTTCTTTTCAAGCTTTCTAAGAGCCTACATAATTGCTTGTTATTCATAAAATAATATTTTAGAAAATTTAGAAAAAAATATCAAATAAAAGAGGAAAATATATACACTAGTTTATAATATCGATCCACTACAAAACAAGTTCTAAATACCTCCTTTACTCTTCCAACGTCCACGGCCACCACCCCATACCACCTAGGCCGTATGCACCATCACCATCACCATCAAGGCTAGGACGATCTCTCTCTTAGGTCGTAGGCTTGGTTTCATTTGCTTTGGTTCGATCGTAGGGGAGATACAATGTGACGCCCCACCCCAAGACCCACATTAACAAAGAGTATTACTGGGTAATACTGTATGCTAATGCAGAGAATAAGGTTGGATAGGAGCGACCATCTATAGCCTTGTCTTAAATATCTATTGAATACATCGACAAATGCCATATTTTTTTTTCTATCTCAAGTAGATCGATATATCCAATAAATACTTAATACAAAGCCAGAGGTGGCTATAGGATCTATTAGAACAAATTACAACAACTTGAATGCAAAACACATCACAGAACAGTAGATCATCACATATATATACATATACAAATACATCACAGAGTATACCAAATGATACATGTCAAGTGGTATAGCAACCACAATATACAAGCGAGTCAAAAGAATATTCATATCAGAGTAGCAATCAAAACGAACTACACAAAAAGCTATAACTAAAAGAGCTAGCAGAATAGTCTATGCAAAAGCAGAATAGGCTAAGTCCAAATGTACCTAACCTAAAACACCTCGGTCTGACCCGAGTATAAAATACATGGATCAGTCTATCTAAACAAATCAGTTTACAAGGATAAGCGATAATATGAGCATAAGGATAATGTGATAATATTCTCAAGTGAGAAGGGACAATTAAAGTGTATGATTACATCAAGTGATAATATGGTATCACTACATAAACATATAATCTCAAAAGAGATAAAATAACCCATAAAACGCTAAAAGTAGCAAGCCTCGTATCATCGACATTCATAAAACATCAAATATGGTTTAGGGGAAAACCTAAACCCACCATCTTGGCAAATCCAAAACATGCATAAGAGATCCCATCTCAAACACGCATAAGGCAAATATATCTCCAAAGAGGAGAATAAAATCTGAAGTAAACGCCAAAAGGAAAATCTCATATAACGCCAGTATAGGCAATTCAAATCTCAAAATAGAACTCCTTACAGTTCAAATTCCCGAAAGGTAATCTCCATAAATATATATCGAATGGTTAAGAGGACCAATTCCGAAAAAGGGCGATACACTAGGGAAATCACAAACATCAATGAAATCATCTCAAAGATATAGTACATGCTTATGGCCGAAGCCTGCCAAGTACTGCTCTCTCAAAATAAGGCGCCACGTCTCTTAGACAAACATCCTGAAGGACAACAAATACGTCTCTTAGACAAAAATCCCGAAGGACAAATACGTCACAATGGACAAATACGCCTCTTAGACAAACGTCCCCAAGGACAAACGACCCGAAGGTCCAGTACTGGCAAATACGTCTCTTAGACAAATGTATCACAAACTTTTGGATAGGAACCCGAAAAATTTTAATGTGTGTCCCATACCACACGTTCGCACTAAACAATTTACTAACCTTTAGTAATTTTCACACTCAAATTAGTAAAAAGTTTACCTCATCTCATCGGTAAACACGACCCAAAGGTTAAAACGATCAAACAGACTAGTCAGGAATTAACCGAAAAGATAATGCATGTTTCCCATGCCATGTGTTTTACCAATCGTTTGATTCTCCTTCTCATTCGTTCAAATAGTGCAAAAACGTGTATTTTATATAGAAAATAATTTTCTTGTGAAAAAAAAAATTGAAACAATTTTTAAAAACTGTTTGCAAAACATTCCTTTGAAATTCCCTTTATTATAGAGAATATATAATTTTAATAGCTTTAAAAGTAATTATAAATGTTGTAAAATATTTATTTCAAAAGCTATTTTATTATAAAAAAGTCTTGTGAAAACGGTTTAGAAAATACGTGCACAGAAACAGCAAAAATCAATGAAAAATTGGTGAAATTAAGATACGACAAAAATCCAAATGAAATTGTTAATTCATCGCACGAATCGATGTTAATGTCGGCTTTCCTATTAGTAGGAGTTAGCCTTTTAGAATCATCTCAAAACAATGCTCAAAATCATCGAATCTAAAAGCAATTCAACGAAAACTGCCCAAACTTTGCAAAAGAACTCGGGCCTGCGGCTTGTTTAGTCGGTTCGCCCCTTTTAAACCCAGAATTTGAGAACACATAAAACATGAAAGTTGTAGAAGATATCGTAAGCTTTCCAAACATCAAGAATTATCGATCTCCGTTATGATATGAAAAGTTTATGACCAAAATAATTTTCAGATCTGAAGTTCACTACGGCTGTCATTTTATTCTCGGGAAAGCGACACTAGAATGAACTTTTGACCAAGTAAACATAAAAAATTTAACAAAACACAAAACACAAAAGTTATAGTAGACAATCTAAGCTTTCCAGAACATCTATAATCGTCAAATTTGGACATCAAACGAGAAAGATATTCTCAAATTACCAATGACATTTAGCATAGAAAATTACAATTTTACAGTGATAGGGTAGCAAGTTTACGTCATGTTTTTAGACCCTCTATGCTCAGTATTTTCGAAAGTGTTTAACATGAAAGTTGTCACACTCTTTTTAAGATTTCCAGAACTTCAATAAAAAATCCTAGTTCTGATTTGAAACGAAAAAGATATGCGCAATTTACTAACAGCAATTCGCAAATGAACATGCAACAAACAAAATTTAGATTTCTTACCTTGAAATCTCAATCTAAGCTAGAAATATTAGTTTTCAACTCACCTTAGGATTTATTGGCAGCAAACCAGCAGATTTAGCAAGTAAAGTAAGGAGCTTTGGCCTTGATTTGGTTCTAGAAACCTTATAGCCTTGCTATTGCTCTTCTCCTTCCTCAATTTTTGCCCTAAAACATAATTTACCCAAAAACACAGAAATGAAATTACCCTCAACAATCAAACCTACAAATTCAGAATAAGATGAGGATATGATTGAGAAGTTTACCTGGATTTTATTTCAATTTATTTGATTTTAGAACCATAATCTTTGCTCTCAACTAGGGTTGCGTTGGGAAGTTTACTTTGAGGAATATCTCTATTTGTGATAATTTCTGAACGTACAGGAGAAGGAGTTGTTTCTCCTACTTAGCAAATACACTAAGTGTCTAATTGGGTTACTATAAACTTAAAAGCCCAAAACCCTCAATTTAAATAAACCAACTTGTAAATTAACCATTCTCTAATCACATTTTATACCATTTTAAAACACCGTTATCTCATAGGTTAAGACACCTAAAACTAATGTGAGTACACTAAAAATAAATTCGTTAACTAATCTTTTCAACCAAATGATAAAACATAGATTTCACAATCATTTGACCCTTCATTTTTATTATTGAAAATGTCACTTTTGAACTTAGAAAAAGAAATGTGGCGACATGATAATTAAATCAATTAAACCCCAAAAATCTTATTTTCTTATTTAATTAAACACCACAAACCATATTAAAAATATTTTTACACCCAAATATTGTTTTTAATCAATATTCCACATTTTTATTCATAGTATTAACCATATTTAATTTTTAACACATCATTAAAATTAACAAAAATCACCATTTGACCATTATTTCACAATACTTGCATTTTATCAAAGTAAAACCATTCAATTCCCATTATTACCCTATAATAACATATTAAAGTTTTCAAAACTTTATTTTCTTATTTTTATATTTATTTACAACAAAAAAATGTTGAATTAATTTCATTTATCCCTATTTAAATTAAATTACCACCAAATCAACATAATTCTATTATTCTCACTTAATTTACAACCAAACAATTTAATCTCCATTTTATTACACCAAAACACATTGTTTATTTTAAAATAAACAATTTCAACAATTTTTACATCTCAAAATTTATTTTATTCCTCCATTTTAAATTATAACCATCATTATAATTTATCTTCATAGGTAATCACAAAACAGGGTTGTTACATACAGCCAATTTTCTATTAGCTCAAAGGGAAAATGATGGTGAGAACTGCTAAACTATTATATTATATTTTTGTATGATGATATGATGTTTAAATGGATGTTTGGTATGCTTTGATCATCAAGTTTGGTTGTTGAATATATATGCAAGTCACGAAAATAAACGTCGATAAGCACAAAGGAAATCACTTTTCTTGAATTAATGAAATGATGTATATGGAATGTTAAACCTCTTTAAAATGGTTTAACATAGTTTGAAATGTTTTATAAATAAAAGTGTTTTGGTGAAGTTTGAAAATAAATGGAAAATTTAGTTAAAGATAAGCGCGTCGCGTAAAGGCAGTTCGCGATTTCGCGCCATAAAAGCCAAACAAGTGTAAAAGTTGGAATATAGCTCGGAATTCTTTGAGAAAAGAATTTTCAAAATTATTATATCCATATTTTTCCAATAAAGAAAGAAAATCGAGATTTCAATAAGTAGATTTTGAGATATGAGTAAAACAAGCTTTTTGAAAAATAGCGGTTTTGCAGTTCGAGATCCAAAATTGGATTTCTTAGGAAACATTGTTTTAAAATTGTCTGAAAATATGGAATAAATCTTATAAATATTTAAAAATATTTAAAAATTGACCTGAGTAATAAAAAAATGAATTTTCAAATAATAAATGTCGTTTTGATTAATTTAGCGTATAAAAAGCACTTTCCACGGCACTTTTCTATAACTTTTAAATTTTAGTTTTAAATTGAACGATTCTTTTCCAAATCTTTTATAAATGTTTTGAAAAAGATAATTAAGTGTTTTAGTAATGATTGGAGGTTTTCTAGCTTATTTAAGAGAGTTCAAATTAATGTTTAAAAGAAAAGCAATTATAGCTAAAGTGGTTTAATCTTGGCTCTAAAATTCGACGAGCAGACTGGATTTTTTTGTGAGATCCGGATGTGAGGTGCTTAAACTAAGGAGATGTTCAGGAGCAACTAGTGCCCTGGCTCACCAGGCCTCTTCCCTGGGCGAGGGTTAGAAAGGTCGAAATATCGAAAACAGGTTAAGTATAAAAAGATTTAAATTTTCCAAATTAAATACAACTTTGATTATATAGAGATTATCTTATTGCACTTGGTGTTAAATCCCGAAGAGGGAACTCGTACTATTCATGGAATTTAAAAGTGATTTCATCGCTATTCCGCTCATGGTATTTGTTGAATACGGAAATTGATATTGAGTAGAATTAGATCATTTCTATAGATTCCGCTTATTTAATATTTACTAGTTTTTGATTAACATCCTAGATAACATGGTTTTAACTCAATCAAAATTATTAGTTTTAAATAAAGAAATCATTGTTTAGATTTAAAATAAACAATTAGGAATTTAAAAAGGTTTTAAGTAATCAAAGGATTTGATAAGAGAGGTTTAATATTTCCATATATACCAGAAAGTAAGTCTTAGAAATATATATCTCCAAAAGAGATTTTAATTAAAAAAGAACTTAATCAACTAAATGATTTCTTATTCATAGAACCTCTTTTTATCGATGATTGGTTCGAAGGAACCAGAGTTGATCTATTATAATCCCTATCTGAAAACCACTTTGAGCCGTTGTATGCGTTATAAAATTGAAGTCTTGATAAAGAAAATAAAGGATGAAGACCAAGGATTTTCGGGTGAAAGGACTACTTGTTGATAATTATGGCTGGCTTCCAAATAATAAAGTAGCAGAGGTCCTTTCATTTTTAAAACTCTTTGGGTTACAAGGACTTCTCGCTATTAATCCATGGGTTAATTCCCGACAGGATGTGATAGGAGGGTGCCTCAGGTTTC
Source organism: Allium fistulosum (assembly GCA_030737815.1). Classification (NCBI taxonomy): domain Eukaryota; kingdom Viridiplantae; phylum Streptophyta; class Magnoliopsida; order Asparagales; family Amaryllidaceae; genus Allium; species Allium fistulosum. The sequence goes on from CM060907.1 coordinate 473,539,759, forward strand.
ATTCAGTCCTAGAATGAACTTATATGGATGGATGTATGACATTGCATTCTTGACATTTCATCGTTGATTTTTATAAATATACATCTGTTTGTTGGCGGAGAAGGCAACTTCCTTAGCTTACCACCCTTCTCTAGGATGTATGAGCTCAGGATTGTATGTTTATAGAAGTCAATAGTGATCGATGGAATGGCGATGTGGCATTCAAAGTGAAAAGTGCAAAGTAAAAGGTAATCGTTACATCAAGCCTCACACCTAGAAATAACCGAAACAATGTAGATGTAGCAAGGCTATGTGGTTCACAACCATTAGGATATGATCATCCCCTTCTAGATATATTTATTCCTGCTATGACGTTCGGATTTAAATTATTGTGAATGTAAGCTGTGAGGGCCCTTGGATAGGTTGGTAACTACTGGGGTGATGATATATTCGGTACTATCTAAGAAGAGGTAGGCCATTCTTGTGTTGGTACAGGACCATCAGTTGGGCCTCGGTACATTCCACTAGAGATGCACTGCTGGAAGGTAGTCCCTTCACCTGGTCATTTGTATGGAAACCCATTCTCTAATAAGAGCCTATACGATTTTAGATGTAGAAAGCCTTGTATTACAAGGTGGTATGCCGTTATTTAATAATGTAACAATTTCGGCTAAGATTAATAAGTTTACTTGCCAATGTTTTCAAAGATATGTCGTTAAAAATAGTATCAAGTTATTTTACATAATAATGATTTGGTAATCATAATGTAAAAACCCGTTCTGTGTTTATGTGTGGTGTGGTTTTGTTAGATACATTTTGTTTTCAAAGTGCATATTTTGAGTCTTTACACCAGTCCCATGATTGACCCTGAGTTTATTTTTCGTTTTCCTTAAACTCTGGGTGCCCTAATTTTCCCGGGCAGCATAGTAGTCAAATTTAGTTTAGAAGCAAGCTGGAGGGAGCTCGAAGCATAGAGTCAAGATTTTACTGAAGATTTTTGTCTGTTTCCACCACAATTTTATACCGTAGCATTCCGCATTTCTAAGCATAAATTTTTTTAACTGTCAGTGTTTTTAACACAGATAAATCTATTTTAATTCCTGGTGTAAAGATTTTATTGAAATAACATATGTGAGATTCTGTTCTATCTTTATTTTTCTTTCTAACCCTTGAGAATCCGCTTCTCCAGCACTTGGATTTACGACACGTGAATACCGAGGATGTATTAGTATCGATTTTTGAGAGTCAAAGAAATGGGTCCTTAAATTGTGATATATGAGCTTAGGTTGAATACATGAGCCTGATAAGATTAAAAAATTCATCAGAGATAGGGTTAGTTATACCCTAAGAGGACTAACTCATTAGAGATAGGATTAGTAGCACCCTAGAATGAGTTTGAGTGTGTGTGTGTGTGTGTGTGTGTATGGGTGTGTATTTTTAATATCATATACAAATGAATTTGGTTTTATATGAAGTCATTTTACCTAAAAAAATATACGTATTTGAAATGGAAAGAGTATTATGGTAAAATTTTCAAAGAGTTTTCGAAATAATCAACTTTTTGTACAAATAATCTTAAATGCCATCTTTAGAAATAAATCTCGAAACATTTTCTGAGTATTGACCAAACCTCTCTACCCAAAAATATGCAAGCAATGTCTAAAAGAATAATTGTTTGCCTTGTAGAAACCATATGGGGGAAGTTACACGAAAGGGGAGTCTTCTGGAGAAAATTGGGGCGAGAAGGATAGCCTCAGTTTTCCTCTAGCAATGAAGAGGAGCAGCCAGAATATTCGCCTAGTAATGGTGCATTTTCGATCGAGGAAGAATATGCCCCATACAAGGGATGAGAATGGATACCCTATAGCCGGAATGTTTATATCGCCTCCAGCTCCCGAAGTAATTATGACCTCTAGCAATGATGAACCCGAGCAGGCCTTGGAGGGAAATTGGAAGTAGATTCCGCTAGCTCCATTTTGGAACCAATAGAAGAGATTGAGACGATGGAAGAATAATCAGAACACATGGAAGAGGAAATAGAGCCCATGGAGGAAGAATCAAAGCCGATGGAAGACCCTGATGCTATCATATCAAGTGAATGTAGCAATGTAGTATGGGATACAGATGGGGAGCATGTCATATGGCAGGAGGGATCATCTAGTTCATACATAAACTAGAACAAGATAGAAAGCAACAATAAAGAAGCAACAAAAGAATAAGAAGAGGATGGGGTAGATGAATTTGAGAACCCTTGGGAGGAAAACATGCAAGGCTTGGAGGAGTTAGAAGAAAGAGGAGTCATTCCTGGAATATCAGTCTGCAAAAGACATGTCCCACAGAACCAACCATGCTACCCCAGGGAATGAGATAGGTACAGGAGGAAGACAACAATAAGGCCGATGATGAACTGGATAACGATGAAGAAGAAGAAGGTGAAGTGATGATTGACGTGAGATGTTGGAGTCCGCCATTATCTTCGGACTGGAAAGTATAAGAATAGCGTTTGGGGTATAAAGGATAGGTCTAGTATGTATGAGTATGAATGGAATGTTTAATTTTGATTTGGTGTTTTGAATTGTATTAGATTAGGAAGGTGGGAGGAATATTTCTTTTCGCACCCAATTTCAAAGAATTTAAATGATGTAAGCAAGTGCGAACTTATAATATGACATTGTCCTAACTTTCATTTGTACCGGTCTTTAAAATAAATATTTAAAGTTATTAATGAATGGTTTTGAGTTTGTAGTAAACGACGTTTGAGCAACATTTGTTTTTAAACCCTTGAATGACACTTTGGAAGAAAATTTAAAGTTATATTTGAATCTTTAATAATGGGATTTTAAGGATAATAACAAAAATTGGAATCTTTTATATAAAGATAGAAATGTTATAAGTTCAAATTTATAAAAAAAATAGTTCATCATAACAAATTTTTGATAGTAATTATTTTAATCCCTTTGACTGTATTTTAAAGTAAGTAAAATTTGTTATGTAAATTATGAATATACTTAAAAAAATTGAATAGATATATAAATACTTTTTAAGTATTAAAACTGGTATAAGTAAAGAGAGAGAGAGAGAGAGAGTGTGTGTGTGTGTGTGTATATATATATATATATAAAGGAAATTCCAATTAATAAAGGCGTGTTAATTGATGAAAGTTTTGACTAAATACAGAATGTTTTCATAGTTGATATTAGGTAAAGGAAGTTTATAACGTATCAATTTAATGAATTATTTCGAAAATAAGTTTTTCAGATCATTAAGAAATGTTTAGAAATGTATTATAATAAAAATATATTTGTCCTTTGAAAAGAAATGTTTTCTTTAAGTAGGATTATTGGAAATAAATGTAACGACCCGCATATTTTACAGTTATATATTTAAATGTTTTATTTAAATATAGCATCGTTAGTCGAATTAAAGTCCGGAATCCTACTTTTTGTAAACAGTCGAATTGGGACTCGAGACTACTTCCATTGAGTCCAAAATGACAATTGCGACCTTTTTGAGTATAAATATCGATATGTTTGGAGTTGAGTAGAATTTTACTATTTTTCTATTTGGGCTTTGGGTCTTGGTTTTAGCCCATTATACCCTAACTCCTCCTCCAACACCTCTTCATTCATTCTATTATTTCCTAACTCTCAAGCTAAAGGGAAATGGGGGAAAGAAAGGGAAATTAAAATTTCTAAACCCTAGATTACTAGGAAATTCAAGATTCAAGCTCCAAAATCAAAGAGAAGCTTAGGTAAGCATCCTCTTCATCTCCTCCATCTCAATCTCTCTTCAATTTTCAGAAATTCCTAAACCCTAACTTAGGAAATATTTGCTTATGAGCTTAGATTGGAGCTTCTTTAGTTGAAGTTGAAGAGGAATTGGCCTTTCCTTTGTTTTAGAGCTTCTCATTCCTTGTTTTGGGCTAAAGGTGAGTTTTTGAACTCACGTCTATGTCTATACCTTTGAAGTTGTTAGGTATGAATTCCTAACATCTATTGCATGTCCATTTGTTTTTGGATTGAATTGGTTTGGTGAATTTTCCAATTTTTTGTATTTTGAAGTCAAAATCTATGAAAATCCTTACATGGATGTTTGCATATGTTGTTCGGAGTGTACTGGTGGGTCTATAGGGCGGGGTTGTCGCTTGGCATAAATCCCTAGCCATCGTCGCTCAGTTGATCGCTTCCGATACGAATTGGCCATCATTGGCCAAGGCAAAATATTGCCCTGAGCTTCAGCTCAGACGTTTGGTATTAAGGTCAGACGTCTAGAGCTGCGGGAATAAAATTCCATATTCTCAGCTCAGACGTCTGAGCTTATATCCCATACGTCTTGGCGATCTGGAAGAAAATGCCAGAGCTTCAGCTCAGACGTCAGAGAGAACCACCAGATGTCTGGAGCTGCTTATTTCAGCCAAATTACCTATTTTGAGTGGATTTCCGTTTTAATCGATTTTTGGTTGATTCGATTAGTTGTTACACTTATTATCAACTTTGATGACTTCTTTTCAGGATTTTTGGAATATCCATTTGATGGATTTTATTGGTTTTATTTCACGTCGTCGAATGTGAATTTTTGGTGATCGATCGTTTTTACAATCGTTTCTGTGATTTGTCACTTTAAAATCCAAAGGTTTCTATACTAGTAGTAAATACTCAAACTCTTTCACAACAATGATCTCAACACTATTTTTAATACAAAGCTCGTTTTTAAATATGTTTTCCAATCTATTAGTATATACAAACCTTTATCTCATTCGTATGAGAAATCTAATTAAACGGCTTAGCAAAAGAAGTGGTATGAAATGCTTGCATTTACTTTGTCAGTTAATTCTTGGACTTGTTCGATTGAAATCTTGTGACAATTTTTTAGTGGAAATCAACAATTTGTTCGTAAATATTTAAGTTAAGCTTGTGGTTATGAGACATGAAGCTAAAGTCATTTATTTACTAGCTTAGTGTAATTTACACTTCTTTTTGATCAATGATGATCATGTTGTGATTTAGACTAGCGATGTGTGATGTCTCTTTGTTTGTGTGGGGGATTAAACCCCGTTTGTGGAGCTTCGGTTCAAATCGGTGGGGTAACGACACATGGCCTTCGGGCTGTTTGTGGAGCCTCGGCTCAAATTTGATGGTTATCGACCATGGAATAGCGTTCCGTTTGTGATACACGTGTTGGTGAGTTTTCATGCTCCCATTTGTGATAGGCCTCCCCCTTTATGTTTTTTGGATTTCTAATTGTTGATTCCTAGAATTTGTGTTTCACCAACTTTCGTGATTTGCATTGATAAGCTTTATCAAATATTTATGGTTTGGTGAATAAGTTAAAGAATATGACATTCCTTTTGGGTGTTTTAGTGGATTTGAGATATTGTATGATTTTCGTTGTTATCAAATATATACTTGTCACAGTATAACCTTATTGTTATCATACATTTCTATTATATATCTTTAACTATCTCATTTTATAAGATATTTTTACCTAGACTGATCCGTTTATTATTTTTCTTCTTAAATAATACTCAGGTCATACCGAGGTGTTACAGGTGCTTCCACTTGACTTCTTAGCAGAGACTACCATCTGACTTTTGGCTAACTACTTCAACTTAGTAGTTTTTTCTTTTATACATTCAAGATAAGGACTCCTTGATGTATACATATTCTTTTGTCTAGCACTTGTATCTATTCTTTTTTGATGAGTGGATCTTGTATGACCACTACGTTGATATACACTTCTATGTGTTGTATTCATATATGTTTCTGCCTTAGTGATATGAATATTTGTGACTTATTTGTGTTATGCTTATTTCAATATTTGTTTCTGAAGGCCACATAGTCACTGTGTAGTAGCTTTGAGTTTGTATCTGATATGTCGGATTTCCTCTTGAAATGAAATGCATGATATATTGTCTGACCTATCGGTACTCGCACAAAGCAATTACACAAATGGTCACTCCTCAACAGCCTTATTCTTCGTGCTAGTCGACGGCATTACCCCATAGTGTCATTGGCTAGTGTGAGTATAGAGGTGGGGAGTCACAATAAAAATGTAAAATAGTTATGTATAAAGAAGTATCTTTATAAAACTTTGAATAAAGAATGAAAGTTTTACGAAATGTTTTCATCAAAAAAAATTTGAAAGGTTAATAAATACGTATGATGTCTGTGGATTATTTCGTCGCACAATTTAATCTAAGATTCAAGTACAGAACTTTGATGTGTTTGACACTTATCTGAAAGATGATTTATCACTCGATTCTTTACGATGAACATTGATGAGTGTTTATAGTTAGATGCTTGAGTTTTCTACCATAGTTAAGAGCTATTTTAAGGAAAATTAAAGTTCTAATCAAAAAGCCTGGTCAAAGTCTGCACTAGTGGATCGGGGGATCAATACTAGTTTGGAATTCATGTTTTGAATTTGAATAGAAGATCGAATCCGATATTGCGTACAAGTGATCTATATGCATCGTATGGGTATAAATTTAAAAATAAATATTTTAGCAAACCTTTGGGTTTTTGTTTTTGGTAATTTCAGGACGAAATTCTTTTAAGGAGGGGAGTCTGTAACGACCTACCAATTTATCACTTTGATAAATTATATTTATTTTTAAAATTATTCAAATAAAAGGTTGATAATACAAACAATATTGTTCTGATTGGTAATAAATAATAATAGTCTTGTTTTAAATAAATATTTACAAAAATATTTTCCATGAAATTTATATCGATAAAATGGCATCATATAGATTTAAGAATTTAAATTAAGATTTAATGATTTCATAATTATTTTAATTATCCAAATGATTATTTTAAATGATGACAATTCATTTTGAATAGTTATAAAATGATAAAGAATCATTTATAATTGTTTTATAAAGATATATATTTGATTGGAAAATATATGGAAAAATCGATAACGTTTTATCAGTATAATGACAATTATTGAATATTTTTTAATAATAATTTATACGATGTATAATTCAAATGCGATCACTTTAATTAGTTTAAAATGATAAGAAATTTATTTTTGAATTTTGTTTACAAATATATGTATGTTAATAAATAAATGAAAATGTGACCGATAATCGGTTCTCCGAATTTCAACGATTTAACGAACAAAATTTGTTCGAATATATTCGAAGTCTTACGCACTTATATGTACATACATATATATGTCACATGCACATGATAACATGCACATACATACATACATATATATGTGTGCGTGTGTGTGTGTGTGTTACACACATGATTTAATGATTCCTAAGCTTAACCTTTAAGTAACCATAAAGCAAACATCACTTCATTGTCCCACACCATCACCTCACATCAACCATCACATGCCTTTGGAGGGGAGTCGTGCACTAGGGGCTAAGGGAAGGGTTTGGGCTAGGGTTATTTAGGTAATAATGTAATTTAATATTTTATTCTAAAGTTTTTACTATAAATATCACCCCTCTTCTCACAAAAATCCTAATACCATTCCTCTTCTTCTTCCTATTCTTTTCAAGCTGTCTAAGAGCCTATTTAATGGCTTCTTAGTCATAAAAAAATATTTTAGAAAAGTTAGAAAAAATATATCAAATAAAAGAGGAAAATGTGTACACTAGTTAATAATTTCGATCCACTTCAATACTAGTTCTAAACACCTCCTTTACTCTTCCAAAGTCCACAGAAACCACCCCACACCATCTAGGCCATGAGCACCATCAACATCAAGGCTAGGCCGAGCTCTCTCTTAGGTCGTAGGCTTGGTTTCGTTTGCTTTGGTTCGATCGTACTAGAGCTATAGCCGATTTTCTATTAGCTCGAAGGGAAAATGAAGGTGAGGACTCCTAAACTATTATATTATAATTTTGGATGATCATATGATGTTTGAAATGGATGCTTAGTATGATTTTATCATCAATTTTGGTTGTTTAATATTGTTGTTGAATATATATATATATATATATATATATATATATATGCAAGTCACGAAAATACACATCGATAAGCACAAAGGGAATCACTTTTCTTGCATTAATGAAATGGTGTGTATGGAATGTTAAACTTCTTTAAAATGGTTTAAAATGAGTTTGAAATGTTTTATAAACATTTAAAAGTGTTTTGGTGAAGTTTGAAAAGAAATGGAAAATTTAGTTAAAAATAAGCGTGTCGCGTAACGGTAGTTCATGATTTCGTGCCATAAAAGCCAAACGAGTGTAAATTTTGGAATATAGCTCAGAATTCTTCGAGAAAAGAATTTTTCTAACAATTATATCCATATTTTTCCAAAGAAGAAAAAAATAGAGATTTTGGTAAGTAGATTTTGAGATATGAGTAAAACAAGCTTTTTAAAAAATTGCGGTTTTGCAGTTCGGGATACAAAATTGGATTTCATAGAAAATGTTATTTTAAGTTTTTTAAAAATGTGGAATCAATATTTTAAAATATTTAAAAAGTGAATTTTGTAATAAAAAATTAATTTTCAAATAATAAAAAGTCGTTTTAATTAATATAGCATATAAAAAGCACTTTTCCACAGCACTTTTCTATAACTTTTAAATTTTAGTTTTAAACTGAACTATTCTTTTCCAAATATATTATAAATGTTTTCAAAAGGACAATTAAGTGTTTTAGTAATTATTAGAGGTTTTCTAGCTTATTGAAGAGAGTTTAAATAAATGTTTAAAAGAAAATCTATTATAAATAAAGTGGTTTAATCTTGGCTCTAAAAGCCGACGAGTAGACTTGATTTTTCTATTCATGAGATCCGGATGTGAGGTGCTTAAACTAAGGAGATGTTCAAGAGCAAATAGTGCCCTGACTCACCTGGCCTCTTCACTGGGCGAGGGATAGATAAGATCGAAATATCGAAAACGGGTAAAGTATAAAAGGATTTAAATTTTCCAAATTAAATACAAATTTGATTCTATATAGACGATCTTCTTACACTTTGTGTTAAATATCAAAGAGGGAACTCATATTATTCATGAAATTTAAAAGGTGATTTCATCGTTATTCCACCCATAGTATTTTTTGAATAAGGGAATTGATATTGAGTAGAATTAGATGATTTCTGTAGATTCTGCTCATTTAATATTTACTGGTTTTAGATTCATGCTAGATAACATGGTTTTAACTCAATCAAAATTATGAGTTTTGAATTAAGAAATCATTGCTAAGATTTTAATGAAATGATATGGAATTTAAAAATGTTTTAAGTAATTAAAGGATTTGATAAGAGAGGTTTAATGATTCTGCATATAACGGAAAGAATGTCTTAGAAATATATATCTCCAATGGATATTTTGATAAAAAAATAACTTAAATGGTTCCCTATTCATAGAACCTATTTTTATCAATGATTGGTTCGAAGAAATCGAGGTTGGATCTAAGGTAATTCCTATTTGAAAACCACTTTAAACCGATGTATGCGTTCAAAAAATTGAAATCATTATAAAGAAAATGAAGGATGAAGACTAAGGATTTTCGGGGTGAAAGGGCCGCTTATTGATAATTTTGGCTAGCTCCCAATACTAAAGTAGTAGTGGTCCATTCATTTTTGAAACTCCTTAGGTTATAAGGACTTCTCGCTACTAATCCAGGGATTAATTCCCGACATGATATGGTAGGAGGGTGTAACAACCCGCATATTTCACGATTATGTATTTAAATGTTTTATTTAAATATAGCATCTTTAATCGGATTAAAGTCTGAAATGTTACTTTTTTTAAACAGTCGAATTGGGACTCGAGACCACTTCAATTGAGTCCAAAATGGCGTTTACAACTATTTTGAATATAAACATCGATATGATTGGAGTTGAGTGGAATTTTGCTATTTTTCTATTTTAGGCTTTGGGTTTGGGTTTCAGCCCACTAACCTAACTTAATACCCTAACTCCTCTACTCTCCATTCATTCTACTCCTCACTTCCTAACATTCTAAAGCTAAAGTAAATGTTAACCCCGTTTTGTCAACGACTTAATGTGTTTGACGACCTAAGGGAAATCAACGACTTAAGAAATAAAGCGGCTTAATGTCTTCAGCGAGTTATCGACTTCAAATCTGGATGACCTACGACTTAAGGGAATGTGACGACTTAAGCTGGTTAACGACCTAAAGGAACCGCGACCTAACTACAGAGCCGACTTAAGGAGCATAGCGACTTAAGGTAGATACCTACTTAAGATATGGACCGACTTAAGAAGTCTAAACGACCTAACTACTGAAAGAAGTTAGCGATAAGGAGTTAAAAGGACTTACGATCTAACGACTTAACAGGTTACGACCTACCGACCTAAGGAGCTAACGACCTAAGTGGATGAATGACTTAACAAGCTAAAGCAAAGTCGTTGCCGACTTACGACTTATACTAAGTCGCAACCGACCTATTAACTCGTTCAAGTCAAGTTCAAAAGCAACATTTTCCTTAGGTCGTCACCAACCTACGATCTACCTTGAGTCGTACGCGACCTAGGACTTGGAGCAAAATTCCTGTCCAGATTCCACCCTATAAATACAGCCCTAGAACCAACATTGGGAGGACTTTTTTTTTGGCCGATCATTCTCTAAAGCGCCATTACTCTGCAGAATTCTTATCTCGTCCAACACTTGAAGAACTCCAAACATTCAAGACACTACAACAAGCTTCGAAAGAAATCTTGCACATCCGACACGGATTCAACAAGTTTCATCATCGAAGTTTGAGCTACTAGTCTAGAGTGTTTTTGTGATCGAAGTGTACCGTATTTTGAAGTGCATTGTATCAACTTGTAATCAAAATCAGTAATAAAGGAATTCAAAGTGGACGTAGGCTTGATCTTAAGCCGAACCACTATAAAATCGCCGTCTTTTACTATTTTCTGCTATTTTACTGCTTATTTCTTGTTCCCGTATCACGGGTGGTGCTTTCACAACATCACTACACACGCCGGGGTGTTAGCGTTCAGTTTTCAGCGTTAACATTTTGGTGCTTTCACTAAGAATTGAACTCAGGAAGATCCCACCATTGCTTCGCAAAAGTTTGTTGAAAGAATCTCTCTAAAGACAAGAAGTTTATCTGAAATCATGGCTCCTGGAAGAAAGAGTAGATCTACCAGATCCGGAAATGCTCATGAGGGGACCTCCGCTTCCCTAACAGCAAACCAGGCAACTCCTACCGTTGGAGTCACAAGGGCTGAATTAGACGACACAGTGTCGGGATTGTATCAGCAAATTGAAGCCCAAAACGCTTTGATGATGGACAGATTAAACGCTCTACTTGGGGCAAATCAACAACCAGAAAACAATGAAACAACCTTTGCTGAAGATGCTTATAATCCCCAAGAGAGAGGTATTCCTCAAAGAGCAACTGGCACCGCCGAAGCGCAACCTTTCCAAGATGAAGGTTCAAGGCCGCAGCCAACTTTTCGCGAACATTTGCCCAGGCAAACTTCCGAAAGGGGAGCTGACGTCTACCCGGCGATGCCTCTGAACAATGAGGAGTATCTATCAGGGATGGTTCACCGAATCATGAAAGAGAACATGCAGAGGGAAGAAAATGAGAACGACTGGGGATTTGCTCCAAGCAAGACTCTGTTTACCGAAAGGATCCTGAAAGCAGAATTTCCAAGGAAATTTGTACCTCCTACTATCCCGGCCTATAGGGGGACAAGTGACCCAAACCAGTTCCTATATAAGTACGACTGGCATATGACCGGTGCAAGAGCATCGGATGAGGTTAAGTGCCGATACTTCCCAGTGTACTTGGAGGGAGTGGCTTTACTTTGGTTCACAAAGCTACCAGTTTGGTCCGTAGATCAATTCTCTGACTTAACACGAAAGTTCAAAGATCAGTTCAGATTGTATGCTTCAAAAGCTAAGGATATGATGTAACTGTCCAATCTAGAACAAGTTCCCGGAGAATCTACCAGATCTTTTCTAAACCATTTCAACGCAGCCTTAACCGAAGTTGAAAACGCAGAGCCGCCTATGATCCTGACTTACTTGATGCGAGCCATCGACAAATCAAGCGAATTTGGAAAATGGCTAAAAATGAAAGAACCGAATTCACTTGAGAAGTTTTACAAAAAGGCCGACGAATTCATACGTCTAGAAAGTTTTCTACGCCAGCGAAAGTGGTTGTTGCCGAGATCAAGAATAACAACGTTGCATCTAACAAAAGAGAATCCGGAAACCAGAAAAGGGAAAGTGACGGAGGAAAGAAGCAGGGGAATGAGAAAAAACCTCGCTGCCTTAATTCTTCAGATTTTACTCCTTTAACTGACACACCGGAGAATATCTTTTTCGCGACAAAAGATGTTGCCAAGTATCCCAAACCACTTGAGATGAGGGAAATTGCAGTGAATAATGGGAAATTCTGTCAATTTCACAATCAACCTGGCCATGACACTAACCAATGTCGCCAGTTAAAGAATGTGATTGAAGAGTTGCTGAAAAAAAAGTATTCGGTTATTAGGGAACAATCACCCGAAACGAAATGGCTGAGGAGAGGTTCCTTTTTGAGGGTACTCCCGGGTAAACTGCAACAATATGTGAAGAAAAATAGAGTCGACCCAACCTCATCCACTCAGGGGCAACAATATCCTGTCCATCATCCTGTCCATCGATCTGGCTATAGCAACAACACTGCAATGCAAGAATCCGAAAAACTTGTTATTAATGTTGTCACAGGAGGTCCTCACACAGCAGGCAGGAGTTGGGACGACTGTTAACTACCCATAAAATTGCAGCTGGGGCATCTTCCAATCTCTCTGGCATATGAATCCAAAACTACGAATCCAGTGGAAATGGAAATTCAATCTGGAAACTCTGGAACAACAATCACTTGCATCCATTTTTTACTTAACAGCATTGCTTAATTTTGTAAAATGATGGTGGATGTGTAAAACTTTTGTATTGTAAACCACTGAGAAATCAGTGTGAATCAATAATAAAAAAGCTATAAATCTTGTGTTCTCTAATGCTATAAAATGCCTGTTTCATTTCGATATGCAAATATATTTAAAATATTGCTAAAATGTCGATTTAATATTGCAGGCTATCAAAGCAAAGCTTACCTATTGAACACATCACAAAGCCAAGTGGTTCCTCCAGATCACTCGAATGCTAAGCCACAAAAGTTCCAAAATTCAACTCCTATAAAGGAAGTGCTATTCACAAACAGTTGATGATTCCACCAAAGCGGGCACCTTCCTGACGAGAAGGTTCCAGACCCTCGCTAACTAATCGCGATCGTTTGTGCAAACACACATCCGGTAAAGTAGCTTGCGTCTAAAGTACACTTTCTTAGTAGGGATCAAACATCTTGCAAAATAATGGGACATGTACTTAAGTGATGACGAGGAATCGCTAAGAAGCAGATGATGGAAGGACATAAGCCCTCTTCGTAGGCAAGAAATTGCTTCGGAGGCACAAGCCCTCTTTGTAGGCAAGAAATTGCTTCGGAGGCACAAGACTTCTTCGTAGGCAAGAAATTGCTTCGGAAGCACAAGACTTCTCCGGAAGCACAAGACTTCTCCGGAAGCACAAGCCCTCTTCGTAGGCAAGAAATTTCTTCGGAGGCACAAGCCCTCTTCGAAGGCACGCCAATAAATGGAAGTTCTCTTCTCAACAAAGAGGTTGGTGGAACCACTAAAGGCGCAGGGCCTCTATTAACTAGTTGCGATCGTTTGTGCAAACGAAAATCCAATCAAGTAACTCGCGCCCGCCCTGTGGAACCATTTAACTGTGAGAAAGTGACTTCCAGGCAATCAAATAAAGACCTCTCCGGGGGCACAAGACCTCTCCGGAGGCACAAAAAATATTCGAAGTCCAAATGCTACTCCACGGAGTCCAAATGCTACTCCTTCTCGGAATCCAAATGCTCCTCTTCGGAGGCCAATAAAAGCCCTCTAACGAGGCACACAAAAAAAACTTCTTCAGAAGCCCGCTTTACCGCGTAGGAGAATATACTTCTCAAAAATACAAAGTAATCATCTCTGATGGTTGAAGCGTAAAAACTTCTCCAAAAACGAGACACGATCCATTAAAGCAGAATAATTTTTCCTCAAAAATGGAATAGTTATTCTCCAAAATAAGAGTATAAGTCTCGTCAAAGCAAAAGATATTACAATGCACTTGTGGTATGGGGGCAATATCATACAATATAGCTACATTAATAAAAGTAGTATTCAAGCAACATACCACAAGTCCATTATAATATCGCGCAAAGAAGATGTGGAATAAATGCATTCTCAAACACAGACAAAAATTTGTACAAGTAAAAAGAATCGTTTATTCTACACTAAAATGAGAAATAAATACATTCTCACATACACAAGAATTTGTACAAGTGAAAGAATTATTTTATTCAATACTATGAAAATTTTTACATGTGCAGATCTCAAAAAAGCGGGGACCGGTACCCGCACAATCTCCGGTCAATACATGCAAAAAACAAAATAAGAGAAGTAGAGTCCAGCTTATCACTCCTTCTTCCTGCCACCTTTAGTACCCTTGCCCGGTTTAATGACCAGTTTCAGAATCCGAGGTGGACGGGTCGGAGAAGAAGGAGAAGAAGGTATAGCCGGATCTTCTTCTGCTTTATCCTCTCCAGCTGAAATGATTTTCTTCTTCTTCCTCATGACGCGCTTCCCTTTCCTCTTCGAAGAAGACTCACTTCCCGGAGTAGTAAGCAGCGTAGAAAGTTTCGTGTTGTCATCAAGAGACCGCTCTGGAGTCCTCTCGCTGTCCTCAAGATCTTCCGCCTTCTGCTCTTGTGAAGCAGGTGGATCCTCCATGCCTTGAAGGGCTCCTATTTGCTCTTCCTGTGAACCCGGATGAGAAGCAGGAGTAACTTGAAGGGTTGGAAGAGGAACATCTGGAAGAGGAGAAGTGTGTACAACGCTCAGCATTTCCGCTACAGAAGAAAAGGAGTTAAGATCAGTATTCTTCGAAAAAAAAGAATATATCGACTCATCAAGACTTAAGTAACAATCGAGGAATTCATCAAACTCGGTTGAAGCAAATAAGTAGTCTACTTGACTTGGGTCGACATCAAAGTTACCTGGAGAAGTCGGCTTTGCAAGATCAATCTCGAATTTCTAAGCCTCAATATCTTCCGGAGCCTCTTCCTCGGTGGGAGTAGTCACAATTTCTTTGTCTACTTTAGCAGGAGGCGAAGAGTGTGAACTAGAGCCAATAATATCGACATCAGCTGAAACCAAAGTACGAACAGGGGCAGTAGGAAGTACTTCTTTTTCGTAATGCTTCTCCCCCATTGCTTCGGCTCGCGCATGGGCAAGTTGCTCCTTTCCCTTAACAAGTGCAGCACGGGCATTTTCATCTAAATAAGTTGCTTCAAGATCCGCTTCTGCGTAGCCAGCGCCTCCAAACATATCAATTATCGCCTCCCACACTTCAGCCAAAGTAGTTTCATACGTTGGACCCAGGAATGAGAGGCTCCCGCGTCCCAAGACACTGTGGATATAAAAGTCAAATAAGGTAGAGCTGACTTTGGCCTTCGTTTCCTCATGCGACTGCTCAGCCGCTTCTTTTTCGGCGACGACTGCGATTTGACCGACAACTGCATCATCCCGCACTTTTTTGACTTTAAGAAGTCGAGCTTTTAATGATGTAATCTCCAGATCTTGCGAGCTAACTTTTTCATGCAGTTGAGCAGTATCTTTGCGATATTTTTCAGTAGCATGCTTCTCTGCATCAAGTTTCAATTCAGCATCTCTTTGAGCAGCATGTGCATCTCGCACTTGCTTTTGAAAGACTTCTTCTTTTTGAGAGTGCAAAGCGGAAGAAGAGGCGAGATCTTCTTCAAGCTTCTTGACTTTAGCCTCGAGTCTCTCGTTATCGTCAGCAATACTCTGCATTTCTGCATCGTGTTGCTTAAGAATTTTCTTTCACTCCAAATGATCGTTTTCCATAGTCAACATGGCTTCAAGATTCATATGATTAACTCTTTGAAGCTCGTCAACAAGTTTCTGCCAGCCAGACATCCTATCAATATCAAGTTTGACAGCGTCAACGTTTCTTAACATAGCTTGCTTATCGATCGGTACCAAGTCCAAATCGAAACGCACCCCTTTTAAGCACCAATTTGGGAATCGGCTTTGAAGTGTAGGAGACCGTCCCCGACTTGATACTGAGGCCTGTTGATAATTGTTTGAATGTCAGACTTATTGAGAGCTGGAGAATAAGATGGAATTTCTGTAGAGGTAGGAGCATCAGACTTCTCAGAAATAACAGGCGTGTCACCAAGCTTGACCCGCTTGCTTGGATCTCCAGTGATGTGGCCCTTCCCCTTATCATCATGGGATTTCCTCTTATGAGAATCATCGCTTCTATGAGAATAGTCGTGTCGATCATCCCTTCTCCTTTGTTGCTCCTCGTAGTCCCGCCTCTCACGAGCTTTTCTAGCAGCTCTCTCTTCATCGGTTTCTCTATGAACAGGAAGATATCGCCTAAAATCATAAGTGTCGCGGCTTCCGTGGCGCTGGAATTTATCATAGTATGAACCGCTTCGCCCCATCGGAAAACCTGGAAATGAAAAAAGAAGTAGAATTTAGAAATTTTCAGAAAGGGAAGGCTAAGTGCGTATAAGTGCTGAAAAATCCTAAGTCTGTGTGGCGTGCAAGCTACGCGCATCGAACTACAAACCAAACTTTGATGTGGGAATGGCAACGGCTTGTATAGAAGGCGTCAAAACTTGTTGTAAAGAAGAAGTCACCTCGACAACAAGAGAAATAGCTTTTGAAGCGTCATTTTTGAATAGCTCCTGTGAAGTCACCATTAAGTCACTAAGATTCCCAAAAATGTCTTCGCCGTCGTGCTGAGCGGAACTCTCTTTCACAACCCCTTCATTGGATGCCTTCTCGGGGCATTGAGGAGGCTCCTCCTCTTCGATAACCGGAGAGAGCGTAGATTTGCCGGATGACCCCGCAACGTCAATAGAGGCAGAACACTTCACCAGTGAAGCCTCAGTGGTAGGTTCTTGCGGTATAGGTTCTTTGACAAAAGCTGGGGCATCAGACGTCTTTTCTGGAGAATTAGGAACTGCGTGAGGCTGAGTAGAGCGAGAAGGGTGAAGAAGTTCAAACTGGTGCAGAAATTCATCTTTTAACAAAAATTTAATGCTTCTCTCCTCAACTGGCACAACTATAAGCCTCTCGAAAGTTGACTTGTGGCTGGGTTCCCTGGAAGGGGGAGGAAGCGCTGAAAAGTAAAGATGAAGTTAGCACTTGACGTTTCGGATTTCGGAAAACTCAAAGAATAGAAGAAGTAAAGATAAATAATCTTACTTCCTTCTCTCCAAACGGCATAAAACCCCGGAGGGCAGCGGACGAAGAAGAATTGACTTAGAAACCCGTGAACACTATCCGAAAGGCCAATGTTCAGTTTGCGGTTTCTAGCGCTTCGCACGACAGTGATGGAAGGATGATCTTTATTTCTGGTAATAGAGCATAAGTAACAAATCTCATCAAAGCTTGGAAAACGATCAAGTGTCCTCCTAAATAGCACACACAATCCCATCAGAATGGCGTAGCCATTAGGGTGTAGCTGGAAGGGGGAGATGGCTAGTCGACGAAGAAGATTCTGGAGAAAGTCATTGAAAGGGGGAATAGCCCCGCTCAGGCACATTTGCCGGTTAACTGTGACAAAGCCAGGGGTGCCACATCAGCGGTGCTGCTTTTTTCTGGAAGAATGGCATCTGCTTCAGCGATACCAAACTGGGTGCACAATTGCCGGAAAACTTTGTACGACAAAGTAGATGAGACTCTCTCTAGAGGATTGACTAACGGGGCTAGAATAAGGGCGGCCTCTCCGGTGTGAACCACTACATCTTCTTTCTGAGAAGTCATTCTACACAAGCAACTGGTTGTTTAGATGCAAAGGTGCACGTTTCCTTGAAAGTGTGAAGTGATGCGCAGAATTAATAAAAATAACAAGAAAATATAGCTAGAGTTTAACTAATCGGCAATTGATCGATTACAAAATTTCAGGACTTGTTAATTTAAAATTTAGGTGCAGTATTAGTGCAAACTGGTCAGCTTTAATTAGCTATTCTAGTGTTGCTTTAATACTTTGCTTGAAATTGTTGATTTTGCAGCACTTCGTTCACACAGTCTATTTAAGTTAATTATCCTTTGTTAACTAATCCATCATTTGATGTGGGCAATCAGTGGCAGTATATTCGTCCCGATTTTCTGTAAATATTGTATTAAGCAGGTTGTTAGCTTACAAATTGAAGCAATCTGTAAAAGAATGCAACAGAGTTTAACAGGTTAAAGTCCAAACAAATTCAGTATTCAGGCAGTTTACTTCAGCGATTCAAGTTAAAGTTCAAGTCAGAATTATGCTTCATGACAGTTCGAAGTACTAACTCGTCCACGACCTAAAGAATGTGGGACGAGTTAAGTTAGGTCGTTTGTGCTCTAAGTCGTTAATGCCTTAAGTCGATGGTTCTTTAAGTCATAAGGCGCAGTAAGGAGAAAAGACTTCAGTTCGAAGCGACGTGAAATTCTCCAAGTCCTATCTCGGCCAAGACTTAAGACTTATGTCACAAAAATTGGTAAGTCGGTCCAGAGTTAAGTCGCGAAGGTTATTGGGTCGCTCAAAATTACTGAGTCGCGTCTAAGCTAATGTCACGTTTCCTTTGACCGGCCGACCTCTTCCTAAATCAGTAACCCGTCATCCTCCTAACTCCTAACCCGTTAACCCGTATAGGACAATATCGTCTCCTCTAAATTCGCGGATCAACTGACTCGAAATGTGGTAACCCGATACCTTCCCCTTGCAAGTCATCTAATAACTTGATCGAACCGCTCCAAGTTTGTCGGCAATCGATCGTAACGAGATTCGAGATAAAGCATGGTGTGAGGATCTGGATTGGGGTTAGAAACTGGGAAGTCCATGTTCGAAAGGTAGTGGTAATCGTGAAATCGAGTGAGTAATGAGTTTACTTACGTATTGTGATGATGAAGATTGTAGGAATTTGATTGGTGATGAGGTAAACTGATCGGATTCATTTCTGGAAGCTTCGAAGGTCAATAATGGCGGAAGTAAACATGGAAGCAAGTAGGTGAAGAAGAAGCGACTTAAGCGTTTTATACACCAGGACAGTGGAACTCGAATCGGCACACACAACATTATTTTCTCATAGGTCGTCCGTGGTCTAACGACTCTTCAAAGAACGAGTTAGAGAAATCGAAGCACACGACCTACGACTTAGGCATGTACTTCGAGGGGCAAATGTTAACCCCGTTTTGTCAACGACTTAAGGTGTTTGACGACCTAAGGGAAATCAACGACTTAAGAAATAAAGCGGCTTAATGTCTT
The DNA here is from genome assembly GCA_030737815.1 of Allium fistulosum. Taxonomy (NCBI): domain Eukaryota; kingdom Viridiplantae; phylum Streptophyta; class Magnoliopsida; order Asparagales; family Amaryllidaceae; genus Allium; species Allium fistulosum. The sequence continues at coordinate 473,559,059 of CM060907.1, forward strand.
CAGCGAGTTATCGACTTCAGATCTGGACGACCTACGACTTAAGGGAATGTGACGACTTAAGCGGGTTAAAGACCTAAAGGAACCGCGACCTAAATACATAGTGGACTTAAGGAGCATAGCGAATTAAGGCAGATACCGACTTAAGATATGGACCGACTTAAGAAGTCTAAACGACCTAACTACTGAAAGAAGTTAGCGACCTAAGGAGTTAAAAGGACTTACGATCTAACGACTTAACATGTTACGACCTACCGACCTAAGGAGCTAACGACCTAAGTGGATGAACGACTTAACAAGCTAAAGCAAAGTCACTGCCGACTTACGACTTATACTAAGTCGCACGCGACCTATTAACTCGTTCAAGTCAAGTTCAAAAGCAACATTTTCCTTAGGTCGTCACCAACCTACGATCTACCTTGAGTCGTACGCGACCTAGGACTTGGGGGAAATTCCTGTCCAGATTCCACCCTATAAATACAGCCCTTGAACCAACATTGGGAGGAATTTTTTTTGGCCGATCATTCTCTGAAGCGCCATTACTCTGCAGACTTCTTAACTCGTCCAACACTTGAAGAACTCCAAACATTCAAGACACTACAACAAGCTTCGAAAGAAATCTTGCACATCCGACACGGATTCAACAAGTTTCATCATCGAAGTTTGAGCTACTAGTCTAGAGTGTTTTTGTGATCGAAGTGTACCGTATTTTGAAGTGCATTGTATCAACTTGTAATCAAAATCAGCAATAAAGGAATTCAAAGTGGACGTAGGCTTGATCTTAAGCCGAACCACTATAAAATCGATGTCTTTTACTGTTTTCTGCTATTTTACTGCTTATTTCTTGTTCCCGTATCACAGGTGGTGCTTTCACAACATTACTACACACGCCGGGGTGTTAGCATTCAGTTTTCAGCGTTAACGGTAAAAATGGGGGAAAAAATAGGAAATTAAAATTCCTAAACTCTAGTTTGATTAGGAAATACAAATTCAAGTTCAAAATCAAAGAGAAGCTTAGGTAAGCATCATCTTCTTCTTCTCCATCTCAATCTCTCTCCAATTTTAGAAATTTCTGATAACCTAACTTAGAAAATATTTGCCTATGATCTTAGATTGGAGCTTCTAGGGTTGAGGTTGAAGAGTGGTTGATCTTTCCTTTGTTTTAAAGCTTCTCACTTGTTGCTTTGGGTTTAAAGGTGAGTTCTTGAACTCACATCTATGTCTATAGCTTTCATTGTTGTTAGGTATGAATTTCTAACATCTCTTTCATGTTCAATTGCTTTTGATTTAAATTGATTTGGTGAATTTTCTAATTTTGGTGTTTTGAAGCCAAAATATTTAAAGATCATATCTTGGATGTTTGAACATGTTATTTGTGGCATATCGAAGAGCCTATAGGGCTGGGTTGTCGATTGGCATAAATCCCTAGCGTCCGCCGCTCGTTCGATCGCTTCCGGTTTGGATTTTGGCCCTTTATGGGCTAGGCTGATTTTTGCCTAGCAGGTAATTTCAGACGTCTGGATGAAAATCCAGACGTCTGGAATGAAATCCAGACGTCTGGTTGAAAAATCCAGACGTCTGAAATTGGTCCTTGGAAAATAAAAAAAGGGCAGAGCTAAAATCCAAACGTCTAGAACAAAATCCAGACTTTTAGAACAAAATCCAGACGTCTGGTTGAAAAATCCAAACGTCTAAAATGGTTCTAGATTTAAAAAGAGAAAGGATAAAAAGCATATATTTTTCCAGAACCTAGGGCCAGACGTCTGGATGAACCCCCAAACGTCTGGAACTGTTCAGTTTTGCCTATTTGCCTATTTTTGGAGTGAATTTCCAATGTTTATCGATTTTTGTTGATCCGATTAGTTGTTATCACTTTTATCGACTTTGATGACTTCTTTCTTTGGATTTTTGGGAATATCCATTTGATGGATTTGGTATCGATTTTTATGGTTTTGATTCACGTCGTCGAATTTGAATTTTTGGTTGATCGATTGTTTCTACAATCGTTTTCTGTGATTTGTCACTTTAAAATACAAAGGTTTCGATACTAGTAGTAAATACTAAAAATCTTTCATTAAAACGATTTCGACACTATTTAAAATATAAAGCTTGCTTTTAAAACCGTTTTCCAATCTATTAGTATTTACAAACAATGACCTCATTCGTATGAGAAATCTAATTAAACGGCTTAGCAAAACAAGTGGTATGAAACGCTTGCGTTTACTTCATCGGTTAATTCTTGGACTTGTTCGATTGAACTCTCTTGACAATTTTTGAGTGGAAATGTACAATACGTTCGTAAATATTTAAGTTAAGCTAGTGGTTATAGGACATGAAGCTAAACTCTTATATTTACTAGCTTAGTGTAATTTACACTTATTATCGAGTGGAAGTCTACAGTTTGTTCGTAAATATTTAAGTTAAGCTAGTGGTTATGGGACATGAAGCTAAACTCTTATATTTACTAGCTTAGTGTAATTTACACTTGTCGATCAATGATGATCATTTTGAGATTTAGACTAGCGATGTGCGATGTCTCTTTGTTTGTGTGGGGACTAAACCCCGTTTGTTGAGCTTCAGCTCAAATTGGTGGGGTAGCGACCTATGGTTTTCAGGTCGTTTGTGGAGCTTCGACTCAAATTGGTGGGGTAGCGACCCATGGTCTTAGGGTCGTTTGTGGAGTTTCAGCTCAAACTTGATGGTTAGCGACCATGGAATAGCGTTCCGTTTGTGACACACGTGTTGGGGAGTTTTCATGCTCCCGTTTGTGATAGGACTTCCTCTTTTGTGATTTCTGGATTTCTAGTTGATGATTTCTAGTATTTGTGTTTCACTGATTTTTGCGATTAGCATTGATATGTTTGTCAATATTTGTGTTTTGTTGTAAAGAATATGACATTCTTTTTAGTGTTTGAGAATATTTGAGATATTGTATGATTTTTGTTGTTACCTTATGTATACTTGCCACAGTATGGCATTTTTGTTATCATACGTTTTTTGTCATATCTCTTATCATATCTATTTTATATGATATTTATAGCTAGACTGATCCGTTTATTATTTTCTTCTTAAATAATACTTGGGTCAGACTGAGGTATTTCAAGTGCTTCTACTTGACTTCTTATCAGGGTTCGTCACCAGACTTTTGGCTAACTACTTTAGCTTTGTAGTTTTTGATATTATACATTTGAGATAGAGACTCCCTGATGTATACTTATTCTTTTGTCTAGCACTTGTATCTATTCTTTTGTGATATGAGTATCTATGACTGATTCGTGTTATTCTTATTTCTATATTTGTTTCCAAAGGCCATATAGCCACTGTGTGGTAGCTTTGAGTTTGTATTTGATATGTCGGATTTCCTCTTGAAATATAATGCAAGTCATATTATCTGACATATCGGTACTCGCACAAAGCAATTACAAGATGGTTGCTCCTCAACAGCCTTATTCTTCGTGCTAGTCGACGGCATTACCCGGTAGTGTCCTTGGCTAGTGTGAGTATAGAGGTGGGGCGTCACAGCTTGGTATCAGAGCCAGGTTTCGTAACAATGTAGAATAATCTAGCAAGGATCATCGTCCTAAGTCTTTCTTAGGAATCGTGCCATAGGATTTAATTCGAGTCTTCGTGTCGTTCTATCGTATTTGTTTTTATGATGCCTTGTTTTATCAATCAAGTTTGTTTGATATTCATTCTGAGAATAACCTTTCTCCTCTTCTTTCTTTCTTAAAGAAGAGGAATGGTTAGATCTGTTAGTCATAGCGTTGGTCAATCCAGTAGACCTTCTCTGGATGGCGTATTCATGTCTGCCCAACAACTTTTGGATCTTGAAAAGAATCAAAGGTTTATCTGTGCTTTGAGTAAAAACCGCAAAAAGGTTTTACCTTTGAAATTAGAAGTGCCTTTCGACCAGTTTGTAGATATCACTCTTCGGCTTGAAGAGGCCGATAAAGAAAGTGATGTTGAAGTTGTGGATGCCAAACAAAACATTAACATAAACAAGAAGAGGCATATTAAGTTCAAAAGCCCTAATCCCGACAAGAAAAGGAAGCATGCAATTTCGGTAGCAAAGACTCCTACCTCTAGTCATGGACAATGCTACAATTGTGGTTATATGGACCACTACGCGAATAAGTGTCCGAAGCCTCTTACTTGTCGCTATTGCAAAGGTTTGGGTCATCTTTTATCTTCATGTCCCAAACTTCAAAGTAGGAGAGAGGGAAATCTGAATGTTGCGCAAGCTTCTAGTAACACTTCTCTTAGTCAAGGTATTTCTCATTTTGTCCTTGATGGCATTATTTTGTTTCGTGATTATCCTATTGTTAATCCTCTTTTGCTCGCGACTTAATAGATCACGACTTACGACCTAAAAGGCATGCCGACTTAACAAGTTGTGGCTTAACAATCTAAACCATGCTGACTTAAGAAAGCATGCGACTTATAAAGTAGGCCGACCTAACAAGCTGCGACATAAGGAAGTGGACGATCTACAACTTACGAAGTCTTCCGACCTAACAACTGGAAGTGGTTAACAGCTTAACGGGTTATGAGTTAAAAAGGTCTCCGACTTAACAGGCTACGACTTAAGGAAGTCTCCGACTTAACAGGCTACGACTTAAGGAAGTCTCCGACTTAACAGGCTACGACTTAAGGAAGTCTCCGTCTTAACTACAGAGCCAACTTAAAGGATCTACGACTTACCGGTTTGAGAAAGCAACCGACTTAAGAAGTATACGACCTAAACTAAGTCGTACACGACTTATACGAACTCGCTCAGATCAAATGCCACCGACCTACGACTTATACTAAGTCGCTGCCGACTTATGACTTGCAATCTAACAGCTCGTTCTGGACATGTTTAGGAACAACTAATACTGCCCCTTATCTCGTCACCGACTTACCTTAAGTCTTCCACGACCTAAGACTTAGACAAAAAACTCGTACTTAGAGCTGCTCCTATAAATAGACCACCACTTTCAACATGAAATGGACTTTTGGCCGATCATTTCTTCAAGCGTCGTTACTCTGCCGAACTCTCAACTCATTCAGCAATTGAAGATCTTCAAACATTCGAGACACTACAACAAGCTTCGAGAGGAATTCCCTACATCGAACACGGATTCATCGAGTTTCATCATCGAAGTTTTAGCTAGTAGTCGAGATTGTCTTTGTGATCAAACTGTATTGTTTTCATAAATGGATTGTATCGATTTGTAACCGGAATCAGTAATAAAGAGATTCAAAGTGGACGTAGGCTCGATCTCAAGCCGAACCACTATAAACTGCTGTCTTTTACTGTTTTTCTGCTATTTTACTGCTTAATTTCTGTTCCCGTCACACGGGTGGTGCTTTCACAACTGTATTACACACACCGGGTGTTAGCGTTCACTTTTCAGCGTTAACATTTTTGGTGCTTTCATTGAGAGGGTTGAACTCAGGCGATCATTCACCATTGCTTCACGGAAGTTGGTTGAAAGAATTTTCTACAAAACCAGAAGTCTATCAGACATAATGGCTCCTGGAAGGAAATTTAAGACTGTCGGATCTGAAAATGTCCATGAGAATACTGCCACTTCTCCCTCTCCAAGTCAGGCAGCTCCAAACGTCGGAGTTACGCGAGAGGAATTAGATGCTGCTGTTTCTGGATTATATCAGCAGATTGAAACTCAGAATACTCTGATGATGGAGAAACTAAACGCTTTGCTCAGGGCAAGTCAAAGACCAGTTGTTAATGAAGAAAACATTGCTGATACTCTTTGCGACTACGGAGGAAGGAATATTCCTCAAGGGGGATCAGGTGCTGCTGAAGGGGCACCTCCCCAGGCAGAAGGATCTAGGCCATCGCCAGTTTTCCGTGAACATCTACCCGGACAAACTTCCGACAAAGTGGCCGAAGTCTACTCTGCAAAGTCATTGAATAATGAGGAATATCTTTCCGGCATGATTCGGCAGATAATGAGAGAAAGCTTGCAGAGAGATGAAGATGAGAGCGAATGGGGGTTCGCACCGAGTAAAACTCCATTTACCGAAAGTATCTTAAAAGCTGAGTTTCCTAGAAAGTGTGTTCCCCCCACCATTCCTGCTTATAAGGGGACAAGCGACCCAAATCAATTCTTATACAAATATGATTGGCACATGACTGGCGCTAGAGCAACTGACGAGATTAAGTGCCGATATTTTCCAGTGTACCTAGAGGGAGTGGCATTACTCTGGTTCACCAAGCTTCCTGTGCGATCTATCGACTAATTTTCCGATCTGACTCGAAAATTCAAGGAACAATTCAGATTGTACATTTCAAGGGCAAAGGATATAATGTCTCTCTCAAGTCTTGAACAGAATCCTGGAGAGCCCATCAAATCATTTCTGAATCGCTTTAATTTAGCCCTAGCAGAAGTTGAAAACGCAGAACCGCGAATGATCTTAAGCTACTTAATGCGGGCTATTGACAAGTCAAGCATGTTTGGAAAATGGTTAAAAATGAAGGAGCCGAATTCGCTCGAAAAATTCTACAAAAAGACTGATGAGTTCATACGCCTAGAGAATCTCTCCGCGTTAGCTAAAGTTGTGACAACAGTGGTGGAAAATAATGCTACAGTTCAGAACAAGAAAGAATCTACAAATCAGAAAAAAGGAGATTAGTGGTCGAAAGAAGCAGAAAGATCTCAAAAAGCCCCACTTCCTCAAACCTTTGGATTTTACCCCTTTGACTGATACACCAGAGAATATTTTCATCGCCACTAAGGATGCTGTTGAATTTCCAAAACCATCGGCAGTAAAAGTTGGGAAAAATGCTGTTCAAAGCGGAAGATTTTGCAAATTTCATAATCAACCAGGCCATGATACCAACGAGTGCCGCCACTTGAAAAGCCTGATTGAAGAATTGTTGAGAGAGAATAAGATGCAGCAGTATGTGAAAAGAAATAGAAAAGACCCATCTTCATCTAACCAGGGGCAACTACCCCCAACTCATTCATCTGGTTCAGGAGAGAGGTCTGCTGAAAAGGAAAGACCTGTTATCAATGTGATCACAGGAGGACCTCATCCGGCTGGCAGGAGTTGGGGTGAGATGGAAAGGTATGCTAGAGCCTTGAAATATGTCCCAGCCGAAGAAAGTGTCTTAATCTTGGAAGATGCTGCACCTCTGAAGTAGCAGAAGACTTTTCATGATGATATTATGTTCAGAACCAGGGATTCTATTGATGTGGAAGCTCCTACTGAGGACCCTTTAGTCGTCTCTGTCGGTATTGGGCCGGCTATTGTCAGAAGAGTGTTAGACGATAGTGGCGCTTCATGCAACATACTCTTTAAGAAGACGTTTGACCAAATGAAAATTCCAATGACAGATGTACAAGCTTCTTCACACAAGATTGCCGGATTTACAGGAGAACTGAAATAGCCAATTGGAACGGTGGACTTGTTTGTTGAAATGGGCGAAGGACAGAAGAAGTTGGTTCTAAAGCAAACTTTTGTAATTGTTGATGGATTCTCCGCCTATAATGCTTTCTTGGGTCGGCCTACTCTTGCTGCTTTCAGGGCTGTCCTCGCTCCATGGTGCTTAACAATGAAATTTCCTACTGATAATGGGATTGCTGTCATTAAGGGAGATCAGAACGCAGGGCGAGAATGTTATCTTGTAGAACTCCGAGAGGCCAGGAAAAGAGAAATGGGGAAAGATGCGGCAGCTCCGCTCCGCATCAAGGAACCAACCCTGTAGCAACTACGGAGTGGCCCCTGTACCGGCGAACACAGCAATGCAAGGAAAGAAATGGATCCCAGGAAAGCCAGTACAGGGGAGAATAGAGTGGTACCCGTGGAGGTAATGGTACCAATATCTGTTGACTCAAAAGACCCGAACAAAGTACTAAATGTGGGTTCACAGCTGAGCAAAGCAGTTCAAAACACGTTGATATCATTCTTAAAAGCCAATCTAGATGTGTTCGCTTGGTGTCATGCTGAAATGTGTGGGATCTCCCCGAAAATTGTTGTACATACTCTGAACATTGATCCAAAATTCACGCCAGTGAAACAGAAAAGAAGAACTCAAGGCCCAGAAAGGTCGACAGCACTAAAGGAAGAAGTCGATCGGCTCATGGAAAACGGCTTCATCAGAAACTCCACTTACCCAAATTGGGTTTCAAATCCAGTATTGGTCAAGAAGGCAAATGGAAAGTGGAGAGTATGCATAGATTTCTCAGATCTGAATAAAGCCTGTCCCAAAGATTGCTTCCCACTGCCTAGAATCGATCAATTGGTAGATGGAACAGCTGGGCATGAGTTGTTATCATTTATGGATGCTTACTCCGGATACAATCAGATTATGATGCATAAGCCGGATCAGGAAGACACAAGTTTTATCACAGATGTGGGTCTCTACTGCTACAAAGTTATGCCTTTCGGATTGAAGAATGCTGGGGCAACCTACCAAAGGCTCGTCAATGCAATGTTCAAACCTCAGATTGGCAGAACCATGGAAGTTTATGTTGACGATATGTTGGTAAAGTCGAAGAAAGCTGTAGACCACATGGGTCACTTGGAGGAAATGTTTGCAGTTCTTCAAAAGTACAGGATGAAACTCAATCCATTGAAGTGTTCATTCGGAGTGGAATCTGGGAAATTCTTGGGTTTCATTGTGAGCGCCAGGGTCATCGAAGCCAATCCTACACAAATCACAGCTCTAAGGGAAGTCAAAGCCCCTAAAACAAAGAAAGAAATGCAAAGTCTTAATGGAAAAGTCGCTGCTTTGAGTCGCTTCATTTCCAAGGCCACAGACAAATGCATTTCCTTCTTTGACGCTCTAAAGAAAGGAAAGAAAAATTTCGAATGGACTCTCGAATGCTAGAATGCTTTCGATGAACTAATTCATCATATGGAAACGCATCCAGTTCTTTCCAAGCCTAGTGATGGTGAAGATCTTTTCATCTATTTAGCAATTTCATCTCATGCTCTCAGCGTAGCACTTGTATGGGAAGATATGAAAGTACAACGTCCAGTCTATTACATCAGTAAACGGTTCACTGGGGCAGAGATGAATTATTCAAAGATAGAAAAGCTCGCCTATTGTTTGCTGATTGCTTCCAGGAAATTGAGACCATACTTTCAAGCTCATCCTATCAAGGTTCTTACTGATCAACCTCTAAAGCAAGTCCTGTTTCGTCCTGAAACTTTGGGCCGTCTTTTGAAATGGAACATTGAACTCAGTCAGTATGACATCACTTACCATCCCCGGAGAGCAATCAACGGACAAGCTTTAGCAGATTTCATCGCAGAGACTACTGACAAAGGTGATAGTGAGAATGAAAAAACTGATGGCATTCCAACACAGTGGAAGTTGTATGTTGACGGATCGAGAAATGATTACTGTTCTGGGGCAGGGGTTGTGCTCGAAACCCCCAAAGGACGATCGTTGTGTTATGCATTGAGACAGGAATTTCCTTCAACAAACAATGAAGCGGAGTATGAGGCTCTTATTGCCGGCTTGAAAATTGCCAGGGAACTAAACTTCAAAGTGTTACAGATCTTCAGCGATTCTCAACTTATTGTTTGTCAGGTAAAGAAAGAATTTCAGGCTAAAGGTGGAAATCTGCCCGCATACTTATCAAAGGCATGTGAACTTCTCGAAGATTTCGATCACTATACGATAAGTCATATTCCTCGGGTAGAAAACATGAAAGCGGATTCTCTAGCAAAGTACTCAAGTTCTGGAGAAGCTCAATTACTGGGATTAGTTCCGGTAGAAGTTCTGTCAGCTCCAAGCATTGATGAAATGGATGTTGATTGGGTTATGGCTGCTTCTCAAGAGCATGAATCATGGATGACTCCAATCAAAGAATACCTACTCAATGGTTCCTTGCCAGAAAGTTCTAAAGAACGCCGAAAACTATTGAGGAAAGCATCAAGATATATAATTCAAGATGGCCGATTATATAGACGGGGATTCTCAATGCCATTACTTCGATGTGTAACCAAGGAAAAAGCCAAGACAATTCTATCTGAGGTACACGGAGGAGAATGTGGAGATCATTCAGGTGGTCAAACCCTAGCCAAGAAAGTTCTCCGATATGGATATTTCTGGCCAGATATTAAAAGGGATGCCGCTAACTACTCCAGAAAGTGCGACAAATGCCAAAGATTTGCAAAAATCCCAAGAGCACCTTCCACCGAGCTCACACAAATGATCAGCCCATGGCCGTTCGCCATTTGGGGAATAGTCTTGATTGGACCGTTACCGATCGCTAAATCAGGGATCAAATATGCTATTGTTGCCGTTGATTATTTCACTAAGTGGGCTGAAGCAGAACCTTTAGCCACCATTACCTCTAAAAAGATGATAAATTTCGTAACTAAAAATATCATTTATAGGTATGGTGTGCCGTAGAAAATAATCACAGACAACGGCACTCAATTTGAAAGTGAAGAATTCCAGGATTTTTGCAAACGGTTCAGAATTCAAAAAAGCTTCTCAGCAGTGGCTCATCCGCAGGCAAACGGGCAAGTGGAAGCAGTGAACAAAATTATCAAGTCAACCATCAAAAAGCAACTCGAAAAAGCAAAAGGTGGTTGGGTTGATAAACTTCCATTGGCACTATGGGCATACAGAACTACTCACAAAACTGCGACTGGGCACACTCCATTTTCACTGGCATACGGATCAGAAGCAATGATTCCAGTGGAAGTAGAAGTTCCTTCGCACAAGAGAGTTCATTTCATTGAAGCCAAAAATGAAAAGCTGCAACTTGAAGCACTCGATTTTCTTGATGAAAAAAGAGAAGAAGCTAGGCTCAGAGTTTCAGCTTATCAGCAAAGGATAGCCAGGCACTTCAACTCTAAAGTTCGCCAACGCAGCTTTAAGGTCGGAGACTTAGTTTTGAAAATGATCATGACAGCAACTGGTGTATTCGGGCCAAACTGGGAGGGACCATATGCCATTGGCAGTAAACTTCTTGATGGCACTTTCAAACTCATAACTGTTGAAGGAGATCCAATTCCAAGAGCCTGGAACAGCAACCACTTACGTCCTTATTTTACTTGAAAAAAGCTTCGCTCAAAGTTGTAAAATAGTGATGAATGTATCAGTTGTATTGTAAAACATTGTAGATCAGTGTAAATGAATGAAAGCTATAAAGTGGATGTAGGCCCGATTCTTGGCCGAACCACTATAAATCTCGTGTTCTTTACTATTTCATAATGCCTGTTTCATTTCGATAAGTAAATACTTTAAATGTATTGCTAAAATGTCGATTCAAAATTGCAGGACATTAAAACAAGGCTCGCTCATCACAAAGCCAAGCGACTTCTATAAATCACCTATTACGCAAATACCAAGTGACAAAAATTCCAAATTCAAATCCTATACAAGAAGAACTTCACATAAAAAGTTGGCGACTCCACTATGGCAAGCCTTCGTTAGCTAGTTGTGATTGTCAATATGAACAGACATCCAACTAGATAACTCGCATTTGTCCCGTGAAGTCGTTCAACAGTGAAGTCCACTTCTTCGGATAAGGCAATCTACTTGCAAAAGGAAAGAAGATGCGCTTGGAAACAATAATAAAAGATCGCTAATGAGCAGATGATAAGAGAACATGGTCCAGCAAACAAAGAAGCAGCCAAAAGGAGGTATGCCTCTCAATAAAAGGGCCGGTAGAACCACCAAAGGGACACCTTCCTAAGCAGAAGGAACAGGGCCCTTGCTAACTGATCGTGATGCATCCGATCAGGCAGCTTGCGTCCGTCCCGTGGATCTACTCGCCCCTGAGACGCAACTTTCCTGGCACACCAACCAACCGATGCTCCATCCCAAAGGTCAACAAAGCCCTCTAACGAGGCATGACAAAAAATGAAAGTGCTTTCCTCAATCAAAAAAGATTGGTGGAACCACCGGAGGGGCACCTTCCCAAGCTGAAGGAACAGGGCCCTTGTTAATTGGTTGCGATCGTTTGTGCAAACGAACAATCAATCAAGCAACCTGCGTCCGCCCCGTGGGTCCATTCAACCATGAGAAAGTAACTTCCAGGCAATCAAAAAGCCCTCTTCGGAGGCATAAGCCCTCTTCGGAGGCACATGCCCTCTTCGGAGGCAAAAGCCCTCTCCCGAGGCACCGCAAGCCCTCTTCGAAGGCACATGCCCTCTTCGGAGGCAAAAGCCCTCTCCCGAGGCACCGCAAGCCCTCTTCGGAGGCACATGCCCTCTTCGGAGGCAAAAGCCCTCTCCCGAGGCACCACAAGCTCTCTTCGGAGGCACAAGCCCTTTTCGGAGGCACAAGACCTCTTCGGAGGCACAACTCTTTAAGAGAAGCCCTCTCCGGAGGCATGTCCCAAAATAGAATACTCGAACAAAAAGCCTTCTCCGGAAGCACAGTTCAACTCTCAAAGGAAGGTTAACTTGTTCATCTCAAAAAGTTCCTCCTAAAAAAGTTGAAATGCTACAAATTTTTTTCAGAAAGTTCATTTCACTGCAAAGGGAAATCTACTTTCTTTTTTGACAAAAGAAAGCGATCATCCCCGAAAGTTGAAGTATTCTTCAGAAAGAAAGAGAAAGTAAAAATTTCTCCAAAAAAAACGAGATATGATCTATTAAAAGCAGAATAATTCTTCCCTTAAAAATGGAATAGTTATTCTCTGAAATAAGAATATCAGTCTTGTAAAAGTTAGAAATGTTGCAATGCACTTGTGGTATGGGGGCAACACTATACAATTCAGTTACATTAATAAAAGGAATATGCAAGCAACATACCGCATGTTCATTGCAATATCATGAAAAATAGATGTGGAATAAATGCATTCTCAAACACAGACCAGAAAGTTTGTACAAGTAAAAAGAATCCTTTATTCTACACTAAAATGAGAAACAAATGCATTCTCACATACACAAGAATTTGTACAAGTAAAATAGCTATTTTATTCAATACTATGAAAACTTTTTACATTATGCAGATCACAAAAAGAAGCGGGGACCGGTACCCGCACAATCTCCGGTCAATACATGCGAAAAGCAAAAAATAAGAAGTAGAAAATCCAGCTGGTTATTCCTTCTTCCCGCCACCTTTGGAGCCTTTACCCGGCCTAATGATTAGTTTCTGAAGCCGTTGTGAATGGGTCGGGGGGGAAGGAGAAAGAGGCACGGCTGGATCAACTTCTGCTTCCTCTCCAGCGGAAACATTCTTCTTATTCTTCTTTATGGCACGCTTTCCCTTCCTCTTCGAAGAAGATTCGCTCCCCGGAGTAGCAAGCAATGTATAAAGCTTTGTGTCATCATCAAGAGACTGTTCTGGAGTCTTCTCAGTGTCATCAAGATCCTCCGCCTTCTGCTCTTGCGAAGCGGCCGGATCATCCAGGCCCTGAAGAGCTTCAATTTTCTCTGCCTGTGATCCCGGTTGGGAAGCAGAAGGGGGAGTAATTTGCAAAGATGGAGGAACGACAACTAAAGGAGTGGAAGTTTGTGCAGTACTTGGTACCTCCGCTGTAGAAGAAAAGAAGTTAAAATCGGTATTCTCCGAGAAAAGAGAAGGTATCGGTTCACCAAAGTTTAAGTAATAAGTAAGAAGGTCATCAAACTCGTTTAAATCAAATAAATGATTCACTGGACTCGGGTCGATGCCAAAATTACCTGGAGAAGTCGGTTTTGACAAGACAATTTCAAATTTATCAGCCTCAGTGTCTTCCTGGCTTTGCTCCTCGATTTGAGTAAGGGGAGACTCAATTGTGACGAGCTTAGCCTCGACGCTTTTTGCGGTAGAAGAAAAGTGAGAGCTGGAACCAACGATATCGACGTCGGTCGAAGTCGAAGTGTGGACAGGGGCAGTTAAAGATATTTTCTTCTCTGGATGTTCTTCTGCTACTATTCCAGCTCTAGCTTCAGCGATTTGCTTTTTTCCCTTGGCAAGAGCAGCATGAGCTTCTTCGTCAAGATAGCGTGCCTCAAGTTCCGCCTCATCATAGCCTGCCCCGCCAAGCAGGTCAACTGCTGCTTCCCATACTTCAGCCAGGGTAACCTCATAGTCGGGACCCAGAAAAGAGAGGCTCCCGTGACCCAGAACGCTGTGCAGATAAAAGTCAAATAAGGTGGAGCTGATGTTAGCTTTTGTTGTTTCATGCGATTGCTCGGCCGCCTCTTTTTCGGCGACAGCTGCAGCTCGACCAGCAACAACCTCATCACGCTCTTTCTCAGCATTAGCGAGTTGGGACTTTAGCAATTCAATCTCCACGTTCTGGGAGTTAACTGTTTCTCGCAACTGAGTGTTACTTTTGCGGTATTCTTCAACAACGAACTGCTCAACGGCAAATTTCATCTCAGCATCCCTCTGAGCAGCGTGCGCATCCCGCACTTGTTTTTGAAACACTTCTTCCTTTTGAGAATGTGAAGCGGAAGAAGCGGCGAGATCTTCCTTGAGTTTTGTGACCTCGGACTCAAGTCTCGCATTATCATCAGCAATACTCGTCATCTCGGCGTCATGCTGTTTGCAGATTTTGTCCCATTCCGTCTTGTCATTTTCCATGGTCAGCATGGCTTCAAGATTCACATGATTGACTCTTTGGAGTTCATTGACGAGTTTCTGCCATTGGGACATCCTCTCAATGTTAAGCCTAACTGCATCAAGACTTTTAAGCATGTCTTGCTTGTCGATCGGGACCAAATCTAGGTCAAAGCGCACTCCTTTTAAGCACCAATTCGGAAATCGGCCTTGAAGCGTTGGAGGGCCATCTTTAACCTGATACTGGGGTCTGTTGATGATCGCTTGGATATCAGACTTCTTTAAAGGAGGAGAGCCAGACGGGATATAAGGAAAAATGGGAGCATTAGCCTTCTCAGAAATTGCAAACGCATCACTTGGCTTGGATCGCTTGCTCGATTCGTCAGCAATATGAGTCTTCCCCTTGTCATCATAAGACTTTCGCTTATGGGAATCGTCACTTCTATGAGAAGAATCATATCGCTCAGCGTCTTTTCTTCTCTGCCACTGCTCGTAATCCCGCCTTTCTTGAGCCTTCCTTCGAGCCCTTTCCTTATCTGTCTCTCTCTGGTCACCAAGGTATTTCCTAAAGTCATAAGATCCACGACCTCCATGGCGCTGAAATGAGTCATAATATGACCCGGTACGCCCCATCAGAGAATCTGAAAACGGAAAAGAAGTAAAGTTTAGAAATTTCCAGAAAAAAGAGGATAAGTGCTTATAAGTGCTGAAAAAATCCTAAGTGTGTGCGGCGTGCAAACTACGTGCGTCAAACTACAGACCACGCTTTAATGTGGAAACGGAGACGACTGGCGTAGAAGGCGTCAAAGCTTGTTTCAAAGAGGAAGTCGCTTCAACGACAGGAGAGGTCGCTTTGGAAATATTATCCTTGAAAAGCTCTTGAGAAGTTATCATTATATCACTCAAGTCATCAAAGGTGTCATCACCATGGTGCCCAGCAGAATTCTCCTTTTCAACTTCCACGTCGGCTGACTTTTCAAAAATTTGAGGATTCTCTTCCTCTTCAATAATTGAAGCAAGTGCTGGTTTGCTGGACGGTCCCGCAGCATCGATAGGAGTAGAACACTTTACTAGTGCAGTGTCTACAGTTGGCTCCTTTGGAGCCATCTCTTCCGTTGAAGCTGGGGCACCTGATGACTGTGCTGAAAATGTGGAAACTTCACAAGGCTGAGTAAAATGAGAAGAGTGTAAAAGCCCGAATTGATGTAAAAATTCGTCTGTCAATAGAAATTGAATACTCCTCTCCTCAACTGGCACTGCCATAAGCCTCTCAAAAGTTGCTTTGTGACCGGAATCTCTAGAAGGAGGAGGAAGTGCTAAAAAGAAAAAAGGCAAAGTTAACACTTGACAACTCGGACTTCGGCAAAGTCGAAAGAGCATAAGAAACAGAGACAAGTGATCTTACTTCCTACTCTCCAGATAGTGTAAAATCCCGGAGGGCAGCGAACATAGAAAAACTGGCTTAGAAAACTGTGAACACTCTCAGGGAGACCAATGATAAGCTTGCGATTTCTGGCACTTCTCACAACTGTGATGGAAGGGTGGTCTTTGTTTTTAGCAAAAGAGCACAGATAACAAATTTTGTCGAAGCTTGGAAGACGATCGAGTGTCCTCCTAAAGAGCACACAAAGTCCCATCAGGATAGCATATCCATTGGGATGCAGCTGGAAAGGGGAGATGGTCAATCATAGAAGAAGTGTTCGCAAGAAGTCATTAAAAGGAGGGATAGCTCCATTCTGGCACATTTGTCGATTTACCGCAACAAAACCACGAGGAGGTCTAGCAGCATTATCAGGCTTCCCGGGTAGTTGTGCGTCTGCTTCAGCAATTCCAAATTGAATACACAACTGGTTAAAGGTTCTGTAGTTCAAAGTGGTCGAGACCCTTTCTGGAGGATCATTCAATGGAACAGCAACTGGAAAAGTCTCTTCAACTTGCTCTATTTCTTCTTGTGGAGAAGACATTCTACACAATCAGCTGAATGTTCATAAGTGAAGGTGCACGTTTCCTAAAATGTGTGAAGTGCTGTGCAAAACTAATGAAAATAAAAAAAAGCAAGTATAACTGGAATTAAACTAGCTGACAATCAGTTGATTACAAGATTCAGAACTTGTTAATGCTCAAGTGCAGTGTTAATGCAGACAAATCAGTTTCAGTTGACTATTACGATTTTTCTTTAATACTTCACTTGAATTGGTTATTGTATAGCATTTCACTCATACAGTTCATTTAACTTGATTTTTTCTTTATCAACTAATCTGTCATTCGATGTGGGCGGTCAGTGGCAGTATATGCGTCCCAGTATTCTGCAAAATGTTGTGATTAACAGGTTGTTGACTTACAAGATGAATGTGGCATGTAAAAAGGTTCAAACAGTTAAAAATTAGGCAGTCTGTTCCAGCATTTCAAGTCAAGAGATTCATGTGAAAAGTATGTTCCAAGTTAGAAAATGCAAGTTTAAATATTTCACTAAGTCTTAACTCGTCCACGACTTAAGGGGCAGGCTACGATTTAAGTTAAGTCCTCAGTTCTGTAAGCTGCACTACAAGGAAATGTCTCTAGTCCTAGGTCGTTTCCGACCTACGACCTACTTAGGTCATACACGATTTAACATGAGACGATGAAAGCTAACTCCTAGCCTATTAACCCGTTAGCCTCTTCATCAACAAAAACTTTCATCTTCCCATGCCATTTAATCACCCCAAAATCACAACAAATCTGATGCAATGTCGTTCCATCACAAACCACGAATCAGTCGAGCTGAGGCGCCGCAATCCGTTGCCTCGTTAACGCAAACTGACCGAAACCAGAACAAATCATCTCGGACCCATCAATAATCGATTGAAACGAAAGTTGCAATGAAGCATGGCATAAGAAGAATAGGTCAAAAATGGGATTCTTAATTCAGTGACAGTCGAGGATTGAATGGGAAAGTAGAGCTCACTGACGCAATTTAACGATAATAATGACTGGTGATCAAGAGATTGAACTCGTCTTCGAAGAATCTGATTGCTTTTTAATGGCAGAATGAAACAGGTGAAGGAGAGGAAGGAACGACTCAAGCTATTTATACACGGGGGCACTGGAATGTGAATCGACCCACGATCCACGACCTACGACTTATATTAAGTCGCTTCCGACCTAACCAAAGAGCAAGCTAAGGAGAATCGAAGCATATGACCTACGACCTAGGCATACACTTCAAGGGGCAAATGTTAATCCTCTTTTGCTTGCGACTTAATAGATCACGACTTACGACCTAAAAGGCATGCCGACTTAACAAGTTGTGGCTTAACAATCTAAACCATGCCGACTTAAGAAAGGATGCGACTTATAAAGTAGGCCGACCTAACAAGCTGCGACATAAGGAAGTGGACGATCTACAACTTACGAAGTCTTCCGACCTAACAACTGGAAGTGGTTAATAGCTTAACGGGTTATGAGTTAAAAAGGTCTCCGACTTAACAGGCTACGACTTAAGGAAGTCTCCGACTTAACAGGCTATGACTTAAGGAAGTCTCCGACTTAACTACAGAGCCAACTTAAAGGATCTACGACTTACCGGTTTGAGAAAGCCACCGACTTAAGAAGTATACGACCTAAACTAAGTCGTACACGACTTATACGAACTCGCTCAGATCAAATGCCGCCGACCTACGACTTATACTACGTCGCTGCCGACTTATGACTTGCAATCTAACAGCTCGTTCTGGACATGTTCAGGAACAACTAATACTGCCCCTTATCTCATCACCGACTTACCTTAAGTCTTCCAGGACCTAAGACTTAGACTAAAAACTCGTACTCAGAGCTGCTCCTATAAATAGACCACCACTTTCAACATGAAATGGACTTTTGGCCGATCATTTCTTCAAGCGTCGTTACTCTGCCGAACTCTCAACTCATTCAACAATTGAAGATCTTCAAACATTCGAGACACTACAACAAGCTTCGAGAGGAATTCCCTACATCCAACACGGATTCATTGAATTTCATCATCGAAGTTTGAGCTAGTAGTCGAGATTGTCTTTTTGATCAAACTGTATTGTTTTCATAAGTGAATTGTATCGATTTGTAACCGGAATCAGTAAAAAAGAGATTCAAAGTGGACGTAGGCTCGATCTCAAGCCGAACCACTATAAACTGCTGTCTTTTACTGTTTTTCTGCTATTTTACTGCTTAATTTCTATTCCCGTCACACGGGTGGTGCTTTCACAACTGTATTACACACACCGGGTGTTAGCGTTCACTTTTCAGCGTTAACACCTATTATAATTCTTTTGATACGGGTGCATCTCCTTCTTTTATATCAAAAGAATTTGTTGGTATTTTTCTTTAAATATTATGGGCTTGATGACTTCACTGAGAATTGGAAATCCGGTTGGTGGATCCGCAACACTCAGTTTACTTTGTAAAAATGTCGGGATTATTTTATGTGATTATGCTTTCCGATCCAATTTGCATGTTATGTGCTACTTAGGCTTCGGAGTTGATTTTTGGGAATGGATTGGCTTAATCATTATGAAGCCCATATCCTATGTCCCAAGAGGACTCTCCATCTTTGACATTCTCAATCTGTTAAGCAGATTTCTATTGTTCATAATGATTTTGATTCCAATTTGGTGCATCATTTTATTCTCTAGATCAACATGATGAGGAAGATGTTATTTTCCTCATTAAAGTAGTTTGTGAATTTCCCGGTATATTAGATCTTGTCTTAGGATTACCACCTAAGCGATCTACTGAGTGGTGCTAAGGTCTTTTCAGCTCGACCTGGCCACTAGTTTTCATCAGCTACAAGTTGCGGAGGGTAGCATTCCACTTACCGCATTCTGCAATCATTATGATTCTTATGAGTGACTCGTGATGTCATTCGGTTTGTCTAGCTTATTTCATCCATCTTATGAATCGAGTATTCTACGAATATCTCGATGAGTCCATCCTTGTATTCATTGATTATGGGTGAAAATGTCAATTTAAAATTGCAAATATTTTTAATAAGATATATTTATAAGTGTAATTGGATTTTGTTCTTAAAACGAGCAAAGAATATTCGTAAAATTTTTAAGAGACATGTTTATCACATACAAGATGATTTTGTGTTGTATTGCCCATTGAGTGCTTTAAGAATTCTGGTCGATGCGCCTGATCAACGTTATCGACAGGAACTCCTAAACGCTATGATGAGACGGTCAGACACAGTAAATTGATTTGTAATAAGTAAAATTTTCTAAAAAGATGACTACATGAAGTTCATTATAATTTTTAATGTCTTAGCTTTTCGGGAAAGAGGATCATTTGAAAGAACTCCTTTCTGATACTCCTATTCTTGGGATTCCCGAAGGGAACCAAGACTTGTTTATTTATACCGATGCTAGTCGTATTGGTTTGACTGGCATTCTCATGCAAAAGGAAATGTGTCCTCGCTTATAATTCTAGACAATTAAAGCCTGCCGAGACTAGATATGGCACTCATGATCGAGAGCTCGTGGCCATTATTTTCGTTCTTAGAATTTGGCGTCATTATCTTTTGGGAGAGAAATTTATTCTCTACACCGATCATAAATCTTTGAAGTATTTATTTTCTCAAAAGGAACTTAATTTGCGTCAACAACGTTGGCTCGAGTTCCTTGCATCTTATGATCTTGATATTCTCTATACTCTCGAAAAGGGTAATCGAGTTGCCGATGCCCTTAGTCGTAAGCAACAAGCGGTTGTTTCCATGATGATATCCGAATGGAATGATCTCGAGACTTTATCCACTTGTGAGATTCGAGATCGTGAATCCAATTCGTGTTCATCTCTTGTTTTTGTAGCCTTGAGGCTCATCCTTTTCTTTTAGACTGCATTCTTGAAGCTCAAAGGTGTGATCCTGAATTGGCTCTTCTTAGCCAAAGTTGTAGGGATAAAATTGATATTCAATGTTTGAAAGACTTTGATATTGATGCTTGTGGCGGTATTCGAAAATTTGGTAGACTTATTGTGCTAAATATTATTGATCTTCGTAAAGACATTTTAGAAGATTCTCATCGTTCTAAATTTATCATTGTAACGCCCCACCTCTATACTCACAATAACAAAGAGTATTAAAAGAAATACTGTCTGTTATTACGAAGAATAAGGCTAGATAGGAGCGGCCATCCGTAGTTGGCCTTACACTAGTATTGGTTACCTCGATAGGAGTGGTGGATATTTTTCAATTTTCATCTCTTATTTATTTACCCCCATCGACATACCCAATTACCAGTATAAAACGAACTACGATGGTTCATAATAGTTTAGGACAATATATATAATAATAACACAGATACTAAAAGAATGTGGAACACAGATAACAAAAGTCTCATATATATATAACTGATGTCAGTTACAATACAATTGACACAATACATATGATGTAACTACAACTGTCGACTCAAGAAGTTATATATACAAGTACATTATCGTCTAATATACATGAAAACATATCAACTTAAAACAGACACACCGACTACTACAACAAGACGAAGACCACTTCAAATGATATGAAAAGTCTTCATAGCTCAAACAGCAACTCAAAGCAGGAAATCTACAACCTGAAATAACTCGGGTCTGACCCGAGTATTAAATTCAAAAGAAAATAATACACGGGTCAGTCTAATTCAAACTCAGTTATTAATGCCCAGAAGCAATAATAATCAAACATCAAATAGACAACAGTCATGTAAATCTCGTATATCCAACTCCTTGATAAGAGAATCGGATAACGGCAGATATAACACTAAACAGTGTTAAACAATAAATCAGCTAATCCAAATCACCAACAAAGATAGATAAAAGATTACCAATGCAGATAATTCAGAAAACAACAGAATTGTCTAAACGACAATTAATAACAAAATCTAATTGTTAAATAAATATTTAGAAACTCATAATCTAATTATCTAGAAGATAATTAGACAATACAAAATAATCAATTTAAAGCATCAATTCTGGTAGGGCTGCAGTATACGCACGCGTATACTGCCTCGCCACTACTACCCGAAATACACAAAAGATCAACGAACCAAAATCAAATGAAGATTCAAATCTCAATGCCACGGCCTCAAATGTCAAAGCAGGTAGACATGGACAATGTGCACACATGTACACATTGAAAATTCACAAATGTTCACAAAGTCAAATCCAAATCAGATTCAACTCAAGTGCAAATGGTCTCGACAAAAATCAAAATGTACACATGATCTCAATAGCAATGCATGCATCAGAAACCAAAGGTGAAAAAGTGAACAGAGTACAACAAGGCACACATATGGAATGCAAAAACACTCCAACATGGTACACAGCAAGTGCAATTGGACAACAAGCAATGAAACCAAGACCAGAAACATGCTACAAATGACCAGACCAAAACATGTATCAAAAAAACTTGTACAAGAGGCAACAGAATCCAAACTAGCATATGCAACTCACAAACCAAAACTGGACAGAGCAACATGATGAACTACTGACAACAATATCACAAATGCAACTCCAACATACCGGGCAGTATGCATGTGAAACCAGACTACATGAATGCACAAAGCACTGCAAATCAAATACATCAATGACTAATGCACAAATACTCAAGTCAATGCACAATAGAGAGGTGGACAAGCATAGGTAAATGTGCAGTGAAAATCACAAAGGCTACAGGACAACAGCACCATGCAGATTCAAAGTATAAATTCAACATCACAAAGCAACTGTATACATGACAAACACTACAAGTTAGAATGCACAGGGAAACACAAGCAACCAAAACCATGATCAAGTACAAGTGCAGATTGTAAATGGAGCAGCAAGTTAGTGAAGATCAAAGTCTGGGTACAAGTGCAAAAACAAGAATAACATAGAGATGGTCAGAGAGTACAAGTGCAACGGTGTTGCATGAAGAAGATTCAAGTCGAAGTCGAGATGACCAGAACTAGAAAACAAATCAAAGCCATATGTTCTCAAATCAAAACCGTGGCCATCGTGACATCAAAACGAAGAGCAAGAATCAGAGATTGCATCAATACCAAAACAAAGCGTTTTAACAAATTAAAGTGACCGAAGTCAATCAAGAAATCAGCAATTTCAAAATCGTGAAAATAGTTAATCAAGCAACAAAATCACGAACACGAACAAGCTAGAAATCACTAAAAACTTGCATTAGATGTGAGTGAAGGATTCACTCACCTTCGCCACGAATTGGAGCAGTCGAAGCCCTAATTCAGAGCAACCAATCATCGAGAGGCTGAAGCCATAAACAACAGGGCAAAGCCCTAGTTTATCAGAGAATCGCCAGAGAGCGCCGAAGCTCTAATCCCAAAATCGCAACAGGGCAAAGCCGTAATTCCAAAATCAAGCAAAGAGGAGGCGAAGCCTCAATTCAAGATTCGCCAGAGCAACAGAGATTCGAGGAGCCGAAGTCCAGAATCGCCAGTCACAAAGAACGAAGCCGAAGCCCTAGTTTTTAATCGCCATTTTCTTTCCTCAGGTAAAAGAAAGCAAGCCAACAAATAAAAGAAAGGGGGATGGGCATTAACATCATCTCGGTCCCAAGCAAGAGAAAGTGGACCATACTTCTTCTTAAAGCCCACACAAAATTTAATCAAATTATTAAAGAATTTCAACCCAATTTTAAAAGAATTCAACCGATTAAAACTCCGAACGGCAATTGGCTTTCAACACTAATCGATTAAAATTCCCACAAAAATAAACAAACAATTTAATCATCACTTTGACGATAATTAATTGTTATAAAATCCCGGGTTGTTACAGACTCCCCTCCTTATAAAAATTGCGTCCCCGCAATTTTCATAATTAAGGTCGTCAACAACTATTATTCTTCTAACATAAACTGGTTAAGCTAGAAAAATAAATGTCGGGAATACTAACGCCAAAGAAATCTTTCAATTCCATAAAAGAAATTTACAAATTTTTAACAAAATCTAATTATCAATAGATAATCAGAAAACAGCTAAACTGGATAAACACAATTATCAGTAATATTCAATTATCATTTAGATAACTGAAATTCAGAAATCACAAAACAGCAATATCTAATTATCGATACGATAATTAAAAAACAGCAAAATCTAATTATCAACAAAGATAATTAGAAAACACAAATTAGAAATCGCACAACTGCAAATATCTA
Organism: Allium fistulosum; assembly: GCA_030737815.1. NCBI lineage: Eukaryota > Viridiplantae > Streptophyta > Magnoliopsida > Asparagales > Amaryllidaceae > Allium > Allium fistulosum. Next base: position 473,582,689 of record CM060907.1, read on the forward strand.
GTTATCCAACAAATACTAGAAAGCACGAACTTCAAAATCAGCAAACTCTAACTATCAACATAGATAGATAGGATACAGTAATTCAATAAAATTAGCATACTCTAGAATTAATTAGAGACTAGAAAATTTCATAATCAACAAAGTCAACTAACATCCAATTATCTAAACGATAGTCAGAAGACGAAAATCAACAAATATCCAATTATCAAAAACGATAATCAAATCTCAATTCAACAATTATTCGATTATCAAAAACGACAATCAAATCTCAAATCAACAATTATTCAATTATCAAAAACGATAATTAAATCTCAAATCAACAAATATTCAATTATCAAAAACGATAATTAAATCTCAAATCAACAAACATTTAATTATCAAAAGCGATAATCAGAAATCTCAAATCAATAAATATTCGATTATCAAAAACGATAATCAAATCTCAATTCAACAATTATTCGATTATCAAAAACGATAATCAAATCTCAAATCAATAATTATTCCATTATCAAAAAAGATAATTAAATCTCAAATCAACAAATATTCGATTATCAAAAACGATAATCAAATCTCAATTCAAAAATTATTCGATTATCAAAAACGATAATCAAATCTCAAATCAACAATTATTCAATTATCAAAAACGATAATTAAATCTCAAATCAACAATTATTTAATTATCAAAAACGATAATTAAATCTCAAATCAACAAACATTTAATTATCAAAAGTGATAATTAAATCTCAAATCAACAATTATTTAATTATCAAAAGCGATAATTAAATCTCAAATATCTAATTGTCACAAGCGATAATTAGAAACAACAAATATCCGATTATCAAAACGATAATCAGAAACAACAAATATTTAATTATCACAAGCGATAACTAAATCTCAATTCAACAAATATTTAATTATCAAAAGCGATAATTAAATTTCAAATTAGCAATTATTTAATTATCAAAAGCGATAATTAAATCCCAAATCAACAAATATTTAATTATCAAAAGCGATAATTAAATCTCAAATATCTAATTATCACAAGCGATAATTAGAAACAACAAATATCTGATTATCAAAACGATAATCAGAAACAACAAATATTTAATTATCACAAGCGATAACTAAATCTCAAATCAACAAATATTTAATTATCAAAAGCGATAATTAAATCTCAAATATCTAATTATCTCAAGCGATAATTAGAAACAACAAATATCCGATTATCAAAACGATAATCAGAAACAACAAATATTTAATTATCACAAGCGATAATTAAATCTCATAACATCAGATATCTAATTACCCGCAGATAATTAGAAACAACAAATATCTAGAAATTAATTAAGAAAACTAGAAAATCAACATAAAAGCTTGGATCGATCCTATCAGATGGCGAGTTTTTAATTCGCCGCACGTGCATCAACAAATGGCCGAAGCCTACCAAGTACTCAACATAATTTTGGCGCCCAACAAATGACCCGAAGGTCCAACAAATGACCCGAAGGTCTAGTACTGGTATTTGACCCGAAGGTCCTCATATGACCCGAAGGTCCAACATATGACCCGAAGGTCCAACAAAGTGGCTCGAAAGCACACGAAATCATCAAATATTTCAATTAACGAGTCCGGAATTAACCAAAATAGCAAACGCACATGTCCCATAACCATGAGTTTTACTAAATCGTTTAATTCTCTTCATCGTTTTCTTGAAAGTGCAAAATCATCAAATCATCAAAACAGCTGTTAACGCTAAAAAGTGAACGCTAACACCCGGTGTGTGTAGTAATAATGTGAAAGCATCACCCGTTGGTACGGGAACAGAATATAAGCTGAAAATAGCAGAAAATGGAAAAGGGACAACAGATTTATAGTGGTTCGGCCCGTAATTGAGCCTACGTCCACTTTATAGTCTTTTATTACTGATTTGGTTACAATTTGATACAATGCACTTCGAATACAATTCACTTCGATCACACAAACACTTCAGATTGGTAACTCAAACTTTGATGATGAGATTTGTTGAATCCATGTAGGATGTGTAGAATCTCGTTCAAAGCTTGTTGTAGTATCTTCAATGTTTGGAGTTCTTCAAGTGTTGGATAAGTTGAGAATTCAGCAGAGTAATGGCGCTTCAGAAAATGATTGGCCAAAAGGTCCCCTCAAAGTTGGAGATGGCAATGTATTTATAGAGAATTCTGGACGGGAATTTCTACCAAGTCCTGAGTCGCGGCCGACTTATAGTAAGTCGTAAGTCGTGGCCGACTTAGCAGGTATCAGTATAAGTAAAGCGGCAGCAGATTATAACTCAGTGGCTTTAGGTCGTGGTCGACTTAAGCTAAGTCTTTAGTCGTGGCTCAACTGGTAAGTTCATTCATTTGGTTATATTACAGTCCTGAATCGTGTACGACTTAACCGAATGCGGCATCTCTTCTTTTGTTTAAGTCGCTTACGACCTAAGCTAGGTCGTAAGTCGCGGATAACCTTAAGCCGTTAACTCGTTTTCTCCTTAAGTCGTGCCATCTCTTGCATCGTTGGATCTTAACTTCCTTAGGTCGTTGCGTATTTTAGATCGTAACCTCTTAAGTCGTAAACTGCTTTAGATTGTTTCAACTCTTAGGTCGTCTCGACCTTAACTCGTTAGGTTATTCACACCCTAACTCGTTAGGTCGTGAAGTACTCTAAGTTGTTAGGTCGTCCAAACCTTAAGTCGTAGGTCGTGAAGTACTCTGAGTTGTTATGTCGTAACTTTCTTAAGTCGTTAAGTCGTCCAGTCCTTGACTCGTTAAGTCGCATAATCCTTAACTCGTTAAGTCGCATACCCTTTTTGAGTCGTGCATTTCTTAAGTCGTAGAAAATTGAGGGTTAACATTTGCCCCTCGAAGTACACGCCTAAGTCGTAGGTCGTGTGCTTCGACTCATCTTAACTCGCGTGTGCCGATTCAAGTTCCACTACTCCGAGATATAAAAGCTTTGAGTCGTTTCTTCCTCTTCTTTCTTCTCATTACTTAATCCTTACGCCGTATCTGCCATTAACACTTCTCCAAGCTTTAAAGGCGATTCCAACTTAATTCTTATCTGATCATCCCTAGCATCATACTGCGTAAGCGATTTTGCTTCTCTTTCAATCGCCGATCATTGTCAATCTTCGAGTCCTGTCCTTCATCTCTGATTTACCCCCTTGAGTCTTGCGAAAATTGTTACATTGGACATCTATGGACTTAAGGCAGTTTGATCTGACTTACGACGACTCACGATTCATGGCGTTTTAGTGGTGTGATAGAACTAGGGTTGTTGTTGATTGAGAGGTTATTGGGTTAACGGGTTAGGAGTTAGAAGGTAAGTTGGCCGAATATAGTGGAATATTGCCTCGGGTACGACTTGGCAATTTTGTGCGATCCAGAAATCCTTGCGATTTAACTATGAACCGACTTAACATCCTTTACGACTTAAGATTTGAGTCATGGCCGAGTTAAGACTTAAGAATTTTTCGTTGCTTTGAACTGAAGTTTCCTCTATTCCACAACTTACGACTTAAGGCACAGCCGATCTAAAGCATCAACGACTCAAAATTGGAACGACCTAACTTAACTCACCTCATAATCCTTAGGTCGTGGACGAGTTAGCCAGAGAACCAACAAATTAACTTAAACCGTAGGAAAAATTCCTTAAATCGTCGGCGGGTTAGCACTTGATCTTCCTGAACTTTTGATTGCTTGAACCTTGAACTGTGTTAACGCTAAAAAGTGAACGCTAACACCCGGTGTGTGCAGTAGAATTGTGAAAGCACCACCCGTGTGACGGGAACAAGAAGTAAGCAGTAAAATAGTGAAAAAGCAGTAAAAGACAGCAGTTTATAGTGGTTCGGCTTGAGATCGAGCCTACGTCCACTTTAAATCTCTTTATTATTGAATCTGGTTACAAGACGATACAATACACTTATCGAAACAATACAGTTTGATCACAAGGACAATCTCGACTACTAGCTCAAACTTCGATGATGAAACTTGATGAATCCGTGTTGGATGTAGGAAATTCCTCTCGAAGGTTGTTGTAGTGTCTCGAATGTTTGAAGATCTTCAATTGTCGAATGAGTTCCGAGTTCAGCAGAATAACGACGCTTCCAGAAATAATCCACCAAAAGTCCTTTTGCCGTTGGAGTTAGGGGGGTATTTATAGAAGTGAAATTCTGGACAGAAATTTTTCCCCATGTCTTAGGTCGCGTACGACCTAAGTTAGGTCGTAGGTTGCGAGCGACCTAAGATAGGTCATGGTCCTCTCATGACTTGGGAAGCTGGATTGATGGAGCTGCACTTGATTTTATCTGAAGTAGTAAGTCGTAAGCGACCTATGATAGGTCGTAAGCGACCTAAGATAGGTCATGCCCCCCTTCTCTTCTTTTAGCTTGTTAAGCTACTTCCTGCAGTTAGGTCGTGAACCCACTTAGTTCATCAGGTCAGAGTTAGGTCGCGTACGACCTAAGTTAGGTCGTAGGTCGCGAGCGACCTAAGATGGGTCGCTGTGCCATTCCAGGAATTAGGTCGAAGGTCTGTTCAGTAGTTAGGTCGGGGACTTTCTTAGGTCGTGGTGTCCCTTAAGTCACAGAGTCTCCTCAGCAGTTAGGTCGCGAAGTAGTGAGGTCTTTAAATCGTAGATGACAGTTAGGTCGTTCAGCACGTTAGGTCGCAAGCTTCCTTCAATAGTTAGGTTGCAAACTTTCTTAGTTCGCAACTTCCTTTCAGTAGTTAGGTCGCAAGCTTCCTTCAATAGTTGGGTCGCAAACTCGTGAAGTCCTTAGGTCGTGGGGTCTTTAGGTCGTAGAGTTTTAGGTCGGTACTAAAATATGAGTTAACATTTGCCCCTCGAAGTGCAGGCTTATGCCATAGGTCGTGTGCTTCGACTTAACTTCGCTAGGTCGTGAACGACCTAAAACTCATGCTAACTCGTACGCCTATTCGACTTCCTCTCTCAGCCTAATATAAATTAGTTAGGTCGTATGCTTCTCCCCTACCTTACTGCTTCGATCTTTCCTGCCATTGACGAATCTCTGATCTTCTAAAGGTGAATTCAATCCATTTAATCGTCGATTCTTCTTCAACACTATACTCGTAAGTGAATTCGATCTTTATTCCGCCATAATCATTGTTGAACTATGAATCCCTTTCTTCGAACCTCGGTTCAATTCCGTATGCCATGCTTCATTTCGAGTGGTTGCCGTGATCGACACTTGATCGCTGCTTAACTGACTTACGAAGACACGGTAATTAGGGAAGTTTTGAATTGTTTCTGGGGTGATTTCATGGTGTGAAGGGATGGAGAACTTCTTGAAGAGGACGATGGATTTCTATTAGTGGTTGATAACGGGTTATTGGGTTGAGACGGATTGCTTGGAGAGGAAGTTAGTAATTCAGCAGATCTGAGCGAGCTAGAAATTAGATCGTGGGGAAGTTCTTGCGACCTATGCTAAGTCGAACAACTTCCTGTGATTCGGCTTTTAGGTCGTGCTTGGAATCAAACGACCTAAGACTGGCGACTTAACCCCCTTGCGGCATAGGCTTTTAGGTCGTGCCCAACTTAGGACTTGGACGAATTTGAATTGCCTGTAACCCTTTTACTCTGCATGATGCGACTTAGTGAATCTCTGACCTATGCTAGGTTGCTGATCGACCTAACCCTTGTAAAATCTGGGCAGGACTTGACTGAACTGTTTAAACTTGAATTGCTTGAACTGAACTTCCTAAACTTTTTTTATAGGACATCTCTAATGATAATAATAACCTGTTAAACACAGTATTTGCAGAAAACTTGGGACGAATATACTGCCATTGACTGCCCACATCGAATGACAGATTAGTCGATAAAGAATAGTCAGCTTAAATGAACAGTGTGATTGAAATGCGGTGGAACAACATTTTCAAGTAAAGTATCAAAGCAAAACTACAATAATCAACCAAAGCTGATTTGTTTGTCATAACACTGTACTTGTATTTACAATAACAAACCCTGGAACTCAATAATTGACAAGTATTAACTAATTTGATTCCAGTTATAGTTGTTTGTTATTTTTTCTAGTTTCGCACAACACTTCACACTTTTTAGGAAACGTGCACCTTGATATTTGAACATCCAGTTGATTGTGTAGAATGGCATCTCAACAAGAAGATTCAGGACCAGTCGGAGAAGCTTTCCCGATAGCCAACCCACTGATCAATCCTCCGGAGAGAACTCCGTCTACTCTGAGCCATAAAGTTTTTAGACAACTATGTACCCAATTCGGTATTGCCGAATCTAATGCTATACTCCCTGGAGCAAGCGACACAGCTGACAAGCCACCGCTTGGTTTTGTCGCAGTGAATCGTCAGATGTGCCTGAGCGGAGCCATCCCGCCTTTCAACGAATTTCTCCGAGAACTCTTTCTTCGATTAGCCATCTCGCCCTTCCAGCTTCACCCCAACGGTTATGCCGTTCTGATGGGGTTGTGTGTTTTGTTCAGGAGGATGCTCGACCGTCTCCCGAGCTTCGATGAAATTTGCTATCTATGCACTTTTTCAAATAACAAAGACCATCCTTCAATCGTGCTCGTAAGAGGTGCCAGAAACCGGAAATTGATTTTGGATTTGCCCGAAAGTGCTCACGGATTTCTGAGTCAATTTTTCTTTGTCCGATGTCCCCCAGGATTCTACACTGTCTGGAGAATTGGAAGTAAGATTGTCTTTCGCCGTTCATCTCATGAGTTTTTCGAAATCCGAATTATCAAATGCTTAACTTCATTCTTTTTCTTTTTCCAGCACTTCCTCCCCCGCTCAGAAATCCCAGCCTCAAGTCAATCCTTGAAACCTTAAATGTTGTGGCGGCGGAAGAAAGAAGCGCCAAATTTTTGTTAAAAGATGAATTTTTGCATCAGTATGAACTTTTACACTCTTCCCGATCTACCCAACCTTATGAAGTCCCTAATTCTCCAGTAAAAACATCAGATGCCCCAGTCCATGCTGAAGAACTCTCACCGAAAGGACTTACCATTAAAACTTCATTGGTAAAGTGTTCTACTCCTATCGACATTGTGGGGTCATCCAGCAAATTAATACTTTCTCCCGTTATTGAAGAAGATGAAACTTCTCAACATTTCGAGAAAGTTGATGATAAAGGAGTCGAGAAAGAAAGCTCCACAAAACACGATGGTGACGATACCTTTGAAGGGTTGAGTGATCTGATGATCACTTCACAGGAACTTTTCAAAGATGATATAACTAAAGCTACATCTCCTGTGACTGAAGCGACACCTAGTTTGCAGAAAACTTCGTCGGCTCAAAAATCAACTCCCGCTTCCCAATCTGTTATCACTCCCCAACCAAAGAGTGGTTTGTAGTTTGACACGCATAGTTCGCACATCACACACACTTTGGATGCTTAGCACTTAAACGCACTTTGCTTCTTCAATTTGGAGATTTCTAAGACTTGTCTCTTTTCTTCAATTTCAGGTTTTACAATGGGGCGAAGTGGCTCATATTTCGACAACTTTCGGCGCTACGGAGGGCGCGATTCTTATGATTACGGATGCTATCTCCCCACTTGCAAAGAATCTGACAAAGAGCGAGCAATTAGAAAAGCTCAAGAAAGGCGAGCTTATGAGGAGCAATAGAGAAGAAGGGACGATGACTTCCATAAAAGGAAATATCATGATGATAAAGGGAAAGGCCATGCTGCTGGAGACCCGAGTAAACGGGTTAGACTTGATGAAACGGACGCGTCTGCAATTTTTGGAAAAACTGACGCTCCTATCTCTTCTAATATCCCGGTTGGCTCTCCTCCTTTAAAGAAATCTGACATCCAAGCGATCATCAACAGGCCCCAGTATCAAGTTAAAGATGGCCCTCCAACACTTCAAAGCCGATTTCCGAATTGGTGCTTAAAAGGAGTGCGCTTTGATTTAGATCTAGTTCCGATCGATAAACAAGCCATGCTCAGAAATCATGATGCAGTTAGGCTTGACATTGAGAGGATATCGCAATGGCAAAAGCTTGTTGATGAACTTCAAAGAGTCAACCATATGAATCTCGAAAACATGCTGACTTTGGAGAACGATAAGGCTGAATGGGATAAATGGTGCAAGCAGCACGACACGGAGATGACGAGCATCGCGGATGACAACGCAAGGCTTGAACCTGAAGTCAAGCGACTTAAAGAAGATCTCGCCTCTTCTTCTGCATCGCATACTCAAAAAGAAGAAGTCTTTCAGAAGCAAGTGCGAGATGCACATGCTGCGCAAAGGGATGCCGAGATGAAGCTTGCAGCCGAGCAGCACATTAATGAGAAATACCGCAAAGAAAATGCTGAGCTGCGGGGTACAACTATTTCCCAAAACGCGGAGATTGAGGTGTTAAAAGCTCGACTTCTTAAATTTGAGAAAGAGCGCGATGAAGCAGTTGCTGGACAAGTTGCAGCTAAAGAATCTCATAAACAACTAAAGCCATTATTGATTCTACTCTATTTGACTTTTACATCCACAGCGTTTTAGGGCATGGTAGTCTCTCATTCTTGGGACCAAAATATGAGACTACCTTAGCCGAAGTGTGGGAAGCAATAATGGACATGTTCGGAGGTGCTGGATACGCTGAGGAAGATCTTGAAGCGACTTATCTGGATAATGAGGCGCGCGCCGCCCTTGCTAGGGGAAAAGAGCAGCTTGCTAGGGAGCGAGCCGATGCAGCGGGAGGAGAATGTTTAGAAAAAGTGATTGTAACCGACTCTGCCCATCTTCCGGCTTCGGTCGATCCCGAAAACATTGGCTCTAGTTCCCATTCTCCACCTCCCGAAAATGCCGAACTTAAAACCACAGCTACTGAGCCTTCCACTGCTCAGGACGAGGAAAAGACTCAAGACGACATTGAAGCTGAGCAATTTGAAATCAATGTGATCAAACCAGCTTCTCCAGGTAACTTCGATGTTGATCCAAGTCTAGCAGACTACTTATTTGCTTCAACTGAGTTTGATGAATTTCTCAATTATTTCTTAAGTGTCAATGAACCAACATCTTTACTTTTTCCGGAGAGTACTGATTTTAACTTCTTTTCTCTATAGCGGAAGCACCGAATACTACACAAACTTCCACTCCTCTAGTTGCCGTTCCTCCATCTTCCCAAGTTACTCCTCCTTCTGCTTCCCAATCGGGATCACAGGTAGAGAAAATTGAAGCTCTTCAAGGCCTGGATGATCCGGCCGCTTCGCAAGAGCAGAAGGCGGAGGATCTTGATGACACTGAGAAGACCCCAGAGCAGTCTCTTGACGATGACACAAAGCTTTCCACACTGCTTGCTACTCCGGGGAGTGAATCTTCTTCGAAGAGGAAGGGGAAGCGTGCCATGAAGAAGAAGAAGAAAAGTATTTCCGCTGGAGAAGAAGCGGAAGTTGATCCAGCCGTGCCTCTTTCTCCTTCCCCCCCGACCAGTCCACAACGGGTTCAGAAACTAATCATTAGGCCAGGTAAAGGCTCCAAAGGTGGCGGGAAGAAGGAATAACAAGCTGGATTTTCTACTTCTTATTTTTGCTTTTTGCATGTATCGACCGGAGATTGTGCGGGTACCGGTCCCCATTTCTTTTTGTGATCTGCACAATGTAAAAAGTTTTCATAGTATTGAATAAAATAGCTATTTTACTTGTACAAATTCTTATGTATGTGAGAATGCATCTGTTTCTCACTTTTAGTGTAGAATAAACGATTCTTTTTACTTGTACAAACTTTTTTGTCTGTGTTTGAGAATGCATTTATTCCACATCTACTTTTCATGATATTGCAATGAACTTGCGGTATGTTGCTTGCATATTCCTTTTATTAATGTAACTGAATTGTATAATGTTTCCCCCATACCACAAGTGCATTGCAACATTTCTTGTTTTTACAAGACTGATACTCTTATTTTAGAGAATAACTATTCCACTTTTAAAGGAAGTAATCATTCTGCTTTTAATAGAGTATATCTCGTCTTTAAAGAAGTTTTTACTTTCTCTTTCTTTCTTGAAGTACACTTCAACTTTCAGAGATGACCACTTTTATTTGTTAAAAAGTGGATTTTCCTACACAGTGAAATGAGCTTCTGAAGAAGGTTTTGTTTTTGTGCCCCAGTAGAGGGCTTAATTTCGGTACTTCGAGCACGGTGAAGTGTGCCTCCGAAGAGGTCTTTTTGTAGCATTTCGACTTTTTAGGAAGAACTTTTCGAGATGAATAAGTTAACCTTCCTTTGAGAGTTGAAATGTGCTTCTGGAGAAGGCTTTTTTGTTTGAGTATTCTATTTTGGGACATGCCTCCGAAGAGGGCTCCTCTGAAGAGTTGTGCCTCCGAAGAGGGCTTGTGCCTCCGAAGAGGGCTTGTGCCTCCGAAGAGGGCTTGCGGTGCCTCGGGAGAGGGCTTTTGCCTCCGTAGAGGGCATGTGCCTCCGAAGAGGGCTTGTGGTGCCTCGGGAGAGGGCTTTCGCCTCCGAAGAGGGTGTGTGCCTCCGAAGAGGGCTTGTGGTGCCTCGGGAGAGGGCTTTCGCCTCCGAAGAGGGCGTGTGCCTCCGAAGAGGGCTTGTGGTGCCTCGGGAGAGAGCTTTCGCCTCCGAAGAGGGCGTGTGCCTCCGAAGAGGGCTTGTGCCTCCGAAGAGGGCTTTTTGATTGCCTGGAAGTTACTTTCTCATGGTTGGATGGATCCACGGGGCGGACGCAAGTTGTTTGATTGGATGTTCGTTTGCACAAATGATCGCAATCAATTAACAAGGGCCCTGTTCCTTCAACTTGGGAAGGTGCCCCTCCGGTGGTTCCACCAATCTTCTTTTTTTTTATTGAGAGAAGCACTTTCATTTTTTGGCGTGCCTCGTTAGAGGGCTTTGTTGACCTTTGAGAAGGAGCATCGGTTGGTTGGTGTGCCAGGAAGGTTGCGTCTCAGGGGCGAGTAGATCCACGGGACGGATGCAAGCTGCCTGATCGGATGCATCACGATCAGTTAGCAAGGGCCATGTTCCTTGTGCTTGGGAAGATGTCCCTTCGGTGATTCTACCGGCCCTTTTATTGAGAGGCATAATTCCTTTTGGATGCTTTTGTGTTTGCTTGGCCATGTTTTCTCATCATCTGCTCATTAGCGATCTTTTATTATCATTTCCAAGCGCATATTCTTTCCTTTTGCAAGTAAATTGCCTTATCCGAACAAGTGGACTTCACTGTTGAATAACTTCACGGGACAAACGCGAGTTACCTAGTTGAATGTTTGTTCATATCGACAATCACAACCAGTTAACGAAGGCTTGCCACAGTGGAGTTGCCAACTTTTTATGTGAAGTTCTTCTTGTTTAGGATTTGAATCTGGAATTTTTTGTCGCTTGGTATTTGCTTAATAGGTGATTTATAGAAGTCACTTGGCTTTGTGACGAGCAAGCCTTGTTTTAATGTCCTGCAATTTTGAATCGACATTTTAGCAATACATTTAAAGTATTTACATATCAAAATGAAACAGGCATTATGAAATAGTAAAGAACACAAGATTTATAGTGGTTCGGCCAAGAATCGGGCCTACATCCACTTTATAGCTTTTATTAACTTGCACTGATTTACAATGTCTTTCAATACAACTGATACATTCATCACTATTTTACAATTTTGAGCAAAGCTATTTTCAAGTAAAATAAGGACGTAAGTGGTTGCTGTTCCAGGCTCTTGGAATTGGATCTCCTTCAACAGTTATGAGTTTGAAAGTGCCATCAAGAAGTTTACTGCCTATGGCATATGGTCCCTCCCAGTTTGGCCCAAACACACCAGTTGCTGTCATGACCCTTTTCAAAACTAAGTCTCCGACCTCAAAGCTGCGTTGGCAAACTTTAGAGTTGAAGTGCCTGGCTATCCTTTGCTGATAAGATGAAACTCTAAGCCTAGCTTCTTCTCTTTTTTCATCAAGAAAATCAAGTGCTTCAAGTTGTAGCTTTTCGTTTTCAGCTTCATTGAAATGAATCCTCCTGTGTGAAGGAACTTCTACTTCCACTGGAATCATTGCTTCTGATCCGTATGCCAGTGAAAATGGAGTGTGCCCAGTCGCAGTTTTGTGAGTAGTTCTGTATGCCCATAGTGCTAATGGAAGCTTATCGACCCAACCACCTTTTGCTTTTTCGAGTTGCTTTTTGATGGTTGACTTGATAATTTTGTTCACTGCTTCCACTTGCCCGTTTGCCTGCGGATGAGCCACTACTGGGAAGCTTTTTTGAATTCTGAACCGTTTGCAAAAATCCTGGAATTCTTCACTTTCAAACTGAGTGCCGTTGTCTGTGATTATCTTCTGCGGCACACCATATCTGCAAATGATATTTTTAGTTACGAAATTTATCATCTTTTTAGAGGTGATGGTAGCCAAGGGTTCAGCTTCAGCCCATTTTGTGAAATAATCAACAGCAACAATAGCATATTTGATTCTAGATTTAGCGATCGATAAAGGTCCAATCAAGTTTATTCCCCAAATGGCGAACGGCCATGGGCTAACCATTTGTGTGAGTTTGGTGGAAGGTGAATTTGGGATTTTTGCAAATCTTTGGCATTTGTCGCACTTTCGGGAGTAAATGGCAGCATCTCGATTAATGTCAGGCCAGAAATACCCATATCGGAGAACTTTCTTGGCTAGAGTTTGGCCACCTGAATGATCTCCAAATTCTCCTCCATGTACCTCAGCTAGAATTGTCTTGGCTTCTTCCTTGGTTACACATCGAAGTAATGGCATTGAGAATCCCCGTCTATATAATCGGCCATCTTGAATTATATATCTTGATGCTTTCCTCAATAGTTTTCGGCGTTCTTTAGAACTTTCTAGCAGGGAACCATTGAGTAGGTATTCTTTGATTGGAGTCATCCATGATTCATGCTCTTGAGACGCAGCCATAATCCAATCAACATCCATTTCACTAATGCTTGGAGCTGACAGAACTTCTACAGGAACTAATCCCAGTAATTGAGCTTCTCCAGAGCTTGAGTACTTTGCCAGAGAATCTGCTTTCATATTTTCTAACCGAGGAATATGACTTATCGTATAATGATCGAAATCTTCGAGAAGTTCACATGCCTTTGACAAGTACGCGGGCAGATTTCCACCTTTAGCCTGAAACTCTTTCTTTACCTGGCAAACAATAAGTTCAGAATCGCTGAAGATCTGTAACACTTTGACGTTTAGTTCCTTGGCAATTTTTAAACCAGCAATTAGAGCCTCATACTCTGCTTCATTGTTCGTTGAAGGAAATTCCAGTCTCAATGCATAACACAACGATCGTCCTTCGGAGGTTTCAAGCACAACCCCTGCCCCAGAACAGTAATCATTTCTTGATCCGTCAACATACAACTTCCACTGGATTGGAATGCCTTCAGTTATTTCGTTCTCACTATCACCTTTGTCGGTAGATTCTGTGATGAAATCCGCTAAAGCTTGTCCGTTGATTGCTCTCCGGGGATGGTAAGTGATGTCATATTGGCTGAGTTCAATGTTCCATTTCAAAAGACGACCCGAAGTTTCAGGACGAAACATGACTTGCTTTAGAGGTTGATCAGTAAGAACTTTGATAGGATGAGCTTGAAAGTATGGTCTCAACTTCCTGGAAGCAATTAGCAAACAATAGGCAAGTTTTTCTATCTTCGAATAATTCATCTCTGCCCCAGTGAACCGTTTGCTGATGTAATAAACTGGACGTTGTATTTTCATATCTTCTCGTACAAGCGTTGCACTGAGAGCATGAGATGAAATTGCTAGATAGATGAAAAGGTCTTCACCATCTCTAGGTTTGGATAGAACTGGAGGTGTTTCCATATGACGAATTAGTTTATTGAAAGCATTCTGGCATTCGGGAGTCCATTCGAAATTTTTCTTTCCTTTCTTTAGAGCATCAAAGAAAGGAATGCATTTGTCTGTGGCCTTGGAAATGAAACGACTCAGGGCAGTAACTTTTCCATTGAGGCTTTGCATTTCTTTCTTCGTTTTAGGGGCTTTGACCTCTCTTAGAGCTGTGATTTGAGTAGGATTTGCTTCGATGCCCCTGGCGCTCACAATGAAACCCAAGAATTTCCCGGACTCTACTCCGAACGAGCATTTCAATGGATTGAGCTTCATTCCGTACTTTTGAAGAATCGCAAACATTTCCTCCAAGTGACCCATGTGGTCTACAGCTTTCTTTGACTTTACCAACATATCGTCAACATAAACTTCCATGGTTCTACCAATCTGAGGTTTGAACATCGCATTGACGAGCCTTTGGTAGGTTGCCCCAGCATTCTTCAATCCGAAAGGCATAACTTTGTAGTAGTAGAGACCCACATCTGTGATAAAGCTTGTGTCTTCCTGATCCGGCTCATGCATCATTATATGATTGTACCCGGAGTAAGCGTCCATAAATGATAACAACTCATGCCCAGCTATTCCATCTACCAACTGATCGATTCTGGGCAGCGGGAAGCAATCTTTGGGGCAAGCTTTGTTTAGGTCCGAAAAATCGATGCAGACTCTCCACTTTCCATTTGCCTTCTTAACCAGTACTGGATTTGAAACCCAATTTGGATAAGTGGAGTTTCTGATGAAGCCGTTTTCCATGAGCCGATCGACTTCTTCCTTTAGTGCTGTCGACCTTTCTGGGCCTTGGGTTCTTCTTTTTTGTTTCACTGGCGTGAATTTTGGATCAATGTTCAGAGTATGCACAGCAATTTCTGGGGAGATCCCACACATATCAGCATGACACCAAGCGAACATGTCCAGATTGGCTTTTAAGAATGATATCAGCGTGTTTTGAACTGCTATGCTCAGCTATGAACCCACATTGAGTACTTTGTTCGTGTCTTTCGAGTCAACAGATATTGGTACCGTTACTTCCACGGGTACCACTCTATTCTCCCCTGTACTGGCTTTCCTGGGGTCCATTTCTTTCCTTGCATTGCTGTGTTCGCCAGTACAAGGGCCACCCCGTAGCTGCTACAAGGTTGGTTCTTTGATGCGGAGCGGAGCTGCCGCATCTTTTCCCATTTCTCTTTTCCTGGCCTCTCGGAGCTCTACAAGATAACATTCTCGCCCCGCGTTCTGATCTCCCTTAATGACAGCAACCCCATTATCAGTGGGAAATTTCATTGTTAAACACCACGGAGCAAGGACGGCCCTGAAAGCAGCAAGAGTAGGCCGACCCAAGAAATAATTATAGGCGGAGAATCCATCAACAATTACAAAAGTTTGCTTCCGAACCAACTTCTTATGTCCTTCGCCCATTTCAACAAAAAAGTTCACCGTTCCAATTGGCTGTTTCAGCTCTCCTGTAAATCCGGCAATCTTGTGCGAAGAAGCTTGTACGTCTGTCATTGGAATTTTCATTTGGTCAAATGTCTTTTTAAAGAGTATGTTGCACGAGGCACCACTATCAACCAGCACTCTTTTGACAATAGCCGGCCCAATACCGACAGAGACAACTAAAGGGTCCTCAGTAGGAGCTTCCACATCAATAGAATCCCTGGTTTTGAACATAATATCATCATGAAAAGTCTTCTGCTGCTTTAGAGGTGCAGCATCTTCCAAGATTAAGACACCTTCTTCAGCTGAGGCATATTTCAAAGCTCTAGCATACCTTTCCATTTCACCCCAACTCCTTCCAACCGGATGAGGTCCTCCCGTGATCACATTGATAACAGGTCTTTCCTTTTCAATAGGCCTCTCTCCTGAACCAGATGGATGAGTTGGGGGTAGTTGCCCTTGGTTAGATGAAGACGGGTCCTTTCTATTCCTTTTAACGTACTGCTGCAACTTATTCTCTCTTAACAATTCTTCAATCAGGCTTTTCAAGTGGCGGCACTCGTTGTTATCATGACCTGGTTGGTTATGAAATTTGCAAAACCTTCCGCTTTGAACAGCATTTTTCCCAACTTTTACTACCGATGGTTTTGGAAATTCAACAGCATCCTTAGTGGCGATGAAAATATTCTCCGGTGTATCAGTTAGAGGGGTAAAGTTCGAAGGCTTGAGAAAGCGGGGCTTTTTGAGATCCTTCTGCTTCTTTCCACCATTACTCTCCCTTTTCTGATTTACAAATTCCTTTTTGTTCTGAACTGTAGCATTATTTTCCACCACTGTTTTCACAACTATAGCTCACGTGGAGAGATTCTCTAGGCGCATGAACTCATCAGCCTTTTTGTAGAACTTTTCGAGCGAATTCGGTTCCTTCATTTTTAACCATTTTCCAAACTCGCTTGACTTGTCAATAGCCCGCATTAAGTAGGTCAAGATCATTCGTGGTTCCGCGTTTTCAACTTCTGCTAGGGCTAAGCTAAAGCGATTCAGAAAGGATTTGATGGGCTCTCCAGGATTCTGTTCAAGACTTGAGAGAGACATTATATCCTTTGCCCTTGAAATGTACAATCTGAATTGTTCCTTGAATTTTCGGGTCAGATCAGAAAATTGGTCAACAGATCGCACAGGAAGCTTGGTAAACCAAAGTAATGCCACTCCTTCCAAGTATACCGGGAAATATCGGCATTTAATCTCATCAGTTGCTCTGGCGCCAGTCATGTGCCAATAATATTTGTACATGAATTGATTTGGGTCGTTTGTTCCCCTATAAGCAGGAATGGTGGGGGGAACAAATTTTTTGGGAAACTCAGCTTTCAAAATCCTCTCAGTAAATGGAGTTTTACTCGGTGCGAATCCCCATTCGCTCTCATCCTCATCTCTCTGCATGCTTTCTTTCATTATTTGCCGAATCATGCCGGAAAGATATTCCTCATTATTTAGTGACTTTGCAGAGTAGACTTCGGCCATTTTCTCGGAAGTTTGTCCGGGTAGATGTTCACGGAAAACTGGCGATGGCCTAGATCCTTCAGCCTGGAGAGGTACCCCTTCAGCGGCACCTGATCCCCCTTGAGGAATATGTCTTCCTTTGGAGTTGCGAAGAGTATCAGCAATGTTTTCTTCATTATTTACTGGTCTTTGATTAGCCCCGAGCAGAGCATTCAACTTTTCCATCATCAGATTATTCTGAGTTTCAATCTGCTGGTACAGTCCGGACACAGCAGTATCTAATTCTTCTCGCGTCACCCCGACGCTTTGAGCTGCCTGACTTGGAGAAAGAGAAGTGGCAGTATTGTCGCGGTCATCATCAGATCTGACAAACTTACGTTTTCTTCAAGGAGCCATTATGTATGATAGACTTCTAGTCTTGTAGGAAATTCTTTCAACAAACTTCCGTGAAGCTATGGTGAATGATCGCCTGAGTTGGGTTCTCAGTGAAAGCACCAAAATGTTAACGCTAAAAAGTGAACGCTAACACCCGGTGTGTGTAGTAGAATTGTGAAAGCACCACCCGTGTGACGGGAACAAGAAGTAAGCAGTAAAATAGCGAAAAAGCAGTAAAAGACAGCAGTTTATAGTGGTTCAGCTTGAGATCGAGCCTACGTCCACTTTAAATCTCTTTATTACTGAATCTGGTTACAAGACGATACAATACACTTATCGAAACAATACAGTTTGATCACAAGGACAATCTCGACTACTAGCTCAAACTTCGATGATGAAACTTGATGAATCCGTGTTGGATGTAGGAAATTCCTCTCGAAGGTTGTTGTAGTGTCTTGAATGTTTGAAGATCTTCAATTGTCGAATGAGTTCCGAGTTCAACAGAATAACGATGCTTCCAGAAATAATCCGCCAAAAGTCCTTTTGCCGTTGGAGTTAGGGGGGGTATTTATAGAAGTGAAATTCTGGACAGAAATTTTTCCCCAAGTCTTAGGTCGCGTACGACCTAAGTTAGGTCGTAGGTTACGAGTGACCTAAGATAGGTCGTAGTCCTCTCATGACTTGGGAAGCTGGATTGATGGAGCTGCACTTGATTTTATCTGAAGTAGTAAGTCGTAAGTGACCTAAGATAGGTCGTAAACGACCTAAGATAGGTCGCGCCCCCCTTCTCTTCTTTTAGCTTGTTAAGCTACTTCCTACAGTTAGGTCGTGAACCCACTTAGTTCATCAGGTCAGAGTTAGGTCGCGTACGACCTAAGTTAGGTCGTAGGTCGCGAGCGACCTAAGATGGGTCGTTGTGCCGTTCCAGGAATTAGGTCGAAGGTCTGTTCAGTAGTTAGGTCGGGGACTTTCTTAGGTCGTGGTGTCCCTTAAGTCGCAGAGTCTCTTCAGCAGTTAGGTCGCGAAGTAGTGAGGTCTTTAAATCATAGATGCCAGTTAGGTCGTTAAGCACGTTAGGTCGCAAGCTTCCTTCAATAGTTAGGTCGCAAACTTTCTTAGGTCGCAACTTTCTTTCAGTAGTTAGGTCGCAAGCTTCCTTCAACAGTTGGGTCGCAAACTCGTGAAGTCCTTAGGTCATGGAGTCTTTAGGTCGTAGAGTTTTAGGTTGGTACTAAAATATGAGTTAACAAACTGTTTGGACTTTGGACTGTCTGAAATTTAAACTGTTAAACTTTGCTGCACTTTTTCACAGATTGCTTCAATTCGTAAGCTAACATCCTGCTTAATACAACATTTACAAAAAATTTGGACGAATATACTGCCACTGACTGCCCACATCAAATGACAGATTAGTTAACATTAGATAATCAACTTAAATAGATTGTGTGAACGAAGTGCTTTAAATCAACAAATTCAAGCAAAGTATTAAAGCAACATTGAAATAGTCAACTGAAAATGACCGGTTTGCACTAATACTGTACCTGAACTTTAAATTAACAAGTCCTGAAATTTGGTAACCGATCAATTGTCGACTAGCTTAATTCCAGTTATATTTACTTGTTATCTTCATTAGTTCTGCACAACACTTCACACTTTTTAGGAAACGTGCACCTTCATATTTGAATATCCAGTTGCTTGTGTAGAATGACTTCTCAGCAAGAAGATGTAACAGTCCAGACTAGAGAGGCCACTCTTATTCCAGCTCCATTAGTCAATCCTCCCTAAAGAGCCTCTACCACTTTGTCGTACAAAGTTTTTCGGCAATTCTGCACCCAGTTTGGTATCGTTGAAGCAGATGCCATTCTTCCTGAAAAAAGTAGCACCGCTGATGTGGCGCCCCCTGGCTTCGTCACAAATAATCGACAAATGTGCCTGAGTGGGGCCATTCCACCTTTCAACAACTTTCTCCAGCATCTTCTTCGTCAACTGGCCATCTCCCCCTTTCAGCTACATCCCAATAGCTATGCCATTCTAATGGGGTTGTGTGTATTATTTAGTAGAACGCTTGACCGGTTCCCTAGTTTTGACGAGATCTGCTACTTATGTTCTTTTACCAGAACTAAAGATCATCCTTCGATCACTGTTGTAAGAAGCGCCAAAAATCATAAATTGATTGTAGGCCTCCCTGACAGTGCCCATAGGTTCTTAACTCAGTACTTTTACGTTCGCTGTCCCCCGGGGTTTTATGCTGCGTGGAGGGAACGAAGTAAGATTATCTATCTTTACTTCTTCTATTCTCTGAGTTTTGTGAAGTCCAAATTGCCAAATGTTAATATCGCTTTTTCATTTCAGCGCTCCCCCTCCTTCTAGGGATCCCAGCCACAAGCCAACTCTGGATAGGCTTATGGCCGTACCAGCTGAAGAGCGGGACGCGAAATTTTTGTTGAAAGACGAATTTCTTCACCAATTTGGACTTCTTCACCCTTCTCGCTCTTCTCAGCCTCACGAAGTTCCTAATTCTTTAGAAAAGACGTCTGATTCCCCAGCTTCTGTCGAAGAACCTATACCGCAAGAGCCTACCAATGAGGCTTCTCTAGTGAAGTGTTCTGCCTCTATTGACGTTGCGGGATCATCCGGCAAATCTACGCTCTCTCCGGTTATCGAAGAGGAGGAGCCTCTTCAATGCCCCGAGAAGGCATCCAATGAAGGGGTTGAGAAAGAGAGTTCCGCTCAGCTTGACGGCAAAGACATCTTTGGGGATCTTAGTGACTTAATCGTGACTTCACAGGAGTTATTCAAAAATGACGCTTCAAAAGCTATTTCTCCTGCTGTCGAGGCGACTTCTTCTTTACAACAAGTTTCAACACCTTCTACACCAGTCGTTGTTGTTCCCACACCAAAGCGTGGTTTGTAGTTCGACGCGCGTAGTTTGCACGCCACACACACTTAGGATTTTTTGGCACTTATACGCACTTATCCTCTTTTTCTGGAGATTTATAAACTTCATTTCTTTTCCATTTTCAGATTCTCCGATGGGGCGAAGCGGTTCATACTTCGATAAATTCCAGCACCACGGAAGCCGTGACACTTATGATTTTAGGCGCTATATTTCTGCTCATAGAGAAACCGATGAAGAGAGAGCTGCTAGAAAAGCTCGTGAGAGGCGGGACTACGAGGAGCAGCAAAGGAGAAGGGATGACCGACACGAATCTTCTCACAGAAGTGATGATTCTCATAAGAGGAAATCTTATGATGTTAAAGGGAAAAGTCAAGTTGCTGACGATTCGAGCAAAAAGGTCAAACTTAGCGATCAATCTGCATCTGCAATTTCTGAAAAGACCGATGCTCCTAATTCTCCGGACATTCCTTCCGGTTCTCCTGCTCTTCAGGCATCTGACATTCATACACTCATCAACAGGCCTCAATATCAAGTCAAAGATGCTCCTCCTACACTTCAAAGCCGCTTCCCAAATTGGTGTTTAAAGGGAGTACGCTTCGACTTAGACTTAGTGCCGATTGATAAGCAAGCTATGTTAAGAAACGTTGATGCTGTCAAACTTGATATTGATAGGATGTCTGGCTGGCAAAAACTTGTTGATGAACTTCAAAGAGTTAACCGTATGAACCTCGAAGCTATGCTGACTATGGAGAATGACAAGTCGGAATGGGAAAAAATTCGTAAGCAGCATGATGCAGAAATGACAAGCATCGGTGATGATTACGCAAGACTTGAGTCCGAAGTGAAGAGACTCAAGGAAGAGCTTGCCTCTTCTTCTGCTTCGCATATTCAAAAAGAGGAGGTCTTCCAAAAACAAGTGCGAGATGCGCACGCTGCTCAAAGGGATGCTGAGATGAAACTTGCGGCTGAACATCATATTACTGAAGAATATCGCAAAGATACTGCTCAGCTGCGGGAAACAGTTAAATCCCAGAACATAGAGATCGAATTATTAAAGGCTCGACTTTCTAAAGTTGAGGAAGAGCGTGATGGAGCAGTTGCTGGCCAAGTTGCAGCCATCGCCGAAAAAGAAGCGGCTGAACAGTCGCATGAGGCAACGAAGGCCAAAGTCAGCTCTTCCTTATTTGACTTTTATATCCACAGCGTCTTGGGGCGCGGAAGTCTCTCGTTTTTGGGGCCGGAATATGAAATCACCTTGGCTTAAGTATGGAGGCCATAATCGATATGTTTGGTGGTGCTGGTTATGCCGAAGCAGATCTTGAAGAAACTTATTTAGATGAAGATGCCCGTGCTCCACTTGTTAAGGGAAAGAAGCAACTTGCCCAAGCGCGAGCCGAAGCGACGCGAGAGAAGTGTTCCGAAAGAAAAGTACTTCCTGCTGCCCCTGTTCGTACTTCGGTTTCAGCTGATGTCGATATTATTTGCTCCAGTTCACACTCTTCGCCTCCTGCTAAAGTTGACACAGAAATTGCGACCACTCCCACCGAGGACGAGGCCCTGGAAGACATGGAGCTCAGAAATTCGAGATTGATCTTGCAAAGCCGACTTCTCCAGGTAACTTTGACGTCGATTCGGATCCAGCGAATCACTTATTCGATTTAACCGAGTTTGATGAACTTCTTACTCATTACTTAAGCTTCGATGAACCAATATCTTCTCATTTCTTGGAGAGTACTGATTTTAACTTGTTTTCTGTAGCGGAAACATCGGGCGCTGTTCACTCTTCTCCTCTTCCAGCTGTTCCTCCTCCAATTCTTCAAGTCACTCCTGCTTCTCAGTCGGGTTCGCAGGAAGAACAAATAGAAGCCCTTCAAGGCTTGGAGGATCCACCCGCTTCACAAGAACAGAAGGCGGAAGATCTTGAGGATAGTGAGGAAACTCCGGAGCAGTCTCTTGATGATAACACGAAGCTTTCTGCGCTGCTTACTACTCCGGGAAGTGAGTCTTCCTCGAAGAGGAAAGGGAAGCGCATCATGAAAAAGAAGAAGAAAAGCACTTCCGCTGGAGAAAATGAAGCAGAAGAAGATCCGGCTGCACCTTCTTCTCCTTCTTCTCCTACCCGTCCCCGCCGGATTCCGAAATTAGTCATCAAACCGGGCAAGGGTACTAAGGGTGGCCGGAAGAAGGAGTGATAATCTGGATTCTACTTTTCTTATTTTGCTTTTTGCTTGTATTGATCGGAGATTGTGCGGGTACCGGTCCCTGCTTTTTTTGAGATCTGCACATGTAAATAATTTTCACAGTATTGAATAAAATAATTCTTTTACTTGCACGAATTCTTGTATATGTAAGAATGCATCTATTTCTCATTTTAGTGTAGAATAAGTGATTCTTTTTACTTGTATAAACTTTTTGTCTGTGTTTGAGAATGCATTTATTCCACATCTTTTCCGCGTGATATTGTAATGTGCTTGTGGTATGTCGCTTGAATACTACTTTTATTGTTGTAGTTGTATTGTATGATATTGCCCCTATACCACAAGTGCATTGCAATATCTTTTTGCCTTGGCGAGACTTGTACTCTTATTTTTGGAGAATAACTATTCCGTCTTTGAGGAAACAATTATTCTACTTAAATGGAGCGTGTCTCGTTTTTGGAGAAGTTTTTACGCTTCAACCTTCGGAGATTGTCACTTCATGTTTTTGGGAAGTGAATTCTCCTACGCGGTAAAGCGGGCCTCTAAAGAGGAATTTACATAGCACTTCAATCTCTAGGGAAGAATTTTTCAAGATGAACAAGTAGATCTTCCTTGAGAGTTGAAGTGTGCCTCTGAGGAGGGCTTTTTGGCATTTTTGAGGAATAACATTTGGACTCCGAAGAGTAGCATTATGCTTTGTGAAGTAGCGTTGTGCCCCCGGAGAGGTCTTGTGCTTCTGGAGAAGTCTTTTGTTTGTTCTTCCGAAGAAGTCTTGTTTTTGTGCTTCCAGAGAAGTCTTGTGCCTCCGAAGAGATCTTGTGCCTCCGGAGAGGTCTTGTGTGCCTTTGGGAAGGTCTTCTGCCTCCGAAGAGGGCAGTGTGTGCCTTTGGGGAAGGCTTGTGCCTCGTAAGAGGGCTTATGGTGCCTCGGGAGAGGTCTTGTGCCTCCGAAGAGGTCTTGTGCCTCCGAAGAGGTCTTGTGCCTCCGGGGAGGTCTTAATTTATTGCCTGGAAGTTACTTTCTCACAGTTAAATGGATCCACAGGGCGGACGCAAGTTATTTAATTGGATGTTCGTTTGCACAAACGATCGCAATTAGTTAACAAAGGCCTTGTGCCTTAGTGGTTCCACCAACCTTTTTGTTGAGAAGAGTGTCTCCATTTATTGGTGTGCCTCCGAAGAGGGCTTGTGTTGATCAGCTCTCCCATGCCTCTTTGTTGTTTGCTCATTAATGGTCCCATGTTATTGTCTCCGAGCCTATGTTCCTTTCCTTTGCAAGCAGTTTGCTCTATCCAATGGAGTGTACTTCACTGTTGATTGATTCCATGGGACATGTGCAAGTTATTCAATCAGATGTCTGTTTATACAAATGATCGTAATTAGTTAACAAGCGTCTAGTTCCTTTTCTTTGGAAAAGTATATCTTCGGTGGAATCATCAACTTTTGGTGTAAAGTTCATCTGATATTGGATTTGAATTTGGAACTTTCTGTGGCTTGAAATATGTTTATTGAGTGATTTACGGGGTTCACTTGGCATTGCGATGGGTAAGCTTTGTTTTAATGACCTACGATATTAAATCGTTATTTTAGCAATACATTTAGAGTATTTACACATCGAAATGAAACAGGCATTTTATAATAATAAAGAACACAAAATTTATATTGGTTCGGCCAAGAACTGGGCCTACATCCACTTTATAGCTCTTTTATTCATCATCACTGATTTTACAATGGTTTACAATACAATCGATACATCCATAATCATTTTACAATTTCAAGCAAAGCTTTTTTAAGTAAAATATGGGCGCAAATGATTGTTGTTCCAGGCTCTTGGGATTGGATCTCCTTCGACATTCGTGAGTTTGAATGTGCCATCAAGAAGTTTATTGCCTATGATATATGGCCCTTCCCAATTTGGTCCAAATACTCCGACTGCTGTCATGATCCTTTTCAAGACTAAGTCCCCGACTTCAAAGCTTCGTTGAAGGACTTTAGAGTTGAAGTGCCTTGCAATTCTTTGCTGATGGGCTGCAACTCTGAGTCTAGCTTCTTCCCTTCTTTCATCAAGAAAGTCAAGTGCTTCGAGTTGCAATTTTTCATTTTCGGCCTGGTTGAAATGAATTCTCCTGTGTGAAGGAACTTCTAGCTCTACTGGAATCATCGCTTCCGATCCGTATGCCAATGAGAATGGAGTGTGCACAGTCGCAGTTTTATGGGTTGTTCTGTATGCCCATAGTGCTAGTGGTAGCTTATCATTCCATCCACCTTTTGCTTTTTCAAGCTGCTTTTTGATGGTTGACTTGATAATTTTGTTTACTGCTTCCACTTGCCCGTTTGCCTGCGGATGAGCCACTGTTGAGAAACTTTTCCGGATTATGAATTGCTTGCAGAAGTCCTGGAACTCTTCGCTTTCAAATTGAGTACCGTCGTTTGTGATTATCTTCTGTGGCACACCATATCTGCAAATGATATTTTTCGTTACAAAATTTATCACCTTTTTAGAAGTAATAGTGGCCAAAGGTTCAGCTTCAGCCCATTTAGTGAAATAATCAACAGCAACAATAGCATATTTGATTCCCGACTTGGCAATTGGTAAAGGTCCGATTAGATCTATTCCCCAAATGGCGAACGACCATGGGCTGACCATCTGTGTTAGTTCAGTTGAAGGTGCTCTTGGGATTTTTGCAAATCTCTGGCATTTGTCACATTTTTTGGAGTAGATAGCAGCATCTCGATCAATATCGGGCCAGAAATACCCATACCGAAGAACTTTCTTGGCAAGTGTTTGGCCGCCTGAATGATACCCACATTCTCCTCCATGTACCTCTGCTAAGATTGTCTTAGCTTCTTCCTTGGTTACACATCGGAGTAATGGCATTGAGAATCCCCGCCTGTATAACCGACCATCTTGAATTACATATCTTGATGCTTTTCTTAACAGCTTTCGGCGTTCTTTAGAATTTTCTAGGAGGGAACCATTGAGCAGATATTCTTTGATCGGGGTCATCCATGACTCTTGCTCTTGAGATACAGCCATGATCCAGTCGATATCCATTTCATCGGTGCTTGGGGCTGACAAGACCTCCATAAGAACCAATCCCAATAACTGAGCTTCTTCGGAACTTGAATACTTTGCTAGAGAATCCGCTTTCATATTTTCCTCTCGAGGTATGTGGCTTATCGAATAATGATTGAAATCACCGAGAAGTTCAGAAGCCTTTGACAAGTAGGCAGGCAGATTCCCTCCTTTAGCTTGAAATTCCCTCTTGACCTGACACACAATAAGCTGAGAATCACTGAAGATTTGCAATGCTTTGATATTCAATTCCTTTGGAATCTTTAATCCAGCAATTAGAGCTTCATATTCTGCTTCATTATTTGTAGAAGGAAATTCCAGTCTTAATGCATAACATAATGATTGCCCTTCGGGGGTTTCAAGCACAACCCCAGCTCCGGAACAGTAATCATTTCTTGATCCATCAACATATAACTTCCATAGTTTTCCCAAGCTGTGATTTGAACATTGCATTAACAATCCTTTGATATGTTGCCCCTGCATTCTTCAGTCCGAAGGGCATGACTTTGTAGCAGTAGAGACCAACATCTGTGACGAAGCTCGTATCCTCTTGGTCCGACTCATGCATCATAATCTGGTTATACCCAGAGTAAGCATCCATAAAAGACAACAATTTGTGCCCAGCCATTCCATCTACCAGCTGATCAATCCTTGGTAACGGGAAGCAGTCTTTGGGACAAGCTTTGTTTAAATCTGAGAAATCGATGCATACTCTCCATTTTCCATTTGCTTTTTTAACCAGTACCGGATTTGAAACCTAATTTGGATATGTGGACTCTCTGATGAAATGATTTTCCATGAGCCGGTCTACTTCTTCTTTCAGCGCTGCTGACCTTTCTGCACCCTGGTTTCTCCTTTTTTGTTTCACAGGTGTGAATTTCGGATCAACATTCAGAGTATGTACATCAATCTATGGAGATATCCCACACATATCGGCATGACTCCAAGCGAATACATCCAGATTTGCTTTCAAAAATGATATCAACATATTTTGAACTGCCACACTGAGTTGTGAGCCCACATTTAGCACTTTGTTTGGGTCTTTGAGGTCAACGGGTACTGGTACCATTACTTCCATCGGCACCACTCTATTTTCCCCTGCACTAGCCTTTCTGGGGTCCATTTCTCTCCTTACACCACTATGCTCGCCAGTGCAGGGGCCACCCTGTACTTGCTACAGGGTTGGGCTTTTGATGCGGAGCGGAGCTGCCGCATCTTTTCCCATCTCTCTCTTCCTTGCCTCTCAAAGCTCTATAAGATAACATTCCCGCCCAGCATTTTGATCTCCTTTAATGACACCAACACCATTATCTATGGGAAATTTCATAGTTAGGCAGTACGGGGCGAGAATGGCTTTGAACGCAGCTAAAGTTGATCGGCCCAAGAAGGCATTGTAGGCAGAAAATCCATCAACAATTACAAAAGTCTATTTCCGAACTACTTTTCTCTGTCCTTCTCCAAGTTCCACAAACAAGTCAACAGTTCCAATCGGCTGCTGTGGTTCCCCAGTGAACCCAACAATATTTTGCGGTGAAGCCTGAACGTCAGCCATTGGAATCTTCATTTGATCGAATGTCTTCTTGAAGAGTATATTGCAGGAAGCACCGCAATCAATAAGCACTCGTCTTACAATAGCTGGCCCAATTCCTGCAGAAATGACTAAGGGATCTATGGTTGGAGCTTCAATACCCATTGAATCCCTGGCTTTGAACACAACATCATCATTAGAAGTTTTCTGCTGTTTCAGGGGTACAACGTCTTCTAAAACAAAAACATCTTCTTCCGTTGGGGTATATTTCAAAGCACGAGCATATCGTTCCATCTCACCCCAGCTTCTGCCCGCTGGGTGTGGGCCTCCTGTAATCACATTGATAACTGGCCTTTCAGATTCGTGTGCGGTAGCGCCCTTACCCGAGCCAGATGGATGAGTAGGGAGCTGCTGCCCCTGAATAGATGGAACTGGGTCATTCCTGTTCGTCTTAACATACTGTTGCAGCTTGTTTTCCCTTAACAATTCTTCAATTAAGCTCTTCAAATGACGACATTTGTTGGTATCGTGACCAGGTTGGTTATGAAATCGGCAGAATTTTCCATTTCGCATAGCACTCTTTCCCGGTTTTATCTCAACTGGTTTAGGATAATCCACAGCATCTTTGGTGGCAAAGAAGATATTCTCCGAAGTGTCGGTTAATGGAGTGAAATCTGAGGGCTAGAAGAAGCGAGGTTTCTTTAGATCCTTTTGTTTCTTCCCATCATTATTTTCCCTTTTCTGACCTCCAGAATCTTTCTTAGCTGAAGTAGCAATGTTATTCTCCACTCTTGTCGCCACCACTTTCATTGGTGTCGGAAGATTTTCCAAGCGTATGAACTCGTCAACTTTCTTATAGAATTTCTCGAGTGAATTTGGTTCCTTCATTTTCAGCCATTTCCCAAATTCACTTGACTTATCGACAGCACGCATCAAATAAGTCAAAACCATTCGTGGCTCTGCGTTGTCAACTTCAGCCAGATCTATATTGAAGCGATTCAGGAAGGATTTAATTGACTCTCCTGGATTTTGCTCAAGACTAGACAATGACATTATGTCTTTTTCCTTTGAAGCATACAGTCTGAATTGCTCTTTAAACTTTCGGGTTAAGTCAGAAAACTGGTCTATAGATCGAACGGGAAGCTTGGTAAACCAAAGAAGTGCAACTCCTTCCAAGTATACTGGGAAGTATCGGCATTTAATCTCATCAGTCGCTTTGGCGCCGGTCATGTGCCAGTCATATTTGTACAAGAATTGATTCGGGTCACTTGTCCCCCGATAAGTAGGAATGGTAGGGGGAACAAATTTTCTGGGAAACTCAGCCTTTAGAATCCTCTCAGTAAATGGAGTTTTACTCGGTGCGAATCCCCATTCGCTCTCATCTTCATTTCTCTGCATGCTTTCTTTCATTATTTGCCGAATCATGCCAGAGAGATATTCCTCATTGTTTAATGACTTTGCGGAGTATACTTCGGCCATTTTTTCGGAAGTTTGTCCGGGCAAATGTTCGCGGAAAACTGGCGATGGCCTGGATCCTTCAGCTTGGAGGGGTGCCCCTTCAGCGGCACCTGATCCCCCTTGAGGAATATTTCTTCCTTCGGAGTTGTGAAGAGCATCAGCAATGTTTTCTTCATTATTTACTGGTCTTTGACTAGCCCTGAACAAAGCATTTAACTTCTCCATCATTAGAGTATTCTGAGTTTCAATCTGCTGATACAGCCCGGACATTGCGGCATCCAACTCTTCTCGCGTCACTCCAACATTTGGAGCTGCCTGACTTGGAGAAGGAGAAGTGGCAGTATTATCGTGAGCATCTTCAGATCTAACCGACTTGCGTTTCCTTCCAGGAGCCATTATATCCAACAGACTTCTGGTTTTCAAAGTGACTTTTTCTACAAACTTTCGTGAAGCAATGATGACAATATCCCTGAGTTGGGTTCTCAGTGAAAGCACCAAAATGTTAACGCTAAAAAGTGAACGCTAATACCCGGTGTGTGTAGTAATAATGTGAAAGCACCACCCATTGGTACGGGAACAGAATATAAGCTGAAAATAGCAGAAAACGGAAAAGGGACAACAGATTTATAGTGGTTCGGCCCGTAATTGAGCCTACGTCCACTTTATAGTCTTTTATTGCTGATTTGGTAACAATTTGATACAATGCACTTCGAATACAATTCACTTCAATCACACAAACACTTCAGATTGGTAACTCAAACTTTGATGATGAGATTTGTTGAATCCATGTCGGATGTGTAGAATCTCGTTCAAACCTTGTTGTAGTATCTTCAATGTTTGAAGTTCTTCAAGTGTTGGATGAGTTGAGAATTCAGCAGAGTAACGGCACTTCAGAAAATGATTGGCCAAAAGGTCCCCTCAAAGTTGGAGATGGCAATGTATTTATAGAGAATTCTGGACGGGAATTTCTGCCAAGTCCTGAGTCGCGGCCGACTTAAAGTAAGTCGTAAGTCGTGGCCGACTTAGCAGGTATCAGTATAAGTAAAGCGGCAGCAGATTATAACTCAGTGGCTTTAGGTCGTGGTCGACTTAAGCTAAGTCTTGAGTCGTGGCTCAACTGGTAAGTTCGTTCATTTGGTTATATTACAAGTCCTGAATCGTGTGCGACTTAACCGAATGCGGCATCTCTTCTTTTGTTTAAGTCGCTTACGACCTAAGCTAGGTCGTATGTCGCGGATAACCTTAAGTCGTTAACTCGTTTTCTCCTTAAGTCGTGCCATCTCTTGCATCGTTGGATCTTAACTTCCTTAGGTCGTTGCGTATTTTAGATCGTAACCTCTTAAGTCGTAAACTGCTTTAGATTATTTCAACTCTTAGGTCGTCTAGACCTTAACTCGTTAGGTTATTCACACCCTAACTCGTTAGGTCGTGAAGTACTCTGAGTTGTTAGGTCGTCCAAACCTTGAGTCGTAGGTCGTGAAGTACTCTGAGTTGTTATGTCATAACTTTCTTAAGTCGTTAAGTCGTCCAGTCCTTGACTCGTTAAGTCGCATAATCCTTAACTCGTTAAGTCTCATAATCCTTAACTCATTAAGTCGCATACCCTTTTTGAGTCGTGCATTTCTTAAGTCGTAGAAAATTGAGGGTTAACAACAGCAGATATTTCAATTAACGAGTCCGGAATTAACCAAAATAGCAAACGCACATGTCCCATAACCACGAGTTTTACTAAATCGTTTAATTCTCTTCATCGTTTCCTTGAAAGTGCAAAATCATCAAATCATCAAAACAGCAGATATTTCAATTAACAAGTCCGGAATTAACCGAAATAGCAAACGCACATGTCCCATACCACGTGTTTTACTAAATCGTTTGATTCTCCTCATCGTTTCCTTGAAAGTTCAAAATTGTGTATTTTGTAAAAATACACTTTACATTCTCAAACGGACAAGTCCGGAATTAAGCGAATTAGTAAAAGAAAGGGGTCATAATCCTCGATTTTGCTGAAACGTTTAAATCGCTTCCTCATTCTTTTGAAATCGCAAACTGTAAAACTTCTGAAAATAATTTTATTTATTTTATAAAAATAACAATTCACATTCTCAACTGGACAAGTCCAGAGTTAAGCGAATCAGTAAAAGAAAGGGGTCATAATCCTCGATTTTACTGAAACGTTTAAATCGCTTTCTCATCCTTTTGAAAGCGCAAACTGTTAAAAAATTTATAAAACAATTTTCATTTTTAAAACGATTTTCCAATCACGTGAATAAAGCAGCAATATTAGTAACAATTTCAAAAAGGAAATTGTACTTCCCAAAACACCGTAAAACGAATCTCAAAATCAGCATTGCGGAATAACCGCTTGAATATCCACTTTTAAAATCTGATGGTTACTAAAGCCAAAGCGACAGTAATTTTTAAACGTCAAAATCTCATCAAAATAATTTACATCAAAATGTAACACCAGTGAATTTTCATTCATTAATATTGTCAACAAAACACCGTGCTTCAAAATATAGCACTAGTGTAAAAATCCCGTTATAAAAATAACGGCAACAAAATATGTTTCATAACCAAGCATCGGTTCAACGTAAAATAAATGCAGTAACGTGCAACTCAAATTTGCACGTACTACAAAATGAACAAAGAAATCATTCGAATATATCTTCAATGAAGATAATTCAAAACAGCTAAATCTAATCAATATATGATTAGCATAAAAGAAAACCAGCAAAGATCTCAACAAAATCACATAACTGCAATCGTTTCGAATCCTCAATTCGGAATTGAAATTCTCAATGAAACAAAATAAATACAGCTCGGTAAACAACAAATGAAATTTATTTCAGTTTCGTATTTTGATTTTTAAATCAAATAAATTATCAGTCGTACTCAGCGAAGACAGTTTCACTGTTTCCGCTGCGCACTCTGATAAACAGAACACAATTTAATCAAATCAACAAAACACAGTTTCACTTTTATTTTTAAATAAAGATATTTAAAAATTTCATCAAAATTTCAAAACTTTAGTTTTGACTCAAAGAAAAAATAAAACATCGACCAATAGTTGTAACATATGTTCCATCTAAGTTATGCTTTATATTATGTCCATAAATCCCAAGCTCTGATACCAACTGTAACGCCCCACCTCTATACTCACAATAACAAAGATTATTAAAAGAAATACTGTCTGTTATTACGAAGAATAAGGCTGGATAGGAGCGGCCATCCGTAGTTGGCCTTACACTAGTATTGGTTACCTCGATAGGAGTGGTGTATATTTTTCAATTTTCATCTCTTATTTATTTACCCCCATCGACATACCCAATTACCAGTATAAAATGAACTACGATGGTTCATAATAGTTTAGGACAATATATATAATAATAACAGAGATACTAAAAGAATGTGGAACACAGATAACAAATGTCTCATATATATAACTGATGTCAGTTACAATACAATTGACACAATACATATGATATAACTACAACTGTCGACTCAAGAAGTTATATATACAAGTACATTATCGACTAATATACATGAATACATATCAACTTAAAACAGACACACTGACTACTAGAACAAGACGAAGACCACTTCAAATGATATGAAAAGTCTTCATAGCTCAAACAGGAACTCAAAGCAGGAAATCTACAACCTGAAATAACTCGGGTCTGACCCGAGTATTAAATTCAAAAGAAAATAATACACGGGTCAGTCTAATTCGAACTCAGTTATTAATGCCCAGAAGCAATAATAATCAAACATCAAATAGACAACAGTCACGTAAATATCGTATATCCAACTCCTCGATAAGAGAATCGGTTAACGGCAGAAATAACACTAAACAGTGTTAAACAATAAATTAGCTAATCCAAATCATTAACAAAGATAGATAAAAGATTACCAATGCAGATAATTCAGAAAACAACAGAATTGTCTAAACGACAATTAATAACAAAATCTAATTGTTAAATAAATATTTAGAAACTCATAATCTAATTATCTAGAAGATAATTTGACAACACAAAATAATCAATTTAAAGCATCAATTCTGGTAGGGCTGCAATATACGCATGCGTATACTGCCTCGCCACTACTACCCGAAATACACAAAAGATCAACGAACCAAAATCAAATGAAGATTCAAATCTCAATGCCACGGCCTCAAATGTCAAAGCAGGCAGACATGGACAATGTGCACACATGTACACATTGAAAATTCACAAATGTTCACAAGGTCAAATCCAAATCAGATTCAACTCAAGTGCAAATGGTCTCAACAAAAATCAAAATGTACACATGATCTCAACAGCAATGCATGCATCAGAAACCAAAGTTGAAAAAGTGAACAGAGTACAACAAGGCACACTTATGGAAAGCAAAAACACTCCAGCATGGTATACTGCAAGTGCAACTGGACAACAAGCAATGAAACCAAGACTAGAAACATGCTACAAATGACCAGACCAAAACATGTATCAAAAAAACTTGTACAAGAGGCAACATAACCCAAACTAGCATATGCAACTCACAAACCAAAACTAGACAGAGCAACATGATGAACTACTGACAACAATATCACAAATGCAACTCCACCATACCAGGCAGTATGCATGTGAAACCAGACTACATGAATGCACAAAGCACTGTAAATCAAATACATCAGTGACTAATGCACAAATACTCAAGTCAGTGCACAATAGAGAGGTGGACAAGCATAGGTAAATGTGCAGTGAAAATCACAAAGGCTACAGGACAACAGCACCATGCAGATTCAAAGTATAAATTCAACATCACAAAGAAACTGTATACATGACAAACACTACAAGTCAGAATGCACAGGGAAACACAAGCAACCAAAACCATGATCAAGTACAAGTGCAGATTGTAAATGGAGCAGCAAGTCAGTGAAGATCAAAGTCTGGGTACAAGTGCAAAAACAAGAATAACACAGAGATGGTTAGAGAGTACAAGTGCAACGGTGTTGCATGAAGAAGATTCAAGTCGAAGTCGAGATGACCAGAACCAAAAAACAAATCAAAGCCGTATGTTCTCAAACCAAAACCGTGGCCATCGTGACATCAAAACGAAGAGCAAGAATCAAAGATTGCATCAATACCAAAACAAAGCGATTTAACAAATTAAAGTGACCGAAGTCAATCAAGAAATCAGCAATTTCAAAGTCGTGAAAATCAGTTAATCAAGCAACAAAATCACGAACACGAACAAGCTAGAAATCACTAAAAACATGCATTAGATGTGAGTGAAGGATTCACTCACCTTCGCCACGAATTGGAGCAGTCGAAGCCCTAATTCAGAGCAACCAATCATCGAGAGGCCGAAGCCATAAACAACAGGGCAAAGCCCTAGTTTATCAGAGAATCGCCAGAGAGAGCCGAAGCTCTAATCCCAAAATCGCAATAGGGCAAAGCCCTAATTCCATAATCAAGCAAAGAGGAGCCGAAGCCTCAATTCTAGATTCGCCAGAGCAACAGAGATTCGAGGAGCCGAAGTCCAGAATCGCCAGTCACAATAATCGAAGCCGAAGCCCTAGTTTTTAATCGCCATTTTCTTTCCTCGGATAAAAGAAAGCGGGCCAAAAAATAAAAGAAAGGGGGATGGGCATTAACATCATCTCGGTCCCAAGCAAGGGAAAGTGGACCATACTTCTTCTTAAAGCCCACACAAATTTAATCAAATTATTAAAGAATTTCAACCCAATTTTAAAAGAATTCAACCGATTAAAACTCCGAACGACAATTAGCTATCAACACTAATCGATTAAAATTCCTACAAAAATAAACAAACAATGTAATCGTCACTTTGACGATAATTAATTGTTATAAAATCTCGGGTTGTTACAATCATTCATCCCGGTAGTAGTAAAATGTACGCAGATATGAAGTGACTTTATTACTGGGATGGAATGAAATCTGATATTGCTAACTTTATTAAGCATTGCATGACTTGCCAACTCTTAAAGGCCGAGCATCAAAGGCCCGGTGGGTTATTGCAACCTTTGGACATTCCCATTTGGAAGTGGGATCAAGTCTCCATGGAATTTATTGATGGTCTTTCCCGTTCTCGTTCGAGTCATGACAGTCTATGGGTGATTGTAGACAGGCTGTAACGACCCGTAAATTTTAATAGTTTTAATAATATATTTAATTGAAATTTAGTGAATTTTAAACAATAAAATTTTAAATTAAAAATTTATTATTTGGAACACGTCTATTTTAATATAGCAACCGAAAAATTTTCATCTGATAATATTGAAGTTTATTCTATTGTGTAATTCTATTTCAATATAAATCAGTTAATAAGTGATGGTAATAAATTATTTTCCAAACCTGAATATTTTTCTATAGGAAATTTCTAAATCCTCATTTGAGTGAGACGTCATCTTTTGTTTTTCCAAATTCGGACTGCTATTGCTCCGTTTATCTTATTTCTGGTAAAATAGCAGCATTTTCGGTACCGATTAACGACTTTTGATCGGATGATTGTACCACTAATATTTGTATACCGTTTTGATCGTCTCGATGTGCTGATCTCTATGGTATATTCAATTCTATGTTTTGAAACTCGGCACGCGACGAAGTCAGTGAAACGGTGAACCGTATCGGTACCCGTTTAAATCTTTGGTCCCGTGTCTTTCAGATTGTCCACCATATAAACCCAACGGCTAGTTGCTTTTATTATCCCCGCAAATTTAGCTATTGACTGTTGCCATCTCCTATACCCTATTTTTCTACTTTCTTCTTTTATTTCTATCGGTTTGGGAATTCAAAACTCACGATTAGAGTACGTTTCGCATTCATCTATTAGTGAACTGTTCATTGACTTTTTTTTAACTGACCGACACCTTTCTTTCTGCCTCATACCTCCTTCCCCATATTTTCTCCATCCTTTCTTCGAAGCAGACTCGCTTAAAAAAAATTCATTCGCGTGATCAAGCAGGAGCCTACGCACGCAACTCAAAAGCATCCCACCGATCCAACAGCCATTCTCCAAGTCGATCTGCCCTGATCTTCCTTCCTCTCCCTCCTTCACTCGCCTCCGACCATTCTTCGCATCACCGCCTTCGCAACCCCATAGTGGCAGCAGCTTCGAACTACCCGCACCCTATCACTGCCGACTTATCATCTCCAACCATCCCCTCCTCTCTCTGATTTCATGGGTGCTTGTATGCTTTGGATCTGAAGCTTGCTCGGCCATTACTTGTTATAAATATTGTAAGGTCATTTTTCGTTTACTGTTCTGCAACATTATATTTTGGGCTGCTATGTTTTAATAATGTATAGATTCACCATAGTTATTTCATATATAGGTTGTTGTACAGTTGCATACATATAGGATGTTAGTTTGGAAATGATATATATATATGTGAGTTAGATAGGCATATCTTTTGTTCGATGTTTGGGCTATGTACACAGTAGTTTCTATGCATTAGTTTATTTATATTGATTTCTTTAGATTATAATATATCAGATGTGCATATAATAGTTTATATTACGTGCTGTGGGTTATTGGTAGTTTTATGCTAGACTTTGAAGATTATTTGTTGTTATAAATTATAAGTTGTATATAATATGTCTACCCACTACCTAAACTACTGTATTGAAAGACAGTTTTAATAAAATAATGTGTATGTTTTAGGAACAAGCTTCAGTAATTTAAAAATAAGTTTTTAATGTTTACCAAATAGTAGGTTAGTTGCACGTTTTGGTTTTGTTTTGTTTCATGCATTCTCTGGTCTGCACGTACATCAATTTTGCATATACTCGGTTATAGTTTGATTCAGATGTATTCATTTGTATATATTTCTTACTGTGGATTTCAATAGGATGTTTGTATATTGTTTATAAAGATATTATGTATATAAATTTCAAATTATAAGTGATAGGTTAATAAGCTCTGTTTAAGCAGAGATATAGAGTTGTTTGAAGAAGAAAAAAGTGTGAGTTATATAAATTGTTGTACATCAAGTTATGTTTGTGTTTAATTGTAAACTATATATATTTCGAAAATTTGTGTAAAGTTGAAACTGGATATTTATTTCTAAGTATACATTAGTTTAGTTTTAATTTTCACATAGAGACTTTGTGTTATGTGTTTTAATTTAAAATAATGAGTTTGAAATGCATGTATATATAGTATAAATAGTTGGAATTGGAATATAATTTTGTGTACATATGTAATTTTATATGGTATGTCTATATCAAATTCACTTATACTATTATCGTCATCGATCCAGTCTGATTTGATTTCATCCATTTCTACTTATCAGCTTACCCGTCGAATTCGTGCACATTTTGTTTCGCTTCTGTTCGCTTCCGTCCCAGTGTCTATTTTCTCTAGCCTCGAAAGGTGAGCAATCACTCACGATCAACGTTCTTTTATTTATTAAATTTGATTTCAATTGAAACGACAATTGAAATATGCTTCTGTAGTTATTTAAAATTGTTATATATGCATCTGTAACTGTTCACCTATAGGATATGACACCATATCCTATTGTTTATATTTTATTGTTATTTATGATATATGTCTGTTGTTGTATTTTATATTATCTGTTATCACTTTGCAAGTTCCCTGTTAGTATAGAATTCACTATGGGTTGAAATGATACATACCCGAACGGACTTTAGAATAGGAGAATTTCGTTATGGGTTGAAATGATAAACCCAAGCGATTTTCATTTGAATTGAATTTGGGATTGCGGGTTGAAATGATATCTACCCGTATATATTAAATTACGGATTGAAATGATAAATATCTGTACTACTTGACCATAGGATATGAAAGATATACAGACACTGTTGGTCTATATGTAAATATTTTAAAGTTGATTTCTATGGTTTTGGAAAGAAATATATGGTTTTAATAAATGTTGATTTTAAATTATTATATATAAATGGTAATGATATACATGGATTTAATAATCATATTTAAATTAATTAAGATTGATTTAACACATATAATATGGTTAAGTATTAAATTTATATTTCAAAATAGATTTTGGTAAAAATTTGAATAAGTTAAGGTTGTGAAGTTAATTTGAATTTAGTTGAAATTGTATTCAATAAAGAATTTTAATTAATTAAACCAATTTGTAATTGAGATTTAAGATATGATTTATAACTTGGGTTTGATTTAAGTAATTTAATGAATATTTCCTGTTTAAATAAATTTAAGGAAATATTTAGTAAAATGTAATTTAAGGCTAGTTAAATGATATTGAATTTATTAAGTGAATATTCCCTGATTAAATAATAATGAAGTTAAATCAAGAGCTATATGAAACTGTTAAATTTAACTTTGAAAATATTGAATATTAAAACCTTGAAATATATTGAAAATTTAAATGGTCTATTGGGAACTGAATTGAATTGATGACTTGAGCTTTGAATAAATTTGAATTTGGAATTTGAGTTGATTTGAATCGATTTGTAAGACTTGAGAAAATTATAAATACTTTACTTTATAAATTATTTAACATATCTATACTATTTTGGGAAATAGATATATTTGAAATAAAATGATATTTTGGTTTTGGAGTATAAATTAATTTGGAACGACCACGATGTTATAATGTATATTTCCACCTTGTAGATAGTTCCACAGGTCCTTAGAGGATGGTTATCCCAAACATCCTCTAAGTTAGTTGTATTTCAGTTGATATTTCACTTGAGTTGGATTTATTGATATAAGAATGTTAATCCTGACTCGAGTGTTTTGTGTTTTGCTTTGCGCTCGGGTCAGACCGAGTGATATAGTAATTGAGACTCACCTTTGGAGTTTGGAGCTTCGTTTGGAGATCCAACCATCGATTCAGCTTTTAGCTTTCCAGTTGATTGTTCAGAGAGGTCATCTATTCATACTGAAGACTTCACTGTATTCAAGATATTCTGTTGTATTTTATTTGTAACTCTGATGTTTATATAGTAGCTTCATGAACTACTATTTTATCTATTCCTCTCCGTATTATTGTATTACTCTGTGTCTGTGATTCTGTGATTGATTTATTTACTGTATATGCTAAGTTTTGCCAAATTTTTATTACAATCTGTTATTTTGAATTATTCAAGTCAGACATGTGTGGATTATTGTCGATTTGAATGGTCCAAAATAGCGGGTCATTACACTTGTTATCAAAGCTTAGGTTCTAGGCAAAACTTAACGTATATGGTAAATTGATTTGCGGAATCACTTTCATTCGAGCCTATCTTCGAATCAGAATTCTAATTGATTAGAGTTCCTCTAAATTGAATCGTTATCTTTGTTCTGAAATTCGTTCTGGGCTCTCCCTATTTATATTCTTATATGGGTATATCCATCTTCTCTTTTTGAATTTTAATTATCTCATCTTCGTTAGAGTCCTTTCCCTTTTGGTTTGAAACTCCCTTTTATTTAATTTCCCCTTAAAGTTTGAACTTCTATCTTGTTGATTTTGGACTCATTGAATGATAGGAAACTATTTTGTAAATGGCAAAATCAGAAGAGCAGAAAGCAGCCCGTCGGGCACGAAGAGCACTGGCCCGTAAGGAACGGGAGGAAGCAATCGAGGAACAAGAGAGGCTATGGAGAGAAAGGGCAAAACCGGGTCCTTTTGACCATGTCATTTGTTATCGCTGTCGAGAAAAGGGGCATTATGCAACCATGTGCGGAAAGAGATGGAAAGGAAAAAAGAAGGAGGGCAAGCGCTTTCGATCCGAGATTTTCTGTTTTAAGTGTCGTGAGTAGGGACACTTCCCAAGTCGCTGACTGGAAGTAAAGAAAGTGAAATCAGCACTCACTGTATCAACCGACCAGTCAGCCATTTGCTACCATTGTAGGCAGACTGGACATATAGCCAGAGATTGTTCTGAGAGACAGCGCGGAAGGCAAGCTGTGTTACGTCCTGCTCGAGCTGCTGCCTTCCCAAAATTCATTAGGGAAGATGGGAGAATAGTGTACTGGACCCGTTGAAGCACCACCCGGTAGGATTAATACCGATGCATTATTCTTGTAGAAGTATGGATCAGTGAAATCTGTTTGTCATCAGTGGTATATGTTAAGTTGTATTAAGTAAACTCTATTATACCCTTTACCTAGTAAAAGTCGATGTGTCGAAGTTAAGATTTATAATGATGCTTTACCATTTCGTTTGATGAGAATTTGTTGTTTTTTCTTTCACTAATGGAAGAAATTCCCTTGAATTGATATAGGTTAATGTACCTCGAAATCTTGGTTAGGATTCTTATTGAGTAGGATCTCCTTTTGAATTTGACTTCCACCTTTACCTCGTTCCGAGATCCATTCTAGAATCATCCTTTGAAAATCGGGTTTGTTTGTATTTTAGAAATTGTTATATATCGAAATTATTATTTTGATAAGAATGATTATATTCTATATAAAGGTGAGAATGTTTTCGATAAGGATTATATACCTTTTAAAACAAGAATTTGAGGTTTCAAAAGGATTTGTAAATTTGAAAAATTATATGAGAAATTTGATTTATCTAAAAATGATTTTTAATTGAAGAATTTTAAATTTGAAATTCGAGAATTGAACTCCGGTGTTTTGAAATTGGTTTTAAGATTTTGAAATATATAATAATAATATGATTTAAAAGTATTTTTCCGAATAAGAAATGTTTCAAATGATTTTAATGAGTTTCGAATGATTTCGAAAAAATTTCAAAAGAAGTTTGAGAAAATAGAAGTCCAGAACTCACTTATGTCGCTGGAAAATAATTTCGGTGATGAGTGCACGCACCATCGACATTGATTTTCGAGTTTCATAGTGGGGGAGAGGCCACTTTAGTAGCATTGCTAAGCGAGTGATTTTGCGAAACCAATTTTGATTTCAAAATTTTGAAGTATGATTTGATATTCGAAAGATATATGTATATGTATTTGAAACGATTTGAAATGAGCCGGTGTTCAGTCTTTCGGATTTGAAACCTATCTTTTGAAATTGATTTGTTGTTAGTTTCCAACTCTTGGATTTGAAAATATGATTTCTTCAACTATTTTGAAGGTTCGAGTACTTCCAAATCGAGGTTAACTTTTCCAAGCTATGTAATTTTGAAAAGTATAAAGTATATAAGTTTGATATGTATGTTTAAAAATATGTAGTAATATGATTTAAATAAGTGGAAACTGTTTTGTTAGTAAACAAATAAGGCTATTTTGAATTTCCTAATATGAAATTTAGATTTGAAATGTTTTGAAAGGAATTTGGTCTTCAAAATATTTTGAGTAAAATTTAGTTTCAATATTTTAACTTTGTAACATCTTTATGAAACTATATATTTAACAAGTTGAAATAAATTTATAAGTTGTACGTATACTGTTTTATTCGCATAATTAATTTGATCCAGGTTTGAGTACACAAGTTCGGGGTGAATTACACCATTTCGTGTTAGGATTTTTCATTCGATTATTGATGGCGAATATTTGATATGGATTTTGGGCTTGATTCTAGAATTTTCTATCATAGTATATGGCTATGCAAGGAGACAGATGGCTTCTAGTCGAGAAACCATATCGA
Organism: Allium fistulosum; assembly: GCA_030737815.1. Taxonomy (NCBI): domain Eukaryota; kingdom Viridiplantae; phylum Streptophyta; class Magnoliopsida; order Asparagales; family Amaryllidaceae; genus Allium; species Allium fistulosum. The sequence goes on from CM060907.1 coordinate 473,623,527, forward strand.
AATCCACATTAGGGAAGTCGAATGGACAATACTAGTTCGAAAGCGAACTTGTGTGATCGAGCGAGCGATCAAATGTGATTTTGTGAAATGATGACGTATATACATCTTATATTCTAATATCACTGATATATTTTGACGCTGAAATTGAAAGCTGTCGGGTTTGAATTTCTTTGCTTACTAAAAGAAAATTTACAATTTAAATTACAAAGATATATAACCCATAAAAGCAAAGATATTCAATCCCATATGGCTCTTCATACAACGAAATTTATTTTGTAAAATTTGATCCTTATATAAGATGGAGCTTATGTAAGGATAAGATGATTTTGAAAACAATTGATTTTGGAAATGAATTGGTTGACTTAAATTATATTGATTTGAAAATTTGGATTTATTTTCTAAATTTATTATGTTGGAAACTTTAAAACTAATGATATTTAAATTGAGAAGAAATAATTTGGTGAAAGCGTATATGAAAAATACATTGATATTGAAAAATTGAAATTGAGAATCTTGTGTTACTAAAAACTTGATTTGGGAGTTATCGAACTTATATAAAAAATTTGGTTTGTATAAGTATGATGTTGATTCGAAAACTATGGATTTGAAAAGGTACTCAATTTGAAAAGTGAAATCTTATATAATTGAAGTCTATATAAGGGTGATTTGATATACTATTGATTTTGGAAAGTATTTTATTTGAAAATGAAATCTTATATATAATGGACTTTATATAAGTATGATAACTGAATTTATTTGAAAGGTACTATATGATACATATTTTCGAAGTAAAGATATGGAAAGTGCCTTCTGCTTGATATCCGATTTGTGGCCACATCTTGGATTCATTCTATCGATATTATTCTCTCTGATTTTGGTTTTCCGGATATGATACTCGAGTGTCCTTCGAATTCCATGGCGTTACCCATGGTCTTACGAACTTGACTGCATAGCGTAATTCGCAAGGCAGTGATTGCTTAAAAGGTACAGATGTTTCCTAGGGGATCCAGGCGTAACCATTGTGTATCTGCGATCTATGGTCGTGTTAGTGGCGTAATCCGCAAGACAGAGATTGCTTAAGGGGTATGGATGTTTCCTGGGGGATCCAGGCGTAACCATTGTTATGTATCCTGCGGTCCACAGTTTTGTTATCATGGCGAAATTCGCAAGGCAGTGAATGCTTAAAAGGTACGGATGTTTCCTGGGGGACCTAGGCGTAACCATTGTGTATCTGCGATCCATGATTTGTTTGTTTTTTTGTTTGGATTGTACTTTCCATATCTGTTTTTAAAAAAGTTTTCTAGTATTTTCACTGGGTGTTGAAACAGGTCTACTAAGTACCTGGAGAATTTTAGTTTTATGCCTGATCAACGCACTACCAGAGTCTATAGGAACAAGGATAAACTTGTTGAAACATCGAGTTATAAAAGTATTTTATTATAAAGGTATTTTATTTTAAAAGTATTCCTGTAACGACCCACTATTTTGGACCATTCAAATCGACAATAATCCACACATGTCAGACTTGAATAATGCAAAATAACAGATTGTAATAAAATTTGGAGCAAATAAAATCATTCACAGAATCACAGACACAGAAATATCAGAATAACTCGCAGCGGAATTTAAAAATACCATAGTGGTTCATGAAGCCACTAAATACATAGTCTAAAATCAAATACAAAATACATAGTCTGAAACACAATATAGTTCTGAAACAAGTACAGTAGAAATCCCAAATACACAAGTTTCTAAAGCAAAAGCTGAAATAAGACAACTGAAACTGAAATAGGAAGATAACTAGATAAGCAGAATCTCCAGTGATTCCGAGCTCCAGAAAGGTGAATCCAAAGCTGTGAATACTCAGGCTGACCCGAGCGTAAAATAAAACATAACACTCGAGTCAGGATATACATACTTATACAATGTAAACCAACTCAAATGAACTGTAGTAAAGGTACAAGTAACTTAGAAGATGCTTGGGACCGCCCATCCTCTAAGGATCCGTTAAACTATCTACTATGTAGTAATAATCGCTATTATAATAGTGTCTACATAAGTAAAGTATAATCATATCGGAAAATAGCGTTAAGGGGATGGAGAACCTTAACGCGGTCGGATCTTAAAATCATAATCGTACTAAAGCTCGATATGGTAGGTGACACGGCACAACTAGGCAATGCCAGGGTAGATATACCAATTACGCACACGGACTGATGGATACGCATAGCAGCCACTACCGTTCCACCTCGAACAACATTCCCAAATCGGAGGATGGCCATCTAGTCAAAACAGTAAGAGTATAATGTCGAAGGAATGTGTCCGAGAAGAGGTGCTACCTCACTGGTCCGAGATCGCTCCTGTTTTAGCCACCTTATGCCAACTCACGGGAGTTGGGTCCACGTAATACCTTAAGGACGTCTCCACCATCCTACTTCATTCTGGAATCTCCACCGCGTACACGGTTGTCAAAGTGGTTTTCGGTATCGACAGAGAGTATGTCCATATCTGATCCCGGTCTCTTTACCAACCAATCGTTATTATAACTCGTGGTTATAGATTTAAAACAATTTATCAAAATATACTTCGAAATAAACCATTTAAAAACAAAGTCATTATTCCTTTAAATCAATATTATATTTCCAAAATCTAACCCTTCGGAATTCACTTATTCACTTAAAACAAAATCATTAAAATTTCAGCTTCCACGGCATTAAAAAGTGTGGCGGTAAGTTATATTCGAAAACCATTTTATTTCAACAAAACAATATTTAAAATTATATCAGTTCAGTTTTAAACAAAATCGTATTTCAGTCTACTGCAGTCCTTAACAAGTGCTACAGTAGTTTTTCATTAGTTCAAGTTCAATTTTAGTTTCTGCTACAACAGCACTTACCAAGTACTATCATAGCCTTTAGTTCATTTTAGTCTTTTGGTTCATTTGTAAAAACCACAACACTTAACAAGTGCTACAGATTCTACCTAGTTAAAACTTATAAAATCATACATTAAAAATGTTCATTTCAATCCTTTAACAAATTTTATTTCAAAGAAATTTTACAAGTTAAAAACCAAACTTACCAAATTGCTTATTACATTCATTTCAACACTTAAACTTAAACTTCATTTTTCCACAAATTTAAACTAAATTTCAATTTCAATTAACTTAAGTTTCCATCTTTCTTTTTCCCTTTTTCCAAAATTTCAAAATTTAAGTTTCGTTTTAAAACCAATATTCCTCCATTTATTTATATTTATCACATAGAAAAATCATTTCTATTTTTAATAAATCATTTAAAAATTCGGTTTAAATCAAATTAAATATTATTACAATTGTTAAATTATCTAAAAATATTCAGAAAATGCATAAAAATAACCACGGGTCTGTATAATATTTTCTAGCCTAATTCAAGTGATACGGATACTATATCATTTCAATCCGTAATTTACAAAGAAAAATCCGGGTTTTATCATTTCAAACCCGCAATCCCAAGTAAATAAAATTTAAATTGAAAATCGCTCAGGCCTATCATTTCAGCCCATAACGACCTTCCCTTATTCTAAAGTCCGTTCGGGTATGTATCATTTCAACCCATAGTGATTCTATTCTACAAGGAACTTGCAGTGTGATTTAACAGAATAGAATAACAGTAAAATAAGAACAGATATAACAGATGATACGATATGCAGTTTTAACAATTAACATCAACTATAAATAAATCACAGGTAATTATAACATCAATTATTTATTTATTTATTTCTACACATTCAGTTGCGGTCGTTTCACAATTATATAAGTATGAATATTCGTGTGAGATTTACTCACCTCTACGGAGCTGGAGATTCGGAATGAAAGAAATACGAAGTAAATCGAAAGCACGCGGATAGCACGATCAGTCGTTAGCGGATGCGCCAACTGGATTCAAACCAAAAGCACAGTAAATAACCAACTCTAAGATTTCACGAATAACGAATTTTCAACGAAGCGAACAACGAAAAAGTAACAGGTTAAAAATCAAAAACAATAGCACGCCTACTTTTTTTAAAAATCAATTATAACTTTAAAAATTATCAAAGTGACAAAACAAAATTTTCCAAAACAAAGTTCAGCATTTTTAAAACTTCGAAATAAAGGCTCTGGAAACCAAATACAAAAGTAGGTAGAGGGAACAACACGTGACCAACAACTTCAAATCTAAACAAATGCTAGTAGAAAAAATAATAGGCTCGGTTACCAACTAAAACAAAACAAAAGTACATATTTGCTTTCAAACAAAAGTTCTGCAAACAAAACTACTCAATTCAAGGTGACAAACAAAACAATTTATTTTCATCAATATGTCAGTGCTATAAATTATCTCGGCTAAACCCAATACACTCAAAACGAAACGAGGCAAGTTGAATGGAGTCTCAAGGTGTGGCTCGGCAGGGAGTCCAGAGGGAAGGCAGCGCATGGCAGTCTCGGTCTGGGTTGGTTTCGTGGTGAAGACGTGGCTGGGTGGCGACTGGCGAAGGGTTTGGGTTTGGTCTGGGTTCGGTCTGGGTAGGGTCGTGGTGGGCTGGGCTTAGGGGTGTGGCTGGAGGCGGTCTGGTGGGATGGACGCAGTCTGGTGGTGACGTGGAGGCGACTGGCGAAGGGTTGTCACGTGGTGCAGGCTGTGGTTCGGGGTTCGGTTGCAGGTCAGGCTGGTCTCGTATGGGTTTGGTGGATCGGCGATCGGTGGTGGGTTTGGTCAGGCGATGGGTGGTTGCTGGTGGGTGCAGGGTTGGACTCGGTTGGTGTTGGTCAGGCGATGGCGGCTGCTGGTGGATGTAGGGTTAGACTCGGGTAGGCTGGTGGGTCTCGGCCTGGCGTGGGTGTCTAGGCGTGATGGTGGCAGGTGGTTGGCCAGGGGTGGCGTTGGGCTGGGGTCGGGACGTAGGCTGACTGGTGTAGGCAAATGGGAGGGGTGGGATGACGTGGGATGGTGGCAGATTAAAACAAAACAGGGGACAACAAATTTTAAAAAAATTTGAAGATGAGTGAAAACTGAAAAGAAGAAAACGTGCCTCCTACCTTGTACCGACTCACGAGATTCCCAAGAGAACTTTGCAGAGGAAGATGTGAAATATTTTAATTTTTTTTCTTGAACGAGGACTGTCAAAACTATCTACTGATTTGTAGAGAATGCAAAAGGAAAGGGTCTTGAACGGTTAGAGAAAGTTTAGGAAAAATAAAAGGTTTTTGAAACGGTAGAGGAATCTAAGGAAAATTAATTATATTAAATATTGGACACGAATGGAAGGCCAAAGGAATGAAGTGATTTAGTGCACGCCTTTGGGCAAGAATTTGAACGGCACAAGCTTTGAATTTCCAACGCATACAAAAGTAAATTTTAACAAGGAAACAAACAAGAGAGATTATAAAACGCCCAAAGTAACGTACAAATTTTATTTGCTTCTTTATAAAAAAAATGATAACAGTTTCTTTCAATAAAACGCAACTTTATAAATCAAAATTTAAAATAGCAAAAATCATCGTTAATAAAATTTGATTCAAATGTGAAAATTAAGAACGGACAAAAAGTGACGAAATGTAACGTTTTAAATTTTCGTTTTATACGAATTTCTACAATTTATATTTAAATTAATATTCCGAAATGTTTTGTTTTTAATAAAAATTTTGCTTTAAAATATCGGGCTGTTACACTCTCCCCCACTCAAAGCTTTTCGTCCCCGAAAAGGAACGAAGAAGGAAAACAAGAAAGATAAGATAGAATAGCAAAAGTACCTGAAATAAACAATTCCGGATTCGAAGCACGAATGCTCTCCTCCGTCTCCCAGGTGCAATCCCGTTCATCAGTGCTCCACTGCACTTTGACCAGGTTGACAGATTTCCTTCTTAGCTGCTTCGTACCTCGATCGACGATACGAAGTGGCTTCCTCTCAACATTCAGATTTGGCTCAATATCCAAACTATCAAGAGCAGAAGGCTGAATAATAAGAGATGGATCATGCAGATAGCGACGAAGATGAGATACATGAAAGACGTTGTGAATTCCAGAAAATTTCTCGGGTAAATCCAGACGATAAGCAAGAGAACCAATTCTTTCCAAAATGCGGAAAGGACCAACGAATCTAGGAGATAGCTTTCCTCTACGACCAAAACGAATAACATTCCTTAAGGGAGAGACCTTAAGGAAAACCAAATCACCAACAGCAAACTCTAAACTCCGTCTTCAACGATCGGCGTACTTCTTCTGTCTATCCTGAGCAATCCTCATCTTCCTCTTAATCTCTTCGACTCTCTCTGAAGCTTCCAAAACTGTGACGACCCGACTTTTTCTCCACAAAAAGTCGTATCATCTTGAAGAAAGAAAGAGATAGAAAAGAGAAAAGATAGAGAAGAAAGAAAAAAAAACACATCAGAATCTAAACAGCGGAACGAATAAATTACATTAATCAAATAAGATATTACATTGTATCATATACATCAGAGATACACAGCTTATACAACACATACTAGACAATTATAAATACCTGTCTAGTTATTACAACTCAAATACAACTCAACAAATGACTCAGAGGAACTAACACAGCGGAACACTATATCTATGAACGCTGAAGCCTCCTGCTCCATTGCTCCTCCAGATAACTCGTCAAAGCTAACCTGAATCCCTTGGCTACTCGTAAAAATTTGAGTACCCAAGAGTTTATAAAACAGAAATAAACACTTGGGTCAGACATGGGTCTGGTGTGAGTAAACGGGTTAAAGTTGTTTAACTTCAAAGCCTTTTGAAAACAAAGGTATCACGTAAGACTTCCCACACATAAACATGGAAAAGTTTTTACCTTACGCTAACCAAAACTTGATAGGAAATCGAGTTATATTATAATAGGGTCTAGGGTTTTCAAGTAAAATACAGAAATAGCTGGAATGCTTACATCTCACGTTCCAACATAGTTGGGCACAACTAATACGTACGGCACTTATTGGATTTTGGATTCCATACAATGGCAGGGCTACCGGGGTACCGCCCGTCACAGTACGTGGCCTAGATCAACGTACCGAGGATCACTCCCAATCCCCTGCAACACAAGGCCGGAACATCCCTTACTGGATAATTCCCGCATAAGAAACCCCAGCGGTTGTAGCTATTCAACCGCCCACTCAGCCGAATAAAAGAAGGGACCTCTAGACAGGAGAATCTTATACTACTTGGGTGCTACCCACTAACCTTGCTGCACCTCCCCTGTTTTAGCCATTCCCGGTTTGATGAGGCTTGAGGCTACGATTACCTTTAATCAAAACACATCACTTAGAATGCTCATCGTCCACCTGACGATGTGCTGAAAGCATTCAATCCATACAAGTTCGTTCCGGGTTCGAACGAAACCGAAGGCATTATCTCGTTACACTCATTTTGGAATCACCCTCAGAGTTAACGACAATAACCCTTGCACTCTGAATCTTCATCTTCACTTGAGATTCACGACCTATCGTTAATTTGGATCGATGTGGTATTCGGGTCTCCAGACCTGGAATACCGGTATACGGAAACCCGATCCCGGTCTCATCGAAATCCAAAACGTATCTTTTAAGGCCAAGTTGTTTAAAGGTTTAAACAATTTAATTCAATTCAATACTTGAATTCACACAGCATTTAACAGATAAATATCACACATTTATCACAGATATATCCAATATCATATCACAGAATATCATAGCATATCATTCAATAGATATCATCCAATTTAGATATTCAACTCAAACAATCATCCATAAGCAACAATTATTAACCCTATGTTATAATTAATTTAATTAACTTAAATTAAATTAATTACTTAAGAATTAATCATCTAACCTTGCTTAATCAATCATAAATTAAATACAAACCATTAATTAATTAATTACTCATTAAATATTAATCATTCTTGATTAATTATTCATTAATTACATAAAGTAATCATCCTTTAATTAATTTCACAAATTAATTATTCTTAACCATTAACAGTAATTAACCTTTAATTACTTTTCATTAATTACATTAATTAATAATCCTTAATTAATTACTACCATTAATTAATTAATCATTTCTATTAATCCACCTTAATTAATCATATACAGTAATTATCATACTATAATTACTTACCTTAATTAATTAACTTCTTAATTAATTATATTAATCCTTTAATTAATTATACCAAGTAATAAATCTTTAATTACTTCTCATTAAGTAATTATACTTAATCAAATACCAAGTTACTATCTTTAATTAATTTATAAATTAATTAACTTAAGTTAATTACTTTCATTTATTATTTACAATTGAGTAATTCATTCCTTAATTACTCTTAAACAATTTAATTAACCTTAAATACAGATTAATTGTTCTTTAATTATTAATTAATAAACCTTAATTATCAATTAATAAAACTTAATAACAAATTAAGTACTTCTTAATTATTAGTTAATTAATCCTTAATTAATCTTTATAGATTAATTATTTCTTATTTATTAATTAATAAAACCTAATTATTAATTAATAAAACTTAATTAAGTACCTCTTAATTACTAGCTAATTAATCTCTAATTAATAAATTAATTAATCTCATAACTAATTACTTAATTAATAAATCATTAATCCTTAATTAATTACTTAGATATCCTTAACTATTAATTAATTATATATATAAATCAATAATTTAACTAATTAATTTCACTTTAGTTACTTCATTTAATTATCCAAAAATCTTAATTACTTAAGGATAATTATCTTTGTTAATTGCTTAAATCATATTATTAACATAACCCTTAATTACCATTTATAAATGATTAGGTTATAAAACATTTTTTTTTATTTTTTTAAGTTTTAACAACTTAAATTTAACAAACATACCATTTAAAAATAAAGTTTAAGAACATTTGAAAAAGAGATTTAGAAAAGGTTTTAAACATAAAACCAATATAAAATTTCAAACTCTTTATTTTATAAACATGTTTAACATTCTTCCCTCACTCGATCCCTGCTTCGAGTTAATCCCGCATCCTACTCGAGACAACATCCCAAATCCCCGATCCTTCCTCTCAAACTCCCCTGCTTCGAGACAAACACGAAAGTTCTTCGAGTACGCCCCGTTAATCACCTTTCTTCCCCAAAAACAAACAACGCTGCCCAACCTAAACGTGTACATGTACACGTGCACATCTGAACGACACGATTCCGATCTTCACCACGACCATCCCCAAGTCGACGACAACCCAAACGTGCTTTCTGACCAACCAAATCGACGAACTCGACCGGAATTTAAATTCGTGCTACTCGATCCATTTTGAAACCCAGCCTCGACAACAAAATCCACTCGCCTTGCCTCCCAAGATCGCCAGAGATCACGCGCTTCCATCCTTAGCTCCACCATGACTCCACACATCGATTCCCCTTAGTCCGATTGCCTCTGATCAACTATCCATGATACAGCAGCCTCGAAAAAACCCTCGACCAAAGCTAGTGATCGAACCCTAAATCTCCATCACGCCATCACCTCGGTGAATTATAAATTCACCGAGGATTTTTCTGATGATCCCTAATCGACAACCCAACCCCAACCTCGATCACGAGACCCAAAATGACTCCGATCATCAGAAATCACCAATAAACCAAAAATCATTCAATTCATAAATTCTCAGTAAATATATGTTTAAAAATTCTGATTTTTCCTTTAAAAAAATCATTATTTTCAAAAACGTTTTGATGGTATAATTTAAATATGAAAACATGATTGTTGGATCTTCAACATATATTTGGTTGTCTGTGTTTTTTTTTTCAAGTTTCCAGAGAAGCTTTGATTGAATTTACTCCAATTTATTTTTAAAACTTAAAGCATGATCATACAAACATGTTCTATTTAGATCTCAAAGCTTAAAATTGAATTGAGATATAGCTTTTGAATTTGAAAACAGGTTCCTGGAACCTGTAAGCTTGGAACAGAATTCATATTCATGTGTACAGGTTTGCACACCTCTTTTTCCAGTAAATTTCAAACTTAATTTATATAGTTTAAAATTTTTAAAACTTAATTATGTTCAAACAAACGACATTTGTTTGAATACTTCAGCCTAACAAAGATACATGAAGAGAATTTTAGTTTTGTTAAATATTTAGCATGTTAGAAAGTAAACAGAGTGGATCACAATCATACATACCAATATATACATTCATATAGACATGTATTCAGATTTTAACAAGCATGCATACAAAATTTTAAACATGCATCACGAGATTCCTCTCAACACTACATATATATCAAGTTAAAACTGATTTATGTTTTAATTTTACTCACAGGAAAATAACAGAGAGCATGCATACATACTGATTTTTAGAACATGCATTTTATTATACCAGCATCCATTCACAGATAAATCATATGCAAACCAAATTACTATAACATTCATCACAACATTTAAATTTATTCTCAGATTTTAAAACTGTTTTAAAAATATAGGTTTACTCACCAGATTAAAAAGGCAGAGGCTTGAGATTTGAAACAGGAAACTTTGAATTGCTTTAAAACTTTGATTTCTTTAAAACTGGAATCTTTGAATTTGGAGAAGAAAGTACTTCGAAACTGAAATGCTTTGATTTGAAACTGGAAATCCTTTTGTTGACTGAGATGATTCAAAACTTTTGAAAACTGAATACTATGACGATCTTTGAAAGCTTGTTACTGGGAAACTTGATCTTTGAAAACTGAGATGTTCTTGGTTTCAGCTTGAATTGGTTTACAGGATTTAAATGTTTACAGGGTTTTGAATATTTGGTTTGAGAAATGTTTACAGGCTTTGAAAAATGCTTTACAGGGTTTAGATTTAGATTGATTTCTGGTTTTTCTTGAGGAAGTGTTTGCAGATTTGAAAATGAATATAGTTTGTAGGCTTTTGATTTTCAGATTTGTTTTTGAGTTTAACTTAGCTTTTGATTTAGAAAGATAGAAAAAGAGAATGAAGGAAGGAAAAATGGTTATATATAGGCTGAAATGATTTAAAAATAAAAATAAAAGAAAAACTAAAATTAAATGACACTTGTCTCTTACCTTGTCTAAATACTTAACACATATGTTTATATGGTTTAATATGTTAACACTTGTCATTATTAAATTTTACATTATTTTTAAAGCTTTTATATTTAATTTTCTTAATTAATAAATATATTTCTAAATTTATAAATGCCTTCCTATGTTATAAATAAATGAAATCTTTAAAAGAAAATAAAATAAAAACCAATTATATTCTAATAAACCATATATAGTATATTTAATCCAAATTTTAATGATAATTTAAAAGCTTTTGTATTTATTCCTATTAAATAAATACTCTTTCAAATTTCTATAAATAACTTTCTTTAAAGAGGAAAATATAAAACAAATCTTATTTCTAAATAAAAACTTTATTCATATATTTTAAATTCAAACTATATTATTATTTTCATTTTAAGATATATATATTTTTCTTTAAATTCAATTCTTAAATCCAAATTCAAATGCAACTTTAAAAATCCAAATTTAAAATCAACTCAACATATATATAAAATTAAATAAACACATTATTAGATTTATAAATAATTATTCTATTTAAAAACAATTTAAATACACACATTTTTAAATAACACTTTTTAATTTGGAATAATATGTCTAATTAAAAATCTATTTCTAAATAACATAATTTAATTTTTTAACTAATTATTCCATTTAAGAATCTACTCATAACTATATTTAAAAACAACTCATTATTAATTTGTTTGAAATAACAATTTTACCAATTTTAAATAATTAACTTACAAGATTATCACATTTTAAATTCCCTGAAATCCCGGGATATCACATTCCTTCCCCCTTAAAATAATTTCGTCCCCGAAATTTAAAACAAAAGATAATCCAAAGTTTTTATTTTATTTCAACCAATCTAAGCATACCTATCAGCCAACACAAATAAACAACCAATTTTATCCAAACAAACAATTCAAATCTAACAATCAATATTAGTTATCCGGACACAGATCCGGATAAGCTTCCTAAATTTCCACGAGTTTCCCCAAGTATATATATATATATACCGGGATACTCGTTCTACAGACAATCTAAACTACGAAGCTACAGAGCTCCTACTCATCTAGATTTACAACCATAAACAGGATATCAGACTACAGACGAGTCTGACTCAACAACCAAATCTTTCTGAACTACTAGTTCCAAAACCAGAGATAGATCAAACACGTACTTCCTCAAAGATACGCGATATACTCCGAATCCCAGTTATCCAAACTGGCAATTCAATCGTGTAGATCAAACACTTATCCAAATCAGAATACAGAAGAGATCCAAAACAACTCGGAGCTGACTTCACAGACTTACCAAATCTTGTAGCTCCTTTTTTACCAGAGAAAACTTCAATAATAATGAAGTCTCCAACTTCGAATTCCAAATTCCTCCGTCTCTAATCTTCAGAACTTTTCTGACAATTCCGGACTGCCTATATCTATTCCGATCAGCTCAACCTTTGCTGATGTTTATAAAAACAAACTAGATCGAAACAATCCAACAAACGGATCCTTTCAAGATTTACAGAAATCCAGTACACAAACTCTACTTCACAAACCTCAGTAGACAACTTACTTCTCCTATCTGGAAAAGACAAAACAGATGCACTGCCAATTCTGGCCTCAAATCCAGAAAAATTTCCTGTAGCAACTCTTAATCCAAACACTGCAACTTCCAGTTGCTTCCATTCTAGAACAGTTGCCATCTTGCTTCCGCTGCACCACTCTGATCTGGAGAAAATAAAAATGCCGTTGATGAACTCGAGCACAAACTAGACAACACATCCTGGAAAATATATGGTTCAACAGATCTATAAAGTAAACTCAGATACTTCATCAAATATTGAGCTGCTTCACCCAATCCTTCTACTAAGCTGAACCACCGGTACTACTCTTGGAATCCTAGTCGATAAGAAATTCAATCTCAATTGCAGACAAATCTTTGACTTCGCTGAAGACATCCAGAAAAACTCTGATAACTCAAGAGAATACTCAGCAATCGCAAGTCACTTTTGCGATCAACCCAGCCTAATATCCAAGAAACTGCTTTCTCTTTACCAATCAGAACAGCTTATGCTTTTTAACCAATCCATCGAAGAAATGGATCCTCTCTACTGCTTCTGAATTCTACCACTAGAAAATTGCTTAGCCAGAAGACTTCCTGCCGGCACACGAAACACCCCGAGCTGCACTGCTGACACAGATGCCAAGACTCCCTATCCAAAGCTCTTCGAGAAACTCGGACTCCAAACCAAACAGAAACATTATGCTGAACTCATCCCCAATACTGAAGCATACTCACTTCCTCAAACTTGCTCCAAGAGAAAACATCTTCGGAAACATCCAATCACTGCGTCTCATCACACAGCTACTTCTTTCTGAGTTGCCAAGATACCACCACTCGCTTCTGCTCATCCGACAGATTCAAACTCTACTCAAAGATGGACTCTGAACCTTTACAGGTTTCCTTCAGAGATCAGAGAAATCCTTATACCATAGCAAAAGCTCACTCGAGACGGTATTAGGTCTACAGTCTCGACAGATATACTTCCAACCTCAATACTCAGACTCCAACCATTGGTAGTCGTGTTACACATACCTCCACCTTATCTACCTTTATATCTTATATTGGAAAACCCGAACAGGTAGTCCAACAAATAGGTAGAAATATATATATATATATATATATATAATTATATATAGAAATTACAAATACGCTCTCTCAAGATAGAATTCACTCCAAAGACTAGGTATTCACTCAACCTAGCGCTCTGATACCAACTGTGACGACCCGACTTTTTCTCCACAAAAAGTCGTATCATCTTGAAGAAAGAAAGAGATAGAAAAGAGAAAAGATAGAGAAGAAAGAAAAAAAAACACATCAGAATCTAAACAGCGGAACGAATAAATTACATTAATCAAATAAGATATTACATTGTATCATATACATCAGAGATACACAGCTTATACAACACATACTAGACAGTTATAAATACCTGTCTAGTTATTACAACTCAAATACAACTCAACAAATGACTCAGAGAAACTAACACAGCGGAACACTATATCTATGAACGCTGAAGCCTCCTGCTCCATTGCTCCTCCAGATAACTCGTCAAAGCTAACCTGAATCCCTTGGCTACTCGTAAAAATTTGAGTACCCAAGAGTTTATAAAACAGAAATAAACACTTGGGTCAGACATGGGTCTGGTGTGAGTAAACGGGTTAAAGTTGTTTAACTTCAAAGCCTTTTGAAAACAAAGGTATCACGTAAGACTTCCCACACATAAACATGGAAAAGTTTTTACCTTACGCTAACCAAAACTTGATAGGAAATCGAGTTATATTATAATAGGGTCTAGGGTTTTCAAGTAAAATACAGAAATAGCTGGAATGCTTACATCTCACGTTCCAACATAGTTGGGCACAACTAATACGTACGGCACTTATTGGATTTTGGATTCCATACAATGGCAGGGCTACCGGGGTACCGCCCGTCACAGTACGTGGCCTAGATCAACGTACCGAGGATCACTCCCAATCCCCTGCAACACAAGGCCGGAACATCCCTTACTGGATAATTCCCGCATAAGAAACCCCAACGGTTGTAGCTATTCAACCGCCCACTCAGCCGAATAAAAGAAGGGACCTCTAGACAGGAGAATCTTATACTACTTGGGTGCTACCCACTAACCTTGCTGCACCTCCCCTGTTTTAGCCATTCCCGGTTTGATGAGGCTTGAGGCTACGATTACCTTTAATCAAAACACATCACTTAGAATGCTCATCGTCCACCTGACGATGTGCTGAAAGCATTCAATCCATACAAGTTCGTTCCGGGTTCGAACGAAACCGAAGGCATTATCTCGTTACACTCATTTTGGAATCACCCTCAGAGTTAACGACAATAACCCTTGCACTTTGAATCTTCATCTTCACTTGAGATTCACGACCTATCGTTAATTTGGATCGATGTGGTATTCGGGTCTCCAGACCTGGAATACCGGTATACGGAAACCCGATCCCGGTCTCATCGAAATCCAAAACGTATCTTTTAAGGCCAAGTTGTTTAAAGGTTTAAACAATTTAATTCAATTCAATACTTGAATTCACACAGCATTTAACAGATAAATATCACACATTTATCACAGATATATCCAATATCATATCACAGAATATCATAGCATATCATTCAATAGATATCATCCAATTTAGATATTCAACTCAAACAATCATCCATAAGCAACAATTATTAACCCTATGTTATAATTAATTTAATTAACTTAAATTAAATTAATTACTTAAGAATTAATCATCTAACCTTGCTTAATCAATCATAAATTAAATACAAACCTTTAATTAATTAATTACTCATTAAATATTAATCATTCTTGATTAATTATTCATTAATTACATAAAGTAATCATCCTTTAATTAATTTCACAAATTAATTATTCTTAACCATTAACAGTAATTAACCTTTAATTACTTTTCATTAATTACATTAATTAATAATCCTTAATTAATTACTACCATTAATTAATTAATCATTTCTATTAATCCACCTTAATTAATCATATACAGTAATTATCATACTATAATTACTTACCTTAATTAATTAACTTCTTAATTAATTATATTAATCCTTTAATTAATTATACCAAGTAATAAATCCTTAATTACTTCTCATTAAGTAATTATACTTAATCAAATACCAAGTTACTATCTTTAATTAATTTATAAATTAATTAACTTAAGTTAATTACTTTCATTTATTATTTACAATTGAGTAATTCATTCCTTAATTACTCTTAAACAATTTAATTAACCTTAAATACAGATTAATTGTTCTTTAATTATTAATTAATAAACCTTAATTATCAATTAATAAAACTTAATAACAAATTAAGTACTTCTTAATTATTAGTTAATTAATCCTTAATTAATCTTTATAGATTAATTATTTCTTATTTATTAATTAATAAAACCTAATTATTAATTAATAAAACTTAATTAAGTACCTCTTAATTACTAGCTAATTAATCTCTAATTAATAAATTAATTAATCTCATAACTAATTACTTAATTAATAAATCATTAATCCTTAATTAATTACTTAGATATCCTTAACTATTAATTAATTATATATATAAATCAATAATTTAACTAATTAATTTCACTTTAGTTACTTCATTTAATTATCCAAAAATCTTAATTACTTAAGGATAATTATCTTTGTTAATTGCTTAAATCATATTATTAACATAACCCTTAATTACCATTTATAAATGATTAGGTTATAAAACATTTTTTTTTATTTTTTTAAGTTTTAACAACTTAAATTTAACAAACATACCATTTAAAAATAAAGTTTAAGAACATTTGAAAAAGAGATTTAGAAAAGGTTTTAAACATAAAACCAATATAAAATTTCAAACTCTTTATTTTATAAACATGTTTAACATTCTTCCCTCACTCGATCCCTGCTTCGAGTTAATCCCGCATCCTACTCGAGACAACATCCCAAATCCCCGATCCTTCCTCTCAAACTCCCCTGCTTCGAGACAAACACGAAAGTTCTTCGAGTATGCCCCGTTAATCACCTTTCTTCCCCAAAAACAAACAACGCTGCCCAACCTAAACGTGTACACGTACACGTGCACATCTGAACGACACGATTCCGATCTTCACCACGACCATCCCCAAGTCGACGACAACCCAAACGTGCTTTCTGACCAACCAAATCGACGAACTCGACCGGAATTTAAATTCGAGCTACTCGATCCATTTTGAAACCCAGCCTCGACAACAAAATCCACTCTCCTTGCCTCCCAAGATCGCCAGAGATCACGCGCTTCCATCCTTAGCTCCACCATGACTCCACACATCGATTCCCCTTAGTCCGATTGCCTCTGATCAACTATCCATGATACAGCAGCCTCGAAAAAACCCTCGACCAAAGCTAGTGATCAAACCCTAAATCTCCATCACGCCATCACCTCGGTGAATTATAAATTCACCGAGGATTTTTCTGATGATCCCTAATCGACAACCCAACCCCAACCTCGATCACGAGACCCAAAATGACTTCGATCATCAGAAATCACCAATAAACCAAAAATCATTCAATTCATAAATTCTCAGTAAATATATGTTTAAAAATTCTGATTTTTCCTTTAAAAAAATCATTATTTTCAAAAACGTTTTGATGGTATAATTTAAATATGAAAACATGATTGTTGGATCTTCAACATATATTTGGTTGTCTGTGTTTTTTTTTTTCAAGTTTCCAGAGAAGTTTTGATTGAATTTACTCCAATTTATTTTTAAAACTTAAAGCATGATCATACAAACATGTTCTATTTAGATCTCAAAGCTTAAAATTGAATTGAGATATAGCTTTTGAATTTGAAAACAGGTTCCTGGAACCTGTAAGCTTGGAACAGAATTCATATTCATGTGTACAGGTTTGCACACCTCTTTTTCCAGTAAATTTCAAACTTAATTTATATAGTTTAAAAATTTTAAAAATTAATTATGTTCAAACAAACGACATTTGTTTGAATACTTCAGCCTAACAAAGATACATGAAGAGAATTTTAGTTTTGTTAAATATTTAGCCTGTTAGAAAGTAAACAGAGTGGATCACAATCATACATACCAATATATACATTCATATAGACATGTATTCAGATTTTAACAAGCATGCATACAAAATTTTAAACATGCATCACGAGATTCCTCTCAACACTACATATATATCAAGTTAAAACTGATTTATGTTTTAATTTTACTCACAGGAAAATAACAGAGAGCATGCATACATACTGATTTTTAGAACATGCATTTTATTATACCAGCATCCATTCATAGATAAATCATATGCAAACCAAATTACTATAACATTCATCACAACATTTAAATTTATTCTCAGATTTTAAAACTGTTTTAAAAATATAGGTTTACTCACCAGATTAAAAAGGCAGAGGCTTGAGATTTGAAACAGGAAACTTTGAATTGCTTTAAAACTTTGATTTCTTTAAAACTGGAATCTTTGAATTTGGAGAAGAAAGTACTTCGAAACTGAAATGCTTTGATTTGAAACTGGAAATCCTTTTGTTGACTGAGATGATTCAAAACTTTTGAAAACTGAATACTATGACGATCTTTGAAAGCTTGTTACTGGGAAACTTGATCTTTGAAAACTGAGATGTTCTTGGTTTCAGCTTGAATTGGTTTACAGGATTTAAATGTTTACAGGGTTTTGAATATTTGGTTTGAGAAATGTTTACAGGCTTTGAAAAATGCTTTACAGGGTTTAGATTTAGATTGATTTCTGGTTTTTCTTGAGGAAGTGTTTGCAGATTTGAAAATGAATATAGTTTGTAGGCTTTTGATTTTCAGATTTGTTTTTGAGTTTCACTTAGCTTTTGATTTAGAAAGATAGAAAAAGAGAATGAAGGAAGGAAAAATGGTTATATATAGGCTGAAATGATTTAAAAATAAAAATAAAAGAAAAACTAAAATTAAATGACACTTGTCTCTTACCTTGTCTAAATACTTAACACATATGTTTATATGGTTTAATATGTTAACACTTGTCATTATTAAATTTTACATTATTTTTAAAGCTTTTATATTTAATTTTCTTAATTAATAAATATATTTCTAAATTTATAAATGCCTTCCTATGTTATAAATAAATGAAATCTTTAAAAGAAAATAAAATAAAAACCAATTATATTCTAATAAACCATATATAGTATATTTAATCCAAATTTTAATGATAATTTAAAAGCTTTTGTATTTATTCCTATTAAATAAATACTCTTTCAAATTTCTATAAATAACTTTCTTTAAAGAGGAAAATATAAAACAAATCTTATTTCTAAATAAAAACTTTATTCATATATTTTAAATTCAAACTATATTATTATTTTCATTTTAAGATATATATATTTTTCTTTAAATTCAATTCTTAAATCCAAATTCAAATGCAACTTTAAAAATCCAAATTTAAAATCAACTCAACATATATATAAAATTAAATAAACACATTATTAGATTTATAAATAATTATTCTATTTAAAAACAATTTAAATACACACATTTTTAAATAACACTTTTTAATTTGGAATAATATGTCTAATTAAAAATCTATTTCTAAATAACACAATTTAATTTTTTAACTAATTATTCCATTTAAGAATCTACTCATAACTATATTTAAAAACAACTCATTATTAATTTGTTTGAAATAACAATTTTACCAATTTTAAATAATTAACTTACAAGATTATCACATTTTAAATTCCCTGAAATCCCGGGATATCACAAAAACCATCTCAGGACCAAGAACCAATCGATTATCGGATTCAATCCAACAAGAAGGAGATCTACAAGGTCGTCCGTAAAGAGCAGAAAATGGAGATGTCTCAATACTGGCCTGATAACTATTGTTATAAGTGAATTCGACGAGATGGAGATGATCTTCCCAAGATCCTCCATAATCAAGCACACAAGCACGAAGAAGATCTTCTAAAATTTGATTCACCCTTTCCGTTTGACCGTCGGTCTGTGGATGGTAAGCAGTGCTCAGATTTAGATGAGTACCCAAAGAATCCTGAAAGGCTTTCCAAAATCTACTAGTAAAGATAGGATCACGATCACAAACGATACTGAGAGGAACACCATGGAGACGAACAATCTCCCTCATGTAAATCTCAGATAAACTAGAAGCTGAACGGGTAGACTTGACCGGAATGAAATGAGCTGATTTGGTCAATCTATCCACAATAACCCAGATACTCTCGTTACCCTTCCTACTCCTTGGTAAACCATCAATGAAATCCATAGAAACTTGTTCCCACTTCCAATTGGGAATCTCAAGAGGCTGCAATAAACCAGGGGTCTTCTGATGATCTGCCTTGACTTGCTGACAAGTCGCACACCTATTGACGAATATGGAAATATCTCGCTTCATACCCTTCCACCAATATAACTTCTTCATATCCTGATACATCTTGGTTACGCCTGGATGAATAGAAAGTCTGGACTGATGATACTCCCGAAGTAACTCCTGTCTCAATCCGTCAACATTCGGGACACAAATCCTATTATTGATCCTTAATACACCCTTATCGTCAATCTGAGCTCCATTACCATCAAGACTACTACCTCCCACTCTATTTCGAACATTCTCCTTAATCAACTTAAGCATCTGATCTTCATCCTGTCTAGCCATAATACGATCCACAAGAGGCGAAGAAACAACAATCTAACACAACAAAGCTTTCTTCCTACTCAAAGCATCCGCCACTACGTTAGCCTTTCCTGGTGTATAATTGATGTCGAGGTCATAAGAAGCAAGGAACTCTAACCACCTAACTTGTCTCTGATTCAAATCCTTCTGAGAGAAAATATACCTCAAAGACTGATGATCTGTGAAAAGCTCGAATTTGGTACCCAACAGATGATGTCTCCAAAGCTTCAAAGCGAAAACAACCGCAAGCAACTCAAGATCATGGGCAGCATAATTTACTTCATGAGTTTTCAACTGTCTACTAGCATAAGCAATCACTCTACCATCCTGCATCAGAACAGCTCCCAAACCTTCCCTACAAGCATCAGTGTATACCGTTAATCCCTCATCTCCATTTGGAACGGTAAGAACAGGTGCAGAAGTAAGCTTGTCTTTTAACTCATTGAATGCGGCTTCACACTTACTACTCCAAATAAACTTAGCATTCTTCCGAGTTAAAGCAGTGAGAGGTGCAGCAATCCGAGCGAAATTCTCAATGAATCTCCGGTAATAACCGGCGAGGCCCAGAAAACTACGGATATCAGTAGGAGTCTTAGGAGTTTCCCAATCCTGTACAGAATAGGGAAAAGAAGGATAATAGAAAAGATATAGTAAATTGAAATGAAACAATGAAAGAGAAAGAAAGGAGAACTTACATTGATCGCAGCGATCTTGACTGGATCAACTGAAACTCCATTACTAGAAACAATATGCCCGAGAAATCGGACTTCATCCTTCCAGAAGTGGCATTTGGAAAATTTAGCTTTTAACTGATGCTTTCGAAGAGTCTCAAGAACAGATTTCAAATGTGACTCATGTTCTTCTTCAGACTTAGAGAATATGAGGATATCATCCACAAAGACTAGAACAAATTTATTTAGCACATCACGGAATACACGATTCATCAAGTCAACAAAGAAAGCGGGAGCATTAGTCAAACCAAAAGGCATGACTAACCATTCGAAGAATCCATTCTCAGTACGGAAAGCAGTCTTAGGGATACTTTCCTCGGCAACTCTGAGTTGGTGAAAACCTGTGGCAAGATCAAGCTGAGAGAAAACAGTAGCACCATAAAGCTGATCAAACATGTCATTGATGCGAGGCATTGGATATCTATTTTTCATAGTGAGTTTGTTCAACTCCCTATAATCAACACACATCCGTAGAGAACCATCGGACTTGGTGACGAAAACCACCGCGGCTCCCCATTCAGAAAAACTAGGTCTGATCAGACCCTTGGACGATAGGTCTTCAATTTGTTTCCTTAACTCAACCTTCTCGTGGGGTGCCATTCTTCTAGGAGGAAGAACTATAGGTCGAGCACCAGGAATGAGGTCAATGCGGAAATCAATTTCCCGCTTGGGAGGTAAAGCAGTAACTTCACCGAATACATCCGGGTAGTGATTAACTACACGGGTCGACTGAAGATCATCAATAGAAGCATCTAGAGAAAAGATAAAGCTACCAGCATAATCATGAGGCATACGGCCCTGAATAAGTAAAGAATTTCCTCGATCATCCTTAAGAGAAACAATTCGGGATTTACACGAGATACGGGCATCGTGTCTATCAAGCCAATCACTTCCAAGCAACAAATCAAAAGCATCGAAACCGAGGATATAGAAATCGCCACTAAAACTATGATCGGAATGGAGGAGTTTCACATGTTTACAAATCTTATTAAGATTTGCAGGACCACCAATAGGATTAGAAACACATAGAGGAACAGAAGCATACTCAGGGGAAAGGAGATGTTCAAACTTATTACACAGGTCATCAGAAATAAAACTATGTGAAGCACCAGTATCAAATAAAACACGAACTGGATGATGAAATAAAGTAAAGGTGCCTTGAAGAGTACCTTGACTATCGCTAGGAGCAGGAGTAGGTGCAGGAGCAGGTGATGAAGCCGATGTGACAGCAAATACGCCAGATGGCTTTCCCTTCTGATATAAAGGACAGTCCTTCCTAAAATGACCCGGCTGAAGACAAACATGACAAAGATCGTTCCTGGTAACCTGGGGTGGAGGAACAGCAGCACTGGATGGATTAGGGCAACTATTGGCATAGTGTCCCTTTTGGTCACATTTGAAGCAAGTAATAGAGGAAAGATCAATAGGATGTCTCTGGGAAGGAGCAGATGCTGAAGATCCCAAGCCCGCATGTTTGATCCAATTCTTCTTCTGCTGGTGGAAGTTGGGCTTTCTCTTCTTGGAATTTGCAGAGGAAGATTGTGAGACATGAGTACCAGAAGTAGCAGGACCCTTGGAAGTAGGGTTCTCATAGCGGATAGCCATATCCATGAGCTCAGTAAATGTGCCATGAACATGTGAAATAAGGCGATCGTAGAACTCTGGGCGAGCTCCAGAAATGAACTTCTCATTCTTCTTTAGCTGAGTGTCGATAAGACCAGGACCGAATTTGGAAAGTTCATTGAACTTCCGTTCATACTCTGAGAAGGACATGGTGCCCTGCTTGAGGTCCATGAATTCACGGTAAAGCTGAGATTTTCCGGCTTCGGGCATCCATTTTGCCACAAAAGCCTCCCTGAAAGAAGATACAAATCGAACTTAAGATAGATTCGAAAAGAAAGGAAATGGGGAAAAATTCAAGTTAACACAAAGGATACCTGAACTGCTCCCACGAAAGATCACCTTCGTTAGTGTGAGTCGTAACAGACTCCCACCAATCTAGGGCTGACTCTTGCAGCTGCCATGCTGCTAACTGACGCTTCTGGGCATCAGTGATCTCCAAACCAGTAAAGATTCTTTCCAAACTTCTTAGCCATTGCTGGGCTTCGATGATACTTTCTGAACCGGTGAACTTAGTGCCACCGAGCTGAGAGAATTCCTTGCAAAGGACAGTAAACTTAACGGGTGCAACAGGTGGAGGAACTGGGGCAATACCACGACCCCTACCTCTAGCATTTCCACGATTCATCCTGGAAATATCAAGAATAAAATTTTAGGACAAGGTACAAAGAAAACTAAGATAAGTTAAGATAATAACACGATAAGGACACTTGGGTGTATATCCTAATAACAAAATTCCTAACAAGGTAGATACGGAAAGAAGGAAGTTTAGAAAATTTCTTCTTAAAACAAGAAAACTTTATATCAAAATAATCTTTGAAAAATCATTTGAAAAATCATTTTAAAATCATTTTATACTTTGAAAATACGTTCACTCCCAAGGAAATGATTCTGAGTTTGATTTCACTCATTCGAGGGTATTTCTACCCTATCTCTAATGAGTTTTTGCTCCATAGGCTAAGGTTTGCCTAAAACCTCGCTCCGATACCAAATGTAACGACCCACTATTTTGGACCATTCAAATCGACAATAATCCACACATGTCAGACTTGAATAATGCAAAATAACAGATTGTAATAAAATTTGGAGCAAATAAAATCATTTACAGAATCACAGACACAGAAATATCAGAATAACTCGCAGCGGAATTTAAAAATACCATAGTGGTTCATGAAGCCACTAAATACATAGTCTAAAATCAAATACAAAAAACATAGTCTGAAACACAATATAGTTCTGAAACAAGTACAGTAGAAATCCCAAATACACAAGTCTCTAAAGCAAAAGCTGAAATAAGACAACTGAAACTGAAATAGGAAGATAACTAGATAAGCAGAATCTCCAGTGATTCCGAGCTCCAGAAAGGTGAATCCAAAGCTGTGAATACTCAGGCTGACCCGAGCGTAAAATAAAACATAACACTCGAGTCAGGATATACATACTTATACAATGTAAACCAACTCAAATGAACTGTAGTAAAGGTACAAGTAACTTAGAAGATGCTTGGGACCGCCCATCCTCTAAGGATCCGTTAAACTATCTACTATGTAGTAATATTCGCTATTATAATAGTGTCTACATAAGTAAAGTATAATCATATCGGAAAATAGCGTTAAGGGGATGGAGAACCTTAACGCGGTCGGATCTTAAAATCATAATCGTACTAAAGCTCGATATGGTAGGTGACACGGCACAACTAGGCAATGCCAGGGTAGATATACCAATTACGCACACGGACTGATGGATACGCATAGCAGCCACTACCGTTCCACCTCGAACAACATTCCCAAATCGAAGGATGGCCATCTAGTCAAAACAGTAAGAGTATAATGTCGAAGGAATGTGTCCGAGAAGAGGTGCTACCTCACTGGTCCGAGATCGCTCCTGTTTTAGCCACCTTATGCCAACTCACGGGAGTTGGGTCCACGTAATACCTTAAGGACGTCGCCACCATCCTACTTCATTCTGGAATCTCCACCGCGTACACGGTTGTCAAAGTGGTTTTCGGTATCGACAGAGAGTATGTCCATATCCGATCCCGGTCTCTTTACCAACCAATCGTTATTATAACCCGTGGTTATAGATTTAAAACAATTTATCAAAATATACTTCGAAATAAACCATTTAAAAACAAAGTCATTATTCCTTTAAATCAATATTATATTTCCAAAATCTAACCCTTCGGAATTCACTTATTCACTTAAAACAAAATCATTAAAATTTCAGCTTCCATGGCATTAAAAAGTGTGGCGGTAAGTTATATTCGAAAACCATTTTATTTCAACAAAACAATATTTAAAATTATATCAGTTCAGTTTTAAACAAAATCGTATTTCAGTCTACTGCAGTCCTTAACAAGTGCTACAGTAGTTTTTCATTAGTTCAAGTTCAATTTTAGTTTCTGCTACAACAACACTTACCAAGTACTATCATAGCCTTTAGTTCATTTTAGTCTTTTGGTTCATTTGTAAAAACCACAACACTTAACAAGTGCTACAGATTCTACCTAGTTAAAACTTATAAAATCATACATTAAAAATGTTCATTTCAATCCTTTAACAAATTTTATTTCAAAGAAATTTTACAAGTTAAAAACCAAACTTACCAAAGTGCTTATTACATTCATTTCAACACTTAAACTTAAACTTCATTTTTCCACAAATTTAAACTAAATTTCAATTTCAATTAACTTAAGTTTCCATCTTTCTTTTTCCCTTTTTCCAAAATTTCAAAATTTAAGTTTCGTTTTAAAACCAATATTCCTCCATTTATTTATATTTATCACATAGAAAAATAATTTCTATTTTTAATAAATCATTTAAAAATTCGGTTTAAATCAAATTAAATATTATTACAATTGTTAAATTATCTAAAAATATTCAGAAAATGCATAAAAATAACCACGGGTCTGTATAATATTTTCTAGCCTAATTCAAGTGATACGGATACTATATCATTTCAATCCGTAATTTACAAAGAAAAATCCGGGTTTTATCATTTCAAACCCGCAATCCCAAGTAAATAAAATTTAAATTGAAAATCGCTCAGGCCTATCATTTCAGCCCATAACGACCTTCCCTTATTCTAAAGTCCGTTCGGGTATGTATCATTTCAACCCATAGTGATTCTATTCTACAGGGAACTTGCAGTGTGATTTAACAGAATAGAATAACAGTAAAATAAGAACAGATATAACAGATGATACGATATGCAGTTTTAACAATTAACATCAACTATAAATAAATCACAGGTAATTATAACATCAATTATTTATTTATTTCTACACATTCAGTTGCGGTCGTTTCACAATTATATAAGTATGAATATTCGTGTGAGATTTACTCACCTCTACGGAGCTGGAGATTCGGAATGAAAGAAATACGAAGTCAATCGAAAGCACGCGGATAGCACGATCAGTCGTTAGCGGATGCGCCAACTGGATTCAAACCAAAAGCACAGTAAATAACCAACTCTAAGATTTCACGAATAACGAATTTTCAACGAAGCGAACAACGAAAAAGTAACAGGTTAAAAATCAAAAACAATAGCACGCCTACTTTTTTTAAAAATCAATTATAACTTTAAAAATTATCAAAGTGACAAAACAAAATTTTCCAAAACAAAGTTCAGCATTTTTAAAACTTCGAAATAAAGGCTCTGGAAACCAAATACAAAAGTAGGTAGAGGGAACAACACGTGACCAACAACTTCAAATCTAAACAAATGCTAGTAGAAAAAATAATAGGCTCGGTTACCAACTAAAACAAAACAAAAGTACATATTTGCTTTCAAACAAAAGTTCTGCAAACAAAACTACTCAATTCAAGGTGACAAACAAAACAATTTCTTTTCATCAATATGTCAGTGCTATAAATTATCTCGGCTAAACCCAATACACTCAAAACGAAACGAGGCAAGTTGAATGGAGTCTCAAGGTGTGGCTCGGCAGGGAGTCCAGAGGGAAGGCAGCGCATGGCAGTCTCGGTCTGGGTTGGTTTCGTGGTGAAGACGTGGCTGGGTGGCGACTGGCGAAGGGTTTGGGTTTGGTCTGGGTTCGGTCTGGGTAGGGTCGTGGTGGGCTGGGCTTAGGGGTGTGGCTGGAGGCGGTCTGGTGGGATGGACGCAGTCTGGTGGTGACGTGGAGGCGACTGGCGAAGGGTTGTCACGTGGTGCAGGCTGTGGTTCGGGGTTCGGTTGCAGGTCAGGCTGGTCTCGTATGGGTTTGGTGGATCGGCGATCGGTGGTGGGTTTGGTCAGGCGATGGGTGGTTGCTGGTGGGTGCAGGGTTGGACTCGGTTGGTGTTGGTCAGGCGATGGCGGCTGCTGGTGGATGTAGGGTTGGACTCGGGTAGGCTGGTGGGTCTCGGCCTGGCGTGGGTGTCTAGGCGTGATGGTGGCAGGTGGTTGGCCAGGGGTGGCGTTGGGCTGGGGTCGGGACGTAGGCTGACTGGTGTAGGCAAATGGGAGGGGTGGGATGACGTGGGATGGTGGCAGATTAAAACAAAAAGGGACAGCAAATTTTAAAAAAATTTGAAGATGAGTGAAAACTGAAAAGAAGAAAACGTGCCTCCTACCTTGTACCGACTCACGAGATTCCCAAGAGAACTTTGCAGAGGAAGATGATTTTTGGTTTTGAAATATTTTAATTTTTTTTCTTGAACGAGGACTGTCAAAACTATCTACTGATTTGTAGAGAATGCAAAAGGAAAGGGTCTTGAACGGTTAGAGAAAGTTTAGGAAAAATAAAAGGTTTTTGAAACGGTAGAGGAATCTAAGGAAAATTAATTATATTAAATATTGGACACGAATGGAAGGCCAAAGGAATGAAGTGATTTAGTGCACGCCTTTGGACAAGAATTTGAACGGCACAAGCTTTGAATTTCCAACGCATACAAAAGTAAATTTTAACAAGGAAACAAACAAGAGAGATTATAAAACGCCCAAAGTAACGTACAAATTTTATTTGCTTCTTTATAAAAAAAATGATAACAGTTTCTTTCAATAAAACGCAACTTTATAAATCAAAATTTAAAATAGCAAAAATCATCGTTAATAAAATTTGATTCAAATGTGAAAATTAAGAACGGACAAAAAGTGACGAAATGTAACGTTTTAAATTTTCGTTTTATACGAATTTCTACAATTTATATTTAAATTAATATTCCGAAATGTTTTGTTTTTAATAAAAATTTCGCTTTAAAATATCGGGCTGTTACAATTCCCAACAAAGAAATTGTGTATTAATATTTGAAATTGAAATCCTTATGGTTTGAATCAATTATTCATGCCCGATACTATTCTTTTGAATCTACCTTATCTGCTCAGCTTTATTTATTCACCTATATTCTGTTTTTCCAAATCCTTCTTCTTTTCCTTGTTGACCATATCCTTTTTAAATATTGTTTATTTATAAACTACATGGTTTAATAGAAAATTTTAGTGTTATAAATATTTTAGAAGTTATTAATTAAATAAAACATATTTAAAGTAAATGATTGTTGATTTACTAATAATATTTGAAAAGTATTTTGAGATAAAAATTAATAAATTTATGAATTATGGATTTAATGTTTTCAAATAGTTTCTTTGTAAATATAAGTAATAATGTAAATAACTATTTTCAAATAGTTTCCGTATATTTATAAAGGCGTTATTTAAACATATAAATGGTATTTATAAAGGAAGTAAGAAATTTTACAAATGGGTTTTGAAAAGCATTAAAGTATTAAAAATAATTGATTTGCAAATGAAGTTTTCAAATGAATATTTCAAGTAAAATTTATATAGTTTTAAATTAATTGTTTATCCTTGTCATTCAATCTACTTTTATTTCTGGTTATTTCTATTCTCCTACCTCCTTCCTTTTCGGGGACGAAAAAATTTGTGTGGGGGAGAGTGTAACGACCCGTAAATTTTAATAGTTTTAATAATATATTTAATTGAAATTTAGTGAATTTTAAACAATAAAATTTGAAATTAAAAATTTATTATTTGGAATACGTCTATTTTAATATAGCAACTGGAAAATTTTCATCAGATAATATTGAAGTTTATTCTATTGTGTAATTCTATTTCAATATAAATCAGTTAATAAGTGATGGTAATAAACTATTTTCCAAACCTGAATATTTTTCTATAGGAAATTTTTAAATCCTCCTCTGAGTGAGACGTCATCTTTCGTTTTTCCAAATTCGGACTGTTATTGCTCTGTTTATCTTATTTCTGGTAAAATAGCAGCATTTTCGGTATCGATTAACGACTTTTGATCGAATGATCATACCACTAATATTTGTATACCGTTTTGATCGTCTTGATGTGCTGATCTCTACGGTATATTCAATTCTATGTTTTGAAACTCGGCACGCGACGAAGTCAGTGAAACGTTGAACCGTATCGGTACCCATTTAAATCTTTGGTCCCGTGTCTTTCAGATTGTCCACCATATAAACCCAACGGCTAGTTGCTTTTATTATCCCCGCAAATTTAGCTATTGACTGTGGCCATCTCCTATACCCTATTTTTCTACTTTCTTCTTTTATTTCTATCGGTTTCGGAATTCAAAACTCACGATTAGAGTACGTTTCGCATTCATCTATTAGTGAACTGTTCATTAATTTTTTTTTTAACTGACCGACCCCTTTCTTTCTGCCTCATACCTCCTTCCCCATATTTTCTCCATCCTTTCTTCGAAGCAGACTCGATCAAAAAATAAAATTCATTCGCGTGATCAAGCCAGAGCCTGCGCATGCAACTCCAAAGCATCCCACCGATCCAACAGCCATTCTCCCAGTCGATCTGCCCAGATCTTCCTTCCTCTCCCTCCTTCACTCGCCTCCGACCATTCTTCGCATCACCGCCTTCGCAACCCCATAGTGGCAGCAGCTTCGAACTACCCGCACCCTATCACTACCGACTTATCATCTCCAACTATCCCCTCCTCTCTCTAATTTCATGGGTGCTTGTATGCTTTGGATCTGAAGCTTGCTCGGCCATTACTTGTTATAAATATTATAAGGTCATTTTTCGTTTACTGTTCTGCAACATTATATTTTGGGCTGCTATGTTTTAATAATGTATAGATTCACCATAGTTATTTCATATATAGGTTTCTGTATAGTTGCATACATATAGGATGCTAGTTTGGAAATGATATATATATATGAGTTAGATAGGCATATCTTTTGTTCGATGTTTGGGCTATGTACATAGTAGTTTCTATGCATTAGTTTAATTATAATGATTGCTTTAGATTATAATATATCAGATGTGAATATAATAGTTTATATTACGTGCTGTGGGTTATTGGTAGTTTTATGCTAGGCTTTGAAGATTATTTGTTGTTATAAATTATAAGTTGTATTATTATGTCAACCCACTACCTAAACTACTGTATTGAAAGACAGTTTTAATAAAATAATGTGTATGTTTTTGGAACAAGCTTCAGTAATTTAAAAATAAGTTTTTAATGTTTACCAAATAGTAGGTTAGTTGCACGTTTTGGTTTTGTTTTGTTTCATGCATTCTCTGGTCTGCACGTACATCAATTTTGCATATACTCGGTTATAGTTTGATTCATTTGTATATATTTCTTACTGCGGATTTCAATAGGATGTTTGTATATTGTTTATAAAGATATTATGTATATAATTTTCAAATTATAAGTGATAGGTTAATAAGCTCTGTTTAAGCAGAGATATAGAGTTGTTTGAAGAAGAAAAAAGTGTGAGTTATATAAATTGTTGTACATCAAGTTATGTTTGTGTTTAATTGTAAACTATATATATTTCAAAAACTTGCGTAAAGTTGAAAATGGATATTTATTTCTAAGTATAAATTAGTTTAGTTTTAATTTTCACATAGAGACTTTGTGTTATGTGTTTTAATTTAAAATAATGAGTTTGAAATGCATGTATATATAGTATAAATATTTGGAATTGGAATATGATTTTGTGTACATATGTAATTTTATATAGTATGTCTATATCAAATTCACATATACTATTATCGTCATCGATCCAGTCTGATTTGATTTCATCCATTTCTACTTATCAGCTTACCCGTCGAATTCGTGCCCATTTTGTTTCGCTTCTGTTCGCTTCCGTCCTAGTGTCTATTTTCTCTTGCCTCGAAAGGTGAGCAATCACTCACGATTAACGTTCTTTTATTTATTAAATTTGATTTCAATTGAAACGACAATTGAAATATGCTGCTGTAGTTATTTAAAATTGTTATATATGCTATTATCTGTAACTGTTCACCTGTAGGATATGACACCATATCCTGTTGTTTATATTTTATTGTTATTTATGATATATGCCTGTTGTTGTATTTTATATTATCTTTTATCACTCTGCAAGATCCCTGTTAGTATAGAATTCACTATGGGTTGAAATGATACATACCCGAACGGACTTTAGAATAGGAGAATTTCGTTATGGGTTGAAATGATAAACCCAAGCGATTTTCATTTGAATTGAATTTGGGATTGCGGGTCGAAATGATATCTACCCATATATATTAAATTACGGATTGAAATGATAAATATCTGTACTACTTGACCATAGGATATGAAAGATATACAGACACCGTTGGTCTATATGTAAATATTTTAAAGTTGATTTCTATGGTTTTGGAAAGAAATATATGGTTTTAATAAATGTTGATTTTAAATTATTATATATAAATGGTAATGATATACATGGATTTAATAATCATATTTAAATTAATTAAGATTGATTTAACACATATAATATGGTTAAGTATTAAATTTATATTTCAAAATATGTTTGGTAAAAATTTGAATAAGTTAAGGTTGAGAAGTTAAGTTGAATTTAGTTGAAATTGTATTCAATAAAGAATTTTAATTAACTAAACTGATTTGTAACTGAGATTTAAGATATGATTTATTACTTGGGTTTGATTTAAGTAATTTAATGAATATTTTCTGTTTAAATAAATTTAAGGAAATATTTAGTAAAATGTAATTTAAGGCTAGTTAAATGATATTGAATTTATTAAGTGAATATTCCCTGATTAAATAATAATGAAGTTAAATCAAGAGTTATATGAAATTGTTAAATTTAACTTTGAAAATATTGAATATTAAAACCTTGAAATATATTGAAAATTTGAATGGTCTATTGGGAACTGAATTGAATTGATGAATTGAGCTTTGAATAAATTTGAATTTGGAATTTGAGTTGATTTGAATCGATTTGTGAGACTTGAGAAAATTATAAATACTTTACTTTATAAATTATTTAACCTATCTATACTATTTTGGGAAATAGATATATTTGAAATAAAATGATATTTTGGTTTTGGAGTATAAATTAATTTGGAACGACCACGATGTTATAATGTATATTTCCACCTTGTAGATAGTTCCACAGGTCCTTAGAGGATAGTTATCCCAAACATCCTCTAAGTTAGTTATATTTCAGTTGATATTTCACTTGAGTTGGATTTATTGATATAAGAATGTTAATCCTGAATCGAGTGTTTTGTGTTTTGCTTTACGCTCGGGTCAGACCGAGTGATACAGCAATTGAGACTCACCTTTGGAGTTTGGAGCTTCGTTTGGAGATCCAACCATCGATTCAGCTTTCAGCTTTCAAGTTGATTGTTCAGAGAGGTCATCTATTCGTACTGAAGACTTCACTGTATTCAAGATATTCTGTTGTATTTTATTTGTAACTCTGATGTTTATATAGTAGCTTCATGAACTACTATTTTATCTAATCCGCTGCGTATTATTGTATTACTCTGTGTCTATGATTCTGTGATTGATTTATTTACTGTATATGCTGAGTTTTACCAAATTTTTATTACAATCTGTTATTCTGAATTATTCAAGTCAGACATGTGTGGATTATTGTCGATTTGAATGGTCCAAAATAGCGGGTCGTTACATAGGCTTACAAAATCCGCCCATTTTATTCCCGTTCAGTCCAATCAGACCGTACCTCTTTTGGTTAAGCTCTATGTCAAAGAAATTGTTAAATTGTGTGGAGTTCCTACTTCTATTGTTAGCGATCATGATCCATTATTTACTAGTGGATTTTGGAAAGGTCTTCAAAAAGCTTTGGGAACAAAGCTTAATTTTAGCACCGCTTATCATCCTTAGTCTGATGGACCAACCGAGCGTGTGAATCAAACTCTTGAAGATCTTCTTCGTGCATGTGTTCTTGATTTTGGTGGAAATTGGGAAGATCATATTTATCTTGTTGAGTTTTCCTATAATAATAGTTTCCAATCTAGTATTGGTATGGCTCCTTTCGAGGCACTCTACGGAAGGCCATGCCAATCTCCTTCGTGTTGGCTTGAAGTCGTTGAGAAGCTGGTTTTAGGTCCTGATTTTATTCGTGATTCCATAGAAAAGATTGACCTTATTCGTCATAGGATGAAAGAAGCTCAAAGTAGACAAAAATCCTATACCGATAATCGAAGAAGGAAATTAGAATTTTTTGTGGGAGATTTGGTGTTCATTCGTGTTCACCTATAAAGGGTGTTGTGTGTTTCAGTCGATCGGGAAAATTAGCACCTCGATATATTGGTCCATTTCCCATCAACGAACGTATTGGTTCCGTGGCTTATTGCCTTTTGTTACCAGCTCAATTTTCTACTATTCATGACGTATTCCACGTCTTTCAAATACGGAAATGCCTTAGAAATTCCGATTCTATTCTTGAGCCCGGTATTATTGAAGAAATTGAGGTTTCAGCTAATTTGACTTATGAGCAACATCCTATTCGTATCATTGTTTCAGAAGTTAATCGCCTTCGAAATAAAGATGTTCCGCTTGTGAAAGTTCAATGGTTCTCAAATGCTAAGGATTGCTCTTGGGAATCTAGAGAATTCATGGAGCGAACACATCCGGACTTACTCTCTCGTGCTCTTTATGGTGAACTTCTCATTTCAAAATTTCTTCTTTTGTGTTGTTATGCCTTCGTATGTTTGTTACTTTTTATTTTCTTCTTAAGTATTGCGAGGACGCAATTTCTTTAAGGAGGGGAGTCTGTAACAACCCGCATATTTCACGATTATGTATTTAAATGTTTTATTTAAATATAGCATCGTTAATCGGATTAAAGTCCAAAATGTTACATTTTGTAAACAGTCGAATTGGGACTCGAGACCACTTCCATTGAGTCGAAAATGGCGTTTACAACTTTTTTGAGTATAAACATCGATATGATTGGAGTTGAGTGGAATTTTGCTATTTTTCTAGTTTGGGCTTTGGGTTTGGGTTTCAGCCCACTAACCCAACTTAATACCCTAACTCCTCTACTCTTCATTCATTCTACTCCTCAATTCTTAACACTCTAAAGCTAAAGTAAAAATGGGGGAAAAGATAGGAAATTAAAATTCCTAAACCCTAGTTTGATTAGGAAATACAAATTCAAGTCCAAAATCAAAGAGAAGCTTAGGTAAGCATCATCTTGTTCTTCTCCATCTCAATCTCTCTCCAATTTTAGAAATTTCCGATAACCTAACTTAGGATATATTTGCCTATGATCTTAGATTGGAGCTTCTAAAGTTAAAGTTGAAGAGTGGTTGATCTTTCCTTTGTTTTAAAGCTTCTCACTTGTTGTTTTGGGTTTAAAGGTGAGTTCTTGAACTCACATCTATGTCTATAGCTTTCATTGTTGTTAGGTATGAATTCCTAAAATCTCTTTCATGTTCAATTGCTTTTAATTTGAATTGATTTGGTGAATTTTCCAATTTGGGTGTTTTGAAGTAAAAATCTTTAAAGACCCTACCTTGGATGTTTGAACATGTTATTTGTTGCGTATCGAAGAGCCTATTGGGCTAGGTTGTCGATTGGCATAAATCCCTAGCATCCGCCGCTCGTTCGATCGCTTCCGGTTTGGATTTTCGCCCTTTATGGGCTAGGCTGATTTTTGCCTAGGAGGTAATTTCAGACGTCTGGATGAAAATCCAGACGTCTGGAACGAAATCCAGACATATGGTTGAAAAATATAGACGTTTGGAAATGGTCCCTGGAAAATAAAAAAAGGGCAGAGCTAAAATCCAGACGTCTGGAACAAAATACAAACATCTGGAACAAAATAAAGACGTCTGGTTGAAAAATCCAGATGTCTGAAATGGTTCTGGAATTAAAAAGAGAAAGGAGAAAAAGCATATATTTTTCGAGAACCTAAGGCCAGATGTAACATCCCAAAAATTTTCGACTTTCGAAAATTCAACATCGATACTCACTTTATCGACTGCTGAGCCATCGAATGCCGGAAACCCGAAAAGTTATGGTTTTAAGAAAAAGAAAAAGTAGAAGAAGAAGAAGATAGAAGAAAAAGAAAGAAGAACAACAACACAACATCAGATACAGAAGCAGAAAACAATATCAGAATCTCACATATCGCAGCGGAACAATATATAATAGATAAATGAATATCATTTAAAAACAAAGAATTATATCTGTTATTACATTACATCACATCATATCATCAGAGTCAATAAACAACAATGGACAGTTATATAAACTTGTCCTCATACAGAATACACAGCGGAATAAATACTATCAGATACAAATACTACGTCTCGCCATCCAGCTTATCTCCAAAGCTCCAGAATATCCAGAATATCCTGATAATACAACTCTAGGCTGCCCGTGTGGAAATTGGTGGGCACCCAGAGTTTAGAAGGGAACAATAAACTCCGAGTCAGTCATGGTGACTGGTGTGAGATCGTAAACAGTTATTCTTTAAAATAAACAACAGGAAAACTTTTAGTGTCAATTCGCAATGCTTTTGGAAAATGAAACTACCATAAGACCTCCCACCACACACACAATGCAAACGCAGACTTGGAGGAGATTTCTTCTTATGATAGTCAAAGATGCTTACTACGCAAAATCAAATCATTTTTGATATTATTACTAGTGCATAGTGGAAAACATTTCGAAAGTATAATATAAATCTTAGCCAGCATAGGTACCATTATATTATGCCTGCTATAGCTGCCTCCTGAGGAGACAGGTTATACAATTGAAATCGTAAAGGTTCGTATTGTTTCTTTGGATTTCCAACAAATGGCCAGGCTAAGGAACTTCCTATCCACGATGGGTACGTCCCTGGAATAGACGACCCGAGAACCTAACCGGATCTCTGCCAACACAAGGCCGGGTTACCTCTGCAAAAATAGGTAACTACTGACACGCGTATGCCATCCCCCGATCGTCACCGATCTTCCCGAGGATCCCCGATTCGCAACAACCCACATAGATAATAATAATGCAGTAACCACAGAGGTTAAGTATCTGGGCTCCATACCATGATACCACCTTTATCCAGAAGGAATGACATACACTAAGGGGCGCTACTCCCTAGAACCTTGCCGCATCCTTCCTGTTTCGACCATTTCCGGGGTGTGAGGCTCGATGAAGTCTCGTCCACAAAGCTACGCTTTCTCAAAAAGCCCTGCTTCGGGTCAAACAAAATGATCAACCTATGATCACAAAGATATAAGATCAAACAAATGATCATATCACAAATGATCAAACACTGATCATTTCACAGCAACACTCAGTATGCCACGTTACCAAATTGGGATATATCGCTGATAAATTTCAACTACATAACCTCTGAGCTCGTACGTCTCAGAGAAGGGTGTTAAGCTAAGAGAATAAATTCTCCGCCACCAACAGAAATGTATTTGAAAGAAATCAGCTTTATATCTCAAATTGTAACGTCAGACACACAATCCATATAAGTCTGTTCCGGGATCGAACAGAACCGAAGGCACTTCTCACGAAGCCCTTGCACATCCGGATAAATTTCTAATCACGTCCGGACTTCCCGTCACTAAGGGTGATAAAACCTCTAAATCGAAGATCAGTCGATGTAGAGTAACTCGACGGTAATCCTTCCGTTTTCAAAAATATCCGGTCTTCAACACCGGTCTTCAAATGCAATTCATAACGACGTATCACATATTCGGAATGGGTTATACGACCCCATGGTCCTTTCCCGGTTAACCCGAATAGTGAGCGCTTATTCAAAAATAAGTGTGGCATTCAAATTCATCCAATTCACAACAAATACCTATCTAAAGGTAATTATTGATAGTCGGTTATTTAACTATCAATAAAGATGCGCGACATCATCAGATTCCAAATAATTTTCCAAATTATTTCATCTTCAAAAATATCTTTACTAGATATAGAATTTTCCACGCTTAACCATTTGAAAACAATTTCAAATCAATTTCCACACTTCAAAAATAAATCAATATTTATTTTTAAACAACTTCGCTTTCTTTTATAAATTCCGTATCGAATTTATACTT
The DNA here is from genome assembly GCA_030737815.1 of Allium fistulosum. NCBI lineage: Eukaryota > Viridiplantae > Streptophyta > Magnoliopsida > Asparagales > Amaryllidaceae > Allium > Allium fistulosum. Next base: position 473,660,519 of record CM060907.1, read on the forward strand.
TCGAATATCTACTGATATTCGATTTTCAAATCGTTTTCAATATTCTGTTTCAATTTATCTTTACAAGGATAAATTCTCAAACGTTTCATTTCATTTTGGAAAAGCATTTCCATACTTAATAATAAGTATTTCACAAATCTATTTATTTTCAACGTTTGAAAATACTCGATATACTTAAATCAAATTAAGTATATATTCATTCTTTAAGGAAAACATTCTTTTAACATCTATTTGAGTCAAAACGAATGTTGCGTAAAACATCGTTACGACGACTCGAAATCAATAGTATAGGGATTCGGAATTAAGATAGGTATATATAAATCCCAATACTATATAAAACAATTTCTTTCGAAAATCATTTACTATAACAATAGTGTTATAGTCCATCTTTTCCTTATTTCTCAAAAACGCCTATTTCAACAATGAATGTTGAAATCTATGATTTTGATATTTAATCATGTTAAAACATCGTTAAAACAATTAACTTCATCTTAAACATCACTTTCCCAAAACATATCTATTTTACTTAACAATATATTCACTGTCCAAAATCGTGAATATACTTCACTAATTACATTTCACTATTTTCTACACGTTTTATTTCAATAATAATTCGCTATCCAAAATCGCGAATATATCTCCTTTAATAATCTTCTATATTTAATTTATCAAATCCCATCGATTGGTTTCCGAATTTATAAAACAACGTTTATAAATTCCATTTTCTATTTTCTATAACAACTCCGGTTTATAAATCTCATTTTTATTAACTTCAAAAATTCACTTATAAGAATAAGTGATTTCGGATTTATAAAACAACGTTTATAAATCACATTTGTACTTTATAACGATTTCAACTTATAAAATCATTTCATTTTGCAATTTCTATTTATATCCCATCTAAGTGCAAAAGTCAAATTTATAAGTAAATTTCTTATAAATCTTTTATTCTACAATATCTATTTACTTTATAACTTCACGTTATAAATCTATTAATTTCATTCACTTATGAAATCCATTTATACTTCTTTCTAACACTTATAAAATTCGTTTTATAAGTCCAATATTTTGATTAATAAAATATCCATTTTATAAATCTTCCTATACAAATCGTTTATAGTTATTCAAAAAATCCCAACTTAAACCATTTTATAAATAAATCGACTTTTATTTCAAAAATCACCTTACGGTCATAATTCACAAAAATCTTAACTTTTATAACTTCAAAATTTTAAACGTTTATTTATTTAAAATAAATCAATTCAACAATTCAATAGAACATATAATTTCAAAGATCACTTTAAAAATCCTTTTTAAAGTAAAAGTCGTTATTTTTACTTTTCAAAACTGAATCCGATGATGCAACAGCATCAATTAGTCCATCACAACAGTCAATATCATATATCAATATGATAACAGAATATATCAAAATATCTGTAAATAATCAATACGGTGAGGAATCCAGTTGGATCCCTCCAACCTGTTTCCCTGCATCCAAATATGTTAGCACAATACCAATTCCGCTCCAGTACGGAATTATCGCGGTATATAGGTTTTTATAAATCCGCTTACTAACGGCGCAATAGGGTCTCATCGCTATACGAGGCGGGAAATCATCAATCCAATATATACATATGCCAATATGTATATATTGCTATATATATAGATATATCCTATAATATCTAATATCACATCCAATATAGCAATCATATCAATCAATAATAACTGCAAAAATTCCACATTCGATTTGAGTGAGAAGATCTCACCGTGATTTTCTGATAGCAATTTATAGCGATTATTTCGAATGAAACTAAACGGACGTTTAATTTCACTCAAAATTTTCACTAACCCCGATCGCTTCCAATCCAGTTCCATCGCGAAGTGCTTGGCAAAATGAAGCCAACGCCGCTTGTTTCGTCCAAAACGGACCTCGTAGCAAAAAGATATCATATTTTAAACTTTACACGTTTCAAATATAAATAAATATACAATTTCTTTTTATTTTTAAACCTAATCAATCTCGGCCCTTGATTATTCAAATGCAGATCTGGCCGTGCATCATTGTCTTCCTCCAGGTCGTGAAATTCATGTTCGAATCCACCCATCAGCCGCCCCTAAAACCCTAATCACTCAATCTCCAATGCTCGATTTCAGGTCGATCAAATAACGTCGTTCAACTCGCCATGACGAGCTCCACTATCGGCTGGAAGGGCTCGAAGCTCGGTCATCTATCCACGTTGAAAAACATGCTCGAAGTCGCGCCATTTACAAGCGATTTGCCGATGATCTAGGGCGTTAAATCCCATCATGACCGTTGGCCAACTAGTTCTCATCGTTGTCTACACGTTTGCTTTAGAAAGTTTTTCGAATTAAAGTGTGGATATGAAGAAATCGAGGGAAGAAGCTAAGAAGATTTCAGCCATTGATAGCTTGAACTGGCGGCTACGTTCAAAACCCTAGGGTTGTCTCTGCTTTGCAAAAGTGAAGATAACATGTCCTTTTATAGAAAATTGCCCAATTTACTATTCATCGAAATTTTCCGAACTCCGAATCGAACGTGCCGGCTGACGTTTCTAAGGTTTACCCCGCATTCCGAACGCAATGGAACAGGTTTCGAAAGCTAATTCGATCGTATGTGCGAGTTATGACAATAAACGATCAATTTAAATTAAACCGATTTAAATCGATTTCGAGGCGTTTTAACTTGCCCCGGACAAACGGTAAATCCAAAAATTACGAAATTTGAAATCTTACAATAATATCACATTACGGATCCGATGAAACTGGTTTCGTCGAAATCCAAGACTTTTTGAAAAATGACCATTTTAACTCGACGATTTAAAATTAAAACGATATCGATGCGTTTCGAGTTGCCAGGGTCAATCGACAACTCCGATTGCTATGAAAATTGGAATCCGATAATAACTAACTATTACGGATCCAATGGAACTGGTTTCGTTCAATTCTGAGACTGTTCGAAAATTGGCTTTTTTTACAGTCGATAATTAAATATTAAAATATTCAATCTTCACAGATTAACTCCAAATTAAATTTTAAAAGTTCTATAACCTTTCTATAACTCCAGTATGATTAAATAAAATTTTCCAAATCATTTTTAATCATTTTAACTCGATTTTCAATTATCTCTGGAATTTCAATTATTAATTTATCGATTAAATTATCAAATTAAATCCAATATTCGAAAAATAAATCATTCGACTTCTAAATTCCATTTATTAATATTTAAAATCAATTAAATATTCGAATTTTAATTAACAAAAATTCTGGGTCGTTACAGACTTCCCCCTTAAAAGAATTTCGTCCTCGAAATTACAAGTCAGGAAGAAAGGTCCTTGGCTCGTCTACTATTTTCTCAAATTCAAATAGTTTTATCAAAATTTTCAAATCAAATCTTTCTATTAAAGATTCGTTATCATTCAACTCGTTTTCCTACTTCAATTATAAGTTTCAAACAACATTGTTTAACTTCTCAATTCAAATTCGAGTTTAAATTCAAATTTTAAACTTTCAAAATTTCTCAAAAATTTTCTAACGCCTTAAATTCTCGAAAAATTTCGCCAAAGCCTCCTTTACGCGGCTAATACGGTACGACTACAAAACGTCCCTACGGACTCTCAGATTCCAAAAAGAAAAAGAAAAAGCCAAGCGGCTAGAGAAATAAGTCATCAAATCTCATATCAAATTTAAATACATACCTTTTTCGAGCAATTCAAATTATTTTTGCAATTCAATTCCAATTCCTTTATACACCTGTATGTCCTACTAGCCATAATATCTAGTTATACATTCAAACCATTTTGCAAATTCTATTACAGAATTTTCAATATAAACTGCTTATACATTTTTACTTCACTGTTGAAGTTACATATCTATTTTCGTTCAATTTTTCATTTTAATTTCATTTGAATTTAATTCACAATTCCAATCTAATTTGGATTCAGTTCGACTTCTGAATATTGAATTTTATCAATTAACTTTAGTTCACTTCAAACTAATCTCAAAACTTCATTTAATTTCACACAATTCAACTTCATTTTCAATATTCAGTTTTAACTCCAGTTTTATTCTTTTGTTCAATCATCAAATTTTACTTAAGAATTTCACACTTCATTTCTTAAGTTCAATGTAAATATTCCATATACACATTATATTTATTTTCAATTCACTATTATGGTTTATAACCACTCATATTAAACTGGATTTCAAATTCCATATGAATTTTAATTCATCTCAAACCATATTAATTTGTCATTTCTTCAATTAGTTTCTGTTACTAATTTTATTTCAATACTTTACTTTACAAATTCGAAATGAATTTTTTTCAACATTCAATTTACTTTCATTAAATTGATTCACTTGTACTTATATTAACTTAACTTCATCCTTTAAGTTAAATTTATTCTATCAAAATTTAATCTGTATAAGTTATCAACTTAATAATATTCCATAGATATTTTAAATAGTATTCCAGAGTTTACCAACATTTCAAAGCCATTTTGAAAACAATTCAAACTATCCTTTGAATTTTCTAAAACAAAATCCAAATTTTTCAAACAACTTCTATTTACAACAATTTGGCAGCAATTTCTCTTTTGGAAACCCGAAAATGAACACCGGTGATGTCGCGATCATCATTGGAATTATTTTCCAGCGACCGAAAAGAGTTTAGAGCTTTTCATCTCTCCAAAATATTTTTCAAAACCTTTGAAATTCATTTTCAAATCAAAAAGATTTAAACTTTCCAAATCTCCTAAATTTTCAAATTCTTTTCAAAACATTTCCAAAAACTTCTTTGGAATTCCGTTTCAAATTACAATTCACATTTATAATTTACATTCTCAAATTTCATTTGCATGTGAATTTATTTCTTAACTTTGGAGTTATAATTCCAATTTCTTATTTAATTTCAATGATAATAATTCACTATTATTACTTCCTAACATCCATGCAACCATATACTATAGTACTTTATAGAAAAACATTTATTTTCCATACAAAAATAGTTTTGGGCAAAATTATCTCATTTACCCTATTTTAAAACAATATTGTGCCGAATTGTTCTATATAAGTGTTTAGAGATCCCTATCGATAGAGTAGTACGGACAATACCGACCAGAATCCATATACCACTCAACAAACCAATCATCACAATATAAAACAATTTTATATTCACTAACAAATACGCGCTCATATCTATTATTACACTCAACTCATTCTAGAGTACTACTGACTCTATCTCTAATGAGTAACACCCAACAAAGCAGGGTTGTCGCTTAACCATATGCTCTGATACCAAATGTAACATCCCAAAAATTTTCGACTTTCGAAAATTCAACATCGATACTCACTTTATCGACTGCTGAGCCATCGAATGCCGGAAACCCGAAAAGTTATGGTTTTAAGAAAAAGAAAAAGTAGAAGAAGAAGAAGATAGAAGAAAAAGAAAGAAGAACAACAACACAACATCAGATACAGAAGCAGAAAACAATATCAGAATCTCACATATCGCAGCGGAACAATATATAATAGATAAATGAATATCATTTAAAAACAAAGAATTATATCTGTTATTACATTACATCACATCATATCATCAGAGTCAATAAACAACAATGGACAGTTATATAAACTTGTCCTCATACAGAATACACAGCGGAATAAATACTATCAGATACAAATACTACGTCTCGCCATCCAGCTTATCTCCAAAGCTCCAGAATATCCAGAATATCCTGATAATACAACTCTAGGCTGCCCGTGTGGAAATTGGTGGGCACCCAGAGTTTAGAAGGGAACAATAAACTCCGAGTCAGTCATGGTGACTGGTGTGAGATCGTAAACAGTTATTCTTTAAAATAAACAACAGGAAAACTTTTAGTGTCAATTCGCAATGCTTTTGGAAAATGAAACTACCATAAGACCTCCCACCACACACACAATGCAAACGCAGACTTGGAGGAGATTTCTTCTTATGATAGTCAAAGATGCTTACTATGCAAAATCAAATCATTTTTGATATTATTACTAGTGCATAGTGGAAAACATTTCGAAAGTATAATATAAATCTTAGCCAGCATAGGTACCATTATATTATGCCTGCTATAGCTGCCTCCTGAGGAGACAGGTTATACAATTGAAATCGTAAAGGTTCGTATTGTTTCTTTGGATTTCCAACAAATGGCCAGGCTAAGGAACTTCCTATCCACGATGGGTACGTCCCTGGAATAGACGACCCGAGAACCTAACCGGATCTCTGCCAACACAAGGCCGGGTTACCTCTGCAAAAATAGGTAACTACTGACACGCGTATGCCATCCCCCGATCGTCACCGATCTTCCCGAGGATCCCCGATTCGCAACAACCCACATAGATAATATTAATGCAGTAACCACAGAGGTTAAGTATCTGGGCTCCATACCATGATACCACCTTTATCCAGAAGGAATGACATACACTAAGGGGCGCTACTCCCTAGAACCTTGCCGCATCCTTCCTGTTTCGACCATTTCCGGGGTGTGAGGCTCGATGAAGTCTCGTCCACAAAGCTACGCTTTCTCAAAAAGCCCTGCTTCGGGTCAAACAAAATGATCAACCTATGATCACAAAGATATAAGATCAAACAAATGATCATATCACAAATGATCAAACACTGATCATTTCACAGCAACACTCAGTATGCCACGTTACCAAATTGGGATATATCGCTGATAAATTTCAACTACATAACCTCTGAGCTCGTACGTCTCAGAGAAGGGTGTTAAGCTAAGAGAATAAATTCTCCGCCACCAACAGAAATGTATTTGAAAGAAATCAGCTTTATATCTCAAATTGTAACGTCAGACACACAATCCATATAAGTCTGTTCCGGGATCGAACAGAACCGAAGGCACTTCTCACGAAGCCCTTGCACATCCGGATAAATTTCTAATCACGTCCGGACTTCCCGTCACTAAGGGTGATAAAACCTCTAAATTGAAGATCAGTCGATGTAGAGTAACTCGACGGTAATCCTTCCGTTTTCAAAAATATCCGGTCTTCAACACCGGTCTTCAAATGCAATTCATAACGACGTATCACATATTCGGAATGGGTTATACGACCCCATGGTCCTTTCCCGGTTAACCCGAATAGTGAGCGCTTATTCAAAAATAAGTGTGGCATTCAAATTCATCCAATTCACAACAAATACCTATCTAAAGGTAATTATTGATAGTCGGTTATTTAACTATCAATAAAGATGCGCGACATCATCAGATTCCAAATAATTTTCCAAATTATTTCATCTTCAAAAATATCTTTACTAGATATAGAATTTTCCACGCTTAACCATTTGAAAACAATTTCAAATCAATTTCCACACTTCAAAAATAAATCAATATTTATTTTTAAACAACTTTGCTTTCTTTTATAAATTCTGTATCGAATTTATACTTTCGAATATCTACTGATATTCGATTTTCAAATCGTTTTCAATATTCTGTTTCAATTTATCTTTACAAGGATAAATTCTCAAACGTTTCATTTCATTTTGGAAAAGCATTTCCATACTTAATAATAAGTATTTCACAAATCTATTTATTTTCAACGTTTGAAAATACTCGATATACTTAAATCAAATTAAGTATATATTCATTCTTTAAGGAAAACATTCTTTTAACATCTATTTGAGTCAAAACGAATGTTGCGTAAAACATCGTTACGACGACTCGAAATCAATAGTATAGGGATTCGGAATTAAGATAGGTATATATAAATCCCAATACTATATAAAACAATTTCTTTCGAAAATCATTTACTATAACAACAGTGTTATAGTCCATCTTTTCCTTATTTCTCAAAAACGCCTATTTCAACAATGAATGTTGAAATCTATGATTTTGATATTTAATCATGTTAAAACATCGTTAAAACAATTAACTTCATCTTAAACATCACTTTCCCAAAACATATCTATTTTACTTAACAATATATTCACTGTCCAAAATCGTGAATATACTTCACTAATTACATTTCACTATTTTCTACACGTTTTATTTCAATAATAATTCGCTATCCAAAATCGCGAATATATCTCCTTTAATAATCTTCTATATTTAATTTATCAAATCCCATCGATTGGTTTCCGAATTTATAAAACAACGTTTATAAATTCCATTTTCTATTTTCTATAACAACTCCGGTTTATAAATCTCATTTTTATTAACTTCAAAAATTCACTTATAAGAATAAGTGATTTCGGATTTATAAAACAACGTTTATAAATCACATTTGTACTTTATAACGATTTCAACTTATAAAATCATTTCATTTTGCAATTTCTATTTATATCCCATCTAAGTGCAAAAGTCAAATTTATAAGTAAATTTCTTATAAATCTTTTATTCTACAATATCTATTTACTTTATAACTTCACGTTATAAATCTATTAATTTCATTCACTTATGAAATCCATTTATACTTCTTTCTAACACTTATAAAATTCGTTTTATAAGTCCAATATTTTGATTAATAAAATATCCATTTTATAAATCTTCCTATACAAATCGTTTATAGTTATTCAAAAAATCCCAACTTAAACCATTTTATAAATAAATCGACTTTTATTTCAAAAATCACCTTACGGTCATAATTCACAAAAATCTTAACTTTTATAACTTCAAAATTTTAAACGTTTATTTATTTAAAATAAATCAATTCAACAATTCAATAGAACATATAATTTCAAAGATCACTTTAAAAATCCTTTTTAAAGTAAAAGTCGTTATTTTTACTTTTCAAAACTGAATCCGATGATGCAACAGCATCAATTAGTCCATCACAACAGTCAATATCATATATCAATATGATAACAGAATATATCAAAATATCTGTAAATAATCAATACGGTGAGGAATCCAGTTGGATCCCTCCAACCTGTTTCCCTGCATCCAAATATGTTAGCACAATACCAATTCCGCTCCAATACGGAATTATCGCGGTATATAGGTTTTTATAAATCCGCTTACTAACGGCGCAATAGGGTCTCATCGCTATACGAGGCGGGAAATCATCAATCCAATATATACATATGCCAATATGTATATATTGCTATATATATAGATATATCCTATAATATCTAATATCACATCCAATATAGCAATCATATCAATCAATAATAACTGCAAAAATTCCACATTCGATTTGAGTGAGAAGATCTCACCGTGATTTTCTGATAGCAATTTATAGCGATTATTTCGAATGAAACTAAACGGACGTTTAATTTCACTCAAAATTTTCACTGACCCCAATCGCTTCCAATCCAGTTCCATCGCGAAGTGCTCGGCAAAATGAAGCCAACGCCGCTTGTTTCGTCCAAAACGGACCTCGTAGCAAAAAGATATCATATTTTAAACTTTACACGTTTCAAATATAAATAAATATACAATTTCTTTTTATTTTTAAACCTAATCAATCTCGGCCCTTGATTATTCAAATGCAGATCTGGCCGTGCATCATTGTCTTCCTCCAGGTCGTGAAATTCACGTTCGAATCCACCCATCAGCCGCCCCTAAAACCCTAATCACTCAATCTCCAATGCTCGATTTCAGGTCGATCAAATAACGTCGTTCAACTCGCCATGACGAGCTCCACTATCGGCTGGAAGGGCTCGAAGCTCGGTCATCTATCCACGTTGAAAAACATGCTCGAAGTCGCGCCATTTACAAGCGATTTGCCGATGATCTAGGGCGTTAAATCCCATCATGACCGTTGGCCAACTAGTTCTCATCGTTGTCTACACGTTTGCTTTAGAAAGTTTTTCGAATTAAAGTGTGGATATGAAGAAATCGAGGGAAGAAGCTAAGAAGATTTCAGCCATTGATAGCTTGAACTGGCGGCTACGTTCAAAACCCTAGGGTTGTCTCTGCTTTGCAAAAGTGAAGATAACATGTCCTTTTATAGAAAATTGCCCAATTTACTATTCATCGAAATTTTCCGAACTCCGAATCGAACGTGCCGGCTGACGTTTCTAAGGTTTACCCCGCGTTCCGAATGCAATGGAACAGGTTTCGAAAGCTAATTCGATCGTATGTGCGAGTTATGACAATAAACGATCAATTTAAATTAAACCGATTTAAATCGATTTCGAGGCGTTTTAACTTGCCCCGGACAAACGGTAAATCCAAAAATTACAAAATTTGAAATCTTACAATAATATCACATTACGGATCTGATGAAACTGGTTTCGTCGAAATCCGAGACTTTTTGAAAAATGACCATTTTAACTCGACGATTTAAAATTAAAACGATATCGATGCGTTTCGAGTTGCCAGGGTCAATCGACAACTCCGATTGCTACGAAAATTGGAATTCGATAATAACTAACTATTACGGATCCAATGGATCTGGTTTCGTTCAATTCTGAGACTGTTCGAAAATTGGCTATTTTTACAGTCGATAATTAAATATTAAAATATTCAATCTTCACAGATTAACTCCAAATTAAATTTTAAAAGTTCTATAACCTTTCTATAACTCCAGTATGATTAAATAAAATTTTCCAAATCATTTTTAATCATTTTAACTCGATTTTCAATTATCTCTGGAATTTCAATTATTAATTTATCGATTAAATTATCAAATTAAATCCAATATTCGAAAAATAAATCATTCGACTTCTAAATTCCATTTATTAATATTTAAAATCAATTAAATATTCGAATTTTAATTATCAAAAATTCTGGGTCGTTACACCAGACGTCTGGATGAACCCCAGATGTCTGGAACTGTTCAGGTTTGCCTTTTTGCCTATTTTTTGATTGAATTTTCAATGTTTATCGATTTTTGTTGATTCGATTAGTTGTTATCACTTTTATCGACTTTGATGACTACTTTCTTTGGATTTTTGGGAATATCGATTTGATGGATTTGATATCAATTTTTATGGTTTTGATTCATGTCGTCGAATGTGAATTTTTGGTTGATCGATTGTTTCTACAATCGTTTTCTGTGATTTGTCACTTTAAAATACAAAGGTTTCGATATTAGTAGTAAATACTAAAACTCTTTCATTAAAACGATTTCGACACTATTTAAAATATAAAGCTCGCTTTTAAAACCGTTTTCCAATCTGTTAGTATATACAAACCTTTACCTCATTCATATGAGAAATCTAATTAAACGGCTTAGCAAAACAAGTGGTATAAAATGCTTGCGTTTACTTCGTCGGTTAATTCTTGGACTTGTTCGATTGAACTCTCATGACAATTTTCGAGTTGAAATCTACAATCTGTTCGTAAATATTTAAGTTAAGCTAGTGGTTATGGGACATGAAGCTAAACCCTTATATTTACTAGCTTAGTGTAATTTACTCTTATTCTTGAGTGGAAATCTACAATTTGTTCGTAAATATTTAAGTTAAGCTAGTGGTTATGGGACATGAAGCTAAACTTTTATATATACTAGCTTAGTGTAATTTACATTATTCGATCAATGATGATCATTTTGAGATTTAGACTAGCGATGTGTGATGTCTCTTTGTTTGTGTGGTGACTAAACCCCATTTGTGGAGCTTCGGCTCAAATTGGTGGGGTAGCGACCCATGGTCTTCGGACCGTTTGTGGAGCTTCGACTCAAATTGGTGGGGTAGCGACCCATGGTCTTCGGGCCGTTTGTGGAGTTTCATTTCAAACTTGATGGTTAGCGACCATGGAATAGCGTTCCGTTTGTGACACACGTGTTGGGGAGTTTTCATACTCCCGTTTGTGATAGGCCTTCCCTTTTTTGTGATTTCTTGATTTCTAGTTGATGATTTCCAGTATTTGTGTTTCGCCAATTTTTGCGATTGGCATTGATATGTTTGTCGATATTTGTGTTTTGGTGAATAATTTAAGGAATATGACATTCTTTTTAGTGTTTGAGAATATTTGAGATATTGTATGATTTTTGTTATTACCTTATGTATACTTGTCACGGTATGGCATTTTTGTTATCATACGTTTTTGGTCATATCTCTTATCATATCTCATTTTATATGATATTTATATCTAGACTGATCCGATTATTATTTTCTTCTTAAATAATACTCGGGTCAGACTAAGGTATTTCAGGTGCTTCTACTTGACTTCTTATCAGGGTTCGTCACCTGACTTTTGGCTAACTACTTTAGCTTAGTAATTTTTGTTATTATACATTCGAGATGGAGACTCCTTTATGTATACTTATTCTTTTGTCTAGCACTTGTATCTATTCTTTTGTGATGTAGTGGATCTAGTTTGACCACTACTTTGATGTACACTTTTATGTGATATATTCATATCTGTTTCCGCCTTAGTGATATGAGTATCTGTGACTGATTTGTTTGGTAGCTTTGAGTTTGTATTTGATATGTCGGATTTCCTCTTGAAATAAAATGCTAGTCATATTATCAGACATATCAATACTCACACAAAGCAATTACACAGATGGTCGCTCCTCAACAGCCTCATTCTTCGTGCTAGTCGATGGCATTACCCAGTAGTGTCCTTGGCTAGTGTGAGTATAGAGGTAGGGCGTCATAGAGAGTGCCTTCGGTTTAGTTCATTCGCACAATGAACTTGTATGGACAGATGTCTGACATTGCATTCTTGAGAATTCATAGTTGACTTTTATAAATATACATCTATTAGTTAGCGGAGAAGGCAACTTCTCTTAGCTTAACACCCTTCTCTGAGCCGTATGATCTCAGAGGTTGTATGTTTATAGAAGTCAATAGTGGTCGATTGAATGACGTTGTGGCATTCAAAGTGAAAAGTGAAAAGTAAAAGGTAATCGTTACCTCAAGCCTCATACCCAAAAGTGATCGAAACATGGTAGATGTGGCAAGGCTATGTGGTTCGCAACCATTAGGATATGATCATCCCCTTCTAGATATATTTAATCTTGCTATAATGTTCGGATTTTAAGTTATTGTGGATGTAAGCTGTGAGGGCCCTCGGATAGGTTGGTAACGATCGGGGTGATGACATATTCGGTTCTATCTAGGAAAAGGCAGGCCGGTCTTGTATTGGTAAAGGACCATCAGTTTGGCATCGGTACATTCCTTTAGAGATGTACTGCCAAAAGGTAGTCCCTTCAGCTAGTCATTTGTATGGAAACCCATTGTCCAATAAGAGCCTGTACGATTTTAGATGTAGAAAGCCTTGTATTACAAGGTGGTATGCTGGAATTTAATAATGTAACGATTTCGGCTAAGATTAATAAGTTTACATGCAAATGTTTACAAATATATGTCATTAAAAATAATATCAAGAGATTTTAGATAACAATGATTTGGTTATCACATGGTAAAACCTATTTCTTGTTTAAGTGCGGCGTGGTCTTATGAGATACCCTTTTATTTTCTAAACGCGTATTTTTATGTTCTCACACCGGTCCTATGACTAACCCGGAGTTTATTTTTCCTTTTCCTTAAACTCTGGGTGCCCTAATTTTCTCGGGTATCCTATTTGTCAGGCTTAGTTTAGAAGAAATTTGGAGGGAGCTCGAAGCATGGAGTCAAAAGATTTTACTGAAGATTTTTGTGTATTTCCATTATACTCTTGTACCATAGCATTCCATATTTGTAAGGACATAAATTTTTAACTGTCTATGTTTTTAACTCTGATAAATATATTTTAATTTCCACTGTAAAGTTTTTATTGAAATAACATGTGTGAGATTATATTCTATCTTTATTTTTCTTCCTTACTCTTGAGAATCTGCTTCTCTAGCACTTGGATTTACGACACATGAATACCGAGGATGCATTTATGTCGATTTACGAGAGCCGAATAAATGGGTCCTCACATCGATCTGTAATGACCCGCTAATTTTTCCTTTTGGTAAATTATATTTATTTCTAAAAAAATTCAAATAAAAGTTTGATAATAATAATAATACAAATAACGACCCACCAAAGCCAAGGTTCTCGCTTAAAATTTATTACTAACGCTGTTTCGGGCAGCATTTGCTTCTGTTTCCTCCTTCATTCGCTCTTTTGATCGCTTTAACCAGATTGTTTGATTTTGGTGTTGTTTTCTATGCCAATTTGAACGTTATTTAAATTTGAGAATTCATTCTAAAGATATTATACCATTGAAATGCTCTATGGGTTCAAGGAGATTATACACAAGTTTTCTAGCATAATTACAATCAGAATTTGAAAAAGGCTGATTTCCAAATTAAAGTGTTTATCCAAATCTCTTTTGGTACAACTTGTTTCTATAATAAGTTTATATACATATTTTATTATTTATTATATTAATAATGGTCTTATTTTGGTGTTGATTGTGATGATTGGATGATAAATTGTTATCTACTGTGTTAAATAGACCCTATACGCCGTATATTAAGCGGAGGTTATTTATTAAAAACATATACCGCGATAATTCTACTGTGAAGTGGAATTGGTATTATATATGTATTTGGAGTTGATTTCCCGCATTATATAGCGGATGAGACCCTATTGCGTCTCATAATAGTGGATAATATTTATAAATCCCATATACCGCGATAATTCCACTTTGAAGCGGAATTGGTATTGTGCTAACATCTGTGGATGCAGGGAAATAGGTTGGGGGGATCCAACTGGATTTCTCAAACATTTGAATTTATTTCAATGTTGTGTGTTGATTTATTTATAATCGCCGTGTGATTATATTGTGATTGAAATTGTTGACGGCTATAATTTAGCCAAATATATTTTTGGTATCGATGGATACCAGAAATAAGTAAAATTGGATTTTTGAAAACATAAGTTGAAAATTGGTCGAAAAAATTATTTTTTGATAATTGGATAAATTTAAAAGGAGTTTTAAAAGATAAAAGTTTTTTTTTGAACTGTATTGAATTTAATTTCATATTTTGGAAAAAGGGCTAAATAAATGGATTTCGGAAATATCAATTATAAATTGAAGAATTTATTTGAAATTGGATTTTTAAATAGATCTGAAGAGATAAAGGAATTTATTTTTAAAAGGAAATAATTTTGAAAATGTTGGAAATTGATTTAGTGTTTTGAAATAAATTTGAAAATAAATTTGAAATTAATTTATTATTAATTTACCATAACTAGTAAAATTTATTTATAGAAATTTATTTGATTTAAATTTATCAGATAATTTAATTAATCCTATCTATGGATGTTTGGATTATATTAGATGTTGAATTGTTTGACATCTTTGATGTGTGATACTTTGTGATATATTCTGATTTGTGTGTGATTTGTGATCTATTTATCTGTGATGTATATATCTGTGATCTGTGAATGAAGATAAGCGTTATAGTTTATACCGCTTATCAATTATATTGTTATATTTGATCTGTGATGATTGAATGTTGTTGCACTATTGTGTTAAACCCTTGGACTACACAATACACACACAAATGTGGATTTCACGTGGAAATCGGTTAAGTCACAGATTTTTATCAATTTTGGAAAATTAAGTTTTTGAATCCAAAATGGTTTTGGAATTGCAATTGAAGGTTTTTGAAAATGAATTTCAAAAATAAAAGTTATTTTAAATAACTTAATAGAATTGGAATTTAAATCATTTGATTTAAGTTTGAATCCAATATTTTGAATTGAATTCAATAATTTGGGAATTTTGGTTTAAAAGATTTTATAAGTATAAAAAGTGTTTATATGGGTTTTTAACCATTTAAAATATGGTTTTGGAAAATTTAAATTTAAATTCAAGTTTTATGCTTGAATGGCTTTAACCTGTGTAATGGTAACCGGTTTTTCCCAAAAACGAAAACTTTCTGTTTTCAAATAATAATAGCTTTTGTAAAGTGAAAAGATTTCCGATTTGTGTTAAAATGAAATATTTCCAATTTGTATCGAAACATTTCAAGTTGGAATGAAATTGTAAATAGTTTGAAAAAACTATGAATTAACTATTGTGAAGATGATTAAGTTTTATTTTGAAATCAAAGAATATTTTAAAAGGTGTATCTTTTATATTATAAAAGACTTGAATTGTGAATAGTTTTGAAAGCTATAAATTTAATTCTTAATTTAAAGATTTAATGGGTTAATTCAATTGAAATGGGAAATTGATGTGGAAATCTGTGAATGAATCTTTGTGAAACTGGGTAAACTTTGTGAAGTAAATCTTTTTGTTTAAAGATTTATAATGGTAATTTGTTTAAACCATTTAAAGGAAAGGATTTGGGTAATAAGTTGTGACTTAATTGAAATCCCTATATCCATATGTTTTAAATATTGTGCTCACTATTCGAGTTAGCCTGGAAAAGACCTTTGTGTCATATAACCCATTCCGAATTAGTGATACGACGATATGGATCATATTGAAGACCGGTGGTGAAGACCGGGTATTTGTGAAAACGATAGGATGACCTATCGATTGTCTCTACATCGCTAGCTACGGTATAGAGATTTCCTTTGTGATGGGAAGTTTTATCGGGATTGTGAATACTCGGATTGCAAGGGCTTCTTTTGAAGTGCCTTCGGTTCTGTTCGAACCCGGAACATACTTGTATGGTTACATGTCTGACATTACATTTTGAGGTATAAAGCTGATTTCTTTCAAATACATTTCTGTTGGTGGCGGAGAATTTATTCTCTTAGCTTAACACCCTTCTCTGAGACGTACGAGCTCAGAGGTTATGTAGTTGAAATTTATCAGCGATATATTCCCAATTTGGTAATGTGGCATGCTGAGTGTTGCTATGTGATGATCATTTATTGATCATTTGTGATCAAAGCGCGGCTTTGTGAAAAAGCGTAGCTTTGTGGACGAGACTTCGTCAGGGCCTCACAACCCGGAAATGGTCAAAACAGGAATGATGCGGCAAGGTTATGAGGGTCGCGCCCTTTAGGGTATGTCATTTCCTTCTGGAAAAGGGTGGTATCATGGTATGGAGCCCAGATACTTACTCATGTGGACACACTTTATTTATTATGTGTGATGTTGGTTACCGAGCACTCGGATAAAGGTCCCAAAGGACCGGGGAATGGCATATTCGTGTAGTAGTTACCTTGCAACAGAGGTAACCCGGCCTTGTGTTAGCAAAGATCCGGTTAGGTTCTCGGGACGTCTATCTAGAGGCGATCCCATTGGCAGTAGGAAGTTCCTTAGCCTGACCATTTGTTGGAAATCCATTTTCCAATACGAACCTTGTACGGTTTTAGTTGTAGAACCTGCCATTTACTTATGGTGGCCACCACTGTTTAGATGGTAGCTATAGTAGGCATAGTTCGGAATGTCTATGCTGGCTAAGATTAAAATTATATTTTCGAAATGTTTTCCACTATGCACTAATAATAATAGTCCAATGATTTGCGTAGTAAGCATGTTTGACTATCATAAGAAGAAATCTCCTCCAATTCTGTGTTTGCATTGTGTGTGTGGCGGGAGGTCTTATGGTTGTTTCATTTTCCAAAAGCATTGCGGATATTTTCCACTTCCTTTGTTGTTGTTGTTTTAAAGATAAAAAACTGTTTTAAGTTCTCACACCAGTCACCATGACTGACCTAGAGTTTATTGTTTCCTTCCTAAACTCTGGGTGCCCACCAATTTCCACATGGGCAGTCTAGAGTCAGGTTATCAGGTCATTCTGGATTCAGGAGATGCTGTGGAGCTCAGTGGCAAGCTGGATGGCGAGGCGTATTACTTGTATATGATATTAATTATTCCGTTGTGTATTCTATATGTGGACAAGTTTATATAACTGTCCAGTTGTGTTGTATATTGTTGTTGTAAACTCCGATGTGATGTAATGTATAAAATGATATAGTTCTTTGATTTAAAGATTATTCATTTATCTATTATATGTTGTTCCGCTGCGAATGTGAGATTCTGATATTGTTTCTGTTTCTGTGTTGTTTCTTCTTTCTTTTTCTTCTGTCTTCTTCTACCTCTTCTTTTTCTCCATAACACTTCGGTTTTCCGACATTCGATTGCTCGACAGTTGATACAGTGGACGTATTAATGTCAATTTTCGAACGTCGAAAAATCGTGTTCGTTACAATTCATGTTAAGGATATGCAACAGATCATAGAAAGTCATATAAGTCAAAACACATCAATTACAGATGACATTTTCTTTACGAAGAAAAAATCACAAAAGATATAGTAATAATATATAGTCAAGCATATACTATAATATAAACAAGCATTACATACACTTCGTATACATCAAATGGTGGGTTTTCTCACACTATAACCAAGCTAGAAACCAACACAAACACCGTTGAACATAAAACCACTTCCTACCATCACCAAATACAAATAAGAATTTTTGCTAGCACATATGCTGCTCAAACATATAAACGTTATGAAATCTTTTCCTAAAAAATTACCATAATATATTTAATAGCCTGATATTAGAATATTTATTTATTCCACTATGTTACAACTACAAGCTTGCAGGTTTGTCATCATTTTTGTTCGATTTTAGTTTGAGATGGTTACCGACTTAGTAGAAGGGACATATTTTTTATCATTCTAGTTAAATATTCCTAGTCATCTATTTAAGTTTGTAATTATTGAATGGATAATTCATGGTGTTGTTAGAAATTTATTAAAATTAGATAAAAAACTTATGTCAAACTTTCAGTAGCTCAGATGACCTCATAAGGGATTGGCTTTTTCTATATAAGTAGGATTAAATGCGATTGAACCATAATCTGTCATTTTTCATTCTTTAGTTTTTGGTTCTATTTTTACGAATTAAATTAATGAATCTACTCTTTGGTCATAAGTTCCCTTTTAAATTTCTGTCTAGGGCCCAAATAAATGTATATTTTCCAAACAAATCTATATGTATAGCACTGATCACCTATTCATTTAACAGCAATAAGTTCTCAATTTTTTTAGTGATCCAGATATCCAAGCTTTTCTTATAAACTTTGAGGAAGTACAGATTGTGCCCCTATCCCATACTATAACGACCCATGTAACGAACGCGATTTTTCGTCGCTCGAAAATCGACATTAATACGTCCACTGTATCAACTGCCGAGCAATCGAATGCCGGAAAACCGAATTGTTATGGAGAAAAAGAAGAGGTAGAAGAAAACATAAGAAAAAGAAAGAAGAACATAACAACATCAGAAAACAGAAACAATATTAGAATCTCACATTCGAAGTGGAACAACATATAATAGATGAATGAATAATCTTTAATCAAAAGAACTATAGCATTTTATACATTACATCACATCATCATAGTTTATGACAACAGAGTCAATACATCAATGGACAGTTATATAAACTTGTCCTCATATAGAATACACAGCGGAATAATACATAGTATAAGTGATACGTCTCGCCATCCAGCTTGTCACTTGAGCTCCATAGCACTCCAAAATCCAGAATAACCTGATAACCTAACTCTAGACTGCCCGAGTGGAAATTGGTGGGCACCAGAGTTTAGAAAGGAAACAATAAACTCCAGGTCAGTCATGGTGACTGGTGTGAGATCGTAAAACATTTATTTTTACAAAGAAAATAAAATTTATTCGAAATGCTTTTTAGAAAATGAAACTACCATAAGACCTCCCGCCACACACACAATGCAAACGCAAAATTGGAGGAGATTTCTTCTTATGATAGTCAAAGATGCTTACTACGCAAATCATTGGATTATTATTATTAATGTCTAGTGTCGAAAAAATTTCAAAAGTATAATATAAATCTTAGCCAGCATAGACATTCCGAACTATGCCTACTATAACTACCATCTAAACAGTGGTGACCACCATAAGTAAATGGCAGGTTCTACAACTAATACCGTACAAGGTGCGTATTGGAGTTTGGATTTCCAACAAATGGTCAGGGCAGGAACTTCCCATTGCCACATAGGTACGCCTCTGGAAAGACGACCCGAGAACCTAACCGGATCTCTGCCAACACAAGGCCGGGTTACCCCTAACTGGGTAACTACTGACACGAATATATCATCCCCCAATCGTAACCGATCTATATCCGAGGATTCTCGATTTGCAACAACCACGAAGTAATAAATTTGCAGCAACAACATAGGTTAAATATCTGGGCTCCATACCATGATACCACCTCTATCCAGAAGGAATGACATACACTAAAGGGGAGCTAGCCCCTAATAACCTTGCTGCATCCTTCCTGTTTTGACCATTTCTGGGGTGTGAGGTCCGACGAAGTCTCGTCCTCAAAGCTATGCTTTGGTACAAAGCCATGCTTTGGGTCAACAAATGATCAAAGTAATGATAACAAAGATAAATGATCAAACAAATGATCATATCACAAATGATCAAACAATGATCATTACACAGCAACACTCAGCATGCCACATTACCAAATTGGGAATATATCGCTGATAAATTTCAACTACATAACCTCTGAGCTCGTACGTCTCAGAGAAGGGTGTTAAGCTAAGAGAATAAATTCTCCACCACCAACAGAAATGTATTTGAAATAAATCAGCTTTATATCTCAATTTGTAACGTCGGACACACAATCCATACAAGTCTGTTCCGGGCTCGAACAGAACCGAAGGCACTTCAAAAGAAGCCCTTGCAATCCAGATAATTTCAAATCACGTCCGGACTTCCCATCACTAAGGGTGATAAAATCTCTATATCGGAGACCAGCCGATGCAGAGTAACTCAACGGTAATCCTTCCATTTTCAAAATATCCGGTCTTCAACACCGGTCATCAAATGCAATCCATTACGACGTATCACATATTCGGAATGGGTTATACGACCCAAAGGTCCTTTCCCGACTAACCCGAATAGTGAGCGCAAAATTTTGAAAATAAGAGTGGCATTCAAATTCAAGCAAATCACAACAAATACCCATTCAAGGTAATTATTGATAGTCGGTTATTTAACTATCAATAGGTCTGCACAGCATCATCAGATTCCAAATAATTTTCCAAATTATTTATTTTCCAAAAATATCTTTACAAGATATAAAATTTCCACACTTCAACCATTTGAAACCAAATCCTTCCTTTCTTCAAACGGAACGAACAGAGATAGAATCAGATCGATTCCCGAAATGCCTTTTTGGATCTTCCAACCACTTTCAATTTATCTTAAATAGATAAAATCTCAAAAAAACTTTTCACTTCATATTGGAAAAACATTTCCATACTTATTTAATAATAAGTAATTCACAAATCATTTATTTTCAACACTTGGAAAATATTCGATATACTTAAATCATAATTGAGTATATATTTCATTCTTTAAGGAAATCATTCTCTTAAACACATTTATTTGAGTCAAAACGAATGTTGCGTAAAACATCATTACGACGACCCAAAATCACTAGTATAGGGATTCGAAATTAAGATAGATATATAAATCCCAATACTATATAAAACATTCCCTTTCGAAAATCATTTACTATAACAACAGTGTTATAGTCCACCATTTCCTTATTCCTCGAAACGTCTATTTCAACAATAAATGTAGAAATCTATGTTTTCGATACTTAACATGTTTTAAAACATCTTTTAAAACAATTACTTCATTTCGTAATCTCACTTCTCCAAAACATATCTGTTTTATTCAATAATATATTCACTGTCCAAAATCGTGAATATACTTTATTTACCCAATTCAATGTTTCTACACATTTATTAAAAGATTATCCACTATCTAAAATCGTGGATATAATTCCTTTAATTAACTTCTATAATTCACTTATCAAAATAAGTGATTTCGGATTTATAAAACAACGTTTATAAATCACATTTATATTTTATAACAATTTCAACTTATAAAAATAATTTTATTAGCAAATTCTATTTATATCCCATCTAAGTGCCAAAATCTAATTTATAAGTAAATTACTTATAAATCTTTTATTTTACAACATCTATTCATTTTATAAATTCACATTTTAATTCTATTAATTTCATTCACCTATGATATCCATTTTATACTTCCTTTTAACACTTATAAAAACTCGTTTTATAATTCCAATATTTTTAATTTATAAATATCAATTTTATAAACCTTTTATATATAAACCATTTAAAATAAATCAATCAACTATTTATTTCAAAAATCACACTTTGGTTATATTTCACAAAAATCATAATTTTATAACTTTAAAATTTTAACATTTATTTATTTAAGATGAATCAATTCAAAATTTTAATAAAACGTATAATCTCGAAAATCACTTTAAAAATCCCTTTAAAATCAAAATCGTTATTTTTAAACTTCAAAAATGAATCTGATGATGCAACAGCACCAAATAATCAATCATGGCATCCAAACATCATATATCGATATGACAACATAATATATAACAATATTTGTAAATAAATCATTACAGTTGAGGAATCCAGTCGGATCACTCCAACCTGTTTCCCTGCATCCACAGACGTTAGCACAATACCCATTCCACTTCGAGGTGGAATATCGCGATATATAGGATTTATAAAAATATCATCCGCTATTATGCGGTGCAATAGGGTCTCATCCGCTATATAGTGCGGGAAATCAACAACTACAATATATACATATGCCATTATATATATTTCTATATACTACTATATACAGTATCACATCCAAATAGCAATCAATCAATAACTGCAAAATCAAATTTTCCTTTTGAGTGAGAAGATCTCACCTTAGCTTTTTATTCGCAATCCATTTCCATTCTTCACTCGATTTTCTTGATTTATACCTTGTATAATTATTTACACAATTCATTAATATTCGAATCAACTGAACAATTAATTTCAGTTTAATAGTTTTTGATTAGCTGATAATTCTTTTTAAACCAATTCTTTTCTTTAAAGATCTAGTCTTTATAACTCTATATTGTTTTAAAATTTCTATACTTTCAAAATCCTATATATACATATATTTACTGTAAAAACTTTTTTGTATATATACATTCAAAAATATCTTACTGTGCATTTAAAATTAAATCAATATGTATATAATTTTTTTTACAATTTTTTTTTCTTTTTTTCTTTCTTTTAAACCTTACAGAGAATTTATATGTTGTAAATATATACATGTATATATATTTTCTTTTACTGTAAAAATTTACTTGCTGCATGTATACATATACCTATTTATATTTATATTTTATTTTTTTTCTTCATTTCTGCAAATAAAACATAGGATTTTCTTTACTGTTTTACTGTATATAAAATATCAAAACTGCAAAAGTATTTCTCTGATGAAACATGTTAATTTCATTTATGTTCAGATAAACAGAAATCTATACTTACTATAACTACCTATCTTCTATATTACTTTATCTTAAAAAAATATCGTTGAATAATATTTATAAAAATACTTACAGTCGAGTTCGAATGAAACCCTAGCTTCGTTCACGCGATCGACCACCGAAGTTCGTGTCAGTGCCCCCAAATCTCATTGCGAATTCCAGCACCTTGTCGTCGCTATCTGCCATTGTCACTGGCTCGAGATGGTCGACACTGCTTTTCGATCAAACGAGCACGAACGACTCGCGACTGTCACGCGAGCAAATCCCCAAATCGCGTTCGACTGCTCGCCACTTCAACCCTATACGCGCATGCGACCGAGAGCTTCATCGCCGCTGTCACTATCACGGCATCGACCCCACGCATGCTCGTGACCCTTAACTGCCGCCTCCCTAAGTCGCCGCGTCTCCCTGCTTCGATTGCGAAGATGATCTCGAACGAAATCGATTCGTTCTTTTTAAAAAAAAAAGGAGATCGGCATTATAAAGAACTGGTGATGCAACAGCGGATTACAAAAATGATGAATCGGTGAAAGTAACGATCGATGGAGTAGAAGATACCGGATTTTAGCTATCCCAAACACGTTGATCGCGCACGATACCGTGTTTAAAGATCTGCGATTCTTCGACGTTGATCAAGCGCACTTGATTCCGCGAATCGGCTTCAGCAATCGTTGATTCGAGCGCACTCGAATACCGAAGGTGGGGATAGGAGAACACACCCAACTACCAATTTAATGAAAGCAGAAAGCTAACAAACAAAAGTTTTATTCAAATCAACCCTTTACAAGTGAGACCACCTGCCTATTTATAGGCTTACAATTCACAACACAAAACTGTACAACACTTAGGTCGGCACCGACCTAACACACTCAACGACCTACGACTTAAACAGACGACCTAAAAACAACAAACGGTTACAACACATCGACATAAGAACAAACACATTACAACACATAGGTCGACCGCGACCTAACAATACAACTCACGCGACCTACTACTTAAAGAAAATACAAACCCATTACAACATAGTATCACGACCTACGACCTAGTAACACATGCGACCTAAAACAAAGCGACTCAAGATATCCAGGCGGCATAAGCTTCATACGCGACCTACATAGGTCGTAACTCGTTAAGGTCGAAGCGACCTAAGAAGATGCTGCATAGGTCGTTAGGTCGTTTCGATGTTTCACTGTGTAACTCTGCTACCACGCTAGGTCGTTTACGAGCTTCACTAAGTCGGTGGAGCGACTTAAAGGAATCGTTAGGTCATTCGCGACCTAACACTTCACCAATTTGGGCTGCATCATCACTGCGTAACTCTGCTACCTTGTTAGGTTTGTAGGCCTTAAAGCTGAATCCAGTAACTCGCGAGCATCCTTCACTAGGTCGTGAGCGACATATACTAGGTCGTGAGTGACCTAAAATTTTGGAACGACTCAAATTTGAACAGTTAGCAAATCGCTCTGCATCATCCTCCCCCTGTTGACAAAAATTCGACCTCGAATTTGCACTTTCCTCTTCCACAACAAGCTCCTCTCCATGATACGGAATCAAATATTTGACTTTGAAAACGTCGGAAGTATGAACATTATCCGGCAATCTCAACTGATATGCATTTTCATTGATTTTCTTCAAAATTTCCACTAGACTGATTTTTCGAGCTTTCAACTTATTGTATGTTCCCACTAGAAAACGGTCTTTTGTCAACACGGCGTAAACCAAATCACCTTCTCTGAAATTCACATTCCTTCGCTTCTTGTCTGCCAGTTGTTTATACTTCTCGTTTGATGCAATCAATCGTTCATGAACAGTTCTATGGCACTCCTGCAACTTAGTGACAAAATCACAAGCACGCTTAACAACTCCCTTCTGATACGGCACTGTCGTCAGATCCAATGGACCCTTCGGACTTGCTGAGTATACAACTTGAAACGGACTAAAACCCGTACTACGGTTAACAGCGTGATTATGTGCAAACTCTGCCTGACATAATTTCATATCCCAACTCTTCAAGTTATCCTGCACAAGACATTGCAACAAATTTCCCAATGATCTGTTTACTACTTTCGTTTGCCCATCTGTTTGCGGATGATAAGCGCTACTAAAATTCTGCTTCGTTCCAACCATCTTCCACAAACTTAACCAAAAATGGCTTAGAAATCTAGTATCCCGATCTAAAATGATAGATTTAGGTAGCCCATGTAATCGATATACCTCTTTAAAAAATAACTGAGCAACACGGACGGCATCAGCTGTCTTCTTGCAAGCGATAAAATGTGCCATCTTGGAAAATCTATCTACCACAACAAATACAGAATCATTCCCTCGCCGAGTTCTAGGCAAACCCAAAACAAAATCCATACTGATATCAACCCACGGTCTAATAGGAACAGGTAATGGGATATACAATCCAGCATTCGTCGCTGTCCCTTTAGACACTTGACAAATATGACATCTCTCCATAAATCGTTCAACTTCTTTTCTTATAGTTGGCCAAAAATATGATTGTGAAATCAACTGTAATGTACGGTCTCTCCCAACATGACCTTCCTCATTTAACTCTTTCACAATCTTCATTCGTAGACTGCCTTCTGGTATACATAACCTGTTACCCTTGAATAGAAAACCATCCGCTAACACATACTCATCCGTCTTTCCTTCATTGACTTCATCCATGATCTTAGCAAAGTAAGGATCATCAACAAACAAATCTGGCAACACGTCAAACCCTGTCACCTCTACTTTCATTGTAATCAACACATGATTCCTTCTACTTAATGCATCTGCCACTCGATTCGTAATTCCCGATTTATGCTTCACCACAAATGTAAATTGTTGTAAGTATGCTATCCACGAAGCATGCCTTGTCGCAATCTTGTCATGTCCCTGCATATGCTTCAACGCCTCATGATCAGTATATAAAACAAATTCTTTATGAAACAAATAATGCCTCCAATGTTTCACAGCTTGCACGATAGCATAAAATTCGACATCATAAGTATTATATCTCATCTTTGCTCCTGATAACTTCTCACTGAAATATGCAATAGGACGTCCCTTCTGACTTAGCACCCCTCCAATTCCAACCTTCGATGCATCAGTATGTAATTCAAACAATAACTGAAAATTCGGCAATACTAGAATCGGTGCCATCGTCAAAAGTTCCTTGATTCTCTCAAAATCAAATCCTGCTTCCCCCGACCATGAAAATTGCTTCCCCTTCATACAATCAGTAACTGGTGCCATCACGCTACTGAAATGTGGAATGAACCTTCGGTAGAATAATGCCAAACCATAAAAAATTCTAACTTCTGTTATCGTCCTGAGTTGTGGCCAATTTCTGATTGCTTCAACTTTATTCCGATCCACCTGTATACCTCCTCCCTATATAACATACCCCAAAAATAAAACACTCTGCGTCATGAACATGCATTTCTTCGTTGCAGCATAAAATTGTTCCTGTCGTAGTACCATCAACACTTCTCTCAGATGTTGCAAGTGTTCTTCTAGACTTCCACTATATATCAGTATATCATCAAAATACACCACCACAAACTTCCCAATAAATGGTCTAAAAATCTGATTCATCACCCGCATGAATGTACTTGGTGCATTCGAAAGACCAAACGACATCACTCTGAATTTCGGCTATGACCAATGCCCCACCTAGCTGAATAGGCGGCCATTCGTACAACCCTTCACGTGTTTTGAATGTTGTTTTCCATTCATCCCCTGGTCTGATTCGAATTTGATGATAACCACTCTTCAAATCAATTTTCGAAAAGATAGTAGCCCCGCTCAACTGATCTAACAAATCATTAAGTCCCGGCATCGGAAATCTGTATCTCACTATAATCTTGTTCAATTCCCGACTATTGGTACACATCCTCCATGTCCCATCCTTCTTCGGCACTAATAACGCTGGTACAGCACATGGACTTAAACTTTCCTGCACTCGCCCCTGTTCAAGTAATTCTTCCACTTGCCTTCTCAACTCTTCATGTTCTTTTGGACTCATTCTGTAATGCGGTCTATAAGGTAATACAGCTCTTGGAACAAGATCAATTTGATGTTGAATGTCTCTCAACGGCGGTAACTCCGTTGGTAGCTCCTCAGGAAATACATCGTCAAACTCTCCCAGCACTGGTTTCACTTCTTCAGGGATCTCAACCACTTCCTGACTCTCACGTCCAATCAAAAAGACTACTTCCGGCTCCTCTTCTACCTCCTTAACAAACTCCTTCAAAGATAGCAAAGTTTTAAGCTCTTTAATCTCCTCCAACTTGCTTCCTTCTTGTTGTCGTTTTTTAAGAATTAAAGTGATTTTAGTGCCTTCAAACATGAAATTATAACTGTTCGTTCGTCCATCATGTTGCACCGCCCTATCATACTGCCATGGTCTTCCCAGCAACAGATGACACACGTCCATATCCACAACATCACACCAAATTTCATCTTTGTATTTCTTTCCAATTGAAAAATCAACACAAGCTCTTCGTCCAACCTTCACCTCCCCACCTTTCCTCAACCAAGCTAGCTTGTAAGGTTTCGGATGCTTCTCTGTCTTCAATGATAACTTCTTCACAGCTTCTGTAGAGATAATATTATCACAGCTTCCCGCATCGATGACAAACTTGCAAACCCTTCCCAAGATAGTGCATGTTCATTGAAAGATGTTACTTCTCAACCAGCTAGTTTCCTCCTCATGTTTTGGTGTTAAACACGATCTCTTCATTATCAATGAATACCCTTCATCTCCCGACACATTCTCTTCCTCCTCATCATGTAGTGAATTAGAACAATCAACTTCTACCTCATCTTCCTCTGTCTCAGCAATCATCGTTCGCTTCTTCGGTTTCGGACATTCGTTGCTCTTGTGACCCACTTCCTGGCAATTATAGCATTTGAAATTGGTATTGACTTTCGGTTTAGCCACTTCATGAACAACCGGCTTACTCGATGCTTTAGGAACATTAGAACTACTACCCGCTCCTTTGTTCTATCCTGGGAAACTTGGAAACACACCTCCCCCACGTCTACCTTGTTTCTCCCAAGCCAACGCCTTTTGATGTGCTTCTGCCACTGATCTAGGGTCGAACATGTTCACCATATCCTGGATCTGTGCTCTAAGTCCTCCAACAAACCTAGCGGTCAATTGTTCTTCTGTCTCCATAATGTCATTTTGAGCAATTAACTGATAGAACTCATCAGCATAATCAGCAACCGTCTTCGTCCCTTGCCTCAGATCCTGTAATCGCTGATACATTAGTGATTGGTAATTGTAGGGCAAGAACGTAGCCTTCATCAATTTCTTCATCTTTTCCCAAGCTATAATCTTTGACTTCCCCATTATTTCCCGTGTTAGTTTAGTTTGCTGCCACCATGCCATAGCTCTCCCTTTCAAACGCGTAGCAACCAACTTAACTCTTCGATGCTCGGGAACTTCCTTAAAATCAAAAATCTCTTCAACATTAGACAACCAATCCAAAAATTCTTCAGCCACCATTCCACCCTTGAATTCTGGAAGTTCAGTTTTCATCCCTGACTCCCATCGATGATCATCCTCAAACTCTCGATCTCGATTCCGTCCTTGGCCTTGATCTCGATAATGAAAACTTCCTCTATCACCTTCTTCATCAACAACAGATGTGCTTCGATAACGATCCCGTCCATCCACATCTCGATGATCACGCATACCCCTTCTACTTCGCCTTTCATCATCTCAATATGTTTCATTTTCAAATTCTCGATGACTTTGTCTTCCTTGATTAGATTGTGGCGATATTCTCCTTTCACCCGAAACCGATGGAGAAACCCTGTTTCTACCTTGGTTTGAAATTGGTGATGTTCTTCTTCGGGGTTGATTCATATCCATCATGAGCTTCTCCAACCTCCCAATACCTTCATCCAATTTCTCATTGAATTTATCACTAATGCGTTGTTCCATTTGTTCAGCATCTTCTCGCCTATACAAATCTTCAACATTTTGATGACGGTTAGCTCTTCTCGACGGCATTGTCGAAACTTCTCAAATTCAACACACAAACTTCAAAAGTTTCAATTCTAGCTCGGTCTGGCCTAGGAACGACCTAACTCAAGCTAGGCACAACCCTTCAATAGCTCGCACCCACAATTCAAAACACCCTTTGGCGCGCAAACAACTTCCCATGCAAAATTCAAACTCCTTTCATCCTTAGATCCAAAATGAAATGGATCGAAATCTTCAACCTTGTTGCAACTTCGTGATGAACACAATAAACACCAAATGATGCACGGCCTTCACTTCAAGCTCTCGGCTTCAAACAACAAAGTGATGCACGACTTGAAATCTTCGATAGAATATTGGCTCCAAGACTCGGCTTAGCTATGATTGTCTAAGTCTAGCTCTAATACCAAATGATGTAATAGCAGATTACAAAAATGATGAATCGGTGAAAGTAACGATCGATGGAGTAGAAGATACCGAATGGCCCAAATCCGTTGATCCAAAGATACCGGATTTTAGCTATCCCAAACACGTTGATCACGCACGATACCGTGTTTAAAGATCTGCGATTCTTCGACGTTGATTAAGCGCACTTGATTCCGCGAATCGGCTTCAGCAATCGTTGATTCAAGCGCACTCGAATACCGAAGGTGGAGATAGGAGATCACACTCAACTACCGATTTAATGAAAGCACAAAGCTAACAAACAAAAGTTTTATTCAAATATACCCTTTACAAATGAGACCACCTGCCTATTTATAGGCTTACAATTCACAACACAAAACTGTACAACACTTAGGTCGGCACCGACCTAACACACTCAGCGACCTATGACTTAAACAGACGACCTAAAAACAACAAACAGTTACAACACATCGACATAAGAACAAACACATTACAACACATAGGTCGGCCGCGACCTAACAATACAACTCACGCGACCTACGACTTAAAGAAAATACAAACCCATTACAACATAGTATCACGACCTACGACCTAGTAACTCATGCGACCTAAAACAAAGCGACTCCAGATATCCAAGCGGCATAAGCTTCATACGCGACCTACATAGGTCGTAACTTGTTAAGGTCGAAGCGACCTAAGAAGATGCTGCATAGGTCGTTAGGTCGTTCCGATGTTTCACTACATAACTCTGCTACCCCGCTAGGTCGTTTACGAGCTTCACTAAGTCGTTGGAGCGACTTAAAGGAATCGTTAGGTCGTTCGCGACCTAACACTTCACAATTTGGGCTGCATCATCACTGTGTAACTCTGCTACCTCGTTAGGTCGTTTGCAGGCCTTAAAGATGAATCCAGTAACTCGCAAGCATCCTTCACTAGGTCGTGAGCGACCTTTACTAGGTCGTGAACGACCTAAAATTCTGGAACGACTCAAATTTGAACAGTTAGCAGATCGCGCTGCATCAACTGGAGAGGCTCGATTTAATTTCTGGAGAGGAGGATAATCGGCTTTGTTAAATTGTTTTATTTCGATTTTTGAATGAGGCAGAAGATTTGCAAAGCTCGGCCATTTTTTTCTTCTGTGAATCGATTTTTTTTCATTTGAATCTGAAGAGGGATATTTAAAATTAAACGAAGCATGCTCTACACGATTTTCTCCCCGTGATCTTTGGCGTGATTTTAGGAAGGGTATCGTGCTGATGTTGACCCAATTTCAAGTTTTAAATTTAAATTGAATTAAATTTCAACGCGTTTACTTACCGTGTGCTCATATAACAACTCCGAAAAATACGAAATCTAAAATCCGGTAATAATTCAATATTATAGACCTAATGGAAATGGTTTCGTCGAATTCCGAGACTATGCCTTGGAATGCTATTTTTAAATATTGATTCAAACGATAAAATTCAAAGCTGAACAAATCATCTTCAAATTTGATTCTGAAGCTTCTATTTTCTTCAGTATTATCATTACGAATTTTAAAAGCTTTTGAAATATTTTTCTTCAGCTTGAAATTGAAGATTCAAATTTTTATTCAACCTACAATAGATTTAATTTTTAAAATTTAATCGCCAAATTCATTTTGATAATTTGAAATTCAAGTCAAACCATCATTCAGATATTTAAAATTAATTAAATATTTCATTTTCAAATGTTCAAAAATTCTGGGTCGTTACAACCCAGATATTTCAATGATTAATTTGGAATATTTAAATGGTCTTAAATATTGGATTTGGAATTATAATTTAGTTAGTAAAATTATAAAACTAAAATTTTTATGTGATTTCGTAAAATTTAGACATCGTCGATTTAATCGATGATTAAAATAGCAATCTGGGGCATAGTCTCGGAATTCGATGAAACTAGTTCAATTGGATCCATAATAGTGTGTTATCATCAGATTTCAAATTTCATAGCGTTTGGATTCATCGTATGATCGTACGATCAGAAAACGCCTAGAAATAATTTACTAGAATTTAATTTAAGTAGTCGATTTAAAAAGTTATCTTCCACATACGAGCGGGTTAGGTCTCGAAACTTGCTCCATTGGGTTCGGAATAGGGGTATAACATTACGTACGTCTGGCAGTACACCTCGATTGGAGTCCTTAATTTGTAGTTGGATATATTTGTGTTTAAAAAAAAAATATGTTATTCATACATTTCTTTACGGACGTCGTTCTCTCACTCAGCCACCTTATACAATCTGTTGAGCAACCCTACCCACGTCTACTCATTTAAATCGTGTTATTTTCTCCTACTTCTTCATTTCAACATTAACGAAATCGAGAGAAATAAAAAAAGAAACGAAAAAAAAAATCGTGACTCGCAAGATGGCCGAGGCTGCTGCGGCGTCGAAGGGAGTGGCACGACGGCAGGGGTGCGAAGCGAGAGGAGCGATGATTCCTCTATTGATACGCCGTCATCTCGATTTTGGTGCTCCACCAGTTGGCTCAGGGCAGCTTGTTATTTACCCTGGTGAGGAGGCTTTGACATCAATTAGTTCGATTGTAGACACTGTGATGACCCGGAATTTTTGAGCATTTGAAATTGGAATATTTAATTGATTTTAAATATTTAAATGTTAATTTCTAACATGAATTTCAAATGCCACTATTTATTGAGTAATTTAATTTTTTTAAATTAAATTATTTGAAGTTGGATAAAATAGTAAATCTGGTATTCTAAGCTAATTGAAAATATTTTGAAAGCTCGTAAAATTCGTAATGATAATACTAAAGATAATAGAAGCTTCAGAATGTAATTTCAAACTGTTTTGTTCAGTTTTGAAATTATATCGTTTGAATCGATATTTAAAAATAGCCTTCCGAGGCACAGTCTCGGAATTCGACGAAACCAGTTCCATTGGGTCCGTAATATTGTATTATTACCGGATTTCAAGTTTCGTAGTAATCAGAGTTGTTGTGTGAGCGTACGATATACAAACGCGTTGAAATCAAATCGAAAATTTAATATAAATAATTTAAGCAAAACACTGTAGCTAGATATTTTTCCAACCCGTTCCTTTGCCTTCTCGAACACACTACCCTTATCTTCCATCGTACACTTCTCGTTCCTTCTAAAATTTGCCTGTTCCTTCCTCGTTTATTCAATTCAATTCCAGTCGTTATAAAAAAAACAGAGAAAATCGCTACCTTCAAATCATTACAGCGAATCCCTTTTTCCTTTTAAATCGAAATCGTGTCCTCATAATAAAATTCGAATTCAAGATCGATTTAAAATCAAGTTCTTTCCCTCTTCAGACGATTCATGAATCGATTAATGAATTCGTTCGAAAAATTAATGGCTGAGAATTCGCGTGCATTCTTTCTTTCCCTGTTCGAGGCCGTATGTACTCGAGCCTCCCTCCTCTTATTCGAAACAGTTGACGAGCCTTCCCTCTTTCGTTCTTGGCCCCGAGGAAAAAAAAAAGAGGCTGTTCAAATCGATCGATTCATCAATTTTAAGGCTTCGATTCTCGCTTCGGTGGATCGGGGCAATAGAGGGTTTGTTGCGTTGTCGATCTGGGTTATTATCGCAAGTGACGGTGGAGGGCAGAGTTGATAATGAGTTGGGGTTCTCACCTCGCGATGGTGGCCGGAGTTGAGCTCGACTTAGGCATAGGGTCGTAGCGAACGCGTTTAGGTCAGCGATGTTTAAGGCGAGGCACTGGAGGTGGGTCGATCTCGATTTGGAGATTGATGGAGGTCGCCGCGCACGTGCTGGTGATGTCGATGTTAGCTCGAGTTCGATCATAGGTGGAGACGCATTCGAGAGATCTGGTTCACCTTCGCTGTAAGATATTTGGCTTTTGTTTTTAAATTTTAATTAAATATAATTTAAATGTATATATGTATGTATAGTGTAGATAAACAGTAATTATTTTGTCAGTAAGATTTAGAAATGAAATACTGGTTAATATAAGTATAAAACTCTGGGAAAATAGTGATTGTAAGAGCTGAACAGTTTAAAATAAATTTGCTTGGTTAAAAATGAAATCACTGGTTAATTAAATCGATTGGAATAATATTTTATCTAATGGAAATGAATTGTTCAATTTATTTCAAATATTAATAAAATCATATAAATTGTTATTCAAGGTCGAAATCTGAAAGGAAACAAGCTGGGATGGAATTAAATAGTAATGGATGGCTAAACAAAAGCAAAGGTGAGTTGATCTCACTCAGTTATAATTTAAATTTAATTGGTTAAATTTAAATATTGATGGATGATTGATTTGATTGATTTGATTGATATGGTATATAGTAGTATATACCAATATATATATTTATTGGCATATGTATATATTGGAATTGTTATTCCCGCATTATATAGTGGATGAGACCGTATGCGCCGCATAATAGCGGATGATATTTTATAAAACCCATATACCGCGATATTCCACTTTGAAGTGAAATTGGTATTGTGCTAACGTCTGTGGATGCAGGGAAACAGGTTGGAGGGATCCAACTGGATTCCTCAAAATATTTAATTTTGTTTAAATATTCTGTGATATGATTGTTGATATCCTGTGATGATTTATATTGGATAATCTGGTTGGATTGAATTTCCCAGTATAATGAGTTATCAAAAGCAATTGAATTGAATTTTGGAAAGAAATAAAAGAGTAAAATTTAAGTTAAATAATTCTAGTGAATTCGAATAAATTAAATAAGGAATTGTAAAAGAAATAAAGAAATTTCTTAATTCGAACAAATATGGGAAAAGAGAATTTTGAATTTAATAGTGAAGAAATAAATCTTTAACTAAAGTGATATTATTTAAAAATATAAAAGAATTGATTTTATTGAAATTTAAAGATTTAATTTAATTAAAATATTAATTGAAGAAGTTTGGAAATCCGAAATTTGTATTCTAGTTAAAAGGGTTTCAACTCATAATAAAGAAATAAAATATGAAAGTTAATGTATTTGAAATAATTGAAGTAAATAGGGAAATTTATTTCAAAGTAAAGCAAAATGGAAATCAATTGGAAATTGATTTAAGTGTTTAAAAACTTGGATTTTTAAAAGAGAAATGAGATTTTGGAGATATAAACTGGGTTTATAAAGTAAAATAAAATATCATTGGATATTTGAAGATATAAATTCAAGGTGGGAATTTATAAAAGAATATGGATTGGTTTAAAAATAAATGTTGGTTTATTTTTAAAAGATGGAAATGAGAAGTGTATTTCTCTGGATAGCCAAGTACGTTTTTCAAAGTAATTTTAATATAAGTTAAAAGTTCTAATTGTGTTTTTAAAAAGCATGTTTTAGAAAATTGATTATTTCTAAATGTTAAAGTCTAAAGTAAGTATTTTCAAAAATCTATTATTGTAGTAATTATATAAAAGTGATTTGCTATTATGTTTTAAAAAAAGAAATTTAGTTTATATTTGTAAAGTGGTTTCATTTTAAATATTCCTTAAGTATATATTTTGTTAAGGTATTAAAGTAGTTTTAAATTTCAATATTATAAAGTATATTTATAGTAAAGTGCTTTTAAATTATTTTTAAATCTAAAGTATTTTGTACTTGGTGTTTCAGAGAAATAAATATTTGGGGAAATGTATTCCTTAAGCGGAAACTGTTTGAAATTGTTTTCACATGAGCTTTGAAAATTTGGAAATATATCTTGGAAAGATATTTGGGCAAATAAATAATGTGGGAAATTATTTATTGTGTGATGGTTGCTTGTGGATGTTAATTGATAGTTAAATAACCGACTATCAATATTGGCCAAATGCGCTGATCGTTTCGAAGAGACCGGGATCGAGTTTCCGTATACCGGGATTCTAGGTCTGGAGACTCGAATACCACTTCGATCCGGTTTGTACGTTTTGTGTAACGATTTCGGAGTCGAAGATGGAGCAGTGAAGTGCAAGGGCTAGTCGCTACTATTCCTGAGGATATTTCCAAAATGGATGTAGTAGGAATAGTGCCTTCGGTTCCGTTCGGACCCGGGACGGACTTGTATGGACGAATGCTTTCGTGACATCGTCAGGTGAACGATGGGCATTCTAAGGGATATGTTCTGAAAAAGGTATCGTTTAGCCTCGAGCCTCATCAACCGGGAATGACTGAAAATCAGGGGTTATGCAGCAAGGCTTCGTGGGTAGCCCCCACTTGAGAGTAAGGTCATCCCTGTCTAGATGTCCCTTTTATTTCGGCTTAGTGTTGCGGTTGCTGATCCCAACCGTGGGGTGATTTTATTTGGAATTATCCAGTAAGGGATGATTCCGGCTTTGTGTTGCAGGGGAGCGGGCGTACTCCTCGATACTGTGATCTAGGCCACGTACTGTGACAGGTGGTACCTCAGTGCCTAGTCATTCGTTGGAAATCCATTCTCCCTACGTGCCTGTACGGTTTTGATTGTGCCCAACTATTGTTGAAATGTGAGATGCAAGCATTTCAGCTAGATTCTATTTTACTTTATGTAGACACTATTATAATATCAGAGGATTTTGATATAAAGTGTTTTAGCTATCGTAAGGTAAAAACCCAACATGTTTATTTGTGGCGCGGTCTTACGAGATGCTTTTAATTTCAAAGGATTTTGAAACTTTAATAATCAATTTGAGTGTGATTTTCTCACGCTGGTATTCCAGACTGACTCGGGTATTGTTTTATATGATGCTCGGGTCAGACCGAGTATTATAGGATACAGGATATGATGCTGTGGAGCTCAGGAGACGAGCTGGATGACGATACGTACTCCCGTACTTGCTATTATTTTACCGCTGTGTATTCAG
This sequence comes from Allium fistulosum, assembly GCA_030737815.1. Taxonomy (NCBI): domain Eukaryota; kingdom Viridiplantae; phylum Streptophyta; class Magnoliopsida; order Asparagales; family Amaryllidaceae; genus Allium; species Allium fistulosum. The sequence continues at coordinate 473,696,946 of CM060907.1, forward strand.
TTGTATGTTATGGATGTTGATGTACTCTGATGATATATTCTGATGATGTATTGTATAAACAGATATAGTTTTTGGATTTGTGTAAAGATCTGTTGATATATATTATATTTTATTCCGCTGCGATGGTTAGATTCTGATGTTGTTTTCTATTTTTCTTCTTCTACCTCTTCTTCTTAACTAAAATGGTTCGATTTTCCGGGTCTGGAAACTCGGGTCGTTACAGTGGTATCAGAGCTTAGGTTGGCGATAACCTTGGCTCTGGTGGGAATTTTGAGAGTACTAACAGATATGAGCGCGTATTTGTTAGTGAATATAAAATGATTTTATATTGTGTTGGTTGATTTATTGAGTGGCATATGAACCTTCGTCGGCACAGTCTGGACAACTGTATCGAAGGGGTTTCTAAACACTTGAATAGAACAGTTCGACACAGTATTGTTTTAAATAGGGTGAATGAAATTATTTTGCCCAAATTATTTTTATATATGAAAGGATAACTTTTGTAAATTATATATTTGGTTGCTTGGTTGTTAGAAAGCGATGATATTAGATTATTATCATCATTGTGTAAAAATTGAATCAGAAATTGAAAACTTATAACCTAAGTTGAAGAAGTAAATTTATATAACAAATGGAATTTGAGAATGTAGATCATAAATGCAATTTTTAAATTGAAATAAACTTTGTATACAAATGTGAATTACAAATGTGATTTATAATCAAATGAGATAAATTCATAAACAAATGAAATTTGTAAATGTAAATTGTAAATGTGACTTATAACTTGAAATAAAATGTGATAGAATTCCAGAGTAATGTTTGGATATAAAATTGAATGGATTTTGAAGTTTTGGGAAAGGTTTAAATTCCTTTGGATTTAAAAATAGTTTAAAGGTTTTGGGGAAATAATGGTGATATTATTTCATGAATATTTTTGAAATTGAAGTGAAATCTGGTGGGATTTGGGATTTAAAAATGTTTGAAATGTTTCAAAGTGATAAAAGCATTAAATTCTCTTTCGGTCGCTGGAAAATAATTTCGGTGATGACTGCAGCGTCATCGATGTCTATTTTCGAGTTTCCAAAGAGAAATTGCTACCAAACTGTTTTAAATTGGAAATGATTGTGAACTGGGTTGGTTTTGAAATTCAAAGGGAAAATTGTTTGGTAAAAGCAGATTGTTTTGGAAATTGGGATTTGATGTGATATACCAGGTGTGTGAGTTATTTATGGATTCAAAATGGTTTTGAAATAAAACCAAGCAATTGAATTCTGGGAATTCTATTTAAAATAAAAATGTGGGAATTTAAATGAATCAACAATATAAAGTATAGAATGAAGTTGATTGAAATAAGAAGGGAATGAAAGTTTAATTCTGGGATTATAATTATGAGATGGAAATAACTCAATGAGTAATATAAGTTGGTACTTGGTAGATAAAAGAGTTAGAGAACTTGAAGGTGAATGAATTGTAAAATTTATATAAAATTGTATCCTAGAATTAAAATTTAATTTGAGTATATGAAGGTGAATAAAATATATTTGAATTTAACTTAAGATAAGTTAAATAAAATTGAGAATTGGAATTGAATTAAATGTAAATAAGTTGAAGTCGAATTGAATTGGATATAAAGGTAATGTAAAATGCTTATAATTGTGTAAAGAAATTCATATTCTTAAGTTCTTAAGTGTAATGATTTGAGATTTGATTGTAAAGATGAAAATGGACTTAAATGAATAGTCCCAGATCTTAAGTAAGTTAAAACTTATGAATAGAAATGAAATTGTAAGCCATAAATGGGAATCCAGTACTTTGAACCATTAAGAGTTATAATTTGAAATTGTAATTATCAAATGGAAACGACTAAGATGAGCAATCTTAATTTTTAAATAAATCCAAACTTGAATTATAAAATAAATTGAACTTAAGATGATAATTAAGTGAAGTGATATTTGGGATTTAAAAAGCAAGTATTTAATTTTAACGAGCGGAGGAACTAATTAGATAATAAATTAGTTAATGAAATTGAATTGTGAGTTAATGAAATTGGATTAAAATAGTGATGGTTTGAATTGCGAATGAAATCCAAATAAGTGGAAATAAATTGGAAATGACCTGGTTATTAATAAAATAATTCCAGATGAATTGAATATGGAAATTTAAAATTCATAATGATTGAGTGAATGAACCACTTATATTAAATAAATAAATGGATGGAATTTGATTAAATAAGAATCAAATGAAAGATGGAAATAAAACTTTAAAGGTTGGTTAAATGGAAAATAAACTTAAGTTATTGACTTAAGTAAATGTTGAATGGAAACTGAACTCAACAGAGGAGTGGTTTAAACAAGTTGAGAAATAGTTATTGAATGAATTAACTTGGATTGTTTTCGAGCTAAATAAAATTCAATTTTTGGAAGTTGGAGATGAATTGAATTTAAGAAATTTTTTGGAAATGAAGTAGTAAATTGAAGTAAGTTAAAATTCATATGAAATGGGAGTTCAATCTGAATATATACACTTCAGTGGTGAAGTAGTAAATACATATAAGAAAAATTTATATTGAACTTAAGAATTGAAGAATGAAATTCTTAAGAAAATTTGTATTGGAAATATACTTAGTAATTTTGGAAAAAAATATACTAAGTGAATAGTTGAATGAAGACCAAAACTGAAGTTGTGAAATGGGATAGTGTGAATAAGGGGATAACAATCAAAAGGAATGTGAATAAAAGAGAATTGATATAACTGATAATCAATTGGAATTTATACGGAAGATGTACGTATATTATTTTATTCGCATAGCTATTTGGTCCAGATGTCGAACACAGAATTTCGAGATAGTTTTATCGATCCGAATTAGGATTTTTCACTCGATTTTCAACGGCGAACCTGGATATGGATTGTTGATTGGTTCTGGATATTCTCTATCATAGTTTACGGCTATGCAAGGAGAATGACGGTTTCTGATCAAGAAACCAGATCTGAGTCCGCACTAGGAAGTCGGGTGGACGATACTAGTTCGGAAGTGGAATTGTGTGATCGAATGAGCGATCAAATTTGATATTGCGTACGGATGATATATGTGCATCGTACGGGCTTAAGTAAAACAAATATTGGAAATTTGTAAAGGAAAGTATATAATGACTTTGGAACTGTGATTGAATATTATTGCTTAGTAGGATATACAGGTGTATAAAAGCAATGGATAAATTGGGATTTTTGATTTTAGAAGATAAAATTTAATGGCCCGACAAAAAGGTATGTATTTGAATTTCTATATGAAATTTGATTTGGGTTTTTGATCCAGCCACTTGGCTTTTTGTTTCTTTTTGAGATTGGGAGGCCGTAGAGCCATTTTGTAGTAGTACCGAGCTAGCCGCGCAAAGGAGACGCTGGCAAAAATTTTCGAAAATTTAGGGAGTTAGAAAATTTTTGAGAAATTTTGATAATTTAAAATTTGAATTCAAATTTAAATTTGAATGGATAAGTAGGTGGTATGGGTTGAACTTATGAATAAGTTTGGGAAGTTAAAAGATGATTAGAGTATCATTAATAGAAGATTGTTTGGGTATTATTAAAACTGTTTGAATTTGGGAAATAGTTAACGGGGATTGAATCATTCTTCCTAACTAGTAATTTCGGGGACGAAATTCTTTTAAGGGGGAGGAATGTGATGACCCGGAATTTTTGAGCATTTGAAATTAGAATATTTAATTGATTTTAAATATTTAAATGTTAATTTCTAACATGAATTTCAAATGCCACTATTTATTGAGTAATTTAATTTTTTTAAATTAAATTATTTGAAGTTGGATAAAATAGTAAATCTGGTATTCTAAGCTAATTGAAAATATTTTGAAAGCTCGTAAAATTCGTAATGATAATACTAAAGATAATAGAAGCTTCAGAATGTAATTTCAAACTGTTTTGTTCAGTTTTGAAATTATATCGTTTGAATCGATATTTAAAAATAGCCTTCCGAGGCACAGTCTCGGAATTCGACGAAACCAGCTCCATTGGGTCCGTAATATTGTATTATTACCGGATTTCAAGTTTCGTAGTAATCAGAGTTGTTGTGTGAGCGTACGATATACAAACGCGTTGAAATCAAATCGAAAATTTAATATAAATAATTTAAGCAAAACACTGTAGCTAGATATTTTTCCAACCCGTTCCTTTGCCTTCTCGAACACACTACCCTTATCTTCCATCGTACACTTCTCGTTCCTTCTAAAATTTGCCTGTTCCTTCCTCGTTTATTCAATTCAATTCCAGTCGTTATAAAAAAAAACAGAGAAAATCGCTACCTTCAAATCATTACAGCGAATCCCTTTTTCCTTTTAAATCGAAATCGTGTCCTCATAATAAAATTCGAATTCAAGATCGATTTAAAATCAAGTTCTTTCCCTCTTCAGACGATTCGTGAATCGATTAATGAATTCGTTCGAAAAATTAATGGCTGAGAATTCGCGTGCATTCTTTCTTTCCGTGTTCGAGGCCGTATGTACTCGAGCCTCCCTCCTCTTATTCGAAACAGTTGACGAGCCTTCCCTCTTTCGTTCTTGGCCCCGAGGAAAAAAAAGAGGCTGTTCAAATCGATCGATTCATCAATTTTAAGGCTTCGATTCTCGCTTCGGTGGATCGGGGCAATAGAGGGTTCGTTGCGTTGTCGATCTGGGTTATTATCGCAAGTGACGGTGGAGGGCAGAGATGATAATGAGTTGGGGTTCTCACCTCGCGGTGGTGGCCGGAGTTGAGCTCGACTTAGGCATAGGGTCGCAGCGAACGCGTTTAGGTCAGCGATGTTTAAGGCGAGGCACTGGAGGTGGGTCGATCTCGATTTGGAGATTGATGGAGGTCGCCGCGCACGTGCTGGTGATGTCGATGTTAGCTCGAGTTCGATCATAGGTGGAGATGCATTCGAGAGATCTGGTTCACCTTCGCTGTAAGATATTTGGCTTTTGTTTTTAAATTTTAATTAAATATAATTTAAATGTATATATGTATGTATAGTGTAGATAAAAAGTAATTATTTTGTCAGTAAGATTTAGAAATGAAATACTGGTTAATATAAGTATAAAACTCTGGGAAAATAGTGATTGTAAGAGCTGAACAGTTTAAAATAAATTTGCTTGGTTAAAAATGAAATCACTGGTTAATTAAATCGATTGGAATAATATTTTATCTAATGGAAATGAATTGTTCAATTTATTTCAAATATTAATAAAATCATATAAATTGTTATTCAAGGTCGAAATCTGAAAGGAAACAAGCTGGGATGGAATTAAATAGTAATGGATGGCTAAACAAAAGCAAAGGTGAGTTGATCTCACTCAGTTATAATTTAAATTTAATTGGTTAAATTTAAATATTGATGGATGATTGATTTGATTGATTTGATTGATATGGTATATAGTAGTATATACCAATATATATATTTATTGGCATATGTATATATTGGAATTGTTATTCCCGCATTATATAGTGGATGAGACCGTATGCGCCGCATAATAGCGGATGATATTTTATAAAACCCATATACCGCGATATTCCACTTTGAAGTGAAATTGGTATTGTGCTAACGTCTGTGGATGCAGGGAAACAGGTTGGAGGGATCCAACTGGATTCCTCAAAATATTTAATTTTGTTTAAATATTCTGTGATATGATTGTTGATATCCTGTGATGATTTATATTGGATAATCTGGTTGGATTGAATTTCCCAGTATAATGAGTTATCAAAAGCAATTGAATTGAATTTTGGAAAGAAATAAAAGAGTAAAATTTAAGTTAAATAATTCTAGTGAATTCGAATAAATTAAATAAGGAATTGTAAAAGAAATAAAGAAATTTCTTAATTCGAACAAATATGGGAAAAGAGAATTTTGAATTTAATAGTGAAGAAATAAATCTTTAACTAAAGTGATATTATTTAAAAATATAAAAGAATTGATTTTATTTAAATTTAAAGATTTAATTTAATTAAAATATTAATTGAAGAAGTTTGGAAATCCGAAATTTGTATTCTAGTTAAAAGGGTTTCAACTCATAATAAAGAAATAAAATATGAAAGTTAATGTATTTGAAATAATTGAAGTAAATAGGGAAATTTATTTCAAAGTAAAGCAAAATGGAAATCAATTGGAAATTGATTTAAGTGTTTAAAAACTTGGATTTTTAAAAGAGAAATGAGATTTTGGAGATATAAACTGGGTTTATAAAGTAAAATAAAATATCATTGGATATTTGAAGATATAAATTCAAGGTGGGAATTTATAAAAGAATATGGATTGGTTTAAAAATAAATGTTGGTTTATTTTTAAAAGATGGAAATGAGAAGTGTATTTCTCTGGATAGCCAAGTACGTTTTTCAAAGTAATTTTAATATAAGTTAAAAGTTCTAATTGTGTTTTTAAAAAGCATGTTTTAGAAAATTGATTATTTCTAAATGTTAAAGTCTAAAGTAAGTATTTTCAAAAATCTATTATTGTAGTAATTATATAAAAGTGATTTGCTATTATGTTTTAAAAAAAGAAATTTAGTTTATATTTGTAAAGTGGTTTCATTTTAAATATTCCTTAAGTATATATTTTGTTAAGTTATTAAAGTAGTTTTAAATTTCAATATTATAAAGTATATTTATAGTAAAGTGCTTTTAAATTATTTTTAAATCTAAAGTATTTTGTACTTGGTGTTTCAGAGAAATAAATATTTGGGGAAATGTATTCCGTAAGCGGAAACTGTTTGAAATTGTTTTCACATAAGCTTTGAAAATTTGGAAATATATCTTGGAAAGATATTTGGGCAAATAAATAATGTGGGAAATTATTTATTGTGTGATGGTTGCTTGTGGATGTTAATTGATAGTTAAATAACCGACTATCAATATTGGCCAAATGCGCTGATCGTTTCGAAGAGACCGGGATCGAGTTTCCGTATACCGGGATTCTAGGTCTGGAGACTCGAATATCACTTTGATCCGGTTTGTACGTTTCGTGTAACGATTTCGGAGTCTAAGATGGAGCAGTGAAGTGCAAGGGCTAGTCGCTACTAATCCTGAGGATATTTCCAAAATGGATGTAGTAGGAATAGTGCCTTCGGTTCCGTTCGGACCCGGGACGGACTTGTATGGACGAATGCTTTCGTGACATCGTCAGGTGGACGATGGGCATTCTAAGGGATATGTTCTGAAAAAGGTATCGTTTATCCTCGAGCCTCATCAACCGGGAATGACTGAAAATCAGGGGTTATGCAGCAAGGCTTCGTGGGTAGCCCCCACTTGAGAGTAAGGTCATCCCTGTCTAGATGTCCCTTTTATTTCGGCTTAGTGTTGCGGTTGCTGATCCCAACCGTGGGGTGATTTTATTTCGAATTATCCAGTAAGGGATGATTCCGGCTTTGTGTTGCAGGGGAGCGGGCGTACTCCTCGGTACTGTGATCTAGGCCACGTACTGTGACAGGTGGTACCCCAGTGCCTAGTCATTCGTTGGAAATCGATTCTCCCTACGTGCCTGTACGGTTTTGATTGTGCCCAACTATTGTTGAAATGTGAGATGCAAGCATTTCAGCTAGATTCTATTTTACTTTCTGTAGACACTATTATAATATCAGAGGATTTTGATATAAAGTGTTTTAGCTATCGTAAGGTAAAAACCCGACATGTTTATTTGTGGCGCGGTCTTACGAGATGCTTTTAATTTCAAAGGATTTTGAAACTTTAATAATCAATTTGAGTGTGATTTTCTCACGCTGGTATTCCAGACTGACTCGGGTATTGTTTTATATGATGCTCGGGTCAGACCGAGTATTATAGGATACAGGATATGATGCTGTGGAGCTCAGGAGACGAGCTGGATGACGATACGTACTCCCGTACTTGCTATTATTTTTCCGCTGTGTATTCAGTTGTATGTTATGGATGTTGATGTACTCTGATGATATATTCTGATGATGTATTGTATAAACAGATATAGTTTTTGGATTTGTGTAAAGATCTGTTGATATATATTATATTTTATTCCGCTGCGATGGTTAGATTCTGATGTTGTTTTCTATTTTTCTTCTTCTACCTCTTCTTCTTGACTAAAATGGTTCGATTTTCCGGGTCTGGAAACTCGGGTCGTTACAGTGACACAGAGTCCATCAATGCGCCTTATGATAAATATTTACAAAATGGGATGGGTACTTTTGAGGTTGCTGTGAATCCTGTACATGGCTTAACTAGAGCATTGCATGTTCGTCCAGTTGATGACTCACGTGTATTAGGAGTTGGGGTTATGGATAGCCATGGTTCATGTTTTGGTGTCGGTGGAGGTTGATGCTCGTTTAGCTTATAACATAGAAGAAATTGTTCGTAAGTTCGGAGCGATTGAAAATGTTTAAAACAGTTGTTGATGTTTCTTCAGAATGTCTTCTCTTTAAAATTTCTTCAACATGGAAAAGAGTAGAGGCCTATAGAACGCTGGAAGCTGAAGGAATTCAGACGCACCTTACAATTTTTTATAGCTTCTGTCAAGCAGCAGCTGCTATTCAAGTAGGTGCATCAGTTGTCCAAATATTTATTGGATGCATTAGGGATTGGGCTCGTACCCATTCTTGGGATCTTGAAATAGCTGCTATGATTGGAAGTGGAGAATATCATGGGATAGCTTTAGAATTAGATTGGAGTCAATTAGAGCTTGTAGAACTTTTAGCTAAATTCGAATGATAGTCGAACTTAGTCGGAACCAGAATGCTAAAGCGACAACTAGAGATAAAGGTGAGTAAATATCACTCATTGTAAATTGCTGCATTTAATTTATAATAGTTATAAAAAAATTATTGGATGTTTGGTTGAATTTAATAATTATTATCAATCGAGTGTTATATATATAGTAGCATATATTAGTAGTTGGATATATTTCGTGCCTACTGGAGCGGATGAGACCCTACGTGCCTCGCATAATAGCGGATGATCCTATATATCGTGATATCCCCCTCGAAGTAGGATTGGTAATTTAATGTTATGTTAACATCTGTGGATGCAGGGAAACAGGTTGGAGGGATCCAACTGGATTCCTCAAATATTTATTGATTGTTTTCATATGTAGTGATATATTGATGCAGTAGCGGAATAACAAAATGTATGATACGATGAAAGTAGCAATCGATACGATGAAGAATACCGAAATGCCCAAATTCGTTGATCCGAAGATACCGAATTCTAGTTATCTTCGTCACGTTGATCGCGCACGATACCGTGAAGGAAGATCTACAATTCTTCGAGCGTTGATCAAGCGCACTTGATTCCGCGAATTGGCTTCAACAATCGTTGAATCGAGCGCACTCGATTAACCGAAAGTGGAGATAGGAGATTACACTCAACTACCAATTTTTATGAAAGCACAAAGCTAACAAACAAATTTTATTTCAAAATCAACCCCCATTTACAAATGTCACAACCCGCCTATTTATAGGTTTACACCCCACATTACTCAATTATGTACAACACTTAGATCGGCCACGACCTAACACTTAGGTCGGCCACGAACTAAAACAAACACATCACAAACAGTACAAGACACGACTTAAGATAGGTCTTTAACGACCTAACCTTTACAATATCGAACGACTTAAAACATTACAACATCATAGGCGACTTAATACGTACAACACAAAACATATGACAAATACAGCATACAAACGAACTAAGGATTTACAACATAACAAAAAGTACAGCAACTTATATACAACATGACTCAAGACAGCAGCCTCCATCAGCGACCTAACCTAGGTCGTTAACGACCTAGTACTTGAGCGACTTAAGAACACACGGCAGCAACGACCTAAGAACATAGCAGCAGTGACCTAAGATCTTGCGACCTACCGAGGAAAGCTCGGCAGCGACTTACGTTAGGTCATTGACGACCTAAGGAACAGCAACACTGGAATTAGTTTGGTAAGTCGTAGCTCGATAGGTCGAACTCAGTTAGGTCGTATCTCGTCATCATGTTTCGTTCGACTTAAGGCTTGTGGCTCGTTAGCTCGGAACTTGTTAGGTCGAAGCTCTTTAGGTCGGAACTTGTTAGGTCGGAGTTTTTTAGGTCGAAACTCGTAGATAGAGTTAGGTCGTAACTCGTTGGCTCGTAACTCGTTAGGTCGTGGCGACCTAAGGAAAAGTCCTCTAATTCGTTAAGTCGTAGATCGCTTGGACAGCTTATCATCTTGCTTGGGTGATCTTCGTGGCTCGTTTGCGACCTAAAAAGGCGTGACTTAAAGAATAAAGTGTTAGGTCGTTGCTCAGGCAAGTTAGGTCGTTGGCGACCTACGTCTTCGTCAATCTGGGCCGCATCATCCTCCCTGGGTTGGGAAAAATTCGTCCTCGAATTTAAAAGCTCTTTTTCCTTGAAAAGTTTGTGTTCATGGTACGAAATCAAACGTTTGAACGATCTAAAACCCAACACTTTAGAAAACTGGTGTGATCCATCATCCTTCTCATTAGATTGTGAACGACCTAGGATCTTTGACCAAGATTGTGTGGCATCATCATTCTCTGATTGAAACGAATTTGTTCCTGATCCATTTTCTTTTCTTCTTCGAGACGCTGTCTTCCATTCATTGTCCGGTTTGATGTGGCTCTGGTGATAACCACTCTTGTGATTAATCTTGTCTTGACTTTTTGATGATGCGGTTCGACATAAGGAACGTATTGCATAAAACAGACGCGGCATTAGACAGGCGGCATAAGGAAGTGATCTGGGAGAGATGACATATGAAAACGTGTGGAATGAATTAAGCACTAGGTGGCATATCCAATTCAGGTAGCTCAAAACTTCATGAAAATAGCGATATTGCTTGTGCCAATAGGAATATGTGATATAGAACCAAAATGTGTCAAAAATGTGAGACGTCATAAGGAAGTTTAAAATCACGGAACGACTTAGGAATTCATGACCGAAAAAGTGGGAGGACTCATGCTCAGATTCTCGTCTTCCCTTATCTCGTTCAGGTGTGTCCTCATTTAGAATTTTCCCTTGATGTGTTGCATCAATTTTCCCTGACTGAAATGAATTCCCACTCGCTTCTCCTTCAACATGTTTATTTTCATGAAACGATTCCAAGCAATTAACGTTGACAATGTCAACAGTGTGTACATGATCAGGTAATCCCAACGGACAGTCGTTCTCTTCATCCAGTCTTATTATCTCTTCCCGTTCTTTCAGATTTTGAATATCACACGATCCCGGTCGTAGAATAGCATTTGATACTGATTCAGTGTGAGGTTGAATGTCCTGTAGTGGTGATAACTCTTCGGGTAATTCCTCAGGATATTCGACTTCAGACGCATCGAATTCTGAGCCAACCTCCTCAAAAACATCAAGATCTTCATTCGTTCCTTGCTCGGTCAATACAAACAATTCATTGCTATGTGTCATCCTTTCGACAGATCCTTCAAAATAATTAATACTAGCTTCTTTAAATAGTTTCTCAGAAATCTCATCCTCCAACTCTTCAAAGGCTTCAACCTCTTCAGGTGTCTCCCAATCAGAACTTTTCCCAGATTCAATCAACATTGATAATTCATCACAAGCTTTCATTTTATTGACGAACTCTTTCAAAGATAATAAACTATCTGATTTTGCGTTTTCTTCTGTCTCACTTTTACTTTTTTCGGGCTTCTTGGGAACAATGGAATCTACACTTAGCTGGCTCTCATCCATAAATTCAGGTATTAAACAAGAATCCTCCATACTATCGACATCAAACTTCGGCGGTGAAGAATATTCAACTTCTACATCCACATACTTTGACTCAATTTCTTCATCATCATCAAATTTCGGCGGTTGATAAAAGTCAAATTCAGCAGTCCTCCACAATGAGTTACATCCTTCATCTCCCGACAAAACTCCTTCATCGTTGTCAAATTTAGGTGGTTGATAAAAGTCAAATTCAGTAGTCCTCCTCAACAAGTTACATCCTTCATCTTCCAACAAAACTCCTTCATCGTTGTCAAATTGCGGTGGTAATTCTTCGAACGACTCTGTAGGACCGACCTCTTCAAATTCTTCTAACATTGGTTTTACCTCCTTGAGAGTTTTAAGCTCTTTACTTGCCTCATTCCTAACCAACGATTCAGCACTACCTTCCGTTTCTTCAACACTCTCACTGAAAGATAACGGACTAGTCGGTTCCTCTTCCTTTTCCAGTTCGCTTTCGGTAGAATCATCCACATCCTCGTTTTCACATTCTTCGACAACTAATGCTTTCATCTTGGACTCCGTACATTCAATACTACTATGGCCATACTCCTGATAATGATAGCGCTTAATTCGGTCATCAACATTTGTCTTAGTGCTTCCGTGTACAACTGGATCGTTGACTCTCTTAGAAATATTTCTACTGTAATGAACACCATGATTCTGATTGATGGAGTTTGTAACCACACCCTTTCCTCGACTCCCTTGACTCAATTTCTGCAATTGTTGGTTCACACGAGCTTGATAGTTGTAGGGTAAGAAATTTGCCTTCATCATCCTCTTCATCTTATCCCACGCGACAATTTTAGATTTCCTCATTCTCTCTCTGGTTGATTTAGTTTGTTGCCACCAATCCATTGCTCTTCTTCTCAGTCTCGTAGCAACTAACTTAACTTGACGATCTTCAGACACGTTGTTGAGTTCAAAAATATTTTCAACCGTTGATAACCAATCCAAGAATTCCTCTGCTTGTAGACCACCTCGGAATTCTGGAATCTCCGTATCCTTCCTTGATTTTCGTGTATAACCATCCTCTTCAATATTCTTATATCGATTTTGCCCTTGACCTGAATATCGAAAGGAAACACGATCACCATAACTATCTTCTTCAAAATTAGATGAGCTTTGATGTCTATTCTGAACAATGACTCTTCTTTGACCATGCACGTCCTCTCTACTTCTCCTTTCCTCATTCTGATAATCACGATTGTCTCGAACTCCACGATCTCGATTTACGGACAAAGATGAATCTCTTCGTTCTCTATTGTAACATGGTGACACTCTTCTTTGATTTTGATTCATGTCAAACTTTATTTTCTCCACTCTTTCGAAATCTTTATTAAATCTTTCATTGATACATTGCTTCATCTGTTTAGGATCTTCACTCCTATACAAATATGCAACACTATAATGACGGTTAACATATCTCGGAGGCATCATCAAATCTTCACAAATTCAACACACAATCTTCAAAAATTTCAATTTAACTCGGCCAATACTTAGCTCGCTCGGCTCGAACGACCTAAATTGCCTCGGATCAAACTTGCTCACTAGATAGCTCGCACACACAATTCCAAATACCTTTTGGCGCGAAAACAACCTCCCACACAAAATTCAAAAACCTTTCCTCCTTGGATCCAAAATGAGATGGATCGAAGTCTTCAAACTTGTTGTAACTTATGATGAACACGATGAACACTATTCTTCTCAAAAAATGCAAATCCAATCTTCAACTAACTCTCAGACTTGATCGAAATTGCACAAACCTCACTTCAACTTCAAATTATTCAAATAAAATTGGTTCCAAGACTCGGCTTAGCTATGATTGGCTAAGTCTAGCTCTGATACCAAATGATGCAGCAGCGGAATAACAAAATGTATGATACGATGAAAGTAGCAATCGATGGGATGAAGAATACCGAAATGCCCAAGTTCGTTGATCCGAAGATACCAAATTCTAGCTATCTTCATCACGTTGATCGCGCACGATACCGTGAAGGAAGATCTACAATTCTTCGAGCGTTGATCAAGCGCACTTGATTCCGCAAATTGGCTTCAACAATCGTTGAATCAAGCGCACTCGATTAACCGAAAGTGGAGATAGGAGATTACACTCAACTACCAATTTTTATGAAAGCACAAAGCTAACAAACAAATTTTATTTCAAAATCAACCCCCCTTTACAAATGTCACAACCCGCCTATTTATAGGCTTACACCCCACATTACTCAATTCTGTACAACACTTAGATCGGCCACGACCTAACACTTAGGTCGGCCACGACCTAAAACAAACACATCACAAACATTACAAGACACGACTTAAGATAGGTCGTTAACGACCTAACCTTTACAATATCGAACGACTTAAAACATTACAACATCATAGGCGACTTAATACGTACAACACAAAACATATGACAAATACAGCATACAAACGAATTAAGGATTTACAACATAACAAAAAGTACAACAACTTATATACAACATGACTCAAGACAGCAGCCTCCATCAACGACCTAACCTAGGTCGTTAACGACCTAGTACTTGAGCGACTTAAGAACACACGGCAGCAACGACCTAAGAACATAGCAGCAGCGACCTAAGACCCAGGCTTCTGGAAAACTTCACGCGACCTAAGATCTTGCGACCTACTGAGGAAAGCTCGGCAGCGACTTACGTTAGGTCATTGACGACCTAAGGAACAGCAACACTGGAATTAGTTTGGTAAGTCGTAGCTCGATAGGTCGAACTCAGTTAGGTCGTATCTCGTTATCATGTTTCGTTCGACTTAAGGCTTGTGGCTCGTTAGCTCGAAACTTGTTAGGTCGAAACTCGCAGATAGAGTTAGGTCGTAACTCGTTGGCTCGTAACTCGTTAGGTCGTGAACGACCTAAGGAAAAGTCCTCTAATTCGTTAAGTCGTAGATCGCTTGGACAGCTTATCATCTTGCTTGGGTGATCTTCGTGGCTCGTTTGCGACCTAAAAAGGCATGACTTAAAGGACAAAGTGTTAGGTCGTTGCTCAGGCAAGTTAGGTCATTGGCGACCTACGTCTTCGTCAATCTGGGCTGCATCATATATGATGTGAATTGATAATCTATTATAGATTATTATTGTGATTTGAATAATTGGATGCTATAGTAGTATTGGCCTAGATTGTGGTATTTTAAATACCATAAATATCATTTTTGAAATTGAAGGAATTAAAAGGGATTTTAGATATAAAAATATTTATATTGGAATTTGGATTTATTTTAAAGGAAATCGAGTTGGATAAAATAATAATTTGATTTTTAGGTTTATACTTAACTATTTGGGAAATAATTTTAATAGGGCTTTTAAAATAATTAATATAATGAATTTTTAACTATAGATTTTAAAAGCATATTTTTATAAAAAAAATTATGGATAAGGAGTTTAAAATCGATATTAAAAATAGATTAGAAAAATCGATGGGATTTATTAAGTAATGGATTTATATACGAGATTTTATAAAGGGTAAGTTTGGCTCACATCCCTAATAAGTTTTAAAATAGAGAAAACATCCTTCACAACCAACACTTACGTTTCCTCTCCCTATTTTCAAATTCGTGCATGCAAAAAGACCCAAATACCCTTTATGTTTTTAACTTTTCAAACGTGTATAACTTTATTTACATAAACCGGATCAACATACCGTTTTCACCAAAAAATCACAAATTTTATTATCTTTAAAATGAGATCCATTGTTGATACCAAAAATTTATATTTGTATTAAAGATGCAATTATTTCAAATATTTGTAGACAATTCAGCAAATATTGAACATTTTCGATTTTTTTTTTCAAATTTACAAAATTTGCAAATAATTGCAGATATTTCTACAACTATTGCATACAATTTCTGCAACTATTCTCAAATATTGCATTTATTTCTACAAATATTCAAAATATTTGCATTCTTATCAACAATTATTCATGTAATTGATAAAAAAAGAAAACTACGACAATTATTCATGTAATTATCAACAAAATATGATTTCACAAAGTAGATCGATAAATGGAAACGTAGATTTCAAATATTGGCTGCAATCACAAAACTACGACAAATAAACAAGGGTATTTATGGAAAAGAATTAAGTTGAAACAAAAATAAGGACCAGATTTATAAAGTTTCAAACGGAAGGAGTTTTTGTATATTACGTTTAGTTTTAGGGATGTGACCCCAATTTTCACTTTTATAAATGGGATAAATTTTATAAATTACTGAAAACTCAAAGGAGTTTATAAATTCATAAACGATGCTTATAAATAAGGAAAAAGGATACCAATTGATAAATTAGAATAAAATTCCACAGTGAGAATTTATATCGAGATATGAAAATAGATTTTGGGAAAAATAGTGGATTCTATTTTGAAAAGTGAAAATGGTTAGGGAATCGGAATGAAATTGATGTGTTCTGAATCGAGAGGGATTTATAAGTTAAATTTAATATTAGGATTTCTTTTAAAGAGAAAAATATTTTTTATTAAGAAACTAAGTTTTTGTTTTAGAACAAATTTTGTTATTAAACTATATAATTAAAAGCTAGTTATTATTGGAATATTTCAGAAGTGCATTTTTCATATACCGAATATTAATTGAAATAAAATTCAAAATCTTATAACCAGTTTTGTAAATCGGTTAGTTTATACTAAAATGAGTTGGAATGAGTTTTGATGTTTTATTTAAAATGATTTGATATTTAAATAAATTACTTAAACATGTTTTGAAATAAATTACTATTATTTAAAAATATTTATTTTATATATATTGAGATTTGGGAAGTGATTGGAATTGATTTATAAATGTTTGCGAGATTCATAAACAGAGTGTGTTAAATATTATGATTTTTAAAGGATAAATCTTATAGTGGAATGTTGAAAAATTTAAGGAAAAGTTCCTAATCTTTGAAATAAGAGAACTTCGAAAAATGAGTTAGAATTCATAAAGGGAGTTAGAAATGGGTGGTTGGAATTATAGACCAGTGTAATCTATTTTGGAAATTTTAAAGGAAATAAATTAATGGATCCCGAACTTATGGAATTTGTTAAAAGTGAGATAAGGAATTTACATGTGAATTGTAAAGTATTTGAGCAAATAGGAAATAAATGAAATATTTCCTAAGTATTGGAAAATAAATGATTATGGGAAGTTATACTTAAAGATATTTTCTTAGTATTGGACTGAATGGATTTGAAATATTTTAACTACAAGATTTCATTATAGAAATAATTTTAAGGTGTTGAATTATAAATGGAATTGGAAGAAAGTATTTCTAAGTATTGAGATGATTTGAAATTATCCTATTATGGATATAAATATTGGAAATTGTTTTCGAATATTGAAGTATTGAAAGAGCTGAATACATATCTTTGTAAACATATTTTTAAATGAATATTTTGAAAGATTCATAATGTGGGCCTATTGACTACTTATGGATGTTATATTGATAGTTAAATAACTGACTATCAAATATTAGTCAATTTCGTTGATCGTTTCGAAGTGACCAAGATCGGATTTAATTATCTGAAAACCACTTCGATCCGATTTCAGCGTTATGAATGGATATCGTGAAGATACCGAAGATAGTGATTTGGTTTGTCCAGACCCAAGGCAACTTGTATGGACGAATGTTATCAGAACATCGTCATTGGAGGACGATGAGCATTCTAAGCGAAATTGTTCTTGAAAGGTAAACGTAGCCTCAAGCCTCATCAACTGGGAATGACTAAAATCGAGGAGATGTAGCAAGGCTAAGTGTGTGCCCGCCCGCAAATCCATACCCCTTGAATCAATAATAAACCACACATGTCCGACCCAAAAATCACAGATTGACGGAAAGTCAAGTGAAAGAAACGAAGAGAGAAGAAGAAAAGAGAAGAAAGGGAGAAGATAGAACCAAACAGAACAATACAGAATCTCACATCGCAGCGGAAAACATATAATATCATATCAATGATCTTTACAAAACAGAAACTGTATTTACATACATCAATCAGAGTCAACAATCAAACAAAAGTCATCAGCCTGGACAGTTCTAATAACCTGTCCTCATAAATGCCGATAATATACAACAACTAAGCATAGCGGAAAATCAAGCAAAACATATACGTGTATATGAGAATGAAGATCTCTAGCTCTCCTGCTGAAGCTCCAAAAGCACCAAATCTAAACTTGTAAATATACTTGGTCTGACCCGAGCATTGAGAGGGATTACGCCCGGATCAGTCTGCTAAACCAGCGTGAGAAACACACTCAACTGAATTTATTAGATTACCAAAACTTTTCCTTTATCAAAACAAGAGTATCTCGTAGGACAAGTCCACACATAAACACGGACATGTTTTTACCTTACGATAACTAAAACATCTCATATCAAATTCATGTTATATTATACTACTGTCTAGTATATACAATAATATTAATCATAGCCGAAATTGTTACATTGATTAAATTCCAGCATATAGCCCAAAATAGGTAATACAATCAAAACGGCAGGAACGTAGCGGAGTTTGGATTTCCATACAAATGACCGGGTGAAGGGACTACCTTCCGAAGGGGTACACCTCTAGATGGATGTCCCGAGGCAAGAACATTTGCCCTCTACCAACACAAGACCGACCCACCTCTATAACTAGATGGTACCGAATATGTCATTCTCCAGTCATTACCGACCTTTACCGAGGCCCCTCTAGCATACAAACCACAATAATCAGATACATTATGTCATAGCGTGTAAAGATATATCTAGAAGAGGATGATCATACCCTAATGGGAGCGACCCAGTTAGCCCTACTGCATCTAACCCTGTTTTGGTCATTTCCGGTTGATGAGGCCTGAGGTAACGATTACGTTTACAAATCACAATCACATCACTTTGAATGCCACACGGCCATTTCTGTTGACTACTAATTGCCTTCCACAAAAATACAACCCTTAAGCTCATACGTCTCATGGAGGGTGTTAAGCTAAGAGAAGTTGCCTTCTCCGCCACCACTGATGTACGTTTGTAAAAACCAATGTACGTAATCTGTAGAAATGCAATGTCTGACAAACATCCATACAAGTTGTCCAGGAACAGGACAAACCGAAGTTACTTTCCTACCACATCCTGTTGGGAAATTCCTAGGATTAGTAGCGAATAGTCCTTGCATTGGATATGTCAAAATGAAGAGACCACTGCTACTGGATGTATATTGGGATTTTAACCCCAAACGATCAAAAAGCAGTCCCCCACTATGAAACTATGGAATATCAATATCATCATAATAAACCTGCACAATCATCGCATATACGTTTGTCCGAAGTGGTTTTCGGATAAACCGATCCCGATCTCTTCGCACCAACAACGCAAAAGCATTTCTCAACCTCACACAGAAACTAAGTTTCATAGACTTATCACGTCTCCAACTTTCAATTTGCTATACTTCGGGCCAAGAAGGAAGCTCGATAGATTGGAGTAATACTCCGCACTATACGAATCAACATCCTCAACACAATTGATAATCAAGCCTATACAGAAGGCTACGTACTAGGTGTACGACTAAATAGTTCCCACATCAAGTGGAGGAACTAAAATGGCCAAATTTGATAGTCGGTTATTTAACTATCAAAGCAAACAAACAAATGTTTAGCATCATAACAACACTAGGCCCTTTAATTAATCTTTTATCAATTAAATCACTTGCCAAATATTCACTTCAAATTATCTTTAAAAAGATATAATCTCAAAACATTTCAACATTGGAAAACATTTCCATATAATCATTTAACAATAAGTAATTCACAAATCAATTTATTTATTTTCAACACTTAGAAAATATTCCATATACTTAAATTAGGATTAAATATATATTTAATTCTTTAAGGAAAAGATTCTTTTAAAACACATTTATTTGGGTCAAAACGAATGTTGCGTAAAACATCGTTATGACAACCCAAAATCACTAGTATAGGGATTCGAAAATAAGATAGATATATAAATCCCATATACTATAAAAAAAACATTTCCTTTCGAAAATCATTTACTATAACAACTATGTTATAGTCCATCATTTCCTTATTTCTCGAAAACGTCTATTTCAACAGTGAAAGTTGAAATATATGGTTTCGATACTTAACACATTTTAAAACATCTTCAAATCATTTACTTCATTTAAAATATCAATTCCCAAAACATTCATTAAATTTTAAAATATTATTCACTGTCCAAAATCATGAATATATTTTGTTTACCAAATCAATACTCCTACACATTAAATTTAAAGGATAATTCACTGTCCAAAATCGTGAATATATCTCCTTTAATAAAATTCCATATTTAATTATCAAAATCAATTGAATTCATATTTATAAAACAATGTTTATAAATTCACAATTATATTTTATAAAAACTTCCATTTATAAAATTCCTTTATTAACCAATTCTAATTATAACTCAATTATATACCAAAATCCAAATTTATAAGTTAATTTACTTATAAATCATTTATTTTCAATCTTATTTACTTATAAAATCCACTTATAACTTCATTTTAACACTTATAAAAACTCCTTTATAATTCCATCATTTCGATTTATAAAAATTTAATTTTATAAATCTATACATATAAACTGTTTACAATAATTTCAAAATCTCACTTTAAACTATTTTACAAAATAATCAACTTTATTTTTTAAAAATCATATTCTGATTATATTTCACAAAAACCATAATTTTTATAACATAAAAACTATAACATTTATTTTATTTAAAATAAATTAATTCCTTAACCATTTAAAAATTCAATAAAACGTATATCTTCAAAATCACTTTTAAAATCCTTTTAAATTCAAATTCATCACTTTAACACTTTTAAATTACCAAAAATAGGCTCAATGCTGCAATAGCACTAAATACATCAAACAAGGCAACCAAACATCATATATCATATGATAACAGCATATATCACAATATCTGTAAATAAATCATTAGTGGTGAGGAATCCAGTTAGATCCCTCCAACCTATCACCTACAACAAATATACATATTAGAATATGTGTACAATGTCCGCTTCGAGGCAGACGCGTGTACAAAGGGTCATCCGCTCATACACGGGAACGTATAGGGTCATCTGCTCCAATAGGCAAGAATGTATCCAAATACCAATCAATATATCATATATCAATCAAACAATCATCAATCATCATAAATAACATTTATTCTCACTTATATAAAAATATCAGTGAGGCAGAAAGAGTGAGTTGTACTCACATTGCTTGTAGTCGTCGCGATAGCGATTTATTCCGATTAAAATTAAACGAGCGTTTAATTTTTCTCAAAATTCACACTAGCTCCAATCAACTCCAAACTAGCTCTAAAATGTAGTGCTCGTCAATACGAAACAGACGCAATTCGTTTCGTTAATTTTCGACCTCGTATGACAAAGATATGCATTTTCAAAGATTATACGAATTAATAATATAATATTTTACAAATTTCTTTTTTGTTTCAAACCCTTTTTATAATCGTGGCCATTCATTTCTTAAATAGAGAATCTGGCCTTTCTTTTTCTTTTTCTTCCCCCTAGGTTATACATGCACGCTTAAACCCAATCGGCCACCATATGCTTTGAATTTTCGCTCCCTCCTCGATGCATTTGAAGATGATCGGTGACAAGGGTTTCGAAGCCCCACGCGAGCGCTACCTTCGACCAAAGCCGTGCTTTACTCGATCGCCTGTGTGCCTAGAAAAACGCGCCCAAAGAACGAATGAACGCGGCCGGTAGCTCTCTCCACGTCGTGAATCAGACGATCATTACCGTTGGATTTGAAGATCTCTCGATGCTCTACAAAGTTGTAGTTGAAGGTTTTTGATGAAAGTGAATGGATCGTGAGATATTTGGGGAAGAAGAATTGAAAATTTTTGGGATTAGTGAAAATGAAGAAAACAACATCCTTTTATAGAAAATTTGACGACACTATTCATCTCGAAAATTTTCGAACTCGAAACGAAACGTGTCGCCTAGTGTTTATAATGTTTTACTCCTATTCCGAACACAATGGAATATATATCGATAGCCAATTCGATCGTATTTGGAAGATAGGTTTTCGAATCGACTTATTTAAATTTAAAATTCACTCAAACATATTTCTACGCATTTTAGCTTCCCCCGGACAAACCGTAAATCCGATTGACACGAAATTTGAAATCTTACAATAATATAACATTACAAATCCAATGAAACTTGTTTCATCAAAATCCAAGACTGTTTGAAAAATGGCTATTTTCACTCGTTAGTTAAATATTAAAATATTCAATTTTTATAAATTAACTTTTAATTCAATTTTAAAAGTTCTGTAACATCATTATAATTCAAATAGAATTTAAAACAATTTTATAAATCATTTTTATTCACATATAATTCAAATTCCAATTATTTATACGATTTCAAAAATTAAATTAACAATTTAATTATCCAATTAATTCTATATTTCAAATATAAGTTATTCAGCTTATAAAATTTACTTGCGAATATTTAAAATAAATTAAATATACGAATTTCAATTGACTGAAATTCTGGGTTGTTACATTCTCCCCTACTTAAGAATTTCATCCCCGAAATTACAAAGAAAGAAAAAGTCACAATATCAATTAACTTTTCAAAAACAATTCGTTCAAATTAGATTTCAAATTCATTTAAACCTTTAACCTTTTCTAAAATTCATTAGTTAAACTTCTACAAAAACTTTTCTAAGTTTCAAAATCCATTCATAGTTATCTTTCCAAAACCAATTAATATCGTTTGACTTTTACTCAATATCAAAATTATTAGTTTTCACAAATTTTTCCAAAATTCCCAAAAAAATTATAACACCTTTAATTTTCAAAAAAATTTGCCAGCGTCTCCTTTGCGCGGTTCGATCATAGCAGGATCACAACATATATATATCATAAATATACATCTCATCTTCGAGGATGAGGCATCCCGTAGGGGAAAAAGTGTAAAAGTACGATATGTAATCCGAGATATGTACCTTATATATTATTAGCGAGCATATACAGCTAATATAGGGCAAAAGCCAGCTCCAAATGTGAAGCAAACGCCATCCGCACCTAATAAACAATCAACAAACAAATGAGAAACATGTATATATGAAAGTAATATTAATATACAACATATACCAAT
Organism: Allium fistulosum; assembly: GCA_030737815.1. Classification (NCBI taxonomy): domain Eukaryota; kingdom Viridiplantae; phylum Streptophyta; class Magnoliopsida; order Asparagales; family Amaryllidaceae; genus Allium; species Allium fistulosum. The sequence goes on from CM060907.1 coordinate 473,719,875, forward strand.
ACAACAACTATATATGCCAATATAGCAAATGCAACAAAAGCAACAGATCAACCATCCAACAACTATCATCCAACAAATCAATCTCTATCCAATCAATCCATAACCAAATCAATGTAAATTTACTTCTAATTAATATTCATTGAATTGGTTGGTCAATTTAATCACATTTGATTCGTTAACATTGGATTGTACTAACATTCATTTATTCATTTTCAATTAGTTTACATTCACGAATTCATATTCAAGTTTGTTCACTTCCAATTCAAATCAAATTCAGTTCTATTTAAATTTACTTCACTTCCGATTTGAATTCAATTATTTTAGCTTTTAGTTTCATTAATTCATTTTATTTATCCAAAATTAACTGAATTCAACATTACTTAAGTTATGTTTCTTCACAATCATTTCATGCTATTTGACTTAACATAAATTTCATCTTTAAAGTCATTTTATTTAACTTTTCTTAAGTCAAATTTCATATCACTATTCAAATTCAGATTTTGTTTTGCTTAACAAAATTGTTTAACCATTTTAACAATTGGTTTTACTTACATTTTGTCACTTTATAAGTTATAAAATTTAAAATTCCAAATTCATATTATATAATCACTTAAAAGTTTAATTTCTATTTCAATAGCTTATCTAATCTAGTTCAAATTATTTAACCTTCCTTTTGTTAAATTTCAAATCGCATGTTTCATTATGCTACTCAAATTTATTTCAACTTCACTAAAGTTAAAACTTATTATTTCATATTTTTAGTCCAAAACTCATTTTACTTATATTTATCAATTTCAACTTGGATTTTAAATTAAATTTGTTTATCACAAAAAAATCAATTTCAATTTACTATTGGTAGCAAATCCATCACATAGAAACTCGAAAATGATACCGATGATGTTGTAGTCATCACCCTTATTATTTCCCAGCAACAGTAGTGAATTCTGTGCTTTATATTCTTTTAAAAAGTTTTCCTTTTATTTTTACAAATCACATTTATAAATCTTTTTACTTATACAATTTCACTATTTCTCTTTAGTTATATAAGATTCGTTACAGATTTATTTATCATATTTAGATTTATAACAATATAACCTCTTTAACTTTGAAAATTAACTTCTAAAATAAATGGGATTCAAATTTCAAATTCTTAGTTTAAATCCTTTTTTATTTACAACTCATATTTGTAAATATATTCATTTAGTTTCATTTCTTATATATAAGATTATTTCACAATTTAAATCATATTAATTATAATTACATACTTATAATTCATTTGCTTATTCAATTTATTCTTTTATAATTGTTGTTTTTATTAAGATTATTCAAACAACTTTTATTAACCTATATATATTTACATTTTCAAACAACCAAACAATTCATTTATATACACTTTAATAATTCTGAAAAATTATTTCTTTTATATATAAAATATAATCGAGGTAAATTATTTCATTTACCCAATTTAAGATAATACTATATCGACTTGCCTCGTTTAAGTGTTTGGAAATCCCCATCGATAACACGGCGTCCCACATACCGACCAGAATTCACAAACAACTCAACATATGAGTAAACACAATATAAAACATTTTACATTCACTAACAAATACGCGCTCATATATATAATACACTCAAACTCAATCTAAGGTGCTACTGTCCCTATCTATACTGAGTACACATCAAAGCTTAGGAATATACAAAATCTAAGCTCTGATAAATGTGACGACCTGCAAATCCGTACCCTTTGAATCAACAATAAACCACACTTGTTCGACCCAAAAAGCACAAATTTACGGAAAGTTAAGAGAAAGAATAGAAGAGAGAAGAAGAGAAGAGAAGAAAAAGAGAAGATAGAACCAAACAGAACAATACAGAATCTCACATCGCAGCGGAAAACATATAATATCATATCAATGATCTTTACAAAAAAGAAACTGTATTTACATACATCAATCAGAGTCAACAATCAAACAGAAGTCATCAGCCTGGACAGTTATAATAACCTGTCCTCACAAATGCCGACAATATACAACAACTAAGCACAGTGGAAAATCAAGCAAAATATATACGTGTATACGAGAATGAATATCACCAGCTCTCCTGCTGAAGCTTCAAAAGCACCAAATCTAAACCTGTAAATATACTCGGTCTGACCCGAGCATTGAAAGGAAATAACGCCTGGACCAGTCTGGTAAACCAGCATGAGAAACACACTCAACTGAATATATTAGACTACCAAAACTTTTCCTTTATCAAAACAAGAGTATCTCATAAGACAAGTCCACACATAAACGCAGACATGTTTTTACCTTACGATAACAAAAACATCTCATATCAAATTCATGTTATATTATACTAGTGTCTAGTATATACAAATAATATTAATCATAGCCGAAATTGTTACATTGATTAAATTCCATCATATAACCCAAAATGGGTAATACAATCAAAATGGCAGGTACGTAGCGGAGTTTGCATTTCCATACAAATCAACAAGTGAAGGGACTGCCTTCCGAAGGGTTACACCACTAGATGAATGTCCTGAGGCACAGAACATCTGCCCTCTACCAACACAAGACCGGCCCACCTCTATAACTAGATGGTACAGAATATGTCATCCTCCGGTCGTTACCGACCTTTACCCAGGGCCCTCTAGCATACAAACCACAATAATTAGATACACGACGTCATAGCGTGTAAAGATATATCTAGAAGAGGATGATCATACCCTAATGGGAGCGACCCACTTAGCCCTGCTGCATCTAACCCTGTTTTGGTCATTTCCGGTTGATGAGGCCTGAGGTAACGATTACCTTTACAAATCATAATCACATCACTTTGAATGCCACATGGCCATTTTCGTTGACTACTAATTGCCTTCCACAAAAATACAACCCTTAAGCTCATACGTCTCAATGAGGGTGTTAAGCTAACATAAGTTGCCTTCTCCGCCACCATTGATGTACGTTTGTAAAAGCCAATGTACGTAATCAGTAGAAATGCAATGTCAGACAAACATCCATACCAGTTGTCCAGGAACATGACAAATCGAAGGTACTTTCATACCACATCCTGTCGGGAAATCCCTAGGATTAGTAGCGAATAGTCCTTGCATTGGATATTTTAAAATGAGGAGACCACTGCTACTGGATGTATATTGGGATTTTAACCCCAAACGATCAACAAGCAGTCCCCCACTATGAAACTCCGGAATATCAATATCATCATAAGCAACCTGCACAATCGTCGCATATACGTTGGTCCGAAGTGGTTTTCAGATAAACTGATCCTGGTCTCTTCGCACCAACAACGCAAAAGCATTTCTCAACCTCATACAGAAACTAAGTCTCATAGACTTATCACGTCTTCAACTTTCAACTTGTTATTCTTCGGGCCAAGAAGGAAGCTCGATAGATTAGAGTAATACTCCACACTATACGAATCAACATCCTCAACACAAATGATAATCAAGCCTACACAAAGGCTACGCACTAAGTGTACGACTAAATAGTTCCCACATCAAGTCGAGGAACTAAAATGGCCAAATATGATAGTCAGTTATTTAACTACCAAAGCAACAAACAAATGTTTAGCATCATAACAACACTAGGCCCTTTAATTAATCTTTTATTAATTAAAACACTTGCCAAATATTCACTTCAAATTATCTTTAAAAAGATATAATATCAAAACATTTCAACATTGGAAAACATTTCCATATACTCATTTAACAATAAGTAATTCACAAATACGTTTATTTATTTTCAACACTTATAAAATATTACATATACTTAAATCAAGATTAAGTATATATTTAATTCTTTAAGGAAAAGATTCTTTTAAAACACATTTATTTGGGTCAAAACAAATGTTGCGTAAAACATCGTTACGACAACCCAAAATCACTAGTATAGGGATTCGAAAATAAGATAGATATATAATTCCCATATACTATACAAAACAATTCCTTTCGAAAATCATTTACTATAACAACAGTGTTATAGTCCATCATTTCCTTATTTCTCGAAAACGTCTATTTCAACAATGAATGTTGAAATCTATGGTTTCGATACTTAACACATTTGAAAACATCTTCAAATCATTTACTTCATTTAAAATATCAATTCCAAAAACATTCATTTAATTTTAAAATATTATTCACTGTTCAAAATCGTGAATATATTTTGTTTACCAAATCAATACTCCTACACTTGAAATTTAAAGGATAATTCACTGTCAAAAATCATGAATATATCTCCTTTAATAAAATTCCATATTTAATTATCAAAATCAATTGAATTCAGATTTATAAAACAATGTTTATAAATTCACAATTATATTTTATAAAAACCTCCATTTATAAAATTCCTTTATTAACCAATTCTAATTATAACTCAATTATATACCAAAATCCAAATTTATGAGTTAATTTATTTATAAATCATTTATTTACAAATTCCTTCATTAGTAACTTCAAAAATTCACAATCTTATTTACTTTTAAAATCCACTTATAACTTGATTTTAACACTTATAAAAACTCCTTTATAATTCCATCATTTCGATTTATAAAAATTCAATTTTATAAATCTATACATATAAAACGTTTACATTAATTTCAAAATCTCACTTTAAACTATTTTAGAAAACAACCAACTTTATATTTTAAAAATCATATTCTGATTATATTTCACTAAAACCATAATTTTTATAACATAAAAATTATAATATTTATTTTATTTAAAATGAATTCATTCCTTAACCATTTCACAATTCAATAAAACGTATATCTTCAAAATCGCTTTTAAAATCCTTTTAAATTCAAATTCATCACTTTAACAATTTTAAATTACCAAAATTGGCACTAAATGAAAGGGACGCGGAAGATGATCTTAAGGCTATTTAACACTAGAGAGGGGGTGAATAGTGTTTTAAGAATTTCTTTAAAACTTCTTTGATTTAAATTGAATTAACTAACTTAATGCAAATACACAATCACAGATCAAATCACAGAATCACAAACAAATGCAAATATAAATAAAAAGCAAGTAAAGGAAAGAACACACCCGGAATTTTATACTGGTTCGGTGTTACCCTACATCCAGTCCCGCACAACCCGTACGGCTTTCTATTCAACAATAATCTAGATTACAATCCCTCGATTCCAAGGCAATGAGGTACACCCTCCAGATTCTCAGGTCTCTGGGTAGAACCACTTGATTCACAGGACACAAGTTCACCCGATCGATTTCCAAGGACACGATCACACCTTTATAACCCCACACAAGTTTCTTTGAGTACAAATGTATCTATAACTCTGATAAGCACTGAGATTCTTTGGAGAGAGTGGCAGAGAATCAAACTAGAGATATTCTGGTTTGATTCACTTAAGATTTCGGCAAAATATGGATAGGATGATTAGAAAATAAGATAAGAGAGTAAAGAGGAGAGAAAATAAAGAAAGTAGTTACTGGAAAACGTCCATAACAGTCTCTATTTATAGAGAATGAATGGATGTGTCCATTCGAAGAGGTTTAAACGAATAGACACTTCTTTTGAAAACAACCTTTGCTGTAACGGGAAGCATGTCGACATGACAGGTAAATAGGATGTCGACATGGTCTAGTAAAAAGTGATGATTTGCTTTACTTTGAAAATGATGATTTAAAACATATGCAACTTTATTCAAATGGACTCTATGTATTTGTAGAAGGTATTTAGAAGTAGAAATACTTATGAATGTATATATGTATATATACTAAAATATATTTAAAATCAAAGTAAATAAACTAAAGTAAATATAATATTAAAATAGATTTTGAGGCTAAAATATCAAGGACAATTTTGAAATCAAAATATAACAAAATGATAAATATGATTTTGAGGCTAAAACATTTTTGGAAATGTGAACGAAGGTTTTTCTTTTGAAAAGGAATATTTGAAAATCATTTTATAAAACAAGAGATAATTTTGAAAATCATTTTGAATCAAAATTAGTGGATAACAAAATAGGGCTACTATCCGTTCCACTAGATATTTCGTGAGTTCCATCTCACCAGGGTTCCATCCCTTTAACAAGAACGAAGTGGATTCCATTCCACGAGTAAATTGGATAAAAAAGAATGATAGTGCTTTCAAGGAGTTTTAACAAATATCTAACCTAACTATATTATTTGTCTTGAACTCTTGAATATCTTGAATCTCATGAGTCTTCGATCTTGAACTCTTGATCTTTGTCTTCATCAATTTTGTTTTCTTTACTGTACAGTCTTCTTTTGTTGATACCTGCATATAGATTTCCTGCACATATATATTTTATAACACTTCTATAGTTGTTGTCATCAAAACCACTATCCTATGGACTAACATTCTCCCCCTTTTTGATGATGACAACCTTTGTTTATAAAATATTTATATTCTTCTTATAACTCCCCCTAAATCTAATAACTCCCCCTTAATCTATGCCTAACTAACCTATTTTATACTTCTCCCCCTTTGTCATCAACAAAAAAATGACACTAACTCCCCCTAAATCTATGATATTAATGATAGTGTTATCATTAATAATACTGAAACTAGATATAACAATGCTAAATATTGTATACTCAGAATGATATATATGAGTAATATAAGAATGAGAATAATAAGTGTAACCACAAATTATTTTATTCATATCACTATATACATAACTGTTAAATGAAAAGAAAATGCATACAATAAGTAGACAAATCAATCAAACATAAGCACACCTATTTATGTCTTATTACATAATCAATATAGTAAGTTATCATAAATCAACCATGTTTAAAACCAAACCAAATCAAGTATTTCAAATCAAATCAATTTTAAACCAAATCAAACAAGTTAAATGTTACGTGGAACTTCAACCCATCCCTCTTTTCCAAAGATGGGATCCGCTTTGATTACTTCCCAATCTTCATCATCTTGGAGCAATGTCTTCGGTGGATTTACTTGGAGATCCTCTTTGTTGAGAGCGGAGATCATCCATCGTAGTGCATCGAAATGCCTTTCTTGTTCCTTTATCATCTGCATTTGACTCAGTTCTAAGTGCCTCTGATTTCGTAGAATAAAAGTAAGAATATCTTTGAAGGATTTGAGAGTTTCTTCAAGATTATCACTTAGATTTGAAGAGGATGAAGCCATTTTGATGATAAGTAAGAAGGAAATAAGTAGATAAGAGTAGAGAGAAGTTATGAGAAGTTTTCTGGAAGAAAATAGGACTTAAATAGACAGGAAAGTCATTTGTAATGAATAGACATAAGGAGTTATTTTGAATTTCAAATTGAAATGTCCATTAAGAATATTACCAGTATATGTTGACATGACCTCTATACAGTATGTCGACATACATAGCAGATTTTGCACATCTTATTTTTGAATTTTTAGTGTATATATATATGATTTATATATATTACTTGATATAAATAAGAGTAACAGTAAGATAAATAGAGAATAAGCTTCATTTCATACTAGAACAGAGAAGTACATGAATTTCATAAAGAAAACATAAAGATACAACTTTCAATACACCAAATTTCATTGATATACAAAAAGTAAACTCTAGAAACTAGTAGATGAGGATGAAGATGATGAGATATTGAGCTTCTTGCTGACTTTGGAGAAGAACTTGTTCATAGTATTGGACATTTTGTCCAATTTTTTGTTTACGGAGTGTTTGGGAGCTTTTTGATTTTTCACAATCACTCGTTGATTGTGAAGGAGAGTCTTGTTTGATGGTCGTGTGGGAAAATCAATACTCTCTAAGGAAGTTTCTTCACTTTCTTCCTCTTCTTCTTCCTCACCTTCTTCTTCCTCACCTTCTTCTTCCTCCTCTTCCTCTTCTTCTTCTTCCTCCTTATCTTCTTGCATTTCCTCATACCCCAATCGTGCTTCTTTTTCCGTTAGTGTTTCGTATGGTTGAAACACGTGCGGAATTTTCATAAGTGAAATATTGGAATGATTAAAAACCTTTCGTGGAAAGAATTCTTCACCTCTCATATCCACTCCAAAGTAATTAAAAATTCTAGTGAGGTATATTCCATGATATAATGCATTCTCTCCCGAATCCAAGTTTTTGTGTCGAAATTCATCCAAGATAACTTGTGCCCAATTTATATCATAATTTCCAAAAATTGCAAAAAGAGCCTTACACACTTTTTGAGTCGGGTTATTGTAATTTCCCAATCTCGGAGTAATAGTGCGTTGAAGGAGAAGATTAACAATACGAGCTTTTGGTCGAAAAAATTTGTTTTTGAAATCCATTTCTTCCTCAAAAATATTGTGAAAAGTTTCACGATCGGTTTCCTCGATTTCAAAAGAAGAAAGATTGGAACCGATACTTTTACACTCAAGTATGGTTCCTAAAACATCGGTATCCAAAACAATTTGTGTCCCCTTGACACTACTCCACACTTCATCATCCCTTCCATTATAAAAACCACGATTTAAATTTGCATAAAACATTTTGACAAGGTTTGGATAGCAAACAAAATCATTTTGGTTATTGTCAACCAAGCTTAGAATACCATTGTTTTGAAAGAGAGCATCAATTTCATAAGAAGCGAAGTCATTAAAAATAGCAAAATTACCCGAATGAACTTTTCCATAAGTTGCATAATTAATGTATGCAAGTATGGCATCTCTATTATTGTAGAGATGATCTTTGGTGGCTCTTGACAGCCTCATTACGGCTACGTTGCTAGTGGATGCCATTTTTGAAGAGATAAGAGTGTTTGAAGATAAAAGTTGTTTTGAATTTGAATTGAAGATGGAGATAAGTGTTGATAGAAGATAGATATAAAGAGGTTGAATAGGTGGATTCTCTGGTCAAAGAGTCATAACTATTCAGAACATAGGAGTTAGTGAAAAGGTGGAGGGAAATTTGAATTTTGAATTCAAATTTAGAAATCTGATTTGCTACAGGTATGTCGACATTACCAATAAGTGCCATGTCGACATGCACATCAGATTTTGCAAAAATGATTTCAAGCATGTACAAGATTTATATATATATATATATACTTATATATATTATGATTATTGTCTGAATATATTTTGAAAATATATTATACAGAAAATATATAAAAATAATATTTTATAAATTTTTTAAAAGATATTTAAAAAAATTTAAGTTAATAAAATCAATTATATACTTAACTAATAAACTATTCTAAGCAACCAATTTTCAACCAATTAAAATAGTAAACGTGTACCTTGTTTGAGTTCCATATCATCCTGATTATCTGAATTCTGAGTTGTCATAAAACACATATTTGCCAATTCTGTTTTCTGTTCATCATCACTTGAGGACGTATCTGAATCATCCAGTGTTGTTGCAAATGCTTTCTTTCTTTTCTTTGAATATTCTTTGTTTGATTGAGGAGTTTGCTTTTCTAGATGTGGACAGTCTCTTTGATAATGACCAAACTCATTGCAATTGAAGCATTTGATGTTGTTGAGTGATTCAGTGTTATTTCCAAAACTTTTTCTCTTGTGATTATTCATTTTTCTATACTTCAAGAATTTTCGAAAGTTTCTTGTCATGAAGGCTATTTCTTCATCATCATCACTAGAGTCTGATTAACCAGTTAGTGCATTGAAGGCAATGGACTTTTTTTCTGATGACTTATTCTCCCTTCTTCCCTGAATTTGAACTTCATATGACATCAGATTTCCAATTAATTCATCTATCTTCAAGGTACTGATGTTATTTGCTTCTTCAATCGCCAGTGTCTTCAAATCCCATTCTGGAGTGAGTGAACTCAGAATTTTCCTGACTTGATCTTCTTCGGAGATTGCTTTTCCCAGAGATACTAGTGAATGAACAATATCCTGAAAACGACTATACATATCTGGAATAGATTCACTAGGCAACATCTTAAATAATTGAAATTGATTAGTAAGAATAGAAATTTTGGTCTGTTTAACTTTGCTTGTTCCTTCATGAGTAACTTGCAGAGTTTTCCAGATTTCATATGCAGTTTTACAAACAGATACCCTATTAAATTCATTTCTATCTAGTGAACAAAATAAAATATTCATGGCTTTTGAATTGTTTTGAGCCACTTCTCTTTGAACGGTCGTCCATTGAGCAAAATCAGTTGTGGGCTCAGTGTATTCAGTTTGTGTCATATTCCATGTTTCTAACTAATGGATTGTAAATATATCTTCATTCTACATGCCCAATATGCATAGTTACTGCCATTGAAAAGTGGTGGTCTGGCAGTGGACTGACAATCTACAAATGAACTAGAAATACCAATATTGGTAGCCATTGTTACTTTTCAAAAATCAGGTTATGAATACTTTGAAAAACTTGCTCTGATACCAAATGAAAGGGACGCGGAAGATGATCTTAAGGCTATTTAACACTAGAGGGGGGGTGAATAGTGTTTTAAGAATTTCTTTAAAACTTCTTTGATTTAAATTGAATTAACTAACTTAATGCAAATACACAATCACAGATCAAATCACAGAATCACAAACAAATGCAAATATAAATAAAAAGCAAGTAAAGGAAAGAACACACCAGGAATTTTATACTGGTTCGGTGTTACCCTACATCCAGTCCCACACAACCCGTACGGCTTTCTATTCAACAATAATCTAGATTACAATCCCTCGATTCCAAGGCAACGAGGTACACCCTCCAGATTCTCAGGTCTCTGGGTAGAACCACTTGATTCACAGGACACAAGTTCACCCGATCGATTTCCAAGGACACGATCACACCTTTATAACCCCACACAAGTTTCTTTGAGTACAAATGTATCTATAACTCTGATAAGCACTGAGATTCTTTGGAGAGAGTGGCAGAGAATCAAACTAGAGATATTCTGGTTTGATACACTTAAGATTTCGGCAAAATATGGATAGGATGATTAGAAAATAAGATAAGAGAGTAAAGAGGAGAGAAAATAAAGAAAGTAGTTACTGGAAAACGTCCATAACAGTCTCTATTTATAGAGAATGAATAGATGTGTCCATTCGAAGAGGTTTAAACGAATAGACACTTCTTTTGAAAACAACCTTTGCTGTAACGGGAAGCATGTCGACATGACAGGTAAATAGGATGTCGACATGGTCTAGTAAAAAGTGATGATTTGCTTTACCTTGAAAATGATGATTTAAAACATATGCAACTTTATTCAAATGGACTCTATGTATTTGTAGAAGGTATTTAGAAGTAGAAATACTTATGAATGTATATATGTATATATACTAAAATATATTTAAAATCAAAGTAAATAAACTAAAGTAAATATAATATTAAAATAGATTTTGAGGCTAAAATATCAAGGACAATTTTGAAATCAAAATATAACAAAATGATAAATATGATTTTGAGGCTAAAACATTTTTGGAAATGTGAACGAAGGTTTTTCTTTTGAAAAGGAATATTTGAAAATCATTTTATAAAACAAGAGATAATTTTGAAAATCATTTTGAATCAAAATTAGTGGATAACAAAATAGGGCTACTATCCGTTCCACTAGATATTTCGTGAGTTCCATCTCACTAGGGTTCCATCCCTTTAACAAGAACGAAGTGGATTCCATTCCACGAGTAAATTGGATAAAAAAGAATGATAGTGCTTTCAAGGAGTTTTAACAAATATCTAACCTAACTATATTATTTGTCTTGAACTCTTGAATATCTTGAATCTCATGAGTCTTCAATCTTGAACTTTTGATCTTTGTCTTCATCAATTTTGTTTTCTTTACTGTACAGTCTTCTTTTGTTGATACCTGGATATAGATTTCCTGCACATATATATTTTATAACACTTCTATAGTTATTGTCATCAAAACCACTATCCTATGGACTAACACTAAATACATCAAACACGGCAACTAAACATCATATATAATATGATAACAAAATATATCACAATATTTGTAAATAAATCATCAGTGGTGAGGAATCTAGTTGGATCCTTCCAACCTATCATCTGCAATAAATATACATATTAGAATATGTGTACAATGTCTGCTTCGAGGCAGACGTGTGTACAAAGGGTCATCCGCTCATACCCGAGAACGTATAAGGTCATCTGCTCCATTAGGCAGGAATATATTCAAATACCAATCAATATATCATATATCATCCAAACAATCATTAATCATCATAAATAACATTTATTCTCACTTATATAAAAATATCAGTAAGGCAGAAAGAGTGAGTTGTACTCACATTGCTTGTAGTCATCGCAATAACGATTTATTCCGGTTAAAATTAAACGAGCGTTTAATTTTACCTAAATTTCACACTAGTTCCAATCAACTCCAAACCAGCTCTAAAATGTACTGCTCGTCAATACGAACCCGACGCAATTCGTTTCGTCAATTTTCGACCTCGTATGACAAAGATATGCATTTTCAAAGATTATACGAATTAATAATATAATAATTTACAAATTTGTTTTTTATTTCAAACTCTTTTTATAATCGTGGCCGTTCATTTCTGAAATAGAGAATCCGGGCCGTCGTTTTCTTCTTCTTCCCCCCAGGTTATACACACACGCTTAAACCCAATCGGCCGCCATATGCTTTGATTTTTCGCTCCCTCCTCTATGCATTTGAAGATGATCGGTTACAAGGGTTTCGAAGCCCCACGTGAGCGCTATCTTCGGCCAGAGTAGTGCTCAACTCGGTTGCCTATGTGCCTAGAAAAACGTGCCAAAAGAATGAACGAACACGGACCTCTAGCTCTCTCCCTGTCGCGAATCAGATGATCATTATCGTTGGATTTGAAGATCTCTCGATGCTCTACAAAGTTGTACTTGAAGGTTTTTGATGAAAGTGAATGGATCATGAGATATTTGGGGAAGAAGAATTGAACGATTTCGGCCATTGAAATCTTAATGGCGGCTTGACCTAGTTGAATTAGGGTTTAGTGGAAACGAAGAAAACAACGTCCTTTTATAGAAAATTTGACTACAGTATTTATCTTGAAAATTTTGAACTCGAAACGAAACGTGACGCCTGGCATTTATAACGTTTTACCACTATTCCAAACACAATGGAATATATATCGGGAGCCAATTTGATCGTATTTGGAAGATAGGTTTTCGAATCGACTTATTTAAATTTAAAATTCACTCAAACAGATTTCAACATGTTTTAGCTTCCCCTGGACAAACCGTAAATCCGATTGACACTAAATTTGAAATATTACAATAGTATAACATTACAGATCCAATGAAATTAGTTTTATCGAAATCCGAGACTGTTTGAAAAATGGCTATTTTCACTCGTCAATTAAATATTAAAATATTCAATTTTTAGAAATTAACTTTTAATTCAATTTTAAAAGTTCTGTAACATCATTATAATTCAAATAGAATTTAAAACAACTTTATAAATCATTTTTATTCACATATAATTCGAATTCCAATTATTTGTATGATTTCAAAAATTAAATTAACAATTTAATTATCTAATTAAATCTATATTTTAAATACAAGTTATATAGCTTATAAAATTTACTTGCGAATATTTAAAATAAATTAAATATATGAATTTCAAATGACTGAAATTCTGGGTCGTTACAAAGTAGGTCGCACCCAATTAGGGTATGTTATCACCTTTCTAGATACCCTCAAATATATTGTTATAAATTATGGATATGGTTATGCATGGAAAAAACGAGCGTTCTATTTTAAGGGCGGGAACATCCAGGGTGATAACATATTTGGTTCTATCAAGGTTAGGGATAGGGCCGGTCTTGTGTTGTAGGGGATCCTGGCAAGGTCCTCAGTACAAATTTCTAGAGGTGTACTGTGATAGGTGGTACCTAGTGCCTAGTCATTGTATGGAATCCATTCTCCAAAAAGCGCCGTATAGTTTCTATTGTGTCCAACTATGTTGAAACGTGAGATGCAAAAATTTTAGCTATTTTCTATTTACATTCTATAGACATTATTATAATATCAGATGATTTTGATAAAAAAATGTTTTGGTTATTGTAAGGTAAAAACCCATCGTGTTTATGTATGACGTGGTCTAACGAGATACTTTTGTTTTTAAAGGATTTTAATAAAAGATTAATAATTCAAATTGTGTGTGTTTTCTCATGCTGGTTTTCCTCATTGACTCGGGCGTTATTTTATTATAATGCTTGGGTCAGACAGAGTATTACAGATTCAGGATAGGATTCTATGGAGCTCAGGAGACGGGTTGAATGGTAGAGAAGTATTTCCGTATTTTGATTTGTATTTCCGCTATATAAGGAAAAGTTATTATAACTATCCAGATTGATGTATAGATTGCTGTACTCTGATGATTGTTAGTATAAAACAGTTATAGATTCTTTTGTATAAAAATATGTTATTATATATTATATTTTGTTCCATTGCGATTGTGAGATTCTGTGTTGATTGTTTCTTTTTTTTCCACTAACTTTTCTTCTTACCCCTAATAAACCGGTATTTTTGGCACACGATTGCTAGGCATTCTATACAGTGGACTTATTGATGTCGATCTTTGAGGATCGAAAATCCAATTCGTTGCATGTGGTATCAACGCGCAAGGTTAAGTGAGAACCTTGGCTTTGGTGGGGATTACTCATTAAAGATAGGGTCAGTAATACCCTAGAATGAGTTTGAGTGTATTAATAGATATAAGCGCGTGTTTGTTAGTTAATAAAAATTGTTTTATATTATGTTGGTTGATATATTGAGTGGCTTATGAATTCTGGTCGGCACAGTCCATACATCTGTATCGATAGGGGTTTCTAAACACTTGGATTGAGGAATTCAACATAGTATTGTTTTGAAGCGGGTAAATGAAATAATTTTACCCAAATTATACCTTTGGGTAAAAAATAAATAATTTTTCTAGAAATCATTATAGTATATTGGTGTGTTTGGTTGTTGTTATAATCAGAAAAAGATTATAAAGGTTGAAATGATTATTAACCAAATGGAAATTTTATAAGTATGAATTATACAAATGGATTATAATTAAAATGGACTCATACCAGAATTTGGAAATTTAAAATCTTAGAAATTTTGGAAAATGTTTAAAAATGGATTTGAACTAATTATTTGGGGATTTTGAAATCTCAAAAATTTGGAAATTATTTTCCGAAGTGTTGTGGAAATAAAATAGCATTATTTTATGAATAAAATTTTTTTTAAATTGGATTTAAAATGGATTTTGGAAGAGATATAGCACTGAACTCACTTCAGCCGCTGGAAAATAGTTCTGGTGACAACTGCTGCATCATCAGTATTCATTTTCGAGTTTCTAGGCGACAGATTGCTACCGTAGTAAGTTGATATGGAGATTTTTGTGAAAAACAAATGCCGTTTTAGAAATTTCGAGGGAATTGATTTGGATAAAAATCAAGTTGACTTTTAAAGTTAAAGGAAATGGTTTGTTAAAACAGAGTTATATATATTTATATATATACATATATATATTATTTTAAATAATTTGAAAAAAAATGGTGTTGAATTCTGAAATTTCTAATTAAATGAGAAGTGAAATCAGAAGAGAATAAGTTTTGAAATAAATCTTGGAAAATGTGAAATTCAAGATGAAATTAAAATTTACCTTGTGTAAGTTAAATAAATTGGATTTATAAAACAAAATTTGTAGGAATTGGAATTTAACTTAAGATAAATAAAGAAATAAAGTTTGACTGGGTTTGAAAACATATCGAATTTAATTAAATATGAATTTTAGGTTGTAAAATGATGATATAATTATAAGTTATAAAATTTGAATGGTATTAAATTTTAAGTGGAAAATTATGGAATTGTGAATAAATAAATTTGAATAGCCTACAAAATTGGAATTAATGGGATAAATATATATTCATGCTATAAAGTAATTTTGAGTTAGAAATGAATTGTGAATGTACTCAAGTATAGAGTTGATAAAAATGAGAAAAATAATTTGTAAAATTTATAAATTTGAAAAAAATGGAATATGACAACCAAAATAAAAATGGTGCGATATTTTGTTGAAGAAATAAAATCCAAGCTTGAATTATAAAATGAATTTGGGACTCAAGAAATTAAATGAAGTGAATTGAAAATCAAATATTGAGTTATAAAACGGAAGTGGACTAATTAGCTAAATAAATTAGTTAATTGAATATGGAATTGGAGCTTAACTTGGTTGAATAAAATTGGATTGGATCAGAAATAATATTGAATTGAAGTGATTGTAAAGTTTGAACTATAAAGTGACTATATAGCAGTAAGTTATAAACTTTGAATGGAATAAAATACACTTAAGCTATAAAGTGATGTATAATCTCAGCTTAAGAAAATTTTTAAATATGAATATGTTCAAGTAAGCATCGATAAAATGGAATTTGATTGGAAAATTAACTTTGAAAGGAAAAATTGGACAAGTAAATTAAATGGAAAGGAAATTGATTCTAATAAAAATGAACTTAAGTATATGGTGGAAGTGCTCATATGATAACAAATTTACTTAAGTTAATATCAATAGTTGAATGAAATTAGTCTAAGGAAAATTGGAAGTGAACTATTTAGACTAATTTGAATTGGAAATATTAAACGATTAAAGTGAATATGAACTTAATTTTTAAAGTTATATATAAACTTAAGAGATGGTATAAAAATGTTTATAATAAGGCTTAAGAAATAATTGTGATAAATGATTTTTGAAATAAACTTAACTCAAGTAGATGAAATTAAAGATGAATACAAAATGTGTAAAATGGAATTGGATTGAAATAGAAATGGCTTGTTTTATAAATAAGTTCAATGTGAGTGCAAAGAAACTGAATATGGCCATGAATATTATTTTAAATGAATTCGGGTATGAACTTGAATGTGGAATTAAAATTTGAAATGGAAATGTATATAAGTGTGTAAAAATGTTATAATACGTCTTAATATAATTTTATGAAGTGACTTATAAATTAAATGGCATGAATTGGTTTGTTGTTGAATATAATGGATATGGATATGAATGGAATGTAAATAAATTGATTGAGAATCAATTTGAAATGGAAAAGATTTGAATAAAAATTGATTTGGAATCAATTTAAAATAGCTACAAACTGAAATGTTTATTTTATTAAATGAATATCACCAAATTTGTATGGAAAAATTTGTCGTTTGAAGAAAACGGAAGTAAATAAAATTCTATGAATTAATAAAAAGGGAATAAATTGATTTTAAATCAATTTGGAATGGATATGAGTTTGTTTTGTATAAAATGAATTGAATGCAAATAATTTGATTGTACATCATTCGGATTGAACGAAATGGTATGAAAATTGATTGAAAGTAATTAAATTAGTATTGAAACCTTATAATTGCTCTTATATATGTTTGGAATTATTGGGTTATGAAGTTTATGTTTCTAACTATTAATTAAGTGAAATGTTATTAAATTTTATGTTTTGGTACTTACGTGTTTAAATTGAGTAAGTACAGGTACCAGGAGGCCATTTGGCTAGATTTTAGTGGCGCAAATTGCATATAAAATAAGCCGTTCGCTTAAAACGCTAAATAAAGGTACGTTTTTGGATTAAATACCATAAAATATAAATATTGATATATATTTTGATTTTCGACCGTGTGGTTCGATTTAAATGTTTTTATCTCTCTTGTCATATTGCAAAAGGTCCTCCGTACAAGGGAGAATCTACTAAAAAAATTCGAAAATTTAGGATGTTAGAAAATTTTTGAAAAAATTTAGATAATTTTTATTAACATAAAGCGGGTGATTTTTAAAAGTGTAACTGAAATAAGGAATTTTGAATTAGAAATGGAAACTAATTTTTTTGGTCGAAACTAAAAGATTTAGAAAAGGGAATATCGAGTTTTAACTAAGTGGGTTTTGATAAGTTAATGGGTTTGGAGCATTTTTCCTGCCTTAGCAATTTCGGGGACAAAATTCTTTTAAGTGGGAGGAATGTAACTACCTGGATTTTACAATAAATAATTTGGAATATTTAAATGGTCTTAAATATTGGATTTGGAATTATAATTTAGTTAGTAAGATTTTAAAACAGAAAATTTCAAGCGATTTCGTAAAATTGGACATCGTCGATTTAATCGATGATTTAAAATAGCGATCCAGAGCACAGTCTCGGAATTCGATGAAACCTGTTTCATTGGATTTGTAATAGTGTGTTATCATCAGATTTCAAATTTCATAGCATTTGGATTCATCGTTTGATCGTACAAATAAAACGCCTAGAAATAATTTAATAGAATTCAATTTAATTAGTCGATTTAAAAAGCTATCTTCGACATATGATCGAGTTAGGTCCCGAAACTTATTCCATTAGGTTCGAATTGGGGTATAACACTATAAACGCATGGCGGTATGCCTCGACTGGAGTCCCAAATTTACAGCTAGATATATTTTTGTTTTAAAAAAACATGTTATTCATACATTTCTTTTCAGACGTCGTTCTTTCACATCTCAGCCACGCTATACCATCTGTTGAGCCACCCTACCCATGCTGTGGCGTCGAAGGGAGTGGCATGATGGTAGGGTTGCGAAGCGAGAGGGGCGGCGATTCCTCAGTTGAAACGTGCCACCTCGATTTTGGTGCTGCACTAGTTGGCTCAGGGCAGTGTGTTATTTACCCTAGTGAGGAGGCTATGACATCAATTAGTTCGATTGTAGACACAGTGTCCATCAATGCGTCTTATGTTAAATATTTACAAAATAGGATGGGTACTTTTAGGGTTGCTGTGAATCCTGTACATGGCTTAACTGGAGCATTGCATGTTCATCCAGTTGACGATTCACGTGCATTTGGCGTTGGGGTTATGGATAACCATGGTTCCTGGTTGGGTGTCGGTGGAGGTTGATGCTCGTTTAGCTTATGACATAGTAGGAATTGTTCGTAAGTTCAGGAGCTGTTGAAAATGATTAAAACGGTGATTGATGTTTCTTCAGAACGTCTTCTCTTCAAAATTTCTTCAACATGGCAAAGAGTAGAGGCCTATAGAATGCTGGAAGCTGAAGGAATTCAGACACACCTTACATTTGTTTATAGCTTCTGTCAGGCAGCCGCTTCTATTGAAGCAGGTGCATCGGTAGTCCAAATATTTGTTGGATGCATTAGGGATTGGGCTCATACCCTTTCCAGGGATCTTGAAATAGTTGCTGCGATTGAAAGAGGAGAATATCATAGGCTAGCTTTTGAATTAGATTGGAATCGATTAGAGCTTGCAGAATTTTTAGCTAAATTCGAATGATAGTCAAATTTAGTTAGAACTAGAATTCAGAAGCAACAACTGGAGATAAAGGTGAGTAAATCTCACTCATTCTGAATTGTTGCATTTAATTTATAATAGCTAGAAAAAAATTATTGGATGCTAGGTTGAATTTGATAATTATTATCAGTTGAGTGTTATATATATATAGTAGCATATATTAGTAGTTGGATATATTTCCCGCCTATTGGAGTTGATGAGACCCTACATACCCCGCACAATAGCGGATGAACGTATATACCGCGATATCCCTCTCGAAGTGGGATTGATAATTTTATGTTGTATTAACATCCGTGGATGCAGAGAAATAGGTTAGAGGGATCCAATTGGACCTTAAATATTTATTGATTATTTTCATATGTAGTGATACATGATGTGAATTGATAAACTGTTATAGATTATTGTTGTGATCTGAATAATTGGATGGCATAATAGCACTAGCCTAGATATTGGTATTTTAAATACCGTAAATATTATTTTTGAAATTGAAGGAATTAAAAGGGATTTTAGATATAAAAATATTTATATTGGAATTTGGATTTATTTTAGTGGAAATCGACTTGGATAAAATAATAATTTTATTTTTGGGTTTGTACTTAACTATTCGGGAAATATTTTTAATAGAGGTTTTAAAATAATTTATATAAGGAATTTTTAACTATGGGTTTTAAAAGGATATTTAAAAAAATATGGATAAGGAGTTAAAAATCAATATTAAAAATAGGTTTGAAAAATCGATGGGATTTATTAAGTAATGGATTTATAAAATGAGATTTTATAAATGGGATTAATTTTATAAATAAGTGAAAACTCAAAGGAATTTATAAATTTATAAACGATGTTTATAAATAAGGAAAAAGGATACCAATTGATAAATTGGAATAAAATTCCACAGTGAGAATTTATATCGAGATATGAAAATAGGTTTTGGGAAAAATAGTGGATTATATTTTGAAAAGTGGAAATGGTTAGGGAATCGGAATGGAATTGATGTGTTGTGAATCAAGAGGGATTTATAAGTTAAATTAGTTATTGGGATTTCTTTTAAAGAGAAAAATATATTTTTATTAAGAAACTAAGTTTTTGTTTTAGAAGAAATTTTATTATTAAACTATATAATTAAAAGTTAGTTATTATTGGAATATTTCAGAAGTTCATTATTCAAATACCGAATATTAATTGAAATAAAATTCAAAATCTTATAATCAATTTTGTAAACCGATTAGTTTATACTAAAATGAGTTGGTAATGAATTTTGATGTTTTATTTACAATGTTTTAATATTTAAATAAATTACTTAAACATGTTTTGAAATAAATTACTATTCTTTAAAAATATTTATTTTATATATATTTAGATTTGCGAAGTGATTGGAATTGATTTGTAAATGTTCTCGAGATTCATAAACAGAGTGTGTTAAATGGTTATGTTTGTTAAAGGAGAAATCTTATAGTGGAATGCTGGAAAAGTTAAGGAAAAGTTCCTAATCATTGAAATAAGGGAACTTCAAAAAATGAATTAGAATTCATAAAGGGAGTTAGAAATGGGTGGTTGGAATTAAAGACTAGTATAATCGATTTTGGAAATTTTAAAGGAAATAATTTCGGAACTCATGGAATTTGTTAAAAGTGAGATAAGGAATTTACTGGTGAATTGTAAAGGATTTGACCAAGTAGGAAATAAATGAAATATTTCCTCAGTATTGGAAAATAAATTATTTTGGGAAGTTATACTTAAAGGTAATTTCTAAGTATTGGACTGGATGGATTTGAAATATTTTAACTATGAGATTTCATTGTAGAAATAATTTCAATGTATTGAATTGTAAATGGAATTGAAAGAAAGTATTTCTAAGTATTGAGATGATTTGAAATTATTCTATTATGGATATAAATATTTGAAATTGTTTTCGAATATTGAGATATTGAAAGAGCTAAATATATATCTTTGTAAACATATTTTTAAACGAATATTTTGAAAGATTCATAATGTGGGCCTAGTGACTACTTATGGATGTTATATTTATAGTTAAATAACCGACTATCAAATATTAGTCAATTTCGTTGATCGTTTCGAAGTGACCGAGATCGGATTTAATTATCCAAAAACCACTTCAATCTGATTTAAGCGTTACGAATGGATATCATGAAGATAGTGAATACGGTGAAACAATTTTTCCAGACTATGGCAACTTGTATGAAAGAATGCTCAGAACATCGTCATTGGAGGAAGATGAGCATTCTAAGTGAAATTGTTCTTGAAAGGTAAACGTAGCCTCAAGCCTCATCAACCGGGAATGACTAAAACATGGGAGATGAAGCAAGGCTAAGTGGGTCGCACCCAATTAGGTTATGTTATCACCTTTCTGATACCCTCAGATATATTATAAAGTATGGATAAGGTTGTGCATGGAAAAAGTGAGTGCTCGATTTTAAGGCTGGGAACACTCAGGGTGATAATATATTCAGTTCTATCCAGGTTAGGGATAGGGCGAGTCTTGTATTGTAGGGGATCCCGACGAGGTCCGCGATACATTTTTCTAGAGGTGTGTTGTTATAGGTGGTACCCCATCGCCTAGTCATTATATGGAATCCATTCTCCAATAAGCGTCATACAGTTTTGATTGTGCCCAACAATGCTAAAGCGTGAGATTCAAGCATTTCTGCTATTTTCAATTTACTTTCTATAAACATTTTTATAATATTAGATGATTTTGATAAAAAATGTTTTGGTTATCATAAGGTAAAAACCCGTCGTGTTTATGTGTGACGTGGTCTTACGAGATACCTTTGTTTTTAAAGGATTTTGATAAAAGATTAATAATTCAAATTGAGCCTGTTTTCTCACGCTTGTTTTCCAGACTGACTCGGGTGTTATTTTATTATAATGCTCGGGTCATACCAAGTATTACAGATTCAGGATAGGATGTTATGGAGCTCAGGAGATGGGCTGGATGACAGAGACGTATTTCCGTATTTTGATTTATATTTCCACTGTATGAGGACAAGTTATTATAACTGTCCATATTAATGTATTGATTGTTGTACTCTGATGATTGTAAGTATAAAACAGTTACAGATTATTTTGTATAAATATATGTTATTATATATTATATTTTGTTCTACTACGATTGTGAGATTCTGTGTTGATTGTTTCGGTTTCTTCCTATACCTTTTCTTCTTCACCCATAATGAACTGGTATTTCTGGCACTTGATTGCTCGGCATTCTATAGAGTGGACGTATTGATGTCGATTTTCGAAGATCGAAAATCCCGTTCATTACACATACTCTAGGTACTTTCACATACATAATGTAGTTGGTGAGGATTGAACTCACGACCTCTCCAATATAAGCTAGCTACCTTAACCAACTTCATTATGCATTTAAACTTATATACACTATTATTCAGTAGATTTTAAGTCATAATTGGATTCTCATAATTTATGTGTAAAGACACATTTCTTTGACTTTTGGAAATCAACATTAATACATCCTTAGTATTCACATGCCGTAAATCTAAGTGTGGAGAGGCAGTTATTCAAGGGTAAGAAAAAAAGTAAAGACTGGAAAAAATCATACACGAATGGAATAACATATATTATTTCTATATATGTATGTGTATATATATGCATATATATATATATACATATACGTATAGATATATATATATATATATATCTTTATAGTGGAAATTTTAAATACATTTATTAGAGCTAAACATGGACAGTTATAAATATCCATCCTTACAAATGTGGAATACAATAGTACATGAGTGTGGTAAATGGATAACAATCTTCGAAAGATTCCTCTAACTCTTCTACAATGCTCTAAACAAAACCTGACTACTAGGTTACTCAGAAAATAAACCACCCAGAGTATAATGAAAGGGAAATAAACTCTGAGTCGGTAATGGGATTGGTGTGAGAAACTCAAAATACGGATACTTGGAAAAAAGGCATCTCATAAGACCACGCTGCACATAAACACAGAACGAGTTTTTACCTTATGATAATCAAAATCATTACGACATAAAAAATTTGGAGATATTAATTTTAATGACGTTATTTTGAAAATACTTTTCAAATAAACCTATGAATCTTAGCTAAAATTGTTAAATTGATTAAATTCCAGCATACTAGCTACAGAGAAGGTTCTACAATAAAATCCAAAGGCACTTATTGGAGAATGGATTTCCACACAATAGCAGGTAAGGAACTACCTTTCATACAGTGCACTCTAAAGGTATGCACCAAGGATCAACGACTTTTGAAACCTCTCCACTTGACAAGACTGACATACTCGTAGACCCAACTTGGTGGCGGATAGAATCGAATATGACATCACCTTGGTTGTAATCAATCTATCCGTTGCCACAAATACGCAACATACTAGACATAAAGAGAGTAATCTAGAAGGGTGATGACCATATCTTTATAGGCGCGACTCACATACCCTCACAACATGCACTGTTTAAACCATTTCCAAATGATGAGACCCGAGGTAATGATTACCTTTCACATAGCACATTCCACTTTGAATGCCACACAGCCATTCCAAGATCACTCAGCTGATTTCTACAAGCATATAACTCCCAAGCATGTATGTCTTAGGAAAAGGTGTTAAGCTATGAAATGTTGCCTTCTCCACACCAAACAGATGATATGTTTATAGAGATCAATAAATGTGATTAGAAATGCAACGTTAGACATTCTTTCATACAAGTTGTCCTTGATTAGGACAAACCGAAGGAACTCTCCTATCACATCCTATTGGAACTCATCCTTAGGATTAGTAGCGAGCATCCCTTACATCGAAGATCAAATGAAGGTACTACTACCACATATATATGATATGCGAAATTTCTGAAGAGAGTCATTGACAAGCATCCCTTCATTCCATTTATTATCATTCCTAATCTTCACTTCGAATATGTAAATTGATTTGAAGTGGTTTTCGAATAAGAATCACCCAAATTCGACCCTATTTCCTTCAAACCAATCATCGTTGAAAAGGTATTACTTAAATTTGTGCCTATCATTTGATTAGCTACTCTCTTTATCAAAAATATCTTCTAGAGATATACATCTTTAAAATATTTCTTTTTGGTATATACAGAATCAATAAACCTCTCTTATCGAATCTTTCGGATACCAAATCATTTTCATTTCTCATAAATCCTATTGCAAAATTTCATTGATTAAAAAGGGTAGATAAAAATTATATTAATTCTACTCAACATCAATTTTTGTATTCAACCTTTACTATGCGTCAAATAATGATGAAATCACCTTTTAAATTCACACGGACAGTACATTTTCCCTCCTCGGAACCAGGTGTAAGAAGATTACTTTTATGCAATCCAGGTTGTATTAAATTTGGAAAATTGACTCTTTTATACTTGCCTCATTTTCAACATTCGACCTTATCTATTCCTTGTCCATGAAAGTGGCTAGGTGAGCCAGGGCACTGGTTGCTCCTAAACATCTCTGTAATTTAAGTACCTCACATTCGAATCTCATGAATAGAAAAATCCAATTTACTCGTCGGCTTTTAGAGCCCAGATTAAATCCCTTTATTTATAATAGCTTTTCTTCAAATCATTTATACAAACTCTTCTAAATAAACTATAAAACCTCCAAATCATTATTAAAATACTTAATTAGTCATTTGAAAATATTTATAAAAGGTTTGGAAAAGAATACTTAAGTTTAAAGCCATATTTCAGTAATTATAAAAAGTGCTGCAAAAAATGATGCGAATACTGCTTTTAAAGCTTATTTGATCAAAAAAAAATTTTGATCATTTATAAATCCTTTTATATAACTCTAATTTCTTTAAAATTATTTTAAAAGATTTATAGAATTTATTTCATATTTTTAAAGAACTATAAATATCATTTTTAAAGGATTTCTCGCTTTGGTTTCTGAACTGCAAAACCACGACTATTTTGGAAACTTGATTTGTTCATGTGTCAAAATCTACAAACGAAATCTCGTATTTTTCTTTTGTTTGAAAACTATGATTAAAAAAGTTTGGAAAATTATTGTTACATAGAATTTCATCTCCGAATTCGTCGTATACATGGATTTAACTTTCTACAGCGCGAAATCTTGAACTACCATTATGTGACGCGCATATTTTTGACTTAATTTTCATAACTTGTCAGAACTTCACCTAGTGGATTTTTGTTCTTATAAAACATTTATAAACAATTCTAAACCATATTCAAGAGGTTTAACAATCTCGTATACACCATTTCATTTATTAAAGGAAGGTGAATTCTTTTGTGATTTTCAACATGTATTAAAAGTGACTTGTTAATACAATCAAATAATCATATCATCATCATCAAACATGATAAACAATACTCGCGACCAAGCATGACATAACATATATATACTTCAATAGATATTATAATTAGAGTTTCTTACCATAATATCCACTCCTCGTCAATGCTTCCTAAAATCATTTTGGTGGCATTTCTCTACTCAAATTTCACTCCGGAGCTCCCTGAATCTTCTCCTTGACTCATAGTGGGTTCAGACTCCTCCTGGAATGAGGTGATGCATGGCCAAACATGGACATGGGGGTATGGAGTGGGTTATCGGAGGTGTACGATGGTGTTTGAGCTTGTTTTGAGGAGGTAGCAACGTAGTTTGCATATTTATATAATTTTAACATTTATTTTCCATAACTTTGGTAATTTTTTTCTAGGAATGGAAACCATTCAAGACGAGCTCTTAGACCTATTAGAAGGAGGAAGAAGAAGATAATGGTGTGAATGCATGTGTGAATGTATGTGGATATTTATAGATTTTTCAAGCCTTAACCCTTAAGAAAAGTGGAATATATCTACACCACCTCTAGCTATGAATTCCAACCCCTATCACCCTCCATGTGCTTGGCCCATGTGTGTGTGTAAGATGGGGTGATGGTTGCTTTTGACTTTGGTAAAATATTTTAGATATTTTGTAAATATATGTATATTTACATGTATATGTATATATGTATGTACATATATGTTAACGTGCATGTTAATGTGTTCACACGTATATTATATATGTGCACATGACATATAAATAAGGTTACAATAACTTTGAACAACTTTCGTTCATTAAACCATTGAAAATCAGGAAACCGATTCCTGGTCATACTTTCAATTATAAGTTAATTAACATAGAAATGTAAAAAATATTGAAAACACATTTCTTATCATTTTTAATTAATTAAAATGATCGCATTTCGTTTAAAAAACCATATAAATCAATATTAAATAACTGTTTACAAAAGTGCTATTATATCTACTGACGCCAAAAATGGGCATAAACAACCAAAAGAATCTAGTAGGGATTAATAAAGAATGAAATTAAAACAGAGAAATATCATAAATTAACACACGGATTTTTATAATGGTTCGGCAATCTTGGCCTACATCCACTTCATATTTTTATTTATCTTTTATTTGATTATGATAACAAGAATATTTTGCTCGGCTAGGATCCATTAGTACAAAAGTGAAGAACAAAAATGGCAGAGGCTTTTCAACAGAAAGAAGGATCCATTTTATGACACTATGGATGCTGTATTTATAAGGGAAGATGTGCATCGATCAGACTGAATTTTGGCATAAGGTTTAGGAGACTAAGATGAGGCCACTAAAAAATTTCCAAGCCCATCAGAGCCCACAATAGGGATTGGTAAAGATCTCTATTACTATGTCTAAATGGGTCATTATCATTATGAGGGATTTCCCATGATTTTAGCTACTTGCCCTCCAAATTTCGTGCGATTCTGACTTACGGTTTGTGAGATATCGCATTTTCCGTGAAGTAGTGTTGCTTGAATTCTGATTTCTGCCAATCCCTCCAAAGGGAGTTATGCCGATCCCTCCAATTTTTTCCAATTGGAATGAGATCCCTACTGATTGTTCCATATGTTGTATAAATCTTGTACTCCAAGTTTCATGCCAATAGTATGTGTAGATTTTGAGTTATTGACCGATCAGTGCTACAAAATTGAGTTGTGGAATTGATACAATATGATCCACGATATTGAATATGGATCATACCTAATCCATCTTCAGGAAGAAGTGAGCTTTCATGTTTCCGCTTCATATTATCATCTATGCCTAATATTTTGACCCCATAATCATCATTATGGGCTACTGGCCATGATGACAGTCGAGTCTAACTTGTCTAGTCAGTTCGGATATAGCCGGGTCAAAATGCCGGATAACATTTGCCCCTCAAAATACTTCTTATTGCTTACATGCCGTGCTTTGAATTGAAGAAAGTTAGAGTTGCCGGAAAGAAATTCATCTAGTTTCCTAAATAGTTTCTATCCTTTTGTTGAATTATCTTCCCAATGTGTTGTATCTCTCTTTGATCGTCATGATGCTTGGTCGATTTCCAATAGTATACATTCTAGGTTTTATTCCATCAGTTTTTATCTATTCCTCGTTCTATGGAACTAGTAAGCTATTGCTATTTGATCTAGTCTTTACTTTAATAACTCCAGGTGAAAATTTAATTTCTATCGAATGCAAGAAATCGATTTTTTGAATATACACATGCACGTTCGGGTACACGTTCTTGTTGTTGGCTTTCGGATGTGATTGTACGCTCACGACTCGTCACCAATTCCTTCTATTTTAATTGCAATTCCTTGTTACTATTTTATTTTATAATGAAATAGGAGTTGTAATAAGTCACTCAATGAGAGTGGACTTCAAGTTCTACAAAGATGATAGACTCGTAGCCGTAAGTAAGGGAAAATGGAGTATGGTCAGTCGCATACTTGTGTGTGGTTATGTAAGCCCATAATGCTGTTGGGAGTTCATCCACCTACTTGCCTCTAGCCTTTTCCAAATGTTTCTTCAAAACGAACTTTATGATTTTGTTCATACTTTGACTTGCCAATTTGCTCGAGGGTGAGCAATTACCGCAAATCTCTTTTTAATATGATGTTATCGGCGGATGTTTTTAAATTTAGCGTTGTCGAATTCGGTTCCATTATCAGTTATAATGGTTCGTGGTAGGCCAAAGTGAAAGATGATGTCTCGGACAATGAAGTTGATTATTTTCTTTATGGTGATCGTGGTTAAGAGTTCTACTTAAGCCCATTTGGTGAAGTTATCTACTACTACGATGGCGTATTTCACACCACCTTTAGAATTTGCAAGAAGCTGATGATGTCAATAACCCAAGTGGCAAACGGCTATCGACTGGCCATTTGAGAAATTTCTATCGGTTGGGCTCTCTGAATATTTGCAAACATTTGGCACTCGTCCTATTGTCTAGCGTGATCAGCTGCATCTCATTTGACAATTGGCCAGTAATACCCGAGTGGAGTATTTTCTTTGTCAATGTTTGCCCCCTGATGTGATCGCCACATTCTTCTTCATGGACTACTCTCAAGACTTGTTTGATTTCATCATGGGTGATACACCGTAGCAGGGGAACGAAGAAACCATTTCTATACATGACTCCTTCTTGGATGATGCAGCATGAAGCTTTGGGGAGGATATGTCGTTTTTCATTCCTCCATCTAGGAAGGATCCCCCATTATAGATAGTTTTTAATAGGAGTTATCCATGACTCCTTTTCTGGCTTCGTCTCCAAGATCTATTTGATCTCCATTTGTCAATGCTTGGAATGTTAAATACTTCAACTAGGACAAAGTCTATTTGGTGTGTGTCCCCTGAATTGGCCAGCTTGGGCAGTGACTCGGCTTTTTCATTTCATTCTCTGAGGATGTGTGTAATGGTGCAATACTCAAAGTCGGCTAGTAGCTTCTGGACCTGGCCGAGATAAGGAGTAAGATGCTACCACTTGTAGGATAATCTTCCCTGACTTTGCATACTACTTACCAAGAATCACAAATGAAATGTAAAGTTTCCCCTCCCAGTTCTCTAGCAAGTTTGAGCCTGGCAACCAAGGCTTCATACTCAGCTTCGTTATTTTTTATAGGGAAGCCGAGTTTTAGGGCATAGCAGATTGATCATTCCTCAGGAGTCATTAACACAACTCTGACGCCAAAACATCGATCATTAGATGCTCCATCCATGTACATTTCCATCGATATGTCGGCTCTCCACTGCTCTTCGGATCATCGTCTGATGAAGTTAATTCAAATATGAAGTCTGCTAATGTTTGTCCCTTGATAGCTCTCCATGGGAGAAAAGTGATATCTAACTGTATTAGCTCGATATTCCAATTGAGCAACTTTCCAAACATCTAAGGTTGTTGTAGGACCTGTCATAACGGCTGGTCAGTGTAGACGTTGATGGGCTAAGCCCATGTAAGTAACCGCGAAGCTTTCATGATGTAATCAACAGGCAGTACACGAGCTTTTCCAGCTTTGAGTAGTTTCTCTTAGCACCTATCAATTACTTGCTAACATATTATACTAATCTCTTGATCTTCTTCTCTTCACGCAATAGTGTGGCACTTATGGCGTATACCGACACTGCTAAATAGATGTACAATTCTTCACAATCCAGTGGCTTGGATAGGATGGGACGTCTCTCAAGTAATCTACCAAAACTTGAAACGCATTTATGCAATCCTACGTCCATTCAAAGTTCCTCTTCCCTCTTTAAATCAATTCAAAGAAAGCAATACACTCTTTGGAGAAGAAGCCGCTTAGGGCACCAACCTTCTCATTTCAGCTCTACACTTGCTTAATTGTCTTCGGCACTTAGATGTTTCAAATTGCTTGAATCTTCTCAGGATCGGCTTCGATTCCACATGACTAGATGATGAGACCCAAAATTTTTCCATCGCAATGCCGAAGTGCATTTCAAGGGTTTTAGTTTTATTCCATATTTTTGTAGAACACTGAACATCTCCATTAAGTCATCGAGGCGGTTTTTTGATTGTCATGAATTCACTAGCATATCATCCATATATACTTTCGTCGATCGCTCAACATAGTCTTTGAACATTCTATTAACCAATCTCCGGTAAGCAGCTTTAGCATTATGTAGTTCAAACAGCATCGCACCATAAAAATATAGCCCTAGATCGGTAATGAAGCTGGTGTGCTTCTAGTAAGGGATGTGTATCGGGATCTGGTTGTATCTGGAGTACACATCCATAAATGAAAGAAGTTCATATCCAGCGGTTGAGTCTACCAGGTGGTTGATCCTTAAAAGTGGAAAGCTGTCTTTTGGGCATGCCTTTTTCAGGTCTGAGTAGTCAATGCATGACAACTACTTTCCATTTGCTTTTCTCACAAGAACTGGATTGGATACCCATTTTAGTATGCTCTACCTCCTCCTTGCTTAGGTTCTAGTTCACTTTGTAACAAAAATGACCCAAGGTCGATGGAGGCTCTCTAGCTTACTAGTCGTCAAAGTCTATCATGGGGTTGATTCCCCTTATCAACACCAGCAGCATGATATTCATGCTTGGATTACTCACTTTTGTGACGATGACGTTGAATCTTTACTAAGAGTCTTTGAGCGGCTCGCCCGATGCTTGGGATAAGTTGGATAACGACATCGCATCGTTAGGGCGAGTCGCATGTATTCTGAATCGTTCGTTGAACTCCTTAGCCAACTTACAAAACAAGGAGATGGACCTGGGTAGTAATAGCACGAATTACATGATCGATCGCTACTTCCTTGAGAAATATGGGAAAGAACCAACATTTAATTGCGTTCGTTGCTCTGGAAGAATTCGTGTTCCCTTCATATTTTATGAGATGCTTTGGGGTTCTATGTTTTCAAAATACATCGGCATAATTGGTGTATTGAATCTCTTTAGATATTATGCATATTGAATGGCTCCAGTGAATGGGCTTCGACTGGGGAAATGCTCTAGTCGTTGTTAGTCTGCTCCATTTTCAAATTACGACTATTTGTAGTGCTTGTAAATGTTGTATGAATGATTGTTCAACGTGTAACGGATTTGTTATAATTTGCTTGAAGTCCGACCCAAAAAAATTTGCTATTCGCTTGGAGTCAGCCCCTAGTTCGCTTGGGTTTGCTGAATTTGAAGTGATGGGTTGGTGATGAACGATGCGAGTCATACTGGTGTTTTCTTGGAAAAAATCTTGCTTTTACCCGAGTTTGACCTTGCGCTGGAACTTCCTAGGTTTGCTTCAAGTCGAATGGTTGTCTACTTCAGGTTCAACTTTAATGATGGATAGCTATACTTTGAGATGGCATAATAAGCGACATAAGGTGGTCGTCACACAGGCCATTGTATCATAGCAAGGAAGTAAGTCATTTGGAAGCTAGTCAGTTGAGAGCAGTCATAATCTACCCTTGAAGCCTGATCCAATAACTGATCTCAGATCATGTCATATCATCTTGGTTATCCAGCCTTTGGGCATACTATTTGAGTAGCAATTCCTTGTCCATTCTATGGCAGCAATTCAGCAGCTGCCGCATTATCCCTATGGCATGGTCAGTTACATCATGTAAGGAAAGTGGATAGAACACACCGTCTATAAGTTGAGTTCCTTGTTCATTCTTAGAGCTATTTTCAAAAAATGGATCTTACACGATTCAAATTTTTTATGTGCTGCAAGAAGGTGGATCGATCCCGATCCCTTTTTGCCCTTAGGAAGAAGGGTTCAGTTATGTTCCCTTTTTGAATGTGAAGGATCGATTGTGAGAGGGATCGGTCATACGGAGTATGGAGGGATAGGCAACGAATGTTTTATGGGATGGATCGGTAGTATAGGGATCAGCCGAATTACCTTGGTGAGGTATCGGTCATTTTTGCTAAAGGATCGGTATATACACCTTACAGAGGGATTAACATATATACCTTGAAGAGGGGTCGGTATATGTACCTTACCAAGGGATTAGTATATATACCTTTTGGAGAGATCGGTATAGATGCACGAGGGATCAATCATATGGAGGGATCAGTCATATGAGGGATCGGTCATATGGAGGATCGACCATTTTGGCCTTGAGAGAGGGGTCCACCATTTTGGCTTTGAGAGAGGGATTGGCGTTTTCGGCCTTGAGAGAGTGATCGGCCATTTTGGCCTTGAGAGAGGGATCCGCCTTTTTGGCCTTGAGAGAGGGATCGGTCAATTTGGCCTTAAGAGTGGGATCAGTCTTTTTGGCCTTGAGAGAGGGATCAACCATTTTAGCTTTTAGAGATTGACCGGCCTTTTTGGCCTTGAGAGAGGGATTAGTCTTTATCCAACTTAAGTGCGAACTTCAGCATTTGATCCCAAGAACTTGCATACATGAGTGAATCTGATCCCTTCCAAATGGACAAGAATACATTAATAACTGCAAACAAGAACACAAGCATCATCATTGCTTTCAACTACGTGGGAAGTTGATTTAATTCTTATAACCATGACTATCAACTTCCTTTTGATTTCCTTCAAATCTGAGTAGAATAGGAAGTTTATCGGTAGAACACTTGATCTATCTCTCGAATATGGGAATCCATAAGTAGATGATGAGATCCAATCAAGCTAAGAATTCAGCTCTCAATGAAAGCACCAAAATGTTGACGCCAAAAATGGGCATCAACACCCAGTAGATTTTAGTAGAGATTAAATGAAGAATGAAATTAATACAGAGCAAATATTATAAATGAACACGTAGATTTTTATAGTGGTTCGACAATCTTGGCATACGTCCACTTCATATTTTTATTGATCTTGCACTTGATTATGATTACAAGAATGTTTGGATCAGCTATGATCCATTAGTACAAAAGAAAAACTCAGAAATCATTCCTCTTTTCTAACCTAAGCTAAAATCCACCAATTTTCTTCAATTATTTGCTGTTTTCAATCAAATTAGAGCTATAAACAAAGGTAATCACTCTAAAACCAAATAGATTTTCATCAGTTTCTAATTTTTGAATTGTTGGATTATCTGTAATTTCTTGTGTTTGTATTGCATGTTAGTATATTGCTATTTTGCAGGCTGCCGAAGCTATCTCCAGAGGAAAGCATTCAACTTTCTTCAACTTTCGCCAAGTTTGCTCGATTTAATCTTCAATTTGCAAAGGTGAGTGCTAAACACATAAGTATCTAGCGGAAACCATGCTCTGCTAGCCAAAAACTAGGCAAAAATAGCTTCTGTAAACAATTTCCTGTAGATTGATTATTTTCTATGAAATCTATTCTTGGTTGCTCCTTTGCATGTCCATATCTTTCAATTTTGGTCTCGAAATGCTGCAGGAATTTTTCCATTTTGTAGTTCATGTGCTGTAGATTGTTCATGCCAAAATTCAATTGCAAATTCAGTCTGGAAGTACCTCAAAAAATGGTTCGAAATTGGGTTCGAATGAGGCAAAATTTGCCTGTAGGTCTGGCGACCTACAGGTCGACCAAACAAGTGTTTAGGTCGACCCAAGCATCCATACGTTAACCTATAGGTCGACCTATGGGTCGTCCTGGGCAAGCTATTTTGCCCATGTCGATTCCTCTCCTTCCAGTGTAATGCCTAACTTGTTTTACTTCTTCCAATAGCTTCTGATGCATGCTTTTGTGATATTTCGGAATGTTTTCGAAGGGCTTTATCCTATCAATAGATAAGCCAATAAATTTTTTTGCTTCGAGTTTTGGATTGACATAATTCTGTGATGAATTCTTAAGATGATTATTGGTTATTATGATGATTTCTATTGATTTCGAGCATGGATTTTCCAAAACAATTTCGAAAAGATTATCAAAATAAAATGGGATTGGAAATAAATATTATACAGAATTTATAAATTATTTTAAAGCTATAAAAATTATATATTCTCTATAATAAGAGAATTTCAAAGGTTTGTTTTCCAAAACGATTTTGAAAATTGTTTTAAAAGCTTGTTTTCTCAAATAAATTATTTTCTATATAAAATACATGTTTTTGCACTCTTCTAGCGTATGAGGAAGAGAATTAAACGATCTAGTAAAACACGTTGTATGTGACACATGCATTTACTTTTTCGGTTAATTCCGAACTTGTTCATTTGAAGCTACTGACCTTCGGGTTGTATAATCCGATGAGATGAGGAAAATATTTGTGATTTAAATGGTTTGTTTTCTAGTGTGGCATCGACTAGTGGTTAGTAAACTGATAATTGAGAACGTGTGGTATGGGATGTGTCGTTAACACTTTTCGGTTTCCTATCTGGCAGTTTGTGACACATTCTCGAGTTATTGCCAGTACTAGACCTTCGGGTCATTGGTCCTTCGGGATGTTGTCCTTCTGGAAGTTTGTCCATTGAGACGTATCTGTCTATCGGGATATTGTCCTTCGGGATGTTTTGTCCTTCGAGATGTTGTCCTTCGGGATGTTTGTCCATTTGAGACAAGGCACCTTATTTTGAGAGATAGTACTTGGTGGGCATCAGCCATAATATAAGCAGGTGCTATCTTTTGTGATATTTTCCTTGATTTATTCATGAATTTCCAAGTGTATCATCTTTGAGATTTATTGTCCATTTGAGCAGTTGAGACACTACTATAGGGCAAATACACTTTTGGATTATGAACTCATATTGATTTCTATATATTAAGATTTGGGTTGCCAATCTTTGGCGTTTATTTTGGAATTTATTATCTCCTTTTTGGAGATATATGTTATTGCCACTTTTTGGCATATTTTGAGATTTAGGATTTCTCTATCTTGGGAATATATGCGATTGCCATTCTTTGGCGAGTTTTGGGTTTTGTGACCCCCTATTTAGGAATTATGGTTTGTAGAAACCATTATTTTCGCTTTTGGTATTATGCTAATGATATGAGGCATTTATTATGCTTAGATGATTTTATCGTGAGTTTATCTCTTTCGAGGATATATATACTTAGTGAAATTAGCATACTTGAATTATGGACTTGTTCTTAGTATCACTTCTTCTCATTCGACAAGAATTCGTTCTCTTTATCCTTTACCCCTTTATTACACTTATCATACTAATTAGTTGTTTAAGCTAGACTGGCACGTATATTTTTATACACTCGAGTTAGACCGAGTTGTTAGGGTTAATAAGCTAGCATGGGACTTTGCTATGCTGCTTCCACCTTAGATATTCTACTTATCTCCTTTTTGTAGCTTTTGTAGCCGTTTTGTATGACTCTGATATGTATCTATTATTTGGACTCGTTGTATATAGTGTGATCCTTGTACCACTTCTGTTGTATCATTTTGTATTATACTGGGATGCATCTATATATGTATGTATGTGTGTGTGTGTCTATGTATATATGTTGACTGTTGTTCTGTGATGTGATGTATATATTGTTGTTGTATTTTGTTCTGATAGATCCATTAGCCACTATTGTTTTATATTAAGCATTTATTGAATACGTAGATCCACTTGAGAAAGGAGAAGAAAAGATAAACCATTAAATCGACGTATTTAATAGATGTTTAAGACAAAGCTATGGATGGTCGCTCCTAAATAGCCCTATTCTTCGCATTAGCAGACAGTATTACCCAGTAATGCACTTTGTTAATGTGCGTCTCGGAGTGGGACTTCACAGCTTGGTATCAGAGCAGAATTCAAAACAAAATATGATAAACATAGAACAAAACATACATTATGGTACATCAAAGTACAGTATAAGTGTTACATTTCCCCCATTATCGTGTCCTTATCCTTTTCGTGTTCATTGGGGTAGATATAAGTTGGGAATACGTCTAAGAATGCATTTTAATTCCATAGTATTCCATAATTGAAATAATGATATCTACCCTGTGAATAATTTTTATCTTATCATCTTTTAGCTTATGGCTGGAAGAGGCGGAGGTTGCCGCTCGGATGTTGGGCAATCCAGTGGCTCGCATTCGGACGGTATGTATATGTCTGTCGATTAGTTTATGAAGTTATTTAGGAGCACTCAGCATCCATCTCGTACTCCTTCATCTCCTTCGCACAAGTCTGCTTTTGTGCATATGTGTACTGATTTCTCTCATCTTGGAGGTAAGCCTTTCAAAGGCTCAGAGTCTGTTCTTGAGGTCCAGACATAGCTTCGTACATGCGAGCATATCTTTTCCAACAAGGATCTTTCCGACCACCACCGAGTTCTTGTAGCATCGAGTATGTTGCAAGAGTGTGCTCTTGACTGGTATGAGCTTCTTATTGCCGAGCTTGATGAGTCCACTCTACCTAGATCTAGTTTAGGGAGCGGTTCGAACTTATGTTCGTTCCCGAATCAGAGAAAGCCCTCTTAGCCCGTCGCTTCCTTGAGTTGAAGCAAGGAAAATCATTTGTTTCTGATTATGTATCTTCATTCGATGCTTTATCCAAATACGGTCTCAAGTATATTAGCACATACTATAAGAAGAATTTGTAATTTTTTCTGTCTTGCAGAAGTGTTTGAAGAAGTCTCTTATGCTATAGCTCAAGTTATCTTTTGGGGAGTTAGTTGACTCGGCGCTTCACCTTGAAGCAGTCGAGAAAGAGAGGGATAGAAGTAATGAGACTGAGGTTCGTAAGAACCCTAATAAGAAGAAGTTTCCTTTTTAGAAGTCCAAGTCCTTTCCTCACAACAAAAACAAGAAGTTTGTTGGTTCTAGCTCTCAGCCCAGTAGAGAACCTCCTCGTTAGAAGGGGTGTTTCAATTATGGCTCCTCTGATCATTTGGTTCGTGATTGTCCTAAGCCACTTGTGTGGCGTTATTGCAAGAAAGAGGGACATCGGGTTTCTTTTTGTCCTATTGCTCCATGTAATGCTAAGTCTGGCAAGCTCAATGTGGTGGATGCTTCTGGTGGTTCTTCTCAACCTAGAGGTACTTCTCCTTCTATTCTTGAAGGCTCTAATTTGTTTCATGACCCTTCTATTCGAGTTCTCTTCGATATAGGTGCATCACATTCATTCGTATCGAAGGAGCTCGTTGATGCTATTCCTTTTGATGTTTCATGCCTTATTACTTCATTGAGGATTGAGAATCCTATCGGGGGATCCGCAACCCTTATCATGTTATGTGAGGATGTTGAGATTATTTTGTGTGGCATTTTTTCCGTGCGAACCTGTCATTATTTCTTTTCTTGGATTTGATATGATTTTGGGTATGGACTGGCTTGTTCGATACGATGCCAGAATTCTTTGTTCTATGAGAGTTTTATATCTTCGACATCCAGATTCGTCTGCATAGCTCTCACTTATTCTTCAGAATGTTGATGATAATTCTGAAGCATCTTTTTTTTTCTCTCGACTCATGAGATGATGATGACATATCTCGTATTCCTGTTGTTTGTGACTTCGCTGATGTATTTGAGCCTGTTTTGAGTTTACCACCCAAGCAAGCGATTGATTTTTACGTTGATCTCATTCCAGGCACGCAGCCAGTTAGTTGTCCTCCCACGAGGATGTCTACAAAGGAAAATGATGAACTCAAGAAACAGTTGTTGGAGCTCGAAGCTAAGCAGTTGATTCAGTCTAGTTCTTCACTGTGGGGTGTCGTGGTCGTCTTTGTAAAGAAGCCTGATGGTACTCTTAGGCTTTGCATCGATTACGACAATCTTAACGAGTTAACCATCAAGAATAAGTATCCGTTGCCTAGGATAGATGACATGTTCAAACAATTGAGCGGTGCTAAAATCTTTTCTCAGCTTGACATTGCCATCGGTTTTCATCATCTACGGGTTGTGGAGGACAACATTCCTCTCACCGCATTCCGCACTCGTTATGGTTCTTATGAGTGGCTCGTTATGTCGTTCGGTTTGACGAACGCTCCATCTTATTTCGTCGGTCTTATGAATTGAGTATTCCAGGAATATCTCGATAAGTTCATCCTTGTATTCATTGATGACATCCTTGTTTATTCTAAGTCTGAAGCCGATCATGCTCATCACTTGAAAATTGTTTTAAATACTCTTCATCAGCATCAACTTAAAGCCAAATTCTCTATGTGCCACTTTTGGGAGAATAAGGTGAAGTTTCTTGGCCAATGTTATATCTTTTGATGGCATTTCTGTCGATCCATTGAAGATAGAAGCCATTCACAATTGGAAAAGGCCAGAGAATGTTTCTAGGATTCGTAGCTTCCTTAGGTTAGTTGGTTATTACCATCGATTCATCAAGGATTTTTCTCACATCGTGCTTCCTCTTACTAGCCTTATTAGAAAAGGCATTCGATTTATTTGGTCTAATAAGTGTGAAGCTTCTTTTCAGCAGTTGAAGGAGCTTCTCACTAATGCTCATATTCTCGTGGTTCCCGAAGGGAATCAAGATCTTGTTGTCCACACCGATGCTAGTCGATGTGGCCTTAATGTCGTGCTTATGCGGAGAGATCGGGTAGTTGCCTATGCTTCTAGGAAATTACGTCAGAATGAAGTTCGTTATGCCACCCATGACTTAGAGTTAGCCCCATAGTCTTTGCCTTGAAGATATGGTGCCATCATCTTATAGGCGAGCGCTTCATTCTCTATACCGATCACAAATCGTTGAAGTATCTATTCACCCAGAAGAAGCCTAATATGCGGCAACACCGTTGGCTTGAGTTTCTTGCCTCTTATGATTTCGATATCTAGTACACTCCTGGAAAGAGAAATCGAGCTAATGCGCTAAGTCGCAAACACTCGGCTGTTTGATGTTAGCTGAGTGGGATGTGTCAAAGACTCTATCTCTTTGTGATATTCATGATCATGCTCCAGCTTTTAATTCTCCTATCCTATTATTTAGTTTGGAAGCTCGTCCCAGCCTATTGGATCATATTGCCAATGCTCAATGGCAAGATCCAAATCTTGTGCATCTTATTCGGCTATGAAAATCTGAATCCCGTGACGATGATTTGAGGGATTTTAGCATTGATACTCGTGGTTGTCTTCGTTAGAAGAACCGATTGATCATGCCCTGTGTTTTTGATCTTCAACGGCACATTCTTGATGATTGTCACCGTTCTATGTATACTATTCATCCTGATAGTAGCAAGATGTATGCTGATATGAGATGTTTATATTATTGGGAAGGCATGAAGAGTGATGTGGCAAGCTATTTGAGTAATTGCATGACTTGTCAACTCATTAAAGCCGAGCATCAGTGCCCTAGTGGTCTTCTTAAGCCTCTTGAGGTCCCTTTGTGGAAATGGGTTAAAATCTCTATGGACTTCATCGATGGCCTACCTCATTCGAGATCGGGCCATAACAGTGTTTGGGTTATCGTGGATGGCTTGACTAAGTCTACTCATTTCATTCTTATAAATCTAATAGGTCAGCTTCTCAGCTAGCTAAGCTTTATATTAAGGAAATCATGAGACTTCATGGTATTCCTAGTTCTATTGTATTCGACTGTGATCCACTCTTCATGAGTCATTTCTGGCGGAGTCTTCAGGAAGCTTTAGGCATAATGCTTAATTTCAGCAGAGCTTATCATCCGCTGTTTGATGGATAGACTGAATGGGTGAATCGTATTCATGAGGATCTTCTTCGTGCATGCATTCTTGATTTTGGTGGTAGTTGGGAAGACCACCTACCGCTTGTTGAATTCTCTTATAAATACAGTTTTCAGTCCAGTATATGTATGGCTCCTTTCGAAGGCCTATATAGAATTCCATGTCGATCACCTTCCTGTTGGTTGGAATCTGGGGAGAAGTTGATTTAACGCCCCGATTCTATTCGTGAAGCTTCAGAGAAGATCGATCTTATTCGTCGGAGAATGAAAGAGGCATAGAGTCATCAGAAATCCTACGTGGACAACCGTACGAGGCCTTTTAAGCTCTCTATGGGTGACCTTGAGTATATCCGTGTATCTCCATTGAAGGGGGTAATCCATTTCAGTAGGACTGAGAAATTGGCTCCTAGCTTTATAGGACCATTTCCTATTACTGAATGCATTGGCCTAGTTGCTTATCGAGTATCACTTCGACCCATTTATCTAGTGTTCATGACGTGTTACACGTCTCTCAGCTTCGAAAGTTTCTTCGAGATTCAGATTCTGTCATTGATTCTCCAAATCTACAAGACCTTGAGATCTCACCTGATTTATCTATTGTGCAACAGCCTATTCGAGTTCTTGCTTCGGAGGTGAGACACCGTCAAAATAAAGACGTAATGCTCGTGAAAATTCAATGGTTCGCTAATCCTAATGACTGCACTTGGGAAACAAGAGAATTTATCGAGCAATCCTATCCTGGATTTCTATCCTCTCATATCGATGGTGAGAATTTTAAACTAAAGCTTATCTATTTTCTTTTGCTTGATGAAATAATCGTGTTGAATACAGCTCTTCTCTAGAAATTGCGAAGATGCAATTTTTATAAGAGGGAAGTTATAACAACCCTTGTCTTGGTAATTACTTATAATATTAAATTATAATGGTGGTTATAATTTAATATTGTGAAATAAAAATAAACTGGAGATTTAAATTTGTTTATTTTGAATAAACAATGGATTTTAAATATAAAATGTGAAAATAAATTTTTAGAAATACTATTTTGGTTGTTTATGATAAAAATGAACAATCCATGGTTTTAAATTAGTGAAATGCAATAATTTTAGTAACTATTACTAAATGCCTCTTTTAGTGATTTTTAAATGGAGTATTTGATTTAATATATGTATATTATAAATAAAAAGGTAGAATTTTGGTTAAAAATAAGTCTTGGATGTAAAATGATGTTAAAATGGTTTGTTGTATTTAATTATAGAAGAAAATAATTTTCGTGTGATTTTTTGAGTTAAAAATGGTAATTTGTGTAAATGGGTATTTAATTAAAAATAAGAGTTTATGATAATAAAAATATTTTTATAACTAAAATACCTTTTTATTTGTTGTTAAAATCTTTATTAAACTTGAAAATATGTTTACATGATTTTATTATGAAGAAATTTTGTAAAAATAAGTTGGTTTGGTAATAACATAAGTGTATACTAATGTATAAGTGTTTTGTATGATAATTTGATTTTCTTTGGCCAGTTAATTATTTTGGGTCTAAGCCCATTAACATGTTCTAACCTGAAGAGAAGTTCTTCCATCTCAAAGCTTTGTATGTACACTTTTCTTTTTATAGTAAAACAAAAGAAAAACTCATAAACCATTCCTCTTTTCTACACTAAGCTAAAATCCACCCATTTTCTTCAATTATTTGTTTTTTTCAATCAAATTAAAGCTATAAACATAGGTAATCACTCTACAACCAAAGAGGTCTTTATTAACTTCTAATTTTTGAATAGTTCGATTGTCTGTAATTTATTTTGTTTGGATATCATGTTTGTATATTGCTATTCTATAGGCTGCTGAAGCTATCTCCAGTGGAAAGCCTTCAACTTTCACCAAGTTTGCTCGATTTAATCTTCAATTTGCAAAGGTTAGTGCTAAACTCACAAGTATCTAGCTGAAACGATGCTCTGCTAGCCAAAAACTATGCAAAAATAGCTTCTGTAAACAATTTCCTGTAGATTGATTATTTTTTATGAAATTTGTTCTTGGTTGCTCCTTTGCATGTCCATATCTCTCAATTCTAGTCTCGAAATGCTACCGGAATTTTTTTGGCTTGTAGTTCATGTGTTGTAGATTGTTCATTCCAAAATTCAAGCGCAATTTCAGTTTGGAAATACCACAAAAATTGGTTTGAAATTGGGTTCGAATGAGGCAATATTTTCCT
Organism: Allium fistulosum; assembly: GCA_030737815.1. Taxonomy (NCBI): domain Eukaryota; kingdom Viridiplantae; phylum Streptophyta; class Magnoliopsida; order Asparagales; family Amaryllidaceae; genus Allium; species Allium fistulosum. Next base: position 473,761,642 of record CM060907.1, read on the forward strand.
ATATGTCTCGCGAACTACAGGTCGACCAAACAAGTGCTTAGGTCGACCCTAGGGTCGACCCAAGCATCCATAGGTCGACCTATAGGTCGACATTGGCAAGTTATTTTTCCCAGGTCGATTCCTCTCCTTTCCAGTGTAATGCCTAGCTTGTTTTACTTCTTCCGGTAGCTTATGATGCTTGCTCTTGTGATATTTCAAAAAGTTTTCGTAGGCCTTCATCTTATCAATAGATAAGCTAGTAAATTTTTCTATTTTGAGTTTCGGATGGACACGTTTTTGTGATGAATTCTTAAGCCGATTATTGGCTATTTTTGATGATTTCTATTGATTTCGAGCATGGATTTTCCAAAACAATTTCGAAAAGATTTTTAAAATAAAATGGGATTGGAAATAAATATAATATAGTATTTATAAATTATTTTAAAGCTTTAAAAATTATATGGTCTCTATAATAAGAGAATTTCAAAGGTTTGTTTTCCAATATGATTTCAAAAATTGTTTTAAAAGCTTGCTTTCTCAAAAAAATTATTTTCTATATAAAATACACGTTTTTGCACTCTTCTAGCGTATGAGGAAGAGAATTAAATGATTTAGTAAATTACGTGGTATGGGACATGTGCGTTTACTTTTTTGGTTAATTCCGGACTTGTTCGTTTGAGCTATTGATGTTTGGGTCGTATTTGCCAATGAGAAGAGGCAAATATTTGTGATTTAAATGATTTGTTTTCTAATGTGGCATTATCTAGCGGTTAGTAAACAGATAAGTGAGATCGTTTGTATGGAACGCACAGTTAACACTTTTCGGGTTCCTATCTTGGAGTTTGTGAAACATTCGTGAGTTATTGCCAGCACTGGACCTTCGGGTCATTTGTCCTTCGGGATTTTGTCCTTCGGGATGTTTTTCCATTAAGATGTATTTGTCCTTTAGGATGTTGTCCTTGGGAATGTTTTGTCCTTCAAGATGTTGTCCTTCGGGATGTTTGTCCATTTGAGACGTGGCGTCTTATTTTGAGAGATGGTACTTGGTGGACTTCGGACATTTTATAAGCACGTGCTATCTTTTGTGATGTTTACCTTGATTTATTCATTAATTTCCAAGTTTATCGTCTTTGAGATTTATTGGCCATTTGAGCCGTTGGGACACTACTATATGGCAAGTACACTTTTTTATTTTGAACTCATATCGAGTTCTATATATTGAGATTTGGGATGCCAATCTTTGGCATTTATTTTGGGATTTTTAATCTCCCTTTTGGAAATATATGTTATTGCCACTATTTGGCGTATTTTGAGATTTGGGATTTCTCTATTTTGGGAATAGATGCGATTGCCATTCTTTGGCGAGTTTTGGATTTTATGACCTCCTGTTTAGGAGTTTTGTTTTATAGAAACCATTATTTTGGCTTTTGGTATTATGCCGATGATATGAGGCATTTATTATTCTTATTTAATTTTATCGTGATTTATCTCTTTCGAGGATATAAATACTTAGTAAAATTAGCTCACTTGAATTATGTACATGTTATTAGTATTACTTCTTCTCATTCGAGAAGAATTAGTACCCTTTATCCTTTACCCCTTTACTACACTTATCATACTAATCAGTTGTTTAAGCTAGACCGACCCATGTATTATTATATACTCCGGTCAGACCGAGTTGTTTCAGGTTAGTTACCTGACTTAGGACTGTTTTATGCTGCTTCCTCCTTAGATACTCTACTTATCTCCTTTTTGTAGTTTTTTTAGCCGTCTTGTATGACTCTAATATGTATCTATTATTTTGACTCGTTGTATATAGTGTGGTCCTTGTACCACTTCTACTGTATCATTTTGTGTTGTACTGGGTTGTATCTATATATATGTGTGTGTGTGTGTGTATTGACCGCTGTTCTGTGATGTGATGTACATATTGTTGTATTTTGTTCTGATAGATCCATTAGCCACTATAGTTTGTATTAAGCATTTATTGAATATGTCGATCCACTTGAGAAAGAAGAAAAAAATATAGAGCATTAAATCGACGTATTTAATAGATGTTTAAAACAAAGGTATGGATGCTCGCTCCTAAACGGACCTATTCTCCGCATTAGCAGATAGTATTACCCAATAATATTTTTTGTTAATGTGGGTCTCGGGGTGGGGCGTCACATTATTTTTATGCGTGTACATATGTTGATAAATACTAAATCAACTATTGTATAATTGGACATCTTCCAACCAAGAGTTGCAATCATGCACATAAGTTTCTATGTAAAAAACAACAGATATTAACTGCAAATATAGAAAACAATCAAAGAAAATTTATTGGCTGTATAAAGGTAGAAAAATGTACCTTGCAAATTGTACATAAAAAACCAGTCTTAGTTAACCAAGAAATCCATAAATAAATAAATAATCTATCATGATTTAAAACACTAAGAGTACATGTGATTTATTAAAATAAAAGATTCCTTACAAGGAATGTGAATGCATGTTTTAGAGACAAACCATACATACAGGCAACATATTTTGAACCAATATTGCAACTAACATTGTAAGCAATCCTACAAATTGAAAATTTGTATATAAAAGCTGAAAATGATAGCGTGCATAAATTGGTGTAAAACTCCCTAGGAATACTAAAAGAATAAAAGAAAATAACAATGATTACTTAAAAGATTTCAGTATCATTATATTTTAAGATAATGGTTTAACAATAAACTAAGCCTCTTATATGGATAGTAATGCATATAATTGTGAGTGCCTCCTTGAACAAAGGACAATATTTAAGTTTAAAAGCATAGTGTTAATAATAAAAAAATGACCGAGGAATAAATATATTCCAATTTTTAATGTTTCTAAAATCAATAAGGGAAATTTCCTCATGCAATAAATCTTGGATATTCTCTTGAATTTATTTAGAAATGGATTGTATCTCATTAATCTAAATTGTTATGGTTTCTATAAAATATGGAAAAATGACTCACTATCCCATATAATATAAATGAAAATTCAATGTACGAGAAAGTGAACTACTTGTGCCTTTTACTTGAACATTAGCGAATGCCAACTTGACTATATTTTATTTGGCAAAATCTATTCCAACCCACAAAATAACTTAGCAGCCCACCAAAATTTAAAAAAGTATATAAACCCACAGAATTACTTAGCATCCACCTGTTTGTTCCAAAATTACTCTTAACCATTGCCAAAAACATTCCATATGCAAAAAAAATAGTGGAAGACGCGAAACAGTTCCTCACGACGCCTCTTCCTCGCGCCATTAACGTCTACAACAACCAACGAAACAAGTATCAAATGCTAAAATGTTAAAATAAAACAAACTGAACAACCACGTAGGGAAACTACAGGGTTAGTGTCAATACCACACCGAAATTTTACGTGGTTGTGTACAGAATCATGCAGTATATTCCTGTGGTCATGCCATGAACCTAGTAGTGACCCTACGTGGATTATCACTAATCTCTGTAATCGACAGCCTACGATTGCATTTGCAAAAAATTAAAAACTTTTCATTTTTTCTTGGAATTACCTGCTACGATTGCGGTCGAAGATCATTCTCCTCTGCAGAATCTATCATCTAGTAGTTTGAAAACAAAAATTTTATTCAATGATTTGAAAATTAAGTTAGGGTTTTGGAGATTCTATGTTTCAAACAGTAAAACTTACGTAAGAAATAAAGAATTAAGAAGAACGCTTTCTAGGAGTATTTTTGTCTTCAAAATTTTATTTTTTTAAAGGGGGCTACTAATTGAAAATACGGGTTGGAATAGAATTTGCCATTATATTTTTATCTTAAGCCACTTTTATTTACAAGACACATGCATGTGGCTAATTCATTCAACTAACAAATTAATATTTTTTTGATTCTGTTCAAAAATAGTTTCTACTGGATGCATGAACCATCCTAAATCCCTTTCAAAGATCAACATAGTAATTAGGCCAAATTAATTCAATTTGGAAAAAAAAATTGTACGACGTTTCACAAATTTGAGTTTTAAACTACTAATGTTCCCTCCATCCTCCTTCACTTGTTGCATTTTTCTAATAGGTAAAAAATTTATTCTCTCGCTTTAAACAAGGTTGTTTGTTATTTTGTTTGCACTTAGAAAAACCACTGATCTTCTTCTCATTCACATTAATGTCGTTCTCTATATAACCATTAAAAAATTCCTTTCAGTCGTTGCCCAAAAATTATATATAAAATTATATTGAATCCTTTTTTAGCACATTATTATATATGCAATAACTATATTCATATTATAATCCAAATTACATAGTGCCAAGTGAAATGTGAATAAATTTTGCAACACCTAAAACACATAATACACACTTATAGAAATATAATTTTTAACCAAAATGAATGACCATAACTTATAACCGTAAGATTTCTTTATAAAAGAAGCACCTTGCACATAAAAATCATGAAATGATCAGAAATTTTTTGAATTGATTTTTTAAAAATTGAAGCTGTTTTCAATAATTACTTGAAGAAAATAAGTCACGAAGATGAAGTGAAGAAAAAGAAAAACATTCCATTATCAAATAAAATAATGGTTTATTGATTATTTATAAAATTGTATAGGTATATGGAAGAAGTGAGTTGTCAAAACTCGGAGATGTTATATGATAGTTGTCAAAACTAGGAGATGTATTCAGTTAAATCTTCATTAAGTCGTATTGAGTGCACTAATCAAAAAATCATACCCTTCTTATAATGCTATAAATATTTATGATGCATTTCAATAATATTTTGGTTAATATTATGTCATAAATAGTGGTGAAAGCAAAATCTATTTCATAATGTTCTCATGTTGGTAGTGTGTTGTAAAAATATCCTTTACTATACTATTATTTTTTTTTTTGAATTTAATAAATATATTTGAAAACTATTTTACAACAATGATAAGAAATTATATTTGGAACATCAACAACAAAACAAAAATAACTTCAATTTTACCATTACAATGATTTTTGAATGGCAAATTCTATTTGTACATCGTAAATTACTATGCATACACTGAAAATTTTATTCAAGTCAAATATACCATTCTTTACTTAATATACACCATACATATTACAAAACTATCCTCATTTTGGACTAAAACAATATACTTACCTTATTTCACTAACTTTCTCCCTTATGTATTAATCAAACTTAGGGTCCAAAATTCATTAAATTCACTTGTATAAAGTTCAATTTACGGATTCAAATACCTTAAAAGGAATTCAAATTTATACAATTATATATATATATAAAGAAAATTAAATTTAAATTTTGAACCAATGATATTTGATCGAATGTAATTCAAATTCCGTAAAGTCCTTTTCTTATAAGTCATCTAATTAGAACACTAAAATCAATGATATTTGATCAAATTTATACAATTTAAAATGAATGAAACCTAAAGTAATAATTAATGGAACTTTCACAACTACCATAATTCAAAGGTGGTTAAATTTTTTGTTTTAAAATTAGTGCTGATTTTGATGAAATTGATAATCTAAAAAAATTAAAGAAGTTAAAATATTAGTGTAAAAAATTTAAAGTTTATCTTTTTTGAATTTTAACTAAATTTATTGCTAGAAATTCCTAACATTATGTAATTAAGTTATTAAGTTTAAAGAGGGAAGATGATGAAGATGTAAGGGTAATTTTATAAGAGCTATGGTGTATGTAAAGCAATTTTGATGTATGCTAGCTTATTATATTTTCTGGTGTACGTCAAGAGATTAGCGATGTATAAGCATTATTAACCTTTTTAAACACTGTAAATTAATCTTTTAACATCACTATATAACTCACGTTATAAAAATTATTGTGCATTCGTTGTGAAAAAACAAAAGAATATCCACCTAATAAAAATGACAAAAAGAATTGATTCTAAAGTGGAAAATTAAAGGAATAATGAAAGCTATAAAATAAAATTTATCATACAAAAGTAATTTGGTCATAAAACATTTCTTGCTCTCGAAGTAAAAAACGCCTTCAAGGAAGATTGTATTTGGTAGAAAATTGGCAAATAGAGGTCAAACCGATAGATTCAGATTGGCGACAAACCTTCCAATAAATAGTTTACCTCCAAAACTTAACTAGAAGCAAGACAATTGAATCCATGGTTACCTTTGCATTTCTTTCTACTTTCTTCTTCACACCAATGAGGATTACATAGGATACGCGTTCTTTAAATATCAACATTCCATTTATGATCCCTTCTATATCACATACAAGATTTTGTTTTTAGTATCATTATTACTACATATGAAATAGAGAAAATAAGGATGACGGGTTTGATGCGCAATGGGTTCCTAGTAATATTTTAAGTACATAAAATTAATATCCATGTTTTTCCTTATAAACAAATGATTTATATAGTGTCTAAGTTTAAACATTTCGGCTTAGTAGAAGTTTAATCATAGCAATATAAGTAGATTATTTTTAATGTTAGGTTTTAACTCGATGTATCGCATTAGCACATTTTTTCATCAAAACATATGAAGATTTATAAATTATTCTATTTCAATCAATATATCAACTAAATCTTGGTTGTTTAGCACAGGAACAACCAAATAATGATATAATATTTATTCATACAGTAAATTAATTTTTGGGTATATAATTGGATTTTATTGCATAGTAATATTTGAAAGCTTATAAATATCATAATAAAATGAAATCATTTTATCACTAATTTTGCTTAAACTTCTTTAATCCCATTGTATTTTCATACGATGTTTTAACACAAAAATAATCGCCTTATATAGACTTAGTGTGTATGCAAAGGAGCACTTACTTGAACAAGTACCATTTTTAAGTGTACGTACATTCTTATGTGTACATACAGGGTCAGCCCTAAGAGTTTTGCTACCTAAAGCTAATTACAAAACTGAAGCCTTTACACAAAGACCAACGTGATTATCTCGGATCAAAATAACTTATGTAGTTTATAAATAATGAATAGAGGAATAAGAAAATAACTTTATGCATAACAATAGTCAATCAAGGTACGCTAAGTATGAAATTAATTATTAATGGTTTTTAATGACTACACTGCTAACTAAAATTATGGGTATTTTATACAAATGTCTATCGATTACTAGAATTATATTACAAGTATGTAGAAATGAATATCCAGGCTTAAAGGTAAATGAAGAAAAGTGTACATCAATAAAACTACGTGTTATATCACTCATCAAAGAAGGCATAAATCCAACAACATAAACATTTAGTAAACTATTAAACATAATGATTGTTCACTTTTGGTTAGCATAAGATAAATCCAATCACAAAAATATGATTATTGCAAAAAAAATAGTCACTTAACTTGTTTCTAGCTTAGTTGCAAAAATAATTAGCCATCTACAAACACGGATTGGTAACAATAAACTAAAGGGCTTGGAATCCCCAATTATGTTTAACAATTAATAGAAGAGATGTTATAGATAATATAAATTAATTAAATTTTCATTTTCAGTCAAAATAATACAAGTTCTCATATTTGGATTTCATAAATCTAGTCCAAATAGAAATCACCTCTTAACTATAGTAATAGTTAATCGCTAACCGTCACAGAAGCTAGACTAAAGAGAGTTTAGTTATATAATGTAATAAGAAGAAACAGCTTAAAATGAGTTGAGGATCGATTGTGAATGGATGGATGGATCGACATCAACAACGACATTGAACGGCATTAGGTCAACAACGTTCTTCGAACCAAAAGCATCACAACTACTTGATTCGATGAATTAACCAACTGAAGAGACTGAATATGACTCACCGCATTTACAAATCTACAATTGCCATTAAAATAGCTTCCAATGGTAGTAAAAATAGCTTGTGATTGTAACAAATTTACATCACGTCTAAAAATCTACAACTATGGAATACTTTATCTAATGAATGACATTCGGTGGAATATATACTTATGCAATTTTTGTTTTGTTTTTTTTGCTGCGTTTTTTTCCCTCCTTTGGTATGATGCAAGATATCTCAGGTGCCCAAGATATTTATAGGCCCAACGCGGTTGCTTAAATAGCTTTACCGAAAGGCCGACCCATGTATATACATACAATGATATAAAATATATTTTTAGAAATTTGTAAACTTTTTTGCTAATTGAAAAATAATATGAATTAGCCTTAAGTGGCAAGTGTAGATATAGTATATGATAATAAAGACCAGAGACTACATAAAAGAGCATTCTAAAAAAAGTTGCAATCAATGCTCTACCTTTATACGCATATGATCACAATTTCTTCTTATATTAATTTTTTAATGATACAAAATATAAATGTAAAATCCTATTTTAAAAAATTTCTTAATTACATAAAAGCCAATTACTGTGCAATAAATGATTGGTTAATTTTTTTATTAATTTAGTATTGGTTTGTATTACCCAAATCCAAATTATTACTGGTTCTTTAAAAACACGGGAAACCAACTCTTTACCTCATGTCCTATAATACACTAAAAAAATTAGAGTATGGTCCACATATATTGTTGTATATGAAAGTTCTAAATAAAATAAGGTCTATTCCCTGCGTTGTCTATTTGGATAGTGTAAACTAATTTAGAATATTTTAATTAATTTTCACACTAAAACATTTTGTTTCCTAATCTATATAACATAAGTATTGGTATAATGTCTTAATATGCTAGTTAAAAAATTAACCTGTATTTCTGTTTGAAATCATTAGGAAAGTAGTCCGACTAAATGCATGAACTATTAGGGAAGCCATACCAAACCACTTTAGTAATTGGGTTCAACTAATTTGAATTTACTTTTGCGGAAAAAATCAGTTTTAAGATTACCCTAATTTGATATGCGATAACTTAATACTCTCTAATAAATGCATGCCATCAACACATCTAAAATTTGTTCACACTTGTCATTTCTTCCTTTATAAATGCAAACCAGTTTTGCTTTTGGGTAAGAAATGGACTCCTAAACCTTCTCCGTATCTCCATCAATGTCTGCGCACAATCAGATCATCTCTTCCTCAAATATAAACGTGGAATTTTCAGCTCACCGCCCACTATTCCTTCCATCAACTTCTGACTACTATAGTTGAAGCTGATTTTCTCAATAAGAATTAGTAGGCAATTCTTCAAACTTTCAAGGAAAAGTTTGAATCGTATCATTTAACAAGCTCTATTATGTCAATCTCAACTGCCTCCTCATTGATGCCCTCTACCGCCATAAATTGGATGGATTTACAGCCCAACATCGTTGGCATAATTATTCATCGTTTCAACGACGTTGTAGATTTCATAAATTTCGGTGCTACCTGTCGCACATGGCATTCTGTAACCCAAGCTCATCTTCGTCAACGTTGTTGTCATCGTCAAAAATCATCACAAATCCCTTGGCTTCTTTTACTACGACCTAAAATTGAACGACACTCTCCTACAACAAAGAAATTAAAAAGAATGGAACCTGGGTTGACCTGTACAGTTCCTCCTCTTCGTTTCTACAACTTTTCGAGTAAGAAAAGCTACTTTATAAACCATCCTCCTCACTTGATTCCTGATATTGAAATTGGAAAGGTAAAACTAATAGGATCTGATAATGGATACCTTATCTATAATGGCTGCACGCATGAAATTTTCAATGGTTATAAGTATTTTGTCAAATTTGATAGTTGTGATGATCTCGGAAAATGTTCAGGTGAGAACAACATTCTTCACTTTTACAACCCTATTAATGGGACCAACTTTAGCCTTCCTCCAGCCCCTATCTTTGATAGAAGCAAGGTTATTGTCAATAAAAATCCATACTCCAACAATGTCATTATTGCTACAGTTTGCTACGGTAACAATGCTACAGATCTTGTTGGTCAAAAAAATTGCATTGCAATTATAAAGGTAGGTGATTCTATATGGACACTTCTTCATTTGCGCAAAATATTAACCGATGATGATTTTATTGAGGATATTATTTTTCATCAAGAACGCCTTTATATTATCACCAATAACCTTAAAATGATTGTATTTGAAGAGATAAATAACCCTTTATTCTTAACTAAAAAAGCCAAGTGTATGGAGATTCCAGCAAAAAAAGTGATATACGGAGTAGACGAAAATGAGTTAGGAGAGGAAACTGAAAATGAGTGTTTTGTTGCCATAGTTCAAAAGAAGTTGGTAGAGTCACCTGATGGGAAAGTGTTGTTCTTGTATGTTACTGGCATCGCCCATCCGGCTACTCATGGGATTAGACTGACATTCAAATTGTTCAAACATGATTGGAATCAAGGTCGACGGAATTTGGTCAAATCCACCATGGATCATAATCTCTCTTTTTTCAATTCATTTGATATGTTGACTGTTTTCTGGAAGTCTCAGTTTCATGTTATAGCAAACTGTACAACTAGGGATGATATATTTACTGGATATGATGCAAGTGATGGGGGCCAAAAGAGATTGAACGTTCCAGATAATCTTGAAAGAGCTCCTTACATGTGGTTCATACCTAATTTATCTTGACCAGTTAATCAAAGGTGCACTTTATTTTCTATTCAATTTTCTGTTATTACTTTGGATGCATTTAATTCATTATTGTCAAGACACAGATAAAACCTTGAAAATAATATCGTTTGGCTGCTTACTAACCATTGATTGTAAATGTAAGGCTATGAGATCATGATTAGTATTTCATATCATTGAGTAAACAAAACTACGAGCAGTTTAGTTCTATTATATGTGGATTGAGACATATAATGCCGATTGCATAGAATTAAATTTTATGAATAGTTGTTTTTGCATTGCTTATATATGTATGTTGTCCAAGCATATAAGTTGATTTTAAGCCACACCAAATCAGAACTAAAATCGGTACCAGTGTAGTCATGTTCTACCGGGTTACCTTGGTGTGCAAGCAATTACTTATTTTAGTGGATGGCTTATTATGATTTCTTGGTGTTTTTTATAGTTTGTTTCATAATGAGTACTAAAGCACAAATTTTATTTAGTAGATGGCTTGTTATATTTTTTGACAATTTTAATCAGTATTTTACAAAATTTTATTTATCATCTTCCTGTTTAAACTTGTGAATATAATTCAATGGTGCTTCTAGGCTCTGGTCTTAGGATGCTTACTTTGTATATAAATAAGTATTCTGATCAAATAATAGATTATTTGGTTGATAGTTAACTATTACTAGTTTGTCCTTTGAGCATTCAAATATGGGAGATATCGGGCTTTATTGTTAATTTGCTTTGATGTTAATTTACAAGTAACTTCTGCAGAATTTAATAGTATATATGATAGTGTTGTTTGTGTAGTTCTTATATTGATCGATATTTATTAGTGAATCCCTTCATCATATGCATGCAGATTATAGACAATTTGAATATCAATTTTCTTTTCTATAGGAAATGATATTTCTATGTTTTAATTTGGATGTATTTATCCCCTATCTTCTTTGTTTTTTCGTGGTAAATTAATTGCTCTTTTTTTTTTCTTTACAGGATTTGGATGGAAAACTAAAGAGGATGATCAGGGAAGTATGATGTCAAAATAGTGAAATAATAGTTATGCTTTTTTATGATGAATTCTAGTATATGCTGCTATAAAAAACTGGATGGTATGTAAACTTTTTGTTTGGTAAACCCTGTATCTTGATGATTATCAGAAATAAACTGAATGTATTTTTGTTAAAACATGCATTTAATTTTTTATATACATGTACTTTATCCTATCTTGATCAGCACCAGCATGTTTTGGTTTTCAATGCTAATTTAGTTTAACAAATTGCATCATGATATAATATTTTTATCTCTTTATGTAATGCCATTAGATTTTGTTTCATTGCACCTTCAATAACCTGTAAAAGCAACAAAGTTTACAAAAGATTTTGCATAGGGGATATCAATAATATATCCCTTATTAGTCTCTTAATGCGGTTAAGGTGATAAAGTAAATGTCTATTGGTATAAAGTGACATGGTCTAATGTTATAGCAACCTTAGTGTAGTACTAGTATAAAAGTTTGCTTTTTAGGATTCGATGGTTGTTCCAGATAATGCTGTATATATTTAATTTAATTTCAGGGGATAACTTAATTAATTAAAAATGGTAATATAAATTATATACATGGTATGTATATTTTTTCATATATTGATATGTTAACATATATTAATTGATTTAAATATAGCCAGCCTTACGGAAAAAGAAAGAAAGGGACAAATGTGTTCGGTCGAAGTGGGAAATAGATCTAATATACATGGTATATTAATAGCCAAATTAAACACATATGAGCTTTGAATTCATTTGCACATTTTTGATAATGAAACACAACTAATCAAAAAAAATGTCAATTGTTTGTGGTACAACATGCTTGTTGGATATGAAATAACATTGAATATTGGAGGAGGTAAAGATTCAAGTAAAGTTGAGATGACGCACAACATTTATTTAATTGCCATTATGTGCATGTGGCAAGTTTCCTAAAGGTTGTTGGCCACTCCTTAAAAATTAATGTTTCTTATATATTACATTAACATTATGCAATTTTAAGTTCATTTAGTTATTTTGCCACTATATTTATTTATAGCTTACTGGTTATACTATCTTACATAAAATTCATACTATATATTATTTTTATGAAATAAATAATTGGGAACTTTTGTAAATTAAGAATGTTTAAAGTATAGTGCTCATTAATATAGTAAATATTAACAAATAAACTAATAGCTACGTAGGAAAATGCTTGACTCAAATGCTGTATCATCTTCAAGAATGAAAGAGCACGACGACATTATAAATTCAAATACATAATATGGAAGCATGTTAAGTAAATGGGCCCAAGGATTGAAGAATATAATTGAAAATGTTGAATCGAATAATTACCATATTAAAAAGTACTATGATTCTATAGATTGATGTATATATATGAATTAAACTTATTTACCATGATAGCATGTATGAAAGCACATATTATCAAATTACTTTGCCTCCACTTGATTGGAGTTTATTTTCATAGTAAGATGATCAAACCCTTCATTTCGAAAACCAATCTAGATAAGTCAAACTATTCTATGAGAAACTTCACATTTTGGTTTATCACGAAGTTTTTTTTTAAAAACTTTCCATTCATTAAAATACAAAAAAAATATTTTCTTAGCATAATTGAATGCAAGCTTGTTAAAACCAAAACACACATAATGTAAATCTTAGAAAATTTTAACCAAATTTGTAATATAATCAATGGAGAATAAATACTTTCCACATCTAAGAATAATAAAACAACAATTTTTTAATCTACCATTAGTTGTAAACTTTAAGGTATAAAAAAATCTACTTATGTCTAAAATTATAAAAGTGTGTAAAGGACAAATTTAGCTAGTGCATGAGATTTTTCCTTCTATGTATATACAAGTGTATTTTATTCCAGCTTAGGGAGAATGAGTTGATTCGTTATTCCTTTTATTCATAAAGCCAAATGTGAACTCATGATATTTCATAAGATCTATATCAACAGAAAAAAATTTAACAAATGAAAAATGAATGTGATTCTAAAATAATGACATATTAGATTGGATGTTTCTACAATTTTCTTCTCTCTCATTTTCTCCATTTGTTTTTAGATTTTCATTTAGTGATTTGTTGAATTGATGTTTGATGTGGCCTAAAACACTATAACTTAAACATACAAATTGTGAATGGTGTAACGACCCGACTTTTCGATCCTTAGACGTTGACACTAAATACATCCATGGTATTCTTGTGTCGAACACCCAAGTGAAGGAAAGACAAAAAATTAGGATAAAATAAAAAAATAAATAGAACAAGAAAGAAAGAATACTATATCAGAATCTTACAGCAGGACAATAATATTTATTATCAAAAAAACATACAAAGGATTACTCTGGATACATAAATTTAAGAGTTACAAAACCTAAGTACAACCATCAGTCTGGACTATTAAAACTACTTATCCTTACAATGTCGATATATGTACATATGTAAAACAGAACAAGGTTATAGAAATAGATAGGTACTGGAAGCCTCCGCCTCGTCTCATGAACTCTGAAGCATCCAAGGTAAAACCTGATACTCAGCCTACTCGAAAGAGTACGCGAGGAATTTAAGGAAAACAAAAGCCAAGCGTCAGACATAAGTCTGGTATGAGAAAACCGAAAATACATGCAACATGCAACAGTAACTATTGAGACCGTACAGATCCCCGTAACTGTTATACCTTCAAAAGAAATCAACCATTCATTATGTCTAAAATAGTGATATAATAGATAATGTCTATAGTGTAGAATATAAACTATATCAAAATAGTTGTGATGCTTACATTCATCACACCACAACGTAATTAGGATACAATCAAAACCACTAATGTACATTCACATAATGGATTTTCTGCGAACCTCCCTTCGTTCACGCCAGAAATCTAGTTTCCATGCACAAAGATCAGAAACTACCTTTCGAATGTCGTATATCTCTAGATAAAATATACCATAACGTAAACACAAAGGCCCACGCCCGAACATAAACATGAACCATGTGGAACCATATATCATCAACTCCCAGTACCAACATCGATAAGCATACTCTAGAAAAGGAATTGATAATACCCTTTCATTGGTATTGTGCATCCTACTCTATCTTTAGCCATTTCTGATTTTAAGGTTACATTCAGCATCTTTCACACGAGTCTTCATTAATTAAATAGATTATAAATCCCCAAATGGATTCCTACATCTCAAATAGATCGCGTATCACTACATGGATTCGAGCATCCGATCAAATCTCAAATCTCCACATAAATTCCCTTTCTCAACTACTTCCAAAACATAGAATCTGTATACTAGTTTTGAAGTGGTATTGGGTAAGTAAAACTCTTACCATACCCGGACTCTTAAAAATAAATCGATGAATTTTTGGTTAACTCAATTCTGGTTCTTTCAAAAGTAAATGAAAGATAGAGACATGCCGTACCAATACTGCTCCTCGGGGTTATTGTTGTATAAAATCGTGAAGCCTTTCGATAACTTCCTAAATTAATATTAGGTCAACTTCGACAATCGACTAATCGATTATCTAGTCAAAAGAATTGCTTTTACAAATCACGATTTATACGCTTGATTTGTTTATGACATTCCAACTTAACTATCCACATTCAAGAATGAAGCCTGGTAAGTTTGAGCACTAGTTACATCAAGTCTTGCCCAGACACTTCATTCTTGAATCTCACAAATAGATAAATATACTTCGTCGGCCTTTAGTGTTAAGTATAATATTAATGATTTCCATAAATAGTAAGAAATCAACACGATTAATAAGTTTTTGACATTTTCTAACTTATTATTCCTCGGCTAAGAGGGATGCCTAGTAGGTTAGAGCTCTATTGCTCCATCCCAACTTAACATCAATCTTAAATATCACAAATAAATAAAACTTACTTCGTTGGCTTTTAGTGCTAAGCATAGCTTATTACTTTTCAAACAAGTAATTAAACAATTAAACATTTAGCCACTAAGCAATTCTAACACTTTTTGAAAACATTTGTATATACTTTTAAAATACTTAAAAATACTTATATTAGGTTTTAAAATATTTATCAAAAATATTACTTAATAATAACAACTCTACAATTTTCCTCAAAACTCGAAAACAACATGTTTTCAACAAAATAATTTTCTTTAAAAGTTCACAAAAATTCTTAAAAATTAATAAATTGTAATAATAGTCAGTAAACACTTGTAAAATGATTGAATGAAGTACTTAAATTTTAATATATTTTTAAACCTTTTTAAAGTCCAAAATCAAGTGTAAATGGGACTGTTTTGCACAAATGAAGTTTTTGTTGTTTTCGAGATTTTACCTAACTTTATACTATTCAAGCATTTAATAGCAATAAAAATACACATAAAACATTATAAATATGAAACCCTTAAGGATCTCTCTATAAAATTCCATAAAATTCGTTGAATATTAGACAATTCCAAACTGCATCTATAGCGACTATCGTTATAAGTGCCCTTTCAAATCCGAATTGTGTTGCTTTGTTCCTGCTTTGTTTCAAGACCTTGCTATATGTCATACAATTACATTCAAGTTCGTTTAAGACCATACATATGTCACTTGCTTTTCAAAGCAATAATTAAAACCATTGTTTTAAACATATGTCCAAGTAAATTTAAACAACTTTAATACAACAAAATGCTAGCAAATACGAGTTATATTTTCAATCCAAGTGGTGAGTTAGCACACCTTTTATCCAACAAATAACCAAGCTTAAGCACTCTAGTTCAACCCCAAGCTACCAACAACCTTTCCTTCCCTTCCTCTCTTGTTTCAACCTTGCATTTTCCTCTTGTTTCCACCAAATGCTCACGACCTTAGGTTAGGGGTAGAGTGTGGCTTCACTTTTTCACAATCTAACCAGGTGAAAGATTTTGTAATATGGTGGTAAGGCTTCACTCCAAGTTTGAGGTGATTTGGAGATGGCTTGCAAATAATTTGATTTAGGAATTTAAGACGAAGAAAATGAAGATGACATTGATTTTGAACTCTAAGCTTTGTAAATATTTGTGATTATTTCCTAAGGGTGCACTACTCCTTATATATGCTTAGGTTTGTGATGGGAAAATTCCAAAAACCACTCAAAACCCTCCTAAAATTAATTACTTCTATCATGTTTACTTTACACCACATAGCTTAACTTTTAAGTATTTCCATATTTGCTCGTTTTGTTAAATATCTAAGATGACATTACCCATGGCATACCATAAAGTTTATTTTCATAAATGGAAAAAAGTTTTACTTCAGTAAATTAACTTTCTAAGAGAATAAGTGTATGTAAAAAAAATTTGAGCAACTTTTGACGGTTAAAAAGCCGTTTATCGATAAAACGATTTTGGATCACATTATCGCAAAGAATATATTTTCGTAAACAATTTCCAAAACAAGTTTCTTATCATTTTTTATTATTTAAATGATGCTTAACAAGGTTATAAAATCATATTTATAACACTCAACTATATTTCAAAATGTTTCGATATTCGAAGACGAAGTGCTGGAATTTTAGGGTCGCTACATTCTCCCCCACTTAGAACATTTCATCCTCGAAATTCAAATAAGAACAATAATCAAAGAAGTTAGAAGAACCAGGTATATATATAACATATTGTTAAAACTATATACAAACTAACTACATTAAATGCATACCGGGTGACTCCACATTAAGTGATGAGTACACTACAAAAGATGTACGATATTAAGATAAGAAATCTTTGGTCTAAGAATAGTTTCGAGAAGGACTCCTTCAAACTATTCTCTGTTTCCCATGTACAATCTTGAGCATCCTCGCTTTATTGTACCTTGACCAAATCTACAGCCTTAGTCCTTAATTGCTTCATATTTCTATAAATAATATGAACTTGCTATCTTAGTACAATCAAATTTGGTTCAATCTCCAAGTCCTTCTACTATGATGCCTCCACTATCATCGAAGGATCATGCACAAGCATACACAAATGCGATACATTGGGCATACCCGATAGCCTAATCGGTAACTCGACTCTATATGCGAGTGTACCAATCCTCTCAAGAATTGGGAATGGTCTTATATAACGAGGAGCCAACTTCCTAGCCCTTCCAAACCGAACCACACTTCTCATAGGAGAAACCATTATAAATACAAAGTCTCCAAGACTTTGCACCTCTCGTCTACATAACTCTTTGGTCGATTCTGCACTTCCTTGATTCGCTTTTGAATCTCTACAACCTTATCCGTCGCCTCTCGGATCATATCCGACCCAAGCACAAGACGATCTCCAAGTTCTACCTAACATAATGGAGATTTGCAAAGCCTTACATATAATGCTTCAAATGGTGTCATTTTGATATTGGCTTGATAATTGTTGTTGTATCAAAATTCAACAAGTGGTAAATGCTTTTCCCACGAACCCCTAAAATCTAAAATGCATGCTCTAAGCATGTCCTCCAATACTTGGTTCACCCTTTCCGTTTTCCCATCTGTCTACGGATGGTAAGCAATACTCGAATTGAACTCATTCCCTATAACTTCATGCAAACCCTTCCAGAACTTACTTGTGAATATCAAATCTCTATCGCTCACGATATCACAAGGAACATGGTGCAACCTAACAATCTCCTTAACATATAACTTAGCCAAACTAGAAGCCATCCTCATAGTCTTCACAGATATGAAGTGTGCACTCTTGGTTAATCGACCCACAATAACCCACACACCTTCTCGATCTAGGTAATCCGTTGATGAAGTCCATAAAAATCCGCTTCCATTTTCATTTAGGAATCTCAAGCATTTGAAGTAGTCTCGACGTCTTTTAATGATTTCCTTTTACCTACTGGAAGTTAGAACAACTACTCACAAAGATAGAAACATATCTTTTCATGCCCTTCCACCAGAAGTACGCCTCATATCTCGATGCATTTTAGTGACCCCTGGATGTATCGTCACCCATGAATGATGACCCTCCTTCAGAACCTCCTGCCTAATCCCATCAAACTTAGGAACACACAATCTTCCATTCATCCTTACCAAACCGCAGCTATCTACTTCAAATCTAGGCCACCTCTTTGGTGCCTCATTGTCGCTTTCCCCCGAGTGTACAAAATATCAAGAAAATAGGCCACAAGAAATTCCAACCACCTTTGCTGCATCATGTTCAAGTCCTTTTATTTAGAATGATAATTTAAAGATTTATAGTTTGTCTATAACTTGAACCTTTCACCTAGCAAATGTTGTCTCAACATTTTTAACGCAAAAACCACTGCTTTCAACTAAAATTCATGAGTTGCATACCTCGTTTCATGCAGTTTGAGCAGCCGACTCGCGTAAACGATCACTCTTCCATGCTACATCAACACAGCACCCAAACCTGTTCCACAAGCATAAGTGTAAACAATCAAACCCTCACCTCCATCTAGGATAGTAAGAATGGAGCGCCAATCAACTTTTTTTTAGCTTCAAGAATGCTTGTTTGCATTTATCCATCCATACAAATTTGACATCTTTTTTCTTCAAATTCGTTAAGCGAGAGGCAGTCTTTGAGAAATCCTGTATGAATCTCCTGTAATAACCTGCTGGATCTATAAAGCCTCTAATATCAGTTGCACTTTCTGGCCTCTTCTAGTCCTGAACGGCCACAACCTTAGCAGGATCAGTAGATACTCCGTCCAAACAAAATGACCTAAGAACCTAACTTTCGAACACCAAAAATGACGCTTCGAGAACTTAGCCTTCAAGACATGCTCCCTTAGCGTTCCTAGAACAATACCTAGATGGCACGATTGTTCCTCCTCGGTCTTGGAATAGACTGGTGTAACGACTCGGATTTTGCCCGCTCGAAAATCAACATCCGTACTTCACATTGTACTAGAATGCCGCAGATTCGACCGTTCAAATCCGATTCGCCGGAGCTTATAACACAATCAAGTATAACAACACAGCGGAATAAAAAGAATAATACAGATATACAACATCTGATACAATATCCAGATACAATGATGATACAATGAATATCTATATACATCAGAGATTTGATACAACAAATAGCAGCGGAAAAGAAAACGATAACATCAGCAGCGGAACAATATCTCCAATAGAATGCTCCAATCCATAGCAAGCGGAAAGCAAGGTCAGTCATCCAAGGACTGACTGGCTCCAGAAAATCTACTCAACCTGAATATCTGAAAACCTCAACTCTAGACTGCCCGTGTGGAAAATAGTGGGCACCCAGAGTTTAGGAAGAGAACAATAAACTCCGGATCAGTCATGGGACTGGTGTGAGCAACAAAAATAGTTTATCTTTAAACAAACACAAAAGGCTTTTAAACATTGAAATCCGCAATGCTTTTGAAAAATGAAACTACCATAAGACCTCCCGCCACACACATAATGCAATCGCAGAATTGGAGGAGATTTCTTCTTATGATAGTCAAAAATGCTTACTACGCAAAATCATTCGATATTATTATCATTAGTGCATAGTGTGAAAATCCTTTCGAAAATACAATATAAATCTTAGCCAGCATACAACCATTGTTGTATGCCTACTATAGCTAATACGTTCAATAGCAGGTTACCGCCACATCCCATAGCAGGTAATACAACTAAAACCGTACAGGGTTCGTATTGTTTCTTTGGATTTCCAACAAATGATCAGGCTAAGGAACTTCCTTACCGAAATAGAAACGCCTCTGGAAAGACGCCCCGGATCCTAACCGGATCTCCGCAAACAAAAGGCCGACGCTACCTCACGATGTACAGCTGTAACTAGGTAACTAACACACTGACGCTACCTCACGCTGTACAGCTGTAACTAGGTAACTAACACACGAGTCATGTCATCTCCCGGTCGTTACCGACCTTTATCCGAGGGTCCTCAATCGCAAAGCAACAGCCACAAAGTATAATCAACATAGGTAAAATATCTGGGCTCCATACCATGATATCACCTTTTATCCAGAAGGAAATGACATACCCTAGGGGCGCTACCCCTACAAACCTTTGCCGCAACATTCCTGTTTCGACCATTACCGGGTTGTGAGGCTCGACGAAGTCTCGTTCACAAAGCAACGCTTTTTCACAAAGCAACGCTTTGACCAACAAATGATCAGCAGCACTTCGTATGCCACATTACCAAATTGGGAATGTATCACTAGTAACCATCAACTACATAACCTCTGAGCTCGTACGTCTCAGAGAAGGGTGTTAAGCTAAGAGAATAAATTCTCCGCCACCAACAGAAATGTATTTGATAGAAACCAGCTTTACATCTCAAAGTGTAACGTCAGACACACATCCATACAAGTCTGTTCCGGGTTCGAACAGAACCGAAGGCACTTCCGAAGAAGCCCTTGCAAATCCGAGTATTCACAATCTCGATCGGACTTCCCATCACTTAGGGAATCTCTACACCGGAGCAATGATGCAGAGAAAATCGATAGGTCATCATATCGCTCTTGCAAATACCCGGTCTTCACCACCGGTCTTCAAATGCTATCCATATCGTCGTATCACTATTCGGAATGGGTTATATGACACAAAGGTCCTCTCCCGGCTAAACCGAATAACGAGCGCAATTAAAAATCATATGGATACTGGGGTCTCAGTTAAATCACAGCTTTAAAGCTTAAAACTTTTCATTCGAATGGTTAAAACAAATTACCATTTCCAATCTTTTAAACAAAAAAGATTCAATTCACAAAGTTTACCACATTCACAAAAATCCATTTACATATTTCAAAACAATTTCCGTTTCAATTGGATTAACTCGTTAAATCCTTAAATCAAGATTTAACTTATAGCTTTCAAAACAATTCTATTTCAAGTTAGATTAACTCGTTCGGTCTTTGAATCAAAGACTCATTTCATAAATTTCAAAACATTTCAATTCTATTTCAACTCGAAACCATCCAACACAATTTGGAAATCCTTTCTTATGTGAAAGCTTTTACTATTTGAAAACAAATAGTTTCGTTTCAGAAAAATCCAGTTATATTTACACGAGTTAAAACCCTTGAATTAAATTCAAATTCCCAAATCAATACTTTTAAATGGTTTAACCCATATATAACTTGCACAACATCTTTAATCCCTAGTTTCAAATCATAGAATTCAATTTCAACTTGAATTCAAATTTAAATCAAATTATTTAAATTTTCAAAACTCGATTAAGTTATTCGAAATAACTTTTATCTTTGAAATCCCATTTCAAAAGCTTTTCATATTAAACCCAAATTTCTAATTTCAAAATCAATTGAAATTAAAATTTCAATTTCAAAAACATTGAATTTAAATTATCTGTGACTTAACCGATTTCCACGTGAAATCCATATTTGTGTGTGTAAAAGTGTAGTCCAGGGGTTTCACACACAATAGTGCAACATCATTCAATCATCACAGATATATCGATAAGCGGTATAATCGATAACGCTTATCTTCATTTACAATTTCACAGATAAAATAAATTTATCGGTCACAATGATTCACTATTATAATTCGATGTGGGTTTCGGATAACCAACTGAAATCCGACTCCCTGTCGCATCGAAATTCAATTGTCGTTTAACGGGCCAAGGGTTTCATATATGTACAGAAACAAATCACAATCACAGTTCAACATAAGACAATTCACATCACACAGTATCATAATCACATATCAGGGATATCAATCAATAGAAAGCACTTAATAGAATTCAAATATTCATAAGTAAGGTCAATGTATTTATCTGATTTAATTAAATCAGATTAGTCACTAATCCTGGTTAATTAACATTAACAAATTACAAATTATTTTAATTAATTAACCGTTAATTAATAATCAATTAATTAACTAATTAATAATCCTAATCACCCAACACTAAATGATTTTAAGATAATTCATTTATCTTAATTACCCTCTTAATCATCATCAGAATTTAATAAACTTTGGAATTAGTTATCATTAACATAAACAGCATTAAGTTCAATTAAAAATTTAAACACTTAATCTTTTGTTTAAACTACTTAATTATCTGATTAATTAAGCTTTTAAAAACATCTTAAGGATGAACTTAATTAATGACTTAAATAAAATTTTCAACTTTAATAAACAAACATTTGAAAATTCAATTACTATTTAAAATAGTTTAAAGCTAATAAATTTCAAACTTAACTTTGTTAAACTTAAAACTTGTTAACAAATTGATTCAATAACTGAGACTAACCCGAGATTTACTCGAACAAAACCCGAGCGTTTCTCTCCAAATCCCGAGTTTCTTCTTCCTAAGTTTAAAATTTAAAAACTGTTATATTAAACACTCGCGCATCATCTAATCTTCGAGGCAACCCTCGTTCTACCTCGGGTCTAACCCGAGAAAGCTACCCTCTTCCCCAAAACAACAGCAAACCCAAAAAAACACTGATACACCGATCGATATCGTGCACATGCACCAACGATCAGAGCAACTCCGACCAACATCGATGGCTCCACCAAGTCGCCCTTTAACATCTCGGCCTATACGCCCCTCCAGAATTCACGATGATCTCCTGAAACGAAATTGAACTAGTGAACCACCATCAGATACCAACTAGGTCGATCAACTCACCTCGCACCACCACGCTCCGTCCACCAGAGACCCTACTACCTTGCCCAGACCTTCGCCGTATGGTCACCTTCATTTTCCCTTACCCTGGCCTAACTCGACGCCGCCTCATCGTCACACTAGCCATTCAAACATCATCGACCTGAACCAACACTAAACCCTACTATGGCCTCGCCACGCCACTACGGCGATGGATAAATCGATCCACCATTTTTCCTGTGCTCTACCCCCTCCGAACCATCTTCTGGCCAAGCCTAAGCCTCCAACGTTACTCGCCTCACCGGAAATCAGCGAAATACCCAATCCCGTTCAACATGCAATTTCTTCCCAAATATCGACTTAAAAATTTTCAAACTACCACCAAAAATCCTAAATTTTAAACACGAGTCAGACTATATATGTATAACAAGAAATTATGTTGGTCGATTCCTGGGATATTTTTATTTCATACTGTATATTCTTGTTTTCCAGACAATAACTCAGTAATTCCATTTAAAACTATTTTTAAAATTAGTGTTTAGTTATAACAAGTCTTTTTCCCTTTAAGATCATAACTTAAAAGAGATTAAGTGAAGAGAATTTGATTTTAGAACTTGTTTTAAACCTGTTTGAATTTGAAACAGAGACATACCTCCTTTATTCAGGTATGCACACAGTATTACAACATTTATGCCAGGCAAAACTTATCTAAATATATATATACATATATGCAAACAATAGCCAAGCCATCTTATCATCAACCACCATATGCACAAGTAATAAAGAGTTTTTAGTTTTCGAAAATTTTAGTTTACTCACATTCATCAACATTAGATAAGATTTAAGTTTTTAAAACAGGAGTTTACTCACAGTTAGTTTTAAAAAAATGAGATTGGATGGTTATCATCACTTTTCTTTTCAAAGTTCTTAGCCTAATATTGATTTCACAAAGATAGTTTGAATTTTAGACTTAAATTTGAAACTATGAAACCCAAAACAGGGACCTGAACATGTATATTCATGCATGCAAGGTCAACTCTTGCATATATACAAACATATTTGCATCCATTCAAACATTTCACCATCACACAATCGAACATAAATCACAACATCACAACATATCAACAAAACTAAGCTTTAAAGAGATGGTTTGCTCACAGTAGTTTCCAGAGGAAAGAAAGCAGAGCTTTTCTTTTATGCTTGAAACAGGTTGTCATTTGCAAGTTGAAATTCTTCTTCTTGATTCTCTGATCGATCTGAGTTGTATGTTGTTTAAGTTTTAAGTGATATTTACTTCATATTTTCTCAACTTAGATGGACGAAAGTGAATTTAAGAAGATATGTAAAATGAGTTTGCAGGGGATATATTTTGTTGTACAATATAGATAGGGTGATAAAAATGTGTTTGTACAAGTTGATATTCCATTTGATCAGAGATTTTTATTTGGTTTGGAGGCTGCATTTATTAGCTTTGTACATATTATTTTCGGCTGAGAAGATGGCATTGCATGCTTATGTCCTTCATGTATCATACTTGTCCCCTTGTATATACTTTCTTTTTATATGTACATAGTTGTTTACCTGTTCAACATGAAGATATGTATTCTTCTTCCTATGCAAACTTTTCATTCGTATATACTTTGTTTTCTTTTACTTATACTTGATTTTACATTGTGTATACTTATATTCATTCTAAAATAAACACATTCATATATATACTTGTCTTATTACATCTCTACTTATCTGGTATGCTTTCATAGTATCTTATGTGCTTTATAAAGTTGTTATATTCGTACTATGATGTTAAGGTTTATTTACTTACTTTATATTTTATAAAACTATATATATTCATTTCAAAATATAGATGAATTTTTGGATTTAATTTGTTATTGGATCTCATCCAATGTATTTATCCTATACTTTATAGCTTATAAAATTTCATTTTTAAACCGTTTATATCTTAAGATTTTAAATTCAAATTCAATGTGTGTGTGTGTGTGTGTATATATATATATAATTTCAAATTCACTCATATATGCCCATATACATATATATTCACATTTATAACTATATACAATGTTTTTAATTTAAATGATTTATACAAAATTTATTTTGTTTCGGGGAAACTCGCATCACTTTATAAATCAATTTCCACAATTTTATTCAAAAATTAATTTAATTAACAATTTAAATTCATATAAAATTCAGGGTCGTTACAGACTTCCCCCCTTAAAAGAATTTCGTCCTCGAAATTTGCCAGAGAGACACAAGGATAGATGAAGAATGTTTCATCAAATCAAACTGAACATCTATTCTGCATTTGGCTTACCAAATCAGAATATCAAAATCAGATACGAGAACGAATCTGTTTAACAATCAACCAAAATACTCGAGTTATCAAGGTCTACGAAATATACAGTGGCATCGGTCAGTTCGAAGGGATAACTAACCATCCGTAGAATAAATCGGAATCCCAAAGAATAGACAGATATATGGATACAATTTCAAATTTTCAGTTTAAACTAAAGTATACCTATTAACCATAACAATCAAAGCAAACAATTCATCCAAACAAACAAGTCTGGCCTATCTGGAGTTTATGTTCCATATTAATATATCGAATCTCCTTCCTGGATCTACCAGGAACTATCGAAGGATTCAGAAAAAAGATGATGAACAAAAGAGATGGATAGAGAAAAGATTGTTTCCGCTATTGTTACAGGGTACTGATCATTTATAGTCATACTCCCCTGTCCCCTATCTCATCCTCTTCTCGCACTCATACTCACTATCGGTGGATAGCAAGAGAATTTACTGAGACGTACGGACGGATATCTGAGAATTACTCATTCTAGAGTTTACTTCACTCTATCTATAATGAGCTACTTAACGTGTTATACTCCTGAGCTAAAGTTCAACCTTAGCTCTGATACCACATGTAACGACTCGGATTTTGCCCGCTCGAAAATCAACATCCGTACTTCACATTGTACTAGAATGCCGCAGATTCGACCGTTCAAATCCGATTCGCCGGAGCTTATAACACAATCAAGTATAACAACACAGCGGAATAAAAAGAATAATACAGATATACAACATTTGATACAATATCCAGATACAATGATGATACAATGAATATCTATATACATCAGAGATTTGATACAACAAATAGCAGCGGAAAAGAAAACGATAACATCAGCAGCGGAACAATATCTCCAATAGAATGCTCCAATCCATAGCTAGCGGAAAGCAAGGTCAGTCGTCCAAGGACTGACTGGCTCCAGAAAATCTACTCAACCTGAATATCTGAAAACCTCAACTCTAGACTGCCCGTGTGGAAAATAGTGGGCACCCAGAGTTTAGGAAGAGAACAATAAACTCCGGATCAGTCATGGGACTGGTGTGAGCAACAAAAACAGTTTATCTTTAAACAAACACAAAAGGCTTTTAAACATTGAAATCCGCAATGCTTTTGAAAAATAAAACTACCATAAGACCTCCCGCCACACACACAATGCAATCGCAGAATTGGAGGAGATTTCTTCTTATGATAGTCAAAAATGCTTACTACGCAAAATCATTCGATATTATTATCATTAGTGCATAGTGTGAAAATCCTTTCGAAAATACAATATAAATCTTAGCCAGCATACAACCATTGTTGTATGCCTACTATAGCTACTACGTTCAATAGCAGGTTACCGCCACATCCCATAGCAGGTAATACAACTAAAACCATACAGGGTTCGTATTGTTTCTTTGGATTTCCAACAAATGATCAGGCTAAGGAACTTCCTTACCGAAATAGAAACGCCTCTGGAAAGACGCCCCGGATCCTAACCGGATCTCCGCAAACAAAAGGCCGACGCTACCTCACGATGTACAGCTGTAACTAGGTAACTAACACACTGACGCTACCTCACGCTGTACAGCTGTAACTAGGTAACTAACACACGAGTCATGTCATCTCCCGGTCGTTACCGACCTTTATCCGAGGGTCCTCAATCGCAAAGCAACAGCCACAAAGTATAATCAACATAGGTAAAATATCTGGGCTCCATACCATGATATCACCTTTTATCCAGAAGGAAATGACATACCCTAGGGGCGCTACCCCTACAAACCTTTGCCGCAACATTCCTGTTTCGACCATTACCGGGTTGTGAGGCTCGACGAAGTCTCGTTCACAAAGCAACGCTTTTTCACAAAGCAACGCTTTTTCACAAAGCAACGCTTTTTCACAAAGCAACGCTTTGACCAACAAATGATCAGCAGCACTTCGTATGCCACATTACCAAATTGGGAATGTATCACTAGTAACCATCAACTACATAACCTCTGAGCTCGTACGTCTCAGAGAAGGGTGTTAAGCTAAGAGAATAACTCGTTAAATTGGATTAACTCGTTAAATCCTTAAATCAAGATTTAACTTATAGCTTTCAAAACAATTCTATTTCAAGTTAGATTAACTCGTTCGGTCTTTGAATCAAAGACTCATTTCATAAATTTCAAAACATTTCAATTCTATTTCAACTCGAAACCATTCAACACAATTTGGAAATCCTTTCTTATGTGAAAGCTTTTACTATTTGAAAACAAATAGTTTCGTTTCAGAAAAATCCAGTTATATTTACACGAGTTAAAACCCTTGAATTAAATTCAAATTCCCAAATCAATACTTTTAAATGGTTTAACCCATATATAACTTGCACAACATCTTTAATCCCTAGTTTCAAATCATAGAATTCAATTTCAACTTGAATTCAAATTTAAATCAAATTATTTAAATTTTCAAAACTCGATTAAGTTATTCGAAATAACTTTTATCTTTGAAATCCCATTTCAAAAGCTTTTCATATTAAACCCAAATTTCTAATTTCAAAATCAATTGAAATTAAAATTTCAATTTCAAAAACATTGAATTTAAATTATTTGTGACTTAACCGATTTCCACGTGAAATCCATATTTGTGTGTGTAAAAGTGTAGTCCAGGGGTTTCACACACAATAGTGCAACATCATTCAATCATCACAGATATATCGATAAGCGGTATAATCGATAACGCTTATCTTCATTTACAAATTTCACAGATAAAATAAATTTATCGGTCACAATGATTCACTATTATAATTCGATGTGGGTTTCGGATAACCAACTGAAATCCGACTCCCTATCGCATCGAAATTCAATTGTCGTTTAACGGGCCAAGGGTTTCATATATGTACAGAAACAAATCACAATCACAGTTCAACATAAGACAATTCACATCACACAGTATCATAATCACATATCAGGGATATCAATCAATAGAAAGCACTTAATAGAATTCAAATATTCATAAGTAAGGTCAATGTATTTATCTGATTTAATTAAATCAGATTAGTCACTAATCCTGGTTAATTAACATTAACAAATTACAAATTATTTTAATTAATTAACCGTTAATTAATAATCAATTAATTAACTAATTAATAATCCTAATCACCCAACACTAAATGATTTTAAGATAATTCATTTATCTTAATTACCCTCTTAATCATCATCAGAATTTAATAAACTTTGGAATTAGTTATCATTAACATAAACAACATTAAGTTCAATTAAAAATTTAAACACTTAATCTTTTGTTTAAACTACTTAATTATCTGATTAATTAAGCTTTTAAAAACATCTTAAGGATGAACTTAATTAATGACTTAAATAAAATTTTCAACTTTAATAAACAAACATTTAAAAATTCAATTACTATTTAAAATAGTTTAAAGCTAATAAATTTCAAACTTAACTTTGTTAAACTTAAAACTTGTTAACAAATTGATTCAATAACTGAGACTAACCTGAGATTTACTCGAACAAAACCCGAGCGTTTCTCTCCAAATCCCGAGTTTCTTCTTCCTAAGTTTAAAATTTAAAAACTGTTATATTAAACACTCGCGCATCATCTAATCTTCGAGGCAACCCTCGTTCTACCTCGGGTCTAACCCGAGAAAGCTACCCTCTTCCCCAAAACAACAGCAAACCCAAAAAAACACTGATACACCGATCGATATCGTGCACATGCACCAACGATCAGAGCAACTCCGACCAACATCGATGGCTCCACCAAGTCGCCCTTTAACATCTCGGCCTATACACCCATCCAGAATTCACGATGATCTCCTGAAACGATATTGAACTAGTGAACCACCATCAGATACCAACTAGGTCGATCAACTCACCTCGCACCACCACGCTCCGTCCACCAGAGACCCTACTACCTTGCCCAGACCTTCGCCGTATGGTCACCTTCATTTTCCCCTACCCTGGCCTAACTCGACGCCGCCTCATCGTCACACTAGCCATTCAAACATCATCGACCTGAACCAACACTAAACCCTACTATGGCCTCGCCACGCCACTACGGCGATGGATAAATCGATCCACCATTTTTCCTGTGCTCTACCCCCTCCGAACCATCTTCTGGCCAAGCCTAAGCCTCCAACGTTACTCGCCTCACCGGAAATCAGCGAAATACCCGATCCCGTTCAACATGCAATTTCTTCCCAAATATCGACTTAAAAATTTTCAAACTACCACCAAAAATCCTAAATTTTAAACACGAGTCAGACTATATATGTATAACAAGAAATTATGTTGGTCGATTCCTGGGATATTTTTATTTCATACTGTATATTCTTGTTTTCCAGACAATAACTCAGTAATTCCATTTAAAACTATTTTTAAAATTAGTGTTTAGTTATAAAAAATCTTTTTCCCTTTAAGATCATAACTTAAAAGAGATTAAGTGAAGAGAATTTGATTTTAGAACTTGTTTTAAACCTGTTTGAATTTGAAACAGAGACATACCTCCTTTATTCAGGTATGCACACAGTATTACAACATTTATGCCAGGCAAAACTTATCTAAATATATATATACATATATGCAAACAATAGCCAAGCCATCTTATCATCAACCACCATATGCACAAGTAATAAAGAGTTTTTAGTTTTCGAAAATTTTAGTTTACTCACATTCATCAACATTAGATAAGATTTAAATTTTTAAAACAGGAGTTTACTCACAGTTAGTTTTAAAAAAATGAGTTGGATGGTTATCATCACTTTTCTTTTCAAAGTTCTTAGCCTAATATTGATTTCACAAATATAGTTTGAATTTTAGACTTAAATTTGAAACTATGAAACCCAAAACAGGGACCTGAACATGTATATTCATGCATGCAAGGTCAACTCTTGCATATATACAAACATATTTGCATCCATTCAAACATTTCACCATCACACAATCGAACATAAATCACAACATCACAACATATCAACAAAACTAAGCTTTAAAGAGATGGTTTGCTCACAGTAGTTTCCAGAGGAAAGAAAGCAGAGCTTTTCTTTTATGCTTGAAACAGGTTGTCATTTGCAAGTTGAAATTCTTCTTCTTGATTCTCTGATCGATCTGAGTTGTATGTTGTTTAAGTTTTAAGTGATATTTACTTCATATTTTCTCAACTTAGATGGACGAAAGTGAATTTAAGAAGATATGTAAAATGAGTTTGCAGGGGATATATTTTGTTGTACAATATAGATAGGGTGATAAAAATGTGTTTGTACAAGTTGATATTCCATTTGATCAGAGATTTTTATTTGGTTTGGAGGCTGCATTTATTAGCTTTGTACATATTATTTTCGGCTGAGAAGATGGCATTGCATGCTTATGTCCTTCATGTATCATACTTGTCCCCTTGTATATACTTTCTTTTTATATGTACATAGTTGTTTACCTGTTCAACATGAAGATATGTATTCTTCTTCCTATGCAAACTTTTCATTCGTATATACTTTGTTTTCTTTTACTTATACTTGATTTTACATTGTGTATACTTATATTCATTCTAAAATAAACACATTCATATATATACTTGTCTTATTACATCTCTACTTATCTGGTATGCTTTCATAGTATCTTATGTGCTTTATAAAGTTGTTATATTCGTACTATGATGTTAAGGTTTATTTACTTACTTTATATTTTATAAAACTATATATATTCATTTCAAAATATAGATGAATTTTTGGATTTAATTTGTTATTGGATCTCATCCAATGTATTTATCCTATACTTTATAGCTTATAAAATTTCATTTTTAAACCGTTTATATCTTAAGATTTTAAATTCAAATTCAATGTGTGTGTGTGTGTGTGTGTATATATATAATTTCAAATTCACTCATATATGCCCATATACATATATATTCACATTTATAACTATATACAATGTTTTTAATTTAAATGATTTATACAAAATTTATTTTGTTTCGGGGAAACTCGCATCACTTTATAAATCAATTTCCACAATTTTATTCAAAAATTAATTTAATTAACAATTTAAATTCATATAAAATTCAGGGTCGTTACAACTGGGATATCATCAATAAAAACAAGGATAAACTTATTCAACACATCTCGGAAAACTTGATTCATTGGGCCCACAAAATATGTTGGAGCATTAGTTAGGCCGAACAACATAACTAGCCATTCATAAAACTGGTCAGATCTAAAAGCGGTTAAGGATACACTCTTCTCTACCACTCTCAACTGATGAGTATAGAAAGTTCAAGCTAAAAACAACTCGAGCTTCATGGAGCCGATCGAACAAGCCATCTATCCTAGGCAAAGGGTATTTGTTCCTAATAGTCTGCTTATTGAGTTCGCGATAATCTACACACAATCTTAAGGAACCGTCCGCCTTCATCGCAAAGACAATGGGCGCTCCCCAACTTGAACGACTTGATCGGATCAAGTACTACTATAACAAATATCTAACCTTATTTTTTAGCTGAACCTCTCCTTCAATGTTAGTCTTCGAACAGGCAATACAATAGGCTTCGCATTCTTTACTAAATCATTGTGAAATTTTATCTCCTGATGAGGTGGTAAACCTAACACCACTTCAATGATATCTGTAAATTCCTAAACAATAGTGGTAGAACCCAACTCCTATTCTGCCATATCAAGAGAATAAAGTAAACTAGTCATAAATGAGCTAGGTCCTTTACAATCCACAATAATAGCTTCCATCCCCTTCTGCAATAAAATTGTTCGCTTATCACAATCCAAGATTGCATTATTCTGTCATAACCAATCCATCCCAAGTAGAACATCAGAACCCGTAAAACATAAAACATACATATCGCATGAAAAGAGTTGGTCAAAATATGAAATCAGAACTCCTAAGCAAACCTTCGTAAGATTAGCCGAGCCCCCAATATGGTTCGACACACAAATAGAATCTAAGGCTATAATTAGTTTAAGTTTCAATCTATCAACTAGAATATGAGATATGAAACTAAGAGAAGCACCGATATGAAATAAGACACGAATAGAAATGCCAAAAATAGATAGAATACCTTCCAAATCTTGCTTTCCCTTATGAAGAAAAAGTAAAAACTTCCAGCTGCTCTCCCTTATGAAGCATTGGACGGTCTTTAACTAAATGATCGTGCTGGTGGTAATCGTAGCAAATCCTTGGTGAAAAATATGCGTTGGCTGTCTATTGTTCAATCTTTGGCACCTTAGCAATGGGTGTCTTAACCAACGATGGTTTTGCCACTTGTTTTTCTCCAACCAATGTACAGTTATACACAAGATTCCCCTTCTTTCCACACATATAACAAGCGAGACTAGAAATATCCCTAAGCGGTGGAAACTTTTGCTTGTTGTTTCCAACTGGTGCAGCATTAATCGGCTTTTGGTGTCAAGCACTCAAACCTTAATCCCATGCTCACCATGTTTATATAAGACCCCAATATGTGATTAGTCATATTACTTTTGAACTTTGGATGCATCCTTGCGATGAAGATCTCATTCTTCAAGCGTGTATCTACCAAACCAGGCCCAAATCTAGATAAGGCAGTGAATCGGTTATCATACTCAGCCACTATCATTGCACCCTCTTCAATTCGAGGAAGCTCCTAAACAACAAAGTCTTCCCAGCTTCTGCGACAAACTTCATCTCAAACCCCTCCTTAAATTAGGCCTAAGAGAAGTCGCTCTCTTGGACACCATTAGTGATAGAACTCCACCAATCCACGGCTGCATCTGTTAGATGTCGTGACACCAACAGATGCTTCATTGCGTCATCTAGCTCCATATCCTAGAATATTCGATCATATAATTTGATCCAAGTCCTAACTTCTATGATCGTCTCCATATCACCAAACCTCTTACCTCCTAGCCTCTCGTAATCATGGTAGAGGGAAGCAAAATTCACTTGAGGCCTGACATACATGACCTCCTCTATAATATCTACCCTTGGTTCCTCAACCGGAGCAACATTTCTTGGTACCCGATCTCCACCATTTGTGATGGTACTACCCCGACCACCTCTACCTCCTCGAATATTGGCAACTTTAGTACTCATGATGTACAACCTGAATATAGTATAATATATTTATGATATGAAAGGCTAGAGTTATTTCAAAGAAAGAGATTATTCCTAAGGAAAGCTGAAAAGAGGGTATAGGTTTATAGAAAATACAAATACGCTCTCCTATACACTCAACTCATTTTGGGGCGTTGCTTATCCTATCTCTAATGAGCCATACCTAACCAAAGCCAAGGTGTTTGCTCAACCTTGTGTTCTGATATGAAATTTAACGACCCGAATTTTTGATCCTCGCGTCGACACTAAATACATCTATGGTATTCGTGTGTCGAACACCTAAGTGCCGGAAAGACAGAAATTACGGTAAAATAAAAAAAGAACAAAACAAGAAAGAAATAACACAACATCAGAATCTCATAGCGGAACAATAATATATAATATCAAAAGACCAGCACAAAGGCTTACTCTAAATATAGGAATTTCAGAGTTACAAAATATAAATACTATCATCAGCCTGAACAGTTATAACTACATGTCCTCACAATGCTGATATACGCACATAGCTAAAACAAATCAATGGAAATAGATAGATAATGGAAGCCTCCAGCTCATCTCCGGAACTCTGAAGCGTCCAAGGTAAAACCCGATACTCAGGCTACTCGAAAGAGTATTAGAGGAATTTATGGAAAACAAAAACTGTGACGCCCCACCTCTATACCCACGCTAACCAAGAACACTACGACGTAGTGCTGTCAATTAGAATGGAGAATAAGGCTGTGGAGGAGCGACCATCCATGTAACTTCTTTGTGGGAGCACCGATATGTCAGATAGAATAGGATGTATATCATTTATGGAGGAAATCCGAAATACCGATACAAACTCAAAGCTATCACACAGTGGCTATATATAATCTTTGGAAACAAACATAGAAATAATCATAACATAAATCACTCACAGACATCCATATCACAAAGGCGGAAGAATATATGAATATATATATAAGACACGAAAGTGTACATCAGAGTAGTGGTCAGAAAGATCCACGATAATACAAAAAGAATAGCAACATGTGCTATACAAAAGAATAAGTACACAACATAGAGTCTATATCTCAAATGTGTACATCCAAAAACTACTAATCTATGTAGTTAGCCAAAAGTCAGAATAATCCTGAAGAGAAGTCAAGCAGAAGCACCTGTAACATCTCGGTCTGACCCGAGTATTATTTATAAGAAAATAATAAACGGATCAGTCTAGCTATAAATATCAGATGATATGGTATAAAGTAAACGACATGACATGAACATGTAATAACCATAATGTCATACTACTATAAGTATGTAAATGATAATCAACAAGAGATTAATCAATATCACAAGGATCTTCTCAAAGATCCAAACCCATAAAAAGGTAATGACACACGAATTCACCAATACACAAGAATTGGTAAAACATATCAATGAAAATCATGAAAATTGGTGAAGCACAAAATCCAGAAATCAACACACGAAATCCAGAACAAATCCCAGAAATCAACACACGAAATCCAGAAATCACATAAAAGGGGGAAGTCCGAGCACACGGACGAGAAGCTATCTCATGGAAGCTATCCATTTAATTTTTCGAACACACGAATGGCCCGAAGGCCTTTGACACACGAGCGGCCCGAAGACCATGGGGCGCTACCCCATATGTGAGTAGAAACATCACACAAGCGGGGTCTAGTCTCCCTCGCAGACAAAGGGACATCGCTCAATCGCTAGTCTAAATCACAAAAATGATCGTCATGATCATAAGGAAGTGTCGATCACACCAAGCTAGTAAATATATGAGTTTAGCTTCATGTCCCATAACCACTTGCTTAACTTAAATATTTACAAACAAGTTGTAGGTCTTCACTAGAAAATTGTAACAAAAGGGTTCAATCGAACAAATCCAAGAATTAACCGACGAAGTGAACGCAAGCGTTTCATACCACTCGTTTTACTAACCGTTTAATTAGATTTCTCATCCGAGTGAGGTAAAGGCTTGTATATACTAATAGATTGGAAAACGATTTAGGAAAAAGAGCTTTGTAATAAAATAGAGTTGAAATCGTTTTGATGAAAGGGTTTTGATATTTACTACTAGTATTGAAACCTTTATATTTTTAAAGTGACAAATCACAGAAATTGGTGGTAGAATCAATAAGTCACAAAGATTCACGTACAAAGACGTGAATGTAATCCAAGAAAATCAGTTCCAAATCCATCAAAGTAGAAACACCCATGCGACCAAACGTGGCCGAGTTAAAGTAAGTAAAATAGGTCAAATCGACTCAAGGGTATTAAGTCACGCGACCTAAAGTGTCGCGACCTAGCGAGGTAAACGGTCAAGCGACCTAAGGGATTAAAGGTCATGCGACCGAACAAGGGACAAGACCGAGCGACC
Source organism: Allium fistulosum (assembly GCA_030737815.1). Lineage (NCBI taxonomy): Eukaryota > Viridiplantae > Streptophyta > Magnoliopsida > Asparagales > Amaryllidaceae > Allium > Allium fistulosum. Next base: position 473,797,514 of record CM060907.1, read on the forward strand.
TAAAGTGCTGCGGCTTAAAGGCGAGCGACCTAAGCATGGCAGAGCGAATGATTCAATATCGAGCGACCTAACATTGCCATGACCTAAGGTCTAAAACGAGGTCATGCGACCTAAAGGGGTGCGCGACCTAAGAAGGTACGCGAGCTAAGGGTGAGCGACCTAACAAGGTCGTGCGACCTAAGTGGTAATGCGACCTAAGTGGGATGGCCACGCGACCTAACGACCTAGGCAAGGTCATGCGACCTAAAGGTATAAGGACCTAACGGCCTAAAGGAGATGGGATCACGCGACCTAAAATGTTAAAGGTCTAACGACCTAGTGGCCTTGCGACCTAAGTGGGATGGCCACGCGACCTAAAGTTTTAACACGCGAGCGACTTAACGTTATAAAGGCCAAACGACCTAAGGCTTAACTTGCGAGCGACCTAGGTTGTAGAGAGGATTTATGGCCGGAAACGACCCAAATGGTGTGCGACCTTTCAACGGCAGAGTGACCTAGCACGGCCAGAACGACCTAAGTGCAGGAATTTTCCAAAAACGCTGAAAATTGGAGTTTTTCGCCAATCCAATCCAAACCAAAAGCAAATGTTCATACAAATGCGATAGGGAATCATTCCCAATAGTCCAATGACAGTTATAGGCAAGATGTGAGATGAAAAATCTCACCTTTTCACTAAAATGGATGAAGATGAAGCTTGAAAGCAAGGAGAAGCAATCCAAAGCTTGAATCCAATATCTTCTACTTGAATTTGGAGTTGAATGTTGGATTTGCAATGAAGACTTGAGCTAGGAATTTTAATTTCCCATTCCCTCTAGTATTTTTGAAGGTGTTTGTGAATTAATGAAGAGAAGAGGGGGTTGGGCTGAGTTAGTGTGTGTTCAGCCCAAACCAAAGTCCTAAGCCAAAAAGTGACGAAAATTTCACTATCTCCAAACATATCGAAGTTTACACTCAAAAATATTGCAAACATCATTTTGAACTCAATTGAAGTGGTCTCGAGTCCTAATTTGACCGTATGCAAAAAGTAGCTTTTCGGACTAACATCCGACTAACGATAAAATATTAAAATATAAAATCGATAAATATTCGGGTTGTTACAGACTCCCCTCCTTAAAGAAATTGCGTCCTCGCAATATATAAGATGGAAATAAAAGGTAACAACCATAAAAGCATATTAACACAAAAGAAATTTTGAAATAAGAAGTTTACCTCAAAGAGCATGAGAAAGCAAGTCCGGATGTGTTCGCTCGATGAATTCTCTAGTTTCCCAAGAGCAGTACTTAGGATTAGAGGACCATTGAATTTTAACAAGCGGAACATCTTTATTACGAAGTCGTTTGATCTCCGAAGCAATAATTTGAATAGGATGCTGCTCATAAGTTAAATTAGGTGAAACTTCAATCTCCTCCCCAACACCGGACTCAAGAATAGAATCGGAATCCCGAAGGCACTTCCGTAATTGAGAAACGTGAAACACGTCATGCATGGTAGAAAACTGAGCCGGTAATGAAAGGCGATAAGCCATGGAGCCAATACGTTCAGTGATAGGAAATAGCCCAATATATCGAGGCGCTAACTTTCCCGATCGACTGAAGCGTACAACACCCTTCATAGGTGAAACACGAATAAATACAAGAACCCCCACAGAAAATTCTAATTTTCTTCTTCGGTTATCGGCATAGGACTTTTGTCTACTCTAAGCTTCTTTCATCCTATGTCGAATAAGTTCAATCTTTTCTGTGGAATCTCGAATAAAATCTGGTCCTCAAATCAGCTTCTCACCAGCCTCAAGCCAATAAGAAGAAGATCAGCATGGCCTTCCATAGAGTGCCTCGAAAGGTGCCATACCAATATTAGATTGGAAGCTGTTATTATAGGAAAATTCAACAAGTGAAATATGATCTTCCCAATTTCCACCGAAATCAAGCACACAAGCACGAAGAAGATCTTCAAGAGTTTGATTCACATGCTCAGTTTGTCCATCGGACTGGGGGTATTAAGCGGTGCTAAAATTAAGCTTCGTTCCCAAAGCTTTTTGAAGACTCTTCAAAAATCCACTGGTAAACAATGGATCACGATCACTAACAATAGAAGTAGGAACTCCATGCAGTTTAACAATTTCTTTAATAAAGAGTTTGGCCAGAAGAGGAACGGTTCGGTTCGACCGCGACAATAAAATGGGCAGATTTAGTAAGTCTGACAACGATCACCCATAAACTATTATGACCCGAACGAGAACGGGGAAGGCCATCAATAAAATCCATGGAAATTTGATCCCACTTCCAAACTGGAATTTCCAATGGTTGCAATAACCCACCAGGCCTTTGATGTTCAGCCTTAACAAGTTGGCAAGTCATGCAACACTTAACAAAGTTTGCGATATCTGATTTCATTCCCTCCCAATAATAAAGTCGCTTCATATCAGCGTACATTTTACTACTACCGGGATGAATGGAATACTTGGAACGATGAGAATCTTCTAGTATATCTTTACGAAGATCACTAATATTTGGTACGATAAGTCTACCAAATTTTTGAATGCCGCCACGAGAATCAATATCAAAGTCTTTCAAACCTTCAATATCGGTTTTATCCTTAAGATTTTGGCCAAGCAAAGCCAATTCCAGATCTAGCTGTTGAGCTTCAAAAATGCGGTCTAAGAGAGTAGGACGAGCCTCAAGGCTACATAAGACCAGAGATGAAAATAAATCGGAGACACGATCTCTAATCTCACAAGTAGATAAAACCTCGAGATCGTTCCATTCAGATATCATCATGGAAACAACCGCTTGTTGTCTGCGACTAAGTGCATCGGCAACTCGATTTCCCTTTCCGGGAGTATAAAGAATATCAAGATCATAAGAGGCAAGGAATTCAAGCCAACGCTGTTGACGCAAATTAAGTTCCTTTTGAGAAAATAAATATTTTAAAGACTTATGATCAATATAAAGTATAAAATTTTCTCCCAAAAGATAATGTTGCCAAATTCGAAGGGCGAAAACGATAGCCGCGAGTTCTAAATCATGCGTGGCATATCTAGTCTCAACCGGCTTTAATTGCCTAGAAGCATAAGCAATAACACGTTCTTTTTGCATAAGAACGACACCCAAACCAACGCGACTAGCATCGGTATAAACGATAAAATCTTGATTCCCTTCGGGAATAACAAGAACAGGAGCATCGAAAAGGAATTCTTTTAATTTCTGAAAAGAAGTTTCACATTTGTCCGACCAAATGTATTTAACACCTTTCTTTGTTAAGCCAGTAAGAGGCACGACAATCTTAGAAAAGTCTTTTATAAAACAGCGGTAATAACCTACCAATCCGAGAAAGCTACGGATTTCAGTCACGCTCTCCGGTCTCTTCCAATTTTGAATCGCTTTAATCTTTGAAGGATCCATAGATATTCCGGATTCGGAAATAATATGACCGAGGAACTTCACACTAGATTGCCAAAAGTGGCATTTAGAAAATTTTGCCTTTAATTGATTGCTCCTAAGAGTTTCCAATACCATCCGAAGATGCTTTTCATGTTCCTCTTCGGTTTTAGAATACACACGAATATCATCAATAAAGATGAGAACAAACCGATCTAGGAAATCTTTGAAAACTCGATTCATGAGGTCAACAAAATAAGCCGGAGCATTCGTTAAACCGAATGGCATAACTAGCCATTCATAAGATCCATAACGAGTACGGAATGAAGTCAAAGGAATACTATCCTTTGGAATACGAAGCTGATGGAAACCGGTAGCCAAGTCCAATTGTGAAAAGACTCTAGCACCACTAAGTTGATCAAACAGATCATCAATCCAAGGTAAAGGATATTTTTTCTTAATAGTAAGATCATTAAGCTTGCGGTAGTCGACGCAAAGCCTAAGTGTACCATCAGACTTACTTACGAAAATAGCTGAAGCTCCCCAAGGCGAGGAACTAGAGCGAATAAGTTGCTTCGTCTCTAACTCGGATAATTGTTTGCGCATCTCTTCATTCTCCTTATTAGACATGCGATAAGGAGGACGAGTAATAGGTTGAGCTCCAGGTATAAGATTAATTTTGAACTCAATTGCTCGCTTAGGTGGTAGTCCTAAAACGGGCTCAAAGATGTCGGGAAATTCACGAACGACGTGAATAAGAGAAATGACATCCTCTTCGTCATCATTATCATCATCACGAGGATTTAAAGAATATAAAGATGCAACCAAAGCGGAATCCGAATCTTTAAGAACAATAGAAATCTGATTAACAGATTGCGGATGACGGAGATAAATAGTTCGCTCAGGACATAGGATATGAGCTTCATAACGAGTAAGCCAATCCATACCCAAAATCATTCCAAAGCCTAAGTAACGCATGACATGCAAATCGGCTAGGAAAGAAAAATCACACAAAAAAATCTCGACGTCTTTACAAAGCAAATTAAGAGTTGCCGATCCACCAACCGGATTCGCAATTCTTAAAGAAGTCATTAAGGCAACAACATTAAAGAAAGAGTGTCTACAAGTTCCTTTGATTTAAAAGAATGGGATGCACCCGTATCAAAGAGAACTCTAATGGGTTGATCATGAAATATAATAATGCCATCAAGGACAGAATGAGACATACCTTGACCGCGAGATGTGTTGCCAGGGGCTTGAGCAACGTTTAACTTTCCCTCCTTGCTTGGAAGCTTAGGGCATAGATGCATATAATGATCCGGACTTTTACAGTAGCGACAAGAACGGGGCTTTGAACACTTGTTCGCAAAATGGCCCCTAGCACCACAGTTATAGCATTTCCCATCACCAGAGGTAAAAGTCTTTGCAGCAGGAGTTGCGCGCTTACCCTTTTTGTTGGGATATGGGCCTTTGAACTTGTTAGGCCTTTTCTTGTTGTTGAACTTCGATTTAGAAGCCACCACTTCAACATCACTGTCCTTATCAGCCTCTTCAAGACGAAGAGCGATATCAATGAGTTGGTCGAAAGAAACTTCTAACTTTAGAAGTAATGGCTTCTTGAGATTCTTGTTTAAGCCATAGACGAATCTTTGGTTCTTCTTCAATGGAGTGTTGATGTATTCAACCCCATATTTGGACAGTGACTCGAAGGATGCGACATACTCTGTCATAGAGGATTCACCTTGAACAAGGTCTATAAAACGACGAGCCAATGTCACCTTCTCTGCTTCTGGTACGAACTTTAATTCGAAGCGTTCCCGGTATTGCTCCCAGGTGAGATCTGCTTCATTAATTTCAGAAATAAGAAGTTCGTACCAATCCAATGCTCTCTCTTGGAGCATACTGGAAGCCACCAGAACACGGTGAAGATCGACAAGATTCATGCGAGAAAAGATTCTATCGCATGTTCTTAACCAAGCCTGGACCTCAATAATAGTTTCGGAACCTTTGAACGGTTTCCCACCTAAGTTGGTATAATCGTTGCACAAACGTGCAAATCCAGACTTAGGATGAGTAGGTTCCTGATTAGGACCAGCTGCTTGAGCATTCTTTACTAAATGAAGAAGCTGTTGAGCGGTCATAAAAACTCCATCCTGGGGAGTAACAGTAGATGGTCCGGCTCTGGGACGGCCTGGTCTAGACATTCTCTTCTTTAAGAAAGAGAGAAGAAGAAAAAGGTTATTCACCAAATGAATATCAAGCAATCTTGATAGATGAAACAAGGAATCATAAAGAAAACAGGATGAATCGGTTCGAAGACTCGAACTAAATCCTAAAACACAACTCCTAAGGTGGACTTAGGACGATGATCCTTGTCAATTTATTCTAGATTGTTCCGAAGTTTGGCTCTGATACCAAGTTGTGATGCCCCACCTCTATACCCATGCTAACCAAGAACACTACGATGTAGTGCTGTCAATTAGAACGGAGAATAAGGGTGTGGAGGAGCGACCATCCATGTAACTTCTTTGTGCGAGCACTGATATGTCAGATAGAATAGGATGTATATCATTTAAGGAGGAAATCCGACATACCGATAAAAACTCAAAGCTATCACACAATGGCTATATATAATCTTCGGAAACTAACATAGAAATAATCATAACATAAATCAGTCACAGACATCCATATCACAAAGGCGGAAGAAGATATGAATATATATATAACACATGAAAGTGTACATCAGAGTAGTGGTCAGAAAGATCCACGATAATACAAAAAGAATAGCAACATGTGCTACACAAAAGAACAAGTACACAACATAGAGTCTATATCTCAAATGTGTACATCCAAAAACTACTAATCTATGTAGTTAGCCAAAACTCAGAATAATCCTGAAGAGAAGTCAAGCAGAAGCACCTGTAACATCTCGGTCTGACCCGAGTATTATTTATAAGAAAATAATAAACGGATCAGTCTAGCTATAAATATCAGATGATATGGTATAAAGTAAACGACATGACATGAACATGTAATAACCATAATGTCATAATACTATAAGTATGTAAATGATAATCAACAAGAGATTAATCAATATCACAAGGATCTTCTCAAAGATCCAAACCCATAAAAAGGTAATGACACACGAATTCACCAATACACAAGAATAGGTAAAACATATCAATGAAAATCATGAAAATTGGTGAAGCACAAAATCCAGAAGTCAACACACGAAATCCAGAACAAATCCCAGAAATCAACACACGAAATCCAGAAATCACATAAAAGGGGGAAGTCCGAGCACACGGACGAGAAGCTATCTCATGGAAGCTATCCATTTAATTTTTCGAACACACGAATGGCCCGAAGGCCTTTGACACACGAGCGGCCCGAAGACCATGGGGCGCTACCCCATATGTGAGTAGAAACATCACACAAGCGGGGTCTAGTCTCCCTCGCAGACAAAGGGACATCGCTCAATCGCTAGTCTAAATCACAAAAATGATCGTCATGATCATAAGGAAGTGTCGATCACACCAAGCTAGTAAATATATGAGTTTAGCTTCATGTCCCATAACCACTTGCTTAACTTAAATATTTACAAACAAGTTGTAGGTCTTCACTAGAAAATTGTAACAAAAGGGTTCAATCGAACAAATCCAAGAATTAACCGACGAAGTGAACGCAAGCGTTTCATACCACTCGTTTTACTAAGCCGTTTAATTAGATTTCTCATCCGAGTGAGGTAAAGGCTTGTATATACTAATAGATTGGAAAACGATTTAGGAAAAAGAGCTTTGTAATAAAATAGAGTTGAAATCGTTTTGATGAAAGGGTTTTGATATTTACTACTAGTATTGAAACCTTTATATTTTTAAAGTGACAAATCACAGAAATTGGTGGTAGAATCAATAAGTCACAAAGATTCACGTACAAAGACGTGAATGTAATCCAAGAAAATCAGTTCCAAATCCATCAAAGTAGAAACACCCATGCGACCAAACGTGGCCGAGTTAAAGTAAGTAAAATAGGTCAAATCGACTTAAGGGTATTAAGTCACGCGACCTAAAGTGTCGCGACCTAGCGAGGTAAACGGTCAAGCAACCTAAGGAATTAAAGGTCATGCGACCGAACAAGGGACAAGACCGAGCGACCTAAAGTGCTGCGGCTTAAAGGCGAGCGACCTAAGCATGGCAGAGCGAATGATTCAATATCGAGCGACCTAACATTGCCACGACCTAAGGTCTAAAACGAGGTCATGCGACCTAAAGGGGTGCGCGACCTAAGAAGGTACGCGAGCTAAGGGTGACCGACCTAACAAGGTCGTGCGACCTAAGTGGTCATGCGACCTAAGTGTGATGGCCACGCGACCTAACGACCTAGGCAAGGTCATGCGACCTAAAGGTATAACGACCTAACGGCCTAAAGGAGATGGGATCGCGCGACCTAAAATGTTAAAGGTCTAACGACCTAGTGGCCTTGCGACCAAAGTGGGATGTCCACGCGACCTAAAGTTTTAACACGCGAGCGACTTAACGTTATAAAGGCCAAACGACCTAAGGCTTAACTTGCGAGCGACCTAGGTTGTAGAGAGGATTTATGGCCGGAAACGACCCAAATGGTGTGCGACCCTTCAACGGCAGAGTGACCTAGCACGGCCAGAACGACCTAAGTGCAGGAATTTTCCAAAAACGTTGAAAATTGGAGTTTTTCGCCAATCCAATCCAAACCAAAAGCAAATGTTCATACAAATGCGATAGGGAATCATTCCCAACAGTCCAATGACAGTTATAGGCAAGATGTGAGATTAAAAATCTCACCTTTTCACTAAAATGGATGAAGATGAAGCTTGAAAGCAAGGAGAAGCAATCCAAAGCTTGAATCCAATATCTTCTACTTGAATTTGGAGTTGAATGTTGGATTTGCAATGAAGACTTGAGCTAGGAATTTTAATTTCCCATTCCCTCTAGTATTTTTGAAGAAGCTTGAAGTGTTTGTGAATTAATGAAGAGAAGAGGGGGTTGGGCTGAGTTAGTGTGTGTTCAGCTCAAACCAAAGTCCTAAGCCAAAAAGTGACGAAAATTTCACTATCTCCAAACATATCGAAGTTTACACTCAAAAATATTGCAAATGTCATTTTGAACTCAATTGAAGTGGTCTCGAGTCCTAATTTGACCGTATGCAAAAAGTAGCTTTTCGGACTAACATCCGACTAACGATAAAATATTAAAATATAAAATCGATAAATATTCGGGTTGTTACAAACTCCCCTCCTTAAAGAAATTGTGTCCTCGCAATATATAAGATGGAAATAAAAGGTAACAACCATAAAAGCATATTAACACAAAAGAAATTTGGAAATAAGAAGTTTACCTCCAAGAGCATGAGAAAGCAAGTCCGGATGTGTTCGCTCGATGAATTCTCTAGTTTCCCAAGAGCAGTCCTTAGGATTAGAGGACCATTGAACTTTAACAAGCGGAACATCTTTATTACGAAGTCGTTTGACCTCCGAAGCAATAATTTGAATAGGATGCTGCTCATAAGTTAAATTAGGTGAAACTTCAATCTCCTCCCCAACACCGGACTCAAGAATAGAATCGGAATCCCGAAGGCACTTCCGTAATTGAGAAACGTGAAACACGTCATGCATGGTAGAAAACTAAGCTGGTAATGAAAGGCGATAAGCCATGGAGCCAATACGTTCAGTGATAGGAAATGGCCCAATATATTGAGGCACTAACTTTCCCGATCGACTGAAGCGTACAACACCCTTCATAGGTGAAACACGAATAAATACAAGAACCCCCACAGAAAATTCTAATTTTCTTCTTCGGTTATCGGCATAGGACTTTTGTCTACTCTAAGCTTCTTTCATCCTATGTCGAATAAGTTCAATCTTTTCTGTGGAATCTCGAATAAAATCTGGTCCTCAAATCAGCTTCTCACCAGCCTCAAGCCAACAAGAAGGAGATCGGCATGGCCTTCCATAGAGTGCCTCGAAAGGTGCCATACCAATATTAGATTGGAAGCTATTATTATAGGAAAATTCAACAAGTGAAATATGATCTTCCCAATTTCCACCGAAATCAAGCACACAAGCACGAAGAAGATCTTCAAGAGTTTGATTCACATGCTCAGTTTGTCCATCGGACTGGGGGTATTAAGCGGTGCTAAAATTAAGCTTCGTTCCCAAAGCTTTTTGAAGACTCTTCCAAAATCCACTGGTAAACAATGGATCACGATCACTAACAATAGAAGTAGGAACTCCATGCTGTTTAACAATTTCTTTAATAAAGAGTTTGGCCAGAAGAGGAACGGTTCGGTTCGACCGAACGACAATAAAATGGGCAGATTTAGTAAGTCTGTCAATGATCACCCATAAACTATTATGACCCGAACAAGAACGGGGAAGGCCATCAATAAAATCCATGGAAATTTGATCCCACTTCCAAACTGGAATTTCCAATGGTTGCAATAACCCACCAGGCCTTTGATGTTCAGCCTTAACAAGTTGGCAAGTCATGCAACACTTAACAAAGTTTGCGATATCTGATTTCATTCCCTCCCAATAATAAAGTCGCTTCATATCAGCGTACATTTTACTACTACCGGGATGAATGGAATACTTGGAACGATGAGAATCTTCTAGTATATCTTTACGAAGATCACTAATATTTGGTACGATAAGTCTACCAAATTTTTGAATGCCACCACGAGAATCAATATCAAAGTCTTTCAAACCTTCAATATCGGTTTTATCCTTAAGATTTTGGCCAAGCAAAGCCAATTCCAGATCTAGCTGTTGAGCTTCAAAAATGCGGTCTAAGAGAGTAGGACGAGCCTCAAGGCTACATAAGACCAGAGATGAAAATAAATCGGAGACACGATCTCTAATCTCACAAGTAGATAAAACCTCGAGATCGTTCCATTCAGATATCATCATGGTAACAACCGCTTGTTGTCTGCGACTAAGTGCATCGGCAACTCGATTTCCCTTTCCGGGAGTATAAAGAATATCAAGATCATAAGAGGCAAGGAATTCGAGCCAACGCTGTTGACGCAAATTAAGTTCCTTTTGAGAAAATAAATATTTTAAAGACTTATGATCAGTATAAAGTATAAAATTTTCTCCCAAAAGATAATGTTGCAAAATTCGAAGGGCGAAAACGATAGCCGCGAGTTCTAAATCATGCGTGGCATATCTAGTCTCAGCCGGATTCAATTGCCTAGAAGCATAAGCAATAACACGTTCTTTTTGCATAAGAACGGCACCCAAACCAACGCGACTAGCATCGGTATAAATGACAAAATCTTGATTCCCTTCGGGAATAACAAGAACAGGAGCATCAGAAAGGAGTTCTTTTAATTTCTGAAAAGAAGTTTCACATTTGTCCGACCAAATGTATTTAACACCTTTCTTTGTTAAGCCAGTAAGAGGCACGACAATCTTAGAAAAGTCTTTTATAAAACAGCGGTAATAACCTACCAATCCGAGAAAGCTACGGATTTCAGTCACGCTCTCTGGTCTCTTCCAATTTTGAATCGCTTCAATCTTTGAAGGATCCATAGATATTCCGGATTCGGAAATAATATGACCGAGGAACTTCACACTAGATTGCCAAAAGTGGCATTTAGAAAATTTTGCCTTTAATTGATTGCTCCTAAGAGTTTCCAATACCATCCGAAGATGCTTTTCATGTTCCTCTTCGGTTTTAGAATACACAAGAATATCATCAATAAAGATGAGAACAAACCGATCTAGGAAATCTTTGAAAACTCGATTCATGAGGTCAACAAAATAAGCCGGAGCATTCGTTAAACCGAATGGCATAACTAGCCATTCATAAGATCCATAACGAGTACGGAATGAAGTCAAAGGAATACTATCCTTTGGAATACGAAGCTGATGGAAACCGGTAGCCAAGTCCAATTGTGAAAAGACTCTAGCACCACTAAGTTGATCAAACAGATCATCAATCCGAGGTAAAGGATATTTTTTCTTAATAGTAAGATCATTAAGCTTGCGGTAGTCGACGCAAAGCCTAAGTGTACCATCAGACTTACTTACGAAAATAGCTGAAGCTCCCCAAGGCGAGGAACTAGAGCGAATAAGTTGCTTCGTCTCTAACTCGGATAATTATTTGCGCATCTCTTCATTCTCCTTATTAGACATGCGATAAGGAGGACGAGTAATAGGTTGAGTTCCAGGTATAAGATTAATTTTGAACTCAATTGCTCGCTTAGGTGGTAGTCCTAAAACGGGCTCAAAGATGTCGGGAAATTCACGAACGACGTGAATAAGAGAAATGACATCCTCTTCGTCATCATTATCATCATCACGAGGATTTAAAGAATATAAAGATGCAACCAAAGCGGAATCCGAATCTTTAAGAACAATAGAAATCTGATTAACAGATTGCGGATGACGGAGATAAATAGTTCGCTCAGGACATAGGATATGAGCTTCATAACGAGTAAGCCAATCCATACCCAAAATCATTCCAAAGCCTAAGTAACGCATGACATGCAAATCGGCTAGGAAAGAAAAATCACACAAAAAAATCTCGACGTCTTTACAAAGCAAACTAAGAGTTGCCGATCCACCAACCGGATTCGCAATTCTTAAAGAAGTCATTAAGGCAACAACACTTAAAGAAAGAGTGTCTACAAGTTCCTTTGATTTAAAAGAATGGTATGCACCCGTATCAAAGAGAACTCTAATGGGTTGATCATGAAATATAATAATGCCATCAAGGACAGAATGAGACATACCTTGACCGCGAGATGTGTTGCCAGGGGCTTGAGCAACGTTTAACTTTCCCTCCTTGCTTGGAAGCTTAGGGCATAGATGCATATAATGATCCGGACTTTTACAGTAGCGACAAGAATGGGGCTTTGAACACTTGTTCGCAAAATGGCCCCTAGCACCACAGTTATAGCATTTCCCATCACCAGAGGTAAAAGTCTTTGCAGCAGGAGTTGCGCGCTTACCCTTTTTGTTGGGATATGGGCCTTTGAACTTGTTAGGCCTTTTCTTGTTGTTGAACTTCGATTTAGAAGCCACCACTTCAACATCACTGTCCTTATCAGCCTCTTCAAGACGAAGAGCGATATCAATGAGTTGGTCGAAAGAAACTTCTAACTTTAGAAGTAATGGCTTCTTGAGATACTTGTTTAATCCATAGACGAATCTTTGGTTCTTCTTCAATGGAGTGTTGATGTATTCAACCTCATATTTGGACAGTGACTCGAAGGATGCGACATACTCTGTCACAGAGGATTCACCTTGAACAAGGTCTATAAAACGATGAGCCAATGTCACCTTCTCTGCTTCTGGTGCGAACTTTAATTCGAAGCGTTCCCGGAATTGCTCCCAGGTGAGATCTGCTTCATTAATTTCAGAAATAAGAAGTTCGTACCAATCCAATGCTCTCTCTTGGAGCATACTGGAAGCCACCAGAACACGGTGAAGATCGACAAGATTCATGCGAGAAAAGATTCTATCGCATGTTCTTAACCAAGCCTGGACCTCAATAATAGTTTCGGAACCTTTGAACGGTTTCCCACCTAAGTTGGTATAATCGTTGCACAAACGTGCAAATCCAGACTTAGGATGAGTAGGTTCCTGATTAGGACCAACTGCTTGAGCATTCTTTACTAAATCAAGAAGCTGTTGAGCGGTCATAAAAACTCCATCCTGGGGAGTAACAGTAGATGGTCCGGCTCTGGGACGGCCTGGTCTAGACATTCTCTTCTTTAAGAAAGAGAGAAGAAGAAAAAGGTTATTCACCAAATGAATATCAAGCAATCTTGATAGATGAAACAAGGAATCATAAAGAAAACAGGATGAATCGGTTCGAAGACTCGAACTAAATCCTGAAACACAACTCCTAAGGTGGACTTAGGACGATGATCCTTGTCAATTTATTCTACATTGTTCCGAAGTTTGGCTCTGATACCAAGCTGTGATGCCCCACCTCTATACCCACGCTAACCAAGAACACTACGATGTAGTGCTGTCAATTAGCACGGAGAATAAGGCTGTGGAGGAGCGACCAACCATGTAACTTCTTTGTGCGAGCACTGATATGTCAGATAGAATAGGATGTATATCATTTAAGGAGGAAATCCGACATACCGATAAAAACTCAAAGCTATCACACAATGGCTATATATAATCTTCGGAAACAAACATAGAAATAATCATAACATAAATCAGTCACAGACATCCATATCACAAAGGCGAAAGAAGATATGAATATATATATATAACACATAAAAGTGTACATCAGAGTAGTGGTCAGAAAGATCCACGATAATACAAAAAGAATAGCAACATGTGCTACACAAAAGAACAAGTACACAACATAGAGTCTATATCTCAAATGTGTACATCCAAAAACTACTAATCTATGTAGTTAGCCAAAACTCAGAATAATCCTGAAGAGAAGTCAAGCAGAAGCACCTGTAACATCTCGGTCTGACCCGAGTATTATTTATAAGAAAATAATAAACGGATCAGTCTAGCTATAAATATCAGATGATATGGTATAAAGTAAACGACATGACATGAACATGTAATAACCATAATGTCATACTACTATAAGTATGTAAATGATAATCAACAAGAGATTAATCAATATCACAAGGATCTTCTCAAAGATCCAAACCCATAAAAAGGTAATGACACACGAATTCACCAATACACAAGAATTGGTAAAACATATCAATGAAAATCACGAAAATTGGTGAAGCACAAAATCCAGAAATCAACACACGAAATCCAGAACAAATCCCAGAAATCAACACACGAAATCCAGAAATCACATAAAAGGGGGAAGTCCAAGCACACGGACGAGAAGCTATCTCATGTAAGCTATCCATTTAATTTTTCGAACACACGAATGGCCCGAAGGCCTTTGACACACGAGCGGCCCGAAGACCATGGGGTGCTACCCCATATATGCGAGTAGAAACATCACACAAGCGGGGTATAGTCTCCCTCGCAGACAAAGAGACATCGCTCAATCGCTAGTCTAAATCACAAAAATGATCGTCATGATCATAGGGAAGTGTCGATCACACCAAGCTAGTAAATATATGAGTTTAGCTTCATGTCCCATAACCACTTGCTTAACTTAAATATTTACGAACAAGTTGTAGGTCTTCACTAGAAAATTGTCACAAAAGGGTACAATCGAACAAGTCCAAGAATTAACCGACGAAGTGAACGCAAGCGTTTCATACCACTCGTTTTACTAAGCCGGATAATTAGATTTCTCATCCGAGTGAGGTAAAGGCTTGTATATACTAATAGATTGGAAAACGGTTTAGGAAAAAGAGCTTTGTAATAAAATAGAGTTGAAATCGTTTTGATGAAAGGGTTTTGATATTTACTACTAGTATTGAAACCTTTATATTTTTAAAGTGACAAATCACAGAAATTGGTGGTAGAATCAATAAGTCACAAAGATTCACATACGAAGACGTGAATGTAATCCAAGGAAATCAGTTCCAAAACCATCAAAGTAGAAACACCCATGCGACCAAACGTGGCCGAGTTAAAGTAAGTAAAATAGGTCGAATCGACTTATGGGTATTAAGTCACGCGACCTAAAGTGTCGCGACCTAGCAAGGTAAACGGTCAAGCGACCTAAGGGATTAAAGGTCATGCGACCGAACAAGGGACAAGACCGAGCGACCTAAAGTGCTGTGGCTTAAAGGCGAGTGACCTAAGCATGGCAGAGCGAATGATTCAATATCGAGCGACCTAACGTTGCCACGACCTAAGGTCTAAAACGAGGTCATGCAACCTAAAGGGGAGCACGACCTAAGAAGGTACACGAGCTAAGGGTGAGTGACCTAACAAGGTCGTGCGACCTAAGTGGTCATGAGACCTAAGTGGGATGGCCACGCGACCTAACGACCTAGGCAAGGTCATGCGACCTAAAGGTATAAGGACCTAACGGCCTAAAGGAGATGGGATCACGCGACCTAAAATGTTAAAGGTCTAACGACCTAGTGGCCTTGCGACCTAAGTGGGATGGCCACGCGACCTAAAGTTTTAACACACGAGCGACTTAACGTTATAAAGGCCAAACGACCTAAGGCTTAAATTGCGAGTGACCTAGGTTGCAGAGAGGATTTAAGGCCGGAAACGACCTAAATGGTGTGCGACCTTTCAACGGCAGAGTGACCTAGCACGCCCAGAACGACCTAAGTGCAGGAATTTTCCAAAAACGCTGAAAATTGGAGTTTTTCGCCAATCCAATCCAAACCAAAAGCAAATGTTCATACAAATGCGATAGGGAATCATTCCCAACAGTCCAATGACAGTTATAGGCAAGATGTGAGATTAAAAATCTCACCTTTTCACTAAAATGGATGAAGATGAAGCTTGAAAGCAAGGAGAAGCAATCCAAAGCTTGAATCCAATATCTTCTACTTGAATTTGGAGTTGAATGTTGGATTTGCAATGAAGACTTGAGCTAGGAATTTTAATTTCCCATTCCCTCCACCATTTTTGAAGAAGCTTGAAGTGTTTGTGAATTAATGAAGAGAAGAGGGGGTTGGGATGAGTTTGTGTGTGTTCAGCCCAAACCAAAGTCCTAAGCCAAAAAGTGATGAAAATTTCACTATCTCCAAACATATCGAAGTTTACACTCAAAAAAATTGCAAACGTCATTTTGAAATCAATGGAAGTGGTCTCGAGTCCTAATTTGACCGTATGCAAAAAGTAGCTTTTCGGACTAACATCCGACTAACGATAAAATATTAAAATATAAAATCGATAAATATGCGGGTTGTTACAAAAACTAAGCGTCGTATATAAGTCCGGTATGAGAAAACCCGAGATACATGCAACATGTAACGAAAACTGTTGAGACAGTACGGATCCCCATAATGGTTATCCCCTCAAAAGAAACCAACCATTCATTATGTCTAATATAGTGATATAATAGATAATGTCTAGAGTATAAATTATAAATCCTATCAAATAGTTGTGATGCTTACATTCATCACACCATAGCATAATTAGGATACAATCAAAACTGCTAAGGTACATTCGCATAATGGATTTTCTGCGAATATCCCTTCGGTCAAGCTGAAATCCAGTTTCCTTGCACAAGAATCAAAAATTTCCTTTTGAACGTCGTATATCTCTGGATAAAATAAAACATAGGGTAAACACAAAGGCCCATGCCCGAACATAAACATGAACCACGTAGAACAAAATATCATCAACTCCCGGTACCAACATCGATAAGCATACTCTAGATATAGAGTTGATAATACACTGTTGTTGGTCAGCCAAACCTCAGCTGTGCATCCCACTCTGTCTTTAGCCTTTTCTGATGTTGAGGTTATGTTTAGCATTTTTCACACAAGTCTTCATTACTTGAATATAACATAAATCCCTAATGGATTTCCACATTTCAAATAGATCAAGAATCACTACATGGATTCGAGCATATCACTTCTCGAATTTCCATATTAGTTCCCTTTATCAACCGCTTCCCAAACATAGAATTCGTATACTAGTTTTGAAGTGGTATTCAGTAAGTAAAATACTTACCGTCCCGGACTCTTCAAAACCAATCGATGAATTTCTGGTTAATTTAATTTCGATTCTTTCAGAAGTAAATGAAAGCTAGAGACATTTCATAATACTCCTCCCCAAGGGTTCATATTAGTATAAAATCATTAAGCTTTTCAATAACTTCCTAAGTCAACATTAGGTCAGGTTCGATAATTGACTAATTGAATATCTAGTTAAAACAATTGCTTTTTACAAATCACGATTCCACCCTTAACTTGTTTCTAACATGCTAACGTAACTATTCCTCGCCCAAGCGTGAAGCTAGGTAAGTTTGAGCACTGGTTGCATCAAGCCTTGCCCAGAGATTTTATTATTGAATGTCACAAATAGATATATCTACCTCGTCGGCTTTTAGTGTTAAGTATAGTATTAATGATTTCCATAAACAATAAGAAATCAACATGATTAACACGTTTTTGACATTTTTCGACTTACTATTCCTTGGTTAAGAGGGAAACCCGGTAGGTTAAAGCTCTATTACTCCATCCCTACTCGACATCAATCTTAACTCTCACAAATAGAAAAGACTTACTTTTTCGGCTTTTAGTTTTAAGCATAGTTAACTACTTTCCAAATAAGTAAATTAAACAATTAAACATTTAGCCACTAAGCAATTCTAACCCCATTTTGAAAACATTTATACATACTTTTAAAAAACTTAAAAAAACACATATAATAGGTTTTAAAAATTTTGTCCAAAATATTACTTGAAAATAACAAACCTATAATTTTCCTTAAAACTTGAAAACGACATGTTTTCAACAAAATGTCTTTTCTTTAAAAATTCACAATAAATTCTTAAATATTCGTAAAAATCTCAAGCCACTTTTTGAATACTGCAATAATAGTAAAATGATTGAAACAAAATATATAAATTTAAATATCTTTTTAAACCATTTAATGTCCAAAATCAAGTCTAAATGGGGCAGTTTTGCACAAGTGAAGTTTTGGTCATTTTTTAGATGTTACTTAACTTTTTACTATTCAAGCTTTTAACAGCAATAAACATACACATAAAACATTATAAATATGGTGAGAAAGCCCTAAGGATCTCTCTACAAAATTCCATACAAATCGTCGAATACTAAACAATTCCAAACAACATCTATAACAACTATCGCCATAAGTGCGCTTTCAAATCCAAGTTGTATTTAATCCTATGTTCAACTACAACCTATGTGATTTGTTCCAAGACCTTGCTATATGTCATACAAGTCCATTCAAGTTTGTTTAAGTCTATTTATATGTCACTTGCTTTTCAAAGCAATAATCAAAACCATTGTTTTCACATATGTCCAAGTTAAGTTAAACAACTTTAACACAACAAAACACAAGCAAATATGAGTTATTTTTCAATCCATGTGGTGAGTTAGCTCACCTTTTATCCAATAAATACCAAGCTTAAGCACTCAAGTTCAAACCCAAGCTAGCAACACTCTTTCCTTCCCTTCCTCTCTTGCTTCAACCTTTCCTTTTCCTCCTCTTTCCACCAAATGCTCATGGCCATAGGGTAGGGGGAGAGTGTGGCTTTACCTTTTCACAATCAAACTAGGTAAAAGGTTTTGTAATGTGGTGGTAAGGCTTCACTCAAAATTTGAGGTGATTTGGAGATGGTTTGCAAATAATTTGCTTTAGGAATTTTAAGATGAAGAAGATGAACACGACATTGATTTTGAACTCTAGGCTTTGTAAATATTTGTGATTATTTCATAAGGGTGCACTCCTCCCTATATCGGCTTTGGAACGTGATGGAGAAAGGCCAAAAACCCTTAAAACTCTTGTAACATTAATTAATTCTACCATGTCAACTTTACACCATATAACTTAACTTCTAAGTATTTCCATATTTGCTTATCTCCTAAATATCTATGATAACATCATGCATGATATACTCCATAAATGGGCAAAAGGTTTTTATTTCATGAAATTGATTTTCTAAGAAAGTAAGTGTATGTAAAAAAATCTGAGCAACTTCTAGCAGATAAAATCTGTCTATTGATAAAACGATTTTCGGTCACACTATCGATATTTTTCCAATGAATATATTTTTGTAAATGATTTTCAAAAACAAGTTTCTTATCATTTCTATTAAATAAATGATGCTTAGCAAGGTTATAAAATCACATTTATAACACTTAACTATATTTTGGAATGTTTCAATATTCGAAGATAAAGTGTTCGAATTTTAGGGTCGCTACATATGGTGGTTATGAAATTATTTGTAATTACAAACTAACACATCAGAATTCTTTATTTATCTACATATTAATTTGATGATGAGTAAAATGTTAATAAAGATATAATATCGTAAGTATAAATATGCTTTTCTAAGTAGGAAGATTCCTATCAAAACATACAATTACACGATACATAGAAATAATTTTTTTTCCTAAATTTAGAAGGGATTTTGTACTAGTCAAAATTTTTATGTCGTATTTATAAAGATATAAATACAAAACTATACTTTAAACTATTGACCTAAGTCCATTTAAAGATTTCATGATGAGACTACAACCGTTAATTTTTGTTTTAAAATTTAAATGAAAATCATAGGTCAGGCTTACTAACTTCAGTATGGACTATAGATATGCATTTATTGGATTATATGACGTATGAATCACCATTTTATTGAAGCTTTCAAATACTTTTTATAATGAATGCTCCAGACACATGAAATTATAATTCTTCGTCCCATCCTACCATATTATAATTTTTGTCATCGCATATTTAGAAATTTCCTAATTCTCAACATATAATTCATGACTTTTATGGCTATTCAATAAAATAAAATTTTATTCCTATGTTATAGAACATAGACTTTGATATTTTAGCACATCATTTTACTATTATGTTCATATAAAACTTAAAGTATATAAAAAAAATTTGGTACTCAATATAAAACCATGGAAGTTACAACTATAGAAAACATTAAGTAATAATCAATTTATGAATTAAAAATTGTAGGTACAAATAAATGATTAAAAATGGTCAAAAAGTTGATTAAAAACCACTATAATTCAATTGAAATATGAACAACTACATAAAAAATTGATCAAAATGACTTTTCCCACTTCATCCATGAAGCATGTATTTTATTTGATCAAATTGTTCCGATTAATTTCCAAAATGAACGTGCTTATAGATTCACAGATTAAGCAAAGCACGAAGATAGAAGTGAGAAATCTTCATATTTAACAACTGATTGATTTGGGATGAGAGATGGCACAGGTGATTCTCGATTTATTTGACACTTCCTTCAATCCTGAAATAGAAAGTTTAAAAACGATGGGTTTAAACTCAAATAACACAAGAATTTGAATGTTTTAGAGATTACATTTAGCTTCTGGAAAAAATAAAGACCGACTAAAGTGCATAATTGCAAAAAATACTCTTAAATAAAGAAGACATAAGTATTTATGGTGAAAATGAATAAGGAGAGGGAATATAATGGAAAAGCATTCAGTTTTTTATATAATATAATAAATCATAATTACTTTTATCTGTCTCAGTAAAACTATATTACCATAGTTCCATAATTGAATCACAAGTTAATTAATATTAATACACATAAGACAAAATTGGCATATTTGTGTATACATAAGATCTAAAGAAAAGAAGGGGTGTGGAGAGAATATTAGGTTTGGTAGGGCGGGGAGAAGATATAAGTGGGGAGAATATTTTTTTCATTTATAATTTTATATTTGAAATCTTAATTAGTGTTTGCTTTGTACTGTCTGTTTAACTTTCACTGGCGAATTACATACCATATATTTTGAATATTTGTGTTGCAAATGTGAAAGAAAGTTGTTTGCATTAAATACACGCCACTAACACATTTGAAATTTGTTAACATCATTTCTCCCATTATAAATGCAAATTCATTTTCCATTAAATAATTGATAAAAAATGGACTCCTAAATCTTCTCCATATCTCCACCAATGTCTTTGCACAACCACTCTTCTCCATACCTCTACCAATGTCTTCACCCAACCAGATCACCCCTTCTTCTAATATAAAAATGTAATTTTCCAGTTAGGAACCCACTATTCCTCTTACTAACTTTTGATTGCTATAGTTGAAGCTAATTTCCTTAACATGAATTAGTAAGCAACTCTTTCAACTTTTAAGGAATAGTTTTCCTAAATATGCTCTTTTCCTAATTTACATATAGTGAGACTCTAGTTGTAACGACCCGTATTTTTAACACTTTAAAAATACGAATTAAAATGAAAATTTTAGATAAAAATCCGAAGGAAATAAAATTTTGTGTTGTTAAAAGTGAATTACAAGTTAAAATACAAAACTGAATTCTGAAATAACTTATTTGTAAATTAAATATGGATGTTAACTTGTAGTGAATGTAAATAATGAATTGAATTTGATTGTAAACCAAATATGTTATGATTGTAAACAAAGAATAAATAAAACGATATATTTAATAGTGGAAGTTTATGTTATTGAAACTAATATAAATAAATGTAACTTAATATTACAGTTGATTGAAATCAAATAATAACCGAAACTGTAATTTGATAAAGATGTTAACTTGTAATTGAACGTAAGTAAAGATTTAAATTTGAATGTAACAAGTAATTGAATTGAATTGAATTTGATTGTAAACAACGAAATAAATAAAATGTTACATTTAATATTGAAGTTATAATATGGAAATCAACGTAAATGAATGTAATTTAATATTACTGTGAATTTAAATAAGATGATAGCTGAAGAAAATGAAAGTAAATGAATTATAAACTATTGATAATAATGTATAAGTAAATGGTTGATTCAATAATGAAAGTGTAAATCAAAATAAAAGAATTCAATTGGAATTAAATAACTTGAATTTGAATTACAATATAATTGAACGCTGAATCTAATGTAATCTTTTATACTGGATTTATAATGGAAAACCGCATTGTAAAAGATTGTTAATTACTGTGAAATTAAAAATGAAACTTGTGAACAATTGAAATTTGATTTAAAAGTTAATAATTTAAAATTGGGAATTTTATATTGAAATTAGACGGTAGAAATAGCCATTTTTACAACTGTCTCGGATTTCGACGAAACTAGTTTCATCGAATCCGTAACAGTGAATTATTATAAGGTTTCAATTTTCGTAGCAATCGGACTTGTCGTTTGATCGTGCGAGCTTGAAACGCGTAGAAATTTAACGTCGTTAATTAAAATAATCAACTTCAAAAAGCTATCTTCTACATACGATTGAATTAGGCCTTGGGACTAGTTCCATTGCGTCCGGAACGGGGGTAAAACCTTATAAACGCCTGGCGGCACGTCTCGTTTGGAGTTCGGACGATTTTGGACCTAACTTTATAAATACGCACTCAAAACCGAGACAGTTTTATCATTTTTCATTTCAGAAACCCTAATTTCAAACCATGGCCGCCACCTATTCCATGGCTGAAATTGTTCGAACTTCTTTCCTTAATATCTCTCAATCCGTTCAACAAAATCGAAAAATTCCAAAAGCAAAAGTGTAGATCTCGGCGAGCTCTTCAAATCCATACGGTTGATTCGTGCTAATTCGTCACGGATTGGTCCAGATATGGCTTTGAAGTCGTGCGTATTTTCTTAGTTTGCGTGCAAACGGCGGCGACTGGTGATGCGAAACTTCTGGCGTTGGTGGCTCTCCTGGAGGCGCTCGCGTGGGGACATCTTGATCAAACTCCGGCTGCATCGAGTTGCGTGCGTTTTGTGGTGGTTGTTGCGTTCATGGGTTCGGCTGTGCTAATGCGCGTAAAGAAGAAGAAGAAGGTTAAACGATTAATTAATTGCTAATCATGTTTTAAATTATATCGTTATATTAATTTAAGCATAACTTTTGCATACGAGGTCCGCTTCGAGCGAAACATCTGGCGACGTTGGAATCACGGCGACGAGAGCTACGCTGCAGTTTAGATCCGAAGACATTTGGAGCTCGTTAAAATTTTAGGTTAAATCGAACGTTGTTCGATTTGATTTAAAAATCGAAACTCAAGGTGAGTGTTTTATAACGCTCACAACGTACTGAATATCTTTATGGTAGTTAAATTTGACATTATGAAGTGATATGAATTTATTTGTCGTTGTTTGATAAAAATTTAATTGTCATATAGATTGTCGTGTGAATTCACCGTTGAAAATTTAAATTGACAGTAAATTGAAATTAGGATTTAATTGAAATCAAATTTCCCGATATTGATAACTATGAAATTGCCGTGAATTGTATTGACTATTGGATGATTTATTTCGATGAATGCTATTGGTTGATATTTAAATGTTTGGATGTTTATTTGCTTATATATATCCTGTTATACATGCACATGACACTGTGATTGGTTTAAGTAATATATATTCATCCCTGACATTTAATTGAAATAACTAACCACTTGGCCATAGGTTAGAGAATTATATACGGACACCGGGTTGGTTAAATTAAATGATTTTAAAGTTGTTTTGAAATTGTTTAAATGAATTGATTTTAAGAATAAAATCCAATTTATGGAAATTGAATTATTTTGAATTGAAGTTCGAGATGTTGGAATTTAAACTTGGTAAATGAAATTGTTTAATCATTCGAAGTTTATATTTTTAAGAAAAAAATTTGAAATACGGCGTAAATTTCAAAAGTTGATTTGTTTTAAAAGATTGGACTTTTAATCGAACTCTGAATATTTCTAAGAAAATTTATATGAAATGATATTTCAAGTTTGAGTTTGGAATTGAAAATTGATTTGAAATTGAGATTTAATTAATTTGGAATTTAATTGAAATTCAAAGAAATTTGTAAATTGGACTAAATTGAAACTATTGAATTAAATTTGAAGATAAAATTGATTTGAATAGGATTTGAATTGAAATTGATTTGGAAGTTAATACTTAAATGAATTCTTGAAATCCGAATGTTAATCTAAGTTTATTGAATTGGAATTGTTCCAGAAATTAAGTAAACTACTTAATACGGATGTTTAATTTGAAGAATATTCTAATTTGAATACGAAATGGTTTTAAAGCGAATCTTATATTCTTATATAAATATATGAACTGTTTTGAAATATGAAATATTTAAAGTTTCGAAATATATTGAAAGTGAAATGGCTTATTTTGTGGGTCAAATATGTATTTGAAATTGATAATTTGAAATGGTTTATTGAGAAGCTGAATCGAGTTGAAATTGATGATTTGAGATTTTGAAAATTTTAAATTTTGGAATTCGAGTTTATGTGAAATCGAAATGAGATTTTGAGGCGAAAAGTGATTTTGAAATCGAAATGAAATTTTGAGGCGAAAAGTGATTTTGAAATCGAAATGAGATTTTGAGGCGGAAAATGATTTTGAAATCGAAATGAGATATTGAGGCGAAAAATGATTTTGAAACGGAATCTTACATCTTGAATAGATATGATGATATTTGAAATGGATTTGATTTTGAAGCGAATATGATATTTTGCTATCAATTATGAATCGATTTGAAAATGTAAAAGATCGAACCGGTGTGAAAAATATAACGTAGTTATTAAAGAGACCGGGATCGGATATGGACATACTCTCTGTCGATACCGAAAACCACTTTAATAACTAATACACGTGGAGTGTTGATCCAGAATGAAGTGGATGGTTTTGGTGAACGTGTTGATTTGAAGAAAGAGAACGATTTGGATGACCCCTGACATGACTAAAACAGGAGCCGCGCCGGGCCATTGAGGATCGCCATCTCTAGCGGACACACTCCTTCGATACCATGTCTATTACTTTTGTGATTCGATTTGGGTGCACCCCGCGATTTGGGAGTGTTGTTTCGCGGTGTTGGGGTAGTAGCTGCTATGCCCAACATCAGTCCGGATCACGCAACTACTAGTATCCTAGTTGGTATTGCCTCATGTACCTTGTCATACTGATTATCCTATTCGCGACCACTACGATTTTGGTTTGTACCTTTAGTATATGGATTGCCCTCTGGTGACTTCCGGTTTTGGGGAAACTACGGTCTTG
This sequence comes from Allium fistulosum, assembly GCA_030737815.1. Lineage (NCBI taxonomy): Eukaryota > Viridiplantae > Streptophyta > Magnoliopsida > Asparagales > Amaryllidaceae > Allium > Allium fistulosum. Next base: position 473,822,487 of record CM060907.1, read on the forward strand.
TATATGCTCTTGGGAATATAAACTGTGTTAAGGGTGTAATGGGCCATGGCTTAACGCTATTTTAATACTTTTACTTTAATGTAGACATATTATAATAGCGTATTGTACTACATAGTAGATAGTTTAACGGATCCTTGAGAGATGGAAAATCTCGTAACATCTCTTAAGTTATTGCACTCACGTTGACACTGGATAGGAGATGTCAAACCCCGTAAACATCTCTGACGCCGTCACACTCATATTTTCTTATTCGATTTGACTTACATGAGATATTTTAGTCCTAACTCGAGTGTTTTGTCTTTTCATTACGCTCGGGTCAGCCTGAGCATTTCAGATAAGGTTGAAGATCTATTTTTGAGGACGAAGACGGAGTTTGGTATTACATCATTTGTATTCTACTACCATATTATTTTTCCGCTGCATTATTTTATTATCTCTGATATGTATGTAACTCTGATTTATGATGTATAATAATAATCAAATTTATTTATTTAACAGCTTCATGAACTGTTATTTTATTATTATATCTTGTTCCTTCCGCTGCAAGATTCTGAGTTTGCTTCTGTTCTTTCTTTCCTTTTCTTATTTAACCCCAATAACCATATGCCTTTTTGAACGGTTTGAGTTGGACATGTGTGGATTATTGTCGACTTGAACGGTCAAAAATGGCGGGTCGTTTCAGTTGGTATCAGAGCTTTGGTTTAGATTACCTTGGCTCTAGTGGGGAATAACTCATTGAAATAGGGTTAAACCTTATGAATGAGTTTGAGTGTATATGAGAGAGCGTATTTGTAATTTTGTTGTAAAAAAATGATTTTATATTGTGTTAATTTGTTCCGTTGAGTATTTATGAATTCTGGTTGGTACTTGGGACGCCAAGGCATCGATAGGAATTTCTAAACACTCGAATAGGACAGATTGACATAATATTGTTTTAGATTATATTTTATATATAAAAGAATTATCTTGAAAATTTATAAATTTTGATTGTATTGGTTGTTAGGAGATGATAATATTAGATTATCATCGTTTATTGTTGATTAGTCAATATTTCTAACTATTGACTAATGGATGATTTTAAGGAATGAAACTTGTAAATATGACTGACAATGAATATAAATGGTAAATAAAATAAAATAAAAATGAATTTAAATTAAGATGGAGAATTTAAATTCCGGTGTTTTGAAAATTTATTATCAAAAATTTGAAATGTATAATATAAGTATTATATGATAGTATATTCGATTAGAAATTGTTTTCAAAGGATTTTCAAATGAAGTAAGTGTTATACTCCCCTCTTAACACTAGAAAATGATTCCGGTGATGAGTGCATGCATCATCGACTTTATTTTCGAGAGTCTAAGTGGGGGAGATCACTTAATAGTTTTTCTAAACCCTGTTTTGATTAAAATTGAATTTTATTTTGTATTCTCTATAGTATGACTTGATATATATTAATATAAGTATATATTATTTCAAACTTGATTTGAAATGAAACCGGAGTTGAAATTCTTAAGTTCTTTAATATTTAATGACTTTAAACTATTGAAATAAACTAGAAACTGTACGCTTTTGGATTAAATAGAACTTGAATTGAAATTTTCTAAAGTATGTAATGAAAATAAGTATATATATATATATATATATATATATTTCAATGCTGATTAAATTTTTTCTAAAAGTATGATTTGAGATATAAAGATATTAGTATATATATATATTTATTTAAAAAAAAAGGGTTTAATCGAATCCGGTGTTGAAATTCTTAAGTTCTCTAATAAGGAATGATTTTAATTATTAAACTAAAGTAAATCTTGAATTGTTAGAAACTTATGAATTGAAAAAGGTGAAATTGAATTTAAGTGTAAAAAAAAAATTTATTAAAATTGTAGGAGTAACCCTTAATTTGGAAAATAATAAATTGGAAATTTATTTAATAGGTATAACACTCAAATTGAATGAAAAGAAGTTGTATATTGTTTAACTACATTCTATTTGCATAGCTATAACTTACCAAATACTTAAAAAGTTTAAAATGCTAATATGGATAAGTAAATGAATAATATACAAGTGTGATTGCGAATAATAAAATGTGAAGATCTATTGATAGTTGTAAATATAAAGGAAATTTAAGTTGTACAGTGAATTAAATTTAAAATTAATTAAATATAGAATTAGTAAATGGAAACTAATTAAATTTGAATAAAACTAAATGTCAATAAACTTGGAAGTGTATGAAATTAAAATTTTGACTTGGAAATGTATAATTGATTTATTATAGATTTGGATGGAGGTTAATGTTTGATATGCATTGGTTGTTAGATAGATGTTAATTGATTAAGTATGATTCATTTTGTTAATAAATTGAATAAATGGAATATAAATTTAAATAATTAAATTCAATTTGAAGTAAGGTGATGTTGAATATAATTGTATTCAATTTAATTTGAAGAAAAATTGTCTTGAGTTAAATGTGGATGTAATAAAGTGAATAAACCGGAAAACGAATTTAATGTAAACTTATTTCATAAAAATATAAAAGAAATTAACAACTTTGGGTTAATGCTTGATTTTCCGGAAACTTTAAATTGGATAGTTTGTATTTGTAATAACAAACAAATGTAGAAATCTAAAATTGTCCGGTATGTGCTGAAACTAAAAGTAACATAACTTTTAAATGAATAATCGGAATTTGATGATCTTGGACTTTTCGGAAAGCTTAGAATCTGTAGCACGACTTTTGTTTAGAGTATTTCAGAAAATTCATTAGTTTACTAGGTTAAAAATGTAAATGTCTATCGCTGTCCTGTGTAAGAATAAGCAAAACCAATAGCATTTGACCTTAGTATTTATGACATAACTTTTTACTGGTTTATCGGATTTTCATGATCTTGTACTTTCTGGAAACCTCAGAACCTATGCTCCAACTTTTGTTTTAGAAGCCTTGCATTTTGCTGAAGTTTAGAACGTCGAAAGTGTGCGTGAAGGTCGCTGACCTGCACGGACCTAAAACGTATTCTCGTAGTAAAACGGTCGTAACTTTTGAACGGAAGGTCCGAATTCAATGATTTTGGTCATTCCGGAAAGCCTGAAACGAATGCAACAACTTTTCTTTAGATTCCATTGTCAAATTGTATAGTTTAGGTGACCAAAAACTGAGATTCGTTTGCTGTCCTGGAATTGGAATTTCAGTTTTGAAGCTAAACATGTAATATGTGTGTCGTTTATGATAAGTATATCGATCTATCTTTATATGCATGGTTCTAACTTGGTTATTGAGCACTTTAGTAGGTAGCAAAGGGGTTGCGCTTCGCCTGTGGAGCTCGCTTCTGCGCTAAATGCAAAATGTAAGTTAAAATGCTAATAAACGCTTAATAAAAGGTATGTTCTCGGATTACAGTTTATGTTGTGGTATATTATTGTGTTCCCCATATTTTGGGATGCCTCATTCTTGTAATGAGATGTATATCATGCAATTATTAGCACTGTGAAATTTTTCGGTCCTAGCCGCGCAAAGGAGGTGCTGCCGAAACTTTTCAAAAATCCGGGAGTTAGAAAAATTTGTGAAAAAAAAATCCTATAACTAAATTTTGCAAATAAGTAGAATATTTTGAATGAATTATATCTAAATGATGTTTTCCCCTTCTCTGTTCCTTTTCGAGGATGAAAAGTTTTAAGTGGGGGAGAATGTAACGACCCGTATTTTTAACACTTTAAAAATACGAATTAAAATGAAAATTTTAGATAAAAATCCGAAGGAAATAAAATTTTGTGTTGTTAAAAGTGAATTACAAGTTAAAATACAAAACTGAATTCTGAAATAACTTATTTGTAAATTAAATATGGATGTTAACTTGTAGTGAATGTAAATAATGAATTGAATTTGATTGTAAACCAAATATGTTATGATTGTAAACAAAGAATAAATAAAACGATATATTTAATAGTGGAAGTTTATGTTATTGAAACTAATATAAATAAATGTAACTTAATATTACAGTTGATTGAAATCAAATAATAACCGAAACTGTAATTTGATAAAGATGTTAACTTGTAATTGAACGTAAGTAAAGATTTAAATTTGAATGTAACAAGTAATTGAATTGAATTGAATTTGATTGTAAACAACGAAATAAATAAAATGTTACATTTAATATTGAAGTTATAATATGGAAATCAACGTAAATGAATGTAATTTAATATTACTGTGAATTTAAATAAGATGATAGCTGAAGAAAATGAAAGTAAATGAATTATAAACTATTGATAATAATGTATAAGTAAATGGTTGATTCAATAATGAAAGTGTAAATCGAAATAAAAGAATTCAATTGGAATTAAATAACTTGAATTTGAATTACAATATAATTGAACGCTGAATCTAATGTAATCTTTTATACTGGATTTATAATGGAAAACCGCATTGTAAAAGATTGTTAATTACTGTGAAATTAAAAATGAAACTTGTGAACAATTGAAATTTGATTTAAAAGTTAATAATTTAAAATTGGGAATTTTATATTGAAATTAGACGGTAGAAATAGCCATTTTTACAACTGTCTCGGATTTCGACGAAACTAGTTTCATCGAATCCGTAACAGTGAATTATTATAAGGTTTCAATTTTCGTAGCAATCGGACTTGTCGTTTGGTCGTGCGAGCTTGAAACGCGTAGAAATTTAACGTCGTTAATTAAAATAATCGACTTCAAAAAGCTATCTTCCACATACGATTGAATTAGGCCTTGGGACTAGTTCCATTGCGTCCGGAACGGGGGTAAAACCTTATAAACGCCTGGCGGCACGTCTCGTTTGGAGTTCGGACGATTTTGGACCTAACTTTATAAATACGCACTCAAAACCGAGACAGTTTTATCATTTTTCATTTCAGAAACCCTAATTTCAAACCATGGCCGCCACCTATTCCATGGCTGAAATTGTTCGAACTTCTTTCCTTAATATCTCTCAATCCGTTCAACGAAATCGAAAAATTCCAAAAGCAAAAGTGTAGATCTCGGCGAGCTCTTCAAATCCATACGGTTGATTCGTGCTAATTCGTCACGGATTGGTCCAGATCTGGCTTTGAAGTCGTGCGTATTTTCTTGGTTTGCGTGCAAACGGCGGCGACTGGTGATGCGAAACTTCTGGCGTTGGTGGCTCTCCTGGAGGCGCTCGCGTGGGGACATCTTGATCGAACTCCGGCTGCCTCGAGTTGCGTGCGTTTTGTGGTGGTTGTTGCGTTCATGGGTTCGGCTGTGCTAATGCGCGTAAAGAAGAAGAAGAAGGTTAAACGATTAATTAATTGCTAATCATGTTTTAAATTATATCGTTATATTAATTTAAGCATAACTTTTGCATACGAGGTCCGCTTCGAGCGAAACATCTGGCGACGTTGGAATCACGGCGACGAGAGCTACGCTGCAGTTTAGATCCGAAGACATTTGGAGCTCGTTAAAATTTTAGGTTAAATCGAACGTTGTTCGATTTGATTTAAAAATCGAAACTCAAGGTGAGTGTTTTATAACGCTCACAACGTACTGAATATCTTTATGGTAGTTAAATTTGACATTATGAAGTGATATGAATTTATTTGTCGTTGTTTGATAAAAATTTAATTGTCATATAGATTGTCGTGTGAATTCACCGTTGAAAATTTAAATTGACAGTAAATTGAAATTAGGATTTAATTGAAATCAAATTTCCCGATATTGATAACTATGAAATTGCCGTGAATTGTATTGACTATTGGATGATTTATTTCGATGGATGCTATTGGTTGATATTTAAATGTTTGGATGTTTATTTGCTTATATATATCCTGTTATACATGCACATGACACTGTGATTGGTTTAAGTAATATATATTCATCCCTGACATTTAATTGAAATAACTAACCACTTGGCCATAGGTTAGAGAATTATATACGGACACCGGGTTGGTTAAATTAAATGATTTTAAAGTTGTTTTGAAATTGTTTAAATGAATTGATTTTAAGAATAAAATCCAATTTATGGAAATTGAATTATTTTGAATTGAAGTTCGAGATGTTGGAATTTAAACTTGGTAAATGAAATTGTTTAATCATTCGAAGTTTAGATTTTTAAGAAAAAAATTTGAAATACGGCGTAAATTTCAAAAGTTGATTTGCTTTAAAAGATTGGACTTTTAATCGAACTCTGAATATTTCTAAGAAAATTTATATGAAATGATATTTCAAGTTTGAGTTTGGAATTGAAAATTGATTTGAAATTGAGATTTAATTAATTTGGAATTTAATTGAAATTCAAAGAAATTTGTAAATTGGACTAAATTGAAACTATTGAATTAAATTTGAAGATAAAATTGATTTGAATAGGATTTGAACTGAAATTGATTTGGAAGTTAATACTTAAATGAATTCTTGAAATCCGAATGTTAATCTAAGTTTATTGAATTGGATTTGTTCTAGAAATTAAGTAAACTACTTAATACAGATGTTTAATTTGAAGAATATTCTAATTTGAATACGAAATGGTTTTAAAGCGAATCTTATATTCTTATATAAATATATGAACTGTTTTGAAATACGAAATATTTAAAGTTTCGAAATATATTGAAAGTGAAATGGCTTATTTTGTGGGTCAAATATGTATTTGAAATTGATAATTTGAAATGGTTTATTGAGAAGCTGAATCGAGTTGAAATTGATGATTTGAGATTTTGAAAATTTTAAATTTTGGAATTCGAGTTTATGTGAAATCGAAATGAGATTTTGAGGCGAAAAGTGATTTTGAAATCGAAATGAAATTTTGAGGCGAAAAGTGATTTTGAAATCGAAATGAGATTTTGAGGCGGAAAATGATTTTGAAATCGAAATGAGATATTGAGGCGAAAAATGATTTTGAAACGGAATCTTACATCTTGAATAGATATGATGATATTTGAAATGGATTTGATTTTGAAGCGAATATGATATTTTGCTATCAATTATGAATCGATTTGAAAATGTAAAAGATCGAACCGGTGTGAAAAATATAACGTAGTTATTAAAGAGACCGGGATCGGATATGGACATACTCTCTGTCGATACCGAAAACCACTTTAATAACTAATACACGTGGAGTGTTGATCCAGAATGAAGTGGATGGTTTTGGTGAACGTGTTGATTTGAAGAAAGAGAACGATTTGGATGACCCCTGACATGACTAAAACAGGAGCCGCGCCGGGCCATTGAGGATCGCCATCTCTAGCGGACACACTCCTTTGATACCATGTCTATTACTTTTGTGATTCGATTTGGGTGCACCCCGCGATTTGGGAGTGTTGTTTCGCGGTGTTGGGGTAGTAGCTGCTATGCCCAACATCAGTCCGGATCACGCAACTACTAGTATCCTAGTTGGTATTGCCTCATGTACCTTGTCATACTGATTATCCTATTCGCGACCACTACGATTTTGGTTTGTACCTTTAGTATATGGATTGCCCTCTGGTGACTTCCGGTTTTGGGGAAACTACGGTCTTGTATATGCTCTTGGGAATATAAACTGTGTTAAGGGTGGAATGGGTCATGGCTTAACGCTATTTTAATACTTTTACTTTAATGTAGACATATTATAATAGCGTATTGTACTACATAGTAGATAGTTTAACGGATCCTTGAGAGATGGAAAATCCCGTAACATCTCTTAAGTTATTGCACTCACGTTGACACTGGATAGGAGATGTCAAACCCCGTAAACATCTCTGACGCCGTCACACTCATATTTTCTTATTCGATTTGACTTACATAAGATATTTTAGTCCTGACTCGAGTGTTTTGTCTTTTCATTACGCTCGGGTCAGCCTGAGCATTTCAGATAAGGTTGAAGATCTATTTTTGAGGACGAAGACGGAGTTTGGTATTACATCATTTGTATTCTACTACCATATTATTTTTCCGCTGCATTATTGTATTATCTCTGATATGTATGTAACTCTGATTTATGATGTATAATAATAATCAAATTTATTTATTTAACAGCTTCATGAACTGTTATTTTATTATTATATCTTGTTCCTTCCGCTGCAAGATTCTGAGTTTGCTTCTGTTCTTTCTTTCCTTTTCTTATTTAACCCCAATAACCATCTGCCTTTTTGAACGGTTTGAGTTGGACATGTGTGGATTATTGTCGACTTGAACGGTCAAAAATGGCGGGTCGTTTCACTAGTTATCAGAGTTTGGATTACTGCATCCTTTAAATCCTATTATTTACCAAGAACTAACATGTAACTCACAAATACCTCCTCATTTATTCCCTCCACCACCCTAAATTGGACGGATTTAAAGTTTGACATCGTTGGTATAATTATTCATTGACTCAACGACATCGTAAGTTTGAAAAATTTCGGTGCAACTTGTCATACATGGTGTTCCGTAACCTTAGCTTATGTTTGCCAACGTTGTTGTCATCATCAAAAATCATCCCAAATCCCTTGGCTTCTTTTACTGCAACTAGAATTAAACAATCCTCTCATCCAACAAAGATAAAGAAGAATAGAAACTGGGTTGACCTATGTAGTTCCTCCTCTCTGTTTCTACAATTTTTCAAGTAAATAAAACTATTCTATAAACCATCCTCCTCGTTTGATTTTTGATATTAACATTGGAAAAGTAAAACTAATAGGATTTGATAATGGAGACTCATTTATAATGGGAGTGTGCACAAAAATTTGGATCATTATTTCATCAAATTTCATTTGTATGGTGATTTCAAAAAATATTCGAGCCAAAACTGCATTCTTTACTTTTATAACCCTATCAATGGTACCCACTTCAACCATCCATCGGCCTCTGTCTCTGACTTAAGCATGGTTATCAACAATAAAAATCCACACTCCGACATTGTTACTATTGCTATAGTTTGCTACGGTGATAATTCTAAGGATCCAATTAGTTTGAAACTTTACATTGCAACTATAAGGGCAGGTAATTCATGATGGACTCTTCTTAATTTAAGGAAAATAGTAATAAATGATGATTTTACTAAAGATATTATTTTTCATCAATAATGTCTTTATGTTATCACTAATCACCTTGAAATGATCTCATTTGAAGACATAATGATTCTTTATTCTCATCTATAAAAGCAAAGTGTAGGAAGAGTTCAGCAAAAAAAGTGTTATATAGAGTAGAGGAAAATGGGTTAGAATAGGAAACTAAAGATGAGTGCTTTTCTACCATAGTCAAGAAGAAGTTCGTAGAGTCGCTTGATGGGAAAGTCTTGTTCTTGTATGTATCTAGTATCGCTTATTCGGGTACTCATGGGATTAGAGTTACGTTTGAATTGTCCAAACTTTATTGGAGTCTAGGTCAATGGGATTTGGTCAAATCTTCTATGAATCATAATCTCTATTTTTTCAATTCATTTGATATGCTGATCATTTTTCTGGATGTCTTGGTTTCATCTTATAGCAAACTGTACAACTAGTAATGTATGTCAACCGGATATAATGCAGGTGATGGATGCCAAGAAGGATTGAACAATGCCGATAATATTGAAAAGGCTCTTTACTCGTGATTCATACCTAATTTGTCTTGAACAATCTGCCAGAGGTGCACATTATTTTCCTTCCAAGTTTCATTTCTTTCTTAGTACGCTTTTATTTGTTATTAGTTACTATTTCATTGGTGTTAAGACACACATGAAAGGATAATAAAATAGTTTGGCTACTTAAAAACTATTTATAGTAGTTTTAATACCATGATATCATGATTAGTATCATAGTGTAAACAAAACTATGAATCGGTTTAATTCTATAATATATGGATTGAGAGTCTTTAAACATTGCATGAAGAGTGCATAGAAATAGTTTTTCCATATGGCAATGTCACCATTTAGTATGTTGTCCAACCATTTAAGTGGCTTTTAAGCCATAGCCATAATCGGTACTAGTGTTAACCCAAAAATTGGACTAATACCCATAATGCCATGCTGAACCAAAAATTGGTCTAGCATCCCTGATGTGATTTAGAGTGACATTGCTCTGATAGGTTACTAAGGGATGGTTAAACCATACATTGTCTTAACCATGCAAGAACTTAGTACAAAATGATGTTATTTGAAATGGCTTAATGACGCCCATAAACTTTTGATATGTAAGTGTTAAAAAATCCATGTCACGTGTCCAAGGGTAAAATAGGCAAGTTGTTTGAATATGCAATAGTCCATTAATTATTCGTTAATAGGAAAGATGGGCAATTCACATAAGGCACAATGCATTCTTCATATGTTAAAAAGGTAAAATAGTAACTATGCAAAAAAACACTAATTTAGACAAGCGCCTAAAGTCAAATCTGAATCCAAAAATTATTCACATGCGCATCCTTGTTCAGCAATAATCAAATTTGCACAATCTAGGTAAAAAGGCTATGCAAGGTCATTTGTTGAAGTACTTGTTTATAAGTTTCAAAAGATAGAATTGGTTATTGATTTGCCTCAAATCAATTTAGGCTTTATAGTCCTTCAATTTTAAGAAGGAGAGAATGAAAATGGTTCCAACATTAAGTAGCCATAGGGTCCATATTTATAGGGGTGGAGGTTGGAAATCTGGCCATCATATGTCCTTCCGCATCCTTGATTTTCAACATTGTTCATTGCATTGATAATATGTGGCAACCTTCTATGTATAGTTGAAATTCGTCAACCTTTCGTACACTCTTGATATGCGGCAACATTCCGTGTACCGTTAATATTCTTCAACCATCCATGCTTCTTTAAGCTCGAAATCCTTCATAACTATTAGCATTCGACATCTTGTAACATTTGACATTCCTCACTATACTGATGATATGCGACATCCTTGGCCATTAAACATCCACTGCCTGGTTGGGGTTGCGTTATAGTACTTAGTGTTGTAAAGGCTTTGACATCAGCTATCGAATCAAAAGCTCAATATCCTCTTCTGTGTTTAGATCTTCGACATCTTTAAGTGATACTACACTCTTCCTCCATTTTATGCTTTTAATCATCATTATATTATAGAAATTCAGTATCTACTAGGCTATAGAGATTCGATATCTCCTCATTGCTAGGCGTTCATTATCCTTATCATTATTTAGAAGTTTGATACTCTCCTGAAGTTATGTATTCGATATGTTTCTCCATTGTTATGGTTCGAAATCACTTCTCACTTTCTGTTGCTTCATAGCACTTACCGCCTTTTGAGTTCTACTTCTTATTATCGGTTCGATACCTCTTCTTGGGTGGATAACTACTTGGAGTGCGACATTCTCTTGGTTGTTAAATATTCGAAATCTCTTTTTACTTTAGAATGCTTAGCAAAGCTTAATGTTGTTTTAACTTGATATCCTAGACATTCGATATCTTTTCATTCATTGTTGGAGCTTGCTCGCTATTTAAATGCTCAACGCCTCTTCTACTTTAGGTGTTTAACAACATTTATGGTTGTCGAGACTCGACATGACCTTCTATAGTTACAGAGATTCGACACCGTTCCTTCCTTTAAACTCGACACCTTCTTTGTTTTATATTTGATGCTTGACATCTTGCTAGCGACTTCTTGGAATGTTTCTATATCTTTCCTATGGACTTAGCTGCTTCTTTACCTCTTGTTGACTTCTTAAGACTTATTCGATAGTCGGAAAATATTGAAGATAACATTTGCACCCCTTCCTCATATAAAAGAGGCTTGTTACACTTTAGTGTAAAACCAAGTATTTTCTCATCTTTCCATCTTCCAGTGAGATTTTCTCTTCAATCCTATTCTCTTCAATGTTGCTCTAAGCTTAATCGATAAGTCCGAAAGTTTGGTCGACAGGAAGACCAGAAATTCTCTTGATAAGAAAACTAGAAATTCAGCTGAAATGAATTACATAGAATTGTTTGATAAGAAATCCAGAGATTCAGTCAATAAATCCATAACTTATTTTAACTAAAAGGCTAGGAATCCATATGGCAAGAAAACCGTGAATTCATTAGTTAAGAAGATTATAAATCCATCTGGTATTGCTCGAATAGATGATTAGAAATTATTTTTTAACAATAGTACTAGAAATCCATCTAGCAATAATATTAATTGAATAGAAGACTAGAAATCCATATGGCAATAATATAACTTGAATAGAAGATCAAAAATTCATCCATCAATAATATTACTTACATAGAAGGCCAGAAATCCATCTGGCAATAATATTACTTGAATAGAAGACCAAAAATTCATCTACCAATAATATTACTTGAATAGAAGTTTAGAAATCCATCTGGCAATAATATTTCTTGAATAAAAGATTAAAAATTCATCTAGCAATAATATAACTTGAATAAAAGACCAGAGATCCATTTAGCAATAGTATTACTTTAATAGAAGACCAGAAATCCATCTAGCAATAACACCATAATTTTATCTGAATTGAAGATAAGAAATCCATCTGGTAATAATATGATGCAGCGCGACCTACCTGTGTCTTAGGTCGCCAACGACCTAACTCTATCTGCAAGCTACGACCTAAAAAGTTACGACCTAAAGGACTACGACCTATACTAGGTCGCTCACATATGCGAGAAACATTGGGTCGCTCAGGACGTTTGAGCGAGCTACGACCTGTTAGGTCGCTCACATATACCAATTCCTGTTAGGTCGCTCAATCCGTTCATGTTGTTGTGCATTATCCTTAGGTCGCTAAAGACATCGCTTCTTAGGTCGCATGTAATTGTGTTGCTCTTTCTGATGTTGCTATCTTCTTTAGGTCGCTCCAGTATGCCACTTGACTTAGGTCGCGAACGACTTTCCGTCCTTAGGTCGTGAACGACCTTACGTAGGACGCCTGAAGTTCTTGAGTCGCAAGAAGTTATGCCGCTTATTCTTGAGATGTTCAAGTGGTTATGTCGCAAGTTCATGAAGCTGTTCTGTTTTCCTTAGGTCGCGTGGCCTTAGGCCGCTCATCCAAGGCCACATTCTTCTCTAAGTCATTCATCTCTTAGGTCGCTGCCGCATTCTGCTCTAACCCGTTTCTCTCTTAAGTCGCTTCTGGAGGGATTTCTTAGGTCGCTCAGTTGTTAAGTCGCTTTAGGAAGTATGTCGCTGAAGCCAACCAGAGTTAGGTCGCTCAAGCCTAGGTCGCGTGAAGACACTTATGTTGCTGTGTTGCTTAGGTCATTATGTGTTGTACATAAGTTGAGTCGCATTGTTGAAAGTTGTTGTATTTTGTTGTGTTGTAATTTGTTAACTCGTTTGAGATGTTTTGTACTTAGGTCGTAAGTGGTTCATGTTGTAAAGTGTGATGTTGTAACTAAGCCGTGAATGTTACGTCGTTCACGACCTATGTGTTGTCAAGTGTTGAGTCGTGTGAGTTGTAACCCTATAAATTGGGATGTTGTGTCATTTGTAAAGGTAAGTTGATTTTGAATAAACTTTTGTTTGAGTGCTTTGTGCCTCTTCTCAAATTGGTAGTTGAGTGTAATCTCCTATCTCCACCTTCAGAATTCGAGTGCGTTCGAATCAACGATTGTTGAAGCCAATTCACGGTATCAAGTGCGCTTGATCAACGTCTGAAGAATTGTAGATCTTCCTTCACGGCATCGTGCGCGATCAACGTGACGAAGATAGCTAGAATCCGACATCTTTGAGATCAACGGATTTGGGCGTTTGGTATTTTCAATCCACCGATTGCTACTTTCACCGTTTCATTCATTTCCGTTATTCCGCTGCTGTATCATTTGGTATCAGAGCTAGACTTAGCCAATCATAGCTAAGCCGAGTCTTTGGAACCAATTCTTATTGAAGAGTTAAAGCCGAGGGCTAGAAGTTGAAGTTGTGCATCACATTGTGTTGAAGAGTCAAGGTCGTGCATTGTTTGTTCATTTGTTGTTCAAGGCCGAGAGCTAGACCGAAGCCAAGTTTTTTGAATATTTGTTGAAGATTAATCATGCATCCAAGAAGAGGTAATCGTCATCAGAATATTCCCGATGTGTATAGAAGAGAAGATGCTAAGGCAATAAAGCAACGAATTAGTGATAACCTCGAAGAGAAGATCAATAAAGGTTTTGGAAAGTTGGAGAAGTTGATGATGGATTTGAATCAAAGTCAAAGAGGAAGGTCACCAGTCTTGAACCATGGAGGAAACAGAGTTTCGCCATCGGTTACGGAAGGAAGGAGGGTGTCGCCACAAACTTATCAAGATAAAAGGGAATCATCAATTTCAATGAGACGAGATCACCATGGGGAAGAGAGAAGAAGTCAACATGGGTTTGACAATGAACCATGTCGTGATGTCAAAAGACCGAGTAGAAGAGATTTGCATGATCATAGAGACATACGTGATCATAGAGACGAAGGGTGTCATTTGCCAAAGCATGAGAATGATTCTATTTGGCAAAGGAACAATATTTTTCAGTCTACCTGTACTATCTTGGGAAAGGTTTGTAAATTCATTATTGATGCGGGAAGTTGCGATAACCTTATCTCTGAAGAAGCCGTCACAAAGTTGGGGCTGAAGACTGAAAAACACCCTAGACCGTATAAACTGGCATGGATAAAGGAAGGTGAAGAAGCGACAGTGGGAAGACGAGCATTAATTACATTTTCTATTGGGAAAAAGTACAAAGATGATATATGTTGTGATGTGGTCAATATGGATGTATGTCACCTACTATTGGGAAGTCCATGGCAGTATGATAGAGTTGTACAACATAATAGTCATGCCAACAGCTACAGTTTCATGTTCGAAGGAACCAAAATTACTTTAGTTCTTAAGAAGCTTGAACAAAGTGACTGCAAGCCAGAGAAGAAGGTAGAAGCAACTAATTTAATATCTTCGAAAGAATTTGTTGAAGAAGTGAAAGATAATGTTGAAGTGGAAGATAAAGTAGATTCTTCTCCACCCGCGAAGTTTGATGACCATAAAGTTGATTACTCACAATCCGCAAAGTTTGATGAAGATAAAGATAATGATTTTCAACCAACGAAATCTGACGAACATGAGGTTGAAAATTCACAACCAACAAAGTTTGATAAAAGGGAAGTTGATGATTTTCAACCAACAAAGTTTGATGAACATGAAGTTGAAAATTCACAACCAGCGAGGTTTGATGAGGATGAAGAAAGTATGTCAAGAGATGAAGGGGGTAATTTATCAGTGAGGAAGGTGGATTCGATTAGTCTATTATCTACAGAAGAGTTTGTTAAAGAAGTGGAGGATAGAGCGGAAGTGTTTATGTTGAATGGGAATGAAACCAGTAAAGATCTCGAGACTCCTGAGGAGGATGAGCCAGTGGTTAATGAATGTGAAGATGTAGTTCCTGCAGAGTTGCCCAAGGAATTACCGCCACTGAGGGACACACAACATCATATGGATATTGCGTCAAGTGCTATTGTACCGCATAGACCACGATATCGTATGTGTCCAACAGAGCAAGAAGAGTTGAGAAAACTGGTTGATGGGTTGCTAGTCGAAGGAAGTCAGTTGTCTACTATAGATTGCAGTTGGCAAATGAAATTGATCACAGACTTACATGTAGGAAGACACTTGAGCTGTGATCATACTATGCAGTTAATCTCACAGTCTTATTTTGAATCGTCACTGAGGAAGGAAGTTGAAAGGTTTATTCAGAGGAGCCCTAATCAACGAGTTTCAAAGAAGAACACGACAAATGCAGGTTTATGTTTGCCGTTGCATATACATGTTAAGTTACGGGAGGATGTTAGTGTGGACTTTGTTTTGGGATTGCCGCGAACGCAACACGGCCATGATTCTATTTATGTGATGGTTGACCGGATTTCAAAATTGATACATTTCATTGCCTATAAGAAGACTGCAGAGGCCGTTAATGTCGTTCAGTTATATTCCAGAAGGATCTATCGATTTCATGGATTACCTGAATCTATTGTTTCGAAAAGAGATACTCGTTTTCTGAACCATATCTGGATGAGTCTATGGAAAATGGCTGGGACTAAGTTGAAATCTAGTAGCGCTAATCATACACAGATGGATAGACAAACTGAAGTTGTGAACAGATCCCTAGGTAATCTATTGCGATGCCTCATGGATGATAATTTGAAAAGTTGAGAATCGAAGTTATGTCAAGTGGAATGTGCACACGACCATGCAGTTAATCATAGCATTTGGGCATTTGCGTTTGCACACAACCACACAGTTAATCGTAGCACTAGGTACAGTCCAGTCCAGGCTGTTTATTCAACAATCCCTAAAGGACCGTTAGAATTATCAACAGTGCCACCGCAGAGAGGGGTGATTAAATGGGCTAATGTTTTTGTGAATGAGTTGCAAGGATGCTACAAAGTTGTACAGGAACGATTTCTTAAGGCAACTGAGAAATATAAGCAATCAGCAGAGATTAAGCGACGAAGCGTTGAATGCAAGGAAGGAGATTTTATGAATGCAGTGTTGACCAATGATCGATTTCTTTTTGGAACTTACAACAAGCTAGAAGCTAGAAGGAATGGTCATTTAGAAGTCGTGAAAGAAATTAATGAGAATGCTTGTAAGATGAGTTTGCCGGATCATCTTCCTATTGCTAACATTGTCAATGTCAAACACTTGGTTCCGTTTTACGAGAATAAGCTGGTCAAAGAAGAGGAAATTGTTAATTCAAGGACGAATTTCTTCCAACAGGGGGAGGATGATGCAGCGCGACCTAACTGTGTCTTAGGTCGCCAACGACCTAACTCTATCTGCAAGCTACGACCTAAAAAGTTACGACCTAAAGGACTACGACCTATACTAGGTCGCTCACATATGCGAGAAACATTAGGTCGCTCAGGACGTACGAGCGAGCTACGACCTATAATAGGTCGCTCATATATACCACTTCATGTTAGGTCGCTCAATCCGTTCATGTTGCTGTGCATTATCCTTAGGTCGCTAAAGACATGGCTTCTTAGGTCGCATGTAATTGTGTCGCTCTTTCTTATGTTGCTATCTTCTTTAGGTCGCTCCAGTATGCCACTTGACTTAGGTCGCGAACGACCTTCCGTCCTTAGGTCACGAACGACCTTACGTAGGACGCCTGAAGTTCTTGAGTCACAAGAAGTTATGCCGCTTATTCTTGAGATGTTCAAGTGGTTATGTCGCAAGTTCATGAAGCTGTTCTGTTTTCCTTAGGTCGCGTGGCCTTAGGCCGCTCATCCAAGGCCACATTCTTCTCTAAGTCGTTCATCTCTTAGGTCACTGCCGCATTCTGCTCTAAACCGTTGCTCTCTTAAGTCGCTTCTGGAGGGATTTCTTAGGTCGCTCAGTTGTTAAGTCGCTCCAGGAAGTATGTCGCTGAAGCCTATCAGAGTTAGGTCGCTCAAGCCTAGGTCGCGTGAAGACACTTATGTTGTTGTGTTGCTTAGGTCGTTATGTGTTGTATATAAGTTGAGTCGCATTGTTGAAAGTTGTTGTATTTTGTTGTGTTGTAATTTGTTAACTAGTTTGAGATGTTTTGTACTTAGGTCGTAAGTCATTCAAGTTGTAAAGTGTGATGTTGTAACTAAGCCGTGAATGTTAGGTCTTTCACGACCTATGTGTTGTCAAGTGTTGAGTCGTGTGAGTTGTAACCCTATAAATAGGGATATTGTGTCATTTGTAAAGGTAAGTTGATTTTGAATAAACTTTTGTTTGAGTGCTTTGTACCTCTTCTCAAATTGGTAGTTGAGTGTAATCTCCTATCTCCACCTTCGGAATTCGAGTGCGTTCGAATCAACGATTGTTGAAGCCAATTCACGGTATCAAGTGCGCTTGATCAACGTCTGAAGAACTGTAGATCTTCCTTCACGGCATCGTGCGCGATCAACGTGACAAAGATAGCTAGAATCCGGCATCTTTGAGATCAACGGATTTGGGCGTTTGGTATTTTCAATCCACCAATTGCTACTTTCACCGTTTCACTCATTTCCGTTATTCCTCTGCTGCATCATAATACCATAATTTTATCTGAATAGAAGGTCAAAATCCCATTTGGTAATAATACCATAATTTTAGCTGGATAGAAGACTAGAAACCCATCTGGTAATAATACCATAATTTTAACCGAATAGAAGAACGAAAACCCATCTGGTAATAATTCCATAATTTTATCTAAATGAAAGACCATAAACCCATTTGTTCTCAATTAGTAGGAGAATAGAAACTTCAGTAATAATGGAGGTTCTTGTCATTCAGTAAAAATATAAGCTCCATCCAAGGAACAAAAGATTGGGAGCTAATTTAGTCTTGATTTTCTTAGGAATGAAGCCTTTGGTTCACATAAGGTTCAGAATTTTTCGGACGCTCCTATTGGCGTTAAAATCTTAGAAATTTTCTAACCTTTAATTTGGAAGGTTACTTTAACTTTGACTGTTCTTCCCCTAGAAGATTTCTTTGACCTATCTTTAGGGTAGATTTGAACTTGCTCGTTTCATTTCTTTTGCCTCTTATAACTCTTTTGGTGATGATTTAGGCTTTAACCTCTTTCGCCCTTTATCACTTTTTCGGTGATGATTTAGGCTTTAACTCTTTTCGCCCCTTATCAGTCTTTTGATGATAATTTAGGCTTTAATTCCTTTCGCCTCTTACTACTATTCAGATAGTGATTTAGGTTTGACCTTTTATTACCTTATAAGTAATGATTCAAGCTGGTCAGCGCGTTCGGTTAGCCATCTTAGGCAAAAAAAAACTATTTGTCTTCCCTTTAGGAGGAGCTCCAGTCAGGCCTTACAGGCCGAACTGATGGATGGTCCGATGCTTTGGCCAGGCCATCTTAGGTAGGACAAAAGGCTTACTCCGTCCTCCCTTTAGAAGGCGCCTTGGCTAGGTCATAGGTGGGGCCGAAGGCTTGTAGTGCTTTGACCAGGCCATCGTAGGCGAGAGCAAAGGCTTACTCAGACCTCCTTATAGTAGGTGCTTTAACCACGCCCTTGTGGAAGGATCAAAAGATTTTATTTCGCCTCTTATTACCTTATAGGTAATGGTTTAAGACTTTCCTTTTGGTTTCCTCCTTTTATTTGATTATCGATTTCATAGAAATACTTCTCTCAATTCCTTTATTCATCCATTGTTGGAAACAAAGGCCTTATATGCTCAGCATTCCAAGTTTTTGCTATTACGTTGCCATTGGTTTGGCGTAATCGATAAGTTTACGGTGGAATTACTCCAGGGATAACAAGAGGGCCTTCCTAATTTGGTCTAAGAGGCACATCCGTATGATTTTATTTATTCGCCATGTCTTTGCAAGTAACCAAATCTTCTTTTTGAAATGATCTTCCTTTAACTTTGGATTTATAATACTTGATATCCTTTGTTGATATCTGATCATTCATATGGTTGCTTCCTTCCTTAATTCATTGATTATATCTAAGGATTCTTTCCTTAATTCTTGATTAAGATCAAATGCATATGAGATTCTTCGATGAGATGGAACTTCAACTTCAATTGAAAGCATTGCTTCACATCCATATGTTAAAAAAATGGAGTGTGCCCTGTCGCGGCCTTAGTAGAAGTTCTATATGCCTAAAGCACCAGCGATAGTTCTTCTACCCACGTCCTTTTTGCTTTATCCAATCGTTTTCTTAAGGATAGTCATAATAGTTTTGTTAGCAATCTCAACGGCTCCATTAGCCTTAGGATGAGCGAAAAACTAATTATATCATTCTTGTTAAAGAATCTAATGAATTCTTTACTTTCAAACTTAGTTCCATTATCTTATGTGTTATTCCAAACCTAGTGATTATTGTTTTAATCACAAACTTAGCACATTTCATAATGTTACATTTGGTACTAGTTCTGCCTCTACCCATTTGGTAAAATAGCCGATGGCTATTATTGCGAATCTAGCTCCACCTTTTGACATAGACGATGGTCCTATTAAAGTTATTACCCACACATCAAAAGGGCATAAACTTGAGATCGAGGTTTACTCATTTAGCGGTATAACTCCTAGTGTCGTTATTCATATGGGGCCAACAAAATTCACCTCTCATGACCTCTTTTGTCAACTTTATGCTATTAAAATAATTCCCTCAAAAACCATTCGTGGTCTTCTCTTAATAATTTTGAGCCATTTTTGGGCTAACATGCTTCAAGTAAGGGGGCGAATATCTTTTTTTAAAATGTTCCACTTAAAACAGTAAAGGTTATAGCTCGATGCCTTATCCTTTAAGCTTATCTTTTATCTTTTGGTAATCTTTCTTCCATCATGTATTTCAACAATGGGTGTCATTTGATTGTTTTCATATTTACAATTTATTTCTGTATAAATGGTTCCTTTTTATTTTCTCAATTATCACTGTGAGGAATGCGGAATATGGATCTTAAGGCTAGAATGAACACTAGAGGGGGGGTGAATAGTGTTTATAAGAAATTACTAAATCTTTTTGAGTTATTGTTGATTTGTACACAAATGGATGCAATATTCAGACACATATATAATCACAAAATCAAAAACAGATGCAGAAATAAAGTAAATGCAGTAAAGGAAAGAACACATCGAATTTTATAATGGTTCGGAGTTACCCTACATCTAGTCCCGCACAACTAAGTACGGATTTCCTTTCAAAAGCAATTCAACAATTACAACCCTCGGTTTCAAGGCTACGAGGTGCACCCTCCAGAATCACAATCCTCTGGGTAGAGATACTTGATTTCCGGGGTGTTAACCTAAAAATCGACGCTAATACCCCGGTGTGTGTATGAGTTATGTGAAAGCACCACCCGTTGGTACGAGAACTAGAAATAAGCAGAAAATTGCAGAAAAGTAAAGAGACGGCAGTTTTATAGTGGTTCGACTCGAAAATAAGCCTACGTCCACTTTATCTTCTTTATTGATGATTTGATTACAACCCTTTACAATACACTTTGATTACAACACACTTTGGACGAGTAGCTAGAACTTCGATGTAGAAGACTCTTTCGAATTCATGTTGAATGTGTTTGATCTCCTCTTGAAGTTCGTTGAAGCGTCTTCGATGTTTGGAGTGCTTGAAGTGTTGGATGAGTTGAGAAAACAGCAGAGTATCGGCGTTCCAGAAATGAGCCAAAAGTCCCCTTCAAGTTGGAGCTAGTGTTGTATTTATAGGAGAATTCTGGACAGGTGATAGGTCGTGAATGACCTAAGATAAGTCGTAGGTCGCCAGCGACCTAAGAAGCACGGGCTACAACTTAATAGTTTTGCACTGGATCATTTGAACATAGCGACAAGTCATAGGTCGTAAACGGTTTAAGGTAGGTTATGAGCGACCTAGGAAAAGCGGCAACTTAGCTATGTTGAGTTGTCTGGTGGGGCGACTTAAGTTGACGCGACCTATAACTTAGCTCGCTAGGTCCATTAGGTCGCTAGGTCCATTAGGTCGCTAGGTCACTTGACAGTTCCATCTTTAGGTCGCTAAGATTTTCCGTGATGTTAGGTCGTTAGAGCTTTAGGTCGTTAAGTCGTTCTGGCCTTTAGGTCGCTAGCCTCTTTCAGGAGTTAGGTCGCTGGGTTGTTAGTGTTTTAGGTCGCTTCAAAAAGAGGAGTTAACACTTGCCCCTCGAAGTACAGGCCTATGTCATAGGTCGTGTGCTTCGATCTAACTCTGCTAGGTCGTGAGCGACCTAAAACATGTGTTAGCTCGCGTGCCCATTCGCCTTCTTCTCTCAGCCCCATATAAACTGTTAGGTCGCTGCTTCTTCCTTACCTAACTGCTCCAATTTCCCGCTCTGCCATTGACGAAACTTCGTGATTTCAAAGGCGAATTCGAGCTATTCAGTCGACGATTCATCCTTGCTATCATATTGCGTAAGTGAACTAGATCCTTATCCATTTCACGATCACCATCGAACCATGAATTCCAACCTTCAAACCCCAGATCGATTTCGTACGCTATGGTTCATTTTCGAGTTAGGTTGCGATCGATTTCCGATCGCCATTAACTATGTCGTTGTTGTGATGCACGAGAACACAGCAGGCTGTTGGATGAATTACAGATCTTAGATGATTCGAATTGTTTTTGGGTGATCTAATGGTATGGAGAGATAACAGATTTTACTGAGATAGTGGTGGATTTGTTTAGATGATAACGGGTTATCGGGTCACAGTTTAACGAGATGGTGAGCTATTGCGTGGAGAGGAAGTTAGCGATTTAGGGAATCTAAGCGACTTAGAAACCTTCGCGACCTAAGAAGCCTGGCCGACCTAAGAATTCTCGCGACCTAAGGATCTTTCAAATCTGCGACTTAACTTTTAGGTCGCGCTGGGATTCAAACGACCTAGGACTTATTGGCTTGAACATGAATCGCACGACCTAACTTTCTTGCGACCTAACTTGCTTAAAGTAGAACGACTTAACAAATAAAGACCTAACTTCTTGCGGCATAGATTTTAGGTTGCGGCCGAGCTAACACTTAGACAAATCTGCATTGCCTTGACTTGAAGCTTCATGCCTTGAACCCTTTGACTTGCACAGTGCGACCTAAGGAAGCTCTGACCAATGCTAGGTCGCTGGACGACCTAAGAGATGAACATTTTGAAAGAACTTGCTCGAACTATTTTGAACTTGAACTGTTTGAACTTTGTTGCACTTCCTTATAGATTACACTAACTTTTAATCTAACAACCTGTTAAACATAACCTTTGCAGAAAGATGGGATGAATATACTCATCATCGACCGCCCACATCGAATGATGGATTAGATTAAAGAACTGATATTTTACTTAAGCAAAACAGCATAAATTTGGTTAAAGATGAAGTATTGCGATTCAATTGATTAAATGACGTGTCAATGCAAAATTCATACAGTTACAACTTACATATTTCTAGATATCATCTGCATTGATACTACACTTAACTTTGATTTAATAACAAGGCTAATAACTTTCTGAATTGACGTGCATCAATCAGTACTATTTCAAGTTTAATTTTATTTACTTGTCATTTCAGTTGTTTTGCACAACACTTCACACACTTTTAGGAAACGTGCACCTTCATATTTGAATGTCCAGTTCCTTGTGTAGAATGACTTCTCAACAAGAAGAGATAGTCGGACAAGCTGAAGAAGTCCTCCCCATAGCTAATCTCTTGGATAGTCCTCCAGAAAGAATTTCGACTACTTTAAACCAGCGGGCGTTCAACCAACTATGTACTCAGTTTGGTATCGCCGAAACGGATGCTTTGCTTCCCGGAGTAAAGGATACTGCTGACAGGCCACCTCTCGGTTTTGTCGTAGTTAATCGTCAGATGTGCTTGAGTGGAGCTATTCTGCCCTTTAATGATTTTCTTCGACAGCTTCTTCTTCGATTAACTATCTCTCCGTTTCAGCTGCACCCTAATGGCTACGCCATCTTAATGGGATTGTGTGTATTGTTCAGGAGGACACTTAACCGTCTTCCGAGCTTTAAAGAGATTTGTTACTTGTGCACTTTTGCGAAAAACAAAGATCACCCTTCTATCACACTTGTGAGGAGTGCTCGGAACCGTAGACTGATCATTGATCTTCCCGATAGTGCCCATGGATTCTTGAACCAATTCTTCTTCGTCCACTGTCCTCCAGGATTCTACGCCATTTGTAGAGTAGGAAGTAAGAATGCTTATCTTTATTCTTTTCATTTCTGATCTTTTTGAGGTTCAAGTTATCACTTAATTTCATTCTTTACTTTTGTAGCACTTACTCCTCCTTCTAGAGATTCCAGCCACAAGCCAACTTTTGAAAGACTGAGCCCTGTGGCGGTTGAGGAGAGAAGCATCAAATTCTTGCTGAAGGACGAATTTTTGCATCAATTTGGACTTTTACATTCTTCTCGATCCACTCAGCTTCATGATGCCCCGGTTCCCAAATAGAGACGTCAGATGCCTCGGTTTCCGCAAAGGAACTTGCACCGAAGGAACCTATTGCAGAGGTTTCATTGGTGAAATGTTCTACTTCCGCTGATGTTGCGGGGTCATGTGGCAAACTTACACTTTCTCCAGTTATCAAAGAGGAGGGGCTTTCTCAACACACTGGGAAGACTGATGATGAAGGAGTTGAAAAAGATGACATTTTCGCTGGACTGTGCGATCTTGTGGTGACTTCACAGGAGCTCTTTAAAGATGATATTACCACTGCTAAAGTTATTTCTCCAGCAACCGGGCGACATCCGCCTTGCAACAAACTCCGTCAACCCAAGAGTTAATGCCGGCTGCAAAAACCGACATTACTCCCAAACCGAAGAGTGGTTTGTAGTTCGACGCGGATAGTCTACACGCCACACACACTTAGAATTTTTTGCGTTTATATGCACTTGGCTTCTTTACTTCGAAGATTTTTAAGACTTGTCTTTTTTTCATTTTCAGATTCTCCAATGGGGCGAAGCGATTCGTACTATGATGACTTCCAGTGCTATGGAGGGCGCGACATTTATGATCACAGGTGCTATCTCCCTGCCCGTAGGGAAACTGATGAAGAAAGAGTTGTTAGGAAGGCTCAAGAAAGGTGGGATTATGAGGAGCGATACAAGAGAAGGGATGAACGATATGACTCTTCTCAAAGAGATGATGATTCCCATAAACGAAATTCTCATGATGTTAAAGGGAAGAGTCATGTCACTAAAGATCTAAACAAGCGGGCCAAGCTTAGTGACGCGTCTGCAATTTCTGAAAAGCCCGCCGCTTCTATTTCTATAGACATCCCCTCCGGTTCTCATGCTCTTGCGAAGACCGATATTCAGACAATTATTAACAGGCCTCAGTATCAAGTCAGGGATGCTCCACCTACACTCCAAAGCCGATTCCCAAATTGGTGTTTGAAAGGAGTGCGCTTTGACTTGGATTTGGTTCCTATTGATAAGCGGGCTATGTTAAGGAATCTTGACGCTGTTAAGCTTGGCATCGAGAGAATGTCTGGATGGCAGAAGCTGGTTGATGAGCTTCAAAGGGTTAATCGTATGAATCTCGAAGCCATGTTAACTATGGAGAATGATCATTCTGAATGGAAGAAAGTTCTAAACCAGCATGATGCAGAAATGCAGAGCATCGCTGATGATAATGAGAGACTCGAGGCTAAAGTCAAGAAACTTGAAGACGATCTTGCCACCTCTTCCACCTCTTTTACTCAAAAGGAAGAGGTACTTCAAAAGCAAGTACGGGATGCTCATGCCAGTCAACGAGACGCTGAGGCCAGATATGAGGCACAAGAGAAAATTGTCGAGAGTTACCGCACTGATGTTGCTCGATTGCGAGAGAAAACCCACTCTCAGGACATGGAAATTGAAATGTTAAAAGCTCGACTTCTTAAAGTTGAGGAAGAGCGTGATGAGGCATTTGCCGGCAAAGTTGCAGCTGAAGAATCACATGAGGCTACTAAAGCCAATATCAGCTCTACTTTATTAGATTTTTACTTGCATAGCGTCCTGGGGCGTGGTAGTCTCTCCTTTTTGGGCCCTAAATATGAAATTACTTTGGCCAAAGTGTGGAAAGCCGCAATTGATATGCTCGGAGGTGCTGGCTATGTTGAAGCAGACCTTGAGGCGCATTATTTTGATGATGAAACTCGTGCCGCTCTTGCCAGAGGAAAGGAGCAACTCGCTAAAGTGTGAGCCGAATCGACGGAAGAGGAGCATCCAGGGAAGGAAGCACCTTTAACTGCCCTTGTCCATACTTCGATTTCGGCCGACGTTGACATTATAGGCTCCAGTTCCCATTCTCCGCCTCTTGCTAAAGTCAGAACTGAGATTACGACTGCACAGGGCGGAGATGAAGGCGAAGAAAGCGCCGAAGCACAAGCCTATGAGATTGACATTACAAAGCCAACTTCTCCCGGTAACTTCAAAGTTGAACCAGGTCAAGCGGATTACTTGTTTGCTTCAACTGAGTTTGATGAATTTCTCGCTTATTACTTAAGTCTCGATGAGCCACCATCCCCTCTTTTTACGAGGAATACTGATTTTGACTTTTCTTCTAATGTAGCGGAAATACCAAGTGCTGCACAAACTTCCATTCCTCCAGCTGTTGTTCCTCCATCTTCTCAAGTTACTCCTCCTTCTGCTTCTCAACCGGGGTCGCAGGCAGAAAAAATAGAAGCTCTTCAAGACCTGGACGATCCGGCTGCTTCGCAAGAACAGAAGGCGGAAGAACTTGAGGAGGGCGAGAAGACCCCGGAGCAACCTTATGATGTTGACACAAAGCTTTCTGCATTGATTTCTCCGGGAAGTGAGTCTTCGTCAAAGAAGAGAGGGAAACACGCAGTTTCAAAGAAGAAGAAGAAAAGCGCTTCTAC
The DNA here is from genome assembly GCA_030737815.1 of Allium fistulosum. Lineage (NCBI taxonomy): Eukaryota > Viridiplantae > Streptophyta > Magnoliopsida > Asparagales > Amaryllidaceae > Allium > Allium fistulosum. The sequence continues at coordinate 473,848,665 of CM060907.1, forward strand.
TGGTGAAGAAAAAGTGGAAGCAGATCTAGCTACACCTCCTTCTCCTTCTTCCCCGACCCGTCCACGCCGGATTCAGAAATTAATCATCAAGCCGGGCAAGAGCTCTAAAGGTAGCGGGAAGAAGGAGTAATGAGCTTGACTTTACGCTTCTTGTTTTGATTTTTTGCTTTTTGCATGTATTGACCGGAGACTGTGCGGGTACCGGCCCCCGCTTTTTTGAAACCTGTGCATATGTAAACAATCTTATAGTATGGAATAAAATGGCTATTTTCACTTGTACAATTTCTTGTCAGTATTTGTGAATGCATTTATTACTTGTTTTTTGCACAAATTTCTTTATTTACTTTATGATACTGTAGTGAGCTTGTGGTATGATGTTTGAGCGTTGTTTAATGTAGCTATATGCCGCCATACCACGGCTCATTGCAATATTCTGAAAAGACTTGTACTCTTATTTTATAGAATAATTCTTTCGTTTTGGGGAAATATTATTCTGCTTTTAGTAGAGTATGCCTTGTATTGGAGAAGTTTACTTGTTTAGTGTTTTCGAAAAAGGTTTGTGCCTCCAAAGCAGTTTTTTTACTTACGAAGAGGTCTTGGTTTGCGTGCCTCCAAAGAGGGCTTGTGCCTTCGAAGCAGTTTTTTGCTTACGAAGAGGTCTTTGTTTGTGTGCCTCTGAAGAGGGCTTGTGCCTCCAAAGCAGTTTCTTGCTTACGAAGAGGTCATTGTTTGAGTGCCTCCGAAGAGGGCTTGTGCCTCCGAAGCAGTTTCTTGCCTACGAAGAGGTCATTGTTTGTGTGCCTCCGAAGAAGGCTTGCGCCTCCGAAGCAGTTTCTTGCCTACGAAGAGGTCATTGTTTGTGTGCCTCCGAAGATGGCTTGCGCCTCCGAAGCAGTTTTTTGCTTACGAAGAGGTCTTTGTTTGTGTGCCTCTGAAGAGGGCTTGTGCCTCCGAAGCAGTTTCTTGCCTATGAAGAGGTCATTGTTTGGTTTGCTAGGAAGTTTGCATCTCACTGTTAAGTAGGTCCATGGGGCAGACACAAGCTACCTGACTGGATGTTCGTTCGCACAAACGATCGCAATCAAGTAATCAAGGGCCTGGAACCTTCTATCTTGGGAAGGTGCCCCCTTGGGTAGTCCCACTGACATTCTTGGGTGAGAGACAAGATTCCATTTTGGCTGTTTTTGTTTGCTTATCCGTGTCTTTGCATCAACTGTCGCAGCGCGATCCCTCGTTATCATTCTCAAGTTTATATTCTTTTCTTTGACAAGCTGTTCGATTTTTACAGAAAAGTGTATTTCGTGGTCGAGTGAATCCACGGGCAGATGCAAGCCACTTAACCGGACGTCTGGTTGTACAAACAATCACAGTCAGTTAGCAAGGGCCTGGTGCCTTCCTTTTGGGAAGGTGCCTCTTTGGTGGAATCACTAACCATTTGTGGGGATTGGGTCTGGAATTTTTGTCGCTTGACATTGGTTTGTTGAGTGATTTATGGGAATCGCTTGGGTTTGTGATTGCCTGCAATATTAAATCGATATTTTAGCAATATATTTAAGATATTTGCACATCGAAATGAGATAGGCCATTTAAAATAGTAAAAGATACAAGATTTATAGTGGTTCGGCCAAAAATTGGGCCTACATCCACTTTATAGCTTTTATTATCACTTTGCACTACTTTTACAATGGCTTACAATATAAGTATGATACATTCATAATCATTTTACAAATTCAAGCATTGCTTCTAAGTAAAATATGGACGCAAGTGATTGCTATTCCAGGCTCTCGGGATTGAATCTCCTTCGACAGTTGTGAGTTTGAAAGTGCCATCGAGAAGTTTTTTTGCCTATGACATACAGCCCTTCCCAGTTTGGCCCAAATACTCCCGTTGCTGTCATGATCCTTTTCAAGACTAAATCTCCAATTTCAAAGCTGCGTTGGCGAACTTTAGAATTGAAGTGCCTAGCTATCCTTTGCTGTTGGGCTTCAACTCTGAGTTCAGCTTCTTTGCTTCTTTAATCAAGCAAATCAAGTGCTTCAAGTTGCAGCTTTTCATTTTCAGCTTGGTTGAAATGAACTCTCCTATGTGAGGGGACTTCTATTTCCACTTGAATCATTGCTTCTGATCCATATGCCAATGAGAATGGAGTGTGCCCTGTCGCAGTTTTGTGGGTAGTCCTATATGCCCATAGTGCTAGTGGCAGCTTATCAACCCAACCACCTTTTGCTTTTTCCAGTTGCTTTTAGATGGTTGATTTGATGATTTTGTTCGCTGCTTCCACTTGCCCATTTGCCTGCGGATGAGCCACTGCTGAGAAGCTTTTTCGGATTTTGAATCGTCTGCAAAATTCCTGGAATTCTTCGCTTTCGAATTGAGTACCATTGTCTGTTATTATCTTCTGAGGCACTCCATACCTGCAAATGATATTTTTAGTCACAAAATTTATCATCTTTTTAGAGGTAATAGTAGCCAATGGTTCAGCTTCAGCCCATTTAGTGAAATAATCAACATCAACAATGGTATATTTGATCTCGGATCTGGCAATCGGCATAGGCCTAATAAGATCTATTCCCCAAATGGCGAATGGCCATGGACTGACCATCTGTGTTAGCACGGTGGAAGGTGCTCTTGGGATTTTTGCAAATCTTTGGCATCTATCACACTTTCGGGAATAGCTAGCAGCAACTCGATTAATGTCCGGCCAAAAATAACCATAGCGAAGAATTTTCTTTGCAAGAGATTGACCACCTGAATGATCTTAACACACTCCTCCATGCACCTCAGCCAAGATTGTCTTAGCCTCTTCTTTAGTTACACATCGGAGTAATGGCATCGAGAATCCACGTCTGTACAGATGGTCGCCTTGAATTATGTATCTTGGAGCTTTTCTCAATAGCTTTTGAAGTTCTTTTGAGTTTTCTGGCAAGGAGCCGTTGAGCAGGTATTCCCCGATTGGAGTCATCCATGATTCCTGTTCTTGAGATACAACCATGATCCAATCAATATCCATCTCATCAATACTCAGAGCCGTCAGGACTTCTACAAGGACCAATCCCAATAATTGTGCTTCGTTAGAGCTTGAGTATTTCACGAGAGAATCTGCTTTCATGTTTTCTTCCCGGGGGATATGGTTTATTGTATAGTGAACAAAATCATCGAGAAGTTCATAGGCTTTTGACAGGTAAGCAGGCAGATTTCCTCCTTTAGTCTGAAATTCTTTCTTGACTTGGCATACAATTAGTTGGGAATCACTGAAGATTTGCAATACTTTGATGCTCAGTTCTTTAGCAATCCTCAGACCGGCAATAAGAGCTTCGTATTCGGCTTCGTTATTTGTCGAAGGAAATTTTTATCTTAATGCATAACATAATGATCATCCTTTAGGGGTTTCAAGTACAACCCCAGCTCCTGAACAATAATCATTTCTTGCACCATCAACATATAATTTCCATCGAATCGGAATGTCTTCAGTTAACTCTTCCTCACTGCCACCTTTATCTGTGCATTCTGCAATGAAATCGGCTAATGCTTGTCCATTGATCGCTCTTCGGGGATGGTAAGTGATATCGTATTGACTGAGTTCAATATTCCACTTCAGAAGATGACCCGAAGTTTCAGGGCGAAATAGGACTTGCTTTAGAGGTTGATCGGTGAGGACTTTAATAGGATGAGCCTGGAAGTATGGCCTCAACTTTCTGGACGCGATCAATAGACAATAGGCGAGCTTTTCTAACTTTGAATAATTCATCTCTGCCCCAGTGAATCTTTTGCTGAAGTAGTATACAGGACGTTGAACTTTTGCATCTTCTCGTACCAACGCTGCACTGAGAGCGTGAGATGAAACTGCTAAGTATATGAATAGATCTTCACCATTGTTGGGCTTAGAAAGTACTGGAGGCGTTTCCATATGATGAATCAGCTCATCAAAAGCTTTTTGACATTCAGGAGTCCATTCGGAATTCTTCTTTCCTTTCTTCAGAGCATCGAAGAAGGGAATGCATTTATTTATGGCCTTGGAAATGAATCGACTCAGGGCAGCGACTTTCCCGTTGAGGATCTGCAATTCTTTCTTTGTTCTAGGGGGTTTGACTTCTCTTAATGCAGTGATCTGAGCAGGATTAACTTCAATGCCCCTAGCACTCACAATGAAACCTAAGAATTTTCCGGACTCAACCCCGAATGAACATTTCAGAGGATTAAGCTTCATCCCATATTTCTGGAGGATTGTGAACATTTCTGCCATATGATCCATGTGGTCTACTGCCTTCTTTGATTTTACTAACATATCATCAACGTACACTTCCATAGTTTTGCCAATTGAGGCTTGAACATGGCGTTAACAAGTCTTTGATAAGTTGCCCCTGCGTTCTTTAGCCCGAAGGGCATGACTTTATAGCAGTAAAGACCAACATCGGTGATGAAGCTCGTGTCCTCCTGATCTGGCTCATGCATCATGATTTGATTGTATCCTGAGTAAGCATCCATAAAAGACAACAATTCGTGCCCAGTTGTTCCATCCACCAATTGATCGATTCTGGGCAACGGGAAACAGTCTTTGGGACATGCTTTGTTCAAATCTGAGAAGTCGATGCATACTCTCCACTTTCCATTTGCTTTTTTGATCAACACTGGATTAGAAACCCAATTTGGATAAGTGGATTCTCTGATGAAGCCATTCTCCATGAGCCGATCTACTTCTTCTTTCAATGCCATTGACCTTTCAGGACCCTCAATTCTTCTTTTCTGCTTTATGGGTGTGAACTTCGGATCAATATTTAAAGCGTGCACTGCAACTTCTGGAGATATTCCACACATGTCAGCATGACTCCAAGCGAATACATCCAGGTTTGCTTTCAAGAATGCTATTACTATATTTTGAACCATCATTCCAAGTTGTGAACCCACATTCAGCACCTTCTTTGGGTCATTCGGGTCAACAGGTATTGGTACCGTCACTTCTACCGGCACCACTCTATTCTCCCCTGCACTGGTTTTTCTGGGATCAATTTCCTTCCGCGCACCACTATGCTCACCAGTGCAGGGTCCACCCCGTACTTGCTACAAGGTGGGTTCTTTGATGCGGAGCAGAGCTGCCGCACCTTTTCCCATTTCTCTCTTCTTTGCCTCTCGCAATTCTGTGAGATAACATTCCCGCCCAGCATTCTGGTCCACTTTCAAAACACCAACTCCGCATCAGTGGGAAATTTCATAGTTAGGCACCACGGGGCGAGAATAGCTTTGAATGCAGTAAGAGTTGGTCTTCCCAAGAAGGCATTATAAGCAGAAAATTCATCAACGATAACAAAAGTTTGCCTACGGACCACTTTTCTTTCCCCTTCACCAAGTTCTACAAATAAGTCGATAGTCCCGATGGGCTATTTTGGTTCCCCAGTGAACCCCACAATTTTTTGCAAAGAAGCTTGAACATCCGCAATCAGAATTTTCATTTGATCAAAGGTCTTTGAAGAGGATATTGCAAGAAGCGCCGCAATCAACAAGCACTCTTCTCATAATAGCTGGTCCGATACCGGCGGTTATTACCAAAGGGTCCATGGTGGGAGCTTCAATCCCCACAGAATCTCTAACTCTGAATATGATGTCATCATGACAAGTTCTTTGCTGTTTTGAAGGCACAGTGTCTTCTAAAACAAAAACAGTTTCTTCTTTCGGGGTGTGTCTCAGAGCATGAGCATACCTCTCCATTTCTCCCCAACTTCTGCCTGCTGGGTGAGGACCCCTTGTGATTACATTAATAACAGGCCTATCAGATTCCTTCGCCGCAGCCTTTTCTCCTGAACCAGATTGACGAGCAGGAAGTTGCTGGCCTTGAGTGGATGAGGCCGGATCACCTCTATTTCTCTTAACATACTGCTGCAATTTATTCTCTCTCAACAGTTCTTCAATCAAATTCTTTAGATGGCGACATTCGTTGGTGTCATGGCCGGGTTGGTTGTGGAATCGACAAAATCTTCCATTAGGCACAAAATTCTTCCGGAGCTTCATCTTAGGTGGTTCGGGGAACTCAACGGCATCTTTGGTTGCGAAGAAGATGTTTTCTAGAGTATCGGTTAGAGGAGTAAAGTCTGAAGGCTTAAAATAACGAGGTTTCTTCACGTCTTTTTGTCCTTTCCTACTGTTATTTTCTCTTTTCTGACCTCCAGATTCTTTCTTATTAGAAGCTTCAACTACACTGTTGTTTTGAATCTCAGTCACAACCACCTTTGATTGTGTGGGAAGATTCTCTAGACACATAAATTCGTCAGCCTTCTTATAAAACTTCTCTAGTGAATTCGGTTCCTTCATTTTCAACCATTTTCCGAACTCGCTTGTTTTATCAATGGCTCGCATTAAGTAAGTTAGAATCATTCGGGGCTCAGCATTATCCACTTCGGCTAAGGCTAGGTTGAAGCGATTCAAGAAGGATTTGATAGATTCGTTGGAAGCTTGTTCTAGGCTAGACAACGACATTATATCCTTGGCCTTTGTAGCATAAAATCTGAATTGATCCTTGAATTTACGAGTTAAGTCAGAGAATTGATCTACAGATCGGATCGAAAGCTTTGTAAACCAAAGTAGAGCCACGCCCTCCAAATAAACGGGAAAATATCTGCATTTAATTTCATCTGTTGCCCTGGCACCTGTCATATGTCAGTCGTATTTGTACAAGAACTGATTTGGGTCGCTCGTCCCCCGATAGGCTGGGATAGTAGGAGGAACAAACTTCTTTGGAAATTCCTCTTTTAGAATTCTTTCGGTAAACGGAGTATTACTTGGAGAAAATCCACAGTCATTTTCATCTTCACTCCTTTGCATACTTTCTTTCATGATTTGGCGAACCATTCTTGATAAGTATTCCTCATCGTTCAGAGGCGTTGCCGGGCAGACGTCAGCCACTTTCTCGGAAGCTTGTCTGAACAATCGTTCACGAAGAGGTGGCTGCGGCCTTGAGCCTCTAGCTTGGGGAGGTGCCCCTTTGGCGGCGCCAACTGCCCTTAGAGGAATACTCTTCCCTTGGGAGTCATGAGCATCTTCAGCAAAGGTTGGTTCAGCATTTTATGGTTGTCGGTTTGCCCCGAGCAGAGCGTTTAACCATTCCATCATAATAGCATTTTGAGTTTCTATTTGTTGGTATAGTCCAGACACCACATCATCAAGTTCAGCCCTTGTGACTCCAACAGTAGGAGTCTCCTGATTCGGCGCTAGAGAAGAAGCAGCCCTGTCATTAGCATTTCCGGATCTTGTAGATCTACTCTTTCTTCCAGGAGCCATGATTTCAGACAGACTTCTGGTTTTTATGGAGATTCTTTCAACAAGTCTTTGCGAAGCAATGGTGAAAATATCCCTGAGTTCGTTTCTCAGTGAAAGCACCAAAAATGTTAACGTAAAAATCGACGCTAACACCCCAGTGTGTATGAGTTATGTGAAAGCACCACCCGTTGGTACGGGAACTAGAAATAAGCAGAAAATTGCAGAAAATTAAAGAGATAGCAGTTTTATAGTGGTTCGGCTCGAAAATAAGCCTACGTCCACTTTATCTTCTTTATTGATGATTCGATTACAACCCTTTACAATACACTTTGATTACAACACACTTTGGACGAGTAGCTAGAACTTCGATGTAGAAGACTCTTTCGAATTCATGTTGAATGTGTTTGATCTCCTCTTGAAGTTCGTTGAAGCGTCTTCGGTGTTTGGAGTGCTTGAAGTGTTGGATGAGTTGAGAAAACAGCAGAGTATCGGCGTTCCAGAATGAGCCAAAAGTCCCCTTCAAGTTGGAGCTAGTGCTGTATTTATAGGAGAATTCTGGACAGGTGATAGGTCGTGAATGACCTAAGATAAGTCATAGGTCGCCAGCGACCTAAGAAGCACGGGCTATGACTTAATTGTTTTGCACTGGATCATTTGAACATAGCGACAAGTCATAGGTCGTAAACGGTTTAAGGTAGGTTATGAGAGACCTAGGAAAAGCGGCAACTTAACTGTGTTGAGTTGTCTGGTGGGGCGACTTAAGTTGACGCGACATATAACTTAGCTCGTTAAGTCATTAGGTCGCTAGGTCCTTTAGGTCGCTAGGTCGCTTGACAGTTCCATCTTTAGGTCGCTAAGATTTTCCGTGATGTTAGGTCGTTATAGCTTTAGGTCGTTAGGTCATTCTGGCCTTTAGGTTGCTAGCCTCTTTCAGGAGTTAGGTCACTGGGTTGTTTGTGTTTTAGGTCGCTTCAAAAAGAGGAGTTAATACGGGGCAACAAGTTCACCCAATTGATTTCCAAGGCTACAATCACACATTTTCTCGCTTGATTGATTTCCAAGGCTACAATCACACCTTTTCTCGCTAGATAGATTACAAAGAAGCCTATAACTCTGAATAGCACTGGGATCTTGTTGAGATATTGATAGAGAATCAAACAAGAGATAATCTAGTTAGATTCAATGTTGATTTCGGTAGAGTGATGATAGGATTTTGAGTAAGAAAATGTGGAAGAAGAAGAAGAGAAGTGAAAAACCTGAAAATCTGATGTAAAATTCGTTGAAACTAACCCCTATTTATAGAAGAACAACAGTCATGTCCATTCGTGAAAGGTTATGACGAATAGACACTTCTTTTGAAATTCAATTTTTTTGGTCCTAACTGACACTATGTCGACATGGGGTACTAGGGCATGTCGACATCCCGAAGCATTTTTTGAAGATTTGATTTTCTTTGAAAATAACCTTTATCTTATATTAAAAACTCTTTAAACTTTATAAATATACTTGACTACAGATAAAATACAAAGATAAATATAGAGAATAATATATATATAATTTTACTATAATTTTATATTTAAATCTAAGTATAAATATATTATAATTAAAAGATAGTTTAAAACAAACGAAGTTTAAAATAAGAGTTTATTAAAAACAAAAACAAAGAATATTTTAAGGCTAAAACATCTTTTTTGAAAATCATTTGAAAAGATAATTTTTAAGGCTAAAACATTTTGAAAAGCAGTTTTGAAAATCATTCTGAAGTAGTTTTGAAAATCATTTTGAAGTAGTTTTGCAAGCTTCTTCCTGCAGAATATCTCATCATATCAGGACTCGAGAACTTGTACAAAACCAGGATGTTCGTGGGTTTGTAAGCCACTTGTCGTAGGTTTGTAAGCTACTTGTCGTGGGTTTTTAATCCACTAAAAAGGTAGAAATGGGTTCCATCCCAAAAGAAAAATAGAGTGAAGATATCAGTGCTATTATGAAGTTTTAACATAATTCTAGACTCAATACTTATCTTGAAATCTTGAACTCTTGATAATCTTGATATTCTTGATACTCACCAGTCTTCAATCTTGATATCTTGAATCTCTATACTGTACAGTCTTCATTCTTGGTACATGCATGGTTAAATCCTGAATATACATATATATCTAAACTATAATGTTAGTATTTATATTTTATAATCTTATTCTAAGGTTCTTGTCATCAAAACCATCATCTCAAGGACTAACAATCTCCCCCTTTTTTATGAGGACAACCTTTGTTTATAAAATATTACTTCTTTCCTAATAACTCCCCCTAAATCTAATAACTCCCCCTAAATCTATGCCTAACTACCCTATTTTATATTTCTCCCCCTTTGTCATCAACAAAAACAAACTAACTCTAAACTATATAACTCTTAGTCTAATATCCTATATGATGATAGTGTTATCATCAATACTTACTTGTAAACCTAAAACTTATCCCAAACTACTAACATTCCTAACCAAATACCTATATAATACTTATATATATCATATATAGGAATCATATATAAGAACACACAATATTTATTTTTATATATATTTGTTTAAATTTACATTTTCATAAAACGTGACAAGTATACACAAAACGATGAAAAATGAAAGAGAAGAAACTACAGAGTATCTTTGACAATTGGAGATCTATGGATCGAACGATTTGGATAATGGAAACAGAAATTTCCACGTTGTTCAACCAAGTTTCCATCCTTGTAAAAACATACTTCGCCAACGCAAATGACTTTGTCATTGTCTTCCGCATGCTCTTCTTCCATTGGTTCTTCTTCATCTTCTTCACTTTCCTCTTATTCATGATCTCCTGAAGAGTCCTCCTCAATCAAGATTCTCCATTAGAAATTTTTGTAAATTTCTAAGGATTTTTCCTTGCCTCTCTTATTCTTTGGCCATTCGAAGTTGCATCACTTGGATTTCAGTCATTAACTGAAGTGTATCCTTCAAAGAATCCTCCATTTTCGTCACACGAGCGAGCATTGTTTGTTGAAACGGACCAGAAGTAGGAGATGAGAAAGAAAAAGTTGATTTTATGTTTGATTTGGAAGAGGAGGCGATTGATAAATTGATTTCAGAAGATAGAACAGAAAGAGAACAGAGAGAATGAAGAAAATTTCAAAAATAAGAAGAATATATAACCAATTATTTGAATTTTGGTGGGAAAAATTTTAAAATTTAAAAAACGTTATATGTCGACATGGGTAGAGGGGGATGTCGATGTGGTTCTCAATATTTTTACTATTTGATTTATTTTGATTTAATTTTTAATTATACTCTGTTATTTATATTTTATATTTCAGTTAATGAACAAATACCTAATTCTCTTCTTAATTTAGTAAATGTAGATTCATTTAAGGGTTTTGTTAAGATATGATCAATTTGATTTTCAGAATTGATATAGTCGAGAGTAATTACTTCTCTACTTATATTATCTCTGAGAAAATGGTGTCTGATATCAATATGTTTAGTTCGAGCATGTTGAGTAGTATTTTTGGATAAATTTATTGCACTAGTATTATCATAATAAATTAGTGATTTTGAGATATTTAAACCAAAATCTTTTAAAGTTTGTTGCATATATATAACATGAGAACAAGACAAAGTAGCAGAAATATACTCTGCTTCAGTTGTTGATAGAGAAACTGTGTTTTGCTTTTTACTAAACCAGGAAATCAAAGAATGCCCTAAAAAGTGACAAGTTCCACTTGTACTTTTTCGGTCTGATTTACAACCAGCATAATCAGCATCACAGTAAGATATTAAGTCAAACGAATCATTTTTAGGATAAAATAAGCCATAATCAAAGGTGTGTTTAACATATCTTATAATACGTTTTACAGCTTTTAAGTGAGTTTCTTTAGGTTGGGATTGATACCTTACACAGAGACAGACACTATGCATGACATCAGTTCTACTCGTAGTGATATAGAGTAGTAATCCAATCATTCCTCTATATTATTTTTGATCTACATCTTTCGAGAGATCTTCTTTACTTTGGTACTCATTGGTTGCCATGGGAGTGGGTTTTCCACTCGCAGTAGTCAAACCAAATTTACTAACTAGGTCTTTAGCATATTTTTCTTGACTAATAAAGATACCATTATCTAATTGTTATATTTGTATCCCACTACAAGAAATTTTATTTTTTGTGGCGCTCAAAAAAAGCTACAAAAACTTTTGGTGGCGTTTTGATAAACGCCGTGAGAAAACATGGGACTAAAAATCCATGATTTTTTGTTGCATTTATTTTAACGCCACTATAATTGCATTTTTGGCAGCGTTTTTCAAACGCCACCATAAATCTTTTTTTAGCATTTAAAAAACGCCACTAAAAGATTTTTTGGCGCTACTAATAGAATTTCCAACTTTACCCCTGTTTTACGGTTGCATTTACTCAACGCCAGTATATATATTTCAATAGCGTTTTTGAAACGCTACTAAAAGTTGTTTATTATTTTACACCATTTTTTCATGCTATTATTTCATGTTAATGGTCTATTTTGGTTCTATTATATCAATCAACAATCACTCACATAATCATCATATTCAAATAAGTTAAAAAACACATTAACCATATAATCAAATAAAATGTCCATAACTATTCCAATACAATAGTTTTTCGACAAAATGACCTAACTCACATACAGTAACCATTTGTATACAAATTTACACATCGGGTACTAATAAATGTTATATCTAACTAGTGCTAACAAAACGTTTGATTACCCATAATTCTTTGTTGCATACACAAGTGAAAGCTAGCATCATCAAGTCCAAATTTGCTCTCTTCAAAAGTCCGATGCCTACACAAGTGAAAGCACAACAGATAGTCAAACAATTATGTTAACTCGTAGGACTTCAAATATGAGATCAAACATCTACAACATTATACAAGTATATCCTACTATAAATACTGGGAAGAAAGTTGACGAAGCACACTGTATGTCAAAATAAAGATATGATAGCTAAAAAAATAGACTTTTAAATTTGAAGTTAAACATACTTAGAATACATTGAAATATCAACTTAGCAACATGTAATGCTCACAATATGCTCTTTCATGTTTTTTGAGGATTTTTAGGAGAGTGAGTAATATAATCCCTTCAATTACTATCCCCAGTCCCTTTGCATTTTGTCAAAATATTTGAAAAGAAGAGTGTATTTATCACTCCACTTTTTTAAGTGACCTGTGTATCAGTTTTCATCCTTAACCTTCGATACAAATCAACATAAGATATTTCCAAATCTCATTAAGATAAGCAATGTTTTGTGCATTTTATGGGTTTGTTATACAAGATATTTAAGTGTATAAAATAAATACAGAATGAACAAAAGAATCTAACCTCTTCAGCTAGAGATTTAAAAAGGTTAAATGGTACAATCCATTCAGGGCAATCAACAGCATCCTGTAAAATGGTTGAAAACAAGATAATTTTGCCATTTACACAAGAGAAGATTTGCCAACAAAGGTGTTTAAAATTACTATATTACCTCTAAGTGGAACTTATACTTGATGCCAAATGGACTAGATGCTTTGAATTTCTAACCATGCATAGCATAATGAAATAATCCAATTCAATTATCATGCTAGAAAAATAAATTTTAAAATATGGATTTCACCTTTTCAGCATATTCTTCATCAAAGGAAATCCAATATACACTATTGCCAAACGATAGTCCATCAGTTGAAAATAATCAACAGAATTAGTATCAGTTATCACTAGACATGATGCTGTCGTTTTACGATTAAGAACATAAACCAGGTTAGCAATATTCAAAATGAAAGATGTCATAAAAATCACATATTGGGTCTGTTTGAAATTTTACAGCTATGCAACTCAAAGAGTAAACCAACTCACCATGCCATTAAAGTCCTACAGGAATCTAAGCAAACATTGATTTGTAAATTTCATATTTTAAGAGTGCTCATTAAGAATTATATACCATGAGATATTGAAATAATTAGGGGTAACATGATGGCCTGGCCCTGCATTTGCAAACATTACTATTGGATAAATGAAACAAAAAATAATAATATGAAGTACCAAATTAAACCATTCTCCCCATTCCTCAGATGACAAAAGTAAAGGTTTATTGAAAAATATTGACCATGATTTAACTATTCAGATATAATATTTTAGAATGATATAAATATGTATAAAATTCATATATTTAAAATCCCATATGATCTAGATCATGATCATTCTTATTGCAACCACATAATAAATATTTTAGTTAGTACCAACCTTCTCTAAGTTATTTGATGATAACATTAGCATCAGGCATTGTTCCAATGAAATGACCGCTAGGTCTTAGAAGGGCAGACACATTAGGTAAAGCTCTTCGTGCTCGTGCCTCAGTAGACCATGAATAATGCATCACAAACTATTAACAGTTAAAAACTTGTTTACAATCTGATACTATTTTTCATTTACCATCCAAAATAGAATCATAAGATGACTCACCTGACAGATGCAGATATCATATGGTCCATCATTCCCCAAATATTCATCCAAGCGAGTCTGAGTAAAAAATTCAATTTAAAAGGACCAGTTGCGTTGATAAATATTACAAATAATAATTAAATCAAAATGACAATAGCATGTACACACGCGCGTGCGCACGCACACACACACACACACACAAATATCCTTAGACAACATTACAATTGTTGGTATGAAATTAAATTGAGTTGATAGATACAAGTCTACGAATGGGTGCAGAATGAATAATGAAACCTTTCTTCAACCGAGTATTGAATGCATATTGAACTTACATAACACGCATCTGCATCTTTGAATCCTATCGAAGATTTAAGATAGAAGTGGACGTAAGGGTTACTAAATTTTTATTACGATGTTAACGACTAGAAATACACATATATACGAGACCGGAAGAGTCATATTTATGTATAAAGTATATTATTCATAGAAAGGAAATCGGTAGCTTGATATGGTAAAATAACTCTGTTTAAAAAAATATGCGGTCATAAGCTATACAATTCTAAAGAACAAAATTAACAAATTCAATTCTGAATAGATACTTTATGTTACCTCAAAACAATCAGTACAGATAAGGCGTGCAGGAAAACTGAACTTTTTCCTGCGTGCTTGCTGGTCGGCATCACCATTATAACGTGTTCTGCAGTCTTTTATCTATAGGAAAACTTTGTGTAAATATTCTACATGAGTACAAAAATGATTTTTGTGTAGAACTTTTGAATTACACAACATAACTTTAAGCACAACTGTGCATGGTCACAATATGCCTCTTTGACAATAGTTGTATAAAATGTAAAAGCTAGCAAACAAGTACATCAAACTTCTGAAGCCAAATTCCAATAAATGGTGCAAAAAATCAACTGTACAGTGATCGTCAATTCATAATGATTTATCTATCATCTAAATATTTAAACTTTCCAATGAAATCCAGATAAGTGATGCAATTGATAATAAGTATGGAATATCCTAGTGTCTCACTTTAAAATATCCTAGTTGTGCTAATATATTATGAAAATTTTGATGTTTTCAAGCATAACATTTTTAGTTTATACTCTGTATTTAATGATTTACAATAAGAAAATTGGACTCTATTTAAACCGTGAACATGTAAACACACATACCGAACCGTCAGCAATATCAACTCCAACGTAATATCCGATTTTTGCCTTGTCCCACTTAATTAGATCACCACCTACAAATAATAGTGATGAGACCGTACAAATATTATTGGCGAATTGAATCAAAAATAATATTAAATGAAAAGAAAAAAGGTTTGAGAAATTAGACTGCTGTGCTCTTTCATTTTAGTCTACGAATTTTAAAAATATCCAATAAGAATTAAATATTGCATTCTCACTAGGCATTAGGCAATAATTATATTCTTACTATGCATTCGGCAACCAACGAGTTTGGCGGTTCCCCTTTTTTTTGTGCTCTTCACCATAGATCATCTCCATCAATATCTGATGCAAGTTCCTCCTTCTGCCAAAAAAAGCTATATATTACTATTCATTCATTTAAAATAATTCAAAACATAAAGCTAAATAATTTAAGTTGATGTGTAACTGAATATATAAGTTGATATCTTAATAGCTAGAATAATAACTTTGACAATTTGTTGTATATGTACTCATATATTGTCATTGTTGTGATGACCCCCTGGGCCTTGTAGAGACACATTAAAACAAAAACAAAATCTATTAGGAAACTATACTAGGATGAAACCTAATATACAAGAGTGTAGAAAATTATCATTAAGTTATCGAATATTAACCTTTCTTTTTTAAACACCAAAAGAACTGCAGTGTTTACGTATTGGTGCGAAATCAAAAGAATCGCAACCTTAAATTTTAATGACACAACCTTAATATTCAATAAATTTCTAAACCATACACGTATCTGTGTTGAAGTTCCTGAGCCTTGCTATTCACTAATTGTATGAAATTTTTATCTTTGAACATCATAAAATTTGAGTGAAAATCTAGTAAAGTAACAATACATGCAACAAACTGATTATACATGCTCAACATACCACTAGCAAAAACACTCAAATATTCAATGCACTCATTAATTTAGTCAGTACTTAATATTAGTAAATAGAGGAGAAAAAAATATATTACAGTACATGTTAACATCAACAGACTAAAAAGTAGAATTATTTTAGGTGCATAAACACTCAAAACAGAACTTATAAACTTGCTAAAGCAGCAGCTAAGAAAGTGGATATATAGAATCCACTACCAAATCATGCGCACACTTGTTGATCGAAGAACAATAATCTTGGACACAACTTCTAGATTTATTCAATTAAAATATGATCCTAAATTTATACTAGAAAACTTTCATTTGAGTTTAGACAGAATGGAACAAATATAGCCCATGTCATCAAATAGTTGTATGCTTATGACAAAATATTAGTATAGGTGATAGAAAAGTCAAAAGTAGTTCGATTATCATGAACATCGAACTGAAACCAAAATGATAAAATTAAGCAACAATTATAATTATCGTGAAATCAATTAATAGTCATTAATTACCAAGAAATCATCAAAAGCTCATTTGCTTTCAATTATAAAGCCCTACTTCTAGAAGCAAGCAAATGGAAAGTGTTATACCTGTAACCATATCAGATGCGGTAATCTAGAAGCCAAAGTGAGTTGAATGCGATGATTTAGTCAGGTTGGCGAATATAAAAAAAAGGAAACTAGGCTTTTTCAGGTGAAGCAGATGAGAGAGTCTACAAGGGCATTTTGAGGCAGCGCGATCTGCCAATTTAGGTCGCTCACGACCTAGTGGAATTTTAGGTCGTTCACGACCTATGGAAAGTCACCCATGAGCCAACGGAATCAATGTTCAGGCATGCAAACGACCTAGAGAGGTAGCAGAGTTACGCAGTGATGAGATAGTCCAATTTGGTGAAGTGTTGGGTCACGGATGACCTAACGAGTCCTTTAAGTCGCTCCAGCGACCTAGTGAAGATTCGCGAGTTAACAAGCAACTTTCTATAGATCGGTTGCGACCTAACGAGGTACCAGAGCAAGGCGGTGAAGCGAGTTATGCGGAAGAAGGAAACCAACGACCTATGATAGGTCGCGTACGATCTAACAGAGTATGCAAAGGAAGGAGTTATAGGTCGCTCTACGACCTACGACCTAGTTAGGTGGCGTGAAATCCTTAGGTCGTGAACTTTGTTAAGTCGCTGAAGAAGTTATGTCGCCGCTGTTTTAGGTCGTTGGAATATTGTATATGTTGAATCGTTGTATGGTGTTGTAACGTGTTTTCTTAAGTCGCATGTGTTGTTGTAGGTCGTAAGTCGTCTGTTTTAAGTCGTCTACTTTTAGGTCGTGATGTTTTAGGTCGTGGACGACTTATGAGTTGTACAGTTTTTCTGAGGCGTGTGTTGTAACTTCTATAAATAGGCCGGTGGTGCCATTTGTAATAGTTAAGTTGATTTGAATGAAAAATTTTGGTTTGTTAGCTTTGTGCTTTCAATTAAATTGGTAGTTGAGTGTGATCTCCTATCTCCACTTTCGGAATTCAAGTGCGCTTGAATCAACGATCGCTGGAGCCGATTCACGAAATCTAGTGTGCTAGATCAACGTCGAAGAATCGTAGATCTTTAAACACGGTATCATGCACGATCAACGTGTTTGGGATAGCTAGAATTCGGTATCTTCGGATCAACGAATTTGGGCCATTCGGTATCTTATATTCCATCGATCGCTACTTTCACAGAATCATCGTTCTGTCATTCCGCTGCTGCATCATTTGGTATCAAAGCTAGACTTAGCCAATCATAGCTTAGCCGAGTCTTGGAGCCAATTTATTCGAAGAGTTTGGGAGTTAATTGAAGCCGTACATCATTTTGAGGAGTTTGGTGTTCATCGTGTTCATTGCAAAAGTTGCAACGAATTGGAAGATTTTGATCCATTTCATTTTAGATCAAAGTTGGAAAAGTGTTTGGATTTGCGCGGGATTGTTTTGCGCGCCAAGAGAAATTTGAATTGAGCCGAGCCAAGTTGAGTCGCGAGTCCGGGTTAAGTCGTGTACATCATTTGGTATCTTTTGATTTGTCCAAGCCGAGAATTGAAGTGTTTGTGAAGTTTTCAAGTATGCCGCCGAGAAGAGCTAACCGCCATCAAAATCTTGAAGATTTGTATAAGCGACAGGACGCTGAACAAATGGAACAACGCATTAGTAACAAATTCAATGAGAAGTTGGATGAAGGTATTGGGAGGTTAGAGAAGCTTATGATGGGTATGAATCAACCCCGAAGAAGAACATCGCCAATTTCAAACCAAGGTGGAAACATGGTTTCGCCATCGGTTTCGGGAGGAAGGAGAATATCGCCACAATCTCATCAAGGAAGAAGAAGTCATAGAGAATTCGAAGATGAACCATATCGAGATGATGAAAGACAAAGTAGAAGGAATATGAATGATCCTAGAGATGTGGATGGACGGAATCGTTATCGAAGTACATCTGTTATTGATGAAGATGGTGATAGAGGAAGTTATCATTATCGAGATCATGGCCAAGGACGGAATCGAGATCGAGATTTTGAGGATGATCGTCGATGGGAGTCGGGGATGAAAACTGAAATGCTAGAATTCAAGGGTGGAATGGTGGCTGAAGAATTTTTGGATTGGTTGTCTAATGTAGAGGAAATTTTTGGCTTCAAGGAAGTTCCAGAACATCGAAGAGTTAAGTTGGTTGCTACCCGTTTGAAAGGGAGAGCTATGGCATGGTGGCAGCAAACTAAACTAACACGGGAGAGAATGGGGAAGTCAAAGATTGAATCATGGGATAAGATGAAGAAATTGATGAAAGCTACGTTCTTACCTTACAACTATCAATCTCTTATGTATCAACGTTTGCAGAACTTGAGGCAAGGGACGAAGTCAGTGAATGATTATGCAGATGAGTTATATCACCTGATTGCACGAAACGATATCATGGAGACGGAGGAGCAGCTGACAGCTAGATTTGTTGGAGGATTGAGAATGTAGATACAGGATATGGTGAATATGTTTGATCCCAGATCTGTCGCTGAAGCACATCAGAAAGCTCTAGCTTGGGAGAAACAAGGAAGGAGAGGAGGTGGTGTGTTTACAAATTCTAACATTCCAATGAAAGGGGCTAGTAGCAGTGTGAATGTTTCGAAGGCTGTTGCAAAACCAGTTGTTAATGAAATTGCTAAGACCAGGGTCAATAGTGGTATCAAATGTTTCAATTGTCAGGAGATGGGTCATAAGAGCATTGAATGTACAAAGCCGAAGAAGCGAACGATGATTTCTGAGGTTGAAGAAGAGGATGTAGAAGCTGAATGTTCCAATTTACCACACGATGAGGAGGAAGAAAATGTGTCGGGAGATGAAGGGTATTCATTGATGATGAAGAGGTCGTGTTTAACACCAAAACAGGAGGAGGAAACTAGCTGGTTGAGGAGTAACATCTTTCAATCAACATGTACTGTCTTGGGAAGGGTTTGAAGTTTGTCATCGATGCGGGAAGCTGTGATAATATTATCTCTACAGAGGCTGTGAAGAAGTTATCATTGAAGACAGAGAAACATCCGAAACCTTACATGTTATCTTGGTTGAGGAAAGGTGGGGAGGTGAAAGTTGGACGAAGGGCTTGTGTTAACTTTTCAATTGGGAAGAAATACAAGGATGAAATCTGGTGTGTTGTTGTGGATATGGATGTATGTCATCTGTTGCTGGGAAGACCATGGCAGTATGATCGGGCGGTGGAACATGATGGACGAGCTAACAGTTACACTTTCATGTTTGAAGGTACTAAAATCACTCTAGTTCCTAAGAAACGACAGCAAGAAGAAAGAAAGTTGGAGGAGATTGAAGAACTTAAAATGTTGCTATCTTTGAAGGAGTTTGTTAAGGAGGTAGAAGAGGAGCCTGAAGTATTCTTGTTGATTGGACGTGAGAGTAGTGAAGTGGTTGAGATTCCTGACGAAGTAAAACCAGTACTGGGAGAATTTGACGATGTATTTCCTGAGGAGCTACCAACGGAGTTACCACCGTTGAGAGACATTCAACATCAAATTGACCTTGTTCCAGGAGCTGAGTTACCTCATAGACCACATTACAGAATGAGTCCAAGGGAACATGAAGAGTTGAGAAGGCAAGTGGAAGAGTTGCTTGAACAGGGGCGTGTACAGGAAAGTCTAAGTCCTTGTGCGGTACCCGCTTTGTTAGTGCCGAAGAAGGATGGGACGTGGAGGATGTGTATGGATAGCAGGGCACTCAATAAGATAACTGTAAGATATAGATTTCTGAGGCCGAGGCTTGATGATTTGTTGGATCAGTTGAGCGGGGCTACTATCTTTTCGAAGATTGATTTGAAGAGTGGTTATCATCAGATTCGAATCAGACCAGGGGATGAGTGGAAGACAACATTCAAGACAAGAGAAGGATTATATGAATGGCTGGTCATGCCGTTTTCTCTTTCGAATGCACCTAGTACATTCATGCGGTTGATGAATCAAATCTTTAGACCTTTTATTGGGAAGTTCGTGGTGGTGTATTTTGATGATATACTGATATATAGTAAAGCTCAGAAGAACATTTGCAACATCTGAGGGAAGTGTTGATGGTATTGCGACAAGAACAATTTTATGCTGCAACAAAGAAATGCGTGTTCATGACGCATAGTGTTTTATTCTTGGGATACGTTATTTCGGGAGGAGGCATCCAGGTGGATCAGAATAAAGTTGAAGCAGTATGAAATTGGCCACAACCCAGAACGATAACCGATGTTAGAAGTTTTCATGGTTTGACATCATTCTACCGAAAGTTTATTCCACACTTCAGTAGCATGATGGCACCAGTTACTGATTGTATGAAGGGGAAGCAATTTTCATGGACGGAGGAAGCAGGATTCGCTTTTGATAGAATCAAAGAACTTTTGACGACAGCACCGATTCTAGTGTTGCCGGATTTTCAGTTGTTGTTTGAATTACATACTGATGCATCGAAGGTTGGAATTGGAGGGGTGTTGAGTCAGAAAGGACGTCCTATTGCATATTTCAGTGAGAAGCTATCGGGAGCAAAGATGAGATATAATACTTACGATGTGGAATTTTACGCTATTGTGCAAGCTATCAAACATTGGAGACATTATTTGTTTCATAAAGAATTTGTTTTATATAATGATCATGAGGCATTGAAGCATATGCAAGGATAGGACAAGATTGCTGCTAGGCATGCTTCGTGGATTGCATACTTACAACAATTTACATTTGTGGTGAAGCATAAATCCGGGATTACTAATAGAGTGGCAGATGCATTGAGCAGAAGGAATCATGTGTTGACTACAATGCAGGTTGAAGTAACAGGGTTTGATGTGTTGCCAGAATTATTTGTCGATGATCCTTACTTTGCAAAGTTTGTTGATGAAGTCAAGGAGGGGAAGACAGATGAGTTTGTAATGGTGGATGGTTTTCTTTTTAAAGGAAATCGATTATGTATACCGGAGTGCAGCTTACGAATGAAGATTGTGAAGGAATTACATGAGGAAGGTCATGTGGGGAGAGACCGTACATTACAGTTGGTTTCACAGTCATATTTCTGGCCTACTGTAAGAAGAGAAGTTGAAGGATTGGTGGAGAGATGTCATATCTGTCAAGTTTCGAAGGGAACAGCGACGAATGCTGAATTGTATATGCCATTACCTGTGCCTATTAAACAATGGATTGATATCAGCATGGATTTTGTTTTGGGTTTGCCTAGAACCCAAAGGGGAAATGACTCTATATTCGTTGTGGTGGATAGATTTTCCAAAATGGCACATTTTATCGCCTGTAAGAAGACAGCTGATGCCGTCCGTGTTACTAAGTTATTCTTTAAAGAGGTGTATCGATTACATGGGCTACCTGAATCTACTGTTTCAGATCGGGATACTAGATTTCTAAGCCATTTCTGGATAAGTTTGTGGAAGATGGTTGGAACGAAGCTGAATTTTAGTAGCGCCTATCATCCGCAAACAGATGGGCAGACGGAAGTGGTAAACAGATCATTGGGAAATTTGTTACGATGTCTTGTGCAGGATAACTTAAAGAGTTGGGATATGAAATTATGTTAGGCAGAGTTTGCACATAATCACGCTGTTAACCGTAGTACGGGTTTCAGTCCGTTTCAAGTTGTATACTCAGCTAGACCGAAGGGTCCGTTGGATTTGACGACAGTACCACAACCGAAGGGAACAGTTAAACGGGCTGTTGATTTTATTGATGGATTGGCAGAATGTCATAAAATCGTTCAGGAATGATTGGAGAAAGCAAATGAGAAGTATAAACGATCTGCGGATTTGAAGCGAAGAAGCGTTGAATTTAATGAAGGAGATTTAGTATATGCTGTACTAACGAAGGATCGTTTTCCAGTGGGAACGTACAATAAATTGAAAGCTCGAAAAATCGGTCCAGTGGAAATTTTGAAGAAAATTTATGAGAATGCATATAAGTTGAGATTACCGGATGATGTTCGTACTTCCGATGTTTTCAATGTCAAATATTTGATTCCATATCATGGAGAGGAGCTTGTGGTGGAAGAGGAAGGTGAAAATTCAAGGTCGAATTTTTGTCAACCAGGGGAGGATGATGCAGCGTGATCTGCCAATTTAGGTCGCTCACGACCTAGTGGAATTTTAGGTCATTCACGACCTATGGAAAGTCGCCCACGAGCCAACGGAATCAATGTTCAAGCATGCAAATGACCTAGCGAGGTAGCAGAGTTACGCAGTGATGAGACAGTCCAATTTGGTGAAGTGTTGGGTCGCGGACGACCTAACGAGTCCTTTAAGTCGCTCCAGCGACCTAGTGAAGATTCACGAGTTAACAAGCAACTGTCTATAGATCGGTTGCAACCTAAGGAGTTTTTAGGTCGTGTACGACCTAACGAGGTACCGGAGCAAGGCGGTGAAGCGAGTTATGCGGAAGAAGGAAACCAACGACCTATGATAGGTCGCGTACGATCTAACAGAGTATGCAAAGGAAGGAGTTTTAGGTCGCTCTACGACCTACGACCTAGTTAGGTCGCGTGAAATCCTTAGGTCGTGAACTTTGTTAAGTCGCTGAAGAAGTTATGTCGCCGCTGTTTTAGGTCGTTGGAATATTGTATATGTTGAGTCGTTGTATGGTGTTGTAATGTGTTTTCTTAAGTCGCGCGTGTTGTTGTAGGTCGTAAGTCGTCTGTTTTAAGTCGTCTACTTTTAGGTCGTGATGTTTTAGGTCATGGACGACCTATGAGTTGTACAGTTTTTCTGAGGCGTGTGTTGTAACTTCTATAAATAGGCCGGTGGTGCCATTTGTAATAGTTAAGTTGATTTGAATGAAAACTTTTGGCTTGTTAGCTTTGTGCTTTCAATTAAATTGGTAGTTGAGTGTGATCTCCTATCTCCACTTTCGAAATTCAAGTGCGCTTGAATCAACGATCGCTGAAGCCGATTCATGGAATCTAGTGCGCTAGATCAACGTCGAAGAATCGTAGATCTTTAAAGACGGTATCGTGCGCGATCAACGTGTTTGGGATAACTAGAATTCGGTATCTTCGGATCAACAAATTTGGGCCATTCGGTATCTTCTATTCCATCGATCGCTACTTTCATAGAATCATCGTTCTGTCATTCCGCTGCTGCATCACATTTATACAAGCATGTTCAGAGCATTGAATAGAACCAACGGTATAGCATTTCATGGGGGCAGCGAATATCGAACACTCCAATCTCGCCATTGCCATTTAGATGCTCAACAGTAGTATCACTACACGTAATGCCTGAAACGGACATATCTTCAGACTAGGTCGCGACTACTAGGTTTCGCCAAAGTGGACGATGGTGCCATCTTCAGACTCGGCTCGCAAGGAAAATTAGGGCTTGTGGAGTAAATTGGAAGAGACGAATAATTTTTTTTAAGTGGAGTAGTTTGAGAAGAAGAAAAAGTGGTAAAGGAAATTTGAACGGCCACAAAAAACTTTAGCAAAAAATTCCACGAATTACTGGCGGGAGAATTAGCCGCGTTTCTTTGTTTATTTTTATATTGTAAAATTACCAACAGTTGCACAAAATTTAAAAAGCCACCAATTAATGCAACTAAAAATAGTTTTTCTTGTAGTGTCCTAAAAAGAAGTTTAATTCACCTATATGACTCATCTCAAACTATTTTGTCATTATTTCAGAAAATTCTTTATTCATTTCAAAATTAGTTTATCCAAAAATGATATATCTACGTAGACTTGTACTAGTTGAATATCGTTTTTATTTCTTTTAATAAAAAGAGTATTATCTACTTTACCTATTTCAAAATTTGATTGTAACAAGTAAGATCTTAGTCTATCATACCAGGCTCTAGGAGCTTGCTTTAGACCATATAGAGCTTTCTTAAGTTTGTAAACATGATTTGGAAATTTATCATTTTCAAAAAGTGGTGGTTGTTTAACAAATACTTCTTCTTTTACAAAACCATTTAAAAATGCACTTTTAACATCCATTTGAAATTATTTGAAATTATTATGATTTGCGAAAGCAAGTAGAATCCTAATGGCTTCTAATCTTGCTACGGGGGCAAAGGTTTCATCAAAATCTATTCCTTCTTCTTGACAATAACCTTGAGCGACTAACCGGGCTTTATTTCTAACAACCTCTCCTTGTTCATTCATTTTATTTTTATAAATCCATTTAGTTCCAATTATTGTTTTATTTTCAGGTCTAGGAACAAGTTTCCAAACATCATTTCTAGTGAATTGATTTAATTCTTCTTGCATAGCCAAAATCCATGAATCATCAGTTGATGCTTCTTCTGGATTTTTGGGTTCAATAGTTGATATAAAAGCTACATTACTCATTTGACTTAGTTGGTTTCTAGTTTTAACAACAGATTGCATATCTCAGTATATTTTCTATAGGGTGATCTTTTAAAAGTTTAATCCTTTTATTAGGATGATTTAATTCATTATTAGTTTCAGTTGACTCTTGGTTTTGAGTGATTAAATCCTCTTCATCATTTATTTCTTCAAAATTTTTGAAATTTTCATCAAATGAAACATGCATTGTTTCTTCGATGGTATTAGTTCTTAAATTAAATACTTTGTATGCTTTACTTCTATTAGAGTATCCGATAAAGATACCTTTGTCGGATTTAGGATCAAATTTATCGAAGTTATCTTTAGTATTTAAAATAAAACATTTACTTCCGAAAATTCTAAAATAAGATACCTTAGGTTTCTTTGAGTAAATAAGTTCATAAGATGACTTATCAGTTAAAGGTCTAATTAAAATTCTATTTAAAATATAACAGGTAGTAGCAACTGCTTCTGCCCAAAATTACTTTGGTAAATTACTATCAGAAAGCATAGTTCTCGCACACTATTGAATCGTCCTATTTTTACATTCTACTACACCGTTTTGTTGTGGAGTTCTTGGAAATGAAAAATTATGAATTATTCCCTTTTTATTGCAGAATTGTTCAAACTTTTCATTTTCAAATTCACCACCATGATCACTACGGATGGTTATAATTTTTTGAGAAAGATGATTTTGAACCCTTTTTGAAAAATTCTTAAAATATTCAAAAGTATGACTTTTATGTTTTAAAAATATTGTCCATGTAAATCTAGAATAATCATCTACAATTACAAAAACATATTTACTATTATTTATTGATAGAATTTGAGATGGACCAAATAGATCAATATGAAGTAATTCAAGAGGTTTTGAAGTAGAAATTATATTTTTTAATTTAAAGGAGCTTTTTCTAAGTTTTCCTAGTTGACGTGCATCACATAGACTATCTACTTTAAATTTCATTTTAGGGAGGCCTCTTACTAGATCATGTTTTGACAGTCTAGATAAAAGTTTGAAATTGAAATGCCCAAATCTCTTATGCCAAATCCAAGGGACACTTGCATTTTCCAAAAGACACAAGTTTTCATTTGAAATTTTCATACTAAGAATATAAATATTCTTTTTCCTAATTCCCTCAAATATTATGGTTGAATTATTTTATTCAATGTGACACTTATCTTTTTCAAATTTAATTTTATATCCTTTATCGCATAGTTGACTTATACTTAGCAGATTCTGTTTCAGATTCTTAACTAGCAAAATATTAGTAATAATAGGAGTTTCAGAGTTACTGACTTTGCCGATGCCGATCACATAACCTTTTGAATTGTCTCCAAAGTTAACCAATCCTCCGTCTTTGTATATTATATCATTCAACATATCTGGATTCCCAATCATGTGTCTAGAACATCCACTATCGAGTATCCATTTTTCTTTTTGATTTGCACAGTTTGTTTGTTCTGGATTGATTCCTCAACTCCCATAAAGCATGATTCCTGCACATCAAACAATCTTAGTAGACAACTTGTATTTGAATATTGATTATATGTAGACTCAAGAGACAATGATGATCTGAATATTTCTAAACATGCATTAACAAATTTCTTAAACATAGCCATTGCTCTGATACCAAATGTGAGGAATGCGGAATATGGATCTTAAGGCTAGAATGAACACTAGAGGGGGGGTGAATAGTGTTTATAAGAAATTACTAAATCTTTTTGAGTTATTGTTGATTTGTACACAAATGTATGCAATATTCAGACACAGATATAATCACAAAATCAAACACAGATGCAGAAATAAAGTAAATGCAGTAAAGGAAAGAACACACCGGATTTTATACTGGTTCGGAGTTACCCTACATCCAGTCCCGCACAACTAAGTACGGATTTCCTTTCAAAAGCAATTCAACAATTACAACCCTCGGTTTCAAGGCTACGAGGTAGACCCTCCAGAATCACAATCCTATGGGTAGAGATACTTGATTTTCGGGGCAACAAGTTCACCCAATTGATTTCCAAGGCTACAATCACACCTTTTCTCGCTTGATTGATTTCCAAGGCTACAATCACACATTTTCTCGCTAGATAGATTACAAAGAAGCCTATAACTCTGAATAGCACTGGGATCTTGTTGAGATAGTGATAGAGAATAAAACCAGAGATAATCTAGTTAGATTCAATGTTGATTTCGGCAGAGTGATGATAGGATTTTGAATAAGAAAATGTGGAAGAAGAAGAGAAGTGAAAAACCATAAAATCTGATGTAAAATTCGTTGAAACTAACCCCTATTTATAGAAGAACAACAGTCATGTGCATTCGTGAAAGGTTATGACGAATAGACACTTCTTTTGAAATTCAAATTTTTTGGTCCTAACTGACACTATGTCGACATGGGGTACTAGGGCATGTCGACATCCCGAAGCATTTTTTAAAGATTTGATTTTCTTTGAAAATAACCTTTATCTTATATTAAAAACTCTTTAAACTTTATAAATATACTTGACTATAGATAAAATACAAAGATAAATATAGAGAATAATATATATATAATTTTACTATAATTTTATATTTAAATCTAAGTATAAATATATTATAATTAAAAGATAGTTTAAAACAAACGAAGTTTAAAACAAGAGTTTATTAAAAACAAAAACAAAGAATATTTTAAGGCTAAAACATCTTTTTTGAAAAGATAATTTTTAAGGCTAAAACATTTTGAAAAGCAGTTTTGAAAATCATTCTGAAGTAGTTTTGAAAATCATTTTGAAGTAGTTTTGCAAGCTTCTTCCTGCAGAATATCTCATCATATCAGGACTCGAGAACTTGTACAAAACCAGGATGTTCGTGGGTTTGTAAGCCACTTGTCGTAGGTTTGTAAGCTACTTGTCGTGGGTTTGTAAGCCACTAAAAAGGTAGAAATGGGTTCCATCCCAAAAGAAAAATAGAGTGAAGATTTCAGTGCTATTATGAAGTTTTAACATAATTCTAGACTCAATACATATCTTGAAATCTTGAACTCTTGATAATCTTGATATTCTTGATACTCATGAGTCTTCAATCTTGATATCTTGCTATACTGTACAGTCTTTATTCTTGGTACCTGCATGGTTAAATCCTGCATATACATATATATCTAAACTATAATGTTAGTATTTATATTTTATAATCTTATTCTAAGGTTGTTGTCATCAAAACCATCATCTCAAGGACTAACAATCACTTCGCAGCCTTTTTGTTAAGTTCACAATATCAGGGGTAACTCATCTATTCGATACTCTTTTCTTTTGAATGCATTTTGCGATTTTTTAATTATTCTTATCGAGGTTATATAAAACCAAGTTTATGGTATTCAATATCTTTAAACTCATATACTGTTGCGGTTAATTCTTATTTAAATCTAACATTTATTTAGGATACACTATGTTGGTCCTAATGCCTTGTATTTATTTGATACTTTAGAGATAAGACTTTGACTATTTCCTTTTCGGATAATCCTTTCGAGTTTAGACTAAATTCCATGCTAAAAGCATCTTCATGTTTGAGTTAGTGTAAAAAAGATTCCACCTCTGATTAGTTGGACTCAAATTCCTTCTTTTCTTAAGTGAAACAGTGATTTTCTACTCTATCAGAGGTTGAAGGTTTGAGCTGGGGCGATGTTAGATTATTGAGAACCATTGATACTTAGTTCTTTTTAAAGTATTAACTACTTTGTCTTGACTTGCATTTTGGCTTACAACTTCTTACCTTGTCCCTTTCTTTATCTTACTCCCTATGGCCGGTATGATCTATAAAAATCTTTTTTGAATTTTATTCTACTCATTTCTCTTGAGCCACTTATTATAGATGCAAAATTATTTTTGGCCATGGTACGGTAATATATATCTATCATCCCAAATTTTCTGGTGTTTCTTTGTGATGACTGGGATTTCAATCCTCCAAAATCGACACAAATACTTCCACTTTATTGCGTGCCGAGCATTCAAGTGCTAAAAAACCGATTGTTAAGGGTAAAAAGAAAATGAAGACAGAATAGAATCCTGCATGACTGGAATAACATATATTATTTCGATAATCTTTATAGCGGAAATACTTTTAAATACATATATCACAGTA
The DNA here is from genome assembly GCA_030737815.1 of Allium fistulosum. Lineage (NCBI taxonomy): Eukaryota > Viridiplantae > Streptophyta > Magnoliopsida > Asparagales > Amaryllidaceae > Allium > Allium fistulosum. Next base: position 473,877,427 of record CM060907.1, read on the forward strand.
TATCCTAACTTCAGCCTGGACAATTATAAAACACCTGACATTACAAATGCAGAAAAACCAAAACAATAAAACAAATGCACCAGGAATATATTCTACGATCATAGGTTGATGAAGGTCTCCATCTCCTCACTGGATACTCCTGAAACTACTTGGATCTGACCCAAGTAAAAAAAACTGGATCAAGCTGGGCAACCCAGCATGAGACACCAATTATAAATATACATAATAGTGTTAGATCGACTTTGAGGCCAGACAAAATGTTTGGAAAGAAGAGTATCTCATAAGACCATGGTTCACATAAACATGGACAAGTTTTTGCCTTATGGTAACTAAAACATTTTTATCAAATCATTTGATATTATTCTAATGGTGTCCTCTGAAATTTTTTTTCTAATAACATATTAAAATAGATGAAATTGTTACATTTGTTAAATTCGACTGCATATTTAGGTAAACAATCAAGTCCGTAACGGTACGTATTGGAGAATGGATTTCCAACAATGACAAGGTAATAGACTATCTTTCGACTGTACATCTTTAGAGGAGTGTACCGAGGCACAACCCCACTGCCCTCTACCAATACGGAACCGGCCTACTTCTGACATTTGTAGTACAGAATTTGTCATCACCCCGTTCGTTCCTGACCTATCCGTGGGCACAACATACAACCAACCCGAATTATAGAGGGCAATCTAGAAAGGTGATGAACATCTTCTGATGGGTGCAACCCACTTAGCCCTGTCCTATCTACCCAGTTTTTTACATTACCGATGTGTGAGGCTTGAGGTAACATTTTACCTTTCACATAAGAGAAAATCCCACTTTGAATGTCACATTGCCATTTTCGACGACACACTAATTGGGTTCCACAAAAGTACAACCCCCAAGTTCGTATGCCTTAGGGAAGGGTGTTAAGTATAAGAGGGGTTACCTCCTACACCAAAAAAAGATATAAATTTGTAAAAAACAATATACAGGTCATAGAAAGGCAATATCAGACATTTGTCCATAGAAGTTATCCAGGAACAGGATAAACCGAATGTACTCCCTACTGCATATTATTTGGGAATCACCACTAGGATTAGTAGCATGTAGTCCTTGCATTGGAGATTTCAAAATGAAGGTACTACTACCACCATACATATATAATATGTGAATCACGAGGTTATTGACAAGCAGCCCAACATGATGAAGATTTATGTCTTCAAAATCATTGTCTTCAACATTTCTTCACTTTTAAACGTGTATATTGGTTCGAAGCGATTTTCGAATACGAATCATCTAAATTCGATCCTAGTCTCTTCGAACCAATTATCTATAAAAGATGTGTATATGTGTATAAAGAAATGTTAAGCCTCATTCATTAAGTCCTCTTTTTTTATTTTACTCAAAATATTATTTAGCTTTGAAGATATCTTTTTATCAAATAAAATATCTTTTAGAGATATACATCTTTAAACCATTTCTGTTTTGGGATATACAGAATTATTAAACCTCTTTTTAACTTTGGAAGCACCAAATCATTTCCTTTTAAATATTTAGGGAAAATATTTCCATATTCTATTATTATAATAACTAATAAAGATTTCATTTTTCCGAAATATGTACGTGTCAAAAAATATGTTATTTAAGACATTGTTTACTGCAAACCCAAACCACTTAGTATTAAGTAAAAAGGTTCATAGATTTTAGATTAACTATTACTAATTTCCGTATTCAGATTGTACTATTCGTCGATAACGGTAAAATCATCTTTTAAATTTACGCGGATAGTACATGTTCCCTCCTCGGAATTTAATATAGAGTTTAATTAGAATGTTCTCTATATCACCAAAATTTTATTTAAAAATCTAATTTACCTTTTGGAAAACTCTAAATCTCTTTTCTTTTATCTTACTTTAGAAAATATTTCCATTTATGAAATTTCACTTTAAAAAAACTATTCTTTTATAAAACCTCTTTTATAACACTTATTACTTTATTTACAAAAAATGCTTTTATAAATATATCCCTTTATTTATAAAACACTTTTTATAATCTATCACTTTATTTAGAAAATACGATTTTATAAATCATCACTTTTATCTTAGGAAAATGTGGTCCGAGTAAATCAAATTTACTGTCCCCTCCGTCGGGCCAGTCCGAATAGCTAGGGGGAGCATGCAACTACTTTCACAAACTCCAGCCTAGAGACCACGTCTCTGTCACCCATATGGTGGTAAAGTTATCTAGTCTACTCTAAACCTTTTAAAATAATCTAAACCCAAGTTCAAATCATTAACTCAACGGTTACAAAATTCCATTGTTAAATTATGGGTGAATAGTGATTTAAAAGCTTTATAGATTAAAACACCAATATCATTACATATATGCCCATTTTTATAATTTAGATTCCTTTTAAAATATTTTAGCATACTTATGGAATTTATTTCATATTTTTAACGATTTAAAAACATCCATGTTAAAAAGTTGAAAACAATAGTTTACGAACTGCCAAAATAAGATGATTTTGAAAATCTAATTTGGATATATCTCAAACTTTACTAAATGAAATCTTGACTTTCTCTTTCTTTCAAAAACTATGATCATAAGGGTCCAAAAAATTCTTATTTCAAAGAATTCCAACTTATATTTTATGCTAACATCTGTTTAACTTTTTGGGTCATAAAATCAAGAAATGTGAGCTTATTTTTCACCTTTTAGTCAAATTTTATAGAACTTGTACGAACATTTTTTAAATCATTTGAGTACCATAATGAACTATACTAAACCAATTTTTCACTGTTTTACTTTATGTAAATCTCATTTTCACTTTATTCCATATTTTTATATTACATCATTATAATAATCGATTTCCATTTTTAATTCAAATTTTTTTTATATTAAACCAAATGATATTTCTATATTATTTTCCACCTTTAGAACTATTATTTTCAAAATTAAACCATTTGATTTTGTTTTTCCCAAATAAATTAAATACTCCTCCTTACTTTTCCAAAACTGTTTCTACTTTACAAAATCGATATCATTTTGATTTGCAATTTAAAAGAGGCTTGATACTCCTTATACATACATTATTTCGGAATATAATATTGATTATTTCTCATGAATTTTGCATGGTTATTTAAAGTGATCATTTTAAATCTAATGAATATGATTTTCACATTATTATCAAAATAATTCTACTTAACTCAACCAAGTCAATATATGATTAACATAAGCAACCAATCATCCAATAATTGATCATTTTAGCATCCAAACAATGCTAATCCACCTAGTATACTTGCATAACACAAATCATAGATTATTTTGAGACAAATTTAAATAAAATGGAAGTAGTATTCTCACTTTCATGCTAATCGACTCTTAGTGGTTTTTTATTTGACGAAATTATCCCTTTCTTTGCATCGAAGCTTATGGAACTTGCCTCCTGACCTTAGTTATGTTTGGCCAAGCTTGTGTGGAGGTGGAAGCTCAGCTTTGAAATGGTGGTGGTGTGTGCCATGCACTTTAGTGAGTAAGATGTGGAGTTTAGCTAACTTTTTGAAGAGATTTGATATCATATGTGTATCGAAACAATTTTTGCAGAACTACGATGACGTGTTGAAATATTTTTACTATTTAGGAAGCTTTTTGAAGAAGAGGTATTAGAGAGCTCAAGAAAACGAAGAAGAAGGGAAGTGAATTGAATTTGCGAAGAAAGGAAGAGGATATGCATGTGTGTTTATAGGGTAGAAATCGTGTGCATGAAATTACCAAAATACCCTTCTATCCCATCATAGCTTCGGCCGAACCCACTCCCCCCTCCATGTGATTGTCTTCTCTTGATTGAGTGATGGTGAGTTTGCTTTTTGAGGCCTAAGGGTGAAGTTTGCATTTATATACATATAAGGAGTTTATATATAAATTTATGTACCTTATTTTAGATATTTTCTTTAGCTTTGATTTGACTAATTGTGCAGGTATATGTGTATGTATATGTATGTACATGCAAGTGTGTATGTGTATCGAACAACGTTGCAATGATTTGAAATAACTTTCGTTCAACGAAAGGTCAATAATCCGAAAGCTGAGTCCCGGTCACATTTTCATTTTTTAATCAAACTATTTATTTATGTAAACAAAACTTGAAAATAAATTTCTTATCATCTCTAAATAATTAAGAGATTATTAATATATAAAGCCATATTTACTAATATAAAAATCCAACTGTATAAATATGACATCGAGCTACCAAAATGCGAAGAAGTTTATATATCTTTATAAAATAAGTTTATATATTTATAAAATCATTATAAATCACTTATTATCATTATATAATGGTTGAAGTGAATTATTTATCATTAAAACAATTAACAGAATATTTAAAATTAATTAAATATTCTTATTCAAAGTGATAAAATTACGGGTCGTTACATTCTTCCTCCTTTAAAAGAATTTCGTCCTCAAAATTTAATCATAACCCAAAACCTAAAAGAGTTTACCCAAAATATTATCTTTAGACTTAATTCTGTATAGTATACACAGATCATCTGTAATATCTGATTCAATCTTTTGCTCAAATGCATAACTTTATTTTCGAACTAGTATTGGTCCCTCGATCCTCTAGTGTAGACTCCGATCAGGCTCCTTGATTAGAAACCTTTTCTTGCCTTACATAGCTCTCAACTATGATAGAAAATGCAAATATCCGACCACAAATCATCATCAATGTTTGTCGTCAAGAATAGAGTGATAAATCCTTTTTAAACATCTCAAATTTCTATACTCGAATCTTAAATTAGAATCATGCAACGAAATGATCTATGTATCTCATAAGTACATAGTTATATCATATTCTTTTTTCAAAAATTATTTATGAAAACATTTTATAAAATCCCAACCAAATATTTTAAACCTTTTCCTATATTCCAAATGATTTTAACCCTCATTTAGAAGACATCTTTAATAGCTATTCTTCTTATACAAATACTCTTATTAAAAGTTTCATACAAACACAGCTTTTAATAAAACAAGCTTTACTAAAATCTTCTATTAAGTTTAACTTATCAAAATCTCATTTATCAAAACATTTATTTGTTAAAACACTCATTTTTAAACATAACTTTTATTTTGAATCAATTTTCTTAAGAATTCAAATACCAATTTCATTATTTCAAATATCACTGTATATCTTTTATTCCAACATTTTTTTAAAGATATAGCTTTACTTCATAAAGAAAATTATCAAAGAAGTAAAATTTGTTTTTTCTTTTCTAAGTTATTTAAATATCAGATAAGAGAAGCCATAATAAGGATTATTCATAAATATATATCATATTTGGAACAATTATATTTGTCAATCAACTATATTTAAACCATAATTTTTTTTTCATACCCATGATAATTACGTTACCATATTCCTAATATACTTAGTCTATCCAAAATACTATTATTCCCTAGCAACTTTCAACTCTACCAAAATGCATATCAAATCAATTGGACTTGGAGGTCGATGGACCATCCGAATTTGAGAACACTACCACTTCAAGCTCTTCTTCCTTCTGTTCATCATCTACTTTGTTTCCATTTTGTTCTCAAAATTCCATCCTATAGGATGCCAAGGTTGTCCCTAGGGAATCCAAGGTTGAGCAACAGGGTTTCCCGGAAGGATGTCCAGAACCTCTTCTTCTTCCTTATTCTTTGTCATTCCTTCCCCATCAATACCTTAAACGTGCGAATCTCCCTTAGATATGGGAACGCCCATCTCCCAGATAATGTGATCATTGTTGCTATCTTTTGATTTGCTGCGATGTCGTCCATCCATTCACCATATGCTGCTGAATCTAGGCTATTCCTTTCTACCATCATATTGGGGTTCTCTTCTGGAACTTCTTTAGGTTGGATTGTTCTGGATTTGTTACCCACATTATTTTTTCTTGCAATCCATTACTTACTTCTACATCATTTGTTATATGGATCACTTCTTTGTCACTGGATAATAATACTAGTTCCATGTCTTTGGGTCTACTAGCATCGTAGCCATGGGATACCCAACCTCATCGTAACAGGTATGTTCATCAAACTCTTCCTTTACCTATGGCATATGGTTTTCAGGTGACTTTTTTCTATTCCCTCGTCGTCTCGAAAGGATTTTTAAGTCATCCTTTCCTCCTTAATTTGCTCTTGAGGATTCTCCTTTGGAATAATTAGAAGGCTTCTACAATAGACAACAAAATACTTATAAACATACACTAAGATTTTTAACTATTCTATCCAAAATCTAATAGAATATTTTAACAAGTTTCTTACTAACTTAACTTCTTAAACTATCATCTTTACAAAACATCGTATAGTCAAACTGTGAAATTTAACTCACAAGATGTTCCTATACCAATTTATGACATATAACCAACCCAAGGTAATAACTGAATATTATTATCCCATAATTAACTTTATCTTTTAAAAAGATGACCCTTTGTATTCAAAATATAATCCTTGGTAGAATTATTTCATTTACCATTTTTCAAAAATAAAAATCTTTCTTATATAACATTAACAAATAAGCGCTCATATATAATATGCTCAACTCATTCTAGGGTGTCAGTTACCCTATCTCTAATGAGTTACTCATCCTTGGGTATTACTAAACCTATCTCTGATGAGACTTTTCCCCCATCAGGATCATGTGTTCACTTAACCTAAGCTCTAATACAAAATGTGATGATTGGGATTTTCAACCCTCGAAAATCAACACTAATACGTCCACTGTATTGCATGCCAAGCATTCAAGTGCCGAAAAAACTGATCGTTAAGGGTAAAAAGAAAACGAAGACATAATGGAATCTCACACGAATGGAATAACATATATTATTTCAACAATCTTTACAGCGGAAAATTTTTCAAATACATATATTAAAGTTTATCCTATGTTCAACCTAAACATTTATAAAACACTTGTCCTTGTAAATGGTGAAAAACCAAATTAATTAAACAAATGCAGCAGGAATATAATCTTCGACCGTAGGTTGATGAAGACCTTCAGCTCTTCTCTAGAAACTCCAAGAGCCTTCAGCTAATCCAGAAATTACTCGGGTCTGACTCGAGTAATAAAAATACCCGGATCTGGCTTGGCAAACCAGTGTGACATGAATTATAAATATATATGATAGTGTCATAGATCGACTTTGATGTAAAATAAAACCTTTGGAATGAATAGGATCACATAAGACCAAGCCACACATAAACACAGATGAGTTTTTACCTTATAATAACTAAAACATTTTTATCAAATTATTTGATATTATTTCTAATGACATTTCTTTGAAATATTTTTCAAATAACATATTAAAATAGCCGAATTATTACATTTGTCAAATTCGATAGCATATTTAGGTATACAATCAAGTCTGTAAGATACGTATTGGAGAATGGGTTTCCAACAATGATAAGAGACTACCTTCCGACAGTATATCTCTAGAGAAATGTACCAAGGCACAGCCTCCTGCCTTCTATCAATATAGAATTGGCCTACCTCTACCATAGATAGTGCTGGGTGGTTACCCCGGTTGTTCCCGACATATATGTGGCTATAACTTACATAACAATCCCAAAATATAGAAGATTGTAACGACCCGAATTTTCTGTCATTTGATTTTGAACATTTGAATTGTTTTAAATATTGGATTTGGAATATAAATTGATTTTTGAATATGTAGATTTTGGTTGAAATTATATAATGAATTTAAATTTCAAATATAGTGATTTATCGTAATACGGAAATGTTGAATAATTGAAATTTGAGTTTAATATGAATTGAAATGATTTCTAATATTGATATAAATTCTATTTGAATTAGAATTGAATTATTAAGTTTTTAAAACTGGAATTTTAAGTGATTTCGCCAATTTTTGAAATCGTAAATTTAATCGATGCGTTAAAATAGCGATCCGGGGCATAATCTCGAAATTCGACAAAACAAGTTCCATTTGATCCATAATAGTGTATTGTTATCGGATTTCAAATTTCGTAGCGTTTAGATTTACCGTTTGGTCGTACGAAATAGAAATGCGTTAAATTTAATATAATAATTGGGTTCAAAATGCTATCTTCTACATACGATCAATTAGGTTCCGAAAATTATTCCTTTGCGTTCGTAATAGGGGTATAACATTAGAAACTCCAGGAAACACGCCTCAATAGGGGTTCGAAATTTCGAGTTATGTAAAACGAGATATTATGGAATTAAATAATATTAAAAAAAATTCAAAGTCAACCTACATGCAGACCTCATTCTCTTCCTTTATTTAAACGTAGATTCACAGTAGAGAAAAAAAGAAATTCAAATAAAAAAAATTATCTCAAAATATACTCAATCGAAAAATGTGAAACAAGCATTACATAATTCTCGATTCGATAAGATTTTCATGTAGATGGGTTCTTGGAGGTTGCGGCTATGATTTGGGATGGTGAACAAGGGCAGCTGAATTGGTTTGGGAAGCTAGGGTTGGATTTTTCGAGCTGTTCGATTGGAGATAGAGGAACGAAGGCTGGAAGTGGATCCGGGATGGGAAGCAGTAGCTCGACGCTAGATTTCAGGGCGTGCGATCGAGTTTTGAGAGCCACGTCATTTCACTGTATGGATGGAGGAGGGAGCAGGTCGTGATCACCATGCCTAGGTTGAGTGGCGACAGGAGGATTTGAGCGAGTCGAGTTTCGGAGAGAAGTTCACATTCGATTTTGGGTTTCGTTCATAATCGCTCTGTGTTAATTGATTCTCGTGCACGGCATTATGACATTTTCGTGCACTGGCGACTTGGATTTGGGGAAGATAAAGATAGTGGAGAGGGTAGGATTGTAAATATGTATATTAAGTTATTTATTTTTAATTTAATTTTTTTAATAACTTATAAAATTTAGGGGCATTTCACCACAAGGACAAACTTTGCAGTCCAATTAGTTTCTAGGACACACATTCAAATAAATTACTTTCAAGGCCAAAGTCAGCAGAATAATTACTTTCCAGGACAAAGTTAGCAGTCCAATTACTTTCAAGTACATGATTTCATAAATTTTTAGGCCCTAGAAACTAATTATTTTACGTTTTGTCCTTGAAAGTAATTATTTCAGTTGTGTGTCCTAGAAACTAATTCCACTTACTAAAGAAGCCCTTGTAGCTAATTTCCACTAAAATTTATAACTTGTTCATACGAGGTCCGATCGAGTCGAAACTTTTTGCGTTGTGCCCATGGCGTAGAATGCTTTACAATGAAACTAGTTAGGTCGAATTCGGAGCTGATTGGAATTTTGGATTAAAATTTGACATTCGTTCAATTTTAGTTTAAGAACGAACGTTTTGGTGACTACTAAAATCAAGGTGAGTAATTCTCACTCATTTGGATAACTGGATTTAATTTATAATGTTAAAATTTAATTTTTGGTTTATTGGATGAATTTATAAATTAATATCAGTTGAATGTTATATTATATATAGTAGTATATATATTAGTAGTTGGTTATATTCCCGCCAATTGGAGTGGATGAGACACTATGTGCCCCGCATAATAGCGGATGACCCTATATTACCACGATATCCCGCCGCGAAGCGGGATTGGTATTTTATGTTATATAGCATCTGCGGATGCAGGGAAGCAGGTTGGAGGGATCCAACTGGATTCCTCAAAAAAAATATTGGTTTGTTTCATATATAGTGATATATGATGTGATTGGATAATCTGTTATGGATTGTTGTGTGATTTGACTTATTGGACGATATAGTAGCACTGGCCCAAATTTTGATATTTTAAATACCATAAATAATATTTTTGAATTTAAAAAGGAAATTCAAAGTTGATTTTTGGAGATAAAAATAATTATCTGGAAATTGGAATATTGAATAAGAAATGGGTTTGGATTAAAAAAAAGATTTGTTTTGGAATTCACTTAACTATTTCGTAAAGAGGTTCAGATAAATATTTTCGAAATTACTTTATATAAGAAATTTGGAACAACAGATTTTAACAATATATCGTAAATTATAAATGGAAGTTGGAACTAATTTCTGAATAGATTTGGAATCATAATTGGATTTATTGAGAAATAGATTTCCAAATCGAATTTTAAATAGAAATTGATTTATAAATGGATTTTAGTTATATAAATTGGTTATAAACTGGAAATGAGTTTATAAAGTTATAAACAATGTTTATAAATAAAGTGGAATGATTATCATTTGATTAATCGGGAATATAAATTCACAGTGTGAATTTAAAATGAAATCTGCGAATTGGTTTAGAAAGAAATAGTGGAATCTATTTTGGAATTTGGAAATAGTTGTTAAATTGGAAATGTAAATTGATTTGTGGTAAATCGAGAGAGATTCATAAGTATAAAATTGGCTATGTTGAATTTTAAAAATAGTTGTTTTCAAGAAGTAAGTTTTGTTTTTAGAAAAGGATTTTAATTATTTAACTATGTAGTTTAAAAACTATTATTTAGGTTAGAATATTTCAGAAAGTTAGTTATTCAAACATTTAAATTTGTTGAAATAAATTCTAAGTTTTATAAACAAGCTTTGTAAATCGATTAGTATTATTTATAAATGAATTGGAAATGAGTTATCGATGTTTATGTAAAATGTGTTGATATTTTAAATAATTACCTAAACATGTTTTGAATTAAATTTTTATTCTTTAAAAATACTTACTATATATATAGAGTTTTGGAAGCGATTGAAATTTATTTATAAATACTCTCGAGATCTGTAAACCGAGTTTTATTTAACATATGAGATTTTATAAGAGATATCTTATAGTGGAATTATGGAAACTTAAGGAAAGTTCCAAATCATTGAAATAAGAGAACTTCGAAAATGAATTAGAATTCATAAAAGAAGTAGAAATGGGTAGATGGAATTATAGACAAGTATAATCGATTTTGGAAAATTTAAAGGAAGTTTATTAATGAATTCCGAAAACTTATCGAATCCGTTATAAACGAGAGAAGGAATTTACATGTAAATTGTAAAGGATTTGAGAAGTATGAAATAAAATGGAATATTTCCTAATTATTGGAAATAAATTGATTTGGAAAATTTTACTTATAAATATTTCCTAAGTATTAGATTGGGAGGATTTTAAATATTTTCAAAGTGTTGAATTATAAATGGAATTGGGGAAAAATATTCTAAGTATTGATATGATTCGAAAATATCCTGTTATGGATATAAGTATTTGGAATCATTTTCAAGTTATTGAATTATTGGGAGAGATTGAATATATATCTCTATAAAGATATTTTGAAATGAATATTTTGAAGATTTATAATATGGGCCTAGTGACCGCTTATCTGTGTAATTTGATAGTTAAATAACCGATTATCAAATCCGGTAAAATTTCATTGATCGTTTCGAAGAAACCGGGATCAGATTTAATTATCCGAAAGCCACTTCGATCTGATTTGTGTGTTACCAATTATGATATCATGAAGATAATGAAGACAGTGAATTTGGAGATTCGGTTTGTTTAGATCCAGAACAATTTGTATGGATGAATGCTATCATTTGCATCGTTGCTTGGAAGGCAGTGTTAGCATTCCAAGTATGAATGCTATTCTTAAGGTAAATCGTAGCCTCAAGCCTCATCAACCAGGAATGACTAAAACATGGGAGATGCAGCATGGCTAAGTGGGTCGCACCAAATAGGGTATGTTATCCCTTTTCTAGAAACCCATGGATATATTATAATTATGGTTATGGTTGTGCGTGGAAAAGAGAGCGCTCAATAGTGTGGGAAAACCTGGGGTGATAACATATTCGGTACTATCCAGGAAAGGGTAGGCCGGTCTTGTGTTGGCAGGGATCGTTAGGTACGATCTCGGTAAATTTTTATAGTGGTGTACTATGGCGGGCGGTACCCCATTTGCCCTGTCATTGTATGGAATCCAATATCCACTACGAGCCTATACGGTTTTAGATGTGCCCAACTATGTTGAAACATGAGATTCAAGCATTTCAGCTATTTTATAGTTTATTTTCTATAGTGTCACTATTATAATATCAGATGATTTTGATATAAAATGTTTTGGTTATCGTAAGATAAAAACCCGGTGTATTTATGTGTGGCATGGTTTTATGAGATACCTTTGTTTTCAAAGGATTTTTTATAACAGTAATAATTCAAATTGAGTGTGTTTTCTCGCGCTGGTTTTCCAGACTGACTCGGGTGTTATTTTATTATAATGCTTAAGTCAGACCGAGTATTACAAATTCAGGTTAGGATGTTATGGAGCTTAGGAGGCGAGCTGGAGGATTCTCAGGCGTATTATATGTACTTGGTTATTTCTTCTATGTGAGTTATGCTGTATATTCAGTATTATTGAGGAAAAGTTATTATAACTATGCAGATTGATTGTTGACTGCTGTACTCTGATGATTGTATATATATTATAGTTACAGTTCCTTTGTATAAAGATCTGTTATTATATATTATATTTTGTTCCACTGTGATTGTGAGATTTTGTATTATTGTTTCTGTTTCTTCTTCTATCCTCTTCTTTCTCTTAGTTATTCATCTTTTCGTACAGTTTGTGTTGGACAAGTGTGATTAAATGTCAGCTCAAAGGGTACGGAACGGTGGGTCGCTACAAAGGTAATCTAGAAAGATGTTGAACATCTCCTAATGGGTGCGACCCACTTAGCCCAGCCACATCTACCATGTTTTTACTATTACTGATGTGTGAGGCTTAAGGTAACATTTTACCTTTCATATAAAAACAATCCCACTTTGAATGCCACATTTCCATTTCCGACGACACACTAATTGGTTTCCACAAAAGATCAATCACCGAGTTCATATGCCTAAGGGAAGGGTGTTAAGTATAAGACGGGTTACCTCCTACACCATCAAATAGATGTACATTTGTAAAAACCAATATATGTGGTCTTAGAAATGCAATGTCAGTTCATACAAGTTGTCCAGGAAAAGGACAAACCGAAGGTATTCCTACTACATCCATTTTTGGAATCATCCCTAGGAATAATATCGAGCAGTTCTTGCATTGGAGGTTTCAAAATGTAGGTACCACTGTAGCAATATGCATATAATATAGGAATCACAAGGTTAGTGGTAAGCATCCCTACATTATGAAGATCTTCGTCTTCAAAATTATTGTCTTCAACATGTCTACATTTCCGAATGCGTATATTGGCTCAAACTGGTTTTCGATTAGGAATCACCCAAATTCAATCCGGGTCTCTCCGAACTAATTCTGGATAAAAGATGTGTGTATGTGTATACAAGAATATTAAGCCTCTTTCGTTAAATCCTCTTTTCTTCTTTTACTCAAAATATTATTTAACTTTGACGATATCATTTTATCAAATAAACTATCATTTAGAGATATATATCTTTAAACCATTTCTGTTTTGAGATATATAGTATTATTAAACATTCTTTTAACTTTGAAAATACCAAACCATTTCCTTCTAATTATTTAGGGAAAATATTTCCATATTTTATTATTAGCATAATTATAAAGATTTCATTTATCTGAAACATGTTTTAAATGGGTCAAAAACAATGTTATTTAATACATCGTTTATTGTAACCCAAATCACTTAGTATTGAGTAAAAAGGATTCATAGATTTTAGATTAATTATACTCAATACTAATTTTCGTATTCAACCTGTACTATTCATCGAATAACGGTGAAATCACCCTTTAAATTCACGTGGATAGTAATAGTTCCCTCCTTGAAATTTAATATACAGTTTAACTGGAATGTTCTCTATACTACCAAAATTTTATTTAAAAATCTTTCTTACCTTTTGGAAAAAATTAAATCTCTTTTCTTTTAGCTTACTCCGAAAAATATTTCCATATATGAAATTTCAATTAAAAAATCTATTCTTTTCTAAAACCTATTTTATAACACTTATTACTTTAATTACAAAAATGTCATTTATAACTATATCTCTTTGTTTATAAAACACCATTTATAAATATATTACTTTATTTAGAAAATACAATTTTATAAATATTTACTTTTATCTAAGGAAAATGTAGTCTGGGTAAATAAAATTTAGTATCTCCTCTGTCGGACCAGTCCGGATAGCTAGTGGGAGCAGACAACCGGTTTTCCAAACTCTAGCCTAAAGACTACCTCTTTGGCTACCATAAGGTGGTCAAGCTATTTGATCGACTCTAATCCTTTTAAAATACTTGTAGAATTATTTAGAAAACATCTCCAAAAGATTCGGGAAGAAAAACCAAGTTCAAATTATTTATTTAACGGTTAATAATTCCATTGGTAAATTTTGTCGATGAATAGTGATTTTAAAGCATTATACATTAAAACACCAATTTCATTACATACATGCCCATTTTTATAATTAAAATTCAATTTAAAATATTTTAATTATTTATAGAATTTATTTCATATTTTTAAAGATTTAAAAACTTCCATTTTAAAGAGTTGAAAACTGAAACACCCAACTCTTAGTATTCCCAAAAAGGGCACACCATAGGATATGGTGCGTTATAGGTATAGCTAAAGCATCGCAGAGACTAAGATTCACAAGACAAATAAGTAAAAACAGCAGAAAACATTTAGATAATAACTTATCATTCAAAATTAAACTTTATCTCAAAATAAGCCATAAAGATATAACATGTCAAAAACTCAAAATCTCTCATGTCTCATGAAAATACATCTCAGCTCATATAATCAGAGTACAAAAGTACCAATAATAATAATGATAACAATAATAACCCCTCTCACCAGTGCCAATCCATCATAAGCCAAATGAAAAAGATGAAAAAGAAGAAGAATACGTCTGAAATGAGAAAACTCCAGGAATGAATCTCCAAGCAACCTTAATCAACTATCCTAAACTCTGCTGGCCTATTGGGAGAAAAAGGAAAAGATAGAGGAGCGGACCAGACAATACGTCTGGTGAGTGAAAGTAATTACTAGCATTTCTAAGCAAGAGAAAGATAATAGAATAAGCAATAGTTCTAGCTTGAAAGGAAAATACATAAAAGATAAAACTCGGATAAAATATTGTTTCTGATTCCATTTTTCTGTTTGCTTTGATTGTTTGATTGTTTGCACTTGTCTTAAACTACTATGATTAGGCTGAAATCCTAATCTTATCTCAACTGCTAACTTGATTAGGCTGAAATCCTAATCCTATCCATTGATCGGCCTTTCCTATCTCTGTTGTGCCACTGTGAACTAATCCTTTTGGTCACAGCAAAAGACACCTCTTTAGCGCTTAGGACATAGTAGCGAATTATTTACCCTAATCGATGTCGTATGCTCGGTCATTGCCAGTAACACTAATTTTCGCCCCCCTATTTGACTCTTTATTTACCCTAATCAGCATAAGCGTGCCCAGCCTCACCTCTATGTGAGACCATCGGTCCTCGACCTGAAAGGGAACGCTGCCGGTACTGGTCCTAACAAACAAATCTTCTAGCTTTGCACCCCTTGCTGAAATCACCTGATTTGAGCCTCTATCTATTGGCCCCTTATTTACTCTCATCAGCATAAGCGTGTCCCAGCCTACCCTATGTGTGAAACCATCAGTCCTAGACCTGAAAAGGATTGCTGGTGGTATGGGCCCTACTTCTATATTTGCTTATTAACTTAATCCAAGATCTAAGTTTTAAAATAAGCCTCTTTTATTATTTCTGCTATATTTGTTTATTAACTTCATCCAAGATTTATGTTTTAAAATAAGCCTCTTCTGTTATTTCTTTCGTTCTAGTTATAACCTATGTTATAATTGTTCTTGTAACTGTTATCTTCTATTTTCTCTTTTTAGTTATAACCACTTGTTATAATCATGCTTGCAAATATCTTAAATTTTCCTATTTAAGTCCATCTATATTTTATTTCAGTTTTTCTTATTTTACATCTGATTTCTCTAAATTTAGTGTTTTTCTATTTTAATCCATATTAGCGAATTCTTCTCTTTTTAATATTTTATTCGCGAAAAAAGGGATTAAATCTTTATTAAAAAGAAACTAACATTTACAGGCTGAATTCCAACTTAAAACAGATGTAAATAACTATAAATAACTGTAAATAATTGAAATAAATAACTGAATAAAATAGACTAAAAAGAACTTATGAAATTTACTTAAAAATTGACTGTAAATAAACTTACATAATAACTGTCTAAAAATTGTAGAAAAACTACAACAATTGAGAACCCTATTATTTTAAATTGCTTACAAATCTAAAATAATTACAAAATACTCACCCGTGGTCCTTAGCTCTAGTCCTTGGACTTCCTGGATCCACTTCTAGGGTGTAGAATATTTTTATTAAAAATATTTCCTCCTTAGAAAATTTTTCTATTTAGAGTTCAGCCTTAGGTAATGAACCCAACTGGGAGAAAATCTAAATGAGAAAAATAGCTAGGCCTAGGGTTATTTTTATAATGTGGCATAGGGATCTCAGGCCGTCGGATTTGAAGATTAAATCTAGTGCAACCACGTCTCAGGCTCACTAGGAACCGTCGGATGCAGCTATGAACACACATGATCTCACAAAAATCAACTTTTACACTCTTCGGCTCGTACTTTGATGAAATGGCATCCAGGTAAAAGTGCGGGTCGATTAAGCACCTTGTGGGTCGACCTATAGGTCGACCATACCAAAACAAGGGTCGACCCAAGCCCTTGTATTTTTTTTCTTCATTTTTTCTTAAAAAATTCTGATTTCTTATTTCTCTCGTAACTTTTCCATACTGACTTGGATTTCGACAAGTTATATATGGAAATTGATAAGAAAATCACCACGGACCCAATGGTGCAACCCTCGTAGCTCGATTCTGACAATTTCACAAACTTATTTTATTGTTTAATTAATTCATTAATTAACTATTCTAGCTTAAATTTTTGGGTTGTTACATTCTCCTTTCCTTAAAGGATTTCGTCCCCGAAATCTCCAAGGATAGAAGAATGAAATAAATATTTTCATCTAAATTCCACAACCATGTATTCAACCATCATCCATTACATTCATTGTCCTTAACCTTTCTAATGCAATTTATGATATATGCAATAGTGTAGTGTCAATGTGCCTAACTAATGCAAAAGATTAGTCGGTATACTGATTCAGTCGACCTCCTTTTTATGCAATCATGTCCGTGCCATGTATCTAAATGAATGCAAGTTTCCTAATGATAAATGATAGTTCTACATGCGTGCTATAATCATCATCCAAATGCAACAATCATAGGATGATCACTCATTATAACAACCATGGAAAAAAATGCAAGTGCATATATATCCATATGCATATGCTTTAGGGACCTAGTTAGGCCGATCTCTAAGAGATAATAGTGCTTAGTGTGTGTATATGCATCCATTAGCATCCACTAGCAAACACTTGCAACCACTTGCGTTCAACATACATAACATGTTCTAGTAACATGTTTACATTCAGTCCTACCATCCATAGATTAAATCCTAAGATCTACCCTCCCAAAGGATACTAAAGGAAAGAACCAATTCTAAACTAAAGATGGAAATAGGAAATTCAAGACGTACTATCAAAAAGATGCAGATAAGAGGTACGTATTTTCTCCTCAGTCTCCCACGTAGCGTCCTCAATACTATCTCCCCACTGCACCTTAACCAAAGGGACATCCTTATTCCTAAGCTTCTTGATATCATGCACAACGATCTTGGTAGGAATGCGATGAACCGATGCTTCTCTCTCCACTTCAACTTCCTCAAGTAGGCTAGGTTCCACTACCTCTGTTGAATCATGTAAACACTTTGTGACGCCCCACCTCTATACGCACGCTAGCCAAGGACACTACGGAGTAATGCCGTCGACTAGCACGAAGAATAAGGCTGTTGAGGAGCGACCATTTGTGTAATTGCTTTGTGCGAATACCGATATGTCAGAAAATATAACTTACACTTCATTTCAAGAGGAAATTCGACATGTCAAATACAAACTCAAAGCTACCACACAGTGGCTAAGTGGACCTCGGAAACAAATATAGAAATAATCATAACACAAATCAGTCACATACATTCATATCACAATGGCGGAAACAGATATGAATATAACACAAATAAGTGTACATTAAAGTAGTGGTAAAACAAGATCCACTAAATCACAAGAGAATAGACAAAGTGCTAGACAAAAGAATAATTATACATCAAGGAGTCTATATCTCAAATGTATAATAACAAAAACTACTAACCTAAAGTAGTTAGCCAAAAGAATCTGGTGATAATCCCTGATAAGAAGTCAAGCAGGAGCACCTGAAATACCTTGTTCTTACCCGAGTATTATTTAAGAAGAAAATAATAAATGGATCAGTGTAGCTATAAATATCAGATAAAATGATATAGGATAAGAGATATGGCCAAAAACGTATGATAACATAAATGTCATATTGTGTCAAGTATACATCAAATAACAACAAAAATCATACAATATCTCAAATCATCTCGAAGCACCAAAAAGAATCAATTCTTTAAATAATTCACCAAAACACAAATACTGACAAAACATATTAATGCCAATCCACGAAAATTGGTGAAACACAAACTCTAGAAATCACAACCAGAAGTCCAGAAATCTCAAAAGGGGGAAGGCCTATCACAAACGGGAGCATGAAAACTCACCAACACGTGTATCACAAACAGAACGCCATTCCATGGTCGCTAACCATAAACCGAACATCGACGCACCTAGAAAGATACGCCCCATGCACAGTCGAACATCGATGCACCTGAAAAGATACGCCCCATGTATAAACTAACATCGATGCACCTAAAAAGATAAACCCCATGCCTAGTCGAACATCGATGCACCTAAAAAGATACACCCCATGCACCAACTTAATGAGCCGATTGCTCCACGAACGGTCCAAAGACCATGGGTCGCTAGCCCATAAAAATGAGACGAAGCTCAACAGAACGGGGTATAGTCCCCTAGGTGGACAAAGAGACATCGCACAATGCTAGTCTAAATCACAAAATTATCATCATCGATCATCAAGAAGTGTCGATTACACTAAGCTAGTAAATATAAGAGTTTAGCTTCATGTCCCATAACCACTTGCTTAACTCAAATATTTACGAACAGATTGTAGATTTCCACTCGAAAATTGTCACAAGAGTTTCAATCGAACAAGTCCAAAAATTAACCGACGAAGTAAACGCAAGCGTCTCATACCACTTGTTTTACTAAGCCGTTTAATTAGATTTCCCATACGAATGAGGTAAAGGTTTGTATATACTAATAGATTGGAAACGGTTTTATAAACAAGTTTTGTATTAGAAATAGTGTTGAAATCATCTTTGTGAAAGAGTTTGAATATTTACTACTAGTATAGAAACCTTTGTATTTTAAAGTGACAAGTCATAGAAATGATTGTAGAAACAATCAATCACCAAAATCCACATTCGAAGATGTGAATCAAATCCAAAGAAATCGATACCGAATCCATAAAAATGGATATTCTCAAAAACCCCGAAGAAGAAGTCATCAAAGTCAATAATAAATGATAATAATAAATCGGATAATAACGAATCGATAAAAATTGGAACCTCAAGCAAAATAGGCAAAATAGGCAAAAACAAGCAGGTTGGTCGACTGACTGCAGAGGCCAGTCGACTGATCCAGAAACTCAAAAATCTCATTTCCCGTAGTCAGTCGACTGACTGCAGAGGCCAGTCGACTGACTGCAGAAAACAGAGACTTCCAGTTTTCTGCATAGTCTCTGATACGCTCGGATTCTACAGCCAGTCGACTGACTTCAGAGGTTAGCCGAATGACTGGCACTAGGACTATTTTTCAGCCTATCCAAATGAAGAGCAAACTCTTCCAATTTGCGATCGGATGAGCAATAGGCGCTAGGGGTTTATGCCAATCGACAACCCAGCCTTATAGGCTCCTCGATACACCACCAAAATCATGATCAAACATCAAAGCTAAGATTTTTTTGAGTTTTAGACTTCAAAACACCAAAAATTGAAATGTTCACCAAATTAGTCCAAATCAAAATCAAATGAACATGTAAAGATGTTAGGAATTCATACCTAACAATCAAAGATAGTTATAGACATAGATGTAAGATAAAAATCTCACCTTTAAACCCAAAAAACACAAGAGAGAAGCTATAGAGCAAGGCAAGAACAATCACTCTTCAATGCTAACCCAAGGAGCTTCAATCTAAGCTCAAAAGAAAAACATTTCCTAAGTTAGGGTTTAGGAAATTTCTAAAATTGAAGAGGAGAAGAGATGGAGAAGATAAAGAGGATGCTTACCTAAGCTTCTCTTGAATGTTGGAGCTAGAACTTGAGTTTGCAAATTAATCTAGGACTTAGGAATTTCTAATTCCTCTTCTCTTCCCCCATTTTTTCTAAAGCTTGAAGTGTTAGGAAATATTAGAATGAATGAAGAGGAGTTGGATGAAGGGTTGGGTTATTAGAAGGTTGATGGGCTAAAACCCAAACCCAAGCCCAAAATGAAAAAGTCACAATTTTTACTCGACTCCAAACATATCGATGTTTATACTCAAAAAAGTTATAAACGCCATTTTAGACTCAATGGAGGTGGTCTCGAGTCCCAATTCGACCGTTTACAAAAAGTAGCTTTTCGGACTTCAACCCGATTAACGATTCTATATTTAAATAAAACATTTAAATATACAATTCGTAAAATATGCGGGTTGATACAGACTCCCCTCCTTAAAGAAATTGTGTCCTCGCAATCTTTAAGAAATAAATAAGAAGTAACAACAATAAAAGCATATCAACACAAAAAGAAGAAATTTGAAATAAAAAGTTCACCTTAAGGAGCACGAGAGAGTAAGTCCGGATGTGTTTGCTCGATGTTTCAAGATTCCCAAGAGCAATCCTTAGGATTTGAGGACCACTGAACTTTCACAAGAGGAACATCTTTATTTCGAAGGCGTTTAACCTCCGAAGCAATGATACGAATAGGATGTTGCTCATAAGTCAAATCTGGTGAAACCTCGATTTCTTCAACAACACCGGGCTCAAGAATAAAATCGGAATCCCTAATGCTTTTCCATATACGAGTGACGTGGAAAACGTCATGAATAGCAGAAAAATTGAGCCGGTAATAAAAGGTGATAAGCCACGGAACAAATGCGTTCGGTGATGGAAAATGAACCCATATATCGAGGTGCTATCAACTGAAACACACAACACCCATCATAGGTGAAACACAAATAAAATCTGGACCTAAAACCAGCTTCTCACCGGCTTCAAGCCAACACAAAGGAGATCGGCATGGCCTTCCGAAGAGTGCCTCGAAAGGTACCATACCAATACAAGATTGGAAGCTATTATTGGAAGAAAACTCAACAAAAGAAATATGATCTTCCCAACTTCCACCAAAATCAAGAACTCATGCACAAAGAAGATCTTCAAGAGTTTGATTCACACGCTCGGTTTGTACATCGGACTAAGGAGGATAAGCGGTGCTAAAATTAAGCTTTGTTCCCAAAGCTTTTTGAAGACCTTTCCAAAATCCACTAGTAAAATAATGGATCACGATTGCTAACAATAGAAGTAGGAACTCTATGCAATTTAGTTTGACATAGAGTTTAGCTAAAAGAGGTATGGTCCAAAAGAGAAGGACAAGCCTCGAGGCTACACAAAATAAGAGATGAACATGAATTGGATTAACGATCTCGAATCTCACAAGTGGATAAAGTCTCGAGATCATTCCATTCGGATATCATCAAAGAAACAACTGCTTATTGCTGACAACTAAGGGCATCGGCAACTCGATTACCCTTTTCCGGAGCACAAAGAATATCAAGATCATAAGATGCAAGGAACTCGAGCCAACGTTGTTGATGCAAATTAAGTTACTTTCGAGAAAATAAATACTTCGAAAACTTATGATCGGGGTAGAGGACAATTTCTCTCCCAAAAGATAATGATACCAAATTCTAAGAGCGAAAACAATAGCCGCGAGCTCTAGATCATGAATGGCATATCTAGTCTCGACAAGCTTCAATTGTCAAGAAGCATATGTGATAACACATTCGCTTTTGCAGGAGAACGACACCAAAACCAATACGACTAGTATCGGTATAAACATTAAAGTCTTGATTCCGTCCAGGAAACGCAAGAATAAAAACATCGGAAAAGAGTTCTTTTAAATGATCCTCTTTCCCGAAAAGCTAAGACTTTCAAAATTATAATTAACTTTATGTAATCATCTTTTTAGAAAAATTTACTTATTACCAGTCAATTTATTGTGTCTGACTGTCTCATCATAGCGTTTAGGAAATTCCTATCGATAACGTTGATCAAGCGCACCGATCAGAATTCTTAAAGCACTCAATGGGCAATTGAAGCAACCCTCCCTAGTCTACAAATTGTTTGAGTGACTCAATTTAGTTTATGCTAAATTCGGGGTTACTTACTTCCAAAACCAACTATTTCCTTTTTTTCATTTTATTTATTTCCCAAGATCCAACTTGATCAATATAGAAATATTGATATACTTCTTGTAAAAAAACTATTTGTATGTACATATAAACATACAAATCATTTTAATTCTAATATCAGAGTTTTTTTTTGAATAAAGAATAACTCAGTTTATTCTAAACAAAATAACTATGTTTTTAGCCATAGTAAAAAGGATTGGGAAAGACCCTCTCCCATTTAAATCTTTGTGCAATTATTTTCAAACTAATTCTTGTTTGTTTATTTGTGTTTACCTCTGTATATTTAATGAAACATGTGAGTTGAGTCATAACACTTAGACTTTTGCAATATGGCTTTTCAGATAGCAAAGCAGAAGGTTGTGTATGCTTCTGTGCACCTGTGTGCACATAAACATGTACAACTGCTATTTACTACACCTTAGTTTGCAGATTGATCAACTTGATTAGGTTGGATCCCTATACTGTCTTGTTATGATTACTATCTTTGCTTATTCATTTAAAACCTCAAACTCATACAAAAATCTGAGTTCATGCTTCTTATGTTTTTTTTTCTTTTCTACCTATGGGTTTATCCTTACTTCATAATGTTACAGTTAGTTTGTAAATAGGTTCTAACCTCTAAACAATCTAACACATATGTATACATTACTGGTTCACATATGCTTCAGATTTACTACTGAATTCACTGCTTGACTCATGAAAATTTGCATACTTACAGGTTATGATATAAAGCTAAACACATTTATCTTTTCTACTGAAAGCAGTTTCATCCCATAATAACCTTTTAGACCATTCATTACATCACCATCAAAATCCAGCACAAATACAATATTATTACAGAAAGTCTTCTAACTAAAAATAAAACATGAAGGACATTCTTCAGCAAACATTCATAGTTCACTGAATCACCAAATTTCTTCTTAGCATCACACATCTGCATCTTATCACTTAGCCTTCTCTTTTCCTGTAGACATCTCATGATCTGCTCCATAATACATATGAAGCACCCATTTGATGCAAGCAACAAACAGGTCAGACTTATGTCTGGTGTGAGTAGAATCACTTGTTAATGCATAAAGACTAATGAAGTATGTTCCATTATTATATTTTCTGTTCTCAGAGGCTAAATATTTTATTCAAGATAACAAGTATCCTTCTCATGTTCAAATTTACAAAGTGTTTATCCAGTGGTGTATGTGTAATGACAAGTGTGTATTCTTAGACTAACTTGTCATCAAATACATTGGTCCGGAAATCCTATCAACCATCATACATACACACAAGTTGGTGCTAACACCCAAAACATGCACAATCATACATAAACATGCACAGACCATATTCATGGTATTGGGCCAAAGTATCAAACCTGAGTCTACATGTTAGGCCTCCCATATACTTCTAGCCTATTTACCCTTGCATGTATAATTATTTCATGTTATTCTAAAGTCCAGTATTACATTCATGGTTGCACTGGTGCACACTGCCTAGAACCACTACCTGGTTTCCAGTGCACTATAAGCTATTTGGGCATAAACATGCCATGTGCAAACTCACACCCCAGCCTTGATGCAAGCCAACCACTATGTCATACCCACTTCCCTCATACCCAACCTTATAGTGGTGACCCACATCCTTAGTTTAAGCACTAAGTTCTTTCATATGACCCAATATTACATATGCAGTGTCATGCCCAAAACTATGGTATGTTAACTAATATGTGCTAGCAGCTTTCATACTTCCATCAATCATTCACCCATTCATCCATTCAACAATTTAATCAGTCACACTTGTAGATATTTCAAGTCAATTTCATTCAGAGATATATCTTTAGCTAAGCATAGGTCTGAGCATTTTAAAAAGTGAAATGCCTCTGTGGTTTCCCCAGTAATAAGGTTCTCACAATCAATCCACATATTAAAGTGTGTTTGCTTGTTACTCAACCCTATTTCCAAAGAATACTTACTGATGGATTAGGACTCAACACATGGAAATTCCATTGCACCCCAACCATCTTTTCAGTTGCAAGACATAAGCCAGAAAACCCCTTCCTCTTACTGCCTTGCATCCTACTTTCCTTATTAATCCATGCTTTAACTAAAAATATTTCTCAAATTCATAAACATATAAATAAATCAGTTGTTATTCCTTCAATAAGTTGTCATATATAAACAAGCATAGGTTGAGTGACAACAAAGCAATGAAAGTCACAAAATTTCAGGAACAACAGAAAATTTCTAAACTAAGAAAATGCAAGCAAAACATCAAACATAAATTAAAATAACTAAAGGTTAATGGCTGCCTTTCATAGATCTTAATGCCTTGCCAAGTGAGGATTTACTCACCATAGTTCTCCTTCCCAAGTCTTGGTTCAGGGCTGCCATTGATTTTCTAAACTGCTGCCTATTTTTTTTCTAATTTTTGTTTCCTGGTTCTAACATGTAACCGTAGGAAATAATGATGTATATAAGGGAGTTACTAGGGTTTTAAGGTTAGTTAAGTAATTTATTTTTATCAGAATTCCCATCACCATTTCTGGTTTCACCCATAGTTCACCCTCTCCACTTTCCTTTCCCACCATTTCTTTTTTTTCCTTGTCTTGGCTACTTTTGGCAAATTTCTCCACATATTATTTGTATGACTGTGGCTCAGGCATTATTTGTCTTTTCTAGTTTTAATCATGTATATAAACCTATTTGTATAACCAGCTATATGTGTGTATAAATCAAACATTTTGCACATCATATATATTCATGCATTTCCTACCTATACAAGCAACTATGCTCCTATTTAATCTATGGAAATTAAGACTAAAGTCTACCTAAGTTATTTATGTATTGTAACTAGGCTAATGTGTACACACTAACAAGTCATGTACTCATTTGTTATTACTGCTATTTTGTATTTATTTATAAGGCCTTTACTCACAAAAGTGCCTTGTTTATGTAGCTGACTAAAACAGTGTGCACATGCACAAGAGCATGCACACTCATACACACACAAGTATTTTCAGAGAAAAAGTTTTATTTTAATTAACTGTCTTTCTTTTATAAAATATTCAAAATACATATATACATATATTATATTTTTTTATATATATATACTTGCCTAACTATGGGCTGTCACATACACCCCTTCTTTAAGAAATTGTGTCCCACAATTTAACATCTTATTCCTGTGTTAGTCACATATCAACACCATCATAAACACATACTCTTAATTCAACCAAAGCACACATCAAGCAAGCACATTCAACACTGAATACTATGTTTAACTAACTGAATACAAACATAAATGATAAATTACCTCTAATCTAATTGTCAGTTGCAAATAGTTGAGGGTACTGGACTTTTATCCTGTCCTCAACCTCCCATGTAAAATCATTAGGGTCTAGACTCCATTGCACCTTTACCAGTTTAATAGTTTTTTTCTTAATTTCTTATCTTCCTTAGCTACAATGCCAACTGGCTTCTTCTCATACACCAAGTCTGGTCTGACTTCCACTTTGTTTTGTGACTGAATCATTGATGCTTCATCATGTACGCATTTTCTCAATTGTGATACATGAAATACATTGTGTATTCCACTCATTTCTTCTTGCAACTTCAACTTGTAAGCCATCTTTCCTATTCTTGCAATGATTTCATATGGTCCTATATATCTTGGGGTTAGCTTCCCTGCCTTGCCAAATCTCAACACCTTCCTTATAGGTGAGACCTTCAAATACACAAAATCTCCTACTTCAAATTCAAGTGGTTTCCTTCTTCTATCTGCATATGATTTCATTCTGTCTTGTGCTGCCTTCATTCTCTGTTTGATCAGTATGATCTTATCATTTGTTTCTTTCACATGATCTGGTCCTAACATCACCTTATCACCTACCTCTAACCAGCAAGCTGGTGATAAACAAGGCCTCCCATATAGAGCTTCATAGGGAGCCATCCCTATACTACTCTGGTAGCTGTTGTTGTAGGCAAATTCTGCTAAATGAAGGTAGTCTTCCCAATTACCACCATGATCAAGTACACAGGCTCTAAGTAGATCCTCCAAGAATTTATTAACTACTTCTGTCTGGCCATCAGTTTGGGGATGGTAGGCTGTGCTCAAGCACAATTCAACCCCCATTGCCTGTTGAAAGCTACTCCAGAACTTTGATGTGAATATGGTGTCCCTATCACTAATGATAGTGGTGGGAACTCCATGTAGTTTCACTATTTCTTTCATGAAAACTTGTGCCAATTTTGGTGCATTTCTATCACTCTTTACTGGTATGAATTGTGATGATTTAGTCAATCTATCTACCACCACCCAAATACTGTCATTACCTCTCTTTGATCTTGGCAAGCCATCAATGAAATCCATTGATATGCTTTCCCATTTCCACCTTGGAACTTCCAGAGGTTGCAACAGTCCATTGGGTCTTTGGTACTCAGCTTTGACTTGTTGGCAAGTCATGCATTTTGCCACATATTCACCCACACTCCTTTTCATTCCTTTCCACCAATAACTCCTCTTTAGATCATGATACATTTTAGTACCACCTGGATGTATGGTGTACTTTGACTTGTGATGAACATCCATTATTTTTCTTTGTAGTGCTTCTGTGCCAGGCACACACAGTCTTCCCTTGTATCTTAGAAATCCTCTTTCATCCAATTCAAACTTATCAAGCTTTGAACCATTCCTTAACAATTCCTTCTTCTCTCTTAGGAATGCATCCATGTCTTGAGACTGGTTCACTTCTTCCACTAAGTCTGATTTTATTGTGATGAGGTTGAGCTTGCCATAGTGCTCCATGTCCTCATCTACCATCATAGTTTGCTCTCCCACGCTTTCCACTTCTACATCAGTTAGTGCTAATAGCATTTTAAACTCCTCTATCATCAGTGTAGCCAACTTGGCATGTTGCCTACTCAATGCATCTGCCACTCTATTTGCTTTCCCTGTTGTGTACATAATGTCCAAATCATAGGCAGCAAGGAATTCCACCCACCTATGTTGTCTCATGTTCAAATCTTTTTTAGAAAATAAGTATTTCAAAGCTTTGTGGTCAGTATAAAGCTCAAACTTTGCCCCTAATAGGTAGTGTCTCCAAAGCTTTAAGGCATACACCACAGCTGCCAATTCCAAGTCATGTGTTGCATACTTGGTCTCACTTGGTTTCAGTTGCCTTGATGCATAGGCTATTACTCTACCATCTTGCATAAGAACAGCTCCTATACCTGACCCACATGCATCAGTGTACACTACCAGATTATCATTGCCTTCTGGAATTTTCAGCACTGAAGCCTCCATCAATGCCTTCTTCAATTGGTTGTATGCCTCTTCACACTTCCCAGTCCATAGGAAAGGCTGGTCTTTCCTTGTTAGCTTAGTTAATGGGGTTGCTATTTTGGCAAAGTCTTTTATAAAACTTCTGTAGTATCCAGCCATGCCCATGAATGATCTTATCTCAGTAACATTGCTTGGTCTCTTCCATACTTGCACTTCCATGACCTTACTAGGGTCTACTGAAATTCCATCTTGAGAAATTATGTGGCCTAAGAATTTTATTTCATTCTTCCAGAAAGAACACTTTGCAAACTTGGCTTTAAGGCCTTGTTGCCTTAGTCTACTTAGTACCATGTGCAGATGTTTCTCATGTTCCTCAGCTGATTTAGAGTATACCAATATATCATCGATGAAAATCAGTACAAATTTATCTAAATAATCTTTAAAAATCCTATTCATTAAATCCACAAAATAGGATGGTGCATTGGTCAAACCAAATAGCATTACTAAGTATTCATACAAGCCATACCTGGTATTGAAAGCTGTATACTTGATACTTTCTTCTTCCACTTTCATTTGATGGAAACCAGATGCTAAGTCAAGCCTAGAAAATACCTTAGCACCATTTAATTGATCAAAAAGATCATTAATTCTAGGTAGAGGGTTTTTTGTTTTTGATGGTGACTGAGTTTAGTTCCCTATAGTCTATGCACATTCTCAAGGAACCATCATGCTTCTTAACAAATACTACTGGTGATCCTTAATTTGAACTACTTGGCCTAATGAAGCCTTTTTGTTCTAATTCTTCTAATTATTTCTTCAACTCAATCAGTTCTTTAGGACCCATTCTGTTTGGTTTTTTAATGACAGGGATTGTTCCTGGCTTAAGTCATATTTGAAATTCTACTGGTCTATTATAAGGAATGCCATTCACTTCACCAAACACATCAGTGTATTGGTTAACTATGGGTATCTTCTCTAGGCTTGATTCAACTTCACCACTGTTCAAGTTGAACATCCTGCCCATACCCCTATCTTTGGTTGCCTCATACATGACCAAAACTCTTTTGCCATCAGGAAGTTGTAATGAGATTGTGGAATTTTCCAAGTTAATGATAGCACAAAAACCTTTTAACCAATCCATTCCCAGTATAATATCCAACTTAGGGTAATTCAACACATATAATTCTGAAATAAAGGTGTAACCACCCATACATGATTCTACTTGCATGCATTTCATATTTGTAATGCAAGAATTACCTATAGGACTATTAACATGCAATGGCTTATCAACAAAAACACATGTTAACCCTAGTTTTTGAACTATGTCACATGAAATAAAAGAGTGTGTAGCTCCTGTGTCATAAATAACTGATATGGGTATGCCTTTAATGAATAATATACCTTCCACTTGGCTAGGTGCTTCCATGGTCTTTCCCTTCCCTTCAAGTACAGCCACCCTTGCCATTTCTGGACACTGCCTTTTCATGTGCCCCTCTTTACCACAGTTGTAGCACCTAAGAACAATTGACTTGGGTGCTTGACATTTGGTCTTTATATGGCCTTCCTTCCCACAGTTGTAACAGATCACTTTAGGTTTCTTATTGTCAGAGCTTGCCACCTTACTTCCTTCTTTGTTCATTTCTTCTCCCTTCTTCTTCTCATATGGGTGTGCTCTATTCTTCCCTTTCTTGTTATTCCTGAAATTCTTAAACTTTTCCCTGGCATTGTCATGCTTCTCAAATGACAATGTCAAGTCCATAACTTGATCAAAGGTTCTGTCTTTATATGGTAACATGGCTCTACTCAATCTAGCATTTAATACCTGAATGTACCTTGCATTCCTTGAAACTTCATCTGGGATTAGTACTGCCCCATACTTGGACAACCCTTCAAATTTTTGGGTGTATTCAGTGACACTCATAGATCCTTGCCTCAACTTGATAAACTCCTCAAGTAATGAAGCTTTTGCTGAGGCTGGGACAAATTTGGCTTCTAACATTTCTTTGAACTGATTCCATGTGATCTCTTGCTCTTGCCTGCCTGCAATGATCACTTCCCACCAATCCAAAGCAAGGCCTTTTAGTTGTCTTGAAGCTATTTGCCTTCTTCTCTGGTCATTAACCTGCATATCTGCAAAGATCCTCTCCACTGTCTTAGCCATGTCTGGACACCCATGACATTTTCTGTGCCATCAAAGCTACTGCCTCCTAAGTGTGTATATGTTTTAAGCAATTTGGATAGCTCCTCATGAGGATTATCTACCCTGGGTGCCATCCCATCCCTCAGTACTCTAACAAAATCTTGCATGTTAATCATTGGGGGACCAGTGGCCATTCCAGTTGCCTGTTCAGCATTATCAGAAGATTGATCGTTCTCCCTTTCTCCAGCAGCCTGGGGATTGATCCTAACAGCTCTGGGCCTCTATTGACATTTCTAGTATGGTTAGTTCTAACTCCTATTCACTACTTCACTTTTAAACTAGCAGTGAACTCATTCATACATAATAAGTAAAACAACCAATGCAAATAGTACAAACAATGCACACAGATTCAACCAAGTATTTGTATTGGCTATGTATTTAATAACATAGATCTGATACCAACTGAAGCAACCCTCCCTAGTCTACAAATTGTTTGAGTGACTCAATTTAGTTTATGCTAAATTCGGGGTTACTTACTTCCAAAACCAACTATTTCCTTTTTTCATTTTATTTATTTCCCAAGATCCAACTTGATCAATATAGAAATATTGATATACTTCTTGTAAAAAAAACTATTTGTATGTACATATAAACATACAACTCATTTTAATTCTAATATCAGAGTTTTTTTTTGAATAAAGAATAACTCAGTTTATTCTAAAAAAAATAACTATGTTTTTAGCCATAGTAAAAAGGATTGGGAAAGACCCTCTCCCATTTAAATCCTTGTGCAATTATTTTCAAACTAATTCTTATTTGTTTATTTGTGTTTACCTCTGTATATTTAATGAAACATGTTAGTTGAGTCATAACACTTAGACTTTTGCAATATGGCTTTTCAGATAGCAAAGCAGAAGGTTGTGTATGCTTCTGTGCACCTGTGTGCACATAAACATGTACAACTGCTATTTACTACACCTTAGTTTGTAGATTGACCAACTTGATTAGGTTGGATCCATATACTGTCTTATTATGATTACTATCTTTGCTTATTCATTTAAAACCTCAAACTCATACAAAAATCTGAGTTCATGCTTCTTATGTTTTTTTTCTTTTCTACCTATGGGTTTATCCTTACTTCATAATGTTACAGTTAGTTTGTAAATAGGTTCTAACCTCTAAACAATCTAACACATATGTATACATTACTGGTTCACATATGCTTCAGATTTACTACTGAATTCACTGCTTGACTCATGAAAATTTGCATACTTACAGGTTATGATATAAAGCTAAACACATTTATCTTTTCTACTGAAAGCAGTTTCATCCCATAATAACCTTTTAGACCATTCATTACATCACCATCAAAATCCAGCACAAATACAATATTATTACAGAAAGTCTTCTAACTAAAAATAAAACATGAAGGACATTCTTCAGCAAACATTCATAGTTCACTGAATCACCAAATTTCTTCTTAGCATCAGACATCTGCATCTTATCACTTAGCCTTCTCTTTTCCTATAGACATCTCATGATCTGCTCCATAATACATATGAAGCACCCATTTGATGCAAGCAACAAACAGGTCAGACTTATGTCTGGTGTGAGTAGAATCACTTGTTAATGCATAAAGACTAATGAAGTATGTTCCATTATTATAGTTTCTGTTCTCAAAGGCTAAATATTTTATTCAAGATAACAAGTCCCCTTCTCATGTTCAAATTTACAAAGTGTTTATCCAGTGGTGTATGTGTAATGACAAGTGTGTATTCTTAGACTAACTTGTCATCAAAAACATTGGTCCAGAAATCCTATCAACCATCATACATACACACAAGTTGGTGCTAACACCCAAAACATGCACAATCATACATAAACATGCACAGACCATATTCATGGTACTGGGCCAAAGTATCAAACCTGAGTCTACATGTTAGGACTCCCATATACTTCTAGCCTATTTACCCTTGCATGTATAATTATTTCATGTTATTCTAAAGTCCAGTATTACATTCATGGTTGCACTGGTGCACACTGCCTAGAACCACTACCTGGTTTCCAGTGCACTATAAGCTATTTGGGCATAAACATGCCATGTGCAAACTCACACCCCAGCCTTGATGCAAGCCAACCACTATGTCATACCCACTTCCCTCATACCCAACCTGATAGAGGTGACCCACATCCTTAGTTTAGTCACTAAGTTCTTTCATATGACCCAATATTACATATGCAGTGTCATGCCCAAAACTGTGGTATGTTAACTAATATGTGCTAGCAGTTTTCATACATCCATCAATCATTCACCCATTCATCCATTCAACAATTTAATCAGTCACACTTGTAGATATTTCAAGTCAGTTTCATTCAGAGATATATCTTTAGCTAAGCATAGGTCTGAGCATTTTAAAAAGTGAAATGCCTCTGTGGTTTCCCCAGTAATAAGGTTCTCACAATCAATCCACATATTAAAGTGTGTTTGCTTGTTACTCAACCCTATTTCCAAAGAATACTTACTGATGGATTAGGACTCAACACATGGAAATTCCATTGCACCCCAACCATCTTTTCAGTTGCAAGACATAAGCCAGAAAACCCCTTCCTCTTACTGCCTTGCATCCTACTTTCCTTATTAATCCATGCTTTAACTAAAAATATTTCTCAAATTCATAAACATATAAATAAATCAGTTGTTATTCCTTCAATAAGTTGTCATATATAAACAAGCATAGGTTGAGTGACAACAAAGCAATGAAAGTCACAAAATTTCAGGAACAACAGAAAATTTCTAAACTAAGAAAATGCAAGCAAAACATCAAACATAAATTAAAATAACTAAAGGTTAATGGCTGCCTTTCATAGATCTTAATGCCTTGCCAAGTGAGGATTTACTCACCATAGTTCTCCTTCCCAAGTCTTGGTTCAGGGCTGCCATTGATTTTCTAAACTGCTGCCTATTTTTTTCTAATTTTTGTTTCCTGGTTCTAACATGTAACCGTAGGAAATAATGATGTATATAAGGGAGTTACTAGGGTTTTAAGGTTAGTTAAGTAATTTATTTTTATCAGAATTCCCATCACCATTTCTGGTTTCACCCATAGTTCACCCTCTCCACTTTCCTTTCCCACCATTTCTTTTTTTCCTTGTCTTGGCTACTTTTGGCAAATTTCTCCACATATTATTTGCATGACTGTGGCTCAGACATTATTTGTCTTTTCTTGTTTTAATCATGTATATAAACCTATTTGTATAACCAGCTATATGTGTGTATAAATCAAACATTTTGCACATCATATATATTCATTCATTTCCTACCTACACAAGCAACTATGCTCCTATTTAATCTATGGAAATTAAGACTAAAGTCTGCCTAAGTTATTTATGTATTGTAACTAGGCTAATGTGTACACACTAACAAGTCATGTACTCATTTGTTATTACTGCTATTTTGTATTTATTTATAAGGCCTTTACTCACAAAAGTGCCTTGTTCATGTAGCTGACTAAAACAGTGTGCACATGCATAAGAGCATGCACACTCATACACACACAAGTATTTTCAAAGAAATTTTTTTATTTTAATTAACTGTCTTTCTTTTATAAAATATTCAAAATACATATATACATATATTATATTTTATTTTATATATACTTGCGTAACTATCGGCTATCACAGCAATACAATCACAAAATCATTTTCTATATGATAAATATATCTCTTAAAAGTTTCACTAATATTCTTTGCTCGTTTTAAGAGAAAAATCCAATCATACTTATAAATATCTTATTAAAAAGATTTGCAAGTTTTTAAATTGTTGTTTTCATCCATAATCAATAAATACAAGGATGGTCTTACCGAAATATTCGCAGAATACTCGATTCATAAGATGGATGAAATAAGGTAGAAGGCTCGTCAAACCGAATGACATAACGAACCACTCACAAGGACCATGACGAGTTCCGAATGCGGTAGATGGAATGCTACTCTCCGCAACTCGTAGCTGATGAAAACCGATGGTAAGGTCGAGCTGAAAAGACCTTAGCACCACATAATAGATTGCTTAGGTGGTAATCCTAAGACAAACTCAAATATATTCCGGAAAATTCACAAATTACTTGAATGAGAGAAATAACATCTTCCTCATCAAGTGGGTTTAAAGAATAAAATGTTGCCACCAAATATGGAAATCAAAATCTTTAAAAACAATAGAAATTTGCTTAACAGATTGAGAATGTCAAGGATAAATAGTCCGCTCATGACATAGGATGTGGGCTTCATAATGATCAAGCCAATCCTTTCTCAAAAAATCAATTTTGAAGCCTAAGTAACGCATAACATGCAAACCGGCTCGAAAAGAATAATCACATAAAATAATCTCAACATTTTCACAAAGTAAATTGAGTGTTGCGGATCCATCAATTGAATTTGCAATTGTCAATGAAGTCATCAAGCCCATAATATTAAAAGAGAAAGAATCAACAAGTTCTTTTTGATATAAAATAATGAGATGAACTCAAATCAAAAAGAACACAAATAAGATAATCACAAAACAAATATCGTCAAGGATAGAATGAGAAATACCTTGACCAAGAGAAGTGCTAGTAGAGGCTTGCACAACATTTAGCTTTCCCTCCTTCTTGCTTGAAGTATGGGACACGCAGATATATGATGACTCAAACTTTTGCAATAGCGACAATAAAGGGGTTTCGGACACTCATTTGCATAGTGGTCCATAGAATCACAATTGTAGCATCGTCCACGACTAGTGGTAGGAGTCTTTGCTACAGAAGTTTCTTGCTTCCCTTTCTTGTTGGAATTGGGGCCTTTGACTTAATAGGCCTCTTCATGTTATTGTTGAAGTTCTGTTTTGCATGCACAACTTCAACATCACTTTCTCTATCGGACTCTTCAAGCCGAAGAGCGATATCAACAAGCTGATCGAAAGAAACTTCCAGTTTCAGAAGTAAAGGATTTTTGAGGTTCTTATTCAACCCATAAACAAATCTCTAATTTTTCTTCAACGGGGTATTAATATATTTGACCCCATATTTAGAGAGAGATTCAAAAGATGCGACGTAATCCGTCATATAGGATTCACCTTGAACAAGATCAATAAAGCGTCTGGCTAAAGTTACTTTTTCAGCCTCCAACACAAACTTCAATTCGAATCTTTCCCGGAATTGCTCCCAAGTAAGATCCGCTTCGATAGTTTCAGAAATCAAAAGCTCATACCAATCTAATGCTCTTTCTTGGAGCATGCTAGAAGCCACTTGGACTCGAAGTGAATCAATAAGATCAATGCGGGAAAAGATGCGATCGCATGATCTAAGCCAAGCTTAGATTTCTATAACACTTTCGGATCCCTTGAACAGCCTTCCACCCAAAGCGGTATAGTCTCTACTCAAGCGTGCAAACCCGGATTTAGGGTGAGTCGGCGCTGGAACGGGTCTGGCAGCTCGGGCATTGTTCACAAGATCTAAAAGTTGTTGAGCTGACATAAATACTCCATCCGGAGGAGTAGCACTAGATTGACCGGCGCTGGGACAGCCAGGTCTAACCATTTCTCTTCTCTAAGAAAGAAAGAAAGAAGAGGAAAAAGGTTATTCTCAAAATGAATATCAAACAACCTTGATTGATAAAACAAGGCATCACAAAAAGAAATAGGATAGAACGGTACGAAGACTAGAATGAAATCCTATGGCACGATTCCTAAGAAAGACTTAGGACAATGATCCTTGCTAGATTATTCAACATTGTTCCGAAGTTTGGCTCTGATACCAAGCTGTGACGCCCCACCTCTATACTCACGCTAGCCAAGGACACTATGGAGTAATGTCGTCGACTAGCATGGAGAATAAGGCTGTTGAGGAGCGACCATCTGTGTAATTACTTTGTGCGAGTACCGATATGTCAGAAAATATAACTTACACTTCATTTCAAGAGGAAATCCGACATGTCAAATACAAACTCAAAGCTACCACATAGTGGCTAAGTGGACCTCGGAAACAAATATAGAAATAAGCATAACACAAATCTGTCACAGACATTCATTTCACAAAGGCGGAAACAGATATGAATATAACACAAAGAAGTGTACATCAAAGTAGTGGTAAAACAATATCCACTACATCACAAGAGAATAGATAAAGTTCTAGACAAAAGAATAATTATACATCAAGGAGTCTATATCTCAAATGTATAATAACAAAAACTACTAACCTAAAGTAGTTAGCCAAAAGAATCAGGTGATATTCCCTGATAAGAAGTCAAGCAGGAGCACCTGAAATACCTCGTTCTGACCCGAGTATTATTTAAGAATAAAATAATAAACGTATCAGTCTAGCTATAAATATCAGATAAAATGATATAGGATAAGAGATATGACCAAAAACGTATGATAACATAAATGTCATACTGTGTTAAGTATACATCAAATAACGACAAAAATCATACAATATCTCAAATCATCTCGAAGCACCAAAAAGAATCACATTCTTTAAATAATTCACCAAAACACAAATACTGACAAAACATATCAACGCCAATCCACGAAAATTGGTGAAACACAAACTCTAGAAATCCCAACCAGAAATTCAGAAATCTCAAAAGGGGGAAGGCCTATCACAAACGGGAGCATGAAAACTCACCAACATGTGTATCACAACGGAACGCTATTCCATGGTCGCTAACCATAAACCGAACATTGACGCACCTAGAAAGATACGCCTCATGCACAGTCGAACATCGACGCACCTGAAAAGATACGCCCCATGTATAAACTAACATCGATGCACCTAAAAAGATACACCCCATGCCTAGTCGAACATCGATGCACCTAAAAAGATACACCCCATGCACCGACTTAATGAGCTGATTGCTCCACGAACGGTCCAAAGACCATGGGTCGCTAGCCCATAAAAATGAGGCGAAGCTCAATAGAATGGGGTATAGTCCCCCACGTGGACAAAGAGACATCGCACAATGCTAGTCTAAATCACAAAATGATCATCATCGATCATCAAGAAGTGTCGATTACACTAAGCTAGTAAATATAAGAGTTTAGCTTCATGTCCCATAACCACTTGCTTAACTCAAATATTACGAGCAGATTGTAGATTTCCACTCGAAAAATGTCACAAGAGTTTCAATCGAACAATTCCAAAAATTAACCGACGAAGTAAACGCAAGCGTTTCATACCACTTGTTTTACTAAGCCGTTTAATTAGATTTCTCATACGAATGAGGTAAAGGTTTGTATATACTAATAGGTTGGAAACGGTTATATAAACAAGTTTTGTATTAGAAATAGTGTTGAAATCATCTTTGTGAAAGAGTTTGAATATTTACTACTAGTATAGAAACCTTTGTATTTTAAAGTGACAAGTCATAGAAATGATTGTAGAAACAATCAATCACCAAAATCCACATGCGAAGATGTGAATCAAATCCAAAGAAATCGATACCGAATCCATCAAAATGGATATTCTCAAAAACCCCGAAGAAGAAGTCATCAAAATCAATAATAAATGATAACAATAAATCGGATAATCACGAATCGATAAAAATTGGAACCTCAAGCAAAATAGGCAAAATAGGCAAAAACAAGCAGGTTAGTCGATTGACTGCAGAGGCCAGTCGACTGATCCAGAAACTCGAAAATCTCATTTCCTGCAGTCAGTCGACTGACTGCAGAGGCCAGTCGACTAACTGTAGAAAACAGAGACTTCTAGTTTTCTGCACAGTCCCAGATATGCTCGGTTTCTACAGCCAGTCGACTTACTTTAGAGGTTAGTCGACTGACTGGCACTGGGACTGTTTTTCAGCCTATCCAAATGAAGAGCAAACTCTTCCAATTTGCGATCGGACGAGCAATGGGCGCTAGGGGTTTATGCCAATCGACAACCCAGCCCTATAGGCTCCTCGATATACCACCAAAAACATGATCAAACATCAAAGCTAAGATTTTTAGAGTTTTAGACTTCAAAACACCAAAAATTGAAATGTTCACCAAATTAATCCAAATCAAAATCAAATGAATATGTAAAGATGTTAGGAATTCATACCTAACAATCAAAGATAGTTATAGACATAGATGTGAGATAAAAATCTCACCTTTAAACCTAAAAACACAAGAGAGAAGCTATAGAGCATGGCAAGAACAATCACTCTTCAATGTTAACCCAATTAGCTTCAATCTAAGCTCAAAATATAAACATTTCCTAAGTTAGGGTTTAGGAAATTTCTAAGATTGAAGAGGAGAAGAGATGGAGAAGATGAAGAGGATGCTTACCTAAGCTTCTCTTGAATGTTGGAGCTAGAACTTGAGTTTGCAAATGAATCTAGGACTTAGGAATTTCTAATTCCTCTTCTCTTCCCCCATTTTTTCTAAAGCTTGAAGTGTTAGGAAATATTAGAATGAATGAAGAGGAGTTGGATGAAGGGTTAGGTTATTAGAAGGTTGATGGGCTAAAACCCAAACCCAAGGCCAAAGTGAAAAAGTCACAATTTTTACTCGACTTCAAACATATCGATCTTTATACTCAAAAAAGTTGTAAACGCCATTTTATACTCAATGGAAGTGGTCTCGAGTCCCAATTCGACCATTTACAAAAAGTAGCTTTTCGGACTTCAATCCGATTAACGATTCTATACTTAAATAAAACATTTAAATATACAATTCGTAAAATATGTGGGTTGTTACACACTTTCTCAGGTGTGAAACATGAAAAACATCATGAACTCTCGCGAGCCTCTCCGATAGCTTTGTCCAATACGCCATCTTCCCTACCCTTTCCACAATGGGGAACGGTCCTATGAATCTAGGAGCAAGTTTCCCACTTGATCCAAACCTCACTACCTTTCTTAGTGATGACACCTTAATGAAAACCAAATCTCCTACCTTAAACTAAATATCCCTTCTCCGCTTATGTGCATAGGATTTCTATCTATCTTAGGCCATCTTCATTCTTCTTCTAATCAAATCAATCTTTTTCGAAGTCTCTCTAACCATGTCGGAACCAAGAAGCAATCTTTTCGTAGACTCCAACCAACACGAAGGCGACTTGCAAGGTCTTCCATAAAGGGCTTCAAAAGGTGCCATCCCAATGCTAGCCTAAAAACTATTGTTTTATGCGAATTCCACTAAAGGAAGGTGCTCCTCCCAAGTCACTCCAAAATCAAGAATGCACATCCTCAATAAATCCTAAAGAACTTTATTAACTCTCTCTGTTTGGCCATCCGTTTCAAGGTGATAGGCCATACTCAATCTAAGTTGTGTCTCTAAAGCCTCTTGCAAGCTCCTCCAAAACTCCCTAGTAAAGATATGCTCTTTGTTACTCACTATTCTAGAGGGAACTCCATGAAGTCGGACTATCTCACGAAATATATGGATGCCAAATAAGGCGATCTCCTCTTACTTTTGACCGGAATGAAGTGGACGCTCTTAGTCAAACGATCTACAATCACCCAAATACTAGTATTCCCCTTCCTAGATTGGGGTAAACCATCTATAAAGTCCATCGAAACACTATCTCACTTCCATTCGGGTACATCCAATGGTTGAAGCAATCCGCCAGGCCTCTACTGCTCCGCCTTAACCCTTTTGCACACAAGACACTTAGCCACAAACTCTGCTACATCCTTCTTCATGCCACTCCAATAAAACACTCTTTTCATGTCCCTATATATCCTATCACCACCCGTATGAATAGTCATCCGAGAATGGTGTGCTTCTACTAGAACAGCACTCGTCAAATCACTAGTGCGGAGGACACAATGTCTTCCATCTCTCCTTAGCCACCCTTTACTTTCGATGGAATAGCATTGGAGAGGTCTGTCCGTAGAGGGCTTAAAATCAAAGGTGGAAATAAACTCTAGGCTTTTCTACTCCACGAACATTGGGCTAAGGGTTGTTCTCTTCTTACTTAACGCATCCGCAACCACGTTCCCCTTGCCAAGGGTGTAAGCTATCTCAAAGTCATATGATGCCAGAAACTCCATCCAATGCCGCTGCCTCAAGTTTAAATCCTTTTGTGAGAACAGGTACTTCAATGATTTATGGTCAGTGAAAAGCTGGAACCTCTCTCTTAGCAAGTATTGTCTCCAAGACTTGAGTGTGAAAACAATAGCAGCCAGCTCCAAATCATGGGTAGGGTAGTTCTTCTCATGAGTTCTCAACTGTCTACTCCCATAGCATACTACCCTCCTTACCTGCATCAATACTGCCCCAAGGTCAGTCCCACATGCATCAGTGTATACTGTAACATGCTTAGCTCCATCAGGTAAAACTAACACTGGTGCACAAGTAAGGGCCTCTTTAGCATCGTGAAGGAATCCTCGCAATCCACGTCAAACACGAATGTCGCATTCTTCTTAGTGAGGCGAGTAAGCGGTGCTGAAATCTTAGTGAAATCTCTGATAAACTTCCTATAATAACCAGCCAAACCTAGGAAGCTCTTAACTTCGGTAACGTTCTTGGGGACCTTCCAATCCTGTACTGCTACTACCTTAGCGGGATACACTGCTAGACCCTCTCTTGAGACTACATGCACCAAGAAACGCTACTCCTCATGCCAAAAGTGACAGTTCGAGAATTTTGCTTTCAACTGATGAACACGAAGTGTTCGAAGAACCTCCTCAAGATGAATAGCATGCTCTTCCATACTCTTGGAAAACACCAGAATGTCGTCCAAAAACACTACAAAGAACTTATTTAGGACATCTCGAAAAACACGGAACATCAGATCTACAAAATAGGCTGGGGCATTAGTCAGCCCAAATGGCATAACCAACCACTCAAAGAATCCGTTGGGTGTCCTAAATGTTGTCTTATCGATGCAATCGTCAGTGAACCTAAGCTGATGAAATCCAGTGGCTAAGTCAAGCTGAGAAAATACTGAAGAGCCAATCAACTGATCGAAAAGATCATCTATCCTAGGAAGTTGGTAATGTTGGATCTTGAGTTCTTGATTGCTGACAAGACACAACGATTCATAAATCTGCGATCACTATGACGACCAGACTCAATGACTCGATGTATGGTTCATATAGTCTATATATCTAAAATAGAGTTGTGTATTATGTATATAGAGTCAAGTCTAGTTGCTTTGTTAAGATCTTCTCTCAAGAATCATTACTCTCATTTAAATATACATATTCATTTGCACTCGATTTAAAAATAATCATTTTCTAACATAAATGCACTCAGGTTTCATGAACTACACAGTTTAGTCGACTGAACTGATGCCCTTAGTCGACTGAACCTGTACATATTTTTTTTAAATATACATGGACTAGTCGACTGACCGCATCAATCAGTCAACTGAGTCTGTGCATTTTAGCATATATGTGCATATTTTTGAATTCAGTCGACTGAAAACTACAACTGCCATATTTCTTGAATAGACAGTTCTTTTCTTAAGAGATATCTTCCTCGTCAAGGGATGCAGCCATTGTCATTCATAGAGTTCTCTTTACCAGCAGTTGCAACTCATTATCTACTATAAATATACTTGAGTTTCATTGATCAAAAAACAATTTTTTTACCTCTCTTGATCTAGT
The DNA here is from genome assembly GCA_030737815.1 of Allium fistulosum. NCBI lineage: Eukaryota > Viridiplantae > Streptophyta > Magnoliopsida > Asparagales > Amaryllidaceae > Allium > Allium fistulosum. The sequence continues at coordinate 473,918,848 of CM060907.1, forward strand.
TTGAACTACATTCTTTAAATCTATTGTTTATTTGATTTCATATATACATTGCTTACAATCACACTTTCATATCTTATAATCAATTCTAATCTTCCAATTCTTCATCTACACACAATCATACACATCATTCTTGAGAAGAATATTATATGAAGGGTGTACATTATTGACTTATCTATGCCATTCAAGAGCATACTCAGTCAGAAACAACTTTAGTATTTTTATTGGAAGTCCTATTTGGTTGCTCAGGCGGTAGAAGTCCTATTTGATTATCTAGGCGGTAGAAGTCTTGTTCGGTTGTTCAGGCGGTGTAATACCTTATCCTCCGGGTCAAGTGAGGGCTGCTAGTTTTTAATTCCAAAAGGAGTGTGGGACTGGACGTAGAACGAGAAGTTCGAACAGGTATAAAAATCTCTAGTGTCATTTTACGTTACTACTATTTTTATTTTACAATTACTTTCCGCATTAGTTATCTATTATATATTCTATATTACACGATCCTATGGCACGATGACTTCCATTTGGTATCAGAGCAAGGTCATCTTATAAACATAACATAGTTATCACATTTTTTAATATGGAAAACAACACTAGCACTGCAACTAACACTACCTTTCTCGATGGTCAATATACTGCACGACCAACTCTATTCATGGAATGAACTATAACTATTGGGCTACTAGGATGAGAATTTATTTACAAGCAAGTAGTTATGAAAGCTGGAAAATTATGCAATCTGAATATACCATACCTACTACAGAATATTCACAATGGTCTAACACACAAAAACTAGATGCTACTGCAAATGCTAAAGCTATGAACATGTTATATTGTGCATTAGACAAAATTGAGTTTAATAGAATAAGCATGTGTAAAATGGGTTATGAAATTTGGCGTACACTTAAAGTTACACATAAAAGTACTAACAAAGTAAAACGGAGTAAAATCCCTATGCTTAATCAGTTTCAGAATTTTAAAATGAAGCAAGATGAAACAATAAATGAAATGTAATCTAGATTCCAAGATATATATCATTCTCTTATAGCATTAGGAGAAACTTATACGGACTTTGATATTGTTTCAAAAATCCTCAACTCTCTAACGGATGAGTGGGAACGAAAAGTCTTAGCAATCGAAGAAGCTAATGACATTTCAACCATTAAACCAGAAGAGTTGAAAGGAAATCTAATGTCTTATGAAGTTAATCTCTAGGAAAAATGAGTACAAGTTCAAGATAAGAAGAATATAAAACTCCAAGCAAAAAAGGATGAATCAGATTCAGGTGAAGAAGATATGGGGTCATTGCTAAAAATTTCAAAAAGTTTTTGAAATTTAAAAAGAGCAACAAATTCAGAAATAATAAGAACAGCTCCAGCAACAATAACAACAGCAACGAACCATTATCGTTAGCTCTAGAATATTACGAATGTCAAAAGAAAGGCCACATGAAGAAAGACTATCCTGATCGAAAGAAAGATAAATTTAAATACAAGAAAGACAAATTCAAAATAAAAGCCTTCTCTGTCACTTGGGACGATTCAGAATCATCTTCATCATCAGATAGTGACTCAAACAGTGATACGAAACAAGCCAATGTATGCTTTATGGCCACAAATGAGGAGGTACCGCCTAAAAAAAGAGGAAAATGGATACTAGACAGTGGTTGCTCGAAACACATGTGTAACAACCCGAAATTTAACCCATTATAGTTAATTCATTAATTAAAGAAATGATAAAATAACTTTGTAAAATTATTAGAATTGAGCCACAGGAATTGGACCATTGTATCCGTGGTAATTTTCTGGTCAATTTCCATATACAGAACGTCAGAATCCGAGCTAATATGAGCAAGATACGAGACGAACAAGAAATCGAAAGAAAAAAAATATTGGGCTAGGTCGACCATAAGGTCGACCTAACCACGCCCTAGGTCGACCGGCCGGTCGACCTAGGAGGAGGGGCGGTCGACCCGCCTTGGGTAATGAACGAAGAAATTTTTCCTTCGTTCCTGTAACGTTTGTGGCCAATTTTATACGTCATTTTCATTCTTTCATCTCATCTAGTCCCTTCGTGCTTCCATCTGATGGCTCCTATTCAGCCTATGACATGGTTTCATCCTATTCAATCTCCAAATCCAACTGTCTGAGATCCACTTCTACTCCTATAAGTAAGACCCTAGGCCTAACACCTTTTTTCATTCTAGATTTTCTCCGCTTGGGTTCACCTTTTTAGGAAGGACCCTAAAAGGAATAATTTTCTAAGGAGAGAATCTTTTTAATAAAAATATTTTAATACCCTCAAGTGGATCCAGGAAGACCAAAAGGGAAGACCTTAGGACCACAGGTGAGTGATTGTAATTATTTTAGATTTCTTTAAGTAATTTAAAATAATAGGGTTTCCAATAGTTGTAGTTTTACTACGATTTTTGGAATAACCTTTTTAGTAGTTTATTTACAGTTTTCAGAATTATTTTCAGTCTATTTCTTTTAGCTATTCTTTTCAGTTAATTTTAGTTTATTTCTGTTAATTATAGCTTTTCCATTTATTTACAGTTTATTTACATTATTTTAATATTTACTGTTATTTATGCGTTATTTACATCTTTTTCCTATGCTTTCGATTTTCTTCTATTTTCAGTTTTCTTTTATTTCTCATTCTTCTTCGCGTATGGATTAGAATAGATTAAACGCGAGTATGGATTAAAATTATAAGAATACTGAAATAATGGAAGATAAGATGTAAATTGTAAGGACTGTAATAAAAATGGAATTAAGACTGAAATTGAGCCTAATTATGATATTGATGTTAGAATTGGACTAATTAAAGATAATTGGCCTAGTTATAACTTAGAATTATAACTAAAAAGAGTATAAGATGAAAGAAGCTTATTTTTACACTTAGACCTTGGGTTAAGTTATAAGCATGATTATAACTTAGATTATAATAAGAAATAGAACAGAGTGAGGCTTATTTTAAGACTTAGGATAAATTAACAAGCACAGATAGTAAGAACAAAAGTAAAGGCTTATTTAAATAGTTTATCTAAGTTAAAAAGCAAAGAATTACAGTAGGACCTGTATCAAATAAAATTCCCCTATTTTTATGGACACGGTGTTTCACATAATCCTAAAGTGAGACGAGGGGCACGCTTATGTTAATAACGGTAGTAAATGGTCAATAAGTAGAAGTCCAAATCATGGGGATTTGGGCAAGGGGAGCAACTAGATATTTTTTGGATGACGGGCCAGTACCAACAATATTTCCCCTATTATTACAATGGACACGGTGTTTCACATAACCCTGAAGTGAGACAATGTGTCTCACATAACCCTGAAGTAAGACAAGAGGCACGCTTATGCTGGAGCTTGAGGTAATAAGAAGACCCAATAGGTGGAACATTAGGTAACATGTGCATGGTGGCGGTTATGCGTGCGACTTCCATTCAGGTGCTCAATAATCGTTATGAATTCCAAGCGCTTAGTGTGTGCCTTTCGTATGCACCAATGTCTACTACGCAGCGAGCTTTAGCGTCCGGTCCACAGTAGATTCTATGGAGTAGCAGGCCAATCAAAGGGTAGTATTAGGAATTCAGCCTAATCTAAGGAGCTATCAAAAACAAGTGCAAACAATCAAAGTTAATCAATTATGTTGATCTAGTTAATTCATATTTATTTCCAGCTTATTCCTTCTCTCTATTTCCTCTCTGTCCTTTTATATACTAGAACTGTTATAAAGTCTATTACTTTTACTTTGCTTAAAGATTCTAGTAATTACTATCATTCACCAGACATTTAGTCTGACCCACTCCTACATTTTCCTCTTTCCCACTATAGGCTAACAAGAGCAAGGATGATATATTGTAGACACTTGGAGACTTCTTTGGCAGAGATTTCTTATGTAGTTCTCTTCTTTATTTTCAGTTTTTAGCTTATTCCATGTACTGGCACTTTTTGAGGGATAGTTTGTACTTTGATATTTATGAGACTGAGGTTTTGATTTCATGAGACATATAATGTATTTCGTTTTGTAATTCTATATTATGAAGTTTGACTTTTAGCAAATTATTATTTTAATTGTTTTCACTGTTTTTATCTATTTTGTCTTGTGAATCTTAGTCTCTGCTAGTTTTAGTTATACCTACAATGCACCACATCTTTTAGTGTGTCCTTTTGGGTATACTAAGGGATGTGGGGTGTTACATTTGGCATTAGAGCCTACGGTTACAGGATTCCTAAAAATTGTTTTAAAAGTAAAGTATTCTTCAAAATAACTTGTTTTAAATATGTCTTTCAGAAATAAACTCTTATAAAAGAAGTAGGTTTTAAGTATAAAAGAGTTCTTATAAAATTCCCTCAAAGGTCCAGTTCAACCTTCTTTTCGATTCTTTCAAGCCTAAGTTTTTCTTTTCTTTGCATAGTATGACTGACTGGTTCCGTAGAGCTACGGCACCAAAGGTGCAAGGGAAAGTGCCCGGTACAACACCGGTAGGTGGAAATCCCTTTAACCCACCTACATCGGCCAACTTTTCTAAGCTATGTAAGGACTTCTCTAGTATAAGGGGTAGAACTTTTTCTGGCACAGAGAATTCAGAGGAGACATGAGCTAGGTTGGAGAATATGGAGCAAAGGTTTAGTCGGTTAGGTTTGGAGGACCGACAAAGTGGTCAACCTACATCTTGGCAGATGAAGGGAGAGCTTGAGAAGGTTCCTACAAGCTCTAAGAAGCAGTGGGAGAAGGACAAGAGGAAGGAGGGAGGACCTCAGAAGCGAATCAAGAAAAGTGGGAGATGTAAGCATTGTAGAATGACTAGTCATTACGCAAAAGACTGTAAGAAGGCATGAATGAAGCGAAAATGTTTCAATTGTGGACAGCTTGGTCACTTTAGTAAGATTTGTCCTCAAAAAACAGGGAAGACAGGGAGCGCACCTGCAACACAGATTCAGTCTTTGGATACAGCACCTCCCAGCAGTAAACCAAATCAAGGTAGGAAAATTTGATTTCTATTTCTGATTTTCCCATTCGGACTCTTTTCTATTTTGGATCATCACACTTTTTCATCTCTAGTCCTCAAGTAGATTTTTTGCACCTAGACATCTCTTTAGTTGTAGACCCCATCGTTGTTTCAAACCCCATAGGAGGATCAGCACACTTGTCTATGATTTGTAAGGGTTTGAAAAAAAAATTATCCTAGGCATAGAAATTGACTGCGATGCCTATGTTTTGGGATTTTCGAGGTATGGGATGATTTTTGGGATGGATTGGCTATCCACCTATGGAGTTATATTAGATTGCGAGAGGAGATACGTTAGACTAGAGACACGCAGTAGTAGGACTCTTAAGGTTTCTTGTGACCTGCAAGGGTCAGTTATGTTGAGCTTCATTTATTCCCTCGATTCATCATCATCAGAGTTAGATTTGGTTCCTATCGTTAGAGATTTTCCAGACATCTTTGAGGAGGTTAGGGGACCACCCCCTAAGAGAGAGATTGACTTCAGGATTTATTTGACTGATAATGCTAAGCTATAGCATTACCCATGACACCTAGGGAGAGGGAGGAATTGAGAAAGAAATATCCGTGAGCTTTTGGAGAAAGGTTTCGTAAGAAGAAGCATATTGGAGTAGGGAGCACCAATTGTCTTCGCCACTAAGGCGGATGGTTCCCTTTGACTTTGCGTAGACTATAGGGAGTTGAATAAGCTCACGAAGAAAAATCGTATCCACTTCCTAGGATAGATGATCTTTTTGACCAGTTAGTTGACTCTGCAGTATTCTCTCGGCTTGATTTAGCCACTGGATTTCATCAGCTTAGGGTCGCTGATAATAGCATTGATAAGACCACATTTAGGACACTCGACGGATTCTTTGAGTGGTTGGATATGCCTTTTGGACCAATCAATGCCCTAGCCTATTTCGTAAATTTGATGAGTCGTGTTTTTAGCGATTCCCTAAATAAGTTCGGGGTGGTATTCGTGAAAGACATTTTGATGTTTTCCAAGAGTATGGAAAAGCATGTTATACATCTTAAGGAGGTTCTTCGTACGCTCCGCGTTCATCGGTGGAAGGCAAAATTCTTGTAGTGACACTTTTAGCGTAAGGAAGTGTGTTTCTCGGGGCATATAGAAGGTCTACACATGGTAGGAGTTTGAGAAATGGTTTTGTACATTTACGTTCGGATTATGGAAAACCAAAGAGAGGTAGGCAAAGATTGGAGATGTACAATAGATTCAGTTGATAAGAAAAGAAGAAAGCCCATGTGTAGATAATTGCAGAAATTACAATTGTTTCAGATAAGTGGATTTAACGGTAGTACTAAAAGACTTTAGTAAGGAAATAAATATTGGGTTTTTGAAAAATGGTATGAAATTTAAATTGGTTTTGTTAAAAGTAAGATTCTTTTTGAAGAATTATAGCTCGATAGTTTCTTTGTAAATAAACAATGATTTTTAATATAAAAACCTAGAGGTTATTAAATATCGAAAACGTAGGTTACAACATTTATTGTTATAATATATGTTTTCGTGAAAAGTAAAAGGAGCATAGACTATAGCACTATTGTTATAGTAGGTGACTTCCAAAGGAAATGTTTTTACATAGTATATGAGGTTTATTAGTATTTATTTTAATTGAATCCATACACTAGTATTTTTGGGTTGTAGTAACGGTGTTTTACGCAACATCTGTTTTGAACCAAAATAAAAATGTATTTTTATTTGGGTTATTTCTAAGAATAAAAATAAATATATTTGTGAATACACTTATTATTTAAGTAAGTATAAGAAAATGTTTTATGGTTATATTAAAACTGTTATGAAGATGAGCTTTTCTAAAGAAAAAAAAGAGTAAGTTAGATATTAGAAAATTTCTATCGTAAGAGAGTAAAATTAAACATATTTTAATCTATTGGAATGAAAAGAATAATGGTATAATTTTCTATGAAACCAATAAAAACGTTTTATGCAAGTTATAAGGAATACGTGAAAGAGATGTATAAGATATGATAAGCACCATATTTTGTATAGCCTCTTTCGAAAAATATAAAATAAGTTCCTTGTAATTTCACATAAACATGAAGTCCTCTTTTAAAAGGTTCATAGAAGATTTTAGCATTAGTAATTTCTCATAAGAGAGAGCAATTCCAATACATTAAGGTATGCGACCGTTAGGTGCAATAAGAAATGCTTTGAAAATACATAAGGATATTTTACTGATATTCTAAAAGAAAATAGTTTGGTGAAAAAGTAAATAAGTGTTTGGAAAACTTAATAAAAGAGAAATTTGAGAATTCAAATTTTTATAGAAAACCAAAAAGGTCTTTAAAAGAAAACGAGGAATAAGTTTTAGGACTTAGAAATTGAAAGTTTTTCCCTCTAGGTTTGGGAAATAATGTAAATTCAAATAGCTGTGAAGATGCAAGTCTAGGAAGATAAGATTTTAAGTAACCTAGTATTTTTGAATTTAATAGAAACTTAAAGATAACACTTTTAAAGACAAAGTTATTGGAATTTCATGTTTTAAAAATTTAGAAACCTTACTTTTTAAATGGAACTGTAGATACCAAACCTAGCTCCTAAATGTGAAGTAGATAGGAATCATTTCATAGGTGTAACGGAAAAGGTGTAAGGCTACAAAGGAGACAACAGTAATTAATTTTGGAAGTAATAATAGAGTTTCCGTAGAGTGTGTAGGACCCTAATGATAACCTAAGAATGTTGATCATGTGAGCAGGCTAAAGAAGAACAGTAAAATGGAGTAAGTAAAATTGTAAGACACGCATGGTTGAAAATGGATATTCCTGATTTTGAAAGAACTTGGGAAAAGCATCTTTCTTTAGTGGAATTCTCATAAGATAGTAATTTCCAAGCTAACATTGGACTGGCACTTCCGAAGCTCTTTATGGAAGGCCGCGCAAGTCGCTTTTGTGTTGGATAGAGTCTGCAGAGTTTAAAAAGACTTCGGAGAAGATTAAATTGATTAGGAGAAAATGCGTACTTTTTATCCACATCTCTCTTTGATAGTAAATTTTGAATTTTCTAGTTCCATCTTTAGTTTTGAATACGTTCTTTCCTTTATTATCCTTTGGGAGGGTAGAATCTTGGATTTAACCTATGGATGGTAGGATTCGATGTAAACATGTTACTAGAACGTGTTATGAATGATGGATGCAAGTGGTTAGAAGTGTTTGCTAGTGGATGCTAATGGACGTATATACTTACAATATGCACTATTATCTCTTAGGGATCGGCCTAACTAGGACACTAGAGCATATGCATATGGATGTGTGCGCATTTTCATTTTATCCATGGTTGCTATAATGGATGTTTATCACATTTTCGTTGCATTTGGATGATGACTGTAGCATGCTTATAGAACTATCAGTTATCATTAGGAATAACTGAATCAGTGGACCGCCTAATTTTTTGCATTAGTTAGGGAGATTAACACTACACTAATTGCATAAGTAACATGAATCGCATTAGAAAAACTTAAGGACAATGGATGAATGGATGATGGTTGAGTAGTTGATTGTTGAACTTGGATGAAAACATTAGTTCATTATTTTATCCTTAAAGATTTCGGGGACGAAATCCCTTAAGGAGGGGAGAATGTTACAACCCAAAATTTAACCCATAATAATTAATTCGTTAATTAATGAAATGATAAAATAACTTTGTGACATTATCAGAATTGAGCCGTGGGAGTTGCACCATTGTGTCCGTGGTAATTTTCTGGCCAATTTCCATATATAGAATGTCAGAATCCAAGCTAATATGAGCAAGATACGAGACGAACAAGAAATCGAAAAAAAAATTGGGCTAGGTTGACCTAACCAGGCCCTAGGTCGACCTAGGAGGACGGGCGGTCGACCGCCCGGTCGACGTGCCTTGGGTAATGAATGAAGTAATTTCTCCTTCGTTCCTATAACGTTCATGGCCAATTTTATATGTCATTTTCATTCTTTCAGCTCATCTGCTCCCTTCATGCTTCCATCTGATGGATGCTATTCAGCCTATGACGTGGTTGCATCCTATTCAATCTCCAAATCCAACGGTCTGAGATCCACTTCCAACCCTATAAATAAAACCCTAGGCCTAACACTTTTTCTCATTCTAGATTTTCTCCGCTTTGGTTCACCTTTTCAGGAAGTACTCTAAAGGGAATAATTTTCTATGGAGCAGCAGGCCGATCAAAGGGTGGTATTAGGAATTCAGCCTAATCTAAGCAGCTATCAAAAACAAGTGCAAATAATCAATGTTAATTAATTATGTTGATCTAGTTAACTCGTATTTATTTCCGGCTTATTCCTTCTCTCTATTTCTTTTATTTCCTTTTATATACTAGAACTGTTGTAAAGTCTATTACTTTTACATTGCTTAAAGATTCTAGTAATTACTATCATTCAATAGACTTTTAGTCTGACCCACTCCTCCATTTTTCCCTTTCCCCCTATAGGCTAGCAAGAGCAAGGACGATAAATTGCAGACAGTTGGTGACTTCTTTAGCAGAGATTTCTTATGTATTTCACTTCTTTATTTTCAGTTTTTAGCTTATTCCATGTACTGGCACTTTGTAAGGGATAGTTTATACTCTGATATTTATGAGACTGAGGTTTTGATTTCATGAGACATATATTGGTATTTTGAGACATATAATGTATTTGGTTTTATTAAGTGGTATTTAAAAATCAAGTTATGTTGAAAATCAAATCACAAATTTCCAAATTAAGTTATGTTGAAAATCACAATTTTTTTTCCATTCATTTATTAACATATTTAACACATAGAAAAATCATTTTTACTTTATTAAATCATTTTAAAAACCAAATTTAAATCAAAATATCCAAAATTTACATTTTCAAAATACTTAAAACTTCCAGAAAAATATATAAAATAACCATGGGTCTGTGTTTGCACAAAACATGGACAAACACCTCAAAGTTGTAAGATTTAGTAGATCTTATGTTGTTCTTAGTGATTTGGGTGATTTATGCAAATATATGAAAAGTAGGGACTAAACTGTAAAAAGACACGCAAGTTTATAGTGGTTCAGCCAGAATGTGCCTACGTCCACTTTATATGTTATTTCTCTTCTCTTGTTTTGATTACAAGTACAAAGCTTTGATACAAGTAAAAGAAAGTTGTTTGAAAGTTCTCTCCGTGCTTGAGCTCTCAAAACTTGTTCCCCATTGTTGTACCCCTGCCCCTCTATTTATAGAGTGAGGCTGGGTGTAGGGGTCTTCGAAGTATATAGCTGTTGATGGGCCTGGGCTGACGTGATCTGGCCTGGTGATGTTGGTTCGGTAGTGGATGAAGAGGTGGATTGGTCCGGTAGAGGTTGAACTGGTGGAGGTTGGTTCGGTGAGGCGTGTTGGACCGGTAGGGCTTTGGAGGGAGGTTGGTTCGGCGAGGTGTGTTGGACCGGCAGGGCTTTGGAGGGAGGTTGGTTCGGCGAGGCGTGTTGGACCGGCAGGGCTTTGGAGGGAGGTTGGTTCGGCGAGGCGTGTTGGACCGGCAGGGCTTTGGAGGGAGGTTGGTTCGGCGAGGCGTGTTGGACCGGCAGGGCTTTGGAGGGAGGTTGGTTCGGCGAGGCGTGTTCGACCGGTAGGGAAGTTTGATTCGGTAGAGGCGAGTGTCCTTCGTTCGGTGGTGGCTGGTTTGGATGTGGTGAGGATGCCGAATGAAGCCTAGCTCTTCATGGTTTTGAGATCTCCTGGGTGAGAAATTTACCCAACATTTGCCCCCCAAAGTTGGACGTGCGCGTGCGCATGTCCTGCTTTGTTTGAGTTTGAGCAATCACATCCGGCTCCAGAACCGAACCAAATGATTCGGTGATCCAATCTCCTCCTATAAATGGGAGGCTTAGGCCATTGCATTTCTTTACCGAACATCGCTTGTAGTCGAATCACTTGCCGCCGAATCAACTCGTGCCGAATCACTTGTAGCCGAATCACGTGTAGCCGAATCACTTGCAGCCGAATCAACTCGTGCCGAATCAACTCATGCCGAATCATGTGAGTTGCTTTACCACCGAATGAAAGCTTATACTATATATTACCGAATGGGCTACTGATGTTTATTTGTTTACATCCTCCGTTATAACAGCACGCTTTTCTATGTTGCAGATAATGTCTCGCAAAGCGGAAACTCGATCAGACAAGAAGAAATCCGGGGGCGAAGGAGGTTCCTCTGCCGTGCCCCCAACTCAGCCGAATCCAGAACGTCATGGACCAACCCCGAGATCACTAGTGGATGGGTACGGCCCTCAAGAACTTTTGAACTCCCCGCCCGATTGTTTTCCTAGCTCCCTCAAGGAGGAGCAGCTTGATGTCATTTCCCGATCTTTTGGAATTGATAGGGCGCACTTGCTATTGCCAAGGAGAGAAGTTATGCCGTACGATCCTCCTGAAGGGTACTTCGCCTATAGCAGATACCACTGTATGTGTGGTGCCATTCCTCCTCTTAACGCTTGGATAGCCAGCTTCCTCACATATCTAAAGGTGGCCCCATTCCAGCTTCAACCCAACTCCTATGCTATATTGGTGAGCCTCTTCATTATCTTCCAGAGGAAGTATGGTCGTGCTCCTTCCAACCGGGAGATCCGGTATCTATATAATCTGAGGGGCTACAAGAAGGGGTCCCCATACATTAGCTTGGAGTCAGCCGTGACCTTCAAGCCGGTCTTGGACCTGTATTCTAAATTCAGCATGTTCAAGAAGGAGTGGTTCTTTGTCAGGGACGACTCCGTCTCAATTCGGCGCTTTACTTCTGGATGTAAGTTGATGCTTTTACTTCTAATTTCCATTCCGATTGCGATGCTTCTTCTCATACTGTCTCATTTTTGCTAGCGACATGTGGCTTTGCGATTGTGGAGACTGACCGCTTGGTTCAGACGGCGGCTGAGATAGAAGCTATTCTCGGGAAATATAGATCATCTGCCTTCCTGATCAGAAATGCGACCCTTCTGGAGTATAACTTAATCCTTCCACAACAGTTAGTAGTCAAGCTGAGGGAAACGGCGGAGGAGAGGGCGACTGTTCAGACTAAGGGAGGTGTTACGGTAGAGAGTAGCAAGAGGAAGCCTTTCACGAAACCTCCAGCCGTCGGAGGTAAGAAACTCAAGAAGTCGGACGGTCCCTCCCCCAGCAATTGTCCACTTACCCAGGAGGAGGAAGACATAGAGGAGGAAAGAGGTGAGGGTGGAGATAGTCGGGAAGGTGATAAAGGTGGCGATGGCATCGGGGCCTTGCTTCCTGGGCAAGCGGGTGAGATTCAGGAGTGGACGGATGATGCGTTCCACCAGGCTTTCGAGGGGCTGGACGAAGATCCGGCTTTGGTAGAGAAAACTGGGAAAATTGACAAGGCTGGAACTGGCGCAAGCGAGCCTCCTCAGACTATTCCAGCCAAGGTGGCTCCGACGACTCAAGGTGAACTTTTGATTCCTGCGGGTTCCATTTACGATAGGGACTTAGGAATATTTTATGACCCGCTCCCGTACTGGAATGAAATCCAGGACTTATTGCAGTATCATACTCCTCCCCAGGGTTTGTACAACCACAGATGTGTTTCCTTTCTTATTACCTTTTAATTTGCCGTGTTTTCTCGAATTATAGATCAATATATGCTTGTGACACTTTTTCTTCATATCAGGAGCTGGTAAGACGGCCAAGGCCTCAGATCTTCGGCACAGGCTCGAACAGTACAAGCTTTCCAAAACTTTTGTCAAGCCGAAGCCTTTGACCCACCGCTCCGGGGATGTAGTCGGCTACCGTCCTCTTCTCGGGGTTATCGAAGAGGGTATTCAACAGAGAAAGAGGAGTCGTCCTTTATCCGAACCTTCGCCCGGTCCTCAGCTCCCGGCTCAGCCTCTTCATGATATCACGGAGGAGGACAGTGAGTTTGCACCTTCTCCGCACCCGTCCGGAAACCCTTCTATTACTCATATCGACCGTCCTGACTTGGCTCGTAATCCATTTGCGGGTCATCCTGATCTGGATCCAAGTTCCCACGACATTACCTTTGACGAGGTTACTGGTGAGCACCTTCTTCCCCGCAATCCCATGGTATAGGTGCTTGATGAGGCTAAGTCCTTAGATCTTGATCTTCTTACCACTCGGATAGTTACCATGGGAGACGAGGCCAAGGCTAGTATTGATCGGGTGGCGGAGAAGACTAGGAAGCTGATGGGGCATCATGCCCGGCTGGTTAAGGCTGGAGAGGAGATTGGGAGTGCCAACATCCGACTAAGATTGATGGTTTCGGACCAGGCCAAACAACTCGCTGACCAGGCCATTCAGATTTCTCAGAATGAGGCTGCTTCCGGGCGATTGAGGAAGGCTATGGAGGAGGCTAGTAAGGCGGAACTACGGAAGATGGAGGCCGCCTGCAAGGAACAGATAAACATGGCCATCTCGACAGTGGATGAGGTTCGGAGGGCGGATCTTGAGTGGGTAGAGGAGCTGTCGGGGAAGCTTGAAGCCGCAGAGTTCGCTCAGGTTAGGCTGAAGGAGGAGATGGAGGCGATGCGGAAATCCCTTCAGGCTGACTGCTCGAGATACCGTTTGGAGAGAGATGCTGCCGTTGAAAGGTTGTCGGCTTCCGAGGCCCGGATGAGGGAGTTTGAGGAGAATGAGGGGATGATGGACGAAATGCTTTAGGACATGTACTTCCGAACCTGGAAGCAGGGCAACCTATCCTGGATGGATGATTATCCTAGGGTCATGGCTAAGATCTATCTTCGGGCTCTAGAGGAGGCCAAGGCCGATGCGGATAAAGATGGTGGCGTGGCCTTTAGCATGGATGTGGTCACTGCTCAGTTTGCCAAGGAGGAGAAGGTGGCGGTGAAGGAAGGTATGCGGTTGCTTGCCGCTGAGGAGGTAGGCGTGCAGGTAGAGGATGACGATCAGGATAGTCAGGAAGTAGGCGCTGGTAAGTCTCCCTTTTTAGTTTCTCCATCAACTTGGTTGCTTATTGCTAATTAGTCCTTTTTCTGACTGGACAGGGGGTCAACAGGACAAGGATAAAGCTCCACTGCAGCCGGCCCCTTGATTATACCTGGAAAAACTCTTTTTGTGGATTTGACAGTGTTGTATATGTTAGTCGAAAAATAGTAAAGTAGCCTTTAGGTTGTAATATTTTGCCACTTGTAATAAATAGTCTTATTTTTGACGTGTAATTCTTTAACTTAAGCTGATTTTGTCGTCTTTTGAATGTTTGCTGTTATTTTGGCATGTCGCATGAGAAATATAGCTATGTATATTCTTGTAATTAAATCGTGTTTGATGTCGGGTTCTGGTTTAAGACATAATTTCATGACTTGCAATGTTAGTGTGTGGTGTGAATAAATTATAGTCATGTATTTGTACATAAAGGAAGAAAATACCGCCCTTCATGTTCTGTTTGTAGATGGCAGTTTTGAATATCATGGAAAACAGTTGAATGCCCTGCCATCCGATTGTGAATCCCTGCATCCATTGGCGAGTATCTCCTACTCCGTATCCTGTACTTTATGGATTGTTATAGAGGATAGGAGGAAAGCTTTTTAAGTAAAATTGAAATATGTGAAATAGTAAAACTTCCAATCACGGAAGGCCTTCGAAGTGCTTAAGTTCGTGTAAAACGGGTTTTGTAGTCACTTTCCCTAGATGTGGGTCTTGGAGACATTTGTCACCCATCTTACGCCTCCGCGGGGTGTTAATTCTTTTTTACCACAGCCGCACTTAAGACACATCGGAGCCGAGATCGCGCACAGTAACTACCCGGGCCATTATGGCCCGTAATCGTGGGTATTATTCGATTTACTGTGGCCGGCTAGCGTGGGTGCCGATCGTCAACTGTGAACTGCCCCTGGCTGGCCACACCTTATGTTGGGGCTTATAGTCGGTTCACAGTTTCCGACGAGCCTAACGCCGTAATGAGCTGCCTCGGCTATAGTCGGCCTTCTCGGTGGCTTATAATCGGCTCATTACAGTTGGCTTTAAGGGCCGTCGCGAGCAATGAGTTAACCCACAGCAGAGGGTTGTTGGAGCGAAAGTGTCTCATTGGCGAGGGCATAGATTCGCATAGTACCTGTTAGGTTTTGCCCAGGCGAAGTTGCGCCGTGGAGTGCTTTGAGTGGAAATGTTTTGCGCATAGGATTTTGTTCAACAGAAAAGGATAAAGTTAACAAGTAGCCAAGATATAAAGGAACAAGTTAAAAAAGAGACAGTTTTTTAAAGTGGTTCGGCATGAAAAGGCCTACGTCCACTGATTCTCTTTGTTAATTCACTTCATATGGGAAATACAAGTTAAGAAAAGTATCGACGGAGGTGTTGGATGTTCCATGCCCTCTGGAACACCTCTCCGTCCACTGTTGACAAAATATATGCTCCGTTGTGGAGATCTTTATGAATTACATATGGTCCATCCCAGATTGGGTCTAGTGCTCCGGGGCGAGGGAAGATTCGCTTGAGGACAAGATCCCCTTCTTGTAAGGTACAATGCTTGACTTTGGAGTTGTATTGCGCTGCCACTTTCTGCTTGTGGGCTGCTGTTTTAAGGACTGCATCATTTCTTCTCTCCTCAACTAGATCCAAAGACATGTGGAGGAGCTCTTCATTCTCTTCCGGGTCATAGTGGATCCTACGGTGGGAAGGCACAATGGTTTCAACTAGGAGCATAGCCTCCGATCCGTATGCCAAAGAGAAAGGAGTGTGCCCTGTTGATGTTCTGAAAGATGTGCGGTAGGCCCACAGTGTCGTAGGGAGTTTATCACCCATGCGCCCTTTGACTTTTCGAGCTTCTTTTTTATCAGAGTTTTCAGAATTTTGTTGACTGCTTCGACTTGTCCGTTTGCCTGGGGATATGCTACGGATGAGAAGCTTTTATGAATTCCGTGTTCTTGGCACCAGTTGGCGAATTCCTTGCTGTCAAACTGAAGTCCATTGTCTGATATGATTTTGAGTGGGACTCCGTACCTGCATAGAACATTTTTGATTAAGAAGTTAATAACTTTTGCTGAAGATACTTTATTCAGTGGTTCCGCTTCCACCCATTTGGTGAAGTAATCAACTGCCACTATAGCATATTTGGCCCCGCCTCGGCCCATCGGTAGCTCGCCGATTAAGTCAATTCCCCATATTGCGAAGGGCCAAGGGCTGGTCATTTGAGTAATCTCAGTTGTTGGTAGCCGTGGAATCTTAGCAAATTTCTGGCATCTGTCACACTTCTTGACGAAATCTAAGGCATCCTTGCTTAAGGTGGGCCAGAAATATCCGTATTGGAGTATCTTTTTTGCTAATGTTTGCCCTCCGGTGTGATCTCCGCAGCTCCCCTGATGGATGTTGGATAAGATTTCCTTGGCTTCTCTCCCGGCGACACACCTTAATAACGGGTTAGAGAATCCGCGTCGATAGAGGATGTCTTCTTGTATTGTGTAGCGGGATGCTTTCCTCAAGATTTTCTTGACTTCGTTACGCCCGTTGGGTAGAGTGCCACTTTGTAGGTAGTCTCGGATGGGAGTCATCCAAGTTGCTTCTTCGGTTGCAGCTATTAGATTTACTTGCTCAAAACTTGGGGCCAGTTGCTTTGAGATGGTTACTGCCCCGAAGATGGCGATGTCTCTCACACTTGCTTGCTTTGCTAATTCGTCGGCCTCTCGGTTCTCCTCCCGAGGGATATGTTTGACTAAGTAGTGGTCCAATCGGCTGAGAAGTAACTTGGTCTTCTTTAGATATGCTATGAGTCGTTCTTCTCGAGCTTGGAATTCTCCTAGTATTTGATTAACAATAAGTTGAGAATCGCTGTGAAGACGCAAAGAATTGGCCCCGATTTCTATGGCAATTTCTAGTCCAGCTATCACTGCTTCATATTCTGCATCGTTGTTGGTGGCAGCGAACTCCAACCTTATAGCATAGTGCAGTTTATTTCCCCTGGGAGTGATTATTACCACACCTGCCCCCAAACCTTGTTCGTTAGATGCGTCGTCCACAAAGAGATTCCACTTGATGTCTTCTGCTAATTCCAATTGCTCCTTATCCTCGTTGGTAGTGAATTCCGCAATGAAATCAGCCATGGCTTGTCCCTTGATGGCGGTGCGAGGGTGATAGGTGATATCATATTGACTCAGCTCAATGCACCATTTAAGTAGTCGTCCGGAAGTGTCGGGACGATGGAGTACCTGCCTCAGTGGTTGATCGGTCAGAACTTTGATGGAATGGGATTGGAAGTAGTGACGTAGTTTTCGTGAAGTGATTAGTAAACAGTATGCTAACTTCTCGAGTTTAGGATATCTAACTTCTGCCCCAGTAAACCTTTTGCTGACGAAGTAAACTGGCCGTTGCGTGCGGTTGTCTTCCCTTACCAAGGCAGCGCTTAGGGCGTGAGATGACACAGCGAGGTATAGGTATAATTCTTCCCCTTCGCTTGGAGTTGAGAGTACCGGCGGTTTCTGGAGGTGTTCGATTAAGTGAAGGAAAGCGGTCAGTCATTCGCCAGTCCATTCGAACTTTCCCTTGTCTTTCTTTAGGGCTTCAAAAAAGAGGGCGCACTTGTCCATCGCCTTGGAGATGAATCGGCTTAGAGCGGCCACTTTTTCGTTCAAACGTTGCATTTCCTTCCGAGTGGAAGGTATCTTAATATCCCTTAGCGCTCGGACTTGTTCAGGGTTTGCTTCTATCCCTCTGGCATGAACGATGAATCCTAAGAACTTTCCTGATGACACTCCGAAGGAGCATTTTAGTGGATTGAACTTCATTCCATATTGTCGAAGTACTTGAAACATCTTGCCTAGGTGGCTTACGTGATCTTTGGCTTTCCTTGACTTTACCAGCATGTCATCCACATATACTTCCATAGTTTGTCCTATTAGCCCCGCAAACATCTTGTTGACGAGGCGCCGGTAGGTGGCTCCTGCATTTTTAAGTCCGAAAGGCATTACCTTATAGCAGTATAAACCTCGATCGGTGATGAAACTAGTGTGGTCTTGGTCGGGAGCATGCATAGGAATTTGGTTATATCCTGAGTATGCATCCATAAAAGATAGGAGTTCATGCCCGGCTGTGCTGTCTACAAGTTGGTCGATTCTGGGAAGTGGGAAGCAATCCTTTGGGCAGGCGTCGTTTAGGTTGGTAAAGTCAATGCAGGTTCGCCACTTCCCATTAGCCTTTTTTACCAGCACCGGGTTGGCGATCCATTCCGGGTAGATAGCTTCTCGTATGAAGTCATTGGCGAGTAGGTTTTTTACTTCTTCATCGAGGGCTGCTGATCGCTCTGCCCCCATACTTCTCTTTCTTTGTTTTACAGGCGCCTTGGTAGGATCAATGTTTAATACATGGCATGCTATGTCGGGGGAGATTCCGGTCATGTCAGCGTGTGACCAAGCGAATACATCCAAGTTGTGGCGGAGGAAATCGATGAGTTGTTCCTTCAATTCGGTTTTTAGTTGGGACCCAATTTTCAATAGTCTACTTGAGTCGTGCTTGTCTACAGATATGAATTCCATAGCCTCGGCAGGCTCGGCGGTGGCCTCCTCCTCTTTGTCCCTAGGGTCTAATTCATTGAAAGGGTCGCTGGTATATCGAAGAGGAGGGGCTTTCTTTAGTTGCTATGCTTCTAGGCTTTTCGTGCAGAGGGCAATCTCTATACCCTTCCCTTTATCCTTCCTGTGGTTGTTGCGAAGTTCAGTCACATAGCAGTCTCGAGCAACGTCCTGGTCTCCTTCCACTTCACCTATTTCATTGTCTGTTGGAAATTTCATCTTTAGGCACCATGGGGCTAGGACAATTTGGAAATAAGACAAAGATGGCCTTCCTAAGAAGGCGTTGTAGGCCGAACGGTTTTCTATTAGCACAAATGTCTGTTTCCGTACAACAGAGCGGGGATGGCTTCCAATTTCAACAAAGAGGTCCAGTTGTCCGATAGGCATCTTCGCATCTCTAGTGAAACCGTGTAGTGGTTTATCGCAGGGAGATACATCCTTCATTGATAGCTTCATTTTGTCGAATGCGTGTTTGAACAGGATGTTTACTGAGCTTCCAGTATCTACCAGGATTCAGTAAACTTCGGCGGGACCGAGACGGGCAGAGACAACCATGGGATCTATGTGAGGGTACTGCCTTCCTTCTAGGTCACGCTTACCGAATGTGATGTCATCACTTTCTTTCCGCTTCGGGTGGCGTTCTTCTATAACCGAATTGACATAGTCTTTATTGTCTCTAAGCGACTTTCCGTACCTTTCCATCTCTTTCCAGCTTCTGTCTGCGATGTGTGGCCCTCCTGAGATGGTATGGACCACTATCTTTTCTTGACTAGAGCTGCTAGCGTTGCGGTTTCCTCTGTCGGCCCCCGGTGAGGGTAGCCTTGGGTTTTCATTGGCAGGAGTTGGGGTCCTGTCCTGACCTTTTACATAACGTTCTAGTTTCTTTCTTCTGATGTGTTTCTCAATCAGATCTCGGAGATGATGGCATTCGTTGGTATCATGTCCGTGAGATTCGTGGAAGCGGCAGAACTTTCCAGATTTCTGTGCGTTATTTGATTCCTTCTTGTACGGTGGGCGTTTGTATCTAACTTCGCCTCGGGTGGCAAGGAACATATTTTCGACGGTCTCGTTCAAAGGGGTGTAAGTGTCGAATCTTGGTCCTGGCCGATATAGGCGCTTTTCTCCCTTCTTGCCCCCAGTATTGTCTCTGGAATCATTTCTTCGAACGTCCCTTGCCACAGCAGGGGCGTTGCCATGGGTTGTCTTATTTTACTGTCCTGATTGCCCCTCAACGGCAGCATCCTCAAGCCTCATGTATTTCCCGGCTTCATGGAAGAAATCGGGTAAAGTAGCTGGTTTTTCTTTTGTCAACCTTCTAGCAAATTTAGTGTCCGGATGCACACCACTGCAGAGGGCCATTAGGATAAGCTTCTCATCGGCATCTTGGACTGCGGCTGCTGCGGCGTTGAATCTGGTTAGGTATTGCTGCAGCTTTTCTCCAGGTTTCTGTTTGACACTGGATAAGGAATAAGCGTCCTTAGGTTGCTCCACATGAATGCGGAACTGACTGATAAATTTTTCTTTCAACATTTCCCACGAGCTGATGGATCCTTGGGGTAGATGACAGAACCAGGAGGTAGCAAGATCTGCTAAGAAGAGCGGAAAGCATTTGCACAGTACTCCCTCTGTCGCTCCACTCATGAGCATATGCTGCGTGTACCTCTGTAAGTGTACAACGGGATCGGAGGTTCCTTTGTAGGGTTCCATTGTTGGCATCTTCCATTCTCGGGGGGTGATAGCAATTTCGATATTGCGGGCGAAAGGGCTGGTTACCCTAACGCCTATCCCTCGATCTCTTTGCTCCCGTTGGACACACTCTCTGAATAAGCATGCCATCCTTTCATCAGAACTTGGAGCAGATAGAGATGAGTTTGGTTCTGTTCTGTGGGATTGATTCCGTCCAGATGACCTGTAAGGATGGTATCGTCTATCATTCCTCATATTTTCCAGTGGCTGCCTTTGATCTTCTGGGAGCATGCTTGGGTCAGCTACAGTTGGCCCTTGCCTTGATCTCCCCCTGTTGGGTTCTGATCTAAGCACTTCCCCGGGTCCAACTTCGGGCTGGACTCTAGCTCGGCCCCGTTCACTGGCGTTTCTGTGGTTAGGCAGCATGACAGGCTCAGCTACAGTTGACCTTCGCCCGGTACCTTCCCCGTTGGGTTCGGTACCAAACGTTTCCTCAGGCCTAACTTCGGGCTATGCTCGGTCTCGGCTCCTACCACGGCTACTTCCGCCGTTAGCTCCTTCGAAGAAGGAAGATCTTTGTTGTCTCTGAGATCCTCCAGACTGGGACTCGCCCCATGATTCAGTGTTGCGGTTGGATTCTTCAGCGTCCCTTAAGCGTGACATGAGATGGTCCACCAAGGCATCCTGCTGGGACGTGAAGCAGTTAGTTACTTCAACCAAAACTCTATCCAGATCTGCTCTAGTAATTGCTGCAGGCTGTTCTGTGGCAGGAGTAGTTGGGTTAGCCTGTTCTTCATTTGTTACTGTTGCTGGAGGAGGACGATTTACTTGATTCGCGACAGCTGGATCTGGAAGACTTCTAGATGCGATGTTTTTTCCTTTGTTAACATCTTTTCTCTGTTTGGGAGGCATGTTTTCCAAGTGGCGGACGATGCTGTTAGGAAAACTTGTTAAGCGGATGAAGCTGAAGCTTCGAGCTTCTAGCTCTCAATGAAAGCACCAAAAATGTTTGCACAAAAAATGGACAAACACCTCAAAGTTGTAAGATTTAGTAGATCTTATGTTGTTCTAAGTGATTTGGGTGATTTATGCAAATATATGAAAAGCAGGGACTAAACTGTAAAAAGACACGCAAGTTTATAGTGGTTCAGCCAGAATGTGCCTACGTCCACTTTATATGTTATTTCTCTTCTCTTGTTTTGATTACAAGTACAAAGCTTTGATACAAGTAAAAGAAAGTTGTTTGAAAGTTCTCTCCGTGCTTGAGCTCTCAAAACTTGTTCCCCATTGTTGTACCCCTGCCCCTCTATTTATAGAGTGAGGCTGGGTGTAGGGGTCTTCGAAGTATATAGCTGTTGATGGGCCTGGGCTGACGTGATCTGGCCTGGTGATGTTGGTTCGGTAGTGGATGAAGAGGTGGATTGGTCCGGTAGAGGTTGAACCGGTGGGGGTTGGTTCGGTGAGGCGTGTTGGACCGGCAGGGCTTTGGAGGGAGGTTGGTTCGGCGAGGTGTGTTGGACCGGCAGGGCTTTGGAGGGAGGTTGGTTCGGCGAGGCGTGTTGGACCGGCAGGGCTTTGGAGGGAGGTTGGTTCGGCGAGGCGTGTTGGACCGGCAGGGAAGTTTGATTCGGTAGAGGCGAGTGTCCTTCGTTCGGTGGTGGCTGGTTCAGATGTGGTGAGGATGCCGAATGAAGCCTAGCACTTCATGGTTTTGAGATCTCCTGGGTGAGAAATTTACCCAACAGTCTATATAATATTTTCTAGCCTAAGTCAAGTGATACGGATAATATATCATTTTAATCTGTAATTTACAAAGAAAAATCCGGGTTCTATCATTTCAAACCCGCAATCCCAAGACAATAAAATAAATAAAAATTTGCTCAGGCTTATCATTTCAGCCTATAACGATCTTTCCCTATTCTAAAATCCGTTCGGGTATGTATCATTTCAACCTATAGTGATTCTATTCTACAAGGAACTTGTAGTGTGATAAACAAAATAGAATAAATAGTAAAATAAAATAAAACATAGTAGATGATCTGACAAGTTAATTACAGGGTTTAACATCATATAATTTACATCATAGGCAGGTATAACATGATATAATAATTTCTACACTTTCACTTGCTATCAATTCATAGTTGTATAAGTATGAATGTCAGGTGTGATTACTCACCTTTTAAAGCTGGGTTTTCGCAAAACAAAATACAAAGATGGATTCCAGAAAGCACGATAACATGATTTTTGGATTGAGTGGAGAGATCCAAGATAAAAATCTTGTATACAAAAGTAAAACAAAGCACCATATAAATATAATTACAATTCAAAAGATTAAATTGAAACAAATGGAAACTAGGCAAGACAAATACATCACCTAGCTTTTAAATCAATTTTGCTTGACCATAACTCAACTTTTGCTCGACCATAAGGCTCTATAGGTTCGGCCATGACAGTGTTTCAGGTGGAAAGGATCTGGTTTGGATCAAAAAGGCACGGCAAGCAAGAGAATGTGGAAGGTTAGGGAGTTACAATGCATGGAATGTCAAGAGGAAAGGCTAACTAAGTGGTTTTGGTTTATCTTTTAGGCTCGGCCTATGGGTCTATGGCTCGGCCAAAGCAAGTCATGTCAGGTCAGAGGGTAGGGGTAGTGTTCAGAGGTGGTAAACAAACTTATGGTGGTGGCTAATGGGGTGGCCGAAGTCAAAAGTGAAGGGGAGATGAACCAGGAGCTTGAACATTGTTTCGTGATGTTTGGCATCATAGGGTGTCACGGCCTGAACATGTTAGAGGAGGAGAAGGGTGTGGTCGTGGATGATGTGGGAAGGAGGTGGTGTGGAGGTTGTTGGTGGTGGTGAGGTCTATGGCCGAGCAAACAAGAGAAGAAGGCAAGGCAAAAATCAAGCAAACTAATGGAAAAAAAGTGAAGAAAAAGTAGAAAAAGAAGGAGAGGCCATTACCAATTTTTCTAAGATCCGAAATGGCCGAAAATTGATGATGTTCAGAAGTGTTTTCACGTGAGAAAGGAAGTAAAAACTCACGGCAAAAAAATAATGCAATGAACGGCCAAATGTGAAGGGTCTAGAAAGTGAAAAGTCATTGTTTTTAAAGCTTTTTATCTCTTCAAATTTCCGTTCTTTTTAATTAAAATAAAAGCAAATAAAATCAGTAAATAAAATAATAACAAAACTAAAATAAAGTGAAAAATAAAAATAATTATTTGTTTTTTAGGAAAAATGGGAAGAAAAATAAAGAAAATGCTTAATATATTGAAACTAGCTTTTAAAAATTGCAAACCAATACACTTAACTTATGAAAAATTATAACTTTACTTCTAATCCAATAAAAGTCAAGTAAAATAAAATAAATGCTGAACAAAATAAAGTGTAAATGAAAATAAAATAAATTCTTAAGAAAATAAAAAGATAAAAAAAGAATTACTTTAATTAATTGAAACTAGAAATTAAAAATTGTAAACAAAAGACAACTGACATTAGAAAATTTCGATTACACTATTAAAATGTTTTAAAACAAAAATAGATACATAACATCATGTTACACTTGTAAACATACATTAGAACATGACATAACAAACAAAAATATTATTTATATAAAATTAAAATAACAATTTTGTTAAATACAACAAATTACATCTAATATTGTAAAAAGCATAACTTTCACAATATAAATCAGATTTCAATGAAAGGAAAAGAAGTATTCTTAAAATTTATTTACTTTCATAATAAAAGATAAAATTCAAAAATTCAAACTTTTAAACTTTTAAATTAAAAGTCAAAGTTTGACCATATTGACTAAAATTCACATTTCTGGAAAATATTCTATTTATTCATGTTTGGGATTATCATTCACATACAAATCAAAATTTATATTTAAAATAACAGAATTTGTCTATTTTAATAAATAAAATAAAGTTTTTAAATCAGGAAATTAAATTTAAAATAATTATCAAATACAGGGTTGTTACACTCTTCCCCACTCAAAACTTTTCGTCCCCGAAAAGGAATGAGGTACGGGAAAACACAGAAAAATGATAGAATGAAATAGGATTAAGACAAGATGACAAGAAGATTGAAATTATACCTGATAACTGTTGTTATAGGTAAGTTTAACAAGGTGGAGATGATCTTCCCAAGATCCTCCAGAATGAAGAACACAAGCACGAAAAAGATCATCGAGAATCTGATTCACCCTTTCCGTTTGACCGTAGGTCTATGGATGGTAAGCAGTGCTCAGATTTAGAATAGGGAGAAGTAAGAACCACAGAAGAGATAGAAAAGTTAAATGATGAAGGAAAAAGAGAAAGGAAGAAAAACTAGAACAAACTTATTAAGCTCAACATGAAAAACACGATCCATCAAATCAACAAAGAGAGCAGGAGCATTAGTAAAATCAAAAGGCATGACTAACCATTCATAGAAAAACCATTTTCGGTATGGAAAGCAGTCTTGGGAATACTTTCCTCAGCAACACTGAGTTGGTGAAAATCAGTAGTAAGATCAAGCTGAAAGTGAACAGTAGTTCCAAGGCTAACCAATTCGAATTTGATTTCCTACTTAAAAGGTAGGAGAATGGAAACAACCAGAAAGAAAATAGATTGGAAAATAGAATAAGATAATAAATTTAAAAACTAGGAAAATTTCAACTTAAATTAATAATTAATTTCATCCATTTGATTTCAATTGAGTTAAATAAATCTTAATTATTTTTAAATCTCATTATCTCATCATCAAATCAATAATTTATAAAGTCATGAATTTGAACAATCATTTATTATATTCATCTTTATTCATTAAATTTCATTCTTCTTTATTCCACTTAATATATCAAATCCTATATATATTAAGTGTATTTCACTTATTTTAACTATTTCAATTTATTTATAATTTCTTTTAAATATCATTATATTGTAAATTATTCAATTAACCCTTTTTCTCTATTTACCTCTATTGATCCTTTATAAATAAAATTTAAGTGTATAACATTTATTATAACCACTTAAGTTTTATTTATAAAAATTCTCTTTATATTGTATGTTCTCCAATTACATATTTAACATTTAATAATTTAGGTAATTTATATTGGAATGTAATTGAGTATTATACAAATAAATTCTTTCTAATTCAATTATACAAGTTTACATATTTATTCAAACCTTTATAATTGAAATTATATTTTAAGATAAAATTTAAGAATTTGATTTCCGATTAACTTCAAACTATTTTAGAGATAATTAAATATACACAATATATATAAAATCAACTCTTAAGTCACATATATTATAAATCAAGTCATAATTAGAAAGCCAAATCAATTTAATTTTCCAAAGAAAAACTGTAGCAAAACTACAGAATGGTCTCTTCGCTTCGAAACCCAAAAATGAATGTCGATGATGCTGCAGTCATCACCGAAATTATTTTCCAGCGACAAAGAAAAGAGCACTGATTTACAAATTTAAAAATCCTTCGAAACAATTTCTACTAGAAATACTTTTAAATAATATATCCTTTTAAAACTTTCAAAACAAAGTTTGAAATCATCGGAAATTAAAATTTCACATTCTTGATTTAAATTCATTTAAATTTCCAAATTAATTTATAACCATGTTTAATTATTTATATATGAAACTAAAGCCAATGATTATAAAATACATACAAAGTTAAATATTATTTCTTAACATCCAATTCAATTAAATATCAAAGTTTAGAAAATTATCCTTATACATATTATAATTATACAATTTATTTCATCTACTAAATTTGAAAACCATATTGTGTCAGTTTGCTCTGTTCAAGTGTTTTGGACATCCTATCGATATCGCTGATCAGACGAACCAATCGAAAACCCAAATCAACATCAACAACTCAAACAATACAATATATAAAACATCTTTAAAATATAAAAATTTCAAATACAAGATTAATTTTCAAAATAAGGATAGGGATTCAGATTTGATGGACTCAAATCAAAGAGAACTCTGATTTGAATATAAGTTGGAGACAAAATATAAGATGATTAAAAAACAGAATAGGGAGTATGGATAAGCCCATATGAATCGCGGGTAACCTTAACCAGGTCAACCGTGACTTAACGAATAAGAGCGATGCAGGATTCTGAAGCAAATCAACCTTCGTTCTCAAGAGAGGGAATTCAGGCATAGCAAGAGATAGTAGCATCGTAAACCGAGGATACAAGAGTCTTCAGTGAATCAATGCTTTTTGTAAAGAAGTTTCACCCCTTTACAAGTCATTAGAATATTGGCGGGACCGCCAATTCATTAGAAAGATTATTCGGATTGGAGTTATGGGACACTCCAGAATCAAGAATACATGCATAGGGGAGGACAAGAATGGACTTTGGAACCGAAGGGAACGTTCCAAAATTCAAAGGAAACCGAATCGAAGAAGGAATTCAAGTTCGAACGAAAGTGATTCTGTAATTAAATTTACCCTATATGCTGAGTTTGCCTAAAACCAGAGCTCTGATACCAACTGTAATGACCCGGTATTTTCAACCATTCGCATCCACACATGTCGGACTTGAATTGCTCAAAATATCGCGTTGTAAATAAAATTTGGCAAACTCATCATATACAGTAAATAAATAATCACAGATCACAGACACAGAGTAATATAATGCAGCGGAAACAAAGAAATAGTAGTTCATGAAGCAACTATATAAATACATCAGAGTTAAGTAAGATACAATAGGAATACCAAGATACAACAGGAGTAACAGTATGATAATCAAGTACAACTCAGAATACAACTGGAATCAACCGGATAACAAATTGAATAGATATCTGGTTCTTCAAAGCAAAAATCCAGCTCCAAAGGTGAGTCTCTAATGTTGTATCACTCAGTCTGAGCCGAGCGTAAAGAAAAACACAAAACACTCGAATCAGGACATACATACTTATATAATGTAAACCAACTCAAGCGAACTATAATAAAAGGTACAAGTAACTTAAAGAATGCTTGGGATCGCCCATTCTTTAAGGATCTGTTAAACTATCTACAATGTAGTAATATTCGCTATTATAATAATGTCTAATCATAAAATAAACGTACTTTAAAATAGCATTAGGGCTTTACACTTAATCTGAACTCATCCTAATACATAATAGTCCCAGTAGTCTATCCAGTATTAGCGTACTCCCAAAATGGGGGCTACCCTCGATACTCCACAAGCTACGGGAGAAATCACAACTCGTAAAAAACTTGATATGGTAGGTGACACGGCACACAAGGCAATGCTAGGGTAGATATACCAATTACGCACACGGGATGATGGAAACGCATAGCAGCCACTACCGCTCCACCTCGAACAACACTCCCAAATCAAGGGGTGCACCCAAACAAATCACAAAGTAATAGAATGGTATCGAAGAAGTGCGTCCGATAAGAGGTGCTATCTCATTGGCCCGAGATCGCTCCTGTTTTAGCCACCTTATGCCAACTCACGGGAGTTGGGTCCACGCATATACCTTAGGATCGTCGCCACCATCGTACTTCATTCTGGAAACTCCACCGCGTACACAGTTGTCAAAGTTGTTTTCGGTATCGACAGAGAGTATGTCCATATCCGATCCTGGTCTCTTTAACAACCAATCGTTATTATAACCCGTGGTTATAAATTTCAAAATAATACATACTTTCAAACCCAAAACATATCCATTTCTAAACCAATTCAACAATATATCATTTCCATTTCAAAACCAATTCAAAAATATATCATTTCTATTTCAAAAATCAAAGCAATAATATATCATTTAAATTCCAATTCCAAATCAATATATCATTTATATTTCAAAAATCAAAGCAATAATATATCATTTAAATTCCAATTCCAAATCAATATATCATTTATATTTCAAAAATCAAAGCAATAATATATCATTTAAATTCCAATACCAAATTAATATATCATTTACATATTTAAAAATCAAAGCAATAATATATCATTTAAATTCCAAAACTAAATCAACAATATATCATTTCCAATTCAAAAATATATCATTTCCATTTCAAAAATCAATTCAATAATATATCATTTAAATTCCAAACTAAATCAATATATTTCTTTCAATTTATTTAACTTGAAATATTCTTTTAAATCATATTAAACCAAACCACCTTATAAAGTCATATCCTTGAATCATCAATTTCAACAAGATTCAAATTAATATATATTTAAAGACAATTCTTAATTAAATACAATTCCAATTAACTTCATTTCCAACCCATGGTACTTTCAAAGTCATAAAAATTCTGAAACCAAACTTTTTGAAACCAAAATACTTGGAAATCATAACACTTGAAATATTGTCATTAGGACCTTATAATACTTAGAAAAATCATAATACTTCTAAATTAATATTAATTACCAAAGTTATAACATTTTAAGTTCATTCATTCAATTATACCAATTTCAAACATTGTATTAACTCATAAATTTCAAAATGGTTTATATTCAAATCAAAATAATTCATTTACATTATTTAAATATGAAGTCATTATACTTACAAATCAAATATTCAATTTCCAAAATTTAGCCCTTTTCTGAGCTCGTTTATTCACTTAAATACTTTAAACAGTAAAATTCCAGCTTTCACAGCATTTAGAAAATGCTACGGTAAGTTACATTTGAAACAATTCAATTCAGCAAAGACAGCATTTTAAAAACTGCTGTAATAGTTTAGTTTTAGTTGAACGATAGTTCAATTAAGAAAAGGCAGCATTTACAAAACTGCTGTAATAGTTCAGGGTTATATTTAAAGGTTTTAGTTCAATTATGCAAAAACAGCACTTGCAAAGTGCTGTGATAACCCTTAGTTAAATTTCCTTTTAGTTTACTTCTGTAACTACTGCACTTACAAAGTGCTGCAGATTCATTTAGTTCAGATTTTAGTTATTATTCAGAAACGATAGCATTTCTAAAGTGCTACTAAATGAATTTCCAGATTTTCAATAAAATTTCAGCAACAAATAAACTTCAATTTAAATCATTTTGAACATATAAAAGTCTTATTTTTCCACATCAAAATGTTCATTTAAATACCTTTAACTTATCATTTTTATAAAGTGAATTTTTACAATAAAATCCAATTTTACAAAAATTAATCCAAGTGTACCATTTTCTTATTCTTTTCATTTTTAACAATTTCTCTTTACACTTAAATTTAATTTTCATTTCATAAATAAAACTCAATTTCCATTTTTATTTAATTAACTTAAACTTTCATTAAAAATCAAATTACAAATTTCCAAATTAAGTTATGTTGAAAATCACAATTTTTTTCCATTCATTTATTAACATATTTAACACATAGAAAATTCGTTTTTACTTTATTAAATCATTTTAAAAACGAAATTTAAATCAAAATATCCAAAATTTACATTTTCAAAATACATAAAACTTCCAGAAAAATATATAAAATAACCACGAGTCTGTATAATATTTTCTAGCCTAAGTCAAGTGATACGGATAGTATATCATTTCAATCTGTAATTTACAAAGAAAAATTCGGGTTCTATCATTTCAAACCCGCAATCCCAAGTCAATAAAATAAACAAAAAATTGCTCAGGCTTATCATTTCAGCCTATAACGATCTTTCCCTATTCTAAAGTCCATTCGGGTATGTATCATTTCAACCCATAGTGATTCTATTCTACAGGGAACTTGCAGTGTGATAAACAGAATAAAATAAACAGTAAAATAAAATAAAACATAGCAGATGATGTGACAAGTTAATTACATGGTTTAACATCATATAATTTACATCATAGGCAGGTATAACATGATATAATAATTTCTACACTTTCACTTGCTATCAATTCACAATTATATAAGTATGAATGTCACGTGTGATTACTCACCTTTTAAAGCAGGGTTTCCGCAAAACAAAATACACAGATGGATTCCAGAAAGCACGATAGCACGATTTTTGATTTGAGTGGAGAGATCCAAGATTAAAATCTTGTATACAAAAGTAAAACAAAGCACCATATAAATAAAATTACAATTCAAAAGATTAAATTGAAACAAATGGAAACTAGGCTAGACAAATACATCACCTAGCTTTTAAATCAATTTTGCTTGACCATAACTCAACTTTTTCTCGACCATAAGGCTCTATAGGTTCGGCCATGACATGGTTTCAGGTGGAAAGGATCTGGTTTGAATCAAAAAGGCACGGCAAGCAAGAGAATGTGGAAGGTTAGGGAGTTACAATGCATGGAATGTCAAGAGGCAAGGCTAACAAAGTGGTTTTGGTTCATCTTTTAGGCTCGGCCTATGGGCCTATGGCTCAGCCAGGGGAAAGTAAGGTCAGGTCAGAGGGTAGGGGTGGTGTTCAGAGGTGGTAAACAAACTGGTGGTGGTGGCTAAAGGTGTGGCCTAAGTCAAAAGTGAAGGGGAGATGAACTAGGAGCTTGGCTATGCATAGTTTAAGGAAATTTGACATTGTTTCATGATGTTTGGCATCATAGGGTGTCACGGCCTAAACTGGTCAGAGGAGGAGGAGGGTGTGGTCTTGGATGATGTGGGAAGGAGGTGTTGGTGGTGGTGGTGAAGTCTATGGCTGAGCAAACAAGAGAAGAAGGCAAGGAAAAAATCAAGCAAACAAATGGAAAAAAGTGAAGAAAAAGTAGAAAAAGAAGGAGAGCCCATTACCAATTTTTCTAAGATCTAAAATGGCCGAAAATTGATGATGTTCAGAAGTGTTTTCACATGAGAAAGGAAGTAAATACTCATGGCAAAAAAATAAAGCAATGAACGGCCAAATGTGAAGGGTCTAGAAAGTGAAAAGTCATTGTTTTTAAAGCTTTTTGTCTCTTCAAATTTCCATTCTTTTTAATTAAAATAAAAGCAAATAAAATCAGTAAATAAAATAAAACCAAAACTGAAATAAAGTGAAAAAGAAAAATAATTATTTGTTTTTTAGGAAAAATAGGAAGAAAAATAAAGAAAATGCTTAATATATTGAAACTAGCTTTTAAAAATTGCAAACCATTACATTTAACTTTGGAAAAATTATAACTTTACTTCTAATCCAATAAAAGTCAAGTAAAATAAAATAAATGCTGAAAAAAATAAAGTGTAAATGAAAATAAAATAAATTCTTAAGAAAATAAAAAGATAAATAAAGAATTACTTTAATTAATTGAAACTAGAAATTAAAAATTGTAAACAAAAGACAACTGACATTAGAAAATTTCAATTACACTATTAAAATGTTTTAAAACAAAAATAGATACAAAACATCATATTACACTTGTAAACATACATTAGAACATGACATAACAAACAAAAATATTATTTATATAAAATTAAAATAACAATTTTGTTAAATACAACAAATTACATCCAATAGTGTAAAAGGCATAACTTTCACAATATAAATCAGATTTCAACGAAATGAAAAGCACTATTCTTAAAATTTTATTTACTTTCACAATAAAAGATAAAATTCAAAAATTCAAACTTTTAAACTTTTAAATTAAAAGTCAAAGTTTGACCATATTGACCAAAATTCACATTTCTGGAAAATATTATATTTATTCATGTTTGGAATTATCATTCACATACAAATCAAAATTTATATTTAAAATAACAAAATTTATCCATTTTAATAAATAAAATAAAGTTTTTAAATCAGGAAATTCAATTTAAAATAATTATCAAATACAAGGTTGTTACACATAGGCTAGCAAGAGCAAGGACGATAGATTACAAACACTTGGAGACTTCTTTGGCAGAGATTGCTTATGTATTTCTCTTCTTTATTTTCAGTTTTTAGCTTATTCCATGTATTGGCACTTTGTGAGGGATAGTTTATACTTTGATATTTATGAGACTGAGGTTTTGATTTCATGAGACATATATTGGTATTTTGAGACATATAATGTATTTGGTTTTACAATTCTATATTATGAAGTCTGACTTATAGCAAATTATTATTTTAATTATTTTCGTTGTTTTTATCTATTTTGTCTTGTGAATCTTAGTCTCTGCTTGTTTTAGTTGTACCTACAATGCACCACATCTTTTAATGTGTCCTTTTGGGTATACTAAGGGGTGTGGGGTGTTACAACATGACAGTAAACAAAGAGATTCTAGTGGCAAAGAAGGAACCGAGGAAGATGACGAAGATGATAGCTCTGATGAAGAAGGTGATGGTGATGAGTAGGTATTCTCTTTGTATCTTCATTATTTTGCCAAAATGATATGTTATTATGTTGCAAACAACGGTAGGTATCTTGTTTTTAGTTTGACTATGTAATATTTATCTGACCGTGGTAATCTGGTTATGACTTGTAGTTTGATTTTCTTTGTTTGACTAAATGGATGTCCATGTTATTTATTTGTTTATATATTATCCTTCTGGAAACTACCCTTTTTGTCGATGACAAAAGGGGAGAAAGATATTTCTCAAATACTATTTACAGGGAAATATAAGCATAAATTCAGGCGGAGAAACAACGAGCATAGTGATAGTAGCAAGTATCGATTCAAGGGGAGATATAGAACAACAAAGTTTGTTGAGATTCATTCATAACAAATGGAGTTGTTATCATCAAAAAGGGAAGAATGTTGGATCTTGAGTTTTTGATTGCTGACAAGACACAACGATTCACGAATCTGCGACCACTACGACGACCAGACTCAACAACTTGATGTATGGTTCGTATAGTCTATATATTTAAACTAGAGTCGTGTATTATGTATATAGAGTCAAGTCTAGTTGCTTTGTTAAGATCTTCTCTCAAGAATCATCACTCTCATCCAAATATACACATACATTTGCACTCGATTTAAAAATAATCATTTTCTAACTCAAATGCACCAGGTTTCATAAACTACACAGTTCAGTCGACTGAAGTGATGCCCTCTGTTGACTGAACCTGTACATATTTTTTTAAATATACACGGACCAGGCGACTGACGGCATCATTCAGTTGACTTACTCTGTGCATTTTAACATATATGTGCATATTTTTTAATTCGGTCGACTGAATGCTCAAAGTCAATCGACTAAAAACTACAATTGCCATTTTTCTTGAATAAACACTTCTTTTCTGAAGAGATATCTTTCTCGTTAAGGGATGCAGCCATTGCCATTCACAGAGATCTCTTCACCAGTAGTTGCAACTCATTATCTACTATAAATACACTTGAGTTTCACTGATCAAACATCAATTTTCTTGCCTCTCTTGATCTAGTTTGAACTACATTCTTTAAATCTATTACTTACCTGATTTCATTTATACATTGCTTACAATTACACTTTCATATCTTACAAGCAATTATAATCTTCCTATTCTTCATCTACACACAATCATACACCTCATTCTTGAGAAGAAGATTATAGGAAGGGTGTACATTATTGACTTATCTTTGCTATGCAAGAGCATACTCTGTCAGAAACAACTTTACTATTTGTATTGGAAGTCCAGTTCGGTTGCTCAGGCGGTAGAAGTCCTATTCAGTTGTCTAGGTGGTAGAAGTCCTATTCGGTTTTTTAGGCGGTGTAATACATATTCCTCGGGTGAAGTGAGGGCTGCTAGTTTTTAATTACAGAAGGAGTCTGGGATTGGACGTAGAACAGGAAGTTCAAACCAGTATAAAAATCTCTAGTGTCATTTTACTTTACTGCTATTTTTATTTTACAACTACTTTCCACATTAGTTATCTATTATATATTTTATATTACACGATCCTATAGCACAGTCACTTTCAGGTAACGGTTCTTCTTCGTGAGCTTATTCAACTCTCTATAGTCTACGCAAAGTCGAAGGGAACCATCCACCTTTGTAGCGAAGACGACTGGCACTCCCCACTCAGATATGCTCTGTTTGATGAATCCTTTCTCTAATATCTCACCAATTTGCTTACTTAACTCCTTCCTCTCCTTAGGAGCCATATGTCTCACGAGCAATGCCACTGGCTTAGCATTGTCATTCAGATAGGTCCTAAAGTTGATCTCTCTCTTAGGGGGTAGCCCCCTAACCTCCTCAAAAATGTCTGGTAAATCTCTAACAACTAGAACTGAATCTACTCTCCTAGTGATGAATCATGGGGATAAAGGAAGCTCAACATGACTAACCCCTATGGGTCGCAAGAAATCTCGAGTGTTTGTCCGCACATGTCTCTAACCTAATGACTCTCCTCTCGCAGTCCAATATCGCACCATAAGTGGATAACCAGTCCATCCCCAAAATCATCCCATATCCCAAAAATCCCAGTACATAAGCATCACAATCAAACTCTACGCCTAGTATAAAAATTTTCAAACTCCTACAAATCATGGATAAATGTGCCGATCCTCCCATGCGGTTTGAAACAACTATAGGGTCTACTATTAGAGAAATATCTAAGTGCAAACAATCAACTAAGGAACTAGAAATGAAAGAATGCGATGCTCTGAAGTCAAAAAGAGTCCGAATAGGAAAATCTGAAATAAAGATCAAACCTTCTATAGAGACTTTCCTACCTCGATCTGATCCACTACTAGAGGGTGCTGCATCCAAAATCTATACTTGCGCCGTAAGTGCGCCTGCTCTCTGCCCCGTCTTCTGAGGACAAGCTCTACTAAGGTGTCCAGGTTGCCCACAGTTGTAACACCTCCCCTTCATCGTTTTCTTCTTACAGTCCTTTGGGAAATGCCCAACCAATCACAATTATGACATTTCTCGCCCTTCTTGTTCTGTCCCTTTTGAGGTCCTCCTCCTTTCTTCCTGTCCTTATCCTTCTTATTCTTCCACCACTGCTTCTTAGAGTTTTCTGATTAAGGAACCTCTTCTTCCTTAGCAACATCTGATATAAGGGCCATTTCCACAAGTGACTCATGCGTCGCTCCCATATGTACATGTGTCAATGAAAATCCTTGGAGGGGCTGGTTCAAACCCTTAGCAAACTTGGTGGCCTTCTTATGCGATGTATTAACAAGCTCCATCTCGAACCATGATAACTCATTAAACTGATTTATATACTCTTTCACCGAAAGACTCCCTTGCTTCAGACTAATGAACTTCTCCGACTGCATGCTTTCCTCGGCTTGCGGCAAGCACTTTCTCTCAAACCTTTCCCGAAATCCAACCCAACAAATGTCTCTACCCTCCATCTCTACAATCTCCCACTAGTAAGAAGCCTCTCCCTTCAGCTGCCCAGATGCAAGCTGAACTCTCAACTGGTCCTCCAATCCTAACATCCCAAATATCCGCTCTGTATTCCTAAAACAAGTTCGTGCTTCTACAAAATCCTCCATGCCAGAAAACGTCTTGCCTTCTAGACTAGCGAAGTCCTTGCATAGCTTAGAAAAATTGGCTGCTCCAGGTGGATTAACGGGACCTCCACCCGCTAGTGCTGCTTTGGGCGCTTACCCTTGCACCTCTGGTGCCGTAGCTTGGAGGTATCTACAGAACCCGCCAGGGACTTGGACACCCTTTGGAAGATTTGGGGCGTCTGCCATACTATGTAGAGAAAAGAAAATTTAGGCTCAAAAGAATCGAAAGAAGGTTGAACTAGACTTTGAAGGGATTTTTATAAAAACTCTTTTACACTTGAAAACTATTTCTATAATAAGAGTTTCTTTCTGAAAAATACTTTTAGTTAAGATATGTTACCTTTTAAAAATACTTTACTTTTAAAACAAGGTTTTAGGAATCCGATAACCTTAGGCTCTAATACCAAATGAAACACCCCACACCCCTTAGTATTCCCAACAAGGGCACACCAAAGGATGTGGTGCGTTATAGGTATAGCTAAAGCATCACAGAGACTAAGATTCATAAGACAAATAAGTAAAAACAACGGAAAACATTTAAATAATAACTTATCATTCAAAATTAAACTTTATCTCAAAATAAGTCATAAAGACATAAAATGTCAAAAAACTCAAAATCTCTCATGTCTCATGAAAATACATCTCAGCCTCATATAATCTGAGTACAAAAGTAACAATAATAATCATAATAATAATAATCCCTCTCTCGAGTGCCAATACATCATAAGCCAAATGAAAAAGATGAAAAAGCGGAAGAATAAAATAGACTAAGCAAGATAAAGATAATAGACTAAGCAATAGTTCAAGCTTGAAAGGCAAATACAGAAAAGATAAAACTCAGATAAAATAATGTTTCTAATTCTATTTGACTGTTTGCTTTGGTTGTTTGATTGCTTGCACTTGTCTTAAACTATTGTGATTAGGCTGAAATCCTAATCCTATCTCAACTGCTAACTTGATTAGGCCGAAATCCAAATCCTACCCATTGATCGTGTAACGCCCCTCCCCGAAACCCACATTAGTAAAGAGAATTATCAAGTAATTCCGTCTACTAATGCGGAGAATAGGGTTGGTTAAGGGCGACCGAATAGTAATGCATTAGCTAATGACTAAGTACGTCGAAATCTTACCAATTTTTTTTTCGAATTCCATATAGTTGACATACTCATTGATTCACTAATACGATACTATACGGCTAACGGATCTATTCAGAACAAGGCACAATAATATCATAACATGTCACAGAAACAGCAGTCACAGATAATATATATAATGATACAAAACCAAACATCTGATGTAATACCGTTCACCACATAATATAATACAACATCATCCCATAAAAAAATATACATGAAGTGGTATATAAAAGATCCATCAAAAGTGGAGATATCCAAGACCATAGTCATGAGCCCACAAAAGATAGCAAAACGGATCCAAGCATAAAGGATAGTCATTCAACCTAACCGACAACTCGGTCTGACCCGAGTGATAAACACACGGGTCAGGCAACTGAATCTTATATCGTTAGAAAGGAAATACGATAAGGTATAAGGGAAACATACATCAAGGGATCAATAATTGATAAGAATGACTAAGGTTGATATCAAGAATTCTTTATCTCTAAGATGTTATAATTCTACACTTACTTGGGTTAATACTAGGGGATTCATGCATATAAAGAAAACATCCAAATATGATTCATGAATAAATAAACTTCTCAAAGTGGTAAATGAAACCCAAGTATAAAACCATAAATTTGAAATCACCAAAATCCTCAAGAACTCATATTTCGCCTTATTCATCTCTATAAGGCTAAGTAAACACATCAAAATATGGTGAAATCAAAATTCTCTTAACTCATAAAATAAATCTAAGATTGTCCAATAATTACATGCTAAAGCATGTTGCACGTGCTAAAGTTCTCAGACTAGTGCTAGTAATATAGTTAGGTACCCAACAGAGGTCTCAGAGGCGACCGAGGTCACTTTTTTCCGGATTTCTCAGATTCTCAGATTCTCAGATGACCCGAAGGTCATAGCACTAGTAATTCTAGAATGTGTCGCTAACTTTCGGAGAGGAATCTGTAAAGTGTTAACATGTGTCCCATACCACACGTTCGCACTAAATAGTTAATAACCGTTAGTCAAATCCACATTAAAATAGAAACTCTGATGTTCCCAAAAGTCATATACCTTGCCTCATATCATCGGCATATGGTATAAAATACTAAGCTCAAACTATTCGCAAATCAAGTGAAAAAAAAAATCATCAAAAAAATCATCAACCAAAGCAAGTACAACACACAAGACTATATGCAAGTGCTCAAGACAGCGATCTTGCATCAGCTATTTCGATCCTTTAATCATAGGATTTCAGAAAGTGATACAAATGAAAGTTGTCACATTCTTTCTGCAGTTTCGAAAACTTTAAAAATTATAGGATTTGGATAAGAAACGCAAAAGTTATGCACAAAATACTAGCTCAGGTTTGCACAAAACACTGAGTACACTATAACAACAGGACAGCGAGTTTGCAAGAGGTTTCTCAACATTTTAATCAATGAATATCAGAAAGTGATACAAATAAAAGTTTTCACACTCTTTCTGCAGTTTCCAAAACTTTAAAAATTATAGGATTTGGAAAAGAAACGCAAAAGTTATGC
Organism: Allium fistulosum; assembly: GCA_030737815.1. Lineage (NCBI taxonomy): Eukaryota > Viridiplantae > Streptophyta > Magnoliopsida > Asparagales > Amaryllidaceae > Allium > Allium fistulosum. The sequence goes on from CM060907.1 coordinate 473,957,005, forward strand.
ACAAAATACTAGCTCAGGTTGGCACAAAACACTGAGTACACTATAACAACAGGACAGCGAGTTTGCAAGAGGTTTTCAACATTTTAATCGATGAATTTCAGAAAGTGATACAAATAAAAGTTGTCATACTCTTTCTGCAGTTTCCAAAACTTTAAAAATTATAGGATTTGGAAAAGAACCGCAAAAGTTATGCACAAAATACTAGCTCAGGTTGGCACAAAACAATGAGTACACTATAACAACAGGACAGCGAGTTTGCAAGAGGTTTTTCAACATTTTAATCAATGAATTTCAGAAAGTGATACAAATAAAAGTGGTCATTCTCTTTCTGTAGTTTCTAAAACTTTAAAAATTATAGGATTTGGATAAGAAACGTAAAAGTTATACACAAAATACTAGCTCAGGTTGGCACAAAACACGGAGTACACTATAACAACAGGACAGCGAGTTTGCAAGAGGTTTTTCAACATTTTAATCAATGAATTTCAGAAAGTGATACAAATAAAAGTTGTCACACTCTTTCTGCAGTTTCCAAAACTTTAAAAATTATAGGATTTGGCTTAGAAACGAAAAAGTTATGGACGATCTCGTTTCAGTTTCAAAATAGACAGAAATAAGCTACGAATTTTTCCAACCAGAGGCAAAATTCAGCTACTGTAAGTTTTATACTTACTGTACTTAGCAAAGGAGACGATTTTTGGCAAGAAGACTTGAGCTTTCAATGCTCTGGAGCTTCGATTCCACCTATAGAAGCTAGAAGAAAGCCATGCAAACCAAAAAGAGGGGTAAATAAAAGTTACAGTACATGAAAAATGGATTTCTCCTCAAATTAGAGAGATAAATAGATTAGAGATTACCTTCTCTTGTTTTTGAACTGGAAATCTATCTAATTCGAGCAATAAAATGGAGATTTGGATGAATTCTAAGTTGAGGAGGCCATTTGCAAAGCTTCAGGAAGTTTTCTGAGGAAGGAGATGAAAGAAGAAAATGAACTGTACGTTCATTTTCCTATTTCTCATCCAAGCTTCTCTAGGCAATGGGTTTGGGCCAAAAGCAATAGCAACCCAATAACACTTAATCAAATTTTTGTTTATCAAATTATGTTCATGTCATTTATTTAAATCTTCATAACTTCTTCAATTATATCCAATTTTAGCAAACTTGGACTTGTTGGAATCGTCTCAACACCTACATTCCAAATAAAAATGTAAAAACCCAAATTTTACACTTTTATTATTTATTTTACTGATATTACTAAATTTAACCAATTTTTACACTTTTGCAAAATAAATTGCAATATGATACAAATTGCTTAAATATAAACGTATATTACATTCCAATGAATGTAAATACATGTTCTAACACTAATAAAATATTTTGCATCATTATTAATCATATTCCCCATGAATAATTATTATATTAACCAATTCTCATATATTTAAATTAATAAAATGGCAATATTGGAAAAAAAATCATAATATTGCACACATTATTAATTTTTAATTGAATGTACCCAAAACAATACATTCAACATTCATGAAATAAAGTAAAACTTTATTTCTCTCATGTTTATCATTTTATTTTGCCCAAGCTAACCCAAATCCATTGTTTATTAAAATAAACAATATTTTCTACTTATTAGTCCAATTAATTCCAATATTAAATTATAATTTAATATTCAAGGTAATCTCAAAAACCAGGGTTATTACAGACTCCCTCCCTTAATAAAATTGCGTCCACGCAATTTCTAGGGATAAATCTCTAACAACTCACAATACAAACGAATGAAATAAGAAATAACTTGAGATAAATACTCACCTTCATCAAAAGAAGAAAGAAAATCCGGATATGAACGCTCGATGGATTCTTTGGTTTCCCAAGTGCAATCATTGGGATTATCGGACCATTGAATCTTTACTAAGGGAACGTTCTTGCTTCGAAGGCATCTCACCTCCGAATCAAGCACGCGAATAGGCTGCTGAGCAGTAGATAAACTCGGTGAAATCTCAAGCTCAAGCTGCTCGGAAGGATCAATGACTGAATCTGAATCTCGAATACATTTCCGAAGTTGAGAAATGTGGAATACATCATGAATACCGGATAAATGAGATGGCAAAGACAATCGATATGCTACAGGACCAATGCGCTCAATAATCGGAAATGGTCCTATAAAGTGAGGAGCCAATTTCCCAGTGGAGCTAAAGCGCATTACTCCCTTCATAGGAGATACACGAAGGAATACAAGATCACCCACTGCGAATTCCAGAGGCTTCCTACGGTTGTCCGCGTAGGATTTCTGACGATTCTGTGCCTCTTTCATCCACTGTCTAATCAAAGATATCTTCTCAGAAGACTCACGAATTGAATCAGGACCGAGAATGAACTTCTCGCCCGATTCCAACCAACAAGAAGGCGAACGGCACGGTCTACCATAAAGAGCCTCAAATGGTGCCATACCGATACTGTATTGGAAGCTATTATTATAAGAGAATTCAACCAATGGAACGTGATCTTCCCAAGAACCACCGAAATCAAGAATACACGCACGGAGGAGGTCTTCAAGCACACGATTCACCCTCTCAGTCTGCCCATCGGACTGGGGATGATAAGCTGTAGATATATTTAGCTTTGTACCCAAAGCTTGCTGAAAGCTAGTCCAGAAGTGACTAGTGAACAAAGGATCACGATCACAAACTATCGAAGAAGGAACACCATGTAATCGAACAATTTCCTTAATATAAAGCTTCGCTAAAAGAGGAGCATTCCTATTAGATTTAATAGGAACAAAGTGTGCGAATTTAGAGAGACGATCCACAATAACCCAAATGCTCGAATGACCCAACCTCGAACGAGGTAGGCCATCAACGAAGTCCATCGAAACTTGGTCCCACTTCCATAGAGGAACCTCTAAAGGTTGAAGGAGACCGGATGGCCGCTGATGCTCGGCCTTGACAAGCTGACAAGTCACGCAATTACTTACATAACTTGCAATATCCCGCTTCATGCCTTCCTAGTAATAAAGGCGATGCATATCCACGTACATCTTACTGCTACCCGGATGAATAGAATACATAGAGCGATGACAATCGTCAAGTATGTCACGCCTAAGAGCTAAATCAGAAGGAATCACAATACGGTTTCTCAACCGGAGACAACAATGAGAATCAATCGAATAATCCCGCAACTCCTCATTACGGGACTTGGATGAGCATGACTGAATGAGACGCATAATACCATCATCACGTCTCTGCGCTTCGGAGATACGATCAAGAAGAGATGGTCGAGCATCCATGCTAAATAAATAAGCTGGAGAATCAGAAGATGATGCTCGATCACGAATATCAAGACAAGATAGAGTCTCCAGAATATCCCATTCGGCTAACATCAAGGAAACTACCGCCGAATGCTTGCGACTAAGCGCATCAGCAACACGATTGCCCTTCCCAGGGGTATACTCAATGTCAAAGTCATATGAGGCGAGAAACTATAACCATCGTTGTTGCCTCATATTAAGATCTTTCTGCGAAAAGAGATACCTGAGAGACTTATGATCGGTGTAAAGAATGAAGTGCTCTCCCAAAAGATAATGACGCCACATCTTCAAAGCGAAGACGATAGCTGCAAGTTCTAAGTCATGGGTAGCGTACAGAATCTCGTTCGGACGTAATTGCCTTGAAGCATAGGCAACAACCCGATCCTTCTGCATAAGAACCGCACCAAGACCACTAAGGCTGGCATCGGTATAAACGATGAGATCCTGATTCCCCTCAGGAACTACAAGCACGGGAGCATGAGTAAGAAGTTCCTTCAATCGCCGGAAGGAAGTCTCACACTTATCAGACCAAATATAACGAACACCCTTCCTAGTAAGACTAGTAAGAGGAAGAGCGATATGAGAGAAATCCTTAATAAAGCGGCGGTAATAACCGGCTAATCCCAGAAAGCTACGAATCTCATGAACATTCTCAGGCCTCTTCCAATTCTGAATAGCCTCAATCTTAGACGGATCGATTGAGATGCCATTGGAAGATATAACATGACCTAAGAATTTCACTTGCTTCTCCCAGAAGTGACATTTAGAAAGCTTTGCCTTGAGTTGATGCTTGCGGAGAGTACTCAAGACAATTCTAAGATGTCGAGCATGATCTTCTTCGGATCTAGAATAAACTAAGATGTCATCGATGAATACAAGGACGAACTTATCAAGATATTCCCTGAATACTCGATTCATGAGATCAACAAAGAAAGCAGGAGCGTTCGTCAATCCGAACGGCATGACGAGCCACTCATATGAACCATATCGAGTGCGGAAAGCTGTAAGTGGAATGCTATCTTCCGCAACAAGAAGCTGATGAAAACCCGTGGCTAGGTCCAACTGAGAAAAGACCTTTGCACCACTCAACTGATCGAACATGCTAAAGTTACGAGGCAATGGGTAGCGATTCTTGATGGTTAACTCGTTAAGCTTGCGATAGTCGATGCAAAGCCTAAGAGTTCCATCAGACTTCTTCACAAATACCACCGCGGCACCCCACGGTGAAGAGCTAGAACGAATGAAATGTTTGGTTTCAAGCTCGAGGAGTTGCTTCTTAAGTTCCTCATTCTCCTTAGTAGACATCCTCGTGGGAGGACGACTAGCTGGTTGCGCCCCAGGGATGAGATCAATACGAAACTCTATGGCCCGCTTGGGTGGCAAACCCGAAACAGGCTCAAACACATCAGTGAAGTCACAAACAATCAGAATACAAGACACATCATCATCACTGCCTCGTGAATCAAGAGCATGCAAAGAGGCTAAGGAATCAACATCGGTATTCCGGAGAACCAGGGATAACTGAGAAGAGGAATCTGGATGTTGAAGATAAACGACTCTGTCTGAACAAAGAATCCTGGCATCGTATTGAACTAGCCAGTCCATACCAAAGATCATATCAAAACCAAGCGAAGGAATAACGTGCAGATTCGTAAGGAAGGAAAATCCACAAAGCATAACCTCAACATCATCACAATATAAGCTAAGTGTTGCAAACCCCCAAACAGGATTTGCAATCCGCAAAGAAGTAAGCAAACATGAAACATCCAAAGAACAAGCTTCCACGAGTTCTTTTGATACGAATGAGTGTGACGCACCCATATCAAAGAGCACTCTAATCGATCGATCATGAAATAGAATGGAACCTTCAAGAATAGAAGGAAATATACCTTTCGGCTGAGATGCATCACTAGAAGCTGCTGCTATATTAAGATTTCTCGGACGAGAACCCTTGATTTTCTTAGGACAAGAGAAAGCCATATGTCCTTTGGCCTTGCCATAATTGCACTTCTTAGGCTTTGGACACTCATGGGCTGGATGGTTAGGAGAACCACAGTTATAGCATGCGAAAGGCTTAGGCTGAGAAGGAGCTTGGGATTGTGAAGAAGACGATCCACCTTGCTTCTTCTTCTTGGAATGAGGGAATCTAGGCTTGCGGAAAGGAAATCTCTTCTTCTTAGGATTAGACTGAATACCAACTTCTTCGTCACTCTCCTTCTCGTTCTCGACTGCCTCGAGATGGAGAGCGGAATCAACCAACTCTTCGAAGGAAAGCTTGAGTTGGAGCATTAAGGACTTCTTCAAATATTTCTTAAGTCCGGAAACAAACTTAAGATTCTTCTTGTATGGTGTACTAATGAATTCTAACCCATACTTAGAAAAAGCCTCGAAAGAAGAAACATAATCTGATACTGCGGAATTGCCTTGCTTCAACTCGATGAAGCGGCGAGTAAGAGAAGCTTTTTCAGACTCAGGTACAAACTTAAGCTCAAATCTATCTCGGAATTGCTGCCATGTGAGGGTAGTCTCATCCACCTTAGCAATAAGAAGCTCATACCAATCTAAAGCACGCTCTTGTAGCATACTAGATGCCACAAGAACTCGATGATGATCTGAAAGCTCCATGCGTAAAAATATACGCTCACAAGTACGAAGCCAGGCTTGGACATCAAGAACCAACTCGGAGCCTTTGAATGGCTTGCCTCCGAGGTGAGAGAAGTCACTGCAAAGTCGTGCAAACACAGACTTGCGAGGAGATGAAGATGGAACATGAGCGGGAGGTTGAGTGCTCCCAAGAAGCTCTCGAATCTGATCGGTAGTCATATAAATGCCTTCAGGTCGGGAACCACTGGACGGTCCCGCTGCCGAAGTGCGACCTCTACCTCTACCAGACATAGCTGAAAGATAAGATAAGAAAAGATTATTCACAGGGTAGATATATATATATATATATCGCAATAGAAATGCAGTAGGTAAGGAATACTACGGAATAGTATTTAACATTCCTAGACGTATTCCCTCCTATCTACCCCGAAGGAATCGAAAGGATAAGGACATGACTAGGCTTGGCTACTTCTAAGGGATGAGATGTATAAAGGTGTTACACTAGATGTATGGTTCTTAGCGTCTGCTGTTCTGTATTTATTCTATTTTGTTCTGAAAGCTAGCTCTGATACCAAGCTGTAACGCCCCGCCCCGAAACCCACATTAGTAAAGAGAATTATCAAGTAATTCCGTCTACTAATGCGGAGAATAGGGTTGGTTAAGGGCGACCGAATAGTAATGCATTAGCTAATGACTAAGTACGTCGAAATCTTACCAATTTTTTTTTCGAATTCCATATAGTTGACATACTCAGTGATTCACTAATACGATACTATACGGCTAATGGATCTATTCAGAACAAGGCACAATAATATCATAACATGTCATAGAAACAGCAGTCACAGATAATATATATACTGATACAAAACCAAACATCTGATGTAATACCGTTCACCACATAATATAATACAACATCATCCCATAAAAGAATATATACACGAAGTGGTAAATAAAAGATCCATCAAAAGTGGAGATATCCAAGACCATAGTCATGAGCCCACAAAAGATAGCAAAACGGATCCAAGCATAAAGGATAGTCATCCAACCTAACCGACAACTCGGTCTGACCCGAGTGATAAACACACGGGTCAGGCAACTGAATCTTATATCGTTAGAAAGGAAATACGATAAGGTATAAGGGAAACATACATCAAGGGATCAATAATTGATAAGAATGACTAAGGTTGATATCAAGAATTCTCTATCTCTAAGATGTTATAATTCTACACTTACTTGGGTTAATACTAGGGGATTCATGCATATAAAGAAAACATCCAAATATGATTCATGAATAAATAAACTTCTCAAAGTGGTAAATGAAACCCAAGTATAAAACCATAAATTTGAAATCACCAAAATCCTCAAGAACTCATATTTCGCCTTATTCATCTCTATAAGGCTAAGTAAACACATCAAAATATGGTGAAATCAAAATTCTCTTAACTCATAAAATAAATCTCAGATTGGCCAATAATTACATGCTAAAGCATGTTGCACGTGCTAAAGTTCTCAGACTAGTGCTAGTAATATAGTTAGGTACCCAACAGAGGTCTCAGAGGCGACCGAGGTCACTTTTTTCCGGATTTCTCAGATTCTCAGATTCTCAGATGACCTGAAGGTCATAGCACTAGTAATTCTAGAATGTGTCGCTAACTTTCGGAGAGGAATCTGTAAAGTGTTAACATGTGTCCCATACCACACGTTCGCACTAAACAGTTTACTAACCGTTAGTCAAATCCACATTAAAATAGAAACTCTGATGTTCCCAAAAGTCATATACCTTGCCTCATATCATCGGCATATGGTATAAAATACTAAGCTCAAACTATTCGCAAATCAAGTGAAAAAAAAAACAAATCATCAGAAAACTCATCAACCAAAGCAAATACAACACACAAGACTATATGCAAGTCCTCAAGACAGCGATTTTGCATCAGCGATTTCGATCCTTTAATCACAGGATTTCGGAAAGTGATACAAATGAAAGTTGTCACATTCTTTCTGCAGTTTCCAAAACTTTAAAAATTATAGGATTTGGATAAGAAACACAAAAGTTATGCACAAAATACTAGCTTAGGTTGGCACAAAACACTGAGTACACTATAACAACAGGACAGCGAGTTTGCAAGAGGTTTTTCAACATTTTATTCAATGAATTTCAGAAAGTGATACAAATAAAAGTTGTCACACTCTTTCTGCAGTTTCCAAAACTTTAAAAATTATTGGATTTGGAAAAGAAATGCAAAAGGTATGCACAAAATACTAGCTCAGGTTGGCACAAAACACTGAGTACACTATAACAACAGGACAGCGAGTTTGCAAGAGGTTTTCAACATTTTAATCGATGAATTTCAGAAAGTGATACAAATAAAAGTTGTCATACTCTTTCTACAGTTTCCAAAACTTTAAAAATTATAGGATTTGGATAAGAAAAGCAAAAGTTATGCACAAAATACTAGCTCAGGTTGGCACAAAACACTGAGTACACTATAACAACAGGACAGCGAGTTTGCAAGATGTTTTTCAACATTTTAATCAATGAATTTCAGAAAGTGATACAAATAAAAGTTGTCACACTCTTTCTGAACTTTCCAAAACTTTAAAAATCATAGGATTTGGCTAAGAAACGAAAAAGTTATGGACGATCTCGTTTCAGTTTCAAAATAGACAGAAATAAGCTACGAATTTTTCCAACCAGAGGCAAAATTCAGCTACTGTAAGTTTTATACTTACTGTACTTAGCAAAGGAGACGATTTTTGGCAAGAAGACTTGAGCTTTCAATGCTCTGGAGCTTCGATTCCACCTATAGAAGCTAGAAGAAAGCCATGCAAACCAAAAAGAGGGGTAAATAAAAGTTACAGTACATGAAAAATGGATTTCTCCTCAAATTAGAGAGATAAATAGATTAGAGATTACCTTCTCTTGTTTTTGGACTGGAAATCTATCTAATTCGAGCAATAAAATGGAGATTTGGATGAATTCTAAGTTGAGGAGGCCATTTGCAAAGCTTCAGGAAGTTTTCTGAGGAAGGATTCATTTTCCTGTTTCTCATCCAAGCTTCTCTAGGCAATGGGTTTGGGCCAAAAGCAATAGCAACCCAATAACACTTAATCAAATTTTAGTTTATCAAATTATGTTCATGTCATTTATTTAAATCTTCATAACTTCTTCAATTTAAATTCAATTTTAGCAAACTTGGACTTGTTAGTTAATTAAAAATTAAACCATTCTATTTAATAATTAATTTATTAAATAACATAAGATTAATCAAATAAGACTTTATTTATTAACTCACTTTAATTATTTATAAAATAATTAAATTTTTATATTAAAGAAAATTAACAAAATTATATTAGTCTATACACTAGGTGATAGGATCATATTCCAAAATTTATCATGTCAATTGGTTTTAAATGAAAGGAGAAAACATGTTTAAATTTAAAAGTTATTAGGTAAAATTATATATATATATATATATTTCTTTTCTTTTTAAACTTTCGGCCTAAAAGAGTTCACCCGGTCCAACTCCTCCTCCTTTCTTCTCTCTTATTTCCAGTCCTATTCCTCCCTCTCTGTTTGAAATGCACGAAGCCAACCGTGCACATCACCGTGCACTTGCACACACCGCCTCCAGCGTACCACTCACATCCAATCATCCATACAAGTCCGCCCATGCCCCCACATCACATCTGACCGCCTGAACATGCGACCCTATCTGCAGTTCAAAATTTTGAACTTCGACCCAAACTCAAACATCATCATGCCAAACTAAACCCCTCGCCGCCGCCGCCACAAACCAACGTTTTTCCACCAGAGTTCGCCAACACCATCGCCACGACCTCCTCCTTCTTTTTTCTCCCTAACGCATGCCTAACTCTCCCCATCGACGTCGCTAATGCCTTGAAACCGAGAACCACAGCAAAGCCCACTTTAACCCTAAAATTGCCTCGACGAGCCACCACACCAAAAGAAAAATGCCACACTATTTTTCGTGAGTGCGTTACCCCCTGAGCCACCTCCACGCCAATCGCCTCACCACGAAATCATCCAAGTCGGCGCAATTTCGACAAAGACCCAATCCGGATCATCTCCAATTTCCTCCATCCTCACAGCACTAAAAATCTTCAAACTACCCTTAAAATTCATGTTTTTCCACCATGAACACAATCAAATAATCCACTGATCAAATTATGATGGCCAAATTTTCGACCCTCTTGAACCCTTTATTGTTTTAAGTTGTTCATTCTTCCTATATTTGATGAAACTTAATGAAACAATTTTTAAAATAATCTACACTCCAAAATAAACAACATTTGTTTTGAAATCATAGGTTAAAACAAATTGGTTGTTCAGCTTTTGTTTTTTTTTGAAGTTGATCAATTAACTGCTTTTGAACAGAAAAACATGTAACAGAGCATTTCCTGGAAGAAATACAAAGTCTTGAGTGTACTACCGGGTCTAAAACTCATATATAAGGGCATGTATTCATATCACAATATATATATATATATATATATATATATATATATATATATTTAACACATATCATAATCACTGCCACATATATGTATATGGGTGATAACAGTGAAACAAGAGGATATGTTACTCATAGTTTTTTTAAAGGAATGATGAACTACTGCTCTTTTATCTTCTCCCCTGCTTCATGCTTTTAACACTATCTTGATCTTATATGTTTTATTGGCAGAACTTTTGTTTTTTATTTATTTATGTGAATGAACAAGTATCACCTCGGCCAAGGGTATAAATATATATGAGAGGTAAAGGAGACATTTAGGCAAGAAGGTGGCTGATGTTTTTCTTGTACAGGCTTTACAATTTCATGACTTTTATTTTATTTTATTTTCTTGATTTGATCTTTTTTTTTGAATGATTTGATTTCATGGTACTTGATTTAATGTTTGTGTGTTTGATTAAATTTCATATGTGCTTGAAATGAGGTTTGCCATCATGATGTTTTTCTTGTATGTATATTTATACACATATATGTAGATATATACATTTACACTATTGTTACCATATATATTCACATACTTACATATTTATATATACTATATACATCTTCACTTATATATATTATTTTATTTTTTATTTTTTTCCATCATGAAACTTTTACATGTATATATCTATACATAATTTCATGTACCTTATATTTACTATAAATACATTTATAAATATATAGATATGCATACATATACACTATTTAATCATAAACACTTATATATATATGTATACATATACTTATTGTTAACTCCTCTTTGTTAACGACCTAAAGATGAAAAGCGACCTACGACTTATGGGGAGCAGCGACCAACGACTTATGGGGAGCAGCGACCTACGACTTATGGGGAGCAGCGACCTACGACTTATAGGGAGCAGCGACCTACGACTTATGGGGAGCAGCGACCTAACGACTCAATTAGTAAGCGAACTAAAGTGTGAAGCGAGCTAAGGTGTGAAGCGACCTAAAGCATGTGCGACCTAAGAAGCCGGCGACTTAAGGGATCCTACTACCTAACGACTTAAGAAAGAAGTGGTCTCAACGACCTACGACCTATGTTAGGTCGCATGTGACCTAATAACTCGCTCAGGAGAATCTAAGCACAAACGAGATAAGACAGATCCCATCCCCTAGGTCGCTGCCGACCTACGACCTAACTTAGGTCGTCCATGACCCAAGACTTAGAGATCGGATTCTTCTCAGAATCTCCCATATAAATACAGCCCTAACTCCAACGGTAAGGGAACTTTTGGCTGATCTTCTGAAGCGTTGTTACTCTACTGAACTCTTAACTCATCCAACACATCAAGCAATCCAAAGACCGAAGACACTACAACAATCTTCGAAAGAGATCTTGCACATCCGACATGGATTCAAAGAGTCTTATTACATCAAAGTTTGAGCTACTAGTCTGAAGTGTTTTGGAATCGAAGTGTATTGTATTTTAAAGTGCATTGTATCAACTTGTAACCAAATCAGCAATAAAAGAATATAAAGTGGACGTAGGCTTAATTACGAGCCGAACCACTATAAAATCGTTGTCTTTTACTGTTTCCTGCTATTTTCTGCTTATACTATGTTCCCGTAGCAACGGGTGATGCTTTCACATAACTCGTACACACACCGAGTGTTAGCGTTCAATTTTCAGCGTTAACATTTTGGTGCTTTCACTGAGAATCCAACTCAGGAATATTCTCACCATTGCTCCGCAAAAGTTTGTTGAAAGAATCTCTCTAAAGACTAGAAGTTTATCTGAGATCATGTCTCCTGGAAGAAAGGGTAGATCTACCAGATCCGGAAATACTCATGAGGGAACCTCCGCTTCCCCAACAGCAGATCAAGCAACTCCCACCGTTGGAGTCACAAGGGCTGAATTAGACGATGTTGTATCTGGATTATACCAACAAATTGAAGCTCAAAATGCTTTGATGATGGATAGATTAAACGTTATACTTGGGGCAAATCGACAACTAGAAAACAATGAAACAGTCTTCGCTGAAGATGCTCATAATTCCCAAGAGAAAGATATTCCTCAAAGAGCAGCTGGCACCGTCGAAGCGCCACCTTTCCAAGCTGAAGGTCCAAGGCCGCAGCCAACTTTTCGCGAGCATTTGCCCAGGCAAACTTCTGAAAGAACGGCTGATGTCTGCCCAGCGATGCCTCTGAACAATAAGGAATACCTAGCAGGGATGGTTCGCCGAATCATGAAAGAGAGCATGCAGAGGAAAGAAAATGAGAGTGATTGGGGATTTGCGCCATGCAGAACTCCGTTTACTGAAAGGATCCTAAAAGTAGAGTTTCTAAGAAAATTTGTACCTCCTACTATCCCGGCTTAAAGAGGGATAAGTGAACCTAATCATTTCCTATACAAGTACGATTGGCATATGACCTGTGCAAGGGCATCGGACGAGATTAAATGTCGATACTTTCCAGTGTATTTGGAAGGAGTGGCTCTACTTTGCTTCACAAAGCTACCAGTTCGGTCTGTAGATCAATTCTCTGATTTAACTCGAAAATTCAAGGATCAGTTCAGGTTGTATGCTTCAAAAGCTAAGGATATAATGTCACTGTCTAGCCTTGAACAAGTGCCCGGAGAATCTATCAGATTTTTCTTGAACCGTTTCAATACAGCCCTAGCCGAAGTGGATAATGCAGAACCCTGTATGATCCTGACTTACCTGATGCGAGCCATCAACAAATCAAGTGAATTCGGAAGATGGTTAAAAATGATGGAGCCAAACTCACTCGAGAAATTCTATAAAAAGGCCGACGAATTCATGCGCTTAGAAAGCCTTTCTACTCCGGCAAAGGCAGTGGTTGCCGAAATCCAGAATAACCGTGTTGCTTCTAATAGAAGAGAATACGGAGGATAGAAGAGGGAAAATGATGACGAGAAAAAGCAGGGAAATGCAAAGAAAACTCGCCACTTCGAATCTTCGAATTTCACTCCCTTGACTGATACTCCAGAGAATATTTTCATTGCAACTAAGGATACTGTTGAATATCCTAAACCACATAAGTTGAGACTTGGGAAAAATGCCACGGAGAGTGGAAGATTCTATAAGTTCCACAATCAGCCTGGCCATGAAACTAATGAGTGCCGCCACTTGAAGGATTTGATTGAAGAGCTGTTGAAAGAGAATAAACTTCAACAATATGTCAAGAAAAACAGGAATGACCCATCCTCGTCCACTCAGGGGCAACAGCTTCCCAACCATCAATACGGTTCAGTCAACAAAATTACAGAGCAGGAATCAGAGAGGCTTGTCATTAATGTTGTCACAAGGGGTCCGCACACAACATCTGACGACACTCTATTATGATTGGCATATGGATAAGAAACAATGATTCCAACGGAAATGGAGATTCAATCCCGAGATTCCAGAACAACAATCACTTGCATCCAGTTTTTTACTCAACAACATTGCTTAAATTTGTAAAACGATGATGGATGTATAACTCTTGTATTGTAAACCACTGAGAAATCAATGCGAATTAATAATAGAGAACTTTAAATCTTGTGTTCTGTACTATACAATGCCTGTTTCATTTCGATATGCAAATATCTTAAATATATTGCTAAAATGTCGATTTAATATTGCAGGCTATCAAAGCAAAGCTTACCTATTCAACACATCACAAGACTCAGCGATTCCCATAAATCACTCAACAAACCAATATCAAGTCACAAAAGTTCCAAAATTCAACTCTTATAAAAGAAGTGCTATTCATAAACGATTGATGAGACCACCAAAGAGGGCACCTTCCCGACGAGGAGGTTCCAGACCCTTGCTAACTAATCGCGATCGTTTATGCAAATGAACATCCGGTAAAGTAGCTTGCGTCTGCCCCGTGGATTCACTCAACAAAAAAGTGCACTTCTCTGGCAAAAGGCAAGCAACTTGCAAAAGAATGGGACATGAACTTGAAGCAATAACAAGGAATCGCTAAGGAGCAGATGATGAGAAGGCACAAGCCCTCTTCAGAGGCAAAAAGATCTCTTTGGGAGCACATTTCACCGGAGTTGAAGTGCAAAAATCTCTCTCGGAGGCCCACTTCACCAGAGCTAAAATGCCAAAAAGACCTCTTCGGGGGCACATTTCACCGGAGTTGAAGTGCAAAAATCTCTCTTCGGAGGCCCACTTCACCAGAGCTGAAATCCCAAAAAGACCTCTTCGGGGGCACATTTCACCGGAGTTGAAGTGCAAAAATCTCTCTTCGGAGGCCCACTTCACTAGAGCTGAAATCCCAAAAAGACCTCTTCGGGGGCACATTTCACCGGAGTTAAAGTGCAAAAATCTCTCTTTGGAGGCCCACTTCACCAGAGCTGAAATGCCAAAAAGACCTTTTCGGGGGCACATTTCACCAGAGTTGAAGTGCAAAAATCTCTCTTCGGAGGCCCACTTCACCGGAGCTGAAATGCCAAAAAGACCTCTTCGGGGGCACATTTCACCGGAGTTGAAGTGCAAAAATCTCTCTTCGGAGGCCCACTTCACCAGAGCTGAAATGCCAAAAAGACCTCTTCGGGGGCTCATTTCACCGGAGTTGAAGTGCAAAAATCTCTCTTCGGAGGCCCACTTCATCAGAGCTGAAATGCCAAAAAGACCTCTTCGGGGGCACATTTCACCGGAGTTGAAGTGCAAAAATCTCT
The DNA here is from genome assembly GCA_030737815.1 of Allium fistulosum. Lineage (NCBI taxonomy): Eukaryota > Viridiplantae > Streptophyta > Magnoliopsida > Asparagales > Amaryllidaceae > Allium > Allium fistulosum. Next base: position 473,972,093 of record CM060907.1, read on the forward strand.
CTTCGGAGGCCCACTTCACCAAAGCTGAAATGCCAAAAAGACCTCTTCGGGGGCACATTTCACCGGAGTTGAAGTGCAAAAATCTCTCTTCGGAGGCCCACTTCACCAAAGCTGAAATGCCAAAAAGACCTCTTCGGGGGCACATTTCACCGGAGTTGAAGTGCAAAAATCTCTCTTCGGAGGCCCACTTCACCAGAGCTGAAATGCCAAAAAGACCTCTCCGGGGGCACATTTCACCGGAGTTGAAGTGCAAAAATCTCTCTTCGGAGGCCCACTTCACCAGAGTTGAAATGTCAAAGCCCTTCTTTGAGGCAAAAGCCCTCTTCGGGGGCATAACTCTTCGGAGGAGTCCTCTTCGGAGGCACACTTCACCAAGTTGAAGTGCCAAGCAAAAGCCCTTTAACGAGGCACAAGCCCTCTTCGGAGGCACAACTCTTCGGAGGAGCCCTCTCCAAAGGCATAACAAAAAGCCCTTCCCAAAGGCATATCAAGCAAGCCCTCTTCAGAGGCAAATGCTAAGCAAAGCCCTCTAACGAGGCACGTCCAACAAATCAAAACATCTTTCAGAAGCTCATTTCACTGCGTAGGGGAATCCACTTTTCAACAAATAAAAGTGATCATCCCCGAAAGTAGAAGTGTTCTTTAAAAAGAAAGAGAAAGAAAAACTTCTCCGACACAAAGCGTATTCTATTTAAAAGCAGAATAATATTTCCTCAAAACGGAAGAATTATTCTCTAAAAATAAGAGTACAAGTCTTTTCAGAATATTGCAGTAAGCCGTGGTATGGGGGCATATAACTATATTAGTAAAAAAAACGCTCAAACATCATACCACGAGCTCACTGCAGGATCATATAAAGTAAATAAAGAAACTTGTGCAAAAACAAGAAATAAATGCGTTCACACATATATTAACAAGAAATTGTACAAGCAAAAAGAACCATATTATTCCATACTATGAAATTTTTGCACATGTGCAAGTTTCGACAAGCGGAGGCCGGTATCCAAACAATCCCCGGTCAATACATGCAAAAAGCAAAAAGCAAAACAAGAAGCCTAAAGTCCAACTTATCATTCCTTCTTCCCGCCACCCTTAGAGCTCTTTCCCGGCTTGATAACTAGTTTTGGAAGCCGTTGTGGACGGTTCGGGGGGGGAAGGAGAAAGAGGAGTAGTCGGATCTTCTTCTACTTTATCTTCTCCAGCTGAAATGCTTTTCTTCTTCTTCCTCATTGCGCGTTTCCCTTTCCTCTTTGAAGAAGATTCACTTCCCAGAGTAAACAACGCAGAAAGTTTTGTATCATCATCATAAGACTGCTCTGGGGTCTTCTCACTGTCCTCAAATTCTTCCGCCTTCTGCTCTTGCGAAGCGGGTGGATCCTCCAAGCCTTGAAGGGCCTCTATTTGCTCTTCCTACGATCCCGGTTGAGATGCAGGAGTGATCTGAAGGGATGGAGGAGGAACAGCTAGAAGGGGAGAAGTTTGCGCAGCATTCAGTGTTTCCGCTACAGAAGAAAGGAAGTTAAAATCAGTAATCTCCGAAAAAAGAGAAGATATTGGTTCATCGAGACTTAAGTAACAATCGAGAAATTCATCAAACTCGGTTGAAGCAAACGAGTAGTCTACTTGAGCTAGATCAGGCTTGGAGTTACCTGGAGAAGTTGGCTTAATCACATTGATTTCAAATTGTTCAGCATCAATGTCATCTTGAGTCGTCTCCTCGTCTTGAACAGTGGGAGGCTCAGTAGCCATGGTTTTAACTTCGGCTTTTGCATGAAGTGGAGAATAAGAACTGGAGCCAATGGTATCAGGGTCGACCGAAGCTGGAGGACAAGCGGGGTCAGTTGAAGTCGCTTTCTCTAAATGCTCTCCTCCTGCTGCTTCGGCTCGCTCCCTAGGAAGCTGCTCTTTTCCCCTGGCAAGGGCGATGCGTGCTTCATCATCTAAATAGGTCGCCTCAAGATCCGCTTCTGCATAGCCAGCGCCTCCGAACATATCAATTATCGCCTCCCACACTTCGGCCAGAGTAATTTCATATGTCGATCCCAGAAATGAGAGGCTCCCGCGCCCCAAGACGCTATGGATATAAAAGTCAAATAAAGAGCTGATTTTTGCCTTCGTCGCCTCGTGCGACTGCTCAACCGCTTCTTTTTCAGCCATGGCTGCAACTTGGCCGGCAACTGCCTCATCGCGCTCTTTTTCAGTTTTCAATAACTGAGCTTGCAGCCTTGCAATTTCCAAATCTTGAGAGCTGACTTTTTCCCGCAGCTGGACGGTGTCATTGCGGTATTTTTCAACAATATGCTGCTCCACTTCAAGTTTGGCTTCAGCATCTCGCTGGGCAGCATAAGCATCTCGAACTTGCTTCTGGAGCATCTTTTCCTTTTGTGTATAGGAAGTGGAAGAAGTGGCAAGCTCATTCTTTAGATTCTCAACTTCGGCCTCAAGTCTCCCGTAGTCATCGGCAATGCTCTTCATTTCAGCGTCGTGTTGTTCAAGAATTTTTTTCCATTCAGACTTGTCGTTTTCCATAGTCAGCATAGCTTCGATGTTGGCAAGATTTACCCTTTGAAGTTCATCAACAACCTTATGCCATCCCGACATTCTCTCGATATCAAGTTTAACGGCTTCAAGATTCTGTAACATAGCTTGTTTATCAATGGGAACCAAATCGAGATCAAAACGAACTCCCTTTAAACACCAGTGCGGAAACCGGCCTTAGAGAGTTGTAGGGCCTTGCTCAACCTGATATCGAGGCCTGCTAATGATTGTCTGAATATCAGCTTTCTTGAGAGCAGGAGAACCAGATGGAATTTCTACAGAGATAGGAGCATCAGGCTTTTTAGAAATTGCAGACACTGATTGATCGCTAAGTTTAACCCGTTTGCTCGGATCGTCAGCAATGTGGCCCTTCCCATTATCATCATAGGATTTCCTCTTATGAGAATCATCGCTTCTGTGAGAAGAGTCGTGTCGATCATCCCTTCTTCTTTGTCGATCCTCATAAGTTCGTCTTTCATGAGCTTTTCTGGCAGCTCTTTCTTCATATGTTTCCCTCGGGGCAGTGAGATAGCGCCTAAAATCATAAGTGTCGCGGCTTCCATGGCACTGGAAATTGTCATAGTACGAGCCAGATCGCCCCATCGGAGAATCTGAAAGTGAAAAAAGACAAGTCTTAAAAATCATCAAAGAAAAGAAGCTGAGTGCATTTAATCGCAAAAAATCCTAAGTGTGTGTTATGTGCAAGCTACGCGCGTCAAACTTCAAACCACTCTTTGGTGTGGGAATGGTGACGACTTGTATAGCAGGCGTTGTAATTTGTTGTAAAAAGGAAGTCGCCTCGGCAGCAGAAGAGATAGCTTTTGAAGTGCCATCTTTGAATAGCTCCTGTGAGGTTATCATCAAATCACTCACCACTCAAAGATATCATCGCCATTGTGCCCGGCGGAACTTTCCCTTACAATTCCCACATCAGCCGCCTTTTCGGAATGTTGAGAAGGTTCCTCTTCTTCGATGACTGGGGAAAGTGTTAGCTTGCTTGACGACCCCGCAATGTCAATAGAAGTAGAAAACTTCACCAGTGAAGCCTCAGTGGTAGGTTCTTTCAGTGTAAGTTCTTCAGCAGGAGCTGGGGCATCTGATGTCTTTGCTGGAGAATCATGGACTTCATAAGGCTGAGTAGAACGGGAAGAATGTAGATGTAACGACCCGTAAATTTTAACTGTTTTAATAACGTAATTAGTTAAAATTTTGCGAAGTTTAAACGATAAAATTTTGAAACAAAAATTTAATAATTGGAATACGTCTAGTTAAACATAGCAACTGGTAAATTTTCGTCCGAAAATATGAAAGTTTATTTCGCGCGTAAATTCACTTCAATTTAATCAGTTAAAAACAATGAAAATAAAATGTTTTCGAAACTTAGATATTTTTACATAGAAAAATTATAAACCATCTTCTGAGCAAGATGTCAGTTTGTCGTTTTTTCAAATTCGGACATCTTTGGCTCCGTCGATCTTATTTTTCTACGTTTTTGCTGCATTTTCCGCTAGTAGAAAATTCGAATTTTTATAATTCAATCGTACCACTGATATCTGTATACCGCTTTGATCGTCTCGTCGTGCGAATCTCAGCGGTATATTTATTTCTGTATTTTAAGGTCCGTTACGCGACGAAAAAGATGAAACGGTATATCGTATCGGTACAACTTTTGATGTCCATTCAAAATTCAAACGGTTGAAAATGAACGTCCACTGCCATTTATTACCAGCTGTTTCGATTCCATCATTTCAATGCATTGATGGTGTACTGCTTTCATTTCCATCAGTTTGAAAATATATAATTTTTATATTCGTTGAACGTTTACATTCATTAAATCTCTTAACAGCCTTACCTTTTCTACTGTCTACATTTATTGAATTGCTATTCGTATCCAGCTGTTGAATATAATTACTATCCTTTGTACGTTCCAGCTTCATTTATTCTTTCCTCCTCTGTCACATATTCAATTTGGCCTTTCAACTCCACTATTCTTTCTCAGAAGAAAAGAAAGGGGCACGTACCTTCCTCCTCTCCCTCCTCGTAGCTTTATCTCTCCTCTCCCTCAAATATTTTTTTTTCTTTGTTTCTTATTCTTCCCATGCAACCATTTTCGCGTTATCCTCCCCTCTGCATCCCTATAGATTGACCCGAGAGCAAACCAGCGTCGCCCCACAAAATTCCCGAAGCAACCTATCACACTGAGAACCCGTCCGCCTCCTCCAACCGCGAAGCCCACGGCCGCGCCCAGAAGCCTCGACGAACCCTCCTTCCCTCCGCCTTTATCCTCCACACAGCCTCCGCCTTGCTCTGCCGAGGCCTTCTCCCCTCTGCCGAACCACCCGTGCTCCACCCCGTCCCTCCTTTCCATCACCCGAACACCCAGACGCCACCATGACAGCCCGTACCCCTCTACCCTGGCCGCCAAATATCTCCACCGACCTGCTCTCCGCTTTCCTTCCACGCCGGTTCATGTTTTCCTCATCCAGAGCATCGATCTCCCCTCACCAAACACCGCGCGCGTGCTCCCCTCTCACCCAGCCGAGAACTCCTCCAACTTGAACGCCTATCAACTCAGTTCATCCCATCACAGTCATCTCTTCTCCGCTTGGAGCCATGGCCATAACTGCTCTAACTCACCACCGTTCCACCGCCATCAACTCCGTGGCGCAGCACTCCACAACCGAACACCCAGCACCGAGCTTGCTTTCCTTTTCGCTGCACTTGCCTTCCACCGTAAGCTATCAAGATGTGAGTATATATATTTATATTTAGTTATACGCATCCATATATATGTATATAGATTTCGAAAAAATAATATATGTTTGGTTTTGTTTTGAATGTATATGCTAGTTTCCTTGTATAAATGTTAGTCCACAATATTATATAAAGCAAGTTATATAGAAGTTTAGTTTGATATAATACTATGTTTCAGGCCACTTTGTTCTTTGTTTCATATCTTACAATTTTAATACTTGCGTACAAATGCAAACTGTTGGGCTCTAATATATGTAAGTTATAAAATATTTGTTCTTTATATTGTTTTATATTATATATATAAATATATTTGACATATAATATAGAAAGTTACGTATGCAATATATATGTGTTTCCAGCATCTACGTTTCATTAAAGATATATATGTTAAATTTTTTGATTTTAGACATATACAGATTTTGAAATATAGCATATAAGATGTTTTCAGTTTGTATTTTAAGTAGTTGATGTGAAATATAATAATACGTGAGTTTTATAAATAAAATTATGTTCATTCAAGGTATATGCACATTGATTTTATAATTGGTTACTGTTAGATTTCAAGAAAATATGATTGTATATATATGTTTTAACAAGTCTAAATAGTATATGTATAGTTTACACTGCTGCAAACACTACCTGAGTTAATGTTTGACGCATCGTATCTCTTCTGTCTTACGTCGGAATGGGTTGATTTTATTTTTAAAAAGAAGTCAAAGTTACCTAGTTTATGCCTGTCAAATTTCTGCCAAATCAGACATCGTTTTATTAGTGGTCGAGGATCTGGAAGTTAGACCCAGACAGCTGTTCTTTTGTACTTAGAAATTATTTTACACTGCTGCAAACAAGACCTGAGTTCATGTTTGACGCATCGTATCTCTTCTGTCTTACGCCAGAATGGGTTGATTTTACTTTTAAAAAGAAGTCAAAGTTACCTAGTTTATGCCTGTCAAATTTCAGCCAAATCCGACATCGTTTGATTAGTGGTCGAGGAACTGGAAGTTAGACCCAGGCAGTTGTTCTTTTGTACTTAGAAATTATTTTACACTGCTGCAAACATGGCCTGAGTCTATGTTCGGGACATCGTAACTTTTCTCGTCTCTTGTCCAAAACAAGTGAATCTTTTGCAGTTTGAAATACAAGTTTTGATCTTTATTCATACCAAATTTCAGACCATTTCGATCTCGGTAGCACATAGAATTTTATTGTTAAACTTTGATACAGGACATGTTTTATTTGTTGCTATGTTGAATGATTTGATTTGATTTCATCGATTTATGTTATCAGCTTTGATCGTTGAGTTCGTGCCGATTTGTTTTGCTTGGATTCGTAACTCAATCTCTATGTTCGTATTAGTGTGCGTATCTGTGTCATCTTCTCGTGCATCTCTAGCCTCGAAAGGTGAGCAATCACTCACGATTAATGTCCTTATATTTATTAAATTTGATTTCAATTGAAACGACAATTGAAATATGCTGCTGTTAGTTATTTATATTTCTATATCCATGACATCATCTGTATCTTTTCACCTGTGACACCTGACATCATTATCTGTTATTTATATTGATATATATATATATATATATGTCATCATCTATATCTGTTCACCTATGACATCTGATACACTTATCTGTTATTTATACTAATGATATTGATATATGCCTGTTACTGTTGTTATTTTATTATCATATCTGTTATCACTCTGCAAGTTCCCTGTTAGTATAGAATTCACTATGGGTTGAAATGATACATACCCGAACGATCTGTAGAATAGGAGAAAATCGTTATGGGTTGAAATGATAAACCCAAGCGATTTTCAATTGAATTGAATTTGGGATTACGGGTTGAAATGATATATATATACCCGTATATATTTAAATTACGGATTGAAATGATAAATATCCGTATTACTTGACCATAGGGTAGAAAATTATATACAGACACCGTTGGTCTATATATAAATAATTTGAAATGATTTCTATGGTTTTAAAAAGAAATATATGGTTTTAATAAATATTGATTTTAAAGATTTGTTAAAGTTGATTTGAATCAATATAAAAATATGTTTCGAGTATTTATGAAAATTTATATTTTCAAATATAAAGTTTAAAATGTTTCAGGTTGAAAGATAAATTTGAAATTGATTTGGAATTCTTAATTATTTAATAATTATACTTAAATAAGTTTGATTTGAAATTTATTAAATTTGAAATTCTAAAGATATGTTTTTAACTTGAATTTGATTAAAAATGACTTTAATGAATATTTCAAATTTATATAAATTTAAGTGGGATATTTTGTTTATTTAAAATTTTTGAATTGAGGTTGTATTAGATGTAATTGAAATGTTGAATATTTAAAGTTTTGAAATATATTGAAATTGAAATGGCTTATTTTATGGTTTAAATATGTATTTGAAATCGATAGATTGAAATGGTTATTTAGAAACTGAATCGAATTGAAAATTGATGATTTGAGATTTGATTAAATTAAAATTTTGGAATTCGAGTTAATTTGGATCGATTTGTGAAATTTGAGGAAACTATTTTATTTTATAAAGTAATTTTAAAATTATATTTAAACTATTGATATTTTACTTTATAAATTATTTTAATATAAACTATTTTAATATAAATCATTTTTAATATAAATTATTTTATTATATATACTAATTTTAATATCTAGACTGTTTAAAAGAAAAGTGTTATGATTTCCAAAATGCTATGATTTCAAAGCTGTGATTTCCAAAGTGTTTTGATTTTTTTTTTTTTAAAAAAGACTATGATTTTGAAAGCATTATAACTTTGGAAAAGTACTATGATTTTGGAAATGGATTTATTTGAAGTGAAAGTGATATCATATTGGTATGGTTTTGAAATGGCAATGATATGTCGGTTTTGAAATATAACTATTCTGAAATTCTATTAAATGACCATCGGTGTAATATATACGTAGTTATTAAAGAGACCGGGATCGGATATGGACATACTCTCTGTCGATACCGAAAACCACTTTAATAACTATTATACGCGGAGTGTTGATCCAGAATGAAGTGGATGGTTTGGTGAACGCGTTGACTGAAGAAAGAGAACGATATTGGATGACCCCTGACATGACTAAAACAGGAGCCGCGCCGGGCCATTGAGGTTCGCCATCTCTAGCGGACACACTTCTTCGTTACCATATCTATTACTTTTGTGATTCGATTTGGGTGCACCCCTCGATTATGGGAGTGTTGTTTCGCGGTGTTGGGGTAGTAGCTGCTATGCCCAACATCAGTCCGGATCACGCAACTACTAGTGTCCTAGTTGGTATCGCCTCATGTACCTTGTCATACTGATTATCCTATTCGCGACCACTACGATTTTGGTTTGTACCTTTAGTATATGGATTGCCCTCTGGTGACTTCCGGTTTTGGGGAAACTACGGTCTTGTATATGCTCTTGGGAATAAAAATGTGTTAAGGGTGGAATGGGCCATGACTTAACGCTATTTTGATATCGTACTTTATTGGTTAGACATTATCTATTTAGCGTATTCTACTGTATATATAGATAGTTTAATGGATCCTTAGAGGATGGTTATCCCAAACATCCTTTGAGTCACTTGTATTTCAGTCGTTATTTCACTTGAGTTGGATTTATTGATATAAGAATGTTAATCCTGACTCGAGTGTTTTGTGTTTCTTTACGCTCGGGTCAGACTGAGTGTACCAGTATTCGAGACTCACCTTTGAAGTTGGAGCTTCGCTTGGAGATCCAGCTATCTATCCAGCTTTCAGATATTCAGTTCATTCCAGTGATGTATTCTGATATTGTATTTGACTATTGTATTCGAGACTTCTGTTGTATCTTGTTTAACTCTGTTATGTATATAGTAGCTTCATGAACTACTATTCTTTCGTTTCCGCAGCATTATTGTTATATTACTCTGTGCCTGTGTCTGTGATCTGTGATTATTTTATTTACTGTATATGTTGAGTTTTGCCAATTTAAATTAACAATTCGGTATTTTGAATTATTCAAGTCTGATTATTGTCGATTTAAATGGTCCAAAATAGTGGGTCGTTACAGTTGGTATCAGAGCTTTGGTAGCTCTAGGCAAAACTTAACATATAGGGTAAATGTATTTACAGAATCACTCTCATTCGAGTTTCAATCTCTTCCTTTTGACTCGATTCCTTTGAATTTTGGAATGTTTCCCGCGGTTCCAAAAATTCATTCGTGTCCCTCACTATTCGTCTTATTTCAATTCTGGAGCACCCTATAACTCCATTTTTAATGATATCTATAATAAATGGGCGGTCTCGCCAATATCTGAGTAATTTGTACAAGAGTGAAACTCCTGTACAACCAGCATTGATTCACCGAAGATTTCTGTATCCTCGGTTTACGATGCTATCTATCTCCTGCTATACCTGAATTCTATTTCTTGAGATCGAATGTCGATTTACCTTGGAATTCCACATCGATCTTATTCTTGAAGTCACGGTCGACCCGGTTAAGGTTGCCCGTGATTTATATAAACTTATCAATCTTCCTACTTTGTTATTTAATCATCATATCTTTGTTTCGAACTTATCTTCGAATCAAAATTCTCTTTGATTTGAGTCCATCAAATTTGAATTCCTATACTCATTTTGAAATCCATCCTTGTATTGTCGTGCAAGGTAGTACATTTGTTATTAATGTTAAAATGTTTTCTTTATTGTGTTGTTTGAGTTGTTGATGTTGATTTGGGTTTTCGATCGATTCGTCTGATCAATGCTATCGATAGGATTTCCAAAACACTTGAACAGAGCAAACTGACATAATAGTATTTTCAAAATTTGGTAAATAAAATAGTATTGTATGATTATGTTTTATATAAGTATAAATTTTCTGAAATTGAATTGTTAACTGAATTGGTTATCAGAAATGTAATATTTGATTTTCACTATTTGTTTTGTAAATCATTGATTATTCCAACATAAAAATAAATGGAATTATAAAAGTTGGTTTATAAATTTATTTAGAAATTTAAATAAACTTAGAGTAAGAATTTGAGCATTCAATTTCCTAAAATTTCAAGCTTTGGTTAAAAAAAATATATTTCAAAGGTATATTATTGAACGTATTTTCAAATAGAAACCGTTTTCAAAGAATTTTAAATATTGAAATAAGTGCTCTTCTCTTTGTCGCTGGAAAATAATTTCGGTAATGGCGGCCGCATCATCGACATTCATTTTCGAGTTTCGAAGTGGAGAGACTATTCTGCAGCTTTGCTACGGTTTTGTTTTGAAAAAAATATATTTTGATTTGAATTTCTTCAGTATAATTTGATATATATATATATATATAGGTATCTTATTTTAAAATTTAATTTGATTTGATATAAATATATAGATATATCTCTAAAATTGTTAGAAGTAAATCGGAGATTTAAATTCTTAAATTTTAGGTTAAAGATGATTTCAAATTATAAACTGAATTTGAAAATTTTATTTGTATAGTACTAAATTTCCTTTCAATATAACTTACCTAAATTATTCAGAAGTTAAAATATAATTGGATAATATACAATATAAAATGACTTTATAAGGAAAGATTTGAGTGTTATAGTAAATGTTATACACTTAAATTTTATTATAAAAAATGTTAATAGAGAGAAATAGAATAATAAGTTAATTGAATATTAGATGAGACAAATAAAATCTGTTTTAAAAGAATTAATAAAAAAAAAATTTGAAATTAGATTAACCTATGGAAATACCTTGAATTTAAAGTCAATGATTGAATATAAATTAATTTAAATTGAAATTTATATGGTTTAAATTAATTTATATGGTTTAAATATATATGATAAGATATATTAAGTGGAATAAAGTTAATAATAATTTAGAATAAAAGAATTAAGTTTGTTGAATAAAATATGAGTATAATAAATGATTATACAAATTGATGATTTAGAAATTGTTAATTGAAGATGACTAGATAACTAGATAATGAATTTAGAAATGGATAGATTAATTTAACTTAAGTGAACTAAAAGGATTTAACCAAATTGTTAAATATTAATTAATTTAAATTGAAATTTATATTGTTTGAATTAATTGTTATTTTGTATTTCAAATCAGTTTTTTTCTGGTTGTTTCTATTCTCCTACCTCGTTCCTTTTCAGGGACGAAAAGTTTGAGTGGGGGAGAGTGTAACGACCCGTAAATTTTAACTATTTTAATAACGTAATTAGTTAAAATTTTGCGAAGTTTAAACGATAAAATTTTGAAATAAAAATTTAATATATGGAATACGTCTAGTTAAACATAGCAACTGGTAAATTTTCGTCCGAAAATATGAAAGTTTATTTCGCGCGTAAATTCACTTCAATTTAATCAGTTAAAAACAATGAAAATAAAATGTTTTCGAAACCTAGATATTTTTACATAGAAAAATTCTAAACCATCTTTTGAGCAAGATGTCAGTTTGTCGTTTTTTCAAATTCGGACATCTTTGGCTCCGTCGATCTTATTTTTCTACGTTTTTGCTGCATTTTCCGCTAGTAGAAAATTCGAATTTTTATAATTCAATCGTACCACTGATATCTGTATACCGCTTTGATCGTCTCGTCGTGCGGATCTCAGCGGTATATTTATTTCTGTATTTTAAGGTCCGTTACGCGATGAAAAAGATGAAACGGTACATCGTATCGGTACAACTTTTGATGTCCATTCAAAATTCAAACGGTTGAAAATGAACGTCCACTGCCATTTATTACCAGCTGTTTCGATTCCATCATTTCAATGCATTGATGGTGTACTGCTTTCATTTCCATCAGTTTGAAAATATATAATTTTTATATTCGTTGAACGTTTACATTCATTAAATCTCTGAACAGCTTTACCTTTTCTATTGTCTACATTTATTGAATTGCTATTCGTATCCAGCTGTTGAATATAATTACTATCCTTTGTGCGTTCCAGCTTCATTTATTCTTTCCTCCTCTGTCACATATTCACTTTGGCCTTTCAACTCCACTGTTCTTTCTCAGAAGAAAAGAAAGGGGCACGTACCTTCCTCCTCTCCCTCCCTGTAGCTTTATCTCTCCCCTCCCTCAAATATTTTTTTTTCTTTGTTTCTTATTCTTCCCATGCAACCATTTTCGCGTTATCCTACCCTCTACATCCCTATAGATTGACCCGAGAGCAAACCAGTGTCGCCCCACAAAATTCCCGAAGCAGCCTATCACACTGAGAACCCGTCCGCCTCCTCCCATCGCGAAGCCCACGGCCGCGCCCAACAGCCTCGACGAACCCTCCTTCCCTCCGCCTTTATCCTCCACACAGCCTCCGCCTAGCCCTGCCGAGGCCTTCTCCCCTCTGCCGAACCACCCGTGCTCCACCCCGTCCCTCCTTTCCATCACCCGAACACCCAGATGCCACCATGACAGCCCGTACCCCTCTACCCTGGCCGCCGAATATCTCCACCGACCTGCTCTCCGCTTTCCTTCCACGCCGGTTTATGTTTTCCTCATCCAGAGCATCGATCTCCCCTCACCAAACACCGCGCGCGTGCATCCTTCTCACCCAGCCGAGAACTCCTCCAACTTGAATGCCTATCAACTCAGTTCATCCCATCACAGTCATCTCTTCTCCGCTTGGAGCCATGGCCGTAACTGCTCTAACTCACCACCGTTCCACCGCCATCAACTCCGTGGAGCAGCACTCCACAACCGAACACCCAGCACCGAGCTTGCTTTCCTTTTCGCTACACTTGCCTTCCACCGTAAGCTATCAAGTTATGAGTATATATTTTTATATTTAGTTATACGCATCCATATATATGTATATAGATTTCGAAAAAATAATATATGTTTGGTTTCGTTTTGAGTGTATATGCTAGTTTCCTTGTATAAATGTTAGTTCACAATATTATATAAAGCAAGTTATATAGAAGTTTAGTTTGATATAATACTATGTTTCAGGCCACTTTGTTCTTTGTTTCATATCTTACAATTTTAATACTTGCGTAAAATGCAAACTGTTGGGCTCTAATATATGTAAGTTATAAAATATTTGTTCTTTATATTGTTTTATATTATATATATAAATATATTTGACATATAATATAGAAAGTTACGTATGCAATATATATGTGTTTCCAGCATCTTCGTTTCATTAAAGATATATATGTTAAAATTTTTGATTTTAGACATATACAGATTTTGAAATATAGCATATAAGATGTTTTCAGTTTGTATTTTAAGTAGTTGATGTGAAATATAATAATACGTGAGTTTTATAAATAAAATTATGTTCATTCAAGGTATATGCACATTGATTTTATAATTGGTTACTGTTAGATTTCAAGAAAATATGATTGTATATATATGTTTTAACAAGTCTAAATAGTATATGTATAGTTTACACTGCTGCAAACACGACCTGAGTTAATGTTTGACGCATCGTATCTCTTCTGTCTTACGTCGGAATGGGTTGATTTTATTTTTAAAAAGAAGTCAAAGTTACCTAGTTTATGCCTGTCAAATTTCAGCCAAATCCGACATCGTTTTATTAGTGGTCGAGGATCTGGAAGTTAGACCCAAACAGCTGTTCTTTTGTACTTAGAAATTATTTTACACTGCTGCAAGCAAGACCTGAGTTCATGTTTGACGCATCGTATCTCTTCCGTCTTACATCGGAATGGGTTGATTTTACTTTTAAAAAGAAGTCAAAGTTACCTAGTTTATGCCTGTCAAATTTCAGCCAAATCCGACATCGTTTGATTAGTGGTCGAGGATCTAGAAGTTAGACCCAGGCAGCTGTTCTTTTATACTTAGAAATTATTTTACACTGCTGCAAACATGGCCTGAGTCTATGTTCGGGACATCGTAACTTTTCTCGTCTCTTGTCCAAAACAAGTGAATCTTTTGCAGTTTGAAATACAAGTTTTGATCTTTATTCATACCAAATTTCAGACCATTTCGATCTCGGTAGCACATAGAATTTTATTGTTAAACTTTGATGCAGGACATGTTTTATTTGTTGCTATGTTGAATGATTTGATTTGATTTCATCGATTCCTGTTATCAGCTTTGATCGTTGAGTTCGTGCCGATTGGTTTTGCTTGGATTCGTAACTCAATCTCTATGTCCGTATCAGTGTGCGTATCTGTGTCATCTTCTCGTGCATCTCTAGCCTCGAAAGGTGAGCAATCACTCACGATTAATGTCCTTATATTTATTAAATTTGATTTCAATTGAAACGACAATTGAAATATGCTGATGTTAGTTATTTATATTGCTATATCCATGACATCATCTGTATCTGTTCACCTGTGACACCTGACATCATTATCTGTTATTTATATTGATATATATATATATATATGTCATCATCTATATCTGTTCACCTATGACATCTGATACCCTTATCTGTTATTTATACTGATGGTATTGATATATGCCTGTTACTGTTGTTATTTTATTATCATATCTGTTATCACTCTGCAAGTTCCCTGTTAGTATAGAATTCACTATGGGTTGAAATGATACATACCCGAACGATCTGTAGAATAGGAGAAAATCGTTATGGGTTGAAATGATAAACCCAAGCAATTTTCAATTGAATTGAATTTGGGATTACGGGTTGAAATGATATATTTATATACCCGTATATATTTAAATTACGGATTGAAATGATAAATATCCGTATTACTTGACCATAGGGTAGAAAATTATATACAGACACCGTTGGTCTATATATAAATAATTTAAAATGATTTCTATGGTTTTAAAAAGAAATATATGGTTTTAATAAATATTGATTTTAAAGATTTATTAAAGTTGATTTGAATTAATATAAAAATATGTTTCGAGTATTTATGAAAATTTATATTTTCAAATATAAAGTTTAAAATGTTTCAGGTTGAAAGATAAATTTGAAATTGATTTGGAATTCTTAATTATTTAATAATTATACTTAAATAAGTTTGATTTGAAATTTATTAAATTTGAAATTCTAAAGATATGTTTTTAACTTGAATTTGATTAAAAATGACTTTAATGAATATTTCAAATTTATATAAATTTAAATGGGATATTTTGTTTATTTAAAATTTGTGAATTGAGGTTGTATTAGATGTAATTGAAATGTTGAATATTTAAAGTTTTGAAATATATTGAAATTGAAATGGCTTATTTTATGGTTTAAATATGTATTTGAAATCGATAGATTGAAATGGTTATTTAGAAACTGAATCGAATTGAAAATTGATGATTTGAGATTTGATTAAATTAAAATTTTGGAATTCGAGTTAATTTGGATCGATTTGTGAAATTTGAGGAAACTATTTTATTTTATAAAGTAATTTTAAAATTATATTTAAACTATTGATAGTTTACTTTATAAATTATTTTAATATAAACTATTTTAATATAAATCATTTTTAATATAAATTATTTTATTATATATACTAATTTTAATATCTAGACTGTTTAAAAGAAAAGTGTTATGATTTCCAAAATGCTATGATTTCAAAGCTGTGATTTCCAAAGTGTTTTGATTTTTTTTATTTAAAAAAGACTGATTTTGAAAGCATTATAACTTTGGAAAAGTACTATGATTTTGGAAATGGATTTATTTGAAGTGAAAGTGATATCATATTGGTATAGTTTTGAAATGGCAATGTTCTGTCGGTTTTGAAATATAACTATTCTGAAATTCTATTAAATGACCATCGATGTAATAAATACGTAGTTATTAAAGAGACCGGGATCAGATATGGACATACTCTTTGTCGATACCGAAAACCACTTTAATAACTATTATACGCGGAGTGTTGATCCAGAATGAAGTGGATGGTTTGGTGAACGCGTTGACTGAAGAAAGAGAACGATATTGGATGACCCCTGACATGACTAAAACAGGAGCCGCACCGGGCCATTGAGGTTCGCCATCTCTAGCGGACACACTTCTTCGTTACCATATCTATTACTTTTGTGATTCGATTTGGGTGCACCCCTCGATTATGGGAGTGTTGTTTCGCGGTGTTAGGGTAGTAGCTGCTATGCCCAACATCAGTCCGGATCACGCAACTACTAGTATCCTAGTTGGTATCGCCTCATGTACCTTGTCATACTGATTATCCTATTCGCGACCACTACGATTTTGGTTTGTGCCTTTAGTATATGGATTGCCCTCTGGTGACTTCCGGTTTTGGGGAAACTACGGTCTTGTATATGCTCTTGGGAATAAAAATGTGTTAAGGGTGGAATGGGCCATGACTTAACGCTATTTTGATATCGTACTTTACTGGTTAGACATTATCTATTTAGCGTATTCTACTGTATATATAGATAGTTTAATGGATCCTTAGAGGATGGTTATCCCAAACATCCTTTGAGTCACTTGTATTTCAGTCGTTATTTCACTTGAGTTGGATTTATTGATATAAGAATGTTAATCCTGACTCGAGTGTTTTGTGTTTCTTTATGCTCGGGTCAGACTGAGTGTACCAGTATTCGAGACTCACCTTTGAAGTTGGAGCTTCGCTTGGAGATCCAGCTATCTATCCAACTTTCAGATATTCAGTTCATTCCAGTGATGTATTCTGATATTGTATTTGACTATTGTATTCGAGACTTCTGTTGTATCTTGTTTAACGCTGTTATGTATATAGTAGCTTCATGAACTACTATTCTTTCGTTTCCGCTGCATTATTGTTATATTACTCTGTGCCTGTGTCTGTGATCTGTGATTATTTTATTTACTGTATATGTTGAGTTTTGCCAATTTAAATTAACAATTCGGTATTTTGAATTATTCAAGTCTGATTATTGTCGATTTGAATGGTCCAAAATAGTGGGTCGTTACAGTAGAAGTCCGAATTGATGTAAAAACTCGTCTGTCAACAGAAATTGGATGCTCCTCTCCTCAACTGGCACGGCCATGAGCCTCTCAAAAGTTGGTTTGTGACCAGGATCCCTAGAAGGAGGAGGAAGCGCTAAAACGAAAAGAGCGAAGTTAACGCTTGACAACTCAGGCTTCGAAAAGTTCAGAAACATAAGAAACGAAGATAAATGATCTTACTTCCTACTCTCCAGATAGCGTAAAATCCTGGAGGACAGCGAACGTAGAAAAACTGACTTAGAAATCCGTGAACACTGTCGGGAAGACCAATGATCAGTTTGCGGTTCCTAGCACTTCTCACAAACATGATGGAAGGATGGTCTTTATTTTTGGCAAATGTGCACAGATAACAAACTTCGTCAAAACTCGGAAGACGATCCAGCGTCCTCCTAAATAGCACACATAGTCCCATCAGGATGGCATAGCCATTGGGATGTAACTGAAAGGGAGAGATAGACAGTCGATGAAGAAGCTGCTGAAGGAAATCGTTAAAAGGAGGAATGGCTCCGCTCATGCACATTTGGCGATTAACGTCGACGAAACCATGAGGTGGTATGTCAGTAGTGTCGCTTTTCTCAGGCAGTATGGCATCTGCTTCAGCAATGCCGAACTGAGTGCACAGTTGGCGGAAAACTTTATATGTTAAAGTGGTCGAGATTCTTTCTGGAGGATTAGTCAACGGGACAGGAATAGGAATGGCCTATCCAGCTTGAACTATTATCTCTTCTTGTTGAGAAGTCATTCTACACAATCAACTGGATGTTCTAATGTGAAGGTGCACGTTTCCTAAAAAGTGTGAAGTGTTGTGCAGAACTAATAAAAATAACAAGCAAACATAACTGGAATTAAACTAGTTGACAATTGGTCGATTACGAGATTTCAGAACTTGTTAATTTAAAACTCAAGTGCAGTGTTAATGCAAACAAATCGACTTCAGTTAACTATTTTAGTTTTGCTTTAATACTTCACTTAACTCGGTTGGTTTACAGCATTTCGTTCACACGGTTCATTTAAGTTGATTTTTCTTTATCGACTAATCTGTCATACGATGTGGGCAGTCAATGGCAGTATATTCATCCCAGTTTTCTGTAAATATTGTGTTTAACAGGTTATTAGCATTGGAGATAATCTGTAAAGAAGTTCAAACAGTTCAAAGTTCAAGCGGTTCGTTCTAACTGTACAGACTGAAAATTCAGTCAAGTTCTGTCAAAGCTTTGCAAGTGTCTAAGTATTAGCTCGTCCACGACCTAAAGGATATGCTACGAGTTAAGTTAAGTTGTCGGCCCTTTAAGTCATAATACATATGAAGGAAAAGGCCTCAAGTCAAAATAGCATAAATTTCTCCAAGCCCTAGCTCGGTCGCGACCTAAGGCTTATGTCGCAACTAGTTAGGTCGGTCAAGTGTGCTAGGTCGCAAGGGTTCGTGGGTCGCTCAAATTCACTGGGCCGTTTTGATGAAGAACTCGAGCTATTTTCCATCCAAGCTAATGCCTCGCTTCCCTTAACCAATTGACCTCCTCTCCACTCAGTAATTCGTCAACCCGCCAACTCGAGATCCATAAACCAATAACCCGTTAACAATCTCCTCATCCCCTCTAAAGTCGCGAATTAGTTAGCCTAAAGCACTGTAACCCATTGTCTAAAGCTAGGACAAACCACCTCGAATCCATCAGCAATCGATTAAAATGAGATTCGTGATGAAGCGTGGCATAAAGAAGTGGGTCAGAGATGAAAAATGGGATTCATGATTCAATGATAATCGAGGATTGATTAGAAAGCAGATTCACTTACACAATGAAATATTAAGGATAATCGGTAATTGGTCGGATTGAATTCGCCTTTGAGAGCTTGGGAACTCGATGATGGCAGGATGGAATAATAGAACAGATGAGGTAAAGGAGGAACGACCTAATCTATTTATAGCCCGGGGCAGCGAAATGCGAATCGGCACTTGCGACCTAGTTTCCTCGATAGGTCGCTTGCGACTTAACAACTCATCTGAGCATGAGTTAAGGGGATCGAAGCAGACGACCTACGACCTAGGCATGTACTTCGAGGGGCAAATGTTAACTCCTCTTTGTTAACGACCTAAAGATGCAAAGCGACCTACGACTTATGGGGAGCAGCGACCTACGACTTATGGGGAGCAGCGACCTACGACTTATGGGGAGCAGCGACCTAACGACTCAATTAGTAAGCGACCTAAAGTGTGAAGCGAGCTAAGGTGTGAAGCGACCTAAAGCATGTGCGACCTAAGAAGCCAGCGACTTAAGGGATCCTACTACCTAACGACATAAGAAAGAAGTGGTCTCAACGACCTACGACCTATGTTAGGTCGCGTGCGACCTAATAACTCGCTCAGGAGAATCTAAACGCAAACGAGATAAGACAGATCCCATCCCCTAGGTCGCTGCCAACCTACGACCTAACTTAGGTCGTCCACGACCCAAGACTTAGAGATTGGATTCTGCTCAGAATCTCCCCTATAAGTACAGCCCTAACTCCAACGGCAAGGGAACTTTTGGCTGATCTTCTGAAGCGCTGTTACTCTGCTGAACTCTTAACTCATCCAACACATCAAGCATTCCAAAGACCGAAGACACTACAACAAGCTTCGAAAGAGATCTTGCACATCCGACATGGATTCAAAGTGTCTTATCACATCAAAGTTTGAGCTACTAGTCTGAAGTGTTTTGGAATCGAAGTATATTGTATTTTAAAGTGCATTGTATCAACTTGTAACCAAATCAGCAATAAAAGAATATAAAGTGGACGTAGGCTTAATTACGAGCCGAACCACTATAAAATCGTTGTCTTTTACTATTTCCTGCTATTTTCTGCTTATACTCTGTTCCCGTACCAACGGGTGGTGCTTTCACATAACTCGTACACACACCGGGTGTTAGCGTTCGATTTTCAGCGTTAACACTTATACTAATAGTTTAAAATTTTCCATCACAAAGCTTGTACATTCATGTATATATACTTATTTATATATACAATATATATATATATATATATTTACTTATTCACTATTTTACATAACATATATACATATACATTTACTTACATATATTTGTCATCACACACACATATATATATACATTTTTACAAATTTTCATATACATTACTTCATATGGACATATATACGTATATATATACATATATACTTACATATATACTTTTAAACATCATAAAGCTTGTATATATTTATATATATATATATACATATATGGATATTCTATCTTAAATTTAATGGTGGAGTTTATATATGTATATATATATATATATAATTTATCATATCTATAATTTATATATTAAAATTAAACACAGTTTTTAATCAATTTATATATTCAGATATTTTTTTAAACATCATAAAATTTATTTATTCGACTAATAAAAATCAATATTCCAAAATTAAAATCAGTTAATCATCCCAAAATCAGATGGCAGGAAATCCGGGTCGTTACAATATCGATATATGATGTGATTGAATAATTTGTTTTCGATTGTTGTTTATTGGATGCTATAGTAGCATTGGCCTTATTTTGGTATTTCAAATACCAAAAAGAATATTTTTAAATTTTGAAAGAGATTAAAACGGAATTTGTGGAAATAAAATTATTTATATTGATTTGGAATATTTGATGAGGAATGAATGTGAATTAAATAAAAATATTTATATTGATTTGGAATTCACTTAACTATTTTACAAAGTGTTTTCAAATAAATATTTTGAAACTAATTTATATAAGGAAATTTGGAACAAAAGATTTAATGATATTTTTATAATTTTAAATGGAAGTTGAAATCGTGTTTTTGAATGGATTTGGATAAAATTGGTTTTAATAGAAATAAATTTCTAAATTGGTTTTAAAATAGAAATTAATTGATAAAAGAGATTTGTTTAATATAAATTTGTTACTAACAGATGACAGTCGGAAATGAGTTTATAAATTTACAAATGATGTTTATAAATAATATTGATAAGTTGAAAATATAAATCCATCGTTGGGATTTAAAGTGAGATACGAAAACTAGTTTAGGGGAAAGATAGGGGATTCTATTTTTGGAATTTGGAAATAGTCGTGGAATTAGAAATGAAAATCGATTGGAAATAAATCAAAAGGGATTTATAAACCGAAATTGGAAATATTGATTTTTAAAAATAGTTTTTGTCGAGAAATTAAAATTGTTTTAAAATGGAATTTTATTTATTAAACATATAGTTAAAGTTGTTTTAGTATTAAATATTTCGGAAAGTGGATTATTCAAATATTTAATATTTATTGAAATGAATTCACATTTTTTTCATAAGCTTTGTAAATCAATTAGTTCTATTTAAAAATGAATTGGAAATGAGTTATCGATGTTTTTATTTAAAGTGTTTTGATATTTTAAATAATTACTTAAACTTGTTTTAAAAATAAATTATTATTCTTTAAAAATACTTATTATATATATATATTTGAAATAATTGGAATTTATTTATAAATTCTCTCGAGATTTGTAAATGGGGTTTACTTAACAGATGTGATTTTATAAGAGAAAATCTTATAATGAAATTCTGGGAACTTAATGAAATTTTCGAAATGTGAGAAACAAGAACTTCGAGATTGAATCTGAATTCATAAAGAAGTTATAAATGGATAGACGAGATTTTAAGTGAGTATGATCGATTTTGGAAAATGAAAGGAATTAACATAAATTTCAAATTTTTTTTAGATAAGTTATGAAATATTTTGAAAGTATAGGAATTAGAAATGATTTTGGGGAAATAGGCTTATAATATTTTCCTAAGTGTTGAAATGAAAGGTGTTGGAATATTTTAGCGATGAAGGGATTTATATTGGGATATTTTGCTAAGTAATGGATTATAAATCGAATTTGGAAATATTTCACTCGGTGTTGAATTAAGATATGATTTGAAAATATTCCATTAAAGATATAAGGATTTGAAACTATCTTCAAACGTTGGGATACTGAAAGAGATTTGAATATATATATCTGTGTAAAGATATTTGAATGATTGTTTGAAAAGATTTATAATATAGGCCCAGTGACTACTTATGTGTGTAATTTGATAGTTAAATAACCGACTATCAAATCCGACCAAATTCGTTGATCGTTTCAAAGGGACCGGGATTAGATTTAATTATCCGAAAACCACATCGATCTGATTAGTGTGTTACGAATAGTGATATCTCGAAGCTAAGGGAAATGGTGATCTTGAAGGAGATTCGGTTTGTTCACACCCAGAATAACTTTTATGGATGAATGTTGTCATTGCATTGTTGCCTGGAAGGCAGTGTTAGCATTCCAAGAATGAATGATATTCTTAAGTAATACGTAGCCTCAAGCCTCATCAACCGGGAATGTCTAAAACAAAGGAGATGCAGCAGAGCGAAGTGGGTCGCACCCAAGTAGGGTATGTTATCACTTTTCTAGATACCCTTGGATATATTATAATTATGGATATGGTTGTGCAAGGAAAAGAGAGCGCTCCATTAGGGTATGAACACCTGGGGTGATAACATATTCGGTACTATCCAGCTAGGGGTAGGCCGGTCCTATGTTGGGAGGGATCGTTAGGTACGATCTCAGTCCATTTTTCTAGAGATGTACTATGGCGTGCGGTACCCCAGTAGCCTAGTCATTGTATGAATCCAATATCCACTACGATCCTGTACGGTTTTGGTTGTGCCCAACTATGTTGAAACGTGAGATGCAAGCATTTCAGCTATTTTATAGTTTATTTTCTATAGACACTATTATAATATCAGATGATTTTGATATAAAATGTTTTGGTTATCGTAAGGTAAAAACCCGTCGTGTTTATATGTGATGCGGTCTTACGAGAAACCTTTATTTTCAAAGGATTTTGATAACAATAATAATTCAAATTGAGTGTGTTTTCTCACGTTGGTTTTCCAAACTGACTCGGGTATTATTTTATTATAATGCTCGGGTCAGACCGAGTATTACAGATTTAGGTTAGGATGCTTTGGAGTTCAGGAGATGAGCTAGAGGATTCTTAGGCGTATTATACGTACTTAGTTATTTCCGTTGTGTGTGTATGTTGTATATTCAACACTTGTGGAGACAAGTTATTATAACTGTCCAGATTGATTTGTTAATTGTTATACTCTAATGAAGATATGTATATTAACAGTTACGGTTTTCTTTTGTATAAAAAATCTATTATTATATATATATATATATATATTATATTTTGTTCCACTGCGATTTTGAGATTCTGCATTGTTATTTTTGTTTCTTCTTCTATCTCTTTTCTTTCTCTTAGTTATTCGCCTTTTGTACAATTTGTGTTGGACAAATGTGGTTTATTATCAACTCAAAGTGTACGGAACAGCGGGCCGCTACAGTTGGTATCAGAGCGCAAGGTTAAGCGACAACCTTGGCTTTGGTGGGGATTACTCATTAAAGATAGGGTCAGTAGTACCCTAGAATGAATCTGAGTATATTATAGATATGACTGTGTATTTGTTAGTGAATATAAATTGTTTTATATTGTGTTGACTTATGTTTGAGTGTTTATGAATTCTGGTCGGTACGATCTGGACAACAGTATCGATAGGGGTTTCTAAACTCTAAACAAGTTAAATCGACATAGTATTGTTTTAAAATAGGTAAATGAGATAATTTTTCCCAAACTATATTTTGATAAAAAAGAAATAATTTTCTAAAATTATTATAGTATATTGATATGGTTGGTTGTTATTATTATAATCAAAACAAGATCATAAATTGGAATGGTTATATATAACCAAATTAAGAGATATAAGTACGAATTATACAAATGAGTTAAAACTAAAATTTGATTCAAACTAGAATTTGGTAATTTAAATCTTGGGAATTTCAGAAATGTTTTCCAAGTATTTGAAATAAATGGTAATATTATTGTGAAAAGTTATTTGAATGGAAATTGTTTTAAATTGATTTTGGAAGTTATAAGGCACTGAACTCACTTCAGTCGTTGGTAAATAATTCTAGTGATGACTGCAGCATCATTAATACTCATTTTTGAGTTTCTAAGCGATAGATTGCTACCGTAGTAAATTGATATGGATATTTTGTTTCGATGTGTTGTTTTGAAATTCCGAAAGGAATTTGTTTTGGGATAAAACCAAGTGATTTTGAAAATTCCAAAGGAATGGTTTGTTAAACCAAAAAGAGTTATATAGATATATATTATGATTTCAAAATAGTTTGAAATAAAGAAAACGGGTGTTGTAATTCTGGAATTTCAATTTAAATGATTAGTGAAACCGAAAGAAGATAAGTTTTTGAACTTATAACCTGGAAATGTGAATTTCGATATGAAATTAAAATTTTAACTTAAGCCAGTTAAATAGATTGAGCTAGTAAATGGATGGAATGAATTAAACTTTAACTTAAGCTAAGCTAAATAAAATTGGATTGGATTTGAAACCATATCGAAATGAATTGAATATAAAATTTGAGTTGTAAAGTGACTATATAACTATAAGTTATAAATTTTGAATGGAATAAATTTAAGTGAAAAATTATAGAATTGTGAATAAATAAGTTTAAATAACTTATAAATCTGAGGAAATGGAAAAGAAAACCTGACTAAATGGGTTAATTGATTTGTTAAAGGAATGGAAATTAGAATTTGAATTATAAAGTGGAGTTGGACCCAAGTCAAAACCAAAAGAAGTGATGTTTGTCATAAATATCAGATTTTGAATTCTAAAATGGAAATGAACCAATTAGATAAATTAATTAGTGAATTGAATATTGAAATGGAGTTGGAGCCAAATGGAATTGAATTGTAATTGCAATAACTCCATGGAATAAATATAGACTTGGGTTGTGGAAACCAAATCGATGATAATCGAAAATGGATTAATGAAATGAACTAATTTAATAAATTAGTGAATGTAATGGAATTTGATTTACAATGACTTGGTGTTAAAAATAGAATTGGATTTAATTTGTGTTGAATTTGAATATGTTGTGTGTAAATATGAATTGAATGTTAATAAATGTCATGTGAATCATTTGGAATTGAATGAAGTGGCGTATAAATTGAATTTGAAGTGAATAACTAAATGTTGGAACCCTGTATTTGCATGTACCTTCTAAAATACATGATATATCATGTTAGCATTGTGAAATCATGTGTTTAATGTAGTTAAAGGGATGTAAAGTTATTAAATTTCGTATAAATGAAACTAATGGGATTTATTTAAGTAAGTACATGTACAAGGTGGCTACTGGGCTAGATTTGGGTTGCGAAATTGCATATAAAGTAAGTTCGCTCACCTAATAACGCTAAAGTATGGTACACTTACGAATTTAGCATGAAAAATAAAAATATTGATATATATATTTTGATGTCCGGCCATGAGAACCGATGTATATCTTTTTGTCATTTTTGTCATATTGCAAAAGGCTCTCCGTACAAGGAAGACTCTGCCAAAAAAATTCGAAAATTTAAGGTGTTAGAAAAAAATTTGTTAACCAAAATTTGATTTTGAATTATAATTGAAATAAGGGGTTTTGATTTAAAAATGAAAACTAATTGTGTTAAATGGAACTAAAGGATTTAGAAAGGTGAAACATTGAGTTTCAACTAAGTGGGTTTTAACAAGTCAATTGGTTTGTTGCATTTTTCGTACTTAGCAATTTCTGGGACGAAATTCTTTTAAGGGAGAAGGAATTTAACGACCTGGATTTTTCGACATTTTATTTTGAATATTTAAATGGTTTTAAATATTGTATTTGGAATATAAATTAATTTTTGAATATGAAGATTTTGGTTGAAATTATAGAATGAATTTAAATTTCAAATATTGCGATTTATCCTAATATGGAAATGGTGAATAATTGAAATTTGAGTTGAATATGAATTGAAACGATTTCTAATGTTGATTTAAACTCTATTTGAATTAGAAAATTAGATAGTAAGTTTTTAAAACTGAAATTTCAAGTGATTTCGTAATTTTTTTGAAATAGTCGATTTAATCGACGCGTAAAAATAGCGATATGGGGCACAATCCCGGAATTCAACAAAACTAGTTCCATTGGATTCGTAATAATATATTATTATCAGTTTTCAAATTTCGTAGCGGTTGGAGTTATTGTTTGGTCGTACGGGATAGAAACGCGTTAAAATTAAATTGGGAATTTAATATAATAATTGGGTTCAAAAAGCTATCTTCTCCATACGATCGAATTAGGTTCTGAAACTTTTCCATTGCATTTAGAATAGGGGAATAATATTAGGAACGCTAGACGGCACGCCTCGATTGGGATTCGGAGTATTTAGTTAGATATTTATTTTTTTTAAATATAATATGTTTTAAATTGATTTGACCCCAGCCGTTTTCCTTACTCCATCAGCCACCCTATCCCTATAGCAAGCCACCTACCTGATACGTAGCTTCATCCATTCTCTAATTTTAAATCATCGCTAGGAAGGAAAAAAAATTAAGCTCATTCCTTTTCTCCTCTTTGCTCAACTATTCTAGCATAGGCCGAACCCCCTTTATCAAAAATTAACCCTAACCCTATGTTTCAAATCCTGGTATGCGATAGAAGAAGAAAAATGATGTAACGACCCGAAAATTTTAACGGTTTCTATAACATAATTAACTGAAATTTTTCTTGAAACTAAATAATAAAATTTTGAAATGAAAATTTGATATATGAAATACGTCTAGTTAAACGTAGCAAATGTCAGATTTTCATCAGAGAATATGGAAGTTAATTCTATTGTGTAATTTTCAATTTCAATTTAAAATCAGTTAATTAGATGAAAATAAAATGTTTTCGAAATCTGAATATTTTTATACGATAAATTTTTTTAATATTTTCCAAGTGAGACGTCATCTTTCGTTTCATCAAATTTGGACTTCTCTAGCTTCGTTTATCTTATTTTCAGCGAAATTGCAGCAGTTTGGCAACAAATATCGGCTTTTGATAGGATGGTCGTATCGGTGATATCTGTATATCGTTTTGTTCGTCTCGTCATAGTAATCTCCATAGTATATTCACTTGTGTGTTTCGGAGTCCGATACGCGGTGGAATCTACGAAACGGTAACTTTATCGGTAACCGCTTCGTGCCTTTTGGGTTCTTGTGTCCATTCATTATCCATCGTATAAACTACATAGCCACTAGCTTTTTAATATACCCAGAATTTAATTTTTTCATTTACTATTCCATTTGTTCAATATAATTGCTATTTCATTTGGGTTCGGTCTCTCTCTCTATTCCATCTACTCCATTTCGTTTGTGCTCCTTCATTCTGAGAAAAAATATTTTAATAAAGTTTATATATTTAAGTGTATATGCCATGCCTGTAGCAACCGAACTTTAAAAGGCAAGTTCCCACCACTTGTCACTTTTCCATTCATGGCCGAACATCACTCTACCCATGCCGAGACCACTCTTCTACCTTGACCGCCACCCCGTGTAATGGCAGCACCACAACTCCACTCCCCATCACGTTCGCTCTTCCACCCCACCATGCAACACGTGCTCCAACCCCAAGCACGTTCGAGACCACCTTCCCTCTCCACGAGCACCCTACCGAACACAGCCCACCCCTTTGAACCACCTGACACGCTCGTCAACCTCTCCGCCGTATCTCCGAACTTACCCCACCATAGCAGCCGCCTACAGGCCAAAGCCTCTGATCCCCACCACTATATCACTGCCGAAGAAAACCCCCACACTACCGTGCCTCGTCAGCCTTCCCATGCATGCAATACCCACCTTCACCGAACAAAAACAATCTCACCACGTTGAACCCATCATTCCCCTACTCACCGTGCTCCATTTCTCTACGTCATCCTTCACCTGTACACCAACTCTTGCATCCCCTCTTCCATTGACCTGTAGCCACCCTCCCTTCCAAAAAAACAAAATGAAACGCATAGCCATCAATAGCCTGTGTTCTTCTCTCTCTATCGGTTGCTTGCGTGGTGTTCTTGAAATGATATATAAGGTACAGGTAAGTATACCTTTACCTGCTTATATATATAGTTGTACATATATAATTTTACATGTTTATGTATATAATGTTAATTTGTATATACACTTTTTACCTACAGCTGCTAATCAATTTATACTTTAAATATATATAATGTTTGTATACATATTATTATATTCATTAGTTCTGTTTTATATAAAAGAGAAGAAAAATATTTATATAATATGTTTTAAAGTATATATCAGTTTATATAGTAGTTCATATATATACGTATGTATACATGTGTTTTGGGTTTCAAAATAAAAATAAAAGTATATATGAATGATATATGTAAGTTGTATTGTATATATACTTGGTTTTAACAAATATGTATAATGTATATATATTAGCTTATATATATAACCTTTCTCTTATATAGATATAAGTTTATATAGATTTATATATATATATATACATATAAGATTTGTATATAATCTGTCTGTTGTTATATTATGTATGTTATAAAAGTTGGGTATTTTCTATTGAGTGTATATAAGTTTATATAAAAGTTATTTGATTTGTTAGTATAAATATAGGCTTGTGCAGGTTGTTTTATACTTACCCGTATATTTAAATTTGTATGTAAATAGCAGTATAGGAAAATATATTGTCCGTATGAATTTTTAATATAACATATAAATAGGTTGATTTTAAACAAGTGTATATATATATATAACTATTGGTTTTTTTTAAATATATTATATATATTTTAAAATGTGTAAAATTTAAGAATGATCTCGAAATATATATAGATTTTAATTCTGATATATGTATATATTTTTAAATTTAATATTAATTTTCAAATATATATATATATATATATATATATATATCTTATAAGGATTTTTTTCATGTTTTAAATTTTAGACTTTAAAATAATTTTGTATGTACGTGGTTTCATCGATCTCTTGTCCATCTTGACTTACTTTCCCCATATCGTATTTGTCACAGCAATCCCGAGCTTGTCGTGGTCCCGCTAATTCATGTATGTATTAGTGTCTGTATCCGTGTCATCTTCTTATTCTCTAACCTCGAAAGGTGAGCGATCACTCATGATTAACATTCTTATAGTTAGTAAATTTTATTTCACTTGAAACGACAATTGAAATATGCTGTAAAATTTGAACCGTTAATCATTTAATTGCTATATATGATATGCCATTATTTATAATTATTCACCTATGACATCTGACACTACAATATGTTATTTATATTATAATTAAATTTTTTACTGATGATATATGCCTATTGTTGATATGTTATATTATTATCATATTTGTTCTCACTCTGCAAGTTCCCTGTTAGCTTAGAATTCCCTATTGGTTGAAATGATACATACCCGAACGATATTATAGATTAGGGGAAAATTGTTATGGGTTGAAATGATAAACCCAAGCGATTTTCATTGATTTTGAAATTTTGGGATTACGGGTTGAAATGATATATACCCGTAGAATATTAAATTGCAGATTGAAATGATAAACATCTGTATCACTTGACCATAGAATAGAAAATTATATACGGACATCGTTGGTCTATTTTGAAAAATGATTTTTATAGTTTTGGAAGGAAATATATGGATTTTATTAAACATTGATTTTTAAATATAATAAAAAGATATTTTATTTTGTAAAATTAGATTAATTAATTTATATGTTTGGAAAATTTAAATTTACAAGTTAGTTTGAAAATATAGCTTTTCAAAAAAATTACTTATATAAATTTATTATTTTTAAAATATATAAAACAAGATTTAAAATGGATTTATTAATAAGTTTTAATTTAATACAGACTATTTAAATAAAATTTAATTTAATTAGTATATATATAATATGTTTAAATATTTAGTTAAAATTTTACATTAATATTCAAATAGATTTCTGTAATGACTTTAAATAAATAGAGGTTGGAAAATAAAGTTAAATTGACTTGAAATTTTAAATTGGTTAATAATTGAATTTAAATAAAAATGGATTTAAACTTATGGATTTTGAGGTTTTGAAAGATATGATTTATAACTTGATTTGATAAAAAGTGATTAAATATATATTCTCAACTTTAAATAAAATTGAGACTGAATATTAATATTGATTTAAATTTATAAATTGAGTTTTCATTTAATGGTTATTAAAATGATTAAGTGAATAATTTCCAATTTGAACAAAATTAAAGTTAAATGTTGAAAAATAAATGAAACTTATATTGAAATTGTTTGAATATTTAAACCTTGAATCTTATTGGAATTGAAATGATAGTTCAAACCTGGATTTGAATCGATTTGTGAAATATGAGGAAACTATTTTATTATATAAAGTAGTTTTAAAATATATAAACTATTTTAATATATAAATTATTTTAATATATATACTATTTTAATTTATAACTATTTTATTATATATATATATATACTATTTTCAGTATCTAAACTGTTTAAGAATAAGTGTTATGATTTTAATAGTGTAATGATTTAAAAAAACTGTTATGATTTCAAAAGTGTTATGATTTTAAAAGTGTTATGATTTCGAAAGTGTTATAATTTTTAAAAGTGTTACGATTTTGGAAATGCATATTGCTTAAAGTGAATAATGATATCGAATTGATATGGTTTTGAAATGAATGTGATATTTTGATGTGAAGTATGAACTATTTGAAATGAAATGACCACGGTGTGAAATAAACGTTTGGTTGTTAAAGAGACCAGGATCTGATATTGTCATACTCTCTCCCAATACCAAAAATCACTTTAACAACTCTGTACGTGGTGGAGATTCCAAAACGAAGTAGGATGGTTTGGCGACAATTCTGTATGAGATATTAACGTAGCGCTGACTCCCGTGAGTCAGCTTGATGTGGCTAAAACAGGAGCCACGCCGGACCAAGTGAGGTCATTCCTCCGACCGGACACATTTCTTTGATACCATTCTATTACTTTGTGATTTGATTGGGTGCACCTTTGATTTGGGAGTGTGTCACGAGATGGGCGGTAGTAGCTGCTATGCGTTACCACCAGTTCAGATCCGCAAACGGTATATCTACCCTGGCATTGCCTCGCGTGCCTTGTCACATGCCCTATCGCGCCTTCTACGAGTTTGTTTTGTACCGTACCTATGTGGTGTCCTCTGGGTAAACCACTGGTATGGTGGAGCGTACGGCATTGTATAGACTACGGGAATATATAAAATGTGTTAAGGGGGATATGGGTAACGCCTTAACGCTATTTTAATACTTTTACTTTACTATAGACATATTATAATAGCGTATATTACTACATAGTAGATAGTTCCACGGATCCTTAGAGGATGGAAATCCCAACTGTAACGACCCTGAAATTTAAATTTATTTAAATTAATAATTAAATGAAATATTGAGTTAAATTTATGATTAAATAAATTTTGAATAAAAATTGTGAAATTAAATTGATTAAATGGAGCGAGTTTCCCTGATCTCCAAGTATATTCTGTATAAATCCTTTAAGATTAAAATATTGTAAACAGTGTATATGTGTGCATATTGAATGTATATGTATATTTAGGTATATACGTGCAAATTTAATATATATATTTTAATTGATGGTTAAAGATGGTTTGAGTTTATAAAATAAATAATTGATAATGATATTAAATATTAAAATTTATGGTTAATAATAATTTGAATTTACAAATAGGATAATAAATATTAAAGTAAGATAACAATATGATTTAAAACTGGAAATAGAAAATAAATTTGACAAATTCAAATAGATATATATATATATATATAATAAGATAAATTTTAAAATATAAAATAATATATAGTTAGATTCAAACAACATAATTTAAAATAGGAATTTATTTACAATACAAAGTTAAAAACAAACAAGAAATAGGAATACAAACAAAAGAACTTACTAACACCTTTCAGCCGAAGTCAAGGATGGCCAAAGCAAAGAAGTTTAAATATATATATATACACTTGCAAAAATAAGAAAAAGAAAATATGTACAAAGCATGGGCAGGCAAGCCACTAAAATCATCTCAGCCGAGTTTGAAAGCTAAGAAAGTATATATTGTACAAAGCAATATTTTTATAAACAGGGATTGTATAGGCATTTAATGAAGCCCCAAAATTTGTTACCTCAGCCGAGTAAGGCAATGTAAGGCAAGATGCAAATACATACTTTCATTTAATGCTCTCTAACTCACCCATACACAAGTACAAAACTAGTATAAAATAATGTTACAAGAGAATGATGCTCAGTCCTTTACTATGAACTGCACATCCCCTTCTTAAGTATCTATACATCTCCAAGTTTTTGGTTCGTTCAAAACAACTAAGGTCTGAGAGAAAGAAAAAAATGAAGTGAATGTCATTTGTAAACAAAACAAGCATCTCAAATTTAAACATCAAAACAATATCCTCTTGAAATCAAACAAATACCAGATCAAACAATCAAGTAAAGTTCCAGAGCAAACCTGGAAACAGAGATAAAGTAATTAAATCAAAGACAAATGAAGGCAATTCCAAGTTTTAAAGTTTACAAGCTTTTTCATTTTCAATGGTGCTCTGTCCATTTAAAAACCCAGGTGAGCAAACTACCTTATTAATGCTTGAAAATCTGTTATATCTGGTTTACTTATTAGAATTGCTTGAAAATGTGCTGTGAGAATGCTGGCATGCCTGTATATTTTGTGTGCATACAGGTATAGGTCTTTGTTCATTCATCACAGGGTTTAAATCCTGTTCAAATTTTCAAATTCTCTCCCTCTAGCTTCTTATAGTTCATGATATCTGAACAAAAATAGATTTAAATGAACAAGGTCAAAAGTTTAAAAATATTCTTAAGTAAAATTTGGAAATAGTTTAAACTGGAAGACATTATACAGTGGAAGCTCTAAATCTGGTCAGATTCAAATATCATGATTTTACATTTCGCTTACACCACCTGATTTGATTTGTAAAACTAGGATTTTTAAAACTAAACTCAGAATTTTCAAGCAAGTATTTTGCGAGAGGTTTAAGGTTGAACGGAAGTGGAGTTTGGGTCGAATACTGGCGATCTAGGGAAGGAGAGGTCTCGGGCTTTTGTCTGAAGGTAGGCGGGTGATCAGTGATGCTGGGAAAATTGTTAGGATGGAAATCAAGGAATGGTGGAGGTTGCAATTGCCTTTTCTTTCCTGGAACCCTAGTTAAACTAAGTTAGGTAGTTCGATCAATTCCGGGTTCTAGGATGGACCGAGTGCTGCTAGGTTTTGGGGGATGATAGTTCGAACGTAGATGAAGGTGTGGCCGAAGTTACTGACGCTCCGGTGGTCTACGCAGCGGTGGCGAGGCGATTTACTGATGATGGGTTTAAGTCGAGAAATGGATCGAGCAGCCCAATTTCGAATTTCGATGAAATCATCGCAGCTGGCGTTTGAGATGATCGATGAAGTCGTAGGTGACTTGTGGAGGAGCCCGGTGACGATCGGAGAAGCTCCGATTGTATGTGCACGTGCACCGTGCCTCGGCGTATAAATGGGTTTTCTTTGGTCGTTGCAGTGGGAAGGGAGAAGATGAAGTCAAACTCGAAGGGGTACTCGAGTAGGAGCTGGGTTGGCTCGGGTATTTCTTTCGTGATTGCGTGGGGAAGCAACAGTTAAGACAAACTGTTTTTAAGAAAAAAAAATATAATACGAGGAGAGGAAGTACTCGGGGAAATTGGGGTTTGTCTCGGAGCAAACCAGGGGAGACTCGAGTAGAATTTTTGTGCAGGGTTCAAACTGTACCAGTTATTACAGTTTTTAATTTATTTTGTTTGTTTGTTTTAAATTTAAATCTTAAAGCAGAAATGAAGATAAATAGTTAATTTAAAAAGTATAATTACTTAATGGTAGGGAATTAAAGGAAATTAGTTACTTAGTGAAATTTATTTAGTTAATTGGATTTGTTAAGTCAATTACCTAAGTTTAAATTTAGTCAAAATAATCATTTAACCATTTGGAAAATATAAGTACTTAGAAGAAGAAATTAATTGACAATTATCGGATGTAATTAATTGAATGACAATGGGTAATTTGGACATAAATATTTGTTATTAATCAAGGGGTTAACCAAATTTATTAATTTAAAGAATTAAATAAATACTTGAAATTAATTGAGATAAATTAAAGGTTAAATTGATTCATTAATTAAGATTGATTTGTCAATAATTAAAATTGAACTAATAAATGATAAAGAGGGATTTTATTTCAAATAAATTGTAATTAACTTACGATAATTAACCCAGATTTAAAAATTAATACATCTGATTTAAATTTAGTCAACAAATGAATTTTACTTGTGAATGTTTGAACTTGACCGAATGATAAATTGTCTGATATCCCTGATCTGTGATACTTTGTGACATATCCTGATTTTATGTTGTGATCTGTAGTATACTTGATTATCTGTGCTGTAATTTATTATCTGTGACATATATATATCTGTGATCTGTATATGAAAGATAAGCGATATAGTTATATCGTTCATCAACTATATTTCTGTATTCTGATCTGTGATGATTCATCGAGTTGCACTATTGTGTGTGAAACCCCTAGACCACACTGTTACACACACAAATATGGATTTCACGTGGAAATCGGTTAAGTCACAGATGATTTAAATTTGATGTTTTTGAAATTGAAATTTTAATTTCAATTAATTTTGAAATCGGAAATTTGGGGTTTAAAATGAAAAGCTTTTGAAATGGAATTTCAAAGATAAAAGTTATTTTGAATAACTTAATCGAGTTTTGAAAATTTAAATAATTTGATTTAAATTTGAATTCAAGTTTGAAATTAAATCTATGATTTGGAAACTAGGGATAAAAGATGATATAAATGTGTTTGTATAAATTAAACCATTTTAAAAAGTATTAATTTGGGAATTTGAATTTAAACCAAGAATTTCAACTCGTATGAATGAATCAGATTTCCAAGTTGAAAACTGTTGTTTTCAAATGATAAAAGCTTTTAGATAAGAAAAGAAATTCCAGTTTAATTAAAGGAATTTCAAGTAAATTGAAAAATGGATTTTCCAAGTTATGAATTGTTTTGAAAGCTATGAATCAAATCTGTTATTTTTAACAGATTTAAATTGATGTTTTATTTAACCCATTCGAAACGGAATTGTTTGAAAGCTATTAGTTAAATCTTTGATTTAAAGATTTAACGAGTTAATTAAACTGAAATGGAAATCTATTTGGAAAATCTATGAATGAGTCTTTGTGAAATTAAGTGAACATTATGAATTGAATCTTTTTGTTTAAAAAGATTAAAATGGTAATTTGTTAACCATTTGAAAAGAAATTTTGGGTTTAAGTTGTGACTTAATTGAAATCCCAATATCCATATGTTTTTAAATATTTCGCTCACTATTCGGGTTAGCCGGGAAAGGACCTTTGGGTCGTATAACTCATTCCGAATAGTGATACGTCGTATATGGATAGCATTTGAAGACCGGTGTTGAAGATCGGATATTTTTCAAAAATGAAAGGACAACCTGTCGAATGTCTCTGCACTGAGTCGCGCCGGTATAGAGATTTATATCACTATTTTGTGACGGGAAGTCCGGACGTGATTGGAAATTATCCGGAATTGCAAGGGCTTCGTGAGAAGTGCCTTCGGTTCTGTTCGAACCCGGAACAGACTTGTATGGATACATGTCTGACATTACACTTTGAGATATAAAGCCGATTTCTTTCAAATACATATCTGTTGGTGGCGGAGAATTTATTCTCTTAGCTTAACACCCTTCTCTGAGACGTACGAGCTCAGAGGTTATGTAGTTGAAATTTATCAGCGATATATTCCCAATTTGGTAATGTGGCATGCTGAGTGTTGCTGTGTGATGATCAGTGTTTGATCATTTGTGATATGATCATTTATTTGATCTTATATCTTTGTGATCATAGGTTGATCAATTGTTTGACCCGAAGCATGGCTTTGTGAACAAAGCGTAGCTTTGTGGACGAGACTTCATCGAGCCTCACACCCCGGAAATGGTCAAAACAGGAAAAAATGCAGCAAGGTTCTAGGGAGTAGCGCCCCTTAGTGTATGTCATTCCTTCTGGATAAAGGTGGTATCATGGTATGGAGCCCAGATACTTAACCTCTGTGGTTACTGCATTATTACTTTGTGGTTGTTGCGAATCGGGGATCCTCGGGAAGATCGGTGACGATCGGGGGATGGCATACGCGTGTCAGTAGTTACCTATTTTTGCAGAGGTAACCCGGCCTTGTGTTGGCAGAGATCTAACCGTAATGTTAGGTTATTTCTCGGGTCGTCTATTCCAGGGACGTACCCATCGTGGAAAAGGAAGTTCCTTAGCCTGACCATTTGTTGGAAATCCAAAGAAACAATACGATCTTGTACGGTTTTAGTTGTAGAACCTATCATTCACTTATGGTGGTCACCACTGTTTGGATGGTAGCTATAGTAGGCATAAGTGCGGAATGCCTATGCTGGCTAAGATTAATATTATACTTTCGAAATGTTTTTTTTGCACTATGCACTAATAATAATATCAAGATTTGATTTTGCGTAGTAAGCATCTTTGACTATCATAAGAAGAAATCTCCTCCAAGTCTGCGTTTGCATTGTGTGTGTGGTGGGAGGTCTTATGGTAGTTTCATTTTAGAAAAGCATTGCGGATTTCAATGTTTAAAATTCTTTTGCTGTTGTTTAAAGATAAACTGTTTTTGTTGCTCACACCAGTCCCATGACTGATCCGGAGTTTATTGTTCCTTTCCTAAACTCTGGGTGCTCATAATTTCCTACACGAGCAGTCTAGAGTTGGGGTTTTCAGATATTCAGGTCTAGTAGATTTTCTGGAGTTAGTTCAGTCTTTGGATATGGACTGCACTTGCTTATCTTGGTGTATCGTTATTGGGAGTTCATGCTATATCTGAATTAGTGCCTTGAAGATGGAGATTATCCGCTGCTGATGTTATCTATTGTTTTCTTTTCCGCTGCTATTTGTTGTATCATATCTCTGATGTATATTGATATTCATTTGTATCACTCTGTTGTATCAGATATTGTATATCAATGTATTATTCATTTATTCCGCTGTGTTATTTACTTAATGTTGTTATAAGCTCCCGAGAACCAGATTCGACATTTGAATCTACGGCATTTTGAGTACAATGTGAAGTACGGGTGCCGATTTTCGAAGGTCGACTTTTGGGTCTTGACAAGTGGTATCAGAGCTAAGGTTGAACTTTAGTTCAGGAGTATAACACGTTAAGTAGCTCATTAGAGATAGAGTGAAGTAAACTCTAGAATGAGTAAATCCTTAAGATATCCGTCTGAACGTCTCAGTAAATTCTCTTACTATCCACTGATAGTGAGTATGAGTGCAAGAAGAAGACGAGATAGGGGACAAGGGAATACGACTATAAATGGTCAATACCCTGCAACAGTGGAAACAACTTTCTTATCAATATCCTTTGATTCGTTTCCAAATTTTTTGATTTCTTCGTACCAGCTACAAGAAGAAGTTTCAGTATAATGATGGCCCTACGAACCGTTGTAGGAGATTCTTATTTCGTATCTTCATCGACTTCTTATCAGCCTTTTGGATTTAAACCTTAATGAATTTGAAATTGGAAATTTAAATTGAGTTAAATTGAATAATAAAATATGAAGATAAAATTGAATTGAATCAATTAAAACGATATCGTTTAAAACCGAATTTGAAATTCTATTGTAATTTCTTTTGAATACCGAAGTCCGAAGAGGGACAAATTGGTATGTATTCTGAGATATTCCGACTTGAGTTTGGAATTCATATCATAAGTTTGAGAAGTTATAAGGAGATCGGATCTATCTATCTGTGCGTTATTTTCATGCCTGCGAATTTCGAGGACGAAATTCTTTTAAGGGGGGAAATTTGTAACGACCCTGAAATTTAAATTTATTTAAATTAATAATTAAATGAAATATTGAGTTAAATTTATGATTAAATAAATTTTGAATAAAAATTGTGAAATTAAATTGATTAAATGGAGCGAGTTTCCCTGATCTCCAAGTATATTCTGTATAAATCCTTTAAGATTAAAATATTGTAAACAGTGTATATGTGTGCATATTGAATGTATATGTATATTTAGGTATATACGTGCAAATTTAATATATATATTTTAATTGATGGTTAAAGATGGTTTGAGTTTATAAAATAAATAATTGATAATGATATTAAATATTAAAATTTATGGTTAATAATAATTTGAATTTACAAATAGGATAATAAATATTAAAGTAAGATAACAATATGATTTAAAACTGGAAATAGAAAATAAATTTGACAAATTCAAATAGATATATATATATATATAATAAGATAAATTTTAAAATATAAAATAATATATAGTTAGATTCAAACAACATAATTTAAAATAGGAATTTATTTACAATACAAAGTTAAAAACAAACAAGAAATAGGAATACAAACAAAAGAACTTACTAACACCTTTCAGCCGAAGTCAAGGATGGCCAAAGCAAAGAAGTTTAAATATATATATATACACTTGCAAAAATAAGAAAAAGAAAATATGTACAAAGCATGGGCAGGCAAGCCACTAAAATCATCTCAGCCGAGTTTGAAAGCTAAGAAAGTATATATTGTACAAAGCAATATTTTTATAAACAGGGATTGTACAGGCATTTAATGAAGCCCCAAAATTTGTTACCTCAGCCGAGTAAGGCAATGTAAGGCAAGATGCAAATACATACTTTCATTTAATGCTCTCTAACTCACCCATACACAAGTACAAAACTAGTATAAAATAATGTTACAAGAGAATGATGCTCAGTCCTTTACTATGAACTGCACATCCCCTTCTTAAGTATCTATACATCTCCAAGTTTTTGGTTCGTTCAAAACAACTAAGGTCTGAGAGAAAGAAAAAAATGAAGTGAATGTCATTTGTAAACAAAACAAGCATCTCAAATTTAAACATCAAAACAATATCCTCTTGAAATCAAACAAATACCAGATCAAACAATCAAGTAAAGTTCCAGAGCAAACCTGGAAACAGAGATAAAGTAATTAAATCAAAGACAAATGAAGGCAATTCCAAGTTTTAAAGTTTACAAGCTTTTTCATTTTCAATGGTGCTCTGTCCATTTAAAAACCCAGGTGAGCAAACTACCTTATTAATGCTTGAAAATCTGTTATATCTGGTTTACTTATTAGAATTGCTTGAAAATGTGCTGTGAGAATGCTGGCATGCCTGTATATTTTGTGTGCATACAGGTATAGGTCTTTGTTCATTCATCACAGGGTTTAAATCCTGTTCAAATTTTCAAATTCTCTCCCTCTAGCTTCTTATAGTTCATGATATCTGAACAAAAATAGATTTAAATGAACAAGGTCAAAAGTTTAAAAATATTCTTAAGTAAAATTTGGAAATAGTTTAAACTGGAAGACATTATACAGTGGAAGCTCTAAATCTGGTCAGATTCAAATATCATGATTTTACATTTCGCTTACACCACCTGATTTGATTTGTAAAACTAGGATTTTTAAAACTAAACTCAGAATTTTCAAGCAAGTATTTTGCGAGAGGTTTAAGGTTGAACGGAAGTGGAGTTTGGGTCGAATACTGGCGATCTAGGGAAGGAGAGGTCTCGGGCTTTTGTCTGAAGGTAGGCGGGTGATCAGTGATGCTGGGAAAATTGTTAGGATGGAAATCAAGGAATGGTGGAGGTTGCAATTGCCTTTTCTTTCCTGGAACCCTAGTTAAACTAAGTTAGGTAGTTCGATCAATTCCGGGTTCTAGGATGGACCGAGTGCTGCTAGGTTTTGGGGGATGATAGTTCGAACGTAGATGAAGGTGTGGCCGAAGTTACTGACGCTCCGGTGGTCTACGCAGCGGTGGCGAGGCGATTTACTGATGATGGGTTTAAGTCGAGAAATGGATCGAGCAGCCTAATTTCGAATTTCGATGAAATCATCGCAGCTGGCGTTTGAGATGATCGATGAAGTCGTAGGTGACTTGTGGAGGAGCCCGGTGACGATCGGAGAAGCTCCGATTGTATGTGCACGTGCACCGTGCCTCGGCGTATAAATGGGTTTTCTTTGGTCGTTGCAGTGGGAAGGGAGAAGATGAAGTCAAACTCGAAGGGGTACTCGAGTAGGAGCTGGGTTGGCTCGGGTATTTCTTTCGTGATTGCGTGGGGAAGCAACAGTTAAGACAAACTGTTTTTAAGAAAAAATAATATAATACGAGGAGAGGAAGTACTCGGGGAAATTGGGGTTTGTCTCGGAGCAAACCAGGGGAGACTCGAGTAGAATTTTTGTGCAGGGTTCAAACTGTACCAGTTATTACAGTTTTTAATTTATTTTGTTTGTTTGTTTTAAATTTAAATCTTAAAGCAGAAATGAAGATAAATAGTTAATTTAAAAAGTATAATTACTTAATGGTAGGGAATTAAAGGAAATTAGTTACTTAGTGAAATTTATTTAGTTAATTGGATTTGTTAAGTCAATTACCTAAGTTTAAATTTAGTCAAAATAATCATTTAACCATTTGGAAAATATAAGTACTTAGAAGAAGAAATTAATTGACAATTATCGGATGTAATTAATTGAATGACAATGGGTAATTTGGACATAAATATTTGTTATTAATCAAGGGGTTAACCAAATTTATTAATTTAAAGAATTAAATAAATACTTGAAATTAATTGAGATAAATTAAAGGTTAAATTGATTCATTAATTAAGATTGATTTGTCAATAATTAAAATTGAACTAATAAATGATAAAGAGGGATTTTATTTCAAATAAATTGTAATTAACTTACGATAATTAACCCAGATTTAAAAATTAATACATCTGATTTAAATTTAGTCAACAAATGAATTTTACTTGTGAATGTTTGAACTTGACCGAATGATAAATTGTCTGATATCCCTGATCTGTGATACTTTGTGACATATCCTGATTTTATGTTGTGATCTGTAGTATACTTGATTATCTGTGCTGTAATTTATTATCTGTGACATATATATATCTGTGATCTGTATATGAAAGATAAGCGATATAGTTATATCGTTCATCAACTATATTTCTGTATTCTGATCTGTGATGATTCATCGAGTTGCACTATTGTGTGTGAAACCCCTAGACCACACTGTTACACACACAAATATGGATTTCACGTGGAAATCGGTTAAGTCACAGATGATTTAAATTTGATGTTTTTGAAATTGAAATTTTAATTTCAATTAATTTTGAAATCGGAAATTTGGGGTTTAAAATGAAAAGCTTTTGAAATGGAATTTCAAAGATAAAAGTTATTTTGAATAACTTAATCGAGTTTTGAAAATTTAAATAATTTGATTTAAATTTGAATTCAAGTTTGAAATTAAATCTATGATTTGGAAACTAGGGATAAAAGATGATATAAATGTGTTTGTATAAATTAAACCATTTTAAAAAGTATTAATTTGGGAATTTGAATTTAAACCAAGAATTTCAACTCGTATGAATGAATCAGATTTCCAAGTTGAAAACTGTTGTTTTCAAATGATAAAAGCTTTTAGATAAGAAAAGAAATTCCAGTTTAATTAAAGGAATTTCAAGTAAATTGAAAAATGGATTTTCCAAGTTATGAATTGTTTTGAAAGCTATGAATCAAATCTGTTATTTTTAACAGATTTAAATTGATGTTTTATTTAACCCATTCGAAACGGAATTGTTTGAAAGCTATTAGTTAAATCTTTGATTTAAAGATTTAACGAGTTAATTAAACTGAAATGGAAATCGATTTGGAAAATCTATGAATGAGTCTTTGTGAAATTAGGTGAACATTATGAATTGAATCTTTTTGTTTAAAAAGATTAAAATGGTAATTTGTTAACCATTTGAAAAGAAATTTTGGGTTTAAGTTGTGACTTAATTGAAATCCCAATATCCATATGTTTTTAAATATTTCGCTCACTATTCGGGTTAGCCGGGAAAGGACCTTTGGGTCGTATAACTCATTCCGAATAGTGATACGTCGTATATGGATAGCATTTGAAGACCGGTGTTGAAGACCGGATATTTTTCAAAAATGAAAGGACAACCTGTCGAATGTCTCTGCACTGAGTCGCGCCGGTATAGAGATTTATATCACTCTTTTGTGACGGGAAGTCCGGACGTGATTGGAAATTATTCGGAATTGCAAGGGCTTCGTGAGAAGTGCCTTCGGTTCTGTTCGAACCCGGAACAGACTTGTATGGATACATGTCTGACATTACACTTTGAGATATAAAGCCGATTTCTTTCAAATACATATCTGTTGGTGGCGGAGAATTTATTCTCTTAGCTTAACACCCTTCTCTGAGACGTACGAGCTAAGAGGTTATGTAGTTGAAATTTATCAGCGATATATTCCCAATTTGGTAATGTGGCATGCTGAGTGTTGCTGTGTGATGATCAGTGTTTGATCATTTGTGATATGATCATTTATTTGATCTTATATCTTTGTGATCATAGGTTGATCATTTGTTTGACCCGAAGCATGGCTTTGTGAACAAAGCGTAGCTTTGTGGATGAGACTTCATCGAGCCTCACACCCCGGAAATGGTCAAAACAGGAAAAAATGCAGCAAGGTTCTAGGGAGTAGCGCCCCTTAGTGTATGTCATTCCTTCTGGATAAAGGTGGTATCATGGTATGGAGCCCAGATACTTAACCTCTGTGGTTACTGCATTATTACTTTGTGGTTGTTGCGAATCGGGGATCCTCTGGAAGATCGGTGACGATCGGGGGATGGCATACGCGTGTCAGTAGTTACCTATTTTTGCAGAGGTAACCCGGCCTTGTGTTGGCAGAGATCTAACCGTAATGTTAGGTTATTTCTCGGGTCGTCTATTCCAGGGACGTACCCATCGTGGAAAAGGAAGTTCCTTAGCCTGACCATTTGTTGGAAATCCAAAGAAACAATACGATCTTGTACGGTTTTAGTTGTAGAACCTATCATTCACTTATGGTGGTCACCACTGTTTGGATGGTAGCTATAGTAGGCATAAGTGCGGAATGCCTATGCTGGCTAAGATTAATATTATACTTTCGAAATGTTTTTTCTGCACTATGCACTAATAATAATATCAAGATTTGATTTTGCGTAGTAAGCATCTTTGACTATCATAAGAAGAAATCTCCTCCAAGTCTGCGTTTGCATTGTGTGTGTGGTGGGAGGTCTTATGGTAGTTTCATTTTTGAAAAGCATTGCGGATTTCAATGTTTAAAATTCTTTTGCTGTTGTTTAAAGATAAACTGTTTTTGTTGCTCACACCAGTCCCATGACTGATCCGGAGTTTATTGTTCCTTTCCTAAACTCTGGGTGCTCATAATTTCCTACACGAGCAGTCTAGAGTTGGGGTTTTCAGATATTCAGGTCTAGTAGATTTTCTGGAGTTAGTTCAGTCTTTGGATATGGACTGCACTTGCTTATCTTGGTGTATCGTTATTGGGAGTTCATGCTATATCTGAATTAGTGCCTTGAAGATGGAGATTATCCGCTGCTGATGTTATCTATTGTTTTCTTTTCCGCTGCTATTTGTTGTATCATATCTCTGATGTATATTGATATTCATTTGTATCACTCTGTTGTATCAGATATTGTATATCAATGTATTATTCATTTATTCCGCTGTGTTATTTACTTAATGTTGTTATAAGCTCCCGAGAACCAGATTCGACATTTGAATCTACGGCATTTTGAGTACAATGTGAAGTACGGGTGCCGATTTTCGAAGGTCGACTTTTGGGTCTTGACACCAACTATCCTTTAAGTTACTTGTGTTTCAATTGACATTTCACTTGAGTTAAATTTATTGATATAAGAATGTTAATCCTGACTCGAGTGTTTCGTGCTATGCTTTATGCTCGGGTCAGACTGAGTGTCGCAGCATTTGAGACTCACCTTTGGAGATTGGAGCTTTGCTTGAAGACCTGTTTTATATATTCAGCTTTTCCAGTTGTTTTGTTCAGACTTGTCATCTGTTTGTATTTGAGACTAAATTGTATTTGAGATATTCTGTTGTAATTTGTTTCAAACTCTGTTGTTTTTTATAGTAGCTTTATGAACTACTATTTATCTATTCCGCTGCTTATTATTATATTACTCGATGTCTGTGATTCTGTGATTGATTTATTTACTGTATATGCTAAGTTTTTCCAAATATAAATTAACAACCTGTTGTTTTGAGCACTTCAAGTCTAACATATGCGGATGCGAATGGTTCAAAATAGCAGATCGTTACAGTTGGTATCAAAGCTCTGGTTTAGGCAAACTTAGCATATGGAGTAAAATTTAATCATAGAATCGTATTCGTTCGAGCTTGAATTCTTCGTTAGGTTTCTCTTTGCTTAGGATTTCTTTCAGATTTTGGAACTTTCCCTTTTGTTCTAAGATCCATTCTTGTCTCTCCCTATTCGTGT
Organism: Allium fistulosum; assembly: GCA_030737815.1. Classification (NCBI taxonomy): domain Eukaryota; kingdom Viridiplantae; phylum Streptophyta; class Magnoliopsida; order Asparagales; family Amaryllidaceae; genus Allium; species Allium fistulosum. The sequence continues at coordinate 474,016,723 of CM060907.1, forward strand.
TCTTCTTGATACTGGAGCATCCCATAACTCCATTTCTGTTCCGACAACCTTAGTATGATTTGTAAAGGGGTGAACTCCTTTACAACAGGCGGCGATTCACCAGAGATTTCTACGTCCTCAGTTTAGATGCTGTTATTTCTTGCAAATCTAAAACCGTTTCTAGTGGACGATCAGGGTAATTCCCTTGTAATCTTGACTCCACCCCCGAGTCAGGGATTATCCTGATGTTTTGGGTAAAGTCACTTCTCTTCCCTTCAAGCGGGAAATTGAATTTCCGCATCGATCTTATTCCTGGAATCTCGGTTGACCCGGTTAAGGTCACCGCAATAAAAATAAGTCTGTCCATCTTTCCTCTTTTGTAATTCAATTATTTTATCTTACTTTCGAGCCTATCTTCTTAGTTGAAATTCTTGTTGATTAGGGTCCCTCTAAATTGGAATCTCTATACCCGTGTTCTAAATCTATTTTGAACCATCCTGTGAGGGAGTGTATTTGTAATTAAAATAAAAATGTTTTATATATTGTGTTGTTTGAAATGTTAAGTTTGAATTTTGGGTTTCGATCGATTCGTCTAGCTAACATTATCGATAGGAATTCAAAAATACTTGAACAAAGCAAACTGACACAATATTTTTTTCAAAATTGGTAAATGAAATAATTTTATGTATAATTTTATATATAAAGGTATAATTTTATATATAAAGGTATAATTTTATATATAAAGGTATAATTTTATATATAAAGGTATAATTTTCTGAAATTGAATAGTTAAATGAATTAGTTGTTAGAAATGATAGTATTTGATTTTCATTTATGTTTTGTAAACCATTGAATATTGCAACATGATATAAATAATTTTTTTATAAAACATGGTTTATAAATTGATTTGGAATTGAAAGGAAATTAAATAAAGAATTTGAGAATTCAATTTCCGATATTTTCAAGAAAAATTTGGTTTTTAAAGTTTTGGAATAAATTATTTGAAAGTATTTTCGAATAAAAATGGTTTCAAAAGAATAATTTTAAAAGAATTAAGTCTGTACTCTCTTCATTTGTCGTTGGAAAATGATTTCGGTGACGACTACAGCATCTTCGACATTCATTTTCGAGTCTCAAAGTGGAGAGACCGCTTAGTAGCTTTGCTGCACTTTTGTTTGAAGATGGATTTGATTTGAATTTCTTGAGTATGATTTGATGTATAAAATACATATATGTATATATTTACTTCAAAATTGGTTAAAGTGAATCCGGAAATTTAGTTCTTAAAATTCTGTGTTCAGTAATGGTTTCAATAATTGAAATAAAGAATTTTTTTCGAATAATCGGAGAGTTGAAAATAAGAAATGAAATTAAAACAGTTGATTAGGAAAAATTTATTTGTATAATGATCAATTGCATTCTAACACATATATATGACTTACCTAAAATATTCAAAAATTTAAATTATTAATGTGGGTATGTAATTGAAGGTTATACAAGAGAAATTTAATAATAAAAAATGTTCAAATTGAATTTTTCTAAATAGAAATGTTGTAATTAGGAGGAAAATTTGGTAAAGTGTTCAATTACATTTGAAAACTTTAAATAAAACTTACCTGGAATGTTTAAATATAATGAGAATATGTAATTGAATAGTATACAACATAAAAATATAAGTAAAAAGATATCTAAAAATTTAATTTTGTTAAGGGAATTTATAAATAAAAATTTAGTTGTTATAATGAATGTTTAATTTATGTTAAGAAAAGTTAAAAGAGAAATGATGATTAAGTAAATAAATATGAACCGAAGAATGGTTAAAAATTTGAATTATAAGTGGAATTAACTTAACTAAAGAAAAATGGATAAAATAAATGAGTTAAATAAAATAAATTTTGTTTTAAAAGAAATTTTGTAATAAAGGTTAATAATTGAAGCCAAATCAATTGAATGAAAATTATTGAATTGAAACCAATCAAATGTGAATATAATGAATATTTATTGATTTAATAAAACAGATTAAAACCAAAATTTGTGTAATATTAATCAATTTAAAAACTAATGAAATTTATATGGTTTTAAATTAATTGTTTTATCTAATACTGGGTATTTTAAATCTATATTTCCTTTCTGGTTGTTCATAATCTCCTACCTCGTTCCTTTTCGAGGACGAAAAGTTTTGAGTGGGGGAGAGTGTAACGACCCAAAAATTTTAACGGTTTCTATAACGTAATTAACTGAAATTTTGCTTGAAAATAAATAATAAAATTTTGAAATGAAAATTTAATATTTGAAATACGTCTATTTAAATGTAACAAATGTCAGATTTTCATCAGAAAATATGGAAGTTAATTCTATTGTGTAATTTTCAATTTTAATTTACAGTCAATTAATTAGATGAAAATAAAATGTTTTCGAAATCTGAATATTTTTATACGATAAAAATGTTTAATATTTTCTAAGTGAGACGTCATCTTTCGTTTCATCAAATTTGGACATCTCTAACTTCGTTTATCTTATATTCAGCGAAATTGCAGCAATTTGGCAGCAAATATCGACTTTCGATAGGATGGTCGTATTGTTGATATATGTATACCGTTTTGTTCGTCTCGTCGTGATGATCTTCAAAGTATATTCACTTTTGTGTTTCGGATTTCGATACTTGGTGGAATCTGCGAAACGGTATCCATATCGGTAACCGCTTCGTGCCTTTTGGGTTCTTGTGTCCATTTATTATCCATCATATAAACTGTATAGCCACTAGCTTTTTAATTTTCCCAGAATTTAATTTTGTCACATACTATTCCAACTGTTCAATATAATTGCTATTTCATTTGGTTTTGGTCTCTCTCTCTATTCCATCTGCTTCATTTCGTTTGTGCTCCTTCATTCTGAGAAAAATTATTTTAATAAAGTTTATATAATTAAGTGTACAAGCCATGCCTGTAGCAACCGAACTTTAAAAGGCAAGTTCTCTCTGCCTGTCACTTTTCCCTTCATCGCCGAACATCACTCCACCCATGCCGAGACCACCCTCTTTCCTTGAGCGCCACCCCGTGTAATGGCAGCACAACAACTCCACTCCCCATCACGTTCGCTCTTCCACCCCACAATGCAACACGTGCACCAACCCCAAGCACGTCCAAGACCACCTTCCCTCTCCACGAGCACCCTACCGAACACAGCCCACCCCTCCGAACCACCTGACATGCTCGTCAAACTCTCCGTCGTATCTATGACCTTGCCTCACCATAGCAGCCGCCTACAGGCCAAAGCCTCCGATCCCCGCCACTATATCACTACCGAACAAAACCCCCACACTACAATGCCTCGTCAGCCTTCCCATGCAAGCAATACCCACCTTCACCGAACAAAAACAACCTCACCACGTTGAACCCATCATTCCCCTGCTCACCGTGCTCCATTTCCCTACATCATCCTTCACGTGTACGCCAACTCTCGCATCCCCTCTTCCATTGACCTATAGCCGCCATCCCTTCCAAAAAAAAATTATGAAACGCATAGCCATCAACGGCCTGTGTTCTTCTCTCTCTATAAGTTGCTTGCATTGTGTTCTTTCAATGATATATAAGGTACAGGTACATATACTTTTATCTGCTTATATATATAGTCATACATATATACTTTTACCTATTTATGTATATAAAGATAATTTTTATATACACTTTTTACCTACAGTTGCTAATTAAATTATACTTTATATATATATATAATGTTTGTATACATATTATTATATTCGTTAGTTCTGTTTTATATAAAAGAGAAGAAAAATAGTTATATAATATATTTTAAAGTATATATCGGTTTATATAGTAGTTCATATATATACGTATGTATACATGTGTTTTGGTTTTCAAAATAAAAATAAAAGTATATATGAATGATATATGTAACCTGTATTGTATATATTCCTGGTTTTAACAAATATGTATAATGTATATATATTAGCTTATATATATAACCTGTATGTTAAATAGATATAAGTTTATATAAGATTTTTATATACATATATACATATAAGATTTGTATATACCCTATCTATTGTTATATTATGTAAGTTATACAAGTTGGGTATTTTCTGTTGAGTATATATAAGTTTATATAAAAGTTATATAATTTGCTAGTATAAATATAGTCTTGTGTAGATTGTTTTATACTTACCCATATATTTAAATTTGTATGTATATAGTGGTATAGGAAAATATATTGTCAGTATGAATTTTTAATATAACATATAAATAGGTTGATTTTAAACAAGTGTGTATATATATATAACTATTGATTTTTTAAATATAATATATATATTTTAAAATTTGTAAAATTTAATAATGATCTTGAAATATATATAGATTTTAATTCTGATATACATATATATGTTTAAATTTAATATTGATTTTCAAATATATATATATATATAAGGATTTTTTTTCATGTTTTAAATTTTAGACTTTAAAATAATTTTATGTACGTGGTTTCATCGATCTCTTGTCCATCTTGACTTACTTTCCCTATATCGTATTTGTCACAGCAATCCCGAGCTTATCGCTGTCCCACTAATTCGTGTCTATATCAGTGTCCATATCTGTGTCATCTTCTTGTTCTCTAACCTCGAAAGGTGAGCGATCACTTACGATTAACATTCTTATAGTTAGTAAATTTTATTTCACTTGAAACGACAATTGAAATATGCTGTAAAATTTGAACCGTTAATCATTTAATTGCTATATATGATATGCCATTATTTCTAATTATTCACCTATGACATCTGACACTATAATATGTTATTTATATTATAATTAAATTTGTTACTGATGATATATGCCTATTGTTGATATGTTATATTATTATCATATTTGTTCTCACTCTGCAAGTTCCCTGTTAGCTTAGAATTCCCTATGGGTTGAAATGATACATATCCGAATGATATTATAGATTAGTGGAAAATCGTTATGGGTTGAAATGATAAACCCAAGCGATTTTCATTGATTTTGAAATTTTGGGATTGCGGTTTGAAATGATATATACCCGTAGAATATTAAATTGTGGATTGAAATGATAAACATCCGTATCACCTGACCATAGGATAGAAAATTATATACGGACACCGTTGTTTTAATTTGAAAAATGATTTTTATTGTTTTGGAAGGAAATATATGGATTTTATTAAATATTGATTTTTAAATATAATAAAAAGATATTTTATTTTGTAAAAGTAGATTTTTAAATTATATGTTTGGAAAATTTAAATTAACAAGTTAGTTTGAAAATATAGCTTTTAAAAAAAATTACTTATAAAAATTTATTATTTTTAAAATATATAAAATAGATTTATTAATAAGATTTAATTTAATTAGTATATATATAATATGTTTAAATATTTAGTTAAAATTTGACATTAATATTCAATTAGATTGTGTAATGACTTTAAATAAATAGAGGTTAGAAAATAAAATAAAATTGACTTGAAATTTTAAATTGGTTAATAATTGAATTTAAATAAGAATGGATTTAAACTTATGGATTTTGAGGTTTTGAAAGATATGATTTATAACCTGATTTGATAAAAAGTGATCAATTGAATATTCTCAACTTTAAATAAAATTGAGACTGAATATTTAATATTGATTTAAATTTATAAATTGAGTTTTTATTTAATGGTTATTAAAATGATTAATGAATAAATTCCAATTTAAACAAAATTAAAGTTTAACGTTGAAAAATAAATGAAACTTATATTGAAATTGTTTGAATATTTAAACCTTGAATCTTATTGGAATTGAAATGATAGTTCAAACCTGGATTTTAATCGATTTGTGAAATCTGAGGAAACTATTTTGTTATATAAAGTATTTTTAAAATATATAAACTATTTTAATATATAAATTATTCTACTATATATACTATTTTAATTTATAACTATTTTATTATATATATACTATTTTCAATATCTGAACTGTTTAACTGTAAATGTTATGATTTTAAAAGTGTTATGATTTCAAAAAATGTTATGATTTCAAAAGTATTTTGATTTCAAAAGTGTTATGATTTCGAAAGTGTTATAATTTTTAAAAGTGTTACGATTCTAGAAATGCATATTACTTAAAGTGGATAATGATATCGAATTGATATGGTTTTGAAATGAATGTGATATTTTGATATGAAGTATGAACTATTTGAAATGAAATGACCACGGTGTGAAATAAGCGTTTGGTTGTTAAAGAGACCGGGATCGGATATTGTCATACTATTTGCCAATACTGAAAACCACTTTAACAACTATGTACGTGGTGGAGCTTCCAGAACGAAGTAGGATGGTTTGGCGACGATTCTGTATGAGGTATTAACGTAGCCCTGACTCCCATGAGTCAGCTTGATGTGGCTAAAACAGGAGACATGCCGGGCCAAGTGAGGTCATTCCTCCGATCAGACACATTTCTTCGATACCATTTTATTACTTTGAGATTTGATTGGGCGCACCTTTGATTTGGGAGTGTGTCACGAGGTGGGTGGTAGTAGCTGCTATGCGTTACCACCAGTACGGATCCGCAAACGGTATATCTACCCTGGCATTAACTCACGTGCCTTGTCACATGCCCTATCGCGCCTTCTACGAGTTTGTTTTGTATCGTACCTATGTGGGGTCCTCTGGGTAAACCACCGGTTTGGTGGAGCGTACGACATTGTATAGACTACGGGAATATATAAAAGTGGAAATTAGCCACAAGGGCCTCTATAGCAAGTGGAATTAGTTTCTAGGACACACAACTGGAATAATTACTTTCAAGGACAAAATGTAAAATAATTAGTTTCTAGGGCCTAAAAACCTATGAAATTATGTCCTTGAAAGTAATTGGACTGCTAACTTTGTCCTTGATAGTAATTATTGTGCTGACTTTGGCCTTGAAAGTAATTTCTTTGAATGTGTGTCCTAGAAACTAATTGGACTGCAAAGTTTGTCCTTCTGGTGAAATGCCCCTATATAAAATGTGTTAAGGGTGATATGGGTAACGCCTTAACGCTATTTTAATACTTTTACTTTACTATAGACTATTATAAAAGCGTATATTACTACATAGTAGATAGTTCCACGGATCCTTAGAGGATGGAAAGCCCAATTATCCTTTAAGTTACTTGTGTTTCAATTGACATTTCACTTGAGTTAAACTTACTGATATAAGAATGTTAATCCTGACTCGAGTGTTTCGTGTTTTGCTTTATGCTCGGGTCAGACTGAGTGTCACAGCATTTGAGACTCACCTTTGGAGATTGGAGCTTTGCTTGAAGATCTGTTTTATATATCCAGCTTTTCCACTTGTTTTGTTCAGACTTATCATCTGTTTGTATTTGAGACTACATTGTATTTGAGATATTCTGTTGTAATTTGTTTCAAACTCGGTTGTTTTATATAGTAGCTTCATGAACTACTATTTATCTATTCCGCTGCTTATTGTTATATTACTCTGTGTCTGTGATTCTGTGATTGATTTATTTACTGTATACGCTAAGTTTTTCTAAATATAAATTAACAATCTGTTGTTTTGAGCAATTCAAATCCGATATGTGTGGATGCGAATGGTTCGAAATAGCGGGTCATTACAAATGAGAAATCAAATTCATGAGCATGATATGCATCGTTGACATTAGTGTGTGAAGGGGAGGAGGTGCACGAACTTCAAGAAGTCACGACCAGTTCTAGCGATTTACGATTTGGGTAGACGATCGATGGCAATTGATGCGTGATGCTGGCATAAGGCGTATGATGTGGGGACAGGATCGATTGGATTTGCGACTTTGACTCCCATGACTTGGATAATTGTTGAATGACATGGTCGAACAGTGTAGCCAGTGGTGTAAATTTAGGTGGACAGCGAAGTGGAGGAGTGCGGTATTGATTGGAGTAGGTGGTTAGGTTTGCGTGGATGTGCTTGTAGTGGCGCAGGTTGTGGGTTGATGGCGGCGTTCGATTTAGTGGCTGATTGGTATGGTCGATGATGATTGATGTGGCTAGTTATGACAATGTGGTGGTGAAGTCTGATGCGAGGACTGAGATGTGTTGGGGATGGCTTTAGGCATTTAAAAGGAAGGTTTGGGTAGCAACAATGGAGGTGATAGGAGCTTGACAGTGAAGATGAAGAGTAGCGACAAAGTCATCGATTTAGTTGAATTAACATCGTTTTGGTCCAAATCGAACAAGATCTATCACGTTGAACTCGTATCGACGATAGCTATGTGTCGGAATTGGATTGGATGCATTTTGAACTAGTTGAATTTTGAGCTATAGTCGAACACCGTTCGACTGTAGACCAAACTGAACATGGAAACAATAATTAGAGATCAAGGTGAGTAAATCTCACTCATTTGGATTGCTAGTTACAATTTAAAGTGTGTAATTAATTACTGGTTGATTTAATGGATAGATAAATTATTTTCTAGTTGAATGTTATATTATATATATATATATATATTAGTAGTTGAATATATTTCCCACCGTTGGAGCCGATGAGACACTATGCGCCCCGCATAATAGTGGATGACCCTATATTACCACAATATCCGTCTCGAAACAGGAATGGTATTTTATGTTATGTAACATCTATGGATGCAGGGAAATAGGTTGGAGGGATCCAACTGGATTCCTCAAATATATTGATTGTTTTTCATATATATCGATATATGATGTGATTGAATAATCTGTTTTGGATTATTGTATGATTTGATTCATTGGATGTTATAGTAGCATTGGCCTTATTTTGGTATTTCAAATACCATTAATAATAATTTTGAATTTTAAAAGAGATTAAAAGGGAATTTGTGGAAATAAAATTATTTATATTGATTTGAAATATTTGATAAGGAATGAATGTGAATTAAATAAAAATATTTATATTGATTTGGAATTCACTTAACTATTTTACAAAGTGTTTTAAAATAAATATTTTGAAACTAATTTATATAAGAAATTTGGAACAATAGATTTAATGATATTTCTAAAAATTTAAATGGAAGTCGAAATCGAGTTTTTGAATTGATTTGGAATAAAATTGGTTTTATTAGAAATACAATTCTAAATGTGTTTTAAAATAGAAATCGATTGATAAAATAGATTTGTTTAATATAAATCTGTTATTAACAGAGAACAACCAAAAATGAGTTTATAAATTTATAAACGATGTTTATAAATAAAGTGAAATGATTATCATTTGATAAGTTGAAAATATAAATCCACCGTAGAGATTTAAAGTGAGATATGGAAATCGGTTTAGGGGACAGATTGTGGAATATATTTTTGGAATTTGGAAATAGTCGTGGAATTTGGAAATCGGTTTAGAGTGATTTATAACCCGAAATAGGTAATATTGGTTTTTAAAAATAGATTTTTGTCGAGAAATTAAAATTGTTTTAAAATGGAATTTTATTTATTAAACCATATAGATAAAGCTGTTTTAGTATTAAATATTTCGGAAAGTGGATTATTCAAATATTTAATATTTATTGAAATGAATTCACATTTTTGTCATAAGCTTTATAAATCGATTAGTTCTATTTAAAAAAGAATAGGAAATGAGTTATCGATGTTTTTATTTAAAGTATTTTGATATTTTAAATAATTACTTAAATATGTTTTAAAAATAAATTATTATTCTTTAAAAATACTTAATATATATATAAAGAGAGATTTGAAATAATTGGAATTTATTTATAAATTCTCTCGAGATTTGTAAGCGGGGTTTATTTAACAGATGTGATTTTATAAGAGAAAATCTTATACTAAAATTCTGGGAACTTAAGGAAATTTCCGAAATGTTAGAAACGATAACTTAGAGATTGAATGTGAATTCATAAAGAAGTTATAAATGGATATACGAGATTTGTAACGACCCGGATTTTCAGCCATCCGATTTTGGGATGATTAACTTATTTTAATTTTGGAATATTGATTTTTATTAGTCGAATAAATAAATTTTCCGATGTTTAAAAAAATATCCGAATATATAAATTGATTAAAAACTATGTTTAATTTTAATATATAAATTCTGGATATGATAAATTATATATATATATATATTCCACCATTAAATTTAAGATAGAATATCCATATATGTATATATATATATAAATATATACAAGTTTTATGATGTTTAAAAATATATATGTAAGTATATATGTATATATATACGTATATATGTCCATATGAAGTAATATATATGAAAATTTGTAAAAACATAAATATATATATATATAATATATATATGATGACAAATATATGTAAGTAAATGTATATGTATATATGTTATGTAAAATAGTGAATAAGTAAATATATATAAATATTTATAAAAATATTATATATGTAAATAAGTATATATACATGAATGTACAAGCTTTGTAATGGAAAATTGAAAACTACGAGTATAAGTATATGTATACATATATATATAAGTGTTTATGATTAAATAGTGTATATGTATGCATATCTATATATTTATAATTGTATTTATAGTAAAAATAGTGTACATGAAATTATATATAGATATATACATGTAAAAGTTTCGTGATGGAAAAAAATAAAATAAAATGTATATATATATAAGTGAAGATGTATATAGTATATATAAATATGTAAGTATGTGAATATATATGGTAACAATAGTGTAAATGTATACATCTACATATATGTGTATAAATATACATACAAGAAAAACATCATGATGGCAAACCTCATTTCAAGCACATATGAAATCTAATCAAACACACAAACATTAAATCAAGTCCCATGAAATCCAACCATTCAAAAAAAATATCAAATCAAGAAAATAAAATAAAATAAAAATCATGAAATTGTAAAGCCTGTACAAGAAAAACATCAACCACCTTCTTGCCTAAATGTCTCCTTTACCTCTCCTATATATTTATACCCTTGGCCGAGCTGATACTTGTTCATTCACATAAATAAATAAATAAAACAAAAGTTCTACCATTAAAACATATAAGATCAAGATAGTGTTAAAAGCTTGAAGCAGGGGAGAAGATAAAAGAGCAGCAGTTCATCATTCCATTAAAAAAAACTGTAAAAAAACCTCTTGTTTCACTGTTATCACCTATATACATATATGTGGTAGTGATTATGATATGTCTTAAAAATATATTTGTTGATATGAATACATGCCCTTATATATGAGTTTTAGACCTGGTAGTACACTCAAGACTTTGTATTTCTTCCAGGAAATGCTCTATTACATGTTTTTCTGTTCAAAAGCAGTTAATTGATCAACTTCAAAAAAACAAAAGCTCAACAACCAATTTGTTTTAACCTATGATTTCAAAACAAATGTTGTTTTTTTAGAGTGTAGATTTTTTTAAAAATCGTTTCATTAAGTTTCATCAAATATAGGAAGAATGAACAACTTAAAACGGTAAAGGGTTCAAGAGGGTCGAAAATTTGACCATCGTAATTTGATCAGTGGATTATATGATTGTGTTCATGGTGGAAAAACTTGAATTTTAAGGGTAGTTTGAAGATTTTTAGTGGATTGAGGATGGAGGAAATTGGAGATGATCAGGATTGGGTCTTTGTCGAAATTGCGGCGACTTGGACGATTTCGTGCTGAGGCGATAGGCCTGGAGGTGGCTCAGGAGGTAACGCACTCACGAAAAATAGTGTGGCGTTTTTACTTTTGGTGTGGTGGCTTGTCGAGGCGATTTTAGGGTTAAAGTGGGCTTTGCTGTGGGTCTTGGTTTCAAGGCGTTGGCGACGTCGATGTGGAGAGTTAGGCGTGCGGTAGGGGAAAAAAGGAGGATGTAACAACCTGCATTTTTGGACGTTTTAAGCTGACACACACGTCAGACTTAAACATACAAAAGGGCAGATTGTTATTGGGGTGAATAAGAAAAGGCAGAGAAAAAAACAAAATAGAATCTCGCAACGGAATGACAAAATATAATAATCAAATAACAGTTCATAAAGCTGTTTACAAAACATTTGATTATACTTATAGAACATAGAATCAGAGTTATAGACACCAAGAATAAATAAATAAATGCAGCGGAACAACATGATGCAGTGGAACAAAGATCATAAAAAATAATAGTACAAATCTTCGTCTTTTTCCTCCAGAAATAAGGTCTTCAACCTAAAAATGCTCAGGCTTACCCGAGCGAATTGAAAGGACAAAACACTCGAGTCAGAACTAAAAGATCTTATGTAAGTTAAATCAACGGTAAATAAATATGAGTGTAAACGGCGTCGAAGATGTTTACGGAGTTTGACATCTCCTATCCAGTGTCTAACGTGACTGCAAAAACTTAAGAGATGTTCGAGATTCACATCTCCTAAGGATCCGTTAAACTATCTACTATGTTGTACAATACGCTATTATAATATGTCTACAGTAAAGTAAAAGTATTAAAATAGCGTTAAGGCGTTACACATATCCCCCTTAACACATTTTATATATTCCCATAGTCTATACAGTACCGTAGGCTCCTCCGAGAGGTTTACACAGAGGGCACCCCATACGTATGGTACAAAAAAACTCGTAGAAGGCACGCTAGGGCATGTGAACATGGCACACGAGGAAATGCCAAGGTAGATATACCAATTGCAGATTCAGACTGGTGATAACACATAGCAGCAACCACCGCCCACGTCGGAACACACTCCCAAATCAAATCAAGGGTGGCCACCAAATTAATCGCAAAGTCAGAATATAGTATCGAAGAAGTGTGCCCGATTGGAGGAATGACCTCACTCGGCCCGGCATGGCTCTTGAGTTTAGTCACATCCAAGCTGACTCACGGGAGTCAGGGTCACGTCATACCTTATGCAGAAATCATTCGCCAAACCATCCTACTTTATTTCTGGAATCTCCACCACATAGATAGTTGTTAAAGTGGGTTTCTGTATTGGAAGAGAGTATGACAATATCTGATCCCCGTCTCTTTAACAACCAAATGCTTAATTCACACCGGATGGTTCTTTTACATCTCAAAAAGGTCAATTTACAATTGATATCAAAATATCATATTCTCAAACCATATCACTTTCAAATTATATTTACTTTCGAAATCATATTCCTCTTTGAAATCATATCACCTTTAAAATCATAGTTTCGAAATTATATTTCCGTTCGAAGTCATATTTCTAAAATAGGTTAAACTCTCATTTCAAAATTATCATATTAAACCAAATATGTTATTTAAATCCCAACTTAGGTTATAATGTAAGTTTAACCATATTCACTTTAAAATCGAGGATTTGGATATAAACACAAAATCTTTACTTAGTTTGAAATTTTGAGAAATAGTTTAGATAGTTATAAATAGTTTAAATAAAATTTTAATAGTTAAAATACTCTAGAATAGTTAATATAGATTTAAAATCGTTAAATAGGTTTAAAATAGATTAAATATAATTAAAATAGATAATAGCTTTAAAATAGATTAATTAGATTTAATATAAGTTAAAATGGTTTTAATTAGGTTCAAAATAAATTAAATGATTTAAATAGGTTAGATTGATTTAATATAGTTATTATAGGTTAGAATAGTTTAATAATTTGAAAATCTTAAAATTAGAATCTTAAAAATAATATATTTCAAAAAGTTTATATTTGAAACATGAATTTGGAATTTATATCAATTTAAAACTATTTATTTCATTTCAACAAAAATCAGACCATTTCAATTTCCCAATAAAACCCAATTCCAAATCTTCAATTTAAATTCTCAATAGACCATAAATTTCTTTCAATTCCAATCCATGTTGGAAATATCAATTTATATTTACTCCAATTTCAATACGTTCAAAGTTATACTTCAATAATTTTAATAATTCAATTCCGATAAATTTCAATTATACTTCAAAAATCAAATTTCAATTTCAATTTAAATTCCCTCAACAATTCCTTTTAAACCAATTCCAATTTTACATAAAACTTGAACTTCGATAATAATTCAATTTATATAAGTCAAATTTTATTTCAAAATATCATTTAACAGGATTCAAAAATTAAGGATTAAAATCATTTAATTTAACCAATCCGGTGTCCGTATATAATTCTCTACCCTAAGGTCAAGTGATACGAATATTTATCATTTCAATCCACAAATTAAAATTTTATGGTTATATATCATTTCAAACTGCAATCCAAAATTAATATAAAATTCCATAAAATCGCTCGAGTCTATCATTTCAACCCATAATGATTTTTCCCTAACCTACAGATCGTTTGGGTATATATCATTTCAACCCATAGTGATTTCAAAATAATAATAATTTAGGGAACTTGTAGAGTGACAAAAGCATGTAAATTTACATAACATCCAATCATTCAATATCAAAATCAAACATCCATCACAATCATCATATAATTCAATTAATTAATTTCAACAATAACTAATTATCAATAATAGGTATTTAACTGGCAATTTAAATTCAATAATAAATTGAATAACGATTTAATCCAAATAAAATTCAAATTAACCGGAATAGCAATTTAATACACCAAACTGCCAACAATAAATTCCTAATCACATCATAAATTTAATTTAACAAACACAAGAAATTTTGGAAGTTGTGAGTGGGTCAAAACAGTCACCTTTGAATTTAAAATCCAATTTAACCCCAAAATTCGAACAATCTCGGAATTTGACCAAACTAGTTCCAAATCGTTCAAAATTTCAATACGATCCCAGCGGATCAAACTGCACATGAATCCAAGTTCGTATGCGAAAGTTATGCAAATTAGAACGATCGAAATATAATTTAAATAAATTAATATATATACAGAACACAAATAGTTTTATACCGAGCACCACGTCAGAGCTTCTTCCCTTCCACCCTTTACGCGATGAAGAACCCCGAACAACGTCATTGACCGACCATTTGACCACGTCCCTCGGCCTCCTTGCACCGCCGTAGGCCAAGGCGCCACCCCCCATGTGCTCGCCCAGACTTCCCCTACCTGCCGTCAAGGTCCGACCCACTCCAACGCAAGCTGGCACCGATGGCCAACCAACCCTAGGTCGAATTTTTGCCGAGAATCCCATCGTTGATTCGACGCAAAATCTACACTGGTGCACTCCACTCGTTGCCCTCTACAATACGGTACCCTCCAATCGACGATCCGTCGAAGATCATCAAACACCAACGAACGGCCGAGATTAAAATGCCCAGTTCCAGCCACATAGCAACCCAGATCGAAAAACAAACTACAAAATTAACTTGCGCTCATCGAGAGCTCCAAATCGATATATAATTCGATAGGGTTTGAGGAGTTTTAATTTTGGAATTGGATTTGAAATTGAATTTGCAATTTGGGAATTAGGGTTTTTATTTGTCTGCCATTGGAAAGTGGAGATGAGAAAGAGATGTACGTACAGATAATAGAAAATAAAAGGTTTCTAGGGTTTATAACGGGATATTTATAGGCAGATCAGAAATAGAAAAGAATGGACCAGATTGATTTACCCGTTGAACGATAATTGACCCGAAAAGCCCGTTCTATCTCCGGAACAAAAATGGGTCATCCCATATATCAAAATGGATGTTTTCAATACTTTTAAACTCAATGGAATAGGTTTCAAGTCCTAATTTCATCGTATGAAGAAGTTATGTTAAAATCAGCTTATTTCAAATTGATTTCAATTGATTAAAATTTCTAGGCGTTTCAAGCTCGTACGATCAAACGACAAGTCCGATCGATAAATCCTACAATAATTCACTGTTATGGATCCGATGAAATAGGTTTCGTCGAAATCCGAGTCAGTGGCCAAAATGGCTATATTTCAGTTAATTAAATAAATAAATATTAAATTAATTATATCACTTTTCAATTCAAATTTAATAAATTATAATTTCTATCATTTGGCTTACATAGTAATTTATAAATCCTTTATAACAATTCCCATATCAATTTATTATTTAATATTGCATAATTTTCAATGTTAAATTTTAAATTTCAATAAGTTCAGTAATTATAAATTAAATTTCCAATAAATTCATTTATTTGATTTTCAATCCTGTTATTAAATCAATTATCATCTTATGGATATAATTAACATTGGATTATATCTAAGTACACTAATGTTTTCCAATTCATCTTAATTCATATTGACGTAATATTTAATTTCATTTAATTGCAATAAATTCAATTATTATAATTTAAATTCCAAAAATTGATTAAATCTTGATTTCCATTCTTTTTATTCAACCAATTGTCATATTATATATAAAATTAACATTATTTCCAAATATTACCTTAATTTACATTAACGTAATATTTAATCATACTTATTGTAATTGATTTCAAATTTTCATTCAGCGGATTAAATAAATAGGTAACATATAATTATTGTCACCATTAACCTTTAGTTACATTTATAAGTTTATTACTTAAAAACAAATGTTATAATTGCTTACATAATATTAATTTTATTCAATTACCATTTATTATATACTATTTCATAAATTAATTGAACATTTACATTTGTTTTCTTACGTTCACTTTATAACCAAGTGTAAAATTTTAAATCATTCAATTTATTGGAACTCCATTCAAATTGTTAATGATTAACTTTAATCAACATTGTTACATTTCATTTTAGTTATTATTTCATTATTAAATTACAAATTTTTATTTCCTTCAATATTAAATTACAAAATCTTAATTAAATTAACTATTGAAAATTACGGGTCGTTACACTCTCCCCCACTCAAAACTTTTCGTCCCCGAAAAGGAAAAGAAGGGAAAAAGAAGAAAATAAGAAATCAATATCTTATTCAAAATATTAAATTTATAAATAATTTATTTACATAATTAAATAATTTAAATATATATATCAATTTATAACAACTAAATCCTTTCATATTCAAATTCACAAAGTTTGGAAAACATTTCACAAAATTTTCTAAGTCCAAAATTCACGAAAAATTTCGGTAGAGTCTCCTTTGTACGGAGAGGTCTGGAAATAAGAAGAAAATCAAAAATAACAATATATATCAAAATTTTCCAAAATAATATATCCCAACTGCGGGAAAACAAATATTAGAATACCGCTAGAAAACCGTAATCCGATAACGTACCTATTTGTCGGGCAAACAACGCTAAATTATGAAACCAAAAGCAGTAGCTATTGCTTCCATAACATGTATTTCACTTATATAATCGAAAAGGGTTATTAATTATATAAGAGAAATATTTATATTGCTTCAATTTATAACAAACAAAACATAACAATATTCAGTTGCAAAAACATACAACAAGCACTTGCAATAGACCTTACAACCATCACATGAAATCAAAATAATCAACCATCCATCCATAGCAACCAAACAAATGATTTTGTTCGGGTTTAGACACCTTTTATCGTATAGAATGACAAATAAACTATTAAGTATACCATCTGCTCAACAGTCTTAGATAAAAATCAATAGATTATTCATACATCCAAACAATTTAAAGTATCCTTGCCCAAACAATCCATAAACCAAAACAAACAACAATTTTCAAACATTATTTAAGTTTACTCTTATTAATTTCCTTTTTATATTATTTGTTGTTCACCATTTTCATTCATACCATGATTATTTCTTTAGTTTACCTTTATTTCTTACAAAAATTAAATTTCCATTCATTTATATTTATATATTATTTACATTTTCTTACATATGTGACTCATATACAATTGTTTAAGCATATGTAAATCAATTCTTAAAATACTATATAGGTTTCCTAGTAATAAATTCACATTTATTCATTAAGTGCTTATTTTCATTTATTTTCATTTATTACTTACAAGATTCAAAAATTTTCTCATTTATTCATATAATGTCAATTTCTTTTCATTGCTTTACATTTATTTATTACATAAATTATTTCCATTCAATTGTTTATAATGGTCAATGAATTCATTATTCAAGTATTACATATATTTTATTGCAGTTTAGTTTACATTTATTAATTTATATACTTGATTTCCTTTAGACCTTAATATTCATCAATATATAAGTTCATACTTAAGTTTCTTACTTTTTAATTTACATTCACCCTTTCTTGTATAATGTCATTGAATATTAAATCCAATTTCTAAATCATTTCAACAATTTCTGAAGTTATAATCATTTAATTTACTATAGTATTCATTTTATTATTAAATGGCTTCCATCATTAATTGGAGTTTATAATCATCTACTCATAGTATTCATCTTTTCTACTCAATTTTAATTGTAATTAACTTCAAACATTTACATAAGTTTATACTTATTTATTTATAGTATTCATGTCCAATTCAATTACTTAGCATATCAATTCATTAACTTAAGTTTATAATTATTTACTTACAATACTTACTATCTATTACATTTAATTAGTAGCATTTAAGTTATAACTTAAGTTTATAACAATTATAATATTATAATTCTTATTTGTAAAAGTAATTCCATTGAACACTTTCATTATTTAAATTTTACCTGTATAATATTCCATTACATGTTCTTATTTAACATTACAACTTTTAATATTTTGGTAATTTATATATATGTTTTAAGAATGCAATTGAATATTACCTAAGTTTTTCTTATTTATTTTAATTAACAAAATGTTCAATAATCATATCTTTCAGATTTTCATTCTTTTACTTACAGGTTACAAACTTCAAATTCTTTATATATTTCATTTATAACTAAGCATTTACTTTCTTATTTTCATTTTAGAAGCTCCAATTGTTAAATGGTTTAAAATTTCATTTCATTACAATAATTGAAATCCCTAATTTATAGAAATTTTAGAACTAAATGTCGGGTTCCATTTCAAATTATTTAAAATAATATATATACTCATAGCCTTTATATCCAATCATATTTAAGATTTGAAATTTATATTTGTTTATCAAAATAAATTTGTAGTAAAACTACTATAGTGGCCTTCCTACTTTGAAAATCGAAAATAAATGTCGACGATGTGTGCACTCATTACCGAAATTATTTTCCAGCAACTAGGAGGGGAGTACAAACTTATTTCCTTCCAGAAATTCTTTTAAAACATTTCTTTCAAATCATCTTGAAATATTTATATCAGAAAGTACTTCTAAATATATTAATATTATATTCCAAAATCCTTCGAAAGAAATTTCCAAAAATCCCAGAACTTAAGTTATCAAATTCCAAATTATATCCATTTTACTTGTCAATCTTATTTTTTTTCATCGGTATTAATAAAATTTCCCTACCTAACAAACAAATATATAACAACCATCTATATCATTTATAAAATTATTATTTTATATACAAAAAATATATAATAGGCAAAATTATTTCATTCAACTATATTTCAAAACAATATTGTGTCGGTCTGTCCTATTAAGTGTTTAGAAATCCCTATCGGTGCCATAGCGTCCTATGTACCGACCAGAATTTATAAATACAAAATGGAACAAATGAACACAATAAAAAACTTTTTATAACACTAACCAATACGCTCTCTTATATATACACTCAGCGACTCATTCTAGGGTATTACTACCTTATTTTTAAAGAGTCATACCCCACAAAGCTAAGGTTATCGCTAAACCAAAGCTCTGATACCAACTGTAACGACTTGCCCTTTTGTATGTTTAAGTCTGACGTGTGTGTCTGCTTAAAACGTCCAAAAAGGCAGGTCGTTACAGAGGAGGTCGTGGCGATGGTGTTGGTGAGCTTTGGTGGAAAAACATTGGTCTGTGGTGGTGGCGGCGAGGGGTTTAGTTTGGCACGGTGGTGTTCGAAATTGGGTTGAAGATCAAAATTTTGAACTGCAGATGGGGTCACGTGTTCAGGCGGTCAGATATGATGTAGGGGCGTGGACGGACTTGTGTTGATGATCGGAGGTGAGTGGTAGGCTGGAAGCGGTGTGTGCAAGTGCACAATGATGTGCACAGCTGGCTTCGTGCATTTCAAACAGAGAAGGAGGAAAAGAACTGGAAATAAGAGAGAAGAGAGGAGGTGAAGTTGGGCCGGGTGAACTCATTTGGGCCGAAAGTTTAAAAAGAAAAGAAATATATATATATATATATATATATATATATTATTTTACCTAATAACTTTTAAATTTAAACATGTTTTCTCCTTTCAATTAAAACCAATTGACATGATAAATTTTGGAATATGATCCTATCACCTAGTGTATAGACAAATATAATTTTGTTAATTTTCTTTAGTATAAAAATTTAGTTATTTTATAAATAATTAAAGTGAGTTAATAAATAAAGTCTTATTTGATTAATCTTATGTTATTTAATAAATTAATTATTAAATAGAATGGTTAAATTTTTAATTAACTAATAATAAATTATTTCATAATTTCTTCAATCTATAAATAAATTTTGATTAATAATATAAATGGATTCAGTTAATTTAAAGTTAATTAATTTTTGATTTATGAATTGTTTGTTATTAGTTACTAATCATTATGTTAGTTAATGATATACGCTTTGGCTTATTTCTCTTGGGTATTTATTTCAATTGTTCTTGGTATGTGCCATTAATTAGCCAAACGAATTAAAATGGCTAGAGTAAAACGTTGACACGTTTTATTTGAAGTAACATATGTAATAAATTTCCATATGTACATGTTGTCACCCTGAATATGAATTTTTATTTAAAACGCTTGGACATTTAAAATTTATCACATTGAGTTCGAAGAGACCGATATCAAATATCAGAGTTATCTAGAACCACTTCGATCAAGTAAACACTACGAACCTTTACGGTTTTGATTATAGAGTCTAATATGCTGGAATTGGATTAATTTAACAAATTCAACTATTTTAAATAAGTATTGTAATTAGACACTATTATAATATCGATGGATTTCTATAAAAGTGTTTGGATTATAATAAGATGAAAACTCGTCGTGTTTGTATGAGTTACCTTGATTTTTCAAAAGATTTGATAACTTAAGTAATTCAAATTAAGTGTGTTTACTCACGTTGGTTTCCAGCCTGACTTGGGTGTTACTTTATTGTAATGATCGGGTTAGCCCGAGTATTACAGTTTCAGGATAGGTCGCTTTTGGAGCTCAGGAGACAAGCTGGATGGAAGAGCGTATTGCACGTATTTGACTATATTTTGATGTTGTAGGTTGTATATTCAGTATTTAGGGACAAGTTATTATAACTCTCCAAATTTATTTGTTGATGATTGTACTCTGATGACCTGTACCTATATTAACAGTTACAGTTTTCCTTTGTTCCGCTGCGATTGGGAGATTATATTTTGAGATTATATTTTGTATATTATATTATTGTATATTATATTTTGTTCCGCTGCGAATGGGAGATTCTGTGTTGTGGTTATTTTTGTTTCTTCTATCTCTTTTCTTCTTAAACCGCAACATCCTGGTATTTCTGGCACTCGATTGCTCAGCACTCTATATAGTGAGCGTATTAGTGTCGATTTTCGGGGTCCAAAATCGCCCGGTCGTTACAAGATTTTAAGTGAGTATAATCGATTTTGGAAAATGTAAGGAACTAATTTAAATTCTGGAAATTTTTGAGATAATTATGAAATATTTTCGAAGTACGGGTATTAGAAATGATTTTTGGGAAATAGACTTATAATATTTTCCTAAGTGTTGAAATGAAAGGTTTTGGAATATTTTAGCGACAAAGGGATTTATATAGGTGTATTTTTCTAAGTAATGGATTATAAACAGAATTTGGAAATATTTCACTCAGTGTTGAAGTAAGATATGATTTGAAAATATTCCGTTAAAGATATAAGGATTTGAAACTATTTTCAAACATTGGAATACTGAAAGAGATTTGAATATATATCTGTGTAAAATATTTGAATGAATGTTTGAAAAGATTTATAATATGGGCCCAGTAAATGCTTATGTGTGTAATTTGATAGTTAAATAACCGACTATCAAATCTGGCCAAATTCGTTGATCGTTTCGAAGAGACCGAGATCGGATTTAACTATCCGAAAACCACTTCAATCCGATTAGTGCGTTAAGAATTGTGATATCTCGGAACTAAGGGAGATGGTGATCTTAAAGGAGATTCGGTTTGTTCAGACCTAGAACAACTTGCATAGATGAATGCTATCGATGCATCATTGCTTGGAAAGCAGTGTTAGCATTCCAAGGATGAATGATATTCTTAAGGTAATACCTAGCCTCAAGCCTCATCAACCGAGAATGAATAAAACATGGGAGATGCAGCAGGGCTAAGTGGGTCGCATCCAAGTAGGGTATGTTATCACTTCTCTAGATACCCCCGGATATATTATAATTATGGATATGGTTGTGCATGGAAAAGGGAGCGCTTGATTAGGGTGGGAACACCTGGGGTGATAACATATTCGGTACTATCCAGCAAAGGGTAGGCCGGTCCTATGTTGGCAGGGATTGATAGGTACGATCTCGGTACATTTTTCTAGAGATGTACTGTGGCGGGCGGTACCCCAATAGCCCAGTCATTGTATGGAATCCAATATCCACTGCGAGCCTATACGGTTTTGATTGTGCCCAACTATGCTGAAACGTGAGATGCAAGTATTTCAGCTATTTTAAAGTTTATTTTCTATAGAGACTATTATAATATTATGTGATTTTAATATAAAATGTTTTGGTTATCATAAGATAAAAACCCATCGTGTTTATGTATGACGCGGTCTTACGAGATACCTTTGTTTTCAAAGGATTTTGATAACAATAATAATTCAAATTGAGTTTGTTTTCTCACGCTGATTTTCCAAACTGACTCGGGTGTTATTTTATTATAATGCTCGAGTCAGACCGAGTATTACATATTCAGGTTAGTATGCTATGGAGTTCAGGAGACGAGCTGGAGGATTCTCAGGCGTATTATACGTACTTGGTTATTTCCATTGTGTGTGTATGTTGTATATTCAGCACTTGTGGGGACAAGTTATTATAACTGTCCAGATTGATTTTTTAATTGCTGTACTCTGATGATGGTATGTATATTAATAGTTACAGTTTTCATTTGTATAAAAAAATATGTTATTATATATATTATATTTTGTTCCACTGCGATTGTGAGATTCAGTATTATTGTTTCTGTTTCTTCTTCTATCTCTTTTCTTTCTCTTAGTTATTCACCTTTTGTATAATTTGTGTTGGACAAGTGTGGTTTATTGTCAACTCAAAGGGTACGAAACGGCGGACCGCTACAAACCACTTCACAACCCCTTACTTTTTTTTTCATGGTTTAAACATTCTTTAGAAAAAATTAAAAAAAAACTTTTGAAACTAAAGCTACAAACTTTAATCTGTTTCAAAACATTAAACTTCGAAAAATAACTTCGATTCCAACGAATCTAAAATCCGTCGCAATTATACAAAGTTGCTAACTTTGTTTACCAAAACTCATGTCATAGCTCGTGTTTTACAATCAACACAGTACTAACACAAACCAGCTTCATCATCGGTTGCAAGTATACATCCATATATACATGCTTACTAACTTTATAATACAACTTCGATTTTCATAACCAAATCGGGATATAATAAACCACATCCAAATCATAATCAAACCACATGGTTACCATTCAAATTCTACACTATATTATCACTATAATAATGACTTAATATAAAGTAAAAATCTTTTCCAAAATAAGGTAGTTTACTCACCAAATGCCATCCAAACAAGACCAAACAAAGCTACCACTTGAATCTAAGCTAGAACTATGCTTCCCCTTCTAGAAAGATGAAGTTTTTGTGGCCTTAAAGGCCAAAGTAGGTTCGGCCTAACTAAGTGTGCTTGGCCATGGCATGTTTTAGGAGGTGTGTGAGCTTGATAATGAAAGGAGAAGAGGTAGAAAGGAAGAAGTGGTTTAAACAAGTTTTCTAAGGATTCCTTTTATCTCTTCTCTCAAGGCTAAAAGAAGAAGCCATGCAAATTTTAATAAGGAAGAAGAAGAAGAAGAAGGAAATGAAAGCAAGGAGAAAAGAAAGAGAATATGTGGGTATATATAGGCGTAAAATGAATTAAATAATATAACTTGTCATAATTATATCTAGTCACATCACAAATCTTTTATAATATATAAATATATAATTATGTTTAGTCACATCACTCTTTTAGATATATAATTATGTTTAGTCACATCACTTTATTTTATATATATAATTATTATGTTTAGTCACTTGACTTTCTTATATATATATATATAATTATTATGTTTAGTCATATCACTTTATTTTAAATATATATATAATTATTATGTTTAGTCACATCACTTCCTTTTATATATTTATATAAGTTTAATTATTAGTTAACTAAGATGTGACAAGAGATAATTATGGTTAATGATTACAAATCTAAGATGTGACAATACTTAATATGTATATTTATATAAAATGTTTATTATTTTAATACCATATCATATCACATCACTCACTAATCTAAATTAATATAAGATAATTTATTTCTAAGTGTATTATTATCTAGTTAGTTAACTCTTATATATATGTATATATAGTGCACAAAGACGAACAACATTCCCGATAGCTTTCTGGTGTCGAAAGATCGAAATTTCAAAAAAAGTTCTTCGGTCACATTTTCTGTTTTTCTACAAACTATTTAATTTGGTAAACAAATTTTGAAAACGATTTAATCATCATTATTAATTTATTAAAATGAGTTTAGTTCCATTATAAAACCTAGATATTGAATTTTTAAAATTAAATAAATATCACTAATCAAGCAGTGAAATTCTGGGTCGTTACACATCCGTTTAACTTTTCATGTCGCCAAATCACGACCTACCGAATGCGATGGCTTATTTTTCACTTTTTAGCCAAATTCTATAAAATGTGTCCAAAACATTTTTAAATCGCTTTAATCACATAATAAACTATACTAAACCAATATTTCAGTATTTTACTTTATTTAAATCTCATTTCACTTTATTCCATATCTTTAATATTATATCATTATAATATTCAATTTCCATCATTTTAAATCAAAATTCTTTTATATTAAACCATATGATATTTCTATATTATTTTCCACCATTAAAACTATTATTTTCAAAATCAAACCATTTGATTTCCTTTTCCTAAATTAATTAAATACTCCTCTTTAATTTCCCAAAACCATTTCTATTTTCCAAAAACGATATCTTTTTCATTTAAAATTCAAAAGAGGTTTGATACTCCTTATAGACACATTATTTCAAAATATAATAGGGATTATTTCTCATGTATTTACCATGGCTATTTAAAGTGATCATTTCAAATCTTATGAATATGATTTTTACATTATTATCAAAATAATTTTACTTAACTCAACTAAGTCAATGTATGATTAACATAAGCAATCAATCATCCAATAATCAATCATTTAAGCATCCAAACTATGCTAACCAACTTTGTATACTTCCATTGCACAAATCATATATAATTTTAAGATAAATTTAAAAAAGACGGAAGTAGTGTTCTCACTGTCATGCTAGTTGACTCTAAGTGTTTTTTTAATTGAAGAAACGATCACTTTCTCCACACTGAAGCTTATGGAACTTGCCTCCAGACCATAGTGCTGCTTGGCCAAGCTTGTGTGGAGGTGGAAGCTCGGCTTTGAGATGGTGGTGGTGTGGGCCCTGCACTTTAGTGAGGAAGAGGTGGAGTTTGGCTATCTTTTTGAAGCGATTTGATATCGTATGTGTATGGATATATTTTTAACAGAACTTGGACATGGTGTTGAAATATTTAACTATTTAGAAAGCTATTGAAGAAGAGATATTAGAGAGCTTAAGAAGAAGAAGAAGACAAGAAGTGAAGTCAATTTGTGAAGACAGGAAGAGGATGTGCATGTATATTTATAGGGTAGAAATCCTTATGCATGAAATTACCAAAATATCCCCCTCTCCCATCATAGCTTCGCCTGAACCCACTCCCCCTTCCATGTGCTTGTCTTCTCTTGATTGAGTGATGGTGAGTTTTCTTTATGAGTTTTAAGGCGAAGTTTGCCTTTATCTACATATAAGGAGTTTATATATAAATGCGTATACTTTATTTTAAATTTTTTTCTTTAACTTTGATTTGACTACATGTGAAGGTATATTTATATGTATGTGTATGTACATGTATGTGTGTATGTGTATCAAACAACGTTGCAATGATTTTAAGCAACTTCTGTTCGGCAAAATGTCAAAAATCCAAAAGCTGAATTCTGGTCACATTTTCAGTTTTTAATCAAACTATTTATTTATGTAAACAAAACTTGAAAATAAATTTCTTATCATCTCTGAAGAATTAAAACAAGGTTAGTTAAGTTATAAAACCATATTTACTAATATAAAAATCCAATTGTAATAATACGACGTCAATCTGCCAAAATGCGACGAAGTTTGTATATCCTTATAAAATAAGTTTATATATTTATATAATCATTATAAATCACTTATCATCGTTATATAATAATTAAAGTGAGTTATTTATTATTTAAAACAATAAATTAAGTATTTAAAATTAATTAAATATTCCTATTCAAAGAGATAAAATTATAGGTCGTTACATCTTTGATTATATGTAGGTGCTCATTTACTCAATTTCCATTACCACTTTATTACCCATATATTGATGATGGTGGTTACTTACTCGTTCTTGGATCTGAGGATTTATTATCGATACTCGAGACTTGAAGGTTAAGATTCTGCTTTTAATAGATGATTTGACCAAACTTTATGGATGAATATAAATTCGATTGATTTATCTTTTTAATTATTCAAAACCGTAGTTCATAACTAGGACACTTTCATCTTTCTGCCTTTTGGAAGTTATTTGAACATCCCGAAACCCCGATAAGAGATATTATATCTATTGTCCAAAATCCAAATTTTGCTCCAGAAATGTCATAGTTTACATTTGTGATTAGCCACTCTTTTTGGTCAAAATTGGTAACCTTTAGTTTCATTTATAAAACTTTTAAAGATGAACTCATCAAAACATCCTCTGGGTTAAAATCATGGTTGTTGTGGTAAATACCATATATCATTTTGTAAATTGCTTTTGATATAATAATGTGTATTAATTGTAATTAAACTCCCAAAATTCTTTCTTGTGGATAAAGAGAATTTAGGAATTAAAACATTTTATTGGAATAAGGGATAGTTTGTATTTCCCACCTTGTTTGGTTGGGTAATCGGTTCTAAGAAAATCCTGGCATTTTGAAAAGTGATTTTTCTAAAAGCTAGAGTGTCATGAATAATTCTTTTAAAAATTGATCCGATAAGAGAGTATGGCGATATCTTTGACCTAAGAATTCATATCAACTACCATGTCGGGGATGGTGAGCTTGGGAAGTAGGAGTCAACCTAAAGTATACTTGTTTAAAAATTGCCGCCCTTTCATTTAGGCTTAGTCTTTATTTGTTATTGGCATTGCCATGTGTTCAATTGCTTTAATTTGGTCAGGATTGACATCCATTCCTCGTCATTGATGATATGTCCTAGAAGCTTCTCAAATTATATTTCAATAGAGTGGTTATGATGATTTGGCTTCATTTTGTATATTTTTTTAATATTTCCTCAAAATCATTCAAATGGTCAGCTTATTTTCGTGAGTTATCTAGTATATTCCTTTTTGTATAGTCTAATTAGTTCCATGAGTACCTTTTTTATACTATTCTTTGGTATGTAGGCCCTACATCTTTTAACTCGAAGGGGCTGATTTTGTTGTAGTAAGTTCTTTAAACTGTTGTGAAACTTGTGTTCTCCTGTGGTATCACCCAATTTTAGGCAAAGAAAAGAAATCTTTAGGAGCATGCCTTATTCAGATCAGTATAATCGATCCACGTTCTCTACTTTTGTAACGATCCGGATTTTCGCCCTCAAAAATCAACATCCGTACTTCACATTGTACTAGAATGTCGCAGATTCGACCGTTCAAATCCGATTCGCCGGAGCTTATAACAACATTAAGTATAACAACACAGCGGAAGAAAAAGAATATATCAATATATATATAACATTGATACAATGACAGATACAAAGTCCGATACAGTATGATACAACAGAATGATACAACAGATACCAATATACATCAGAGATATGATACAAGAAATAGCAGCGGAAAGAAAATAGATAACACCAGCAGCGGATAGAATGTCTCCAATAGAATGCTCCAAGATAAGCAACGTCAGTCCATGAACTCCAAGAACTGAACCAGCTCCAGATAATCTACTAAACCTGAATATCTGATAAACCCAACTCTAGACTACCCGTGTGGAAAATAGTGGGCACCCAGAGTTTAGGAAGGGAACAATAAACTCCGGATCAGTCATGGGACTGGTGTGAGCAAACAAAAACAGTTTATCTTTAAGCAGACACAAAAGGCTTTTAAACATTGAAATCCGCAATGCTTTTCGAAAATGAAACTACCATAAGGCCTCCCGCCACACACACAATGCAATCGCAGAATTGGAGGAGATTTTTCCTTATGATAGTCAAACATGCTTACTACGCAAAATCAAAACTCTTTTGATATTATTACTAGTGCATAGTGTAGAAAAACATTTCGAAAATATAATATTAATCTTAGCCAGCATACAACATTTCATCGTATGCCTACTATAGCTACTACGTTCAATAGCAGGTTACCGCCACATTCCATAGCAGGTAATACAACTAAAACCGTACAGGGTTCGTATTGTTTCTTTGGATTTCCAACAAATGATCAGGCTAAGGAACTTCCTTACCGAAATAGAAACGCCTCTGGAAAGACGCCCCGAATCCTAACCGGATCTCCGCAAACAAAAGGCCGACGCTACCTCACTCTGTACAGCTGTAACTAGGTAACTAACACACTGACGCTACCTCACGCTGTATAGCTGTAACTAGGTAACTAACACACGAGTCATGTCATCCCCCGGTCGTAACCAACCTTTATCCCGGGATCCCGAAAACCAACAAAGCAACATCATACAGTAATAAATTACCGTGTCCACACGAGTTAAGTATCTGGGCTCCATACCATGATACCACCCTTTATCCAGAAGGAAATGACATACCCTAGGGGCGCTACCCCTACAAACCTTTGTCGCAACATTCCTGTTTCGACCATTACCGGGTTGTGAGGCTTGACGAAGTCTCGTCCACAAAACTACGCTTCTTCACAAAGCACGCTTTTTCATAAAGCAACGCTTTGATCAACCAATGATCAACAGCACTTCGTATGCCACATTACCAAATTGGGAATGTATCACTAGTAAACATCAACTACATAACCTCTGAGCTCGTACGTCTCAGAGAAGGGTGTTAAGCTAAGAGAATAAATTCTCCGCCACCAACAGAAATGTATTTGATAGAAACCAGCTTTACATCTCAAAGTGTAACGTCAGACACACATCCATACAAGTCTGTTCCGGGTTCGAACAGAACCGAAGGCACTTCCGAAGAAGCCCTTGCAAATCCGGGTATTCACAATCTCGATCGGACTTCCCATCACTTAGGGAATCTCTATACCGGAGCCATGATGTAGAGAAAATCGATAGGTCATCATATCGCTCTCGCAAATACCCGGTCTTCACCACCGGTCTTCAAATGCTATCCATATCGTCGTATCACTATTCGGAATGGGTTCTATGACACAAAGGTCCTTTCCCGGCTAAACCGAATAACGAGCGCAATATTAAAAATCATATGGATACTGGGGTCTCAGTTAAATCACAGCTTAAAGCCCACAATTTTTCATTCGAATGGTTAAAACAATTTACCATTTCCAATCTTTTAAACAAAAAAGATTCATTTCAAAAACCTTCAATGGTTTAAACAATTTCCACACTTTAATCTTTTAAACAAAAAGATCCAATTCACAAAGTTTACCCCGTTCATAAAGATCCATTTATAGATTTCAAAACAATTTCCATTTCAATTTGATTAACTCGTTAAATCTTTAAATCAAGATTTAACTTATAGCTTTCAAAACTCGTTTCCAAGATTCATTCATAGCCTTTCAAAACAATTCTATTTCAAGTTAAATTAACTCATCCGGTCTTTGAAATCAAAGACTCATTTCATAGTTTTCAAAACATTTCAATTCTATTTCAAACTTGAAACCGTTCAACACAATTTGGAAATCCTTTACTTATGTGAAAGCTTTTACTATTTGAAAACAAATAGTTTCGTTTCAGAAAAATCCAGTTATATTTACACGAGTTAAAACCCTTGAATTAAATTCAAATTCCCAAATCAATATCTTTAAAATGGTTTAACCCATATATAACTTGTACAGCATCTTTAATCCCTAGTTTCAAATCATAGGATTCAATTTCAAACTTGAATTCAAATTTAAATCAAATTATTTAAATTTTCAAAACTCGATTAAGTTATTCGAAATAACTTTTATCTTTGAAATTCCATTTCAAAAGCTTTTCACTTTAAACCCAAATTTCCAATTTCAAAATCAATTGAAATTAAAATTTCAATTTCAAAACATTGAATTTACATCATCTGTGACTTAACCGATTTCCACGTGAAATCCATATTTGTGTGTGTAAAAGTGTAGTCCAGGGGTTTTACACAATAGTGCACATCAATCATCATAGATATATCGATAAGCGGTATAATCAATAACGCTTATCTTCATTCACAGATTCATAGATAAAATAAATTTATCAGTCACAAAGATTCACTATTACAATTCGATGTGGGTTTCGGATAACCAACTGGAATCCGACTCCCTATCGCATCGAAATTCAAGTGTCGTTTTACGGATCAAGGGTTTCATATTCACATAGTAATATATCACAGAAATAGAAATTTCAGATCACAACATAAATCAAGGTGTATCACAAAGCATCATATATCAGGGATATCAAACAATTCAACATTCACTAGAATCTAAACATCCATAAGTAAGATCAATTAATATCTGATTATAATTAATTTATACCAGATTATTACTTATGAATAAACTACAATCTTGGTTAATGACCTCATTAACTATTAAATTTCTTTAATCACCCTTTAAAGAAAATTTCTTGTATTAATCATTATATTTATACATTGATCAACCATTAAGGATTCATTCATTAATGAATCATAAATTACTAATCTCCATTACTTAAGGTAACACTTTCATATTCATTCATTAATGATTATTTATAAGATGTTGGAAACATTGATTTCAAATTTCCCTTTTAAATTTCATTTTTTAAACTTGTTTTCAACACTTAAGTTATAAAGCTAAATTCAATTTCAAAACCTTGAAATCAAAGTTAATGTCAGATTTAACTTTTAGTTTTAGCTTGTTTAAATTTTCATTTAAAATTTCAACCTACAGGCTGTTTTAAACAAACCTGTAACCAACTAGCCCAACCCAATTCTCTGAAGCATTCTGCTTCGAGTCGCCTCCTCCATTGCTTCGAGAATCGGCTTGAATAACCCGAGGAATATCCCAAACAAAAACCCAGATACCACAGCGCCAACGTGAGAACCCATCCTCCATCCCTTCGAGAAACTCCACCAGAAACTCGAGACAAAACCATTCTTACTCGAGAGATACACGAGCACCCACAACCCAAAAAAACCCACTGACACAAACTTACCTCCGTACACGTGCACAGATCGTCAACGACGATCCTACCTCTGACGATACCACAAGCAAGTCGCCGCCCATCCCCAGACCGGACTGCGATTACCCAAAACCACCACGGCCACTTGAATCGAAAATTGGGTTCGAAACCCAAACCTGTCATCACCAACTACTCGATGCTCCGACCACCGTTCGCCACCAAACTCCGGCCGCAGCTTCACCTACGACCCAACTACCAATTTCCAAAATATCACAACACTCGATCCATCAATGACTTCGAACGAGACGAAATAAACGTAGCCACACAAAACTAGGTTTCCGAGCAAAAATTGCCCACCGCCTTCACCACGTTCATCGAACCACCATACAAACATTTTTCCTGCAACCACCCTTCACTCTTGCACCTTCGTCCAAGACCCCATCCACCACCAACCCGTGTATCATCAGAGATCGACAAAAACCCACTTTTCGATCAACCCAAAACTGCACTTCCAATCCCTATCTAAAAATTCCAATTCTTACCCTAAAAATCAAGTCAAGGTATGGCGTTTCAGGTTATATATTTGAATTCGAGAATTAAGGAGTTCGAATTTTCTTGGTATATATGATATCCTCTGTTCTTAGATTTCCCAGAGCTATTTCCAAACTGTTTCAGCTTGAAAGAATGCTTAAGCTTTAGTTTATGATAAAACAAGTAAATTTTGTTCAAATACTAAATCCTAAAAATCACTAGATCAAAGGATAGAGCATTTAAATCAAATTCTAAATCTTTGAAACTGAAAACGGCAGGGACAATCAATGATGCAAGAAAAAGAACAAACCAGGTTGAACTTAAAACCAGAGGCAACATCAGACTACACTAAGCAATGGACCAGAAATATAGTGACTTAGTATAACAGTAACTTGGAGTTTATATTTAGGATTCGCTTTAGAAAAATTCAGGTCAAACAGGGGTTTTTAACAGATAAAAATCAGTATCAAAGAGCATGATTTTTTTTTTAAATCAAAACAAGACATGGGGAAGGCTCAAAACAGACAGTGTATGATAACAGCCTGCATTCAAGGATTATTCATTATTCACAAAGCATATCTATATAAAGGTATAAACTCACTCATTCACATACATATATGCATCAGAAGTATACGCCTAAGTTTGTTATTAAGCGATGTTACTCACAAGCATCAAGAAATCAAAACAGGGTAAGCTTCTAAAAAAATAGGAGTTTGCTCACCTGGTCTAAAGAAGAAACAGAGAGAGACAGTGCTTAAAGAATGAACAGAGCATTCTTTTGAACCAAGCTTTGAAAACTGGCAAGCTGGAATCTTTCTTGATCCTCTAGTTTGAATTGAGTTTGTATTGTTGGATTTGTTGTTCAAGTTGAGCTTTTGTTTAAGTTTTAAAATGATGCTTGCTTTAGATTTTCCTCAGTGGAAATGAACGAAATTGAAGTGAAGGCTGGTATATAGAAATTTGTTGTACAGGGACATATAAATTTATTGGTTTGCACAAGTGATATAATATGGGTTTGTACAAATCATCAGTGATATTTTCTTCTTCTCGTGGCTGATAGAGTTTGGTATGGTGGCTGCATTAAATTAGCATTGTACCATTTACATTTTTATTTCCTTCGGCTGTACAAGATGAGTATATTTTGCTTTGCTTTGGTGGTTGGTAGATTCATTTGGGTGCTAGCATTATGGGCTAGAGATGTAACATTAAATGCCATTGTCCTCTATGCTTTCAAGTCTACCTACAGGTTACATGTTATATTTTCCTTCTTGTCTTATATTTTCGTTTGTTTACTAACAATGCTTGTTCGGCTGAGAAGATAGGGGTTAATACAACTGTTTCTTCTTTAGTGTACATGAATCATTTCATTTGATTTTTATATTTTCTCTGTACTTTATGTTTTTGTTGACTATACTTTGTTTTGTTTATTTACTTGTTCGCATACTTGCATTTGTATTTGTTTACTTTGTTTTATTCTAATGTTGTTTGTTATTTTTACTTTGCATATTTATTTACAACTTTGTTTCATATTTAAGTGTTGTTTCTTTTCTTTTCTTATGGCTTAACAATATAAATAAATTTCTATTTTATTATGTTGTTAGATTATTTTACTTTACTACTAACTATCTTGTATCAAAAGTATATACATATATATATATATATATCTCTATATTTATTTTATGAATTCAAATTTAAACCAGTTATTTTAAATTTAAACTCAAATTCAATATATATACAATATTTTTAATTTAAATGATTTATACAAAATTTATTTTGTTTCGGGGGAACTCGCATCACTTTATAGATCAATTTCCACAATTTTATTCAAAAATTAATTTAATTAACAATTTAAATTCATATAAAATTCAGGGTCGTTACAGACTTCCCCCCTTAAAAGAATTTCGTCCTCGAAATTGCCAAGGAGACACAAAGATAGATGAAGAATATTTCATCAAGTCAAATTTGAACATCTATTCTGCATTTGGCTTACCAAATCAGAATATCGATAACAGATCCAAGAACGAATCTGTTTTAACACTTCACAAATACTCGGGTTATCCAGATCTACGAAATATTCAATGGCATCGGTTAGTTCGAAGGGATAACTAACCATTCATAGAACATATCCGGACCCAAAGAATAGATAAGTATATGGATACAATTTCAAAACTTTTAGTTCAGAACTAAGTATCTATCAACCATAGCAACCAAAACAAACAAGGCAACCAATACATCCAAACAACAATTTTGGTCTTTCCGGAGTTTACGTCCCATTTTAATATATCGAATCATCTTTCTGGATCTACCAGAAACTATCGAAGAATTAAGAAGAGATGACGAACAAAAGAGATGAATAGAGAAAAGATTGTTTCCTTGTTGTTACAGAGTATCGACCAATTCATAGTGGTATCCCCCTGTCCCCTATCTCATCCTCTTCTCGCACTCATACTCACTATCAGTGGATAGCAAGAGAATTTACTGAGGCTTACGGACGGATATCTGAGAATTACTCATTCTAGGGTATACTTCACCCCATCTCTAATGAGCTACTTAATGTGTTACACTCCTGAGCTAAAGTTCAACCTTAGCTCTGATACCACATGTAACGATCCGGATTTTCGCGCTCGAAAATCAACATCCGTACTTCACATTGTACTAGAATGTCGCAGATTTGACCGTTCAAATCCGATTCGCCGGAGCTTATAACAACATTAAGTATAACAACACAGCGGAAGAAAAAGAATATATCAATATATATATAACATTGATACAATGACAGATACAAAGTCCGATACAGTATGATACAACAGAATGATACAACAGATACCAATATACATCAGAGATATGATACAAGAAATAGCAGCGGAAAGAAAATAGATAACACCAGCAGCGGATAGAATGTCTCCAATAGAATGCTCCAAGATAAGCAACGTCAGTCCATGAACTCCAAGAACTGAACCAGCTCCAGATAATCTACTAAACCTGAATATCTGATAAACCCAACTCTAGACTGCCCGTGTGGAAAATAGTGGGCACCCAGAGTTTAGGAAGGGAACAATAAACTCCGGATCAGTCATGGGACTGGTGTGAGCAAACAAAAACAGTTTATCTTTAAGCAGACACAAAAGGCTTTTAAACATTGAAATCCGCAATGCTTTTCGAAAATGAAACTACCATAAGGCCTCCCGCCACACACACAATGCAATCGCAGAATTGGAGGAGATTTTTCCTTATGATAGTCAAACATGCTTACTACGCAAAATCAAAACTCTTTTGATATTATTACTAGTGCATAGTGTAGAAAAACATTTCGAAAATATAATATTAATCTTAGCCAGCATACAACATTTCATCGTATGCCTACTATAGCTACTACGTTCAATAGCAGGTTACCGCCACATTCCATAGCAGGTAATACAACTAAAACCGTACAGGGTTCGTATTGTTTCTTTGGATTTCCAACAAATGATCAGGCTAAGGAACTTCCTTACCGAAATAGAAACGCCTCTGGAAAGACGCCCCGGATCCTAACCGGATCTCCGCAAACAAAAGGCTGACGCTACCTCACGCTGTACAGCTGTAACTAGGTAACTAACACACTGACGCTACCTCACGATGTATAGCTGTAACTAGGTAACTAACACACGAGTCATGTCATCCCCCGGTCGTAACCAACCTTTATCCCGGGATCCCGAAAACCAACAAAGCAACATCATACAGTAATAAATTACCGTGTCCACACGAGTTAAGTATCTGGGCTCCATACCATGATACCACCCTTTATCCAGAAGGAAATGACATACCCTAGGGGCGCTACCCCTACAAACCTTTGTCGCAACATTCCTGTTTCGACCATTACCGGGTTGTGAGGCTCGACGAAGTCTCGTCCACAAAATTACGCTTCTTCACAAAGCACGCTTTTTCACAAAGCAACGCTTTGATCAACCAATGATCAGCAGCACTTCATATGCCACATTACCAAATTGGGAATGTATCACTAGTAAACATCAACTACATAACCTCTGAGCTCGTACGTCTCAGAGAAGGGTGTTAAGCTAAGAGAATAAATTCTCCGCCACCAACAGAAATGTATTTGATAGAAACCAGCTTTACATCTCAAAGTGTAACGTCAGACACACATCCATACAAGTCTGTTCCGGGTTCGAACAGAACCGAAGGCACTTCCGAAGAAGCCCTTGCAAATCCGGGTATTCACAATCTCGATCGGACTTCCCATCACTTAGGGAATCTCTATACCGGAGCCATGATGTAGAGAAAATCGATAGGTCATCATATCGCTCTCGCAAATACCCGGTCTTCACCACCGGTCTTCAAATGCTATCCATATCGTCGTATCACTATTCGGAATGGGTTCTATGACACAAAGGTCCTTTCCCGGCTAAACCGAATAACGAGCGCAATATTAAAAATCATATGGATACTGGGGTCTCAGTTAAATCACAGCTTAAAGCCCACAATTTTTCATTCGAATGGTTAAAACAATTTACCATTTCCAATCTTTTAAACAAAAAAGATTCATTTCAAAAACCTTCAATGGTTTAAACAATTTCCACACTTTAATCTTTTAAACAAAAAGATCCAATTCACAAAGTTTACCCCGTTCATAAAGATCCATTTATAGATTTCAAAACAATTTCCATTTCAATTTGATTAACTCGTTAAATCTTTAAATCAAGATTTAACTTATAGCTTTCAAAACTCGTTTCCAAGATTCATTCATAGCCTTTCAAAACAATTCTATTTCAAGTTAAATTAACTCATCCGGTCTTTGAAATCAAAGACTCATTTCATAGGTTTCAAAACATTTCAATTCTATTTCAAACTTGAAACCGTTCAACACAATTTGGAAATCCTTTACTTATGTGAAAGCTTTTACTATTTGAAAACAAATAGTTTCGTTTCAGAAAAATCCAGTTATATTTACACGAGTTAAAACCCTTGAATTAAATTCAAATTCCCAAATCAATATCTTTAAAATGGTTTAACCCATATATAACTTGTACAGCATCTTTAATCCCTAGTTTCAAATCATAGGATTCAATTTCAAACTTGAATTCAAATTTAAATCAAATTATTTAAATTTTCAAAACTCGATTAAGTTATTCGAAATAACTTTTATCTTTGAAATTCCATTTCAAAAGCTTTTCACTTTAAACCCAAATTTCCAATTTCAAAATCAATTGAAATTAAAATTTCAATTTCAAAACATTGAATTTACATCATCTGTGACTTAACCGATTTCCACGTGAAATCCATATTTGTGTGTGTAAAAGTGTAGTCCAGGGGTTTTACACAATAGTACACATCAATCATCATAGATATATCGATAAGCGGTATAATCGATAACGCTTATCTTCATTCACAGATTCATAGATAAAATAAATTTATCAGTCACAAAGATTCACTATTACAATTCGATGTGGGTTTCGGATAACCAACTGGAATCCGACTCCCTATCGCATCGAAATTCAAGTGTCGTTTTACGGATCAAGGGTTTCATATTCACATAGTAATATATCACAGAAATAGAAATTTCAGATCACAACATAAATCAAGGTGTATCACAAAGCATCATATATCAGGGATATCAAACAATTCAACATTCACTAGAATCTAAACATCCATAAGTAAGATCAATTAATATC
The DNA here is from genome assembly GCA_030737815.1 of Allium fistulosum. Classification (NCBI taxonomy): domain Eukaryota; kingdom Viridiplantae; phylum Streptophyta; class Magnoliopsida; order Asparagales; family Amaryllidaceae; genus Allium; species Allium fistulosum. The sequence continues at coordinate 474,054,438 of CM060907.1, forward strand.
TGATTATAATTAATTTATACCAGATTATTACTTATGAATAAACTACAATCTTGGTTAATGACCTCATTAACTATTAAATTTCTTTAATCACCCTTTAAAGAAAATTTCTTGTATTAATCATTATATTTATACATTGATCAACCATTAAGGATTCATTCATTAATGAATCATAAATTACTAATCTCCATTACTTAAGGTAACACTTTCATATTCATTCATTAATGATTATTTATAAGATGTTGGAAACATTGATTTCAAATTTCCCTTTTAAATTTCATTTTTTAAACTTGTTTTCAACACTTAAGTTATAAAGCTAAATTTAATTTCAAAACCTTGAAATCAAAGTTAATGTCAGATTTAACTTTTAGTTTCAGCTTGTTTAAATTTTCATTTAAAATTTCAACCTACAGGCTGTTTTAAACAAACCTGTAACCAACTAGCCCAACCCAATTCTCTGAAGCATTCTGCTTCGAGTCGCCTCCTCCATTGCTTCGAGAATCGGCTTGAATAACCCGAGGAATATCCCAAACAAAAACCCAGATACCACAGCGCCAACGTGAGAACCCATCCTCCATCCCTTCGAGAAACTCCACCAGAAACTCGAGACAAAACCATTCTTACTCGAGAGATACACGAGCACCCACAACCCAAAAAAACCCACTGACACAAACTTACCTCCGTACACGTGCACAGATCGTCAACGACGATCCTACCTCTGACGATACCACAAGCAAGTCGCCGCCCATCCCCAGACCGGACTGCGATCACCCAAAACCACCACGGCCACTTGAATCGAAAATTGGGTTCGAAACCCAAACCTGTCATCACCAACTACTCGATGCTCCGACCACCGTTCGCCACCAAACTCCGGCCGCAGCTTCACCTACGACCCAACTACCAATTTCCAAAATATCACAACACTCGATCCATCAATGACTTCGAACGAGACGAAATAAACGTAGCCACACAAAACTAGGTTTCCGAGCAAAAATTGCCCACCGCCTTCACCACGTTCATCGAACCACCATACAAACATTTTTCCTGCAACCACCCTTCACTCTTGCACCTTCGTCCAAGACCCCATCCACCACCAACCCGTGTATCATCAGAGATCGACAAAAACCCACTTTTCGATCAACCCAAAACTGCACTTCCAATCCCTATCTAAAAATTCCAATTCTTACCCTAAAAATCAAGTCAAGGTATGGCGTTTCAGGTTATATATTTGAATTCGAGAATTAAGGAGTTCGAATTTTCTTGGTATATATGATATCCTCTGTTCTTAGATTTCCCAGAGCTATTTCCAAACTGTTTCAGCTTGAAAGAATGCTTAAGCTTTAGTTTATGATAAAACAAGTAAATTTTGTTCAAATACTAAATCCTAAAAATCACTAGATCAAAGGATAGAGCATTTAAATCAAATTCTAAATCTTTGAAACTGAAAACGGCAGGGACAATCAATGATGCAAGAAAAAGAACAAACCAGGTTGAACTTAAAACCAGAGGCAACATCAGACTACACTAAGCAATGGACCAGAAATTTAGTGACTTAGTATAACAGTAACTTGGAGTTTATATTTAGGATTCGCTTTAGAAAAATTCAGGTCAAACAGGGGTTTTTAACAGATAAAAATCAGTATCAAAGAGCATGATTTTTTTTTAAATCAAAACAAGACATGGGGAAGGCTCAAAACAGACAGTGTATGATAACAGCCTGCATTCAAGGATTATTCATTATTCACAAAGCATATCTATATAAAGGTATAAACTCACTCATTCACATACATATATGCATCAGAAGTATACGCCTAAGTTTGTTATTAAGCGATGTTACTCACAAGCATCAAGAAATCAAAACAGGGTAAGCTTCTAAAAAAATAGGAGTTTGCTCACCTGGTCTAAAGAAGAAACAGAGAGAGACAGTGCTTAAAGAATGAACAGAGCATTCTTTTGAACCAAGCTTTGAAAACTGGCAAGCTGGAATCTTTCTTGATCCTCTGGTTTGAATTGAGTTTGTATTGTTGGATTTGTTGTTCAAGTTGAGCTTTTGTTTAAGTTTTAAAATGATGCTTGCTTTAGATTTTCCTCAGTGGAAATGAACGAAATTGAAGTGAAGGCTGGTATATAGAAATTTGTTGTACAGGGACATATAAATTTATTGGTTTGCACAAGTGATATAATATGTGTTTGTACAAATCATCAGTGATATTTTCTTCTTCTCGTGGCTGATAGAGTTTGGTATGGTGGCTGCATTAAATTAGCATTGTACCATTTACATTTTTATTTCCTTCGGCTGTACAAGATTAGTATATTTTGCTTTGCTTTGGTGGCTGGTAGATTCATTTGGGTGCTAGCATTATGGGCTAGAGATGTAACATTAAATGCCATTGTCCTCTATGCTTTCAAGTCTACCTACAGGTTACATGTTATATTTTCCTTCTTGTCTTATATTTTCGTTTGTTTACTAACAATGCTTGTTCGGCTGAGAAGATAGGGGTTAATACAACTGTTTCTTCTTTAGTGTACATGAATCATTTCATTTGATTTTTATATTTTCTCTGTACTTTATGTTTTTGTTGACTATACTTTGTTTTGTTTATTTACTTGTTCGCATACTTGCATTTGTATTTGTTTACTTTGTTTTATTCTAATGTTGTTTGCTATTTTTACTTTGCATATTTATTTACAACTTTGTTTCATATTTAAGTGTTGTTTCTTTTCTTTTCTTATGGCTTAACAATATAAATAAATTTCTATTTTATTATGTTGTTAGATTATTTTACTTTACTACTAACTATCTTGTATCAAAAGTATATACATATATATATATATATCTCTATATTTATTTTATGAATTCAAATTTAAACCAGTTATTTTAAATTTAAACTCAAATTCAATATATATACAATATTTTTAATTTAAATGATTTATACAAAATTTATTTTGTTTCGGGGGAACTCGCATCACTTTATAGATCAATTTCCACAATTTTATTCAAAAATTAATTTAATTAACAATTTAAATTCATATAAAATTCAGGGTCGTTACAACTTTCCATTGGACTTTTAACTAGTATAGGATTAGACAACTATTCGAGGGTAGGACACTCTTTAATGAATCCGTTCTCACGCAACCTTTTGACTTGTTCCTCATTAATTGAATCTTATCAAACTGTCTTTCCTTTTCTCGAATACGATCGATATTTGGATCTGTATTTAAAGCATGACTAATAATTTCTGGATCTTTTCCGATCATGTCTTAGTGAGTCCAGGCAGAATAGATCTTTTCCAGATAGGAGTCGGGTAAGTATTCTTCTGAGATTATCGTCTAGTACTTTTCTGATTTTTACTATTTTGGTTGAATCTAGCAAATCTAAGCCTAATTCTTCCATATTCATTGGAAAATTTCAATCTCTCTTATCTCACTACTACAATCTAATCCATTTACATAAAAATCACATAATATAAAATTCCATACAAATAACATACCTGGATTATTTATTAATTTGAGAAGGTTTCTTATATAATAAAGTTACCTTAAATTTTTAAACAAAAAAATATTAATTTCCAAGAAGGTTTAAATACTAAAATCTTACTCCTCTCCAAAATCATTATTTGAAAACCGCTTATGTAATTAAAAGAAAAATCCATATTTTAAGCATGTATTCAACTTCAAATTTCTTAAATTACTTTCAAAGATAATTCATAAAATTTGAAACTCTTCTTAATATTTTTGCAAAATTTCTCTCAAAGATAATACCAAAGAAGTTTAAAAAATCTAAATAATCTCGTTTTTATTAAGAATCTTTGCTTCTAAAGATTTCCCAAAGCAATGACATGAAATTCCAAGATCAATATTCTAAAACTCTTATTCACCTTCAATTCTTCCTCTAAAAATATTACTATCGAGAAATAATTAATCAACCCGAAGTTCTCTTTTCATATATCATAAAAATATCAATTTGTTAAATTCGTTTTCAGAACAAAATATCAAAATTTTCTCTCTATAGTAGTTCAATTCAATCACTTCTTAAAAAATATGTAACGACCCGTAAATTTTAGTGGTTTTATTTATTTAATTAATTGAAATTTTTTGAAATTTTATATAATAATATTTTGAAATAAAAAAATTTGATATTTGAAATACGTCTAATTAAACATAGCAACTGATAAATTTTCATCTGATAATATTGAAGTTTATTTTGTTGTGTAATTTTATTTAAATTTAAATCAGTTAGATTTGATGTTAATAAAATGTTTTCCAAACTTGAATATTTTTCTATAGAAAATTTGTGAATCCTCTTCTGAGTGAGACGTCATCTTTCGTTTCGTCAAATTTTGAATTATATTGCTCAATTTATCTTATTTTCGACAAATTAGCAGCATTTTTTGGATACCGGATATCGAATTTTGATAGCTCGATCGTACCACTGATATATGTATACCGTTTTGATCGTCTCATCGTGATGATCTTCGCGGTATATTCAATTCTATGTTTTGGAGTCCAGGGAACAGCGAAATTCGCGATAACGATTTCATATCAGTACTGCATTCGACCTTTTAACCTTCCCTACCTTTCTATATTCCACCGTTCAAAATCAGTAGTCATCAGTTTTAAATCTTTGCCTTGAATTCAAGCATACTGACTTTTTATATTCTAATTTATACGGTTTCATTTTTTTTCCATTCATTCACATTTTTGAAAATGAAAAAAATTCGGCCGAGCTACATCTTCCCCATCCCTCTGCTTAACATTTTCGAGCCACCGCCGAGGCAACACCCTCCGCCTATCGCCTTCCCTCTCAAGCTCTTCCCTCCTACTTCCTCTCTCCAGCAACCAGAGTCATTAGCCACACCGCGTTCATTTCCCGAGCCTGTTACATCAATCGACTGCTAACCCTTCCACCCGAGATCACACCCTTCCAATCATCTCTGCTGCGTCATTTTTTTTTCTACCCGAGTTTCGGCCTTCCATTGTTCTTCACCTCCGAACTATATTGCCACCATTATTTTTTATTGCCCAGCACCCTCTCTTGCTTGCTCCTCCTCTCCGCATGTATGTTTAAGGTATATACATATTTTATTTTTAGTTTATGAATATATATATATATAAGGTTGCAACAGTATTATGTAAAGCTGCTTATAACCTGTTAGAATACGTATAGGTCTATATAAGTTTATATGTATATTTTAATGATTTTTTTATGACTTTCTGTCTATATATGTTGTTACAGTATTTGCATATATTTCTTTATCTAATCCTAGCTTTATATATAGTATTATGTGCTGAGTATAATATGTTTAATGGTTTATATATATATAAGTTTGTAAAATGTAAAAGCTTTGCCTCTTTCTTTTTTTTACCTTTGACTTTTAGAAAATGTATGTGTATATTTATATTTATATATACGTATGGAACTCAAAGGATAAATGTATATAGTTATTTACTGGCCATAAGCCATGTTATCGGTAGTCTATATATATTATTGAGTTGCATTATATATACAGTTATACTTTAATACATTAGTTATGTATAAGTTTAAATCATATATGCGGCCCTATGTATATGTATTTATGTTTACAGTATGTGTATGAGTTTATATGATGTTGATAAAGTTAGTAATATATATAGTGTATTAGTTTTACTCGGCTGTTATCTATATAAGAGTAGCATATATATTTATATATATATATATATATATGTTTACCAAGTATATAAAATTTGGACAGAAGCTTATATAGTTGATGCAATTGTTTTACAAGTGTAAATTTTTATATAAAGCATATTTATATTATGTTGTAGTTTTTCAATCTGATTGTTCATAAATAGGTTATATATGTATTATACAATAAATTGTAGGTAAAAGTATATATAACTATAGAATTGTCAATATGTAAAAGTTTGTACAAGGTTATAAAATGAACGTTTATATGTTTATATGTATTATACGAACCATTTATTTACTAAGTATTTATATATGCGTGTTTTACTGTATATGTTATAGCATACATAAATCTGCTTGTTTAAGTGTTGTATGTTTATAAGTCTTACGTACATTAGTTATATATATATTATATATATATATATTTGATTCCAAAGTATTTATGTCTGTAAGTTTATAAATATAGATTTATATATATAATATATATATATATATATTATAGTTTTATATATAAGCCATGTTATGGCTAGGTATGTATATATAAGAAATGGTTTCAACATATACTCTGTGTGTGTGTGTGTATATATTGACTATAAAATATTTGAGTCGAGTTTAAAACAATGGATTTTGAAATGCATATATATTTAATTTAGAATTCTAATTTTATATATAGTTATATATAGTTTACATATATAAGTTCATTATACCAATTATCTTCATCGACCCAGTTCTGATTTATTTCGTCTATTCGTATTATCAGCTTGTCCATCAAATTTGTACCAATTTAGCTTTGTTTCAGAATTCGTGCTTGGATCCGTAGCTCTGTTCATTTTCAAATTTCTCTAGCCTCGAAAGGTGAGCAATCACTCATGATTAATGTTCTTATATTTATTAAATTTGATTTCAATTGAAACGACAATTGAAATATGCTGCTGTTAGTTTTTTACATTATTATATATGTTATTATCTGTATCTGTTCACCTGTGACATCTGACACCATTATCTGTATTTATATTGATGATATATGCCTGTTATATTATTATCATATCTGTTATCACTCTGCAAGTTCCCTGTTAGTATAGAATTCCTTATGGGTTGAAATGATACATACCCGAACGATCTGTAGAATAAGGGAAAATCATTATGGGTTGAAATGATAAACCCAAGCGATTATCATTGACAGTGAATTTAGGATTACGGGTTGAAAAGATATATACCCGTATATACTTAAATTGCAGATTGAAATGATAAATATCTGTATCACTTTCCCATAGGATAGAAAATTATATACAGACATCGTTGGTCTATATATAAATATTTTGAAAATGATTTCTATGGTTTTGGAAATAAATATATGGTTTAATATATATATATATATATTAATATTTAATATTGTTTAGGTACTTATTTAAATTTATATTTTAAAATATAGAGTTTATAATGATTTTTAATAAATTCAGGTTGGAAAGAAGAATAAAAATTGGATTGAAATTATATTTAAATAAGTTTGATTTGAAATTTATTAAAATTTAAATTTTAAAGATATGATTTTATAACTTGGATTTGATTAAAAATGACTTAAATGAATATTTCAAATTTATATAAATTTAAATGGGATATTTGTTAATTTAAATTGGTAAATTGAAGTTGTATTTAGATGTTATTGAAATGATTAAGTAAATATTTCAAAACTAAATAATAGTAAAGTGAATTTAAGATATATATGAAATTATCAAATTTAGTTTTGAAAATGTGGAATATTTAAAGCTTTGAAATATATTGAAATTGAAATGTTTTATTTGTGGTTCAAATCGGTATTTGAAATCGATATAATTTGAAATGGTTTAATTGAATTGAAATTGAAATTGATGATTTGAGATTGGATTAAATTTGAATTTGGAATTCGAATTGATTTGAATCGATTTGTGAGAGTTGAGGAAGCTATTTTATTATATAAAGTAAATTTAAATTATATTTAAAACTATTTATATATATATATATATTAACTTAATAAATTATTTTAATATAAACTATTTTATTTTATAAACTATTTTATTTTATAAACTATTTTATTTTACATACTATTATAAATATCTAAACTGTTTAGGTGTTGGAAGTTATGTTTCAAGTTATGGATTTCAAAGTGTTATGATTTACAAAGGGTTATAATTTCAAGTGATTTATTTAGAAAGTGTTATAACTTTGAAGTGCTAGGATTTTTGAAAATGATATCCTATTGATATGGGTTTGAAACGGCAATGATATTTTGGTTTTGAAGTATAAACTATTTTGAAATGACCGTGGTGTTATAATAACGTTTGGTTATTAAAGAGACCAGGATCGGATGTTGTCATACTCTCTGCCAACTCCGAAAACCACTTTAACAACTGTGTACGCGGTGGAGATTCCAGAATGTAGTAGGATGGTGGTGACGTCCTATTGAGGTTTTTACGTGGACCCAACTCCCATGAGTTGGCATAAGGTGTCTAAAACATGAGCAATTCTCGGGCCAAGTTAGTCATTTCTCCTATCGAACACATTCCTTTGATACTATATTCTGACTTTGTGATTGATTTGGTGGCCACCCTTGATATTTGATTTGGGAGTGTGTTCCGAGGTGGGCGGTAGTAGCTGTTATGCGTTACCACCAACCCGGATGTGTAATTGGTATATCTTGCCTTGTTATGCCGTGTCACCTACCCTAGCGAGCCTTATACGAGTTTGTTTTGTACCATACCCATGGAGTGCCCTCTGACGACGCTCAGTACGAGGGAGATTACGGTACTGTATAGACTATGGGAATATATAAAATGTGTTAAGGGGGATATGGGTAACGCCTTAACGCTATTTTAATAGTTTACTTTACCATAGACATATTATAATAGCGTATTGTACTACATAGTAGATAGTTCCACGGATCCTTAGAGGATGGTTATCCCAAACATCCTTTGAGTTACTTGTATTTTCGTTGATATCTCACTTGAGTTGGATTTATTGATATAAGAATGTTCATCCTGACTCGAGTGTTTTGTATTTTGCTTTATGCTCGGGTCAGACTAAGTGTAATAGTATTCGAGACTCGCCTTTGGAGTTGGAGCTTCGCTTGGAGATCCATCTATCGATTCTGCTTTCAGTTATTCAGTTGATTCCAGTGATGTATTCAGATTTTGTATTTGACTATTGTATTGAGACATCTATGTATTCGATACCTCTGTTGTATCTTATTTAACTCTGTTATATATATTAGCTTCATGAACTACTATTCTTTTGTTTTCGCTACATTATTGTTATATTACTCCGTGTCCGTGATTCTGTGATTATTTATTTACTGTATATGCTGAGATTTGCCAAATTTAAATTAACAATCTGATATTTTGAGCAATTCAAGTCCGACATGTGTGTTTGCCTATGCACCTAGCGGGTGCAGCTTGATAGGGGGTTCTCGCATTTGGTTTGGTAGCGAGCGGATGACTCTTACACCTACATGTCCCTACGGGGTTGGTGCAGTCGAGAGGCTGGCCGTATAAGCAGAACACAGGTACCCATGTATGCTATGGTGGGCGTTACCCCACTTCCATGCAGGATGTTACATGTGGTATCCGAGCTCTAGTTTTAGGCAAAACTTAGCATATAAAGTAAATTTAATTACAGAACCACCTTCGTTCGAGCTTGGGTCCCTCTACTTTGACTCGGTTTCCTTTGAAATTTGGAACGTTCCCTCGGTTCCAAAATCCATTTTGTCTCTCCCTTTATTCGTGATCTCTTGATTCTAGAGTATCCCATAGCTCCACTGAATGATTTGTAAAAGGGTGAAACTCGTTTACAATAGGCATTGATTCACCAGAGAATTTGTATCGTCGGTTTAGATGCTGCTATCTCTTACTATGCCCAAATTCTATCGATCAAATGCCGAGTTGCCTCTGGATTCTACATCGATCTTATTCTTGTAATCACGGTTGACCCGGTTAAGGTCGCCCGCGATAAATATCAATAAGTCCATCTTCTTTTTCTGTTACTTAATCTTCTTATCTTCGTTTCGAGCTTATCTTCCAATCTGAATTCTTTTGATTAGGGTCCCACTAATTTGGATCTCTATCCTTGCTTTGAAATACATGTTGTATCATTGAGTGAGGGAGTGCATTTGTATTAGTATTAAAATGTTTTAGAGTGTGTTGTTTGAGTTGTTGATGTTGATTTGGGTTTTCGATCGATTCGTCTGATCAACGATATCGATATAAATTCCAAAACACTTGAACACGGCAAACTGACACAATATTATTTTCAAATTTGGTAAATGAAATAAATTTGTAAGATTGTATTATATATATAAGTAAAAGTTTATGGAATTTAATAAGTTAATTAAATTAGTTGTTTGAAATGATAATATTTGATTATCATTTATTGTTCTATAAATGAATTTATAAACATGGTTTATAAATTGATTTGGAATTTAAATGGTTTTAAATCAGGAATTTGGGAATTTAATTTCCGGTGATTTCAAACCTTGGTTCTGAAGTTTTAAAGTGTATATTATTTAAAGTATTTTCTAATACAAATCGTTTAAAAGAATTTTAAAAATGTTTAAATCAATACTCTTAGCGTTCATCACTGGAAAATAATTTCGGTGATGATTGCAGCATCATCGATATTCATTTTCGAGTTTCGAAGAGGAGAGGCTATTTAGTAGCTTTGCTACACTTTTGTTTTGGAAATTGAATTTGATTTGAATTTCTGGGGTATGATTTGATTTATAATGTATATATAGGTATATGTTTATAAATTTGATTTGAAAATATAATATACTTATATCTAAATGGTTTGAATTAAAATTGGAAATTTAACTCTTAAATTCTTGAATAAATATTTATATTTTTCTCTCTTCTCTCAAGGCTAAAAGAAGAAGCCATGAAAATTTTAACAAGGAAGAAGAAGAAGAAGGAAATGAAAGCAAGGAGAAAAGAAAGAGAATATGTGGGTATATATAGGCGTAAAATGAATTAAATAATATAACTTGTCATAATTATATCTAGTCACATCACAAATCTTTTATAATATATAAATATATAATTATGTTTAGTCATATCACTCTTTTATATATATAATTATGTTTATTCACATCACTTTATTTTATATATATAATTATTATGTTTAGTCACATGACTTTCTTATATATATATATAATTTTATGTTTAGTCACATCACTTTCTTTTATATATATATAATTATTATTATGTTTAGTCACATTACTTCCTTTTATATATTTATATAAGTTTAATTATTAGTTAACTAAGATGTGACAAGAGATAATTATGGTTAATGATTACAAATCTAAGATGTGACAATACTTAATATGTATATTTATATAAAATGTTTATTATTTTAATACCATATCATATCACATCACTCACTAATCTAAATTAATATAAGATAATTTATTTCTAAGTGTATTGTTATCTAGTTAGTTAACTCTTATATATATGTATATATAGTGCACAAAGACGAACAACATTCCCGACAACTTTCTGGTGTCGAAAGATCGAAATTTCGGAAAACGTTCTTCGGTCACATTTTCTGTTTTTCTACAAACTATTTAATTTGGTAAGCAAATTTTGAAAATGATTTTATCATCATTATTAATTTATTAAAATGAGTTTAGTTCCATTATAAAACCTAGATATTGAATTTTTAAAATTCAATAAATATCACTAATCAAAGTGGTGAAATTCTGGGTCGTTACACATCCGTTTAACTTTTTAGGTCGCCTAATCACGACCTACCGAATGCGATGGCTTATTTTTCACTTTTTAGCCAAATTCTATAAAATGTGTCCGAAACATTTTTAAATCACTTTAATAACATAATAAACTATATTAAACCAATATTTCAGTATTTTACTTTATTTAAATCTCATTTCACTTTATTCCATATCTTTAATATTATATCATTATAATATTCAATTTCCACCGTTTTAAATCAAAATTATTTTATATTAAACCATATGATATTTCTATATTATTTTCCACCTTTAAAACTATTATTTTCAAAATCAAACCATTTGATTTCCTTTTCCCAAATAAATTAAATACTCCTCTTTAATTTTCCAAAACCATTTCTATTTTCCAAAAACGATATCTTTTTCATTTAAAATTCAAAAGAGGTTTGATACTCCTTATACACACATTATTTCAAAATATAATAGGGATTATTTCTCATGTATTTACCATGGCTATTTAAAGTGATCATTTCAAATCTTATGAATACGAATTTTACATTATTATCAAAATAGTTTTACATAACTCAACTAAGTCGATGTATGATTAACATAAGCAATCAATCATCCAATAATCAATCATTTAAGCATCCAAACTATGCTAACCAACTATGTATACTTCCATTGCACAAATCATATATAATTTTAAGATAAATTTAAATAAGATGGAAGTAGTGTTCTCACTGTCATGCTAGCTGACTCTAAGTGTTTTTTTAATTTAAGAAACGATCACTTTCTCGACACCGAAGCTTATGGAACTTGCCTCTGGACCATAGTGATGCTTGGCCAAGCTTGTGTGGAGGTGGAAGCTTGGCTTTGAGATGGTGGTGGTGTGGGCCCTGCACTTTAGTGAGTAAGAGGTGGAGTTTGGCTATCTTTTCGAAGCGATTTGATATCGTATGTGTATGGATATATTTTTAACAGAACTTGGATGCGGTGTTGAAATATTTAACTATTTAGGAAGCTATTTAAGAAGAGATATTAGAGAGCTTAAGAAGAAGAAGAAGACGAGAAGTGAAGTCAATTTGGGAAGAAAGGAAGAGGATGTGCAAGTATATTTATAGGGTAGAAATCCTTATGCATGAAATTACCAAAATACCCCCATCTCCCATCATAGCTTCGCCTGAAGGCACTCCCCCTTCCATGTGCTTGTCTTCTCTTGATTGAGTGATGGTGAACTACATATAAGGAGTTTATATATAAATGCGTATACTTTATTTTAGATTTTTTTCTTTAGCTTTGATTTGACTACTTGTGAAGGTATATTTATATGTATGTGTATGTACATGTATGGGTGTATGTGTATCAAACAACGTTGCACTGATTTTAAGCAACTTCCGTTCAGCGAAATGTCGAAAATCCAAAAGCTAAATTCTAATCACATTTTCAGTTTTTTAATTAAACTATTTATTTATGTAAACAAAACTTGAACATAAATTTCTTATCATCTCTAAAGAATTAAAACAAGGTTAGTTAAGTTATAAAACCATATTTACTAATATAAAAATCCAATTGTAATAATACGACGTCAATCGGCCAAAATGCGACGAAGTTTGTATATCCTTACAAAATAAGTTTATATATTTATAAAATCATTACAAATCACTTATCATCATTATATAATAATTAAAGTGAATTATTTATGTAACGACCCGTAAATTTCAACCGTTTTAATAACGTAATTAGTTGAAATTTTGTGAAATTTTAATCGATAAAATTTTGAAATGAAAATTTAATATTTGGAATACGTCTAGTTTAACATAGCAGCTGGTAAATTTTCGTCCGAAAATACGAAAGTTTATTTCGCGCGTAAATTCACTTCAATTTAATCAGTTAAAAAGCGTTGTAAATAAAACGTTTTCAAAACCAAAATATTTTTACATAGAAAAATTCTAAACCATCTTCTGAGCAAGATGTCAGTTCGTCATTTTTCCAAATTCGGACATCTATTGCTCCGTCGTTCTTATTTTCTGCAAAATGCAGCATTCTGGTACCGATATCGATTTTTATCGGATGATCGTACCACTGATTTCTATATACCGTTTTGATCGTCTCGTCGTGCCGATCTCTACGGTATATTCGATTGTCAAATTCGGAGTTCCGGTGTACGTTGCACTTTGCGTAACGAAACCGTATCGGTAACTAGTTGCGGTTATTGGTTCTTGTAGCCTTCCATTTCCTACGGTATAAACCCAATAGCCATTTGTTTTACATATTTTTCTAAATTCCTGCTTGACTATTTCAAATTCGGCTGTTCACGTTCTTTTATTTTATCGGTTCTTGAGTATTTCTAAAAAGAAGTGTAAAATTAAAACTTTTATTACTTACGCGCATGCCATTTATTTTTCTGAGACTTTATTCAATTGCCCACCGGGTATAATTCCAATAGCCTAAAACACTTTGTATCCCTTAAACCAACAGACGTGACTTTCACTTTTCCCATTTTCATGCTTTATTTTTTTATAAACTGACAGCCTCTTTTGTCTCCACTTGGTCTTCTCCTTCGTGACCTTTCCCTGCTCTCTTCTTTTATCTGAACCTTCCCTCCTCCAACTATGCAAACCCATCTAACATACTCAATCACAAAGCCACGTAACCACCCCACCATGCAACCTTCAGCCTCACTCCCTTTGTACCTGCCACCACCGAAGCCTTCCACCTCCCGCCTCTTTGCTTTCCGCCCATCAACCAAACGAGCAACCGCCGATTCCTTCCGCCCGCTCCCCTTGCCTTTATGGCCGAAGCATGCTGCCGAAGACCACCACCTCCTTCCCTCAACCAGCCCGAGTCCATCAACCCGCCTGCAACCAGAAACGCCACCCACTGCCCACTCACCGAAAACACTCCTTACCTCCCCTAGCACGCGTCAGCAACCGGCCCTAGCTCGACACCTTGCCACTCGGCGCTCCGAGACCCACTAGCCCTCCACCAGACCTCCTCCGCGCCTTGCCAACCCATGCGGCAATCACAGCCCAACCGCCGCTGTTTCACCATCAGCCGATCTCCTTTCCCCTCCTCGCCATCAGTTCGTGGCAACCGCCTCGTTCTCTCGTCCCCACAGTTTTCCCGTCTTGCTCGAAGCCACATTTCGTGTGCATGACTTTTCATGCTGTAGCCGTGAGCTTATGGTAAGTGCATGTCTACTCTCATACAAATATATATTGTCTATAATATATATAGGTTTTAGATATATATAGTATGTTAAGAAGTTATATATATATAGATTTCGACTAGTACTGGGTAGTATATATATATGTATATCTGTTAGTTAGTATAAATCTTGCGTGAGAGATAACATATATCTAGGTATATTCATATATATATATGTTGTATACATTGTTTATAAAGTATATAAGTTTTGTATAATGAATATTGGTTAGCTTCAGTTACGTTAGTATCTTTAAAGTTGGATGTTGTGATAGCTTTAATTTATGTTCATACCTTTTAAAATAAATTTTGAAATAACTTTTGTATATACATGATTTAATTATTCCCTTTGGAGATGCTGATGTGAATAAATGTGTTTATAAGTCTATATAAGCTGCTGGGTTATATAGTTATTACAAGAAAGCAAGTTGTGGGGTTTACAATAAGTGTTGATTTTATAATATACAATGTGTAAAAGTATGTAGGTGAATATAATATGTTTCTGGTTATATAAATTTGGACTTTTATGATATACACATCGCCTTAAGTATGTATGTAAGTTGGGTAATGTAAAAGTCATATTAACACATATATATATCGTATATGGGAGGTTTGGTAGTTTAAAATAGGTGTATATATATATATTTAATTTAATGAATATTTGAAAATTGAATATGATTTTACATATATATGTATATAATTTTGCATGTATATCTAAATCAATTCACTCATATCACCGATCTTCATCGATCCAGTCCTGACTTGATTTCGTCAATTCCTATTTATCAGTGTTCGTCGAATTCGTGCCAATCTTACCTTACTTTGGAGTTCGTGCTTGGATTCATAACTCACCTCAGTCTCGTTCATCTCTAGCCTCGAAAGGTGAGCACTCACTCACGATTAACGTTCTTTTATTTATTAAATTTGATTTCAATTGAAACGACAATTGAAATATGCTGCTATTTGATATTTACACTGTTATTACCTGTATCAGTTCACCTGTGACATTTGACACCATTATCTGTTAATTATTTATGTGATGATAATACAGTTTGGCCGATAATTGATTGATTGTTGATGTTTATATTGGACGTTAAATTGTTAATGTTAAAATGATAAACAGTATGAAATTGAACTTGATATAGGATAATTAAATGTTAAATTTGATTAACTGACATTTGTATAATATGACCCCTTTAACTGTTGAATTTATTGACACGTAGGATTTGTTTAATTACATCTTGAATTACTGAAAGTATGTTGTTAAATTGATGATGGATGAAATTGAAATTGAATGACAAGTGGAAACCGTAATGTAATAATCTTTAATCTACATGAAATGATAGTGTAGATTCTAGAAATAATTATATTAATTCATACAAATAACAATGCGAATTAATACGGTTATTTCGGGATTATTTGAATTGATTATTGGATTGATATTGATTGTTGTTATTGCTTGTCTATTTACTTTGACACCATCCCAGTTATCACACTGCAAGTTCCCTTTGATATGTTTTGATTTTGAATTGAATTGGAATCGGGTTGAAATGATAAATACCCAAATTGAATTTTTACCGAGGATAGGAAATTAAATAAAACCCGATTGGTCAATAATTTGATTTAAAAAAAAATAAAATGAAGATTTTATTTGAATAAATAATATGGTTTTGAAACGAAATTGGAAATTGAATTTAATGAAATCTAAACGTGAATATTTAATAATCTGAAATGAAATATTAATAAAGAAATTGATGAAAGAAGGTTGTTTAATTTGAGAAATGATTGAATTAAGTTTGAAATTATAATTAAGTTTGAAATTATTAAATTTGGAAATTATTTAATAATTAAGTTTTGAATTATTTAATAATTGAATAAGATTGAATCATTTGATAATTGAATAAAAATTGAATCCTTTGATAAGAGAAATTGGACTTTTGAATAAGTGAAATTTGAACTTTATTAATAAATGAAATTGAGTTCCTTTATTAGTTAAGTTTTGGAAATTTATTTAAGTAAGTAAAGAAGTGAATTGAATTTCTTTAACAAGAAATAAAATGTGATTTATTGAAATCAATGTAAGACTTGAAATTTAAAGAATTTGATTTGATAAATTTAATTTAATTAAATTTGTAAGTTTTGATATAATGAAGTTGAATTTAAATAATGGATTAATGAATTGGAAGTTTAATAGAAATTGTTTGAATGATAAATTAATTTAACGATATTGAATGAAATTGATAAATGAATTTAAATTGATTTAAATGTTAAATTAAATTAATTTAAATGTTTTCGAAATGAAACTTATATTCGAACTTGAGTTAATATTTGGATTGTTTAAATAGAAATTGAATTTGAATTATGGGATTTTGAAATGAGTTTGGTAGTTGAAACGTAAATTTTGGAAATCGGTTTTGAAAGACAAATGAAATGTTGGTTTACTAATTGAAAATGAAATTGAAATTGATTTGGTTTTTGAAATATACAAACGACCAATCGGTGTAATAATTACGAAAGTTATTAAAGAGACCGGAATTCGGTTATGGGTATACTCTCTATCTAAACCGAAAACCACTTTAATAACTATGCGCGGAGTGACGATCCAGAATGAAGTGGTTGGAATGATGTACGTGTTGACTGAAGAAAGAGAACGATAATGGATAGCCTTGACACTTGTGTCAAATTGGAAATGACTAAAACAGGAGCTGTGCCGGGCCAATGGAGGATTGATACCTCAAGTGGACACACTTCTTCGAACTATTTATACTTGTTGTCGATTGGTGCACCCTTGATTTTGGGAGTGTTGTTTCACGGTGTTGCGGGCGCTGCGGCGTTGCGTTCTCACCAGTCCGGATCAGGCGAACGGTAGTATCACTACCTTGGGTATAGCCTCATGTGCCTTGTCATACTTGTATTCCATTTATGTGCGACCACTACGAATTTGTTTTGTACCTTGAGTATATGGATTGCCCTCTGGTGACTTCCGGTTTTGGGGAAACTACGGTCTTGTATATGCTTGTGGGAATAAAAATGTGTTAAGGGTGGAATGGGCCATGACTTAACGCTATTTTGATATCTTATTATTACTGATAGACATTATCTACTTAGCGTACATTACTACATAGTAGATAGTTTAACGGATCCTTAAAGGATGGTTATTCCAAACATCCTTTGAGTTACTTGTATTTCAATTGCTATTTCACTTGAGTTGGATTTATTAATATAAGAATGTTAATCCTAACTCGAGTGTTTTGTATTTTGCTTTACGCTCGGGTCAGACTGAGTGGTTCAGCTTTCGAGACTCACCTTTGGAGTTGGAGCTTCGCTTGGAGATCCAGCTATCTATCCAGCTTTCAAATATTCGATGATTCTAGTGTTGTATTCTGATTTGTATCTGATGTATCGTGTTACTCTTCCGTTGTATCTGGTTTAACTCTGATGTAACTTATATATTTATATAGTAGCTTCATGAACTACTATATCTTTTATTTCCGCTGCATTTATTACTCTGTGTCTGTGATCTGTGATTATTTTATTTACTGTATATGTTCGGTTTTGCCAATTTAAATTAACAACGCGGTATTTTGAGCAATTCAACTCCGGCATGAGTGTCTACCTATACACTTATAATGGATGCGAATGGTCCAAAATTCTGGGTCGTTACAGTTGGTATCAGAGCTTTGGTAGCTCTAGGCAAAACTTAACATATAGGGTAAATGTATTTACAGAATCACTCTCATTCGAGTTTCAATCTCTTCCCTTGACTCAATTTCTTTGAATTTTGGAACGTTCCCCTCGGTTCCGAAATTCATTCGTGTCCTTCACTATTCGTCTTCTTTCAATCATGGAGCACCCCATAACTCCATTCTGAATGTTATATATAATAGATCGGCGGTCTCGCCAATCTTAGAACGATTCGTAAAGGAGTAAGCTCCTTTATAATAGGCATCGATTTACCGGAAATTTCTGTATCCTCGGTTTACGATGTTATCTATCTTCTGCTATACCTGAATTCTATCTCTTGAGATCGAATGTTGATTTACCTCGGAATTCAGCATCGATCTTATCCTTGAAGTCACGGTTGACCCGGTTAAGGTTGCCCGCGATTTATATAATTTATCAATCTTCCTACTTTGTTAGTTAATCATCTTATCTTTGTTTCGAACCTATCTTCGAACAAAAAAATTTCTTTGATTTGAGTCCATCAAATTGAATCTATATCCTTGCTTTGAAATTCATTCTTGTATAGTCGAGCGAGGAAGTGTATTTGTAAATTAATATTAAAATATTATTTTCAAATTTGGTAAATGAAATAAATTTGTTTGATTATATTGTGAAAATATAAGTAAAATTTTCTGGAATTTAATAGGTTAATTAAATTGTTTGTTTGAAATAATAATATTTGATTATCATTTATTGTTCTAAATGAATTTATAAATATGGTTTATAAATTGATTTGGAATTTGAAATAAATTTAATTCAGAAATTTGAGAATTTAGTTTCCGGTGATTTCGAACTTTGGTTTTAAAATCTTAATGTATATTATTTAAAGTATTTTCAAATAGGAATCGTTTTCAAAGAATTTTAAATGTTGAAATCAGTGCTCTTCCTTTTGTCGCTGGAAAATAATTTCGGTGATGGCGGCCGCATCATCGACATTCATTTTCGAGTTTCGAAGTGGAGATACCATTCTGTAGCTTTGCTACGGTTTTGTTTTGAAAAAATATTTTGATTTGAATTTCTCCAATATATTTTGATTTACATATATATATATATATATATATATATATAGGTATCTTATTTTAAAATTTAATTTGATTTGATATAAATATATTATATATATCCCTAAATTGTTTAAAGTTAATCGGAAATCTAATTCTTAAATTTTTTAAAAAAAGGATGATTTTAATTATAAATAAAACCAAAATTTGAAATAAATATTTAAACTTGAATAATTGAGTTTGGAAAATTTTATTTGTATATTGTTCAACTGCATTCTAATACAACTTACCTAAATCGTTCAGAAGTTGAATATGTAATTGGATAATATATAAGATAAATTGAATTTATAAATAAAATTTGAGTGTTTATAATAAATGTTATACACTAAATTTTGATTATAAAGATGTTAATAGAGTTAGATAGGATAATAAGTAAACTAAGTTAATAATGAAATAAATTTGTTTTGAAAGAATTAATAAATTCGTTTTGAAAGAATTAATAAATTGAAATTGTTCAACTTATGAAAATACCTTGAATTTAAAAGCAATTGGTAGAAATAAATTAATTTAAATCGAAACTTTTATGGTTTAAATTAATTTATAAGGGTTAAGTTTAAATTAATTTATAAGGGTTAAATATATGTGATTAAAAATATTAAGTAGAATAAATTTAACAATAATTTGGAATAAAGAAGAATTAGATTTGTTGAATAAAATATGATTAAAATAAAGACTATTCAAGTTTATGATTTTAGAAATTGATAATAAAGGATAATTGGATAATAAAACAATGAATAAATGATATAAATAAAATAAAATTTTGTTCTGAAGAAATCTTTTGGTATCAAATATTAATAAATTGGAATTAAATCAACTTATTGAAATACCCTGAATTTTAAGTCAAATATTGAGTATTAATTATGGTAAATTAAAATTTATACGGTTTGAACCAATTGTTTTATTTTGTTTTCAATCTGTTTTCTTTCTGGTTGTCTCTATTCTCCTACCTCGTTCCTTTTCGGGGACGAAAAGTTTTGAGTGGGGGAGAGTGTAACGACCCGTAAATTTCAACCGTTTTAATAACGTAATTAGTTGAAATTTTG